>JAHDVF020000010.1:2747728-4121592 GCA_022606425.2 Lepidostoma basale
AACGATTTCATAAAATGTCTAAATTTAAATAACTTTTTATTTTCAAGCAAACAAATCAATCAAATTAACTCAACAAACATTACTTACTTACTTACTTCCTTCTTCTTCTTCTTCTTTATCTTCTTCTTCTTTTTCTTCTTCTTCTTTTTCTTCTTCTTCTTCAGCTTATCGCCGTCCACTCCTGGACGAAAGCCTCCTCCATGTCCCTCCATGTCGATCTCTCCTGCGCAGTCTGTATCCATAACACCCTAGCGTATCGTTCCAGGTCATCCCTCCACCTCATTTGTGGTCTGCCTACTCTTCTTCTCGTGTCTCTCGGTCTCCAATTCAGCAGTATTTTGGTTTATTTTTCGTCTGCAGCTCTAGCGGCATGCCCTGCCCATTTCCATTTTAAAGTGGATCACGTCTGTGAATCTTGTTTTATCCCTTTCGTTCCTGACTCTATCTCTAAGGGACAGGCCTAGCATGGCTCTCTCTTCATCGCTCGCTGCATGACTCTTAGTCTCTCTGCACTGTGCTTTGTCAGATTGGCAGTTTCAAGACCATATGTACTTACTGGCAGAACACAAGCATCATACACTTTCTTCTTCAAGTTGATGGGTGTTTTTTTACTCACTTCCTATGACCATACAACTCTTGAAGAATTTTAGCCTCCTTTTGTGCGCCTTTTGCTCCCAGCAGTACGATTCGCCCAACCTAGCCAGATCAGCCAGAACATTGTCTATTAGGCGCTGTCTAGGCCTTCCAAGAGGTCTTACTCCAGTCGGTTTAGACCCGTACAGGGTTTTGATTGCTCTGGTCTCTTCGGCTCGGCATACTTGCCCAATCCATGCTAGGCGACTGGCTCTCACGGTGCTCGTTATAAGGGGCTGCTGGGTCATCGTACGGACCTCTTGGTTGGTCCTATGCCTCCAAGTTCCAGCTGCAACACCGGGTCTGGGTCCCAGAATCATTCTAAGCATTCTATTCTCAAACCAGTGGATTCTTTGTTGTCAACAAACATTACAAACAGAATAAATGTTTAATGCATCTATTGAGTACAGGTAAAATTATATAATATACAACCTAATAACAGGAACGCATGAGAGATGGTTATACTCTCCAAAGTCAAGAGTATTTGTCTTCTTAACGCACTTTCACTAATATGAAAGACGTTGATGCCTATTGGTGGCGATGAGATTCGCAACCCATAACTCCACGTCTCCCGCGGGGGCGAAAAGAGAGACATGGAGTGCCGCATCGGTTAGTGCGAGAGTCTATTCTTTATGCCTACCCACTCGGGGAGACGGTGTGATGGTAAGTTAGTTAATAAATAATCTTATTAATTAAAAATACAATATTATTATAAAAATTAAAACATCGTCATTTTTTATCTATTTAATGTTCTCCTTACATTTCCTTTTAAAGTTTTGGGGAAATCGGGATTTTTTCGTGCTGTTTTTTATTTGTGATTTCACGTTCTCGATAATATTGAATTTTGTTCCCAAAACTAGTAAATTACAATAAAATAATGTATTTCAAACATTCCCTTCGTGGAAGAGGAGCATTCAAGTAGCCAAATTGTCGCATTTGGCTAGCGTGCCGCAGTTTGCCGACCACTGGCTTAGGCAAACCAGCACTAACAAGAGACCTTCATTTTATTTAATCTAACGAACACTTAAAAATAATCTATGCTTTTTTAATTTAATGATTAAAAAATTTACACATTTTTCTTCACTTCCATACATAAGAGTTTCTTAGTACCGACCCTTATATTTTTACAAATGTTTTATTTTGTCCTGCGAGAAGATATTACAACTTAAGCAAATATGGCAGTACACGTGGGAATTCTAGTGCCAACCATTGTGTATGAAAGTGAAGCTTGGAGCTGGCAAGAAAAAGGATGAAAGTAGGATAAATGCCGTAGAAATGAGATCACTGAGAAGAATTTGCGGGAAAACGATATTTGATAGTATACCGAACGACAAAATAAGGAAGAAATGTAAGGCAGTTGATTGCATCATTAATAAAATTTAAAAAGGATCCCTGAGATGGTTTGGACATATGGAACGAATGAAAGGGAGAAGAATGGTTGTATACAAGCAGTGTGAGTGGAATGAGAAGCCGTGGAAGACCAAGGAAAGCAAAGCATGACTAAGTTAATCAAATACTGAGATACGACAACATTCAAAGTCAGAATAATCGACGAGCGTGCATGTTACGATGTATGAATGTGGAGGAAGCTAGAGAGGTATGTTAGGACAGAATGGTATGGCGGTCCTTTATCTACCTACCCCTCCGGGGAAACGGCGTGATGGTTAGTTAGTTAGTTATTAAGTCCTAGCAATACGAGACATGTTACTTCCATAAAATAAAACAAAACCTTTAGAAAGCGTATGTTTACATCTTTGTTAATTATTTGATATGAAATTTTACATAATTGTCTATGTAACATTAAAAACAGTTTTATTTCTTCTATAATATATTATATATTCACCATCACCTTGTGTTGTGGATTCATTTGAACAATATTTTTAAGATTATTCATATATATTGTTGTGTTACAAAGTTGAAAATACGAGTAAATTGTTTTTTAAATTTTATAAATATCGACATGTTTCGTAGGTAGTTAACCTTCGTCATCGGAAGAACTTAATACTAGCCTAACTTAACCTTAACTTTATCTGAATATTAAATCTATCCTTGTAAGATTTGGTTAGGTCAGACCAGCATAATTTTTAACCTAACGAAGCAGTTTTTCCTCACGTATAAACTGGTCGGAAAAATACATATTTATTTACTGGAAAATCATTTTTATAAAAAATCGGACACCTGAATTTCTTAGATTATCAATTTAAATTTGACATTACAACTTGCGGTATAGTTTCAAATCATCTTCGTCATCTTCAAAATTCTTCTTTCGCTTCAAAACTATATTATATTTATCTTATTTTATTATAGAATAATTAAGAAAGTGTGCGTTAACAATGTAAATGGATTTCAGAGATAGACCGAGGAAAACATGGCATGACCAAATAATCAAATTTAAAGGTTGGTCATGTTAGAAGTCGGAAAATATCAACGTGCGTGTATGACTCGTATGAATGCGGATGAATCTAGAGAGGTGTGTCAGAATAGAGTATGTGGCGGTCCATTCTTTCTGCCTACCCCTGCGAGGAAACGGTTTTGATAGTTTGTTTGTTATTTAGTCAATTAATTCCATATTTTTTTTGTTAATACAGATTTTCCTCATCCTATTCCCGTCCACTCCTGGACAAAGGCCTCCTCTATTCGTTTCCAGTCACTGTCTTGTGCAGACTGCATCCAGGTTATTCCGACATGTCTGTTCAGATCACCCTTCCACCGTAGTTACGGTCGCCCTGCATTTCTCTTTGCCGTCCACGGTCTCCAAGTCAGCAGTCTTCTTGTCAATTTTTCGTCTGAGCTTCTGGCTACGTGATCTGCCCATTGCCATTTTAGAGTCGCCATCCGGTGGATGATGTCAGTGACCTTTGTTTTTTCTCTCACCGTTTCTGACTCTGTTTCCTAGGCTTATTCCTAACATGGCTCTTTCCATGGCTCTTTGGGTCACTCGTAGTTTCTCGGCACTTTGTTTGGACAATGTTACAGTTTCAAGACCGTAAGTACCAACTGGCAGGACACAGGCTTCATAGACTTTTTGTTTCAGGTTGATCGGTATTTTCCGATTTTTAAGGAAGTAACCCATTTTTCCGAAAGCTTTTAATACAGATAACGTACGTAAATGTGGGAACATTTTAACACAGTAACAGTAAAAAATAAACCTAAGAAAAGACTACGATCAGTATTCAAATTAAGAATATTTAGTTCTTTAAAAAAAGGAACGATTAATACATAAATGTACTAGAGATGAGAAATATGAACACGATTGACAATTAGCTAACGACATATTTTATTTTATTGTGGGTTACAAGGTACAAGTAATGACTAAAAAAAATAGTATAAACTTAAACTTGTTTGCAGAAATTATGAGTTTGGTGGAGGTCGATACTTTTTTTTAATATACATATGAATTTGAACTATACTAAATAAACGAAATAACGTAGTAACGAACTATACTAAATAAATAAACGAAATAATTGTAATAAATATGAACATCAATTGACGTTTATATTCTTACAAATAAATTAATAAACTATGTTGATTTGACGAATTAAATACATATTAAAAATATTACAATAAGTGGACAAGGAAAAAATATTTTCCTTGTCCACTTTTGAAATGGTGTTTTTATGATATGTTTAATCTTTGACTGACTATTTAATACCTTGAAAAATACCGACCACTTCAAATTTATTCTGCATCGTCATTTGCAAATTTTTAATCTTTTAAAATTCCGGTTTTCAATTGCTCGTTATGAAAATAACATTCCAGCTGTGTGACGTCAGTAATGTCCGACATTTTTTTTCAGATATGTTTTTGTTTTGTATTATAAATATATTTTTATTATCTAAAATCACGATATATATTTTTTTTTACTTGATTATGCATCAATACGTTCGTTGGATTATATTATTTGTTACCGAAGTACCTACAATTATTATAATAATTAAAAGTTTCCCTAGAAAATATTCATGCAATCGATTAATCGAAATGAACAATTTGACTAAAATAACGAATGCTTTAATTATAAAATCATACAATACAATGTGTCATACAATGTGTGCATATCAACTCACAGAATGTGTGACTTTTGTTATTTAAGACACATTAATTTTATGATGAATCATTTTATTATTTCAAGTACGAGTTTGAATATAATTATCAATATCTTCTTCTTCGTGTGCCGTATCAGGTCCCCCTGACGTTGGCAATCACTCCGGCGAAGGCTTCTCTATCTTGCGCAACCCGGAACAGCTCCCGTACATGTCTCATCCCGGTCCAGTTTCTTATGTTGCACAGCCAAGACGTTTGCCTTCTACCAGGACCACGCTGCCCCTCAATTTTTCCCATCAGTACCTATTAGTTGGAGCAAACTGTATTTATCTTCCCGCAGAATGTGACCCAGATATGAAATCTTACGGACCTTAACGTCCTTTAGCAGTTGTCTACTACAGTTATCTCTCCTCAAAACCTCCAAATTGCTGACGAAATCTGTCCACGGTATGCGAAGCATTCTCCTGTACAATCACATCTCGAATGCTTCCAACATGTTCATGGTGTGCACTTTCAGGGTCCAAGTCTCCGAGCCATAGAGTAATATAGACCAGATATTCCATTACACTTCAATATATATGAGAAAAATACATAACCGAAAAAATAAACCGATTTTATCATATTAGTATGTAATATTAATATGATACGTTAATCATGAGTACGTGTTTGAATATGAGTTTTCTATATATCAATATGTATGTGATGATGGTTAACGTATCATATTAGTATTTCAAAGTGACACTAGTCGAAAACGTGATTTTGAGTTGTGTCAGATTAGAAATACTAGTGTGATATGCATGTGTGTGTGTGCTCACACACACTGTCGTATTTTATCTGGAGAAAAGACAAAAGTGTCCCACGAACAGTGGTCCTTCACCTAGATGCAAGGGTGTACTCTTGTTTTCAGTGAGCAAAATCAATAGTTTCTTTGACACACACACACACACACACACACACACACACACACACACACACACTACTTTTTTTATGATAAAATAAAGTAGAAGAGAAATTTGATTCTTATGTTGTACTGTATTATTTTATTAAATACTAATTGAAAAGATCTTTATGGTGTTGTCTTTTTCCGATAGGGGATGATTCATATTTATATGATAATATTTTTCCTACCATGTTTATACACATATTGTTGTCAACATAGGGGATAGAACGCTTGGCTCCTGATCCAGGGTGCTTGGGTTCGAGCCTGGACGCGACCAGATTCCTTCTTCATGCTAATGAGCTATTTTCTGCTCACATTGAAGGTTGTAAAATAAATTCTAATAGCATTGATTTAAATCTTTGTGTTATCTTTTAAAAAAAAAATTAAAAAAAGATTGAACCATAGTTATGATTACAGATATACTAATAATTATCATTGGAATTGAATTTTGTAACTAGAAAAGGAATCCTGGAACTAGGATAAATACCACATAAATTAGATATTAAATGAAAATGTAGGAAAAGAAGATGTATACTTCGCATAATAGCGTAAATCGTAAAAAAATAAAGAAAATTATTGGGTATTCGATGCGGTAGGTATTCGTATTTCATGTGATAAAAAGTGGCTCTAACATATAGTGTAGCTATAAATGTATCCATTTTTATTTATTGTTTCTTGAACTATAATGTATACGTAGGAAATTGAAAATAACTTTGTTTAATCCACTAAATATTAATAAAACACGACATGTTTCGGAGGATACCTCCATCTTCAGGTGTAAACATATATATTATATTTTAACACCTGAAGATATCCTCCGAAACATGTCGTGTTTTTTTTAAATATTTAGTGGATTAAACAAAGTTAATGTAAAACTCTGTTTTCTAGAAGTTTTATTGCATTTTATGTGAATGACATGTTTCGCCTGTCTAAGGTATTATTTAATGTAATTTGATAATGCCTAAGACAGCCGAAATATGTCATTCACTTAAATTTTTAGGAAAAACTTCTAGAATACAGGCGTTTCCATTCGTTTAGAGTATCCATTTTATTCCATCAATTTTAGGTAGCTTTAAAATCTAATTTTCGCAGTGCGATATCTTATTTGAAAGGAAGGTGTCAGGGGAGGGATTCAATGTTAAAATATAAAAATTCAATCAGACCCTTTTGGTGCAGAATTACATTCGCAAGGGTAATATTATTACGCCCAGACGGCCAACTTTGTGTAGTCGAGGATTTTTACAAAATTATTTTTATGCTTATTACTTTTACGTTCGAGAGTGCGCAAACTATTCTGTTCTCAATAGTATAAATCATTGTTGATTCCTCGTAATAAAGCAGCTTAAGCAGTCTTATTTGGATGGTTTTGATTCAATTAGACGTAGCTACAGGGTACATAAACGCTAACAGGTATGCATTAATATGGGAGCCTATATTGTTAATATTTCCTTACCACGACGACTATCCTACACTATTAGAAACATACATTTACATTTAAGAATTTTTCGTATAATGTAATCAAGAAATCTAGTGGCTGTAAATTTAAAGTTTGTGTTGTGAAATAACGTGTTAAAGTTAAGATTCCTCATAATAAACATGGTGTCATTACTTTATGAAATGAATAATTACATGGGCATGAATAAAATGGTTAATATTTAATTACAAGAATGATCTTTTTTTATGGCCGAGCCATTGAGGGCTCCCTCCGCTTACCCGAAGCTGTTTTAGGCGCAGCGGCGCCTTTCGTCAGCTTCACTCGTGCACTCCCTAGGCCCGTCCCCCGTCCATGCGGGACTTACGTTTAATTTTTTTTTTGTATATTTGCAACCAAGGGTGACCCAGACCACATTTAAGCTACGCTTCTCTCCCTCGATGTCCCGCCGTACACACATAGCAATACAACAGCAAAAGAAAATACACACGAGAATGATCTAAACACATATATGCATCTAAATTTTTCTTGATAGGCTTTTGTTTGCGCTGCAAACTTAAAGTGCATCATTAACTTTGTCTTCTGCACCAACCCTTTTTTATAAATCCTTCTTCACTCGCCCGTCCTTTGTAAACATACTTCCTAAATATAAAAAATCTTTCACTTGTTCCAGATTTTTACCATTCACGCTAACGTCTAATGCGAATATCGTATGAGTTACAATGTTTTAAATGAAACTTGAAACAGTTTCTTTTACAATTGTTAAAATACCAAGTTTATACACGTTATTGCACTAATAAGTCCTTGATCGGGTTCAGGGTTATTATTATCAAATCCTTATCAGTGAAGTATTTTAATAGCGCTCTTTTTCTATGGAAATCGACCGTACTTGAACATAGACATTTAAAATCTAGTAAAAAAAATTGTAATCTGATTAAACTCCCGTCTAATGCGTTTAATCTTTTTTTCCCGTACGCACCCATGGCTCATAAAATAATTAATCGAGTTAAAATAAAATGAATATTTTTATATTGATTCAATTACGCGATGGATCACTATAAACTATCTTAAGATAACTAACTAACTAACCATCACGCCGTCTCCCCGAGAGGGTAGGCGGAAAGAATGGACTATCACATTTTAACCGATGCGGCACTCCATCCTTCTCTTTTAGCCTCGCGGAAGACGCGGCGTGATGGGTTGCGAACCTCATCGCCACCAATAGGCATCTCCCGCGCACAATTTGATCGTAAAACATCCACAAAATAAATCTAAAACAAATAATATAAAATACACAATGTTATTTTTAGATGGTGCAAATATTGTATATTTAATTTATGCTCCACGTATCTATCGTTTTTTTGTTTAGCTGTAATTAGGCACTTAAAAGAAACTAACACCAGTAAGAACTTTAAAATAATATTGAAGAAATTATTCAAATCTATCTATTATTACTATCTTAAGATCTGGAGTAGAAATATGAATGGTTGAATACTTTTTTGTATGTGGGGTATTTTTGCACCTGAATAAAATATTTTATTGTCCCTCATGACCGATACATCGTTCCTTGAGTATGCTATATTAATATTAGTCATTTAAATAATAATCGCGTGATTACGCTGGGAAAAAATACAATTTTTTCTAGTTTATGCGCAGTGCGATAACCTATTCAAAGTCCGTAATTAAACCAGGTACATTCCAAGTGCAGATGTGTTGCATTAAATAGCATTCACTATCTCCCTAGTTAGTCATCCGAGAATTGGTGTAATCGAAATCTGTTGCAAAAAAATCTGTCGCATCGTCAGCCACCACACCAATGTCATAGTCTGGCCTCTGGCTGTGATAGGATCCTTCTCGCACGTTTATTACACAGGTCTGTCTCTAAAGACATAAAACGTCGTAAAAAAAACAATACTCACTTTACATGGCCGTATAACTCTTCAAGAATTTAAGTCTCTATGTTAATTATTGTTATTATACAGTTTTAGTTTCCTTGATGATGTTATCCCTAGCTTTTCGATCTATTTAGCGTCTTTTATTCCCAGCAGTCCAGTTCATCCAGCTTGGTCATAAGAACAATATCCTGGTCTTAAACGCGTACTAAATTAAATTTTCTGTTTTCGAATTTGACTCCCGGAAAACAGGTGATTTTCTTTTCTCATTTTAAATTACGAAATTAGATAAATATTTTTTCATTCCGTTTGTGTTCTGGGATCTTGGGAAAAACCGTGTAGCTCGTCTTTCTGGACCGACGTTTCGGAGATCGTTGCAGTCTCCATCTGCGCAATAATTTTTCATTCCTTTTTTAAACGTCGGTCCAGAAAGCGAAGCTACACGGATTTTCCCAAGATCCCAAAATACCTGTTGCAACCAATCGTGAAAATCTACGCAATAATTTTTCATTCCTTTTTTTAAACCCGTTTTCTACCAGAACCGATGTCTACATAACTCGAAGCATTATATAGCTTGCCGACCTATTTAAAAAATATTTTGTATGAATAGAGATTTAATATTCAGCATTAGTAATCTCTGGATTCTGAGAGAGACGGCCCTGATTGATAACTACAATAAACGAAGTGCGTAAATTCTAATCATTATATCCGCCTAACTCTTTCACAACCAAAGTCTTCAAAACGGTATGTATAAAAATGATTATTGAACATAATCGGCAGTACTATTACCACATTGATGATAAAATCAATCAAAATTTTGTCCATCGTTAGCCATTACTTTTCCCATCTTTCTGGCAATACATGAATCCATCGTCGAAAATACGCCTCGTCTTTTGAGCTTTGAGGAGTTGGTTTCATTTGTTTTTAGATGTAGGTGTGTAATTAAAGTGTTATTTCTTGTTTTATTAATAAGTTATCTTAGTATCATCAAGTAATTTATCAGCGGAAATTACTTACAATATTCTTAAACGACACAACAGACTCAATTATTATTTACACTTGAGCAATAAAGGTAACATTTAATTGACTCTAGACGTAAATAATGTTTAACCCTTATCTTGGCAAAGTTCAACTCGTGCAAATAATATTTAACCCTCATCTTGGCAAAGTTCAACTTATGCAAATAAGAAATATAAAAATGAAAGTGTTTTGTGCTGTTAAATAATTCTTTTCGGAATATGAGGTGTGCTTGTTTTTCTAAGTTTTTAATTTTTTTCAAAATATTGTATAATATTAAAGTATTATCGATAGTGTTCAGATATTGTAAAATAACTATTCCCTGTTTTAAATAATTAAAAATATATATGAATTAAATAACTGATTATATGTGAATATTATTTATTACCATATTTATAATACTGGTTGTTAGCAAAAAATAAAATTTTATTTTTTTCCTAAATATAAAATACTTTTACTAAGTATTTTTAAGATCAGATTTACATTACTTATTGCATCGTTTAATTTTTAATTTTACTGTTGTGTATATGTTTTTTTTTATTTCGTCGTTTTTTACTATATAGTTATTACACCTGAATCTGTATTTAAAAAATAATCGTTTGTTTTATTTATATAATTATTTTTAAGTCTTCAACTTAGAGTTACATATGAAAAGTCTTCTTCTTTGATGGCCCTACAGCCCATATCGAGCCGAAGCCTCCAGTATTCTTCGCCTACAACTCCTCCTGTCTTCCGCATCGACCCTCCTAGCAATTTCGCTCCATCTCTCCCAACTTCATTATCCCATCGCAGCCTTGGTTATCCTATTGGTCTTCCACCATCACGTCATTCACAGATCCCAGGATTCCGTGCAGCACCCTTCTCTCAAAAGTATCCAGTCGCTCTGCGGATTTCGCTGTCATAGTCCACGCCTCACACCCATAGGTCACCACTGTTCAGACGATTGTCTTATACAGAGTGATTTTGGTTTTCCTGTGTGATTTGACCACCGGTAGTAGACATAAGAAATAATGGTAAAAAATATTATATGTTAACGATGTAAATGGAACCAGAAATAGAGGAAGACCGAGGAAAACGTGGCACGATCAAATAAATCAAATATTGAATGTCGGCCATGTGAGGAGTCAGAGAAATCGACGCGCGTGCATGACACGATGTATTAATGTTGAGGAAGCGAGAAAAATATGTCAGGAAAGAAATGTGTGGCAGACCATTCTTTCTGCCTACCCCTTCGGAGAGACAGCGTGATGGTTAGTTAATTAGTTTTAGTTAGAAAAGAGAAGCATGTTTTGTGCCTATTATGATTCTTTTCTCGATTTCATTGTGATTTTCTTTTGTTATGCACGAGACTAGGTAAGTGAAGTCCTCCACCATCTTAAAGTTGTATCTATCCTTAAATCCGAAGGTTCGCCGTGAGTTGTGGGTTGTATTGTAGGTTTATTGAATTAATTTTGAAACATATGAAAAATACAATTGTTAGTCTAGGATCAAGAGTTTTAATCAAATCAAATCAAATCAGTTTATTTATTCAAAAGACATTACAAAGAGCAACATGTTTTAAGGCATCTCTTGAGTACAGGTAAAATATAATAAAAATACAACATAATACCAGGAACGCATTAGAGATGATTCGACATTAGGAAGACAAGATACTTTCTAAAGTCAAGAGTATTTGTCCCCTGAACTTACCTTCACTAATATGAATGACGTCAATTTCCGAGGAGACCGCGTTCAGCAGACTAATTGCTCTTCCTACCGGTGTCACCAGAGGCAGATTGGTTCTGGCGACCGGTAGATAAAACAATCTGTGCTGTCGCTGTCGGATATATCTATCACGGACAAAATGACCGACACCTTCTAGCACTGCTGAGTTCTCGAAATATCCCCTGACTAATCTAAATTAAATAATATTTATGTGATTAAGGAGATAAAATAGAGTATGAAAAAAGAATTTGTTGGAGATGAGCAATGAAGATGATGCAAGGTAAAATGGATACATTGTTTTAAATAATTTGTTTTATGTGTATACTAAAATATTGATGTTGTTGATTGAAATTTCTTGGTAGAAGTTCGTTGTAAATAATGAAAATAAAAAAAAATATTAAGAACTTTTCTATGTTTATTTTTAGTGTAAAATCTACTTATTAATTTTCGTCTTCGACCGGTTTCGGCAGCTCGCTGCCAGAAGATGGCAGCGAGCTGCCGAAACTGGTCGAAGACGAAAATTAATAAGTAGATTTTACACTAAAAATAAACATAGAAAAATTCTTAATAATTTTTTTTTTTTTCATTATGTATACTAAATTGACAAATGCATTTTTTCTATTGTGTCTTAAACAATGCTAAATGTATTTTATCTTGTTTCTTGAGTAATTATATAAATCTTTATCATCATCATCATCAGCCAATATCCGTCCACTCCTGGATGTGACCTCCTTCATCTGCTTCCATGTCTGTCGATCCTGGGAAACACGCATCCACGTTGTACCAGCGGTTTCTTTAATATCGTCCCTCCATGGAACTTGTAAATAAATCTTCATGCTAAGTATTCAATATTGATAAAAACGTTTTCTACAATATTTTTTTGTTTCCACAAAAATAACAAATGCGTTTTTGTTCTTATTGTTTCTTAAACAATGGTTTAAAACTTTATACTTTGTATTGTATATTCATAAAAACAATTAATAACTTTTTTTATGCCTATACAAAAAATTTAAATACATTTTTCCTATTGTTTTCTAAACAATGGTAAATGCATTTTATTATTATTTTGAATTGTTGTGTAAAACTGCTTACTAAGTATAAAATATCGAATAAAACGTACATAAGTTATATTATGTTTTATATAACTGACTTCATCGCTTTGCTAGGGAATTATTATATGACATTTTATAATGTCCTAGCAAGGTGAAACATCTCAGGTCTCCAAACATGACCTAGTTAGTATGATGAAGTTCATTCTTAACCTTTTTTGGAAATAGTTTATATCAGTATAATCTATTTTTTAATAACATTAACCTACAAATAATTAATGTTTTTAATTGAAATTTCTTGGTAGAAGTTCATTTTAAATAATGAAAACAAAAAAAAATTATACAACATTTATTTATTATTATGTATTTAGTGTGCTTCTACTTGTGTGTACGTTCGACCAGTTTCGGCAGCTTGCTGTCAGAAGATGGCAGCAAGCTGCCAAAACCGGTCGAACATAAACAAAAGTGGAAGCCACTAAATACATAATAATAAAGAAATTTTGTATAATTTTTTTTTTTTGTTTTCATTATTTAACATTAGCCTAACCTAACCTAACCTAATATGATATCATAACATAAAATACCCCGTGTTTTTTTATTTATTTAAACTATTAAATTTTAGGTTTGCCTTTGCACCCGAAAAACGCTGACGGCTTATGTATTATATTTATTATATAACGAGAGGTTTACACATATAGTAATTTAAGACGTAAAATAACACCGGCGAATTATATATTTTGTTCGAGTAGGTACCGAAAAAACATTTTGGTGTCGGCAAAAAAAACGTCTGATCGACCGATTTTTTTGGTTGCCACTCATTGTCAGTACCTACCCGGGTACCTACTCAAAATCACATGATTGACGTAAAATAAACACCCGGGCTAAATGATGTACGTATCGTACATACTTTAACGTTTCAATGAACTGGTGGGAAAAAAATATCCATGACATTCTATTAAAAAAAAAAGTGTATGAGTATTATTAATTTGTATTGAAAAAAACAATTGTTTAAATGTATTGAAAATGGCTATTTAAAATTATTTTATTCAATTTTAAGATGATAGTTATTATAAGTAACTAACAATCACGACGTTTTCTCAATAGGGGTAAACTATATAAACTATATCGTTCTACGTAACATAAAAGTATAAAATCTTCGAAACATGTCTGGAATAATAAACTCTAAAATGAAATAAATAAATTATTTATTGTTTCTTGAATAATGATGTAAAAATCCATTTTAAATAATTCATTCAAATGAAAACATTTGATAAGGCCTTAGGAAAGGAAAAACATATCATTCCCATAAATTATAATTAAACTTCTAGAAAACAGACGCTTTGATTCGTATTAATACAAAAAAACTGTGTGTTAAATTCATAAAAAAAGGGTTAACACCTTAAGTTTATCAGAATTTTAACTAATACTATTTTTTATTTATTAATAAAATTGTGTATTATCGTCTTAAGTTTTTACACTAACTAGTGGATCCGACAGACGTTCTCCTGCCTGAACGTTGACTTGCCTGCTATTAGCTGATTTAGCAAACGTTTTTTCGGTATCAGAATTTTCGGTAAACTATATACGAGTACTAAATGACATTTTACAATTATGAATCTAAACTAGAGGTTCTCAAACTTTTTTGTCCCGTAGACCCCTTGCCTTTACCTGTTTTTTTAGCACATTTGGTAAAATCGAATGTCCGATCTTTGTCGAATGAGCTATAAAAAAAAGGTCGCCAAAGCTAATATTCGGCTTCAATTTAGTTAAACCATCTCGTGGACCCCCATTTACATCTCATGGATCCCCATTTTTGTTTACAATAGTCGTAAACCCCTGGGGGTCTATATAGACCACTTTTTGAATCACTGATCTAAACCATCCAGGGATCCACCCAAACACACAAGAAATTTCATCAAAATCGGTCCAGCTGTTTAGGAGGAGTTTAACTACATTCTCTCGTACAGCAGAAAACAGTATCGTGCGTTTTATTTAAGAGTTTTTTTTTCTTCACTTTTTCAATGAATAAAGCATACGCATACTATAATAATACTATTCAACACTATTTTTAATGTTTTATTGTTTCTGTGACGTAATAAACCTGTCCCAAAATTATTGCAAAGGATTAAATTATTCTCTATGATCTAATGACCAAAACGAAATCTTCAAGGAGAACAGCTTAGGCATTTCCATCTTTGAGCATATGTAGCACAAGCCACATATTTGAATATGGCAAAACTAATTTTGTATTAAAATATTCTTCTTCTTTTGCTTCATTTAAGACTGATTTATCGGAGCCTGTTCCTGGGTTGTCGATGTCCCAACTATCTCGCCATCTTTTAGGTGATCTTCGTGAAGGCTATTGGTGGCTTTCAGAACGCGTTCTCTCCACACGAAATCTCCAGTAACATTTTCATAGCCTTCCCCATCGCACAACATATTCAACATCGCAGATCTTCCATATTTCGGGTATTTCTCACTCGTCTCGGAGTGTCGTCCCCGCAATGGATCGGAGAGCCTATATTTCTGTGGTTCTCCTAAGACTTTTTGTTATGATCTTTTCAATCGTCGTCTTTATTCCGTATTACAAATCTGCCCACTTCTTGGACTCTTTTGAGAATAGACTTAATCTTAATGATATGATGTTGCTTCATAAAATTATTCACTTTAAAATTGACAACTCCGAGCTACTCTGCGAATTGACACTCAACACCCTTATATCTCGCACAAGGCACACCGCGAGCCAAGTTTTTCATCTTCCTGTTTATCGCACTAACTACGCTCAGAGCGCGGCAATGAATCGAATTTGTGACAACTACAATAAGCATTTGGAGACATTGATGTTTTCGATTTTAACAAACGAGCAACTTTTCGGTGGGGATGAGACCATAATTTCCTTACTTTATTTTTCTTATATATTTAGTCTTATTTCAGTTGTTATATAATATTTGTGTGCATGATTTTTGTAGAAAAAATTAACGGTAGATTTGTTTTTTTTAATTAAACACTTAAGGATAGACCACGCAACATGATGTCGCTGCTGTACGAGTATACAATAAAATTTTATGCGTGAGAATTCATTTCTGAATATGGTTTGACGCATTGTATTATAATTTATGAGGAATTCTTTGTATCTCTAGATTCTTATTTAAAAAAAAATCTATTATTTTGTTGTCAATACCATTAAGTGAGCAAGTTGCTTGAAGCGGTTAATTATTGCCGCTTCAAGGTTTGATTATAGTCGTTTCTTATAAATATATACTTGCCCAGTGTCGGGCTTTGGAGTATAACCGTATTGTTGCCATATGTTGCTCGAGTAACCGTCTGCTTATGATTACTATACATATAGTACTAGTATACATAAAGATGACTGGTTTAGCTGTATCATTGCTGTACCGTGCTGCCAGCATCATCCATTTGAATAGTTATATTTCTGTATTGAAATTTAGACGTGAACGATTTATACATTCAATTTCCTTAATTGTAAAGTAGTTTGTGTTTATATTTTTATTATTATTAATGTATGTATAATTGTAATTCATTACGCTCTCCAAAAACAGTTAAGATCCAAATTACTGCGAAGAACCACAAAAACACTATTGTACAAGACCCTGATCAAACCAGTCCTCACATATGCCTCTGAAACCTGGGTGATGACAAAACACACTGAAAGGTCCATCGCAGCATTTGAAAGAAGGGTTCTTAGGACAATATATGGCCCAGTGAGAGACCACAATGGTTGGCGTCGTCGATATAACCGAGAGCTATATGATATCTATAAAGAGCCCGATGTGATCAGATCCATCAAAGTAGGGCGCTTGAGATGGGCTGGTCACATAATCAGAATGGACGACGACAACCCTACAAAACGCCTCACGCTCTCAGTACCACAGGGACGTAGAAGACCAGGAAGGCCCAAAATGCGATGGATGGACAGTGTCAACACGGATGCATCGGTGTTGCAAGTGAGAAATTGGAGAATAAGGGCATCAAACAGACAAGAATGGAGGAAGCTCCTGGATTCAGCCAAGGCCCACCCAGGGCTGTCGAGCTTAGGATGGATGGAATTGTAATTCATAAATAATAACACACGGCTTCTTAATAGTTTTTTATTTATTTTTATTTTTAAAAGACTAACACCAAAGATTTTTAAATCAATGATATTAGAATTTATTTTACAATCTTCAATATGAGCAGAAAATAGCTCATTATTATGAAGAAGTAATCTGGTCGTGTCCAGGCTCGAACCCATGTCCCCTGGATCAGGAGCCAAGCGTTCTATCCCCTAGACCACCACCCGAATTATCTCTCAATCTCTCAGTTATCTTTCAATCTCATGGATTTGGTTGTTTTATAGTTCTGTATTCCGTAGCAATATATTTTGCATAACAAAATAAGAAGGGACCTTTGTCTTATGTATATTTAATATCTAATTGTTATTTATGTTTTGAATTTTCATGAATATTTTTATTTATTTTTTGTTTGTTCATATAATCGTCTTACCATTGTTACAGAGTTCAATTATTTAAATAGATATTAGGCTTCACGCATACAAGTTTTGCGCATTTATGTAAAAATATAAGATATTTTAAATTGTTCTTTTTTTAACATTGCAATAATATTAAATGATCTTTTGCAATTATAGTTGTTCTTATTCTTCTTTTCCTTTTTCTTGTGTCATCAGTTTTACACGATGTTGGCAATCACTTATGCAAAGGCTTCTTCAGTGTCTTGCGCCCCCCGGAATAACTCTTCCACACTCCTTTTTCCAATCCAGTCTTTAAATGTTCTGCAGCGAAGACGTATGTCTCGGCTAGTACCATGCTGTCCTAACATCATCACATTTTGTCCATTATCATAAGTTGGAGAATCTCATATCATTTACACGCAAAATGTAACCGAGATAGGATAGACAGAAGTCGTTTGAACCCATTCACTGTGAACAATTTGTTTTTAGCTATTATTGATTCTCATGACATATGATAGGTATTGACCAAAGACAGTGTGACAATCACACTGTCATCGCCGGGAATCGAACCCGGGACCATCGGGGTGGAAGTCAATGCACTTACCACTCGGCCACGAAGGTCGTCAATCGTCAAAGTCATACACGAATCGACGTGCGTATATGACTCGTTGGATGAATGTGAAAGAAGCTAGAGAGATGTGTCAGGATAGAGTAATGTGGTGGTTCATTCCCTCTGCCTACCCATTTGGAGAAACGGCATGCTGGTTTGTTATTGGCACTAGAGATCCATTAAGTATTGTCATCTTTTCATCAGTGGTTATTGAGCTTAAACTAACTAACCAACTAACTAACCATCACGCCGTCACCCCGGAGGGGTAGGCAGAAAGAATGGAACGCAAAACTGTTCTGTCCTAACATACTTCTCTCAAATCCTCTACATTCATATATCTTGTCTGCACGCACGTCGATTTCTCCAACTCCTCACGTGACCGACATTCAATATTTGATTGATTTGACCGTGCCACGTTTTCCTCGGCCTTCCTCTATTTCTAGCTCCGTTCACGCCTTTTACATGTACCTTCTTTACCATTCTGTCTTAACTCATTCTTTCCACGTGTCCAAACCATCTTAATGACCCTTTCCTTATTTTGTTCATAACACTTTCATTCGCACCACATTCACTTCTTATACTTGCATTTGTCACTCTATCATATACAGATTTGTCACACATTCATCTAAGAGATCTCATTTCTACTGCATTTATTCTACTTTCATCCTTCTTTTGCCAGTTCTATGCTTCATTTCCATACATAAGGGTCGGCACAAGAACACCGTTATGCACTGCCATCTTGGCTTTTTTGGATAGGCTTTTGTTTGCGATGACAAGCGATGCTTACGACGACGATTTCATCTTAAATAAATTCGAAATTTAAATCTGGGCGTAATGATTGAATTTGAAATATCTAGCGCAGGTTTAACCTGTATTGAAATGGGACCGATTCCGTTGAAGATTCGCGATTCAATCGTAGCCATCTGGCGGTTTGGGAAGGTGAAGGCCCCTGTCACACGGGCAACCGATTTGCTTTCCAATTAGTTTCTCGTAATCCCAGCGTCCATTACCTACTACAGCCAGCGCCATCAAGGCCGTTTCATAATAGACTGGTAATAATATTGCCTCGGCAGAAGCCAGAGTTCAGATCTCACGAGAATTATACAACACTGGTCATCGGTTCGATTAGTTTTTAGGTAACCTTTCTCTCGTACGTTTCTTAGGCGTTTTATTATAATAGATAATACATAGAGTGATCATGGAAGAGACAACATATAGCAGCTACAAATTTATCAAAAACTCTGACGTACGCAGACCCTGGATCAGGATTTGTGACAGATATCACTTAACGAATGCACGAACAAAGACAGGACAAGCGAGGATATTTAACAATGAACTGAAACTTTATTACTATTATTATTTTGTTAAACCTATCCAAAAAAGCTACAATGGGAGTGCACAATGGTGTTCTTCTACCAACCCTTATGTATGGAAGCGAAGCATGGAACTGGCAAAAGAAGGTTGAAAGTAGAATAAATGCAGTAGAAATGAGATCTCTTAGACGAACGTGATACTCTGTGTATGATAGAGTGTCGAATGAAAATATAAGAAGTGAATGCGGTGCGAATGATGGTGTTACAAACAAAATAATGAAAGGATCATTAAGATGGTTTGGACATATGGAAGCTTTAAAAATAGTTATTGGAAACAAGAATTTATCAATGAAAGCGAAAATGACCCTTCAAAATGGCGTTCTGGTTCCAACCTTTATGTATGGAAGGGAAGCATGGAACTGGCAGAAGAAATATGAGAGCAGAATAAATGCGGTAAAGATGAGGTCCCTAAGACGTATGTGTGGTAGAATTTCAAATGGAAAGAATGAGTGAAGACAGAATGGTAAAGAAAGTATATATAAAAAAAACGGCGTGAACGGAGCTAGAAATAGAGGAAGGCCGAGGAAAACGTGGCACGGTCAAATCAATCAAATATTGAATGTCGGTCACGTGAGGAGTTGGAGAAATCGACGTGCGTGCATGACAAGATATATGAATGTAGAGGAATCGAGAGAAGTATGTCAGGACAGAACAGTGTGGCGTTCCATTATTTCTGCCTACCCCTCCGGGGAGACGGCGTGATGGTTAGTTAGTTAGTGATTTTCGTAACCTACCAAAAGACACAAGGAATTGTACTAGAAACCAATTTAAAATATACCTAAAACATAATATAGTTACAAGCAAGCTTTAAAAATGTATTTAAAAAAAAAAAATTAAAAAACTTTCATCGTACCACGCTATCGTGGCAGAGTGGCTATAAGCAGTGTCCCGCGATATTATAATATAATTCCAGCGATATGAAAAGAAGAGGAACAAAAATCACTTTCTTTGGTCTTGTAGAATACAAAATTAACTAACCATCACGCCGTGTCGCCGAAGTGGTAGGCAGAAAGAATGGACTTCCACACTTTTCGTTCCTGGCATACTTCTCTCGATTCCTCTACATTCATATATCTTGTCATGCACGCACGTCGATTTCTCCAACTCCTCACGTGGCCGACATTCAATATTTGCTTTATTTGATCATGCCACCTTTTCCTCGTTCCTCCTATAGTTTTAGTTCCATTAATATCGTTTACATATGATTATTTTTACTTTTTTCGAAGAAGGTATTATGAATAAAATTATGAAAGGATCGCTACGTTGGTTCGGACATATGAAGAGCATGGATGGAGAAAGAATGGTTAAGAAAATATATTTTAACGATGTAAATGTAGTTCGGAGTCGAGGTAGACCGAGAAATGACACATTCAGTCGGCTTGACCCACAACATCTTCCTAAACCCATCCTATCAAACCTCAACATCACGTCACAAGTGAACCGTCCTATCAAATTCACTCATCATTGACTCATACAACACACAGATAAAAAGGCATGACCAAATTAATGAAATTTTAATGGTTGGTCATCTAAGAAGTCGGAAGATTCGACGTGCGTGTATGAGTCGATGTATGAATCTGGAAGTACGAGTAGTGTGGCGGTCCATTCTCTCTGCCTACCCCCGCTAAGAAACGGCGTGATTGTTTGTTGTTGTAATTGTATCCGTTACTCATTAAATATATTTTTATCCACAAGCGTGAATGCTTATTGTAATATACTCAAGAGACCACTTATTATATTGAAGTATACTTCTTGTGCTTACGTACTATCACGAAAAATTTTGAACGTACCCGTATTTACGTTGAGTACCCAGACTCGGGTTACGTGAAATCATAATGATCCGTAACCCTGTCTATAGGTCGCATCGAGTGACTGGTGAACGAGAGAGAGAGAGAGAGGTATATGGAGTCAATCTATAGTCATCGATTGAGGAAGGAAAAACAGCGACAAACAACCTGATTGAATAATTTTCCTGCAGTTTCCACGACGTGAGAAAATTTTCCGGGTAAGCACAAATAAAATGTTAATTGCACAAAAGAAATATCTAATCGTAAAAACACACATTCATGTGTTAACATTTTTTATTTTACTGCAGTAGGTTATTGATCTCGAAATATATATTGTAAGTCAATTAAAGCAATAGTTTAAAGTAAAATGGCACTGCACAATGGTGTTCTTGTACCGACCCTTATGTATGGAAGCGAAGCATGGAACTGGCAAAAGAAGGATGAAAGTAGAATAAATGCAATAGAAATGAGAACTCTTAGACGAATGTGTGGATACTCGTTGTATGATAGAGTGTCGCATGAAAATATAAGAGGTGAATGCGGTGCGAATGATGGTGTTATGGATAAAATAATGAAAGGATCATTAAGATGGTTTGGACACATGGAAAGAATGAATGAAGAAAGAATGGTAAAAAATGCAAATGGCAACGATGTAAATGGAACTAGAAATATAGGAAGACAGGAAAACGTGGCACGATCAAATAAATCAAATATTGAATGTCAGCCACGCGAGGAG
The DNA here is from genome assembly GCA_022606425.2 of Lepidostoma basale. Taxonomy (NCBI): domain Eukaryota; kingdom Metazoa; phylum Arthropoda; class Insecta; order Trichoptera; family Lepidostomatidae; genus Lepidostoma; species Lepidostoma basale. The sequence continues at coordinate 2,769,411 of JAHDVF020000010.1, forward strand.
TCAGAGAAATCGACGCGCGTGCATGACACGATGTATGAATATTGAGGAATCGAGAGAAATATGTCAGGAAATAAAAGTGTGGCAGTCCATTCATTTTGCCTACCCCTTCGGGGAGACGGCGTGATGGTTAGTTAGTTGATATTATTATGTAAATAGCGGTCTCAGTTAATTAAGTAAAAAAATAAAATCACAGATTTTCTCAGCCAGTATCGATCCTACAATATTTTGACTTAAATATAACTAATTAACCATCACGTGATTTCTCCGGAGGGGTAAGGACCATCACACTTCTCTATCACGACATATCTCACGAGCTTCCTCTGTCTTAATACATCGTAATACGCACGCTCGACGATTTTTACGATTTCGCATGTGGCTGTTTTTTTAGTAATTGATTAATTTAGTCATGCTATGCTTTTTATCATTCACTCGTCCATTCGTTCCACATGTCTAAACCATTAAAGCGATCCTTATTTTACGTGAATATAAATTTTCAATATTTTTTGTATAATGTCCATATTATTATTAGACTAAAATATATATCTAAATTGTAAAATCGTTTTGGAATTTTGATATTTTCTCAACACACTTTCGGAAACTGTATTAAAATTAAAACTAAATATCAAGATTGTTTTATATTATCTTTGTACGTAAAATATTTAAAAAATCTATATTCATTGTTTCTTGAACAATGTTGTTGACCACCCTACGTATTTGAACGTACGTGATACGTTCACTGTGACTGTACCATTCTGCGCTATCCCGTATCACGTACGCGCTTGAGAAAAAACAATGTACCTAAAATGTACAAACTGTTAGGGATACGCGCGTGTGCCAACAACACTCGAGTACAAGTCTTCATAAATATGATAGTTTTACAAGGGGCAGGCAAAGTGTGCGACCGAGTATTTGACGTTTCGTAATTTAAAAAAATTAAATTTATATATAATTAAATTTCATTAATAAAAAAAAACTGCTTTTTTGCACGTTTCTCGGAAAATAACCCAAAGGTAGGGCGGTTAAACTCCATATTAAATAATTTATACGAATTTAATAATGACATTAAATTGGTTGATGGAAAATAGGTACTAAGTATTAAGAAAAAAATTAGTATGCAATTTCATTGTTTATTTGTTGGTAGGTAATTAGTGCCTATTTTACTCTCACGTCAATTTGTTGTTGACATTTGATAATGCCTTAATAAGGTGAAACATGACATTTCCATCAAAAGTACTCGTAATATTTTTTTTTAGAAAACAGACGTTTTTATTCGTATTAATTAATTAAAATCAATACTCCCAAGATATATTGTCTTCGATTATTTAAAATTAATTACACTTATAAATTACATGCGTTTGATTGATCAAACCTTTTAAGTATGTTTTTTTTAGTTCAATGTTTTTTTTTTATAGCGATGGTGCGTACTAATTTGACCTCGTTAATCGATGGCGGTTATTTTAATTCGATTTAATTAATCGAATCCCACTCTGAAGGCTTGAATTAATTAATTTATTTATACTCTTATGAATATCGTAATTTGTGATCAATCTTAGATGTAAAGTGTAAAAAATGTAAGCAATGTAAGATTTATGTATACTTTCGGATATTTCAAAACATGATTTATATTTGTTTTGAGCAAGTCATCAAAAATAAGTCGTTACATTTTGTAAGGCGTCTCTGTTTTATTTTGAAATATATAATTAATCTAGTGTAACAATTCTGGACAGTAAAAAACTATTTAAAATTCATTTTTTAACAATTTATTATATATGTGCACAATGAAGTTCTAGTATCTCTATATTTATGTATCAATGTGTATTTTCTTTTGCTGTTGTATTTCTATGCGTGTACGGCGGGACAACAATGGTGAGTAGCGTAGCTTAAATGTGATCTGGGTCCCTCTTGGTTGCAAATATACATATATTATTATTATTTTAAACATAAGTCCCGCAAGTACGGGGGACGGGCCTAGGGAGTGCAGGAGTGAAGCTGTCGAAAGGCGCCGCTGCGCCTATAACAGCTTCGGGTGAGCGGAGGGAGCCCTCAATGTCTCGGCCATTATTACAGTATTTGATTTTCTCCAAAACTCTTTATAATTTTTTTAACAAGATTTCTTCGTCTTCATCATCTCGGCTAGTCCGGACAATTGACGTTCCGGTTAAGTGACGTCCGGATAAACGACGTTCTAAACTAACTAACTAACCATCACGCCGTCTCCCCGAAGGGGTAGGCAGAAATAATGGACTGACTTTTCTTTCCTGACATATTTCTCTCGCTTCCTCAACATTCATACATCGTGTCATGCACGCGCGTCGATTTCTCTGACTCCTCACGTGGCCGACATTCAATATTTGATTTATTTGATCGTGCCACGTTTTCCTCAGCCTTCCTATATTTCTAGTTCCATTTACATCGTTACCATTTGCATTTTTTACCATTCTTTCTTCATTCATTTTTTGCATATGTCCAAACCATCTTAATGATCCTTTCATTATTTTGTTCATAACACCATCATTCGCACCGCATTCACTTCTTATATTTTCATGTGACACTCTATCATACAACGAGTATCCACACATTCGTCTAAGAGTTCTCATTTTTATTGCATTTATTCTACTTTTATCCTTCTTTTGCCAGTTCCATGCTTCGCTTCCATACATAAGGGTCGGTAGAAGAACACCATTGTTATTTATATGTCTGTGTGTACGTGTTTAAATATTCTACTGTAATAAAAACGAGAATTGTCAAAATTAAGACAATCCTTTAATATAAAAAGTTATTACAATTTTATATGTCTAGCACTTTTAGAAAATTAATCGAAAACGTTTTGGAATCGATCGAAAAAATCGATCGTCATAACATATCGATACACCCCCGTCACTAAGAGCATACTAATTGTAGGTCGACTGGGAAATAATTGACTGGTTTCCTTGAGTAGACAACGCACCGAAGATCAAGTACGGACTCGAATGGTGCTCGAATGTTTACCTTCGCATTGAATCACTTCTACGTCATTCTGAGAACCAACAGCGCCAGATCATCTCCCCTTTTAGTTGAAAGCCTGCTGTTTTTTTGCCTTATGGTACGATCTTTGATTCAATAGAAACATTATTCTGCACTCGAGTTTATTTGTCTATGTGTATGTATTTAATTATATGTGTGCTATCAAAGTATTCAACTCCTATTGTGTGGCATGTGACGTCAAGGAAATTATACAAGGCTCATTATTGTGAACATTACACTTTTTTATTACATATATTTTATTTATTTATAAAACTAATATATATTTAATTTGAAAGAAAAAGTTTTGTTTTCTAGAAGTTCGGTTTTATTTTACGGAAATGACATGTTTCACCATGCACACTATGAAAAGTAGCGAGAATCAAACGCATAGCTGGAGCTGGAGTTGGCAAAAAAAGGATGAAAGTAGGATAAATGCCGTAGAAATGAGATCACTGAAAAGAATGTGCGGGAAAACAATATATGATAGAAATACGAACGACGAAATAAGGAAGAAATGTAAGGCAGATGATTGCATCATAAGTAAAATTAAAAAATGATCCCTCAGATTGTTTGGACATGTGGAACGAATGGACGAGAGAAGAATGGTTAAAATGTTATTATATATTTTAGATAAACTTAAGGCGTTAACATTGTGGAATTCCATAATGACAAATTTTTATGAATTAAACGTTTTTGCACGAATTTCACGAACGACAGTTGATATCGTTGTCCCGATGATGAAGGTTCGAAACATATACAAGCAGTGTGAGTAGTAAAAAAGAGTAGCCGTTGAAGATCTATCTACGTATCACATGTCACGAGAATCAATATAATAGCTAAAAAAAATTATACAGTAATAGGGTTCAAACGACCTGTTGTATACATGAAAGCATGACTTGATCAAATTAATCAAATTCTAAAAGGTGGCCACATTCGAAGTTCGTAAAATCGAGGAGCGTGATTGTTTCGATGAATGAACGTAGAGAAAATCTCGAGAGATTTATCAGGACAGAGGAGTATGGTGGTCCATCCTCTGGCTATCCCTCCGGGGAAACGGGTTGATGGTTAGTTACTTAGAAACTGATCTTATTTATGTATCACATATTCGCAAGGAATACGACAGTTTGCAACTATGCTAAAACGTCATTTGGTTTTCCCGCCTGAATTTTACTAACATATTCGTCTAGCAAATAAGGTGAAACCTTCCTTGTTTTGTTCGTAAACGCGTCATATTCACTTTAATGTGCGAAATTTACAAAAAACAATTTCTCTAATGCATACATTACGGTGTTGACTGTAAAATTTTGCGTCTCGATATTTAATTTGTATTTGACGTGGAATTGAAATATGCAATATAATTATTCCGGCAATTCGCAAATAATCGCGTAAAGTACATACTCGTATATTTGTTCGCGTTGAAATTTTGTCCAACTTTTTGAATTTCGAGCTTTGCTTCTTATTCTTCTTAGTTTAGGCCGTACGGCCTGTTTATGACGCTGTCCTGGGACGATGATGTTCAGCCATATTTCCATCTCTTCGGCGGTCTTCCTTGTAATCTCTTGCTGCTGGGGTTTTCTTCTTTAACAATTTTTGCAGTTGCGGTCCACGTGATCTCTCCAAAAACGCCTTCTGCTTCTTCCCCATCTTACTATGTCCTCAACACCACAGACTTATCTTCTGATTTCTGATCCGATCTCTGAGGGTTCTGCTAGCAACTAAGCATCAACAGCTCAACAAAATATGTTGGCGCTGTCAAAAATATTTGTAGGGAAGAAAAAGGCCAGCACTCCCCATCACGAATGAAAGGGTTATCGAAATATCCCTAGATAAATCTAAAGAAATGCGTTGTGAGAAGCCCATATCTTCGAGGCTGCAGAGAGTTGGTTGCCAATGCTGTCTATTATTATGATCGATTGCCTTGTAATCCAGGGAACTAGGGTTTAAGCCTGGACACTACCCGATTTTTTCTTTGTTTGATAAATTATAATACCATTGATTTAAATATGTGGTGTTAGTTCTTTGTTTAAATCTTTTCAAAATGTACATTAAGTTAAAATCCACTAATGCTTGTGTCTTCGGTCGGTTTCGGCAGCTCGCTGCCATCTTGTCGTCTTTAGGGTTTTAACTTCTTCGATGGCTCTACAGCCCATATCGAGCCTTAGCCTCCAGTATTCTTCGCCTCCAACTCCTCATGTCCTCCGCTTCGACCCTCCAATCTGACACTCCTAACAATAGGGTTTAACTAAATTATCTTTAGGGTTTTAACTAAGTATACATTTAAAAAATATTTTATTTTCATTATTTACAAAGAAAATCTACCATGAAATTTCAAATAACAAAATTAGTTCGTTTTTTAAACCTTAATAAAAATTTCACAAGCACAACTACGACTAATCTAATATTTTTTACGTAAAGTAAAAACGTCTCTGGTAATTATTGGCTTTTTCATATCGACGTTCTCATTTTAGGCGACCGGTTAGAAAAACTGTAATATTCACGTGCTCTACCCCGAAAAAAACTCGTACACAATTTTTTTTTCGTATATAACGACCGATGTGCATATAAATTTATAACAATTCTTGCGTTTTAATATTATGTATGTAGGCGAAGACAAGTATATCGGCCGTTTCAAAATCGAGTTGTCCGAAACCAGTCTAATTTCGTAATAGTTGTTGTGGCTAATGGCGATTGAGTTGAGTTGTCTAGCACCGAATATATTGAATGGTTTCTGATACTTGGATATCCCGTCCAGCCGTGTCTGTGGTCCCACACTCTGCTCGGCGGCGAGCCTCGTGACCTCTAGGGTATGATTTATGGTTTATGACAACTTTTATTTTATCTATTCCCGATTAATCATTTGAGACTAACGGAGCCGTTGGCCAATACACAATAAAAAAACATCTGTTAAAATTGCCCATGAACCTTGGATATTAACATAGCAATTATTCAATAATTATTAATTGCTTGAATCGTATCAAATTAGGTATATGTTTTTAAAAACAGACCTGTTTCATCATACGTAAGCTTCCACATGTCACACGAAATAATTTTAAACTAATATAATACCGAAATACTTAGAAGAGTAGGGCTGCCTTTGGAAAATGAAAGAAGTTTTTGAAAACAAGCAGGTCTAAAAAGAAAAATGTTCGATACATGCATACTGCCTATCTTAACATATAGTCTAGAGACAACCACCCTAACAGCAAAAAGTATCCAACAACAACAACAAACCATCACACCGTTTCCCCGCAGGCGTAGGCAGAGAGAATGGACCGCCACACTACTCTATCCTGGCACACCTCTCTAGCTTCCTCCACATTCATACATCGAGTCACACACGCACGTCGATTCTTCCGACTTCTGACATGACCAACCTTCAATATTTGAGCACAAAGTGTCCATAAACTAAAAATCACACAAAGATCAGCTTGAGTCTCCGAGACAAAATAAGAAATGAAGAAATAAGACGCCGAACCAAAGTTGCCAACACCACGGATCGTACACTTAAATTAAAGTGGCAATGGGCTGAACAAATAGCAAGACAGGGCAGTACCCGATACTTCAGAATACTTCAGTGGAGGCCTTGAAGAAAGAAAAGTAGTGTCGGGAGGCCACCTAAAAGACGGACTGACGATATTCCCCGAATAGCAGGAACGACCTGGATGCGAAAGGGACAAGACAGGGACGAGTGAAAGAAAATGGAACAGGCCTATATCCAGCAATGGAGGGAAGAAGGCTGAAGAAACAGAAGAAGTTGTGTAGGTACAAATCATATTGTAAGATAACCACGCATATTTATAAATATTCTCTCTGGTTTCGTAGGCGATCGAGCTTTGTCGGGGAAACACCATAAGCTATTTCAATTTAACTAAGCAATTATCGAATTTATGGTTTTGGCAAACAAATTATTTTTGCCATGGTACCTTTCTCACGCTTAATGATATCCCGTACGTCTTTAACACATAAAAAATGGTTTCTTTGCAAATTATATGCTCGAGAATAAAAACTGTGTGCGATTTTTTTTATGTTATTCCAACAACACCTCGTATTCAAATATTGACAGGCACTTCGAGCTGTTGAGACGCGGGTTATTATTTTTCATTTCACATTGAAGAGATGCAAAAACCACATTTTCAAGAAGTAACACGTTAGCGTAATGACGTCACGTATTACGAGGTTCAAAGTCTCCGGAAAACGATTCGTACATAATGATATATAATAATATTATGGCTTTTGTTTTGGGTGGTATTAGAGATATTTTAATATAAACTTATTGGAAATTGAAGGACATACTAGGAAACATTTATCTCCCACTCAACTGCGCATTTGCATCGTCAGCCAGCCTGCCTGCCTCGATCATTGGAGGTTGGATGGGTTATCCGTTGTGTTGGTAACCACACACAAGCATACGATTGTTCTATAATGCTTTCAGATAGATTGTTTTATATACCGGCCGCCAGAACGAACCTGCCTCTGGTGACACCGGTGGGAAGAGCAATTAATCTGCTGAACGCGGTCTCCTCGGAGATCGACGTCTTTCATATTAGTTAAAGTACGTTCAGAAGGCAAATACTCTTAATTCTGGAGAGTATCTTTTCTTCGTAATGTCGAACCATCTCTCATGCATTTCTGGTAGTATACTATACACAATATATTATTTTACCTGTTCTCAATAGATGCCTTAAAAAATAATTTTGTAATGTCTATTGATGAATTAAACTGATTTGATTTGATTTGATGATATTTGAAATTTTAACATTGTTAACATTTTAACATTCATCGTCTTCCTCGGACACGAGGGACAGCATATGATGATGAATGTTTTCAGCATCGACAATTTAACCATACATTTCATGATTATTTATATTACATATTTGAATTAACTAACTAACTAACCGCCACACTGTTCTGTCCTGACATACTTCTCTCGCTTCCTCTACATTCATACATCTTGACATGCACGCACGTCGATTTATCCGACTCCTCGCGTGACCGACATTTAATATTTGATTGATTAGATCGTGCCACGTTTTCCTCGGCCTTCCTCTATTTCTAGCTCCGTTCACGTCGTTTACATATACCTTCACCATTCTGTCTTCGCTGATTCTTTCCATGTGTCCAAACCATCTTAACGACCCTTTCATTATTTTGTTCATAACACTTTCATTCGCACCGCATTCACTTCTTATATTTGCATTTGACACTCTATCATATACAGATTTGGCACACATTCTCTCATTTCTACTGCATTTCTACTACTTTCATCCTTCTTTTGCCAGTTTCATACTTCAATTTCATACATAAGGGTCGGCACAAGAACACCATTATAATAAATTTTAGCAAAAAATACTTAAATATTAATTTTGTATATCCTCTTGTTACCACCCCTGATCTGTATGTATATAAAGAAGTAAGTTAATAACAACGTCACCAGTCTGTTGATGGCAACTACCCTGGCGAAACCCGTAACTGTTGAAATTGGAAGCAGTTCTTAAAAAAAACATCGTTTTATTTAATGATTATCTATGGTAAAGGTTGTACGAAACCCATCTATTCAAGGTTTCCCAAAAATGCTGTGTGTTTGCATACAATTCGTCTTCTGTTTAAAATAGATAAATATATATATTTCTTTGCTTTATGTGCATTTACGTTTTTGTCGTGACCATACACAATTGTAAGGTAATGTTGTAATACCCTTCATCTCCAATCATTGCTTCAAATCGTCGTGATTTTTCTATTTTAAGTTAATAGTATTTACTTGTCTATTGTGGACAGATTAATGCCTATTATTACGGCAACCGTTTTTTCCACGTGCATTCGTTCGATTGCTAAGCGCTTAAAGCAATTGTATTGTATTATAACATATTATATAATATTTTCATGCGTTACCCTGTGAATAATAGTTCATTCTTATCTTTCTTAACCCCTTACTGCATGATTTTTTTTAATTTTGTAAAAAAATATATGTGTAAATGATGAAAAAAAAGACACGCATTTTTTTATTTTTCAAATAATTTATTTTTTCCTATATAAAATACAAAAAATATTTCTAGGTCTTCCCCTTTTTATCCCTAGATTTTACACAATATTATCCATAATTTTATATAAAAGTGATCATTTTATTACTTACCTAATGAAAATAATAGTAAACCAGTGAAATATAATTATTTATAGCGTTTTACAAACTTACTATTTTTAAGTTCTTGCTGGTTAAGTGCCTAATTACAGCTAATTTAAAAAACGGTGGATACGTGTAACATAAATTAAATAAACACAAAAGTCCGGATCGTCCATGTCAACATGTGCAACATCGAAAAAAAACATAATGTGTTATTACATTATGTGCTAAATTAAAAAAACGATGGATACGTGGAACATAAATTAAATAGACAATATGTGCACCATCTAAAAATAACATTTTGTGTTAAATTATTATTATTTTGTTATTTTATTTTATATCATTGTATTAGTTGTCAGTAAAAGTGTGACAGTCCATTCTTTCTGCCTACCCTTTCGGGGAGACGGCGTGATGGTTAGTTAGTTAGTTAGTTTACAAACAAAAAAATAACACTTTTGAATATCACGTTTGTATAGAAAATCATAAACCGACAGTTGGAAACAGTCGAACGCACATCTAGTACAACCAGAGACATCTAGCAAGAAGTTTGACAACTAGTAACGCGGATCATAGATAAAACTTTAGTATTATTGCTAGAAGCAAGACATATTTTATTATTTTGTTGTTTTTTATGGTGAAAGATTATTTTGGATCATATCTGAGCCAGTATGCGGTAAGGGGTTAATGTAGGCATTTAGACCTGTTTCTCAAGAGTGATTGGTCTCCTACGAAGTCTACTCCAGCTCGACAGCTTCGCAGGAGACCATTTTGGTGGTCTGTCCAGGAGTCGTCTACCTTGGGGTTGGCCGAATACAATGTGAGGGAGCCTAGATGAGTCCATTATTCTCGTGTGTGCATACCATTGCCTTCTCCGTTGCCTCCGCCACCTGACGGCATCTTCAACCTAGTATATTTTCACATTTGATAATGTCATCAATCAAATAACCAGCTTTATTTATCGCAGTATTGCTACATCGTAAGTAAAATTGCACTAAAATATTTAGAATTACTATTTGGAGTGATTATTCGGCGTATTTAACTCATTAGGTGCGCCGTACGCGCCAAGCGCATTCATCTTGCAGTTCTCCCGGTGCGGAAAATGCGCCAGACGCGTTCGACTGATAACAATTATCATTGCGTAATTGAAAGTATACCCTTACAGTCTTTTACACAAGAAAGACACAATATTTTATGTCAGTGTTTAGAAATGTGAGTCGATGCGGTCATGACAGCATATTTTTAAAATTTCGGCGCTAAAGCCGAGTTTACACTATATACAAATTGAGCAATATTGTTGATTAGTATTGAAATGGATTATTCTAATTTTAGTGATAGTGACAAATTTAGTGAACAAAATGATTTTGAATTAAATAGTTATAATGAAGGAGAATTGAACACTCAACTTTAGTCACCTCGACGACTCATTTTTATACTCGCTTATCTCAAATCGAGTATAAACTTGAGCCGTCCGTGAATGCTACTCGCAAAGAGAACAGTGTGTACTAGTATCTACAAAAAGAATTTTCCAAATATGTTTTATTTTTAATATTGTTTTTATCGTTTTACAAAATGCTATTTTTGCAGCACCCCGTGAGTGTTTGCGATATATTGAGCGCAGTAAACGTGTTAAGCAGAACAATATTCATTGAAAAATTCGTAAAATACACACTTGTGTATCGAAATATATTGTGACACATTAAATAATGCGCAGTGTCAAAATTTTGTTAAAATATATTATAACTAATCAACATTTTAATTACGTCTAAAAATGCGAATAGCAGAAAATCGCGCCTAAAATTAACAAAACTCAAGGTTGGCAACATTTTTTTTCTTCTACAAGTTGTCACATTCTTTTGGTGAGAGAGTTTATTTAAGTTTATACGAATAAAATTTATTTTTTTATGAATTAAAATCTCCATTTTTTTCCACTTTTCAGTTTATTTTTCTCAACGCAAAGTTCTCTAACGCCTTAAGTTTATCTAAAATTCTTCTTCTTATTGTATTGTCACACCTCCGTGGTGCATAAGGCCCCAAGGAACCTTCTCCACCCGATTCTATTACATATGCCTGATTCCTAACATCATTCCAGAAAGAATCCAGTATAAACTCTGCTGGGCAGTCTTCAAAGCGCTATATGGAATGGCTCCAAATTATATATCCGAACTCTGTATAACGGACAGCCTAAATACAAGGAAATCCACACTTCGCTCGGCGAACTCCTCGCCAATAGGAAGATTAGTTGAGCCAAAGCGTTGCCCTAGTACAAATTTCGGGGATCGAGCGTTTGCGGTAGCCGGTCCATCAGCTTGGAACAATCTTCCTTCACACCACAGATATATAAATAATCCGACAGACTTCAGATCTAAGCTGAAAACCCATCTTTTTCATATTTCATACCAAATTTAAAACTTGCATATTTTGTTTTATTATACTTTCTAATCGATCGCGAATATCAATCAGATGCAGCGTTCGTATTTAGATTTAAAATAAAGTTTAATGCGCCCTTGAGGTGATTACATCACAAAAATGGCGTTTTAAAAGTTATCATATTATTATTCCAAGTGAGGCCTGCTGTTTCAACCTCGTCCTACAGGGTTCTTCTCCAGGTGATTCTAGGTCTACCTCGCTTCCTCTTTCTCCCCCTAGGGGACCAGTTAAGTGCGCCTGAGCGATACAGGCTGGGTTCAAACATGAATGTTTGAATTATAGATATGTCAAATTACAGGGTGCGTGCTTGTCCGATCGTTTAACAACGCGAATTTATTCGACACAAACTATTACTACTCAAACCGCGCTCAGATTTTCTGAAATTAAAATATTCAGGAACATGCCCGCCAAGACACTAACCGAATCTATGAATCCAAGTATAAGGGATATTTATTGTTTCTCGAACAATGATATAAAACTCCTTATACATTAATTTAATACAAATGACAACGTATTTTTTCTAGAAGTTTTATTATAGTTTGTAGGAATGACATGATTTTTTGCCACACATAAACATTCTTAATGCAAATTCTTTCATCCATGCGTTCCATATATCCAAACCATCGCAGTTATTCTTTAATACTTTTGTTCATAATACTTTCTTCCGCTCTACATTCCTTTCTTTTATCAGCATTTAATATTCTAGCATACATCGTTTTATCACACATACGTCTGTAAGATCTCATCTCTACCGCATTTATTCTGCTCTCATTCTTCTTCTGCCAGTTCCATGCTTCATATGAAACATAATGGTTGGTCCATTCTTCTAAACCGGAGGTACCCACACCTTTTTGCCCCGTAGAACCCTAGGCGATATTTTATATTTTGAGTAGACCCCTGTGTACATGCGATCGTCCGATTTTTCGCAAATGAGCCAAAAAAAAGGTCGCCGAAGATTTCGATATTCGTTTTGCGTTTCAATTTAGTTGAACCATCTCATGGACCCCCAGTTTTTTTTTTGCAATGTCGTAGACCCCTTACTAGTTGTCGTGGACATCTGGGGGTCTATATAGACCACTTTGGAAAGCACTGTTCAAACCGATCGCAAATATCAAATGCAGCGTTCGTTTTAAAATTTAAATATGTTTTAATGCGCCCTTGTAGTGATTACGTCACAAAAAACGGCACTTTAAAAATGTGTATATTATTATTAATGGTGTTCTTGTGCCGACCCTTATGTATGGAAGTGAAGCATGGAACTGGCAAAAGAAGGAAGAAAGTAGAATAAATGCAGTAGAAATGAGATCTCTAAGACGAATGTGTGGCAAATCTGTATATGATAGAGTGACAAATGCAATTATAAGAAGTGAATGTGGTGCGAATGAAAGTGTTATGAACAAAATAAGGAAAGGGTCATTAAGATGGTTTGGACACATGGAAAGAATGAGTGAAGACAGAATGGTAAAGAAGGTATTTGTAAACGGCGTGAACGGAGCTAGAAATAGAGGAAGGCCGAGGAAAACGTGGCAGATCAAATCAATTAAATATAGAATGTCGGTCACGTGAGGAGTCGGAGAAATCGACGTGCGTGCATGACAAGATGTATGAATGTAGAGGAAGCGAGAGAAGTATGTCAGGACAGAACATTGTGGCGTTCCATTCTTTCTGCCTACCCCTCCGGGGAGACGGCGTGATGGTTAGTTAGTTTGTTTATTATTATTTTATTACATTGCCTGCGGGAAGGGTATTAATACCCGTTTACTGGACTGGTGATGACCAGCGGAAAAGTAATAAATAAAATTTTGCCGGACTCTGCGTAAATTGTAATTATACAAGTAATTTTGGTGACAGCTTATCGCGTGTAAATTAACTACATGCTACGTGTGGTAATTAATAAATCAACAATTAGCGTTCGAAACTACCCACAGACAATGTGTTAAGCAAGCATCTCCTTATTGTAAATACAATATATTCGCTGCTTTAAAGTAGTTTATTAGTTTTGAACCAAGTTTTCGTGGTTGGCGTTTATTTTACCAGATTTACGATCCGTGACAGTAGCAATTGCAATAAATGATTACCAAGTGAACATTATGCGAGACACTGCTTTCCAAGTTGCCAAATAATGCGAAATGCCAAGATCTTGCAAGAAAAAATTATCCTTTTGACGATCGTCTTTTTTATTTATTAGATAATTAGTTGATCTGTTGCTCGCACCAATATTTACATTTCTGATACCACATCCCAGTAATGTATTACCGACCCTTATGTATGGAAGCAAAACATGGAACTGCCAAAAGAATGATGAAAGTAGAATAAATGCAGTAGAAATGAGATCTCTTAGACGAATGTGTTATACTCTGTGTGTGATAGAGTGTCGAATGAAAATATAACAAGTGAATGCGGTGCGAATGATGGTGCTATGAACAAAATAATGAAAGGATCATTAAGATGGTTTGGACACATGGAGAGAATGAATGAAGAAAGAATGATAAAAAATATATATGTTAACGATGTAAATGGAACCAGAAATAGAGGAAGACCGAGGAAAACGTGGCACGATCAAATAAATCAAATATCGAATGTCGGCCACGTGAGGAGTCGGAGAAATCGACACGCGTGCATAACACGATGTATGAATGTTGAGGAAGCAATAGAAATATGTCAGAAAGAAAAGTGTGGCAGTCCATTCTTTCTGCCTACCCCTTCGGGGAGACGGCGTGGTGGTTAGTTAGTTAGATGATTTCCAAAACAAATTATGACATAAATGGATCATAGTAATCTTTTAAAAATAAAACAAATAAAAATAAATTAAATAAACAGGATCATCGTAATTTTTTTTTTTTTTGTATATTTAGTTATTGTTTAAAATCCACAAAAGTTTGTGTCTTCGACCTGTTGCAGGGACCATGACCAGTAGCATTTACAATTTTTTTTTTTTTTTCATTAATTACAATGAACTTCTACCATGAAATTTCAAATAACATTTTTTTTAAAACAGTATCATCCTTGAGATACACCAGCAAGTATCAATAAACAAAAAAACCAATTCATGAAAAATAAAATATCAATTTGATTTTTATGAATTAAAACACTGTTTCTTCCACTTTTGAGTTTATTTTTCTCGACATTTTTCAAAGGCTTTACACCTTCATCATCGGGAGAACGAAATTAACTCTCATATATTCATTCAATTCATAAAAAAAATCGTCTTTATGGAAACCTTAAGTTTATCTAAAAATATTTTGTATTGTTTCAAATATATGATAGAATTTCTTGAGTGTACTTTCTAAGCCAGTAAACTGGTAAATATGTTTTTTTGCGTAGGTAAACAATACGCGAAACATTATGTGGATGAACGCAATTTTGCTGACATGCTGACCTGTGGCTTTTGCCTAAATTTCGCGACGCGTTGTCATTCAAAATGTTAGATTTTCACAAAGTTTAGCGAAAAAAAGTGTGTCATTGCCATTGCTTACCGCTCATTTTCTGTCATATATTTTCATAACTGTCATTTTACTCGTCATCGCAAGGCTGCTTTTAATGTATTATTATTATTCCTTTTATGGGTATCCGCTGTGTATTAAGTGTATTACTTGTTATTATTGTATAATAATTTTCAATGAAATATACTAGATTATTGCTTTTGCTTTTAATATTATATTATGTAGAAAATATATCGTTGAACAATGATCGAAAACTCAGTATTAGGTATATAATATTTTTAAGAACTGACTAACTAACTAACCATCACGCCGTCTCCCCGAAGTGGTAGGCAGAAAGAATGGACTGCCTCACTTTTCTTTCCTGACATATTTTTCTCGCTTCCTCAACATTCATACATCGTGTCATGCACGCGCGTCGATTTCTCTTCTCCTCACGTGGCCGACATTCAATATTTGATTTATTTGATCGTGCCACGTTTTCCTCGGTCTTCCTCTATTTCTGGCTCCATTTACATTGTTAACATATAATTTTTTACCATTCTTTCTTCATTCATTCTTTCCATGTGTCCGAACCATCTTAATGATCCTATCATTATTTTGTTCATAACATCATCATTCGCACCGCATTCACTTCTTATATTTTCATTTGACACTTTATCATACACAGAGTATCACACATTCGTCTAAAAGATCTCATTTCTACTGCATTTATTCTACTTTCATCCTTCTTTGGCCAGTTCCATGCTTCGCTTCCATGGTTTGGACACATGGAGAGAATGAAGAGAGAATAAATGAAAGTTCAAAAAGTATACGAGTATATTAACGATGTAAATGGAACTAGAAATAGAGGAAGACCGAGGAATACGTGGCACGATCAAATAAATCAAATAGAGAAATCGACACGCGTGCATAACACGCTGTGTGAATGTTGAGGAAGCGAGAGAAATATGTCAGGAAAGAAAAGTGTGGCAGACCATTCATTCTGCCTACCTCTTCAAGGAGACGGCGTGATGGTAAGTCAGTTAGTTAGTTAGTTACATCTGATAATTCATTATTTCAGTTTTTTTTGATATGCTTAATTTAGTCATAAAATTTTTACAACTAATATAAAACGGTTTTAGCATAATAAAAGTTTATGAACGGCTAAAATCACACAAAAAAGAAACACGCTTGAATAAGAAACTTAAAACAGTCAAAACGTGTTCGAACGTACGTCCCGCAATGGTTCTTGTATTTTTTTAAAATAGTTTCAGAGTAATGTCCTGTGGTAAATCATTATAAATTTTTAAATCCTTACACATAATTTTATTTTCTGATCCCCTTTCAAATTCCCTCTTCATTGTAAAGTTTTCATTACTCCTTGTTGGATACCCATGTACCTCATAATTATGTACAATATAACCTGTGTCACAAAGAGACCACCCATCAATTTGTATGCAAAACTCAAGGGTATTACAATACAGTGTGTTTACTATCCGAAAGTTGCAATTAACCCTTTAAGGACATAAGTCACCTCTGACGTGACAACAGAACTTTGTCGCTGCGGTCGTATGGCACATGTGAAGTGACATGCAGTGGCGGTACTCCCATAGAAGCCAAAAAGCCCGGCTTGCGTAAGAAATATTAAATCAAAACCTCTTCTGGCTTACAGAGGTTCAGCTCGTGGCTATTCCTCTTACGTCTGATGGGAATATTGTTGGAAGGTGATTTGGTGGGTTGTTGGTTTATGGGGGGGGGGGAATGATTACTTAGATTTGGGGGTTTTGATTCAAAATTTCTTACGCAAGCCGGGCTTCTGGGCTTCTATGAGAGTACCGCTACTAGTGACATGATGAATCATGTTAAATATTGTTTGTTGTCTGTAGAATCTGCGCGTAATTACTTTGTCAGTTGAATATTACCAATGGAGCGATTAACATAGCAGTGCCTTTTTAAATTTTTGTGTTGATAGAATAACATATACAAAATATACAAATGCTAGCATCCGATAAGGATTAATACTTATTATTATTATATATAATTAATTTTTGTAATTGTTCAAACTGTCATTTTTAATTTCCCCATTTAACAATTTGACTGTTTCTACATAAATATGCATTATTACAAGCAATAAATTATAATGTGTTATGTAAATTTTATGTTCAATAATTCATGCCCGAATTAATGTCACGAACTATTTAATGAATTATTTTTCTCAATAATACTTAATCATTATTTTTATTGTAAATATTATACTTACTGAGACTTAACTTTTTGTAGTAACCTAATAAAAAGGTCAACTCATAGCATAATTCCAATTTAAACTAAAAAATCTCAGACAATTTTACGTATTGTGTTATTTATTATAGGCAATGAAGAAAATTTATTGGTGCTATATTTCAAATTTAAATTATTTTATTAATTAATTACTCTTCGACGTTACGTTCCAGAAAAAAAATGTTTTAATACAAAATTTCCTTTCATACTATTCTTGAATATTCATCACAATCTTTTCTTTTTTCCAGTTTCATTGAACAAGATCGCGTGAGTGGTTTCTGGACATGGATGTTTGTTCTCTCCAAGCTGCCAGAACTAGGGGATACGGTGTTCATCGTACTGCGCCGGCAACCGCTCATCTTCCTGCACTGGTACCACCACATCACCGTCCTGCTCTACTCGTGGTTCTCCTACACCGAGTACACGGCCTCCGCGCGCTGGTTCATCGTGATGAACTACTGCGTGCACAGCGTGATGTACTCATACTACGCCCTGCGCAGCATGGGCTACTTCCCGCCCAAGCTCTTTGCCATGACCATCACCACGCTGCAGCTCACGCAGATGGTGGTGGGCTGCGGCGTGAACATCTGGGCACACAACTACCTGCGGGACCATTCTCCCCACTCCTGCCACATATCCCACTTCAACGTGAAACTCTCCATTGCAATGTACTTCTCCTACTTTGTTCTCTTCGCTCGCTTCTTCTACAAGGCTTACCTCTCGGGAAAGAGAGGCAAGAAAGGCGTCACCGCCCCCGGGGAAGGAATCAGTATGAAGTCCTCGGTCCGGCAGAACGGCCAGATTGAAAATAACTCTTGTCACACAAATAAGATGAAGGCACATTGACTCCTGGGGGTGGCGAAAAGGGGTGGAGCAAGTACATCGTTGATTAGCCCAGAGATAGCTATTGCGCCTGTCACCTATGGATGCAAACTTTTGTTGCCTTTCCACTATTTGACATTCTGGGTGTTATTTAAATTTGTCTGAATCGTGTTAAATAATTTTGTAGAGTGAAAAACATTTCCATTATTGATAATTTAATAAAGATTCAGTCAATTGACAAACGTGTATTTATACATATGTACCATATTAGCTTAAACTTAGAACATTTTATTAACTTCGTAGTCATCTCTTGTAGAATATGGAAATTGGTTTAACTTTTCCAAGTAATAAAATTATTTTTTATTTTAAAATGGATTGCGCAAACTATGATATGAAGTACATTGCTTACTGACATTTTTAGACAATTATTATTGTATTATCTCAATTCCATTTTGGGTGGCTTAGCTCTTATTATATGGTCTGGTGTACCGAAAGCTTGGTACTAAATATGTTTTAATATAATATAATTATAATCTTTCTTTTGTAACATTTGCTGAACCTTGCGTCATCTCCTTTGGAGAGCAGTGCAGCGCGGCGCATGCACAAGGACTTTTCTTCTTTACTGTCGCATTCATCAGGCTGCTCATTATTAAACCAGTGGCTAAATTGTTTGATCTACATCTAGGAAATTGTTAAAAAAATAAACTAGACAATTGAGGGTATTATTTGCAAACCCGGCAAACTCCACCAACAATCAAAAGTGAGATATGAATTGGGTCTTATTCATAATACATTTGCACACAATTTTTATTGATTTTCAGTTTCGAATTCGGCTTCATTCTGAAGAATTTTGCTATTAAAATATAGGGTTTGTTGCAAATATGGCAACTTCCACTTGAGCGTTGCAAAGCTGGCAAACTCCAAAATGAAATTCATTATTTTACTTTAATTATCAACATAATGATGATTATTTCATGACTGATTACTTTTAAAATACTAACTGGTTGAGATGAAAAAAAAAAATATCGTAAAAAAGACCATTTTATTAGCGTATCAGTTTTTTGCGATTTACTCAAAACATCTAATGATGGAGTTTGCCAGGTTTGCAACTAATACCCTCAATTGTGAAACTTGACCGGATTTCATAGTCCATATTTTGTACTATTTATTGAAAAGTCCTATACCTTAAATATTTTCTGAGATGTTCTAGTTGTTTAATTTTACCATTTTTTTGTATTAAATTTATTATTAGGAAACTCCTTTTAATATTTTGTATTTTTTTTTTTTGTATTGTTCTGTTTGTTATTTTTCTACTCTGTTGTCTTACTATTAAACTCGCAAACTTGTAACTATTTTTTTTTTGTATTCTGTAATTATTTATTGAAATAGCTTTTGGGCACTAGTGATAAAGAACTTTTTCAGTGATAGTAATGTACTAATATTTATTCTCGGGTAAGGGTATATTTTTTCTTGGCAGAATATTGTATTTGTATCATAATGCGAGAACAGTTTATTCTTGCAATCCGTTCATTATTAATTTCCATTTCCAAATAAATAGCTTACTCAATAGAAAAGTGAGTCCCTGAAAAATGTTTGGGGTACTTACCTAACACGGGTTGTGGTGATTAGAATAAATATGTGTAATATATGCCTTACATTCTTGTGGTTGCTGTGTTTTTATTCTGGATTTAAGTTTATATTTGTAATAATTTCGGCTTAGCTTGTGTGCCAAATGCCTCCTTAGTTTCACGGTATAATCTAATTGACTAATTACCCTATAGTGTCCCGCAACAGTCACGCTAGCTACAAAATCTATAATGTATTAAGGGTTTAAGGATAATGTTACAATGTTTCACGTAATGTATACTCTTGTCTCGCGTAATATGAAAACAATGTCTCCAAATATTTTATATTAGCAATATTTGAAAGAGTCTGTGTTAGATAATGACACCTCGCCCACTAGTTTTGGAAAATAACCTGTTGTATTCTCATTGCGTGGAGGAGATAGTCATTTTTCTACAAGACAAAGGCATTTACACTGCAAAACTTGGAAGATAATCATTACGTATTTGTTTAAAAACAAAATCATATAATATTTTTTCTGGTCTTTCTACATAATTAAACACTAATCAATAGGTTATTCTACCGGTTAATAGTTGTGTTATGTATTTTTAAATGTTGTTACCCTATATAGTAATAATAATAAAGAATGAATATTTTTGTTCTCATTTCGGAATTTAAGTGGTTTAAAAAGAAACTAAAAATAGATACCAATAGGTATGACATAACTCGGTAAAATTGTATATAATGTATTTAAATTGCCAGTATATTTATACTAATTTAAAAATTTTAATGTCATATTTGCAAATCCGTTAGAAATTGTCAAAGTTTAGATAGGACAATTACGATTACCTCTACTAGTATGTGATGCCTATACATTTATCATACTTAATAAATATGTACCTCCGAGTACAATGTTACTGTTGGTTAGATATCATAAATTTCTTGTCTTAAATAAATTCGCTGTAGGAAAACACAATTGTGTATAGGGGAAATAAAAGTTCAAATTTTAACAACAAATTCTACTTGATTATGGAATCTTGTTCTATATATTTTGTGTATGGGAAAAAATGACTTGAGCCTATGCCGACTCCCAGTTGGAGCGAGGAAATGTATTGTTTTTCGCAATAATATATTGTATCTTTAATTGAAAGTAATGACTTAATGTTTGTAGGTCTCCCTGCAGGGGTGAGCGCTAGCTATTGAAGGAGTAACTGAGACTCAACTAACTTGTAATCTAGATTAGTGAATTACTAATTTCATTCCATTTGGATTATACTCCATCTTGTATCGCGTTTCGTCATTTTATGAACATTCGCATAGAAGTAGAAATTGAATATTTTATGATTCTGTACTGTAGTCAAGTAGGTTGTGCTTCCCAGTGGGAAACGTTAAGCCCTTTTGCTGTATCGAGATTTTCAATAAGTTTAATTCCAATTACAACCAACAGAGTGCCTCATGTCACCATCGTTATATCGGTTGTCAAAGTGAATTTGACTATTTTCCTTCCATATGGCTGACATGCTAATAAAGCAATGTTCTGATACATTCAGATTCACGTGACATTACTTACCCAACAGTTTAAGATATTTTAGAGATTATCAAGGAGTGCTTTGTATCTATAAACATTAGTTGTATTATGTATTGTAATAAATACAGTGCTTTATATGGTTTTATGATCAAATATTGACTATTTGATCTCTGGATATTATGTATTTTTTACTTCATAATACGAACAAAAAGATTGAATGCAAAAATTAACAAATTAAAAAGATAAAAGAAAAATGTTTTTTTATTTACTATACCTTGAATAATTTGAACAAAATGTTCATTATGTTGCTTGGAATCCCTAGGCAGCTTGGCGTGGACATTGTGATGGCTGATGGCTGGACATTGTGTTGGATGCAGCAGGCATTTGGTTGTGGAAGGTTAAGGCTCTATAAGAGAAGTTAAAACCAATAATATACATAATGCATTTTCAAAGTACCAATAATTTATTCTCTTCTGATTTGGCCATCATCTTGTTATCAATAATTGGTTCCAAACTAGCCATAATCTGACTCCTCTGTAGTATGTGTGATTTTTCACAAATTTTTGAAATATTACAATCAATTGTTTTAATAAGATAGAATTTTTAACTCTACAAGTCTGAAATGCACCAAGAGGTAATTTAATGTGTAAGTATATACTACCATTTTCATCTGCAAAATGAATATGGAAACACGAAATCCCAGGAGCAACTCCAAGTTCAATCGGGGCTACCACAGATCCATTCAGCCAGCTAAGCATTGGTCTACCTGTATTTTGATATCCACCTGGATTGTTGGACAGAATATTTTTAAAGGGAGATGTATAAACGACAACCTAAATTACTAACTTTATTAAGCTTAGTGTTTTTCTCCATTCCATCAAATATCGCATAGACTGATTCACTCATTAATATTTTTCACACTCTAGAATCTTTAATATATTTGTTATAGTTATAAATTTTCTTCCATTGCACTTTAAATCCATGAAGATTTTGGCACCACTCTATGCATAATAAGTGATTTTTTACTTGGAAAAATATTCAGTGTTGATATTGCTCATATCAAAAACAAAAGTTTTTTTTCCACTGAAACTATATAAAAAAATATTTTGTTCTGCAAATTGAAAGAAAATATTTTGAAGGTCACGTTATATAAATTTTCCAATTAAATTTCATTATGCATGATATAGTCATGATTATAATTGCATACTTGGAGAATACAAATATATGAAAATATTCCAAAAATATATATATCATAGACAATTTTTATATACCGATATCCCTTCAGCAATATTTTCAAATTTCGCGCTTTTATTATATTGTTTTTTAACTACGTTTGTCTATGATATCTATATATAAGAATATAACCGTAGATTATTTGAGGGTGACAGCGGTGGCTTTGACATTTTCCGCAAGACTTTATTTAAAATGGGTAGCACAGAAATTGCACAACAATTAATTGACGTACAAGATGAATATGGACCAACAGTTACAATTCTACCACCAAATGATAATATAAAAGAGTTACAAACGATTTTACGAGACAGGTAATGTGTTTTAGGTTATCTTTGTTTATTTTTACGAACGTGTATTTCTTTCTGTACTGATGATATGGAGTTTTTATTTCTTTCATATTTTTCTGTTTAGAAATACGACTAGGAATGACTTCAAATTTTACGCCGATAGACTCATTCGACTTGTAATTGAAGAGAGTCTGAACCAATTGCCTTTTTCAAATTGTGAAGTCATAACTCCGACTGGAGCCTCCTACCAAGGGCTCAAATATAGATCTGGGAACTGTGGAGTATCTATCGTGCGATCTGGAGAGGCCATGGAGCAGGTAGTACATTTTTAAAATGTTAATTTCTGCACATTTTAAACTCGATTGCCACTGTAATATGATTTGTAAAAAAATAAAATAAAGATTTTTCATCCAAATATTCAAAATTTTGGTGATAAAACGATTCAAAATTGAGGCATTCTGTTCAGGAGCTAAATATCCTATTCGTCCCATTGAAAAATATGTTTGTTTTGTATAAGGGCCTCCGTGACTGTTGCCGTTCCATCAGAATCGGTAAAATATTGGTGGAGAGTGACACGGATACTCACGCTGCTCGAGTTGTCTATGCCAAGTTCCCGGAAGACATTGCCAAAAGACAAGTTCTGCTGATGTACCCCATCATGTCCACTGGAAACACTGTATCACAGGTAATATCCCAATCCCCATTTTTTACACATGCAAACCGATAATCAAAATATCAATTGGATAGACTTTGAATAAACTTATTTTTGCTTACAAATTAAGGGGTGGTCTTCTACCAAAATATCTGTGTGACCAGGTTGCTTACAATTGAAGACCGTTTTAACAAAGCGAAATATCTACAAAATGTAAATTTTTCAGGAGAAGGTTTTTTCATGTTAAAAATAAAACTATTAGGATTTTAAATAAAACAAAAATGACATTTTATAGAAATGTAAAATCCTTACACATGTACTAAAAATCAACAATGTAGAATCAGTAGAATTATTTATAAAAATGTTCTAAATTTCCGAATTTTCACAAAAAAGAAATATCTACATATTTTTGTCATAGGAATGTATGGAACATTGATTTATGACATCTAAGTACACATTTAGGTATTTACCTCCTATATTTTTTTTAATCCAAAATAGCACAATTAAAATGATAACAAAATATATTTCAAATAATATTATTTTATTGAACACAAAGATATTATATTGTTTTTTATGAAAGACAAAGATATTTAATGTTTTTAATTGAAATTTCTTGGTAGAAGTTCATTTTAAATAATGAAATCAAAAAAAAATTTATACCAACTTCTTTATTATTATGTATTTAGTGTGCTTCCACCTGTGTTTATGTTCGACCGGTTTCGGCAGCTTGCTGCCATCTTCTGGACCAGAAAATAGATAATTTCTGGGCAAAGACAATAGATAATTTGACCTCTGTATTAGATGCCATAAAAAATAAACATTACACCCCAAAAAATATGTAGATATTTCGCCTTGTGAAAACTTTATGGAGTGTAGATATTTCGTTTTGTAAAAATTCACGATATTTGAACCGCTACAACTTCGCACATATATCGTTTTGTTAAAATTTTATTTCACCAATCGATAGAGCTCACATGGAAGAACCCATTTCCATAAAAAAACACATTTGTTTTTTTTTTGTAGAAATTTCACTTTGTGAAAACGGTCTTCAATTATGAAATACATGGGTACCCAACGAGAAACAATCCAAATTTTAGAATTAATGGAACATTATGAAGGGGTTCCGAGAACAGATATTTTTTACAAGGGTTTGAAAGTATTTAATAGCTTGTCCCAAGTCATGACTCTTCTGAAGTCTCTTGCCATTGTGGTGGAAGGTTTGGCCGACTTTGTATCTTTTCAAGGGGTGTTATAGTAACGCTACACACAGACTCATTTTCTTTGTTCTTTTAATGTTTATGCACATGTATTATTTTCCAGGCAGTAAATGTATTAAAAGCACACGGCGTTAAAGAAGAGTGCATCATTTTGTCCAACTTGTTCTGTACTCCGGCCGCAGCGAAAACAGTTGTTGATTCTTTTCCTGATATGAAGATTCTCACATCTGAATTACACGGTTTGGCTCCCAATCACTTCGGACAGAAGTATTTTGGTACAGATTAATATCAGTTTTATGTGTAGTATTATTTAAATTTTAGAATTCATTGTGTGTTATAATGTTAATTATCTGACTACTGTACTATCATTTGAAAAATAAGTTATATGAACTGTTCAAATCAAAATTAACTTGCTATGTTATACTACTGCGATAAAAAAAAAATAAGGTGAATTTATATATAAAATGAAACATCTTTATTTATTCTTGCAAATCAATTTCATCACCTTCGAAGTACTCCCTGTCCAACACAATGCACTTATGCCAGCTTTTTTTCCAATCCTCGAAACAGAGAAGTCTTTTTATAGCCTTCGATGCTTTCTTAGATTCGGTTTTTATCTTCTCAATCGGGTTGAAACGGTGTCCCCGAAGCGGTCTTTTAAGAGAACAGCCAGAAGTTGCACGGTGCTAAATTAGGTGAATACGGTGGTTGCGGAACAATATGTGTCGAGTTCTTGGCGAAATGTTCTCGAAGAACCAGTGCAATGTGGGATAGTGCATTATCGTGGTGCAAATATCAAGAATTTGCCCATAATTCTGGCCTTTTGAGGCTAATATTATAAATTAACTTTGGATAACACTCGAGTAATATTCATTTTTAACAGCTTGGTTAACTCTCATTATTAGGCTGGCTACATGTGCAGTCCAAAGTTTTTGTTTTCGAACTGCGACAGACTAGATTTGCAGCTCGTATATAAATGTAGTCAGCTGCAGTTTAAGACCATTTTTATTTTACTCGAAATGGAGCCAGCCGCATGAGGGTTTAAAATTTTTTCATGATTTCATAGTACCCGCGAAGTTTAAATGAAAAATTAACCTTATTTTGTTATCACACTAGGTATGTTAAGTATACGAGTAAATGTATATTATTTGACTGCTCTAGTATCATATTTAATTAATAGTGGAGATTATTTATCATAAAAGATAATTTATTTTGATTTGTGGAATTCTTTTCAAACTGATTTTCTTGTCATGGTACAGATTATTACTAAAAAATGAAACCAAAAATCTTAAGTATTCATGTATTTAATCTTGATTGATTGTTGAGAAAATGTTTAATTGTGATGATAAAACACAAATATTTTGTTAGTTTTATGGAATAAAAAAATGTCAAGCACATTGTTGAATAATTTTTTGATACATGGGACATTTAAATCGTAATAATCTATATGGATAAAAGTATATTTTGGTCTTCTTGCAGTCCTCTCCCTTACTACCAAGGATTGTAACTCCAACCGATACAGTGAGGATCGTTTACAATTTTTATAATTGTCATAATGAGAATGTTTTTAACCCATCAATGCCCAAAATAAAACTACAGACGAAAAATTATATATATTTTCATTTATTTACGATGATATACTGAACAAAGTAAAAGGTTTATTAAGAAAAAGAGAAATCAGTATAGATCTGAAATTAATGAGTATAGTGGGCGGTTAAGGAGCAAAACTGTCCAAAATAGGTGTACACAAGTGTGTACAGAGGGCATTGATGGGTTAAATAAATAAAATACAGTGGAACCTTTCATAACGAGAATAATTCATTCCAGAATCTTACTCCTTATATGAAACACTCGTTGAGCGAAACAATATTTCCCACATAACTTATTTTTGTGAAACACAATGCAACTACATAACCTCTACCGTGGTCAGCTTCACAGGTACTGTTTTAAACTTTTCAAAATCACATTCGTTAAGGGTACGGCCACACCGAAGTGCCAGGGTCCGAGGCTAGGTGGACACCTGGCGAACCAACATATGGCGTACTATGGGACCGGCCACACTATAGGGTTCGCGCCACAGGACGTAATCGCAAGCTAACTGTGTCTTGATGCCTACCTAGGCACTCCGGTGTGGCCGTACCCTAATGCTCTTTGGCCAAAGCTCACTCATTATGCGAAATGTCACTCGTTAAGGGAGTTTTTTTTTTCACAATCTGTTTTACTCGTTATGAGATGATTTCATTTGATTTCAAATTCATCAGGTAACAGGTAAAATATATTTTTATTTCAAGAGCAGAAATAATTCATCATCCTTTTCTACCCGATAAAGGAAAAAATGTATACATAGTGTATTGGGGATAAGGTTTGATTTATGCATACATAAAATAAAAAACTAACTTTATTTTTTCAATTTCTTTAATAAAATTAAATATAATCGCTTACTTATAATATATATCGTAGTAATGATAAATAATAAAATGCGGGCACGGTAATTAACATAGAAGGCTCGAGACATGGAAATCAAGTGCAGCTTCTTTTCAGTAAAGTGAAGAACGGCTCGTCAAATAAATAAATACTACTTTATTAGAACCAAACATTATTCCACGACTGGCTGCGACTTGAGCAAATAAAATTAGGGCATCACTACAGAATTAAGACTCGCCGAACATTTGGTATAATGCGATTGTATTACGTTATTATGGACGTCTTACAGCCAAATGAAAATATTTCATCGTTACATTAAAATAAATGAAATGCATCTTTGATTATTTGCACTTTTTAAACATGCTTTGTTGTATTATTATAATGGTAACAAATAAAAAGGATTTGAAAAATAATTTTTTCGTACAAATGTTCTGACAATATTTGTGCAAAAGATTATAATTTTTCTCGATTGTCAGATATGTGTCGAGTAAAAACAATATCTGGTGGTAAAAATATTGATGCTTAAAATATTAAAATACTGAATATTCAGGTATTGAAATACACAACTACGTAATTTAATCGATAAAAAAATATCCCTACAGATTGAACACTTGAAATGTTTAGAGAATATACTTAAACTAAAACTTACCAAACACATATTGTAATCTATTATACATTGTGTGCTTCAAAGGTCTATACTTTGGCAAGAATAGTCGAATAGAAATTAACACAACTTTACACAATTTCATATACTGCTCGCGCATTTCATTTTTAGTACACGTTACATTATTGTACGCAGGCGTTTCATACAAGACTACCTACTACCAACTGATCAAACGGTTTTATTAAAATAAACTTTACTCCCCGCCAGTCAGCAAAAACTTCAAAAAAATAATCAAGGAACCGGTAAATTCCTTCTACTGACGTCACTTTTATTCCATAAAGTTGTCAATGCTGCCAAGTTAAAAAAATAATCATTTGGATATCAAGGATCCAAACAACAAATTTATCATTATACTTTTAAAAGTTGTCATCAGTTATTGAAAGAAATTTTGGCACTTCTCAACATTATGGAATGGCACCTTTATAAGACTTAATTCAAAAACAGTTTTTATAATAGTACGTGTATGCTTCTTTATGAAACCATGCTATCTATATAATTATAAGTAAATCAATGTATAAATTCATTATCAACACTTTTGTATTAGGTAAACATTTGGGTAATTTGGTATGGAAGAGCTTATTGGTACAAATAATATGATTGCATACTGACTTATAATAAATTGATTACTCATATAATATTTCACGGAAACAAGGACAATTCTGTTTATTTTGTATTTAGTAGTTTCACATTATAATTTTACGCTATTGTATTAGTGTTATTAGGAATAACTGATCAGTCAGTATGCATTTCTGCTTTTCATATTAACTCAAGGAGCTACATATTAATGTAACTTTCAAAGATGCTCTTTTTTAAATAGTGATTATCAAAAATTGTACAACGAAGGGGTTTT
This sequence comes from Lepidostoma basale, assembly GCA_022606425.2. Taxonomy (NCBI): domain Eukaryota; kingdom Metazoa; phylum Arthropoda; class Insecta; order Trichoptera; family Lepidostomatidae; genus Lepidostoma; species Lepidostoma basale. The sequence continues at coordinate 2,797,898 of JAHDVF020000010.1, forward strand.
TTAAAGAAGTAAAAGGTGGTGACTTCCAAATAGTACCGAGATGACTTACATATTTATTATTGTTTCAGTTTCTTATAATAAGAATGCCACTCGAGCACGCCGAATTAAACAGAGAAATGAATCATACACATCATCCTATCCCGCTGGAATCCACCCCAGGCACTTACTCGACCCCTCTTCCCAGAACTTGGTCAGCCAACAACAATACATAATATGTTAAAAGTCTTTATTTTTTTATTGAAAATATTGTTCTTTGAAACATAAGGAAGGTGTATAATAACTAATCAACTCTCTAATGCTTTGGTATACATACGAACTTTGTGTAAAAACATTTTTGGAGATTGTAAAAATTGACTTAGTTACTTTGACCATTACAAAGTTATCCTTCGTATTCTGGTTGGTACTGCGGAGCAACTACAAGAAGCCCGCGCGGCGCTCTGGGAGCCGCCGCGCAAGCACATGGTAACACCGCACGCGGCGCGTGGCCCGGGACCCTCGCCCCGCTCACTTAAAGATAATAATAATCCTCCCCGCTACTCGCACTCTGAGTATTCTTATCGCATCTTTGATTTCAATATTATAAACTACTATTCCTCATAAATAAAAGTTTAACTCTAAATTAATTATGTATAATAATAATCCAAATACAGTTTCATTATATAAATAGTTATGAAATAAAAAAACAGAGCCACAAACAAAAATAAACTGGCAATATTATGTAAAAAAAAAAAATTAAAAAAAACAATGAATGATTCTTTAAAATGGATTCAAACATATACACTTATTTCACATTACACACAAAGTAAATAATTTAATTTAAATACACATAAATAATAATTTATAAATTAAAAAAAATAAACAAATAAGTTACCTAATCTAGAAATACACACATTTCTCAAATATGAATTATAAAAGCACTCATTTTCATAAAAAAATAACCTAAGATTACACCACAGTTTATATTAATCAGTTATCCTTCGTCTTAAATAATTTATTGTTAAAAGAGGCAATCGCGCGCTAGATGACGCATCGATTGTCATAGAACTAAGCCGTTTGCCGAATGTTCCTCGCGCCCAGCTGCTCTTATCGGATTCAAATGATTTAGTATTACAGTATATTGATATTTTTCCTTCATATTGTATGGAAATGTGATGTTTGTACTTTAGTTAAAAGTGTGAAATTGGTTAGTTGGGTTACTTGAATAATGAGATCATTGATTCGCTAACGATAATCCTGGCTCAAATCTTCCCTCTTTACCGTGTTGCGACTTAGTGTCCTCAGCCTCTTGGGCCGACACCACTTCTACCCTCACATTATTCTACTGATATCTTAGTCGGCGAGTTTTGGCAAAAGTCTACATATAGTTAAATTACGATCCATTAATAATGATACACATATTGATACGTTGTGACTATACACTAGATTGTGCCGTTGCTAGTCGCTAAAACTTAGAAACTATCCATTTTAATACCAATTTCTCGTCTTATGGAAATTGCAAGACTAGTTGGAATGATAACGCTGGTCCGATTATCTCTTTAAGAGATATTGTTCACAAAACCATCAACTACATGATAATATCTACAATACCATTAGTCAGTTTAATGATTCAACACGCGGTGGCTCAGGGGGCGGTCAGCGCAGCGGGCTTGTCCACCACTGCGCTCTTCTTCTGTCAGGCACCCGACTCCTGGTAGGGACCTGTCACCATGCACGGCTGCATGGGGAACAGAGTGGTCCAGGACATGGTGGTGAGTGTGGAGGCGCGCATCATCATCTGCTTGCCGCCCCGGCCCGCGGGACCGCCCCCCCCTCCTGCGCTAGGCGGGAGAGAGCCGTACCTCTCTGATATCTCCCGCTTGATACTCTGTTGCCTTTCTAAAGTGTTGTAGTAATTATTCCCGGGTGTGCCTTCAGGAGTAATCGCTGCCACTGGAGGTGTTTTAGTACTAGGGGGAGTACTACCTGCACTGGTAACGGTAATACCCAATTTTTTCAGTCTCATTTTTTCCTCCCATTCATCCAGCCCATGTTTTGGCCTATTTAAATTTCTGTGCTGATAAAAAACGAGGGATATTCGAGTGGGGTTAAGTCGATTCGGATTCTTCAATGCAGTGGTTGCGTGCATTTCGTGTTTAGCACATTCAAACAAGACACTACCGTGTCCTAAAGCTATGGCCACTCCACCCATTTGACTATCTTTAAAACATTCCAAATTATCAACGAAATCTGTTACTTCTCCCAATGGTTCCGATTTCGGAGGTTCTGGTGGGTAAGGAATAGGAAAAGGTGGAGGATAGAGACACCAATTGGGTGATGATTGACACCAATTTGGACTGGTGTTTTGATAATAATTCGGAGGGAAATTACCATAATTTTGATAACCATAAGAATTATAGTGGGAATTTCTGAGAAATTCTTCTCTTTTATACTTTTCTGCATTATAATAAGCCAAGTTATAGTCATTATATGTGGTTTCATAAGGATTAAAGTGACCGTACGGGTTAGCAGCAAAGGCATAGCCATTTGGCACCTGCGGGTAGTTACCGTAACCCTGCACATGGTGACCCTGTCCGCTCTGATTGAGAGCGCCCGCGGGATAATTCCCCATGTAAGGTTTGGTGGGACACAAACCCGACATATTTTGATTAACTCCCTCATACGGTAAAGCATAGTTCTGTTGGTTAGGATTAAGACTTTGTCGATTTTCAAATCCCGGAGAAGCATTCGGTTTTTCTGTTGGAGGGTACGGTTTCAGAAAGGTGGATCTTTCTGGATTCTCAGGAGAACTGGGAATAATATGAGAACGTGAAGGAGGTCTCGCTTTGGGAACTCTGAAGAGAGAGTTTTCTGTTTGGCTGGTAGGCGTGGCAGGGCTGTGCTGCTCCCAGGATTTGTTTGATGTGGGAGTGGTCGGGGTCGAGCACTGTTCCCAGGTCTTGCTATTGGGATTCGCAGAGGGCGAGGTATTATTCTCACTCCAATTAGATGAACTGTCATTGGTAGGTATACTTTCATCCCAGTTCGAATTAGGAATTACCAATTTTTCTGGGAACCTAACATCACTCTCCCTAGAAGTTTGATTGAATTGTTTTCCTTCCTGTGTGATACTGTTTATTTGTCCTTGATTAATGTTAACAGTTTCACTGGCTACTGGAGTTAAATTTCCTTTTGGTATGTTAGATGATTCATCATTGTTCATTTTAGGGGGTGTATTCTCAATAGATTTTATCAATGAACTATCACTTAGATTGTCCGGGTTGGATTCGGGAACAGAAATTCGCCCGCTATTAGATAATGGTGTTCCTGTTGCTCGCATGGAATCAGGACTGTAGTTGCTAGATGCATTATTAAGATTGGTGGTTGTTGAATCTGGATCTTCTTTAGCGGTTTCTCTAAAGTTAAAAACATCAGTATTGTTAAATTCTGTCCACTGATTTGCTGCAGGCGTTGGATCGACTGGAACATCGGTTATTTTAGCTGGTTCTTCCTTCCTTTGATCACTGATTGGTGTCTGCAGCTCGGGTATAGCAGTAGCAGGCGATGCCGCCAGCAAAGCATTGTGAGCATGTGCCACAGAGTACATGTTATTCTGATGGTGTAAATTGTGTCCATATGATTGTTCATACGTATTGTATGGAGAATCTAAAACTGTGCTGGATATTTGATTGCTCTGTAGTTGGGCATCCGTGAAATTGTCAATCATAGAAGCCATATCCAGGAGCGTAGGGTTGGTTAGGTTAGGATTCAGAAGCCCCGTAGCTCCGCAGTGATTCATCATATTTGGATTGCCAAAGGCAGAATTGTAATGCCCGGAATTAGAAAATCCCGCTTGTAAATTGTAATTATTTTGATTCTGTGTCGGTGTTTTGCTCCGAACAGGAGACTGCAAGTTATGTTTTGAGGCATCGGGATGAGGAGTCTGCGGGGCCCGTGGACTGGCCATCATGGTGGGGTGACGGTTTTTGTTAGGTTGCGAATTATTATTGTGGTTCACAACAGGAGTCGGAGTTCCCTCGCGGCTTCCAGGATTAGAATTAGTTGTGCTTGATTCAGACAGTTCCTCATCTTTCCTTTTTTTACCGTGCCTTCGACATGGCTGTAATGGGACGGACCTCACTCTAACTTCACACGGATATCTGAAAGCAAAACATAATTTGTCAATATACACACCTATTTTATTATTATATAAAAACTGTAATAATTTACAATTTAGATATTAACAAAAAGAATGCGAACTGACTCACTTATCTAGCACTTGCAGAGCCCCAGCTTGGATCTTGTCCTGCTGGCCCTGGGTGGAACCAAACTCGTCACTGGAGTCCAAGACGTAGAGTGGGAGCACATGGAGCTGCTCGTCTGGAGGTTTAGCCGATGTGCGATGGCGCGCTAGGGTGACTACTGCTGTGCAGCCATTGTTCATATTATGGAGGTCGCGATGTGAGTGAGCACAGAAATCTATGCAAGCTGTTACACCTGAAAGAAACATTTTAATTTAAATAAACTTCCTTAACCATTTGGTTTTCCAAAATCCGATATATCCACTATTGCTACACCAGCGAGAAATGCCTAATCTGACAGATTGAAGTCGTGAATTATAAATGAATCATATAAATTTTAGACAGAGTGTGAGGGAGTGAGTCAGTGATCCATATTATTTACGTTTTCTATATATCTTTAATAAATTAATCATATTTAGAATTAAAAGACCATTTATAAATCAAAAGTATCCCAAAAGTACCGGCAACTAAAGTATTCAACATGTACAACACAAAAACACTAGGAGTCTAATTAATTTGTAGAAGAAAAAAAATACATTGAAACAATATTTAATATTACAAGAACAATTCTTTCTTTACAATTAAGAATTTTTGAAATATGTAATGTAATACTTTTTTTTACAATAATATTCAGTATTTTTAATCAATATAAACTTTTATTATTATTTTTTCTAGATACTACATACTTATTATTTTGGCTATCTGCATTTCTGTCGAAAAAAGTGTACAAAAATGAAAAAAAAAAGTGTTTTGATTCGTAATAGTTTTAATATTATGAACATTTACTTTATAGTCATTTAACTCTTGGGGTGTTATGATACTTTTCAAGAAATGCTAAACATTCATAATTATTATTTAAATTGGATACTTCTTTATTTGTGAGTGAAAGAAGTATCACACAAACTGTTTACCAGTTGTGCGCTATCTCTTGCTTATGTTCTCGCTTGCTTGTTACGCGGTGACTATCGGTTTTAGCATTCCGCAACAATTGTGTGGATAAGTATATATATTTGTTTAAAATTATATTAATTAATATAAATTTATTGCATTCTTTCATTTGTTTACGTGATCTCCGATCAGTTTTTTAAAACTGACTGAAACATACTAATGTAAAATACAGTGGAACCTCTCATAACGAGTATTTTGCATAACGAGCAAAACAGATTGTGAATAAAATGTTCCTTTAACGAGCGACATTTTCATAACGAGTAACCCAGAAACTGTTCACATCGTATATTGAAAAGCATTGTTGTGTCACATTTTCACCAAATTTTGAAGCGTGGGTAAAAAACAAATGTCTCTAGACAACTTTATAGTAAAAATTAATTAATTTTTATTTTATTGTTTTTTGCAAATCGAAATGTATTTATTTCAGCATGGAATGCATTACACTGTCACGTGAATTCTACACCAGACCAAAGACAAAGTGACAATCACACTGCCATTGCTGGGAATCAAACCCGGGACCTTCGGGGTGGCAGTCAAAGCACTTACCGCTCAGCCACGAAGGTCGTCGTTTTGATTTATTATGTTGAAGGTATCAATGTCAAATAATCTGCAGTTGAATATATGGATTCATAAAAAAGACGCGGGCTGACACCGTGCGAACCAAGGGACCACTAAGAACATCGGAGATGAAGGTCCTAAGATCAATTACTGGAAAAACCCTCCGAGATCGTGTCCGCAACGCAGACATAAGAAAAACCTGCGAAATAGAGGATATCGTTCAGTGGAGTAGATCCAGAAGAAGATACTGGAGGGACCATGTAGCCCGAATGGATGGTGACAGACTCACATATACAGCCGCTTATGAAATCCCCTCCGGACACCGCCTACCTGGAAGACCGCCTAAGAGATGGAGGGACAGCTGGATCTCATCATCCGACGAGATATGATTTCTGTGTCACAGATCTATCAAAAGAAGAAGAAGAAGAAGAAGATAACATTGGTAAATTAAAGTATCGTTTGAATAGAATACAAACCAGAAAATGGTCGCCCTTGCTTGTACCCAAGCCTGCAGTCAGAAGCATCGGCCTCAAACTGACACTGATTGTGGAAGGCCCTTGGTGCTAGGTTGCGGTACAGTGGTGTGAGCAGCGTTGCCAAGCTGTGCATGCGTTCCTCCACCTCCGCCTCTTCAGCTCGTACTGATAGCCGGAACTTGCGGACCGTCTTGGAGCGAGCATACTTGCAGCCGTTGTAGTACATCGACCACGAGCAGCCGAAACTAAAAGATGCCCCACAAGTCTCTGGATCTAGCCCTAGAAATATCATTCATTTAAAATTATATTAATCAACTCAAAACTATATTTAAATAAAAATTTCATAAAGCGTGGTGCATGTTGATTCCATAAGTAAAAAATAACTAAATAATTGGTCAAATATTGCTAACATGCCCCAATTTTTAATAAAAATACTGTGTACTTTCGTTTGAAGCACTTAATTTATGGTGTGGCGTTATTAAAAATAATTTAAACACACTTTTACTTGTTTTTACACCACTTTATTATTTTTAAATCCTTCTGATAGCGGATGTGTAAAACCAATTTTAGATAGTGAGGGAAGAATGTTAACGGAAAGTAAGCTCGTACAAGAGAGATGGATGGAGTATTTTAAGGAAATGTATGGTGGTGATACAAGTGATGATGAAACCATTAGAACTGGTGTAAGCGCGAGACATATAAATGGCAATACAGAACAAATAAGTATGAATGAGATTGAAAGATCTGTGAAAGCATTGAAAAGTGGAAAAGCGAAAAAAGGGTATATGACTGCATCGCTATAGAATTTATCAAAAACGGTAGCGAAGTAGTTTCTGCATGGATATGTACACTGTTCAACATGTTTAGAGGAAGGATATACCCCACTCAACTGGAGGAGAGCATCAATCATGCCTCTGTACAAAGGTAAAGGATCTCATATGGAATGTGGAAACTACAGAGCTATTAGTATTTTGAGTGTTATTGTTTGTAGATGGGGTAGAAATTTTTTTTTTGTTTAAAAGAAAGGCAAATGATCACAAAGAAGAAAATTACAACACACGTCTTTACTGGTCAATTGACACAAAAATATGGAGCCAAAGTTCCTTATTGAAAATACGACCTTATTTCCAGGAATACCTAATAGTTAGCATCTCAGATCATGCACTGCATCAAGCAATATACTCTTATGCATAATATATGTGAAATTTATTACAATGATTAAAATGCGAGTTGGCAATACCTTGGCAAGCACAAGTCCTGTTCTCATTGGTGGCGCAGCGTCTGGTAGTGGGCAAGCCATACCGTGTGAGCTTGTGTGAAAGCATGGTGTAGGCGCGGTCTGCCTCGCTTGGAGGCACCCCTTCCCAGGCTACCAGACATATCACGATCCAGGCGGTGCTGCATCGATGACCGCCCCGTTGTTTCACCACTACCAACACTTTTTCCGTGCGACCAGAGCGTCGGATCACCTGAAAGGAATTTTTAAAATATACTTGTATCTTGGTAAGTAATATCATTAGAATTTTATAAATAACTATGTAAAGAGTAAAAATGCTATAGCCTGTTCAGAAAATGTTATAGAGGAGCAATATCATTGTTTCCAAGTTCATTATTAGGGAAATGTTTAAGGCCTAAATTGAAATAATTAATTAATATCGGTATTGATTGCAGATATCAGAATTTGCTAGAACTTTTAGATTCTATAATAAAAAAGGAATGAAAGACTTACCCATTTGGCCATAGGACACCCCTGCGTGGTCTTTCCTTCTTTCCCGGTGTAACAGACTTTTTCTATTCTTAGTTCTTTCCCACTCAACCCCGTCCTACCCTCCATGTCCTTCCTCAGTTCCTCTAAATTTGATGCCGTACCTAAAAACCAACATATTTTTATTCACCGGATCACAATTATTGACACATAAACTCAAAAATGAATAAATAAAATGTGCCTACCTAAATGAGTATAGTAACTCCCAGGTTCTGGAGGATTTTTGTCTGCAGTAAAGCAGTTACAGTCAGGAACCTCCGTACGGCAGTTGTTTTTCAACTTCTCTAAATTTTCTGCGACTTCTTTGGAAACGGATCCCTCTACCTTGATATTTTTAATATCTACACCCTTTACATCTTTATTCTCCCCCTCCTTAGAGGGAGTTTGCTTTTCTGTGTTGGTACTGTCAGGTTCATCTTCCAGAAATTCATCCTTGGTCTGTAGCCCCATACATGCTCCATCCTTTAAATGTTCCAATGTTGGCTTTTTAGTGGAACCTTGCCGACAGCAAGAGTAGCCAATTTCGTTCTTTAGTATTGCTGGGCCACCATCTCCCGCAAAGATATAAGGAGAAGGTTCCCTTTTGATGCTGTTGAAATTGAAATTCTTATAGATCTTATGTCCCGGGGGAGAATCTTCCGACTTTATTTGTTCTATATAGTATGGCTGGTTGTTGGACATATACGGAACTGGTGATTGGTGCGGAAGAATTTGGTTTTGATACTCCTGTTCACTTGCTTTTACTTCCTTATTATCGCTTTTGTTAACTTTTTGGAAACCAGCTTTTGGATCATATTGCTTGAAGTCTGAATCACTGCTATAATAAGGGTTCTCACCCAATTGACTCTTTTTATTAAATTCATAAGGTGATTCGAGTTTCTGATACGGTTTATAACTAGAAACTTCTTGTTTTATTGTGGAAATGGGTGGCAAAGGGTTTCTGGACGTTTCACTGGGAGAAATATACAATGGTTGATATGTGGCATTGTTATAAGAAGAAACGGCACTGTGATTATAAATATCATGGGGATTATTATTGCTGGAAGGAATTTGCGTTGCTGGGTTTTCATATGCATTTACTCTGTTTGCATTTTGAGATTTTTGATAAAGCTTTGTTTTATCACCATGATATGCTGAAGAATCTGTAGCTTTAGAAAATGATGTTTCTAAATTCTTTGAATTCTTCTTTGTGTCTCTGATTGGTGTACTCTTTATTGGGGCATTGGTATCGTGACATATAGTAATATTTTGATGATTCATTTCAGACACTGGTCCTATTGTCATTTTACTTTGAAAATCCTTGTTATCAGTCTCATAAGTAGTTACTTTACCGTCGTACGGCTTGGCTTGCTTAACGTATTGTTCGCAAGGAGCACTTGAGTGTTTGGGTTGTTGCACAGCTTGCTGGCTGCCTTGTGATGTGGCAGTAGCGCTCATGATCTTGTCGGTCTCTTGCAGTTTGGTTCCTCCCTCCCACACGTGGTTGCCACCACCTCCGAATTCACCCCAATTTGAGTTCAAATTTGGGGTGTTAGGTACATAACTACCGAATCCACGCGGGTTTGCTGAATTCATGTGGTAGTTATTTCGGAGATGGTGGCTATACAATAAAAAATGACCGGTGGGATGTTGGGTATCTGCAATGGCCGATGGTTTTAACTGCAAGTCTTCCCCCGGCGGCCCGGGTGGGCGTCCCTTGTCAGGTGGCGATACCCCTCCGGCACCATCCTGAGAACTGGACTGTTTGTTGAGAATCATAGTTTTCAGTCTTGAGTTTAAATTAACCCTGTCTGCTTGAGAAAACATTTGGCTATCACCAGGATCTAAACGGCGATGCCAACCCCACCCTTCATTTTGTTGTTGCTGTAATTGCTGCTGCTGCAATTGCTGCTGCTGCTGTTGTTGTTGTTGATGCTGTTGTTGTTGTTGCTGTTGCCGTTGCTGTTGTTGTGATTGTTGTTGCTGCTGTAATTGTTGTTGTTGCTGTTGTAGTTGTTGTTGCTGAAGTTGCAACTGTTGTTGATGTAAATGAATTTGTTTCTGTTGTTGCTGTTTTTGTAAATGTTGTTGTTGCTGTTGCTCTTGCTGCTGCTGTTGTTGTTGCTGTTGTTGTAGCTGCTGTTGTTGCGGCTGTTGTTGTGGCTGTTGCTGTTGCTGCTGCTGCTGTTGTTGTTGCTGCTGCTGTTGTTGCTGCTGCTGCTGCTGTTGTTGCTGCTGCTGCTGCTGCTGCTGTTGTTGTTGCTGCTGCTGTTGTTGTTGACTTCCAGGTCCGCTAAATGCGCCTGAGTACCCGCTACAGTTGAGTGAGGCTTGCTGCGGACCGCTGCTCGCCTGCAGGTACCCAGGCGAAGCGTTTCCCGACGGCTGATTATTCAGCGTCACCTGGTTGCTTGCCTGGTTGTTGTGAAGTTGTCGATTTGCAGAGCCTCTAACATCGGAGGCCTGACTGGTACTGCCGTTGACGGGCGAGAAGGTCTCTCGCTGGGCTGCCGCGGCGCTGGGCATCACGGTGGTAAAGGAGGACGCCGTGGGCGCGCACCCGGACACGGTGGTGAAACTAGCGGTGGGCTGCGAGTACAGCGGCATGGGCTGGCTGTACGGCGTGGACTGCCCATTCTGGAAGGCTCCGTTGCCGACGGACGCCGGCCTGGAGTGGCTGCCCGGCTCCAGGGTGGTGGGAGTCGTGGCGGGCTGCGGGGTGAAGCTCTGGGAGTGCTGGTACTCGGCAGAGTACTGCCCCCCGCCGTTGCGGAGTGCGCCCGTCGCCGCCGGCGATGCTGGGGCCGGTACTTGGGCGTACGGCCCGCGAGGCACGTTGGAAGGAGGCCTCTGGGCTTGCAGGATTTGCACAGACGCATTTTGTGGATAGAAAGCCGTTGCCGTGGCATCAAAAGCGTTTGGAACAATATTCTGCACTGTGTACGTGGGCGTAGCTTGGTACAGGTGTGGGGCATTTGTGTATCCGGCCGTGTGGTTGGCCTGGTAGTCTATGGACGTTTGACCAGTCTGAGGCGGTAGTTGCTGGATAAATTGGTTTTGCCATCCTAAAAGAAGAATGTGTGAATTTAATTTCGAAGAAACAATTGTTATCTGAATATAAATTGAATTTCAAATTCGATTTTTAAAGCGATTTTAAAAAAAGGAAAATACCTTGGGATGGATCTGCCTGCCACATTGGAAATCTGTTCGGATCTCCTGCGTAAAACGGCATAGGTGCCTGAAAAAATATACACATAAATATGGACGTTCCCAAAAATACTATTTATAACGAACTAATTCGAAATATGTTTTTTAAATCTGGCATAATATTATAAACTTGTTAATTAAACGCTAAGGCATTAACACTGGAATTCCATAGTATTATACTTAGGAAATTGAAAAACTTTGTTTAATACACTATTTAATAAAAAATATTAAAAAATACGACATGTTTCGGAGGACACCTCCATCTCCAGGCGTAAAAATATAATAAAACTAAAAAATGAAAGACTAATAAAAAAAACGCATTTAAAATTCGATACAATAATTCAAATTTAAAAATTAACCTGTGCTATTTGTTATAAGTAGGTACTAACAATTATTTATTTGTTATAAGTAGGTACAGTAAGAACTAATGTTGTTAGTACCTACTTATAACAAATAGCACAGGTTAATTTTTAAATTTGAATTATTGGAATCGAATTTTAATGCGTTTTTTATTAGTCTTTCTTTGTTTAGTTTTTATTATATTTTTACATCTGAAGATAGAGATATTCTCAGAAACATGTCGTGTTTTTTAATATTTTTTATTAAATAGTGGATAAAACAAAGTTTTTCAATTTCCTAAGTATTATACATTTGTTGTAAATGTGTAGAAATTCAGCGAGTGTTGTGCAGAATATGGAATAAGATATCATAGAAAGTGTGGGAACGAGTCTAGATTATTGTATTGTGGCTACGGCTGGCTTAGTAAAATTATGCTTTTTGCAGCACTAATTTAAGTTCAAATCTTGAACATAAACGGTCTCATCACTAAATAATAATAATGTAAAATCTTGACTGGTTCTAAATGAAGTGATAACTGAAATTTGATATTTTTAAACGCACGCGCGGTGGCAGAAATAAACAAAACTAACGAAATGAGTTATATCTTTGGAAAGATATCTGAAAACGTCATGTTCCAAATACTGCACATCGTAAATTTGTTGGGATTAAAAAAATATTTATAGAAAGCCTATAAACATAACAGATAGTAATTAATATCTAATCAAAATACCAACGTTGATAATTAACGTGATTTGTGTCAAATTTGTAATATTTCATTTTTAAACAAAAATTATTTTTTTAAATTTTAAATTGAATCACAATATTTGTTATAAAAAAAGCATAAACGTTCCAAAATAAATCTTTATAACATCTGTCAGATCATGTAAACAATTTTATAATATTTAAAAAAATGTTTCTTTACTGAAGAAGGATGGTTTGTCCAAAACATGTCTATATAATTTTATTTTCTAATAAAAGTGTTTTTTTTTTTTTTTTAAGATTTTAATCAATGATATTAGAATTTATTTTACAATCTTCAATGTGAGCAGAAAATAGCTCATTATTATGAAGAAGGAATCTGGTCGTGTCCAGGCTTGAACCCATGTCCCCTGGATCAGGAGCCAAGCGTTCTATCCCCTAGACCACCACCCGACAGTGTTGTATATACAAAGTGTATAAAAAAGAAAAATATAAATAAGCCATCATAACAAGACAAAGTATGGCGTATATAGAAGAAATTATTTGTTATTTATGATAAACTTAAAGGGGTAAAACACTGTGGAATTACCAGTAAACTTGGTCTCGAACTGCGGTTGACTACATATACAACTCTGACAGATAGTTACAGTCAGTCTTAATACAAGGGTCAAAAGAAAGTTTATGTTTGAATTCAGAGCGTTCTGTGGAGATGTTAGACGAATACTTGGTGCCTGAATTGCAAAACATTCCTGGATATAAACCAAATAATGAGGTTCCAGCAGGACGGAGCAACGTCCAATACGTCTCTGCCATGAGTTCGTGAAATTTTCCCTGGCAAATTGACCTCCAGGAGAGGTGACATAAATTGCCCTCCACGCAGTCCTGATTTAACATCTATGGACTTTTTTCTGTGTGGTTATCTAGAATCTATAGTTTACGCAAATAAACCGACTTCACTGGTGCATTTAAAAGAAAATATCCGTCACGAAATGGCAGCCATCACGGAGTCTACCCGCCGAGCCGTCATAAGAAATTTTACTGTTCGACTAAATGAGTGCCGCGAACGCGAGGGTTTACATTTGGACGATATTATTTTTAAGAAATATATTCCCAAAGTATGTACTTTAATAATTAATAAACATTTTTTCGATAAATTGCTTACTTTTTTTAATCAATTCACTAAATATAAACTTTCTTTTGAGACACCTTGTATAACGAACAATTTAGTAGCAAGAAACTCGGGTAAAAGGGTTTATATGATTCAAATATGAGCTGCAAATGTGGTATGTCTCAGTTAAAAACCATTATTTTTGGACTGCAAATAAGGGTTAATGTGGTAGTTTCCCGTTGCCGCTCTGCCACGAAGGCCTTCACATTAATATTTTGAAGTTAAAATCGTAAAATGTCATTTCTGGACTCGGCAAAACATGTGGTTATACATACCGCTGGATGGTGGTCCTGCTTCATTCCGGCTGCCGGGAGGGGGCTGGATCCGGGGGCGGGGGCGGGCGAGCGCGCGGGGGGCGTGCTGGCGGCGGGCGCGGGCGCTCCGGACCCCAGGAGCGAGGACTTGCGACCGCGGTAACTCTAAAAATAATAACACAACTCAATTAGCACACGTTGCGAACAGGCGATAAAATCGAAAACGCGAATGGCACAAAGGAAACGTATCGAATTCGCGTGGTGCATACTGCATACCTGCAGGCATTTGTAAATTGATCTCTCGAGAGAACAAAATCTAAATTTTTGGCTATGGCCGTATAGGTAGGAACCTCGCTTGGTGCTTAGATACACCAAGCGAGGTTTTAATTTCTTCAAATAGACATTACAAATATAAAATTCAATTCATTCGGGTGGTGGTCTAGGGGATAGAACGCTTGGCTCCTGATCCAGGGTACATGGTTTCAAGCCTGGACACGACCAGATTCCTTCTTCATAATAATGAGCTATTTTCTGCTCACATTGAAGATTGTAAAATAAATTCTTATATCATTGACATAAATCCTTGATGTTAGTCTTTAAAAAAAAAAAAAAACAGTGTATTGGAAGTGAATCTGGGAGTTGAAAGTACAATAAATGCAGTAGAAATGAAATCACTAAGAAAAATGTGCGGTAAAACAATGAATGAGGGAAGAATGGTTAAAAATATATTATATATAAACAACAACATTGGCGCTACAGCCCACTATGAGCCCCGGCCTCCTCCAGAATTCTTCGCCACTCTCCCAATTGCTCTGAGGTCTCCCTCCACACCATCCATCCACCTCAGTTTTGGTCTTCCCACACTTCGCTTTCATCTGATCGTGTATTGAGAATCTTCCCTGGGATTCGATCGTCCTCCATTCGCTAGAGGTGTCCCAACCTATCTAAGACGTTGTATTTTTATAAACTTCACTATGTTAGGCTCGTTGTAAAGTCCTTCCAGCTCCTGGTTATACCTCACTCTCCACACTCCACCTTCACAGAGAGACCCAAAGATTTTTCTCAACACCTTCCTTTCAAATACCAGCAGCGCATTTTCGTTCCTTTTGCTCTGTACCCAACACTCAGCACTAGTCTCAGCAATGTTTTATACAGTAACAATTTTGTGTTTCTTGTCAGCAAACGACATATTATATTTACAAGTAGTGTAAATGGAAAAAAAGTCACAAAAGGCCGAGAAAGATATGGCATTACCCAATTAATTAATTATTGAAAGGCGTGGATACTCTAAACTCGTATATAATGTGTGGATAGTCTGTGTATGATAGTGTCGAATGAAAATATAAGAAGTGAATGCGGTGCGAATGATGGTGTTATGAACAAAATAATGAAAGGATCATTAAGATGGTTTGGATACATGGAAAGAATGAATGAAGAAAGAATGGCAAAAAAATTATATGTAAACGATGTAAATGGAATTAGAAATAAAGGAAGACCGAGGAAAACGTGGCACAATCAAATAAATCAAATATTGAATGTCGGCCATGTGAGGAAGTATGAATGTTGAGGAAGCGACACGATGTATGAATGTTGAGGAAGCGAGAGAAATATGTCAGGAAAGAAAAGTGTGGCAGTCCAGTCTTTCTGACTACCACTTCGGGGAGACGGCGTGATGGTTAGTTAGTTAGTTGAAAGGCGGCCATGTTCTAAGTAAGAACAATCGACGAGCGTGCGTGTGCGTGATTGTAGAAGAGGCGCGAGATTTATGTCAGGATAGAACAGTCTGGCGGTCCATCCCATCTGCGTACCCCTTCGGGAAAACGGCGTGATAGTGAATTAGGTAGTTTCACATTTTTCATTGGTATGTATTTAATTTGGGTTTCATATACTCGTATAAAAGCAAAGTCGATCATAATACTCGTATGTATAGGTACGTCAAATCAATACTTGAAATTGTGAAATTGATACCTTTGAATAATTTACTATTATATTTTATTCAGTACTATAGTACAGTGATAGGTAACCTATGACACACGTGTCGGAGATGACAACATATTGCGGCAATCTACGCTTCGATCAGCAAACTCCTCGGCAATAGGCAGATTGGTTGGATTGCGCAACCCCGGACAAATTTTGGAGATCGGACTTTCGCAGTGGCAGGTCCGTCCGCCTGCTTCCTGCTTCCTGCACGCCTCAGATGCATTGACAATCCGACAGATTTTAAATCTCACCTAAAAACCAATGTAAACAACGTTTATTTGATTGCTGGTGTCAGATGCAGCTCTCATGACTAAAAACATTGTCAAAGTGCCCTTTAGGTGAGCTATTTACGAAAACGGCGTTATACAAATTATTAGTCTAATTAATATTATTATTATTATTGGTGTTTTTTTTAATTATTTTGAGTAAATAAATAGTTCAAAAACAAAACTCTTTCATTTACTATGGATGCAAAAATGTATATCATTCCTAGATATGGCACGGTAAAACAGTTTTTTTTTTTCAGAATTTTGAGACGTTCTAAAAAGGTTATCCATTACTGCTATAGTATATGGTACACCCTGGTGATATTAAAGATAATTTGTATAATTATATCATTAAAATGTATTACCATACAAATAACGGCGGGAACAAACCATCACGAATAAAGTTTTTTGTAATTACGGTTTTCTCGGAAATACGTTGATCATTATATTTTTCCTATTTTTTTGTTCACGTATTTGTCAGCAATTTTTTTTATTGGGAACCGAACAACTGCAATGTTTTTTTACAGTACAAAAATATTTTATATTACAACATTTTGAATGTATACATTCAAAATGTTGTATAAAATAACTGGTTCAAGTAGGCATAAAAATTGGAGAGACATCTCCAGGCGTAATCTAGTACTGTATGATTTGCAGAGACTTTCACAGTGCATTAATAAAGATTTTCTGCTTAATGCTTCCCAATCTTAATAGATGACGCTAGTGTAGAGTGAACTAAAATATGTAAAGATAAGCGCAGGATGCTAGCATATATACAAGTTCCAAAAAAAATTGTCAGATGTGGTGGTCATAAGAAGGGCGGAATGGGGAATGTTGTTAAACATATAGCGATCGCTCAACCCAACCAATGACACAGATCATAGGTCCTGTAAGCGCCTCGGCCACCACATTCTGTTCACAGAAAAACAATTTACATCTTCGTCTCTATTGAGATACAATTAATCCTTATTTTATATTAAATAATAATATAATAAAAATATACTTTTATTATAATATTTGTATTTAAACCACTATATTTGTTATTAATACCAACTGATTTCGCTCCCGCCGGAGCTTCGTCAGGGTGACAGAATATACTCTCTGTTACCCTGCATATAGTCTCTGTTAACAGCCATCATGTTTGGATGCGATAAAATCGACGAGCTTGCGTGGGACGATGTAAGAATATAGAAGATGCTTGAGAATAATGTTGAGATTGAACAGTGTGGCGGTATATCCTGTCTGCCTAATCCTTCGGAGAAACGGAGTGATGTTTAGTTAGATAGTTATAAACAAAATCTATTTATTTAACCAACTACCACTCCGTTTCCCCGATGGGATAGACCGGAATGATGGACCAACAAACTATTTTTCCTTCTATGCTTATCTTGTCCTCCCAATAATCATACATAGTATCATGCACTGACGTCTATTTTTCCGACTGCTTCCCTTATTTCTTGCTCCATTCACACAGTTAACGTATATTTTATTTATCATTGTTTCTTCATTCATTCTTTCCGGGTGGCTGAACTATCTTAAAAATATAAAATATCGGGTGGTGGTCTAGGGGATAGAACGCTTGGCTTCTGATCAAGGGGACATGGGTTCGAGCCTGGACACGACCAGATTCCTTCTTCATAATAATGAGCTATTTTCTGCTCACATTGAAGATTGTAAAATAAATTCTAATATCATTGATTTAAATCTTTGGTGTTAGTCTTTTTTTTAATAAAAATAATAATAATAATAATAATAATATACACCTCTTAACCGGCCTATCATATAATAGATAGCCAACTTTGAGAGACCTGGCTTTCAAAAATCTTTTACATGTAAAAAAAAAAAGTAAAATATAACCGAATTTTTCAAACAATGTGTACGTATACTCGTATATTAAGTTTTCAACGCTTATGTAACTTCGTAATGTTTATTTTTTGCGTTTGTTTATGTATAAACAGTACATATAATAAAATAAGTTACAATAACGTTTTAATTGTTATTTTTTATTCATGATACCTGATGAAATATGTAGGATGTTTTTGATCGGTTCTATTCCCGGCCAGGTCCCAGTTCCGACCAGGCCGGTTGAGAGGGGTTGTACTGTATCAAAATTACAATACTATAGATTAAATACATTGATATGAAAAATAAACATATTCTTCTTCTTCTTCTTCCTTGTTGTAGACTGTTCTGTGTCTGTCTGTCTGTTCTCCAGAGTGTTGCTCCTCCTGTGAGGTAGACTCCCAGCTGTCTTTCAATCTTTTAGTAGGTCTTCCACGAGGACGAGTCCCATGAGGCTGATTATGCAATGCAATATAGGGGAGTCTGGTGGTGTCCATTCTTTGAACATGACCGTACCAGTCCATTTTTCGCTGTCTGCTCCATCTTACAATATCCTCAACCTCACATATCTCTCTTATTCTGGTGTTCCTCACGCGATCTCTGTGTCTTGCCTGCTATCTTCATCAGTGTCTTCATTTCGGAAGTCATTAAAACTTGTTTGGTCCTTACTATGTCTGCCCTTGCTTCGACACCATATGTTTATTATTGGTCTTACGCATGCTTTATAGATTCTCATCTTACTCTCAATGGCCATGTTTTTGTTTTTCTTTATTATTAATTATCATAAAAAAACCATTTTTTCTCAGGATCTTAAAATAGTCCATGATGCTGCTGGCATGACTAAAACCCCAGACCTTCAGCAATTGTTTATAGTACAATATGTGTATGTTTTATAAACTTAACCTGTTAACAATTGGAATTATATTATCCTATTTAATCAAAACACAAATTGTTCCATTTATAAGCTTATTTATCTCGATATGTTTAGAAGTTGTGGTGCAGTGCACAATGGAGTTATTGTACAAAGCATTATCAGTAGAATTTATTGTTTCTTGAGCATTGATGTAAAACTCCATATTAAATAATCAATACGAATGAAAACATTTGTTTTCTAGAAGTTTTATTATATTTTACGTGACATGTTTCGCCTGTCTACATTTGCTAATGCCTTAGACAGGCGAAACATGTCATTCATATAAAATATAATAAAACTTCTAGAAAACAGACTTTTTCATTCGTATTAATATCATTATCAATAGAATTGAAGCATGGAATTGGTTGAAAGCTGAATAAATGCGGTAAAGTGAGATCTCTTAGACAAATGTATAGTAAATGTTCATATAACCGAGTGCCAAATGCAAATTATGTATTGTTCCCTAAAAATAGCGTAAAACTCCATATTACGTAAATATTAAATATTGATAAAAATGTCGTTTATTAGAAGTTCTTTCATATTTTATGGGATAAATATGTTACATATTGCTCATCAATATAAAACCAATAATTATTATAAAACTTACAACAAAATCTTACTTCTAAGTTAGTAGAATTAGTAATATAATATTTAATACATTATTAAATCATTTGACGTCATAAAACTTAATAGATTCTATAGATTATTACATTTTTAATATATTTATAGACCAATGGAAACTATTTTAAGCTCGATAAAATATGAAACATTGAAACGTTTGATTTTTATTTAAAATAAATGCGAATTTTTAATAAAAGCAATAAAAAATTTCAAAATGGACGCGCTGCAAGCTTGTCGTTCTGCTGCATGGAGATTTTGCCTCCCACAAAGAAATCCATAAAATATCTATAATTATCTTAAAAAGTAAAGATAAATTTAATGTAACCGACTTCAACGCGCGTTTAATGTCTTTCTGCATTCTGTGAAATATAAAATTTACAGTTATGTTCAAATTTATTCTTGAAGACATTAAATACTTATAAATCGTTGCTTACTGACGCTCAAAGCACAATGTTTAAATTTTACGAGATGTGTCCGAATTGAATATATGGCGGTTCATCCTTTCTACGTTCTTCTTTTTTAGAATATGTATGATACTAGGTTATTTCATTTCAGTTCATTTTTTCTAGAATACTGTGTATATACGCGTGCAAACACAGACTTGCACGCGTAGGAGGGTAGTTTGCGCGGACGGTATCCAAAATTTCACCCTTTATGCGGTGTTAAACAAAGAGATTTGAATAGTATAGTGTGTATAATGTATAAAATATTCCCAAAGCACACGAAGACTTGTGAATGTTTGTCAAACATTCGCCGGACGGTTTGTCAGCATATGTAGGAGAGTATCTTATTCATGGACCGGTAAGACGTACAAATATATAAAAAATAAAGAAGATTAAGTTTTGAAATAAATAATTTTTCAGATCGCTGTGTTTCGCTTATTTTTGATACGAGGGTTGTCCGTAAAATAAGTTTCCCTGTTTGCCACGGGCGCGCGGATCGCTGTTACGTGCGATCCGGCAACACTGGATCGTCTTCCCCCTCCACATCCCCACCCAGCCGAACTCACTGCGACGCTCAGTGTCGGTTTGGCAGCCGTAAAGAATGGAGCTCCCGATCGCATCGCCCGCGAGGTGTGAAGTACGCTCCGTATTACGAGAATAACAGATGGTTGATAACTCGTACACATCACATCATAAAATACATAGTCTTAAGGTAGTTAGGAAGAGGACCAAATTCCAAGGAAGATTCTTTATACACGACCAGATAGAAAGCGAAGTGTGGGAAGACCAAAACTGAGGTAGATGGATCGTGTGGATGGGGATCTCAGGGCAATTGGTGTTACAAACTGGTGAATCCAGGCGATGGACCGGGGAGAGTGGCAAAGATTTCTGGAGACCGCCGGGTCCATGGTGGGCTGTAGCGCCATTGATGATGATGGTGATGACATATCACTTCATACTTTATCAAATCAAATCAGTTTATTTTCTCAAAAGACATTTCAAACAAATTCATAGTTTAAGACATCTATGTGAGAACAGGTAAAATACTAGGAACACATGAGAGATGGTTCGACTTTAGAAATGCAATATACTCTCTAAAGATATCGACTTGTGCGTATACCATAAACACGGGTAAGAAAGCTTCCAATAGAAATAACAGTATTCTTAGGAAATTGAAAATAACTTTGCTTAATCCACAAAATACTAAAAATTATAATAAAAAAAAACACGACATGTTTCAGAGGATACTTCCATCTTCAGGTGTAATTTTTAATATTTTGCGGATTAAACAAAGTTATTTTCAATTTCCTAAGTATATTACTATGGAATTTCACAGTGTTTAATGCCTTAGCGTTCAATAAGTTGAAATAACAGTATTTTATGATGATTGAATAATGATGTAAATCTCCATATTAAATAATTAAGACGAATGAAAACGTATATTTTCTAGAAGTTTTATTATATTTTATGGGAAATACATGTATGTCATTTACATAAAATATAATAAAACTTGTAGAAAACAGACGTTTACATTCCTATTATTTAGAAACAGTTTTGCAAATATTTTTCACTGTATAGAGGTCATCTACAATTAGATTTTGGAAAAAAATGTAACTTTAACTTGCGTTTGTCGACTTGCAAGGTGTATTTTCAAAGTATAAGATATTTGCGGAAGTTTGCTTGTAAGTAAACGCCTTGCTTAATTGTAAGAATTTTTAAATGTATTAATTCTACTATTTGTAATACAAGATTGGTCACCGGAAATTCAATATCGAGTCAAGGAGTATCTTCCAATTAAAATATAATCCTCCTCTATTAACTACGATAGGTACCTACATACCTAATATTATTGTAAAAAATATCTTAGTACCTACTCTTGTTCATATTGTTGTTTTATTTTTCAAATACAACATTAAATATACTCTTTGTTATTAATGAATATTATTACGCAATTCCTTAGCGTATATAATTATTATATGTTTTTGTTGGTATCTCTACATCATATCCAGGTAAACAACAAAACCATGACCTACAATAACACGACTATTGTTATTTTGTTTGGTACCTACCACGCTACGTTTTGTATTTTTCTCATCTCTTGAGATATTTACCTGTGTATATTGAAACCTAATGAAGCGTATTACGAAATTATATTATCATTTCAAAATTGCTATGTTCTAAGTAGGTACCTTTTATTAGGTAGCTGGGTATTTGGGTAGAATGTCTTTGCGTCATATCTAGCATACATAATTTGAAATAAGAATTTCGTTTTTGTATTCATTTCAAAAACGACTTCAGCTGTTTATTCTCTTTATCTAGGATGGGTTGCATAATGTTTTTAAAGGTAGACGGAAGTTTACCTATGATCCAGGTAGAAAAGGAAGGGATGTGCATAGAGAATTGTAAGGATTTAGACACGATATTTAGAATATGATAAAAACATGAATTATTTTTGCTAGTTCTAATGCGTAAATATTTTATTTATGAATCGCTTTTCTTAATTTAATAGAATATAATAATAATTTAATGAACTATTTTAAGTATACTATTTGGAATATATCATATTATATATACACATGTATAATTTCATAGGGTTCATTCTTGTGTCTAGACAACCCTTTCGTCTTTTCTTATTTTAAACAAACTTATCTACCGAGTTCATCAAGTCAGACACAATTTTGGGAATCGAACCTTTGCAGTAGCCGGCCCATCAGATTGGAACAATCTCCCTTCATACCTTAGATGCATAAATGATCCGATAGATTTTTTTTTTTTTTTTTTTTTTTTTTTTTTTTTTTTTTTTTTTTTTTTTTTTTGTACACAACAGGTCGTTTGGACCCAATTACAGTATACAATTTTTATTTTTTAGCTATTATATTGATTCTCGTGACATGTGATAGGTAGCCAATCTATCGCCATTTTATTGTCACGTGAATTCTACACCAGACCAAAGACAGTGTGACAATCACACTGCCATCGCCGGGAATCGAACCCAGGACCTTCGGCATGGAAGTCAGAGCTCGTAACCACTCTACCACGAAGGTCGTCATTTCAGGTCTAATAAAAAAAAACCTACAGTTTTCACCTTTCATATTCAAATTAGAACCCAATTTGCATATTGGTTTTATGATATTATTTTCTAACCAATCGCGAATATCAGATGAAGCATCCATTTTTAGATTTATTATAAAACGTCTCAATTGGTATGATTACATCGAATACATTACACGAAAATAGCGCTTTAACACAGTATATTATTATTATTAATAATGATAAACTCAAATTTCACCACTACTGAGTTTTTCGCATATTTAGAATCTTATTTTTTATACGCATATACCTAAGAGATATATGTTTATAAGACAATTTTACACGTTTTTTTCCGTTTTCAGTGATGATTTTGCATTTGTCAATTTTGGGTGACGTTATAAATATTATAATTATCGTACATTTTATACTCACGACAACATATATTTTTATTTGTGAATAAATCATAAAAAAAAAACTAAAACAAAAAATAGTACCTCATTACAATGACCACGGTGACGTCATCCTTGGAGCTTTTCGAAATTATATTTTTAAATTCGGGATTGCTAAATCACTATTTAATGTAAAAAAAATGTATGTTACTAATTACACTTGGTGACATTTTTAACAGTTTTTTTTAAATTAGTAATTAGTGAAACACATCGTTATGAGGTGTTTTGTATAAATGGTATGAACACACCTTCATCATACCTGCTTATTAGCGTGTGGTCACACGAACACCGGAACTCCGGTAGGTATTTTCTTGTATATTTCATACCGAGTTTAACTTTGATGTTAGAAGTCTGAAAAATCGACGTGCGTGTATAACTCGTTGTATGAATGTGGATGAAGCTGGAGAGGTGTCAGGATAGAGTAGTGTGGCGGTCCTTTCTCTCTGCCTACCCCTGCGGGGAAACGGCGCGATGGTTGGTTTGTTTGAGTTTAACTTTTGTGTCATGCCGATTTGTGTGACCACTCGTTTATGTACACATACATAAATTATTTTCTCCTTGGCCCAACTAGAAGTGTAAAACGTAATTTAACTACCGTGCAAATATCTATAACATGTGACTCTTCTGTTGAATTCCTAGTTTTAGTGTTCTATCGAGGTTTTGGGTTTATCGGTTCCCGATGTGCTGTACGCTATCAGCTACCTAACCAAATAGTTAAAAGATAAGATTTCGGTTCACGAAACACACAATAAAAAATCTCAATAACATAAATGAGGGATATATTATAGTATTATAACTAATCTAAGCTGGAAAAAATATTCGTTAGCAAGCGCGTATAGGCATGTTGCACGTATCTATTTACGTTTGGCACGATAGGTATGTAAACATTACATAATACATAGTACACGCACGAGTTACTTAAAAATACACGCTGCGATTAGTGATAGTAAAATAATACTTACAAATTATTCGACTGTGGACTGAAGTGATATTCGATATCGATATTTAGACGGAAAGAATATAGCACCTAATTTTTAGAGATTATTTAATCTAGAAGCACTAAAACACTACGTATAAAAATATCTCGACTGATCGGCCGCAGTTTAGTCAATTTACGCGTATTTATAAACACAAACTCGAAGCACACGCGACTTAGTAAGGCCTTCAAAATGCTTAGTCTACAATTTGTATTTACTAATATAATTGGCCTCGCTATTATCAAATGTCCACATCGTTAGCTATTTCACACAAGTCGCAGAACCTCCCCGACAGCTCAGCGAACTGCATTTTAGTCTACGAAAAATTTGATTTAAAAACTCGTACGTGACTTATAATCAACATTTAGGCGGGAAAAGGTCGTTACGGCAACGATTCGCGTGAATCACATTTACGTTGGCAACGCTGGAGCACTGGCGTGCGAGTGAAGTGGGAAGGGACGGAAAATATTAAATGAAACTTTACGAAACGGTAAACGTGCATAGAAGAAAACTTCACGGACTGCGTCGCGAGAAAAGGAAACGTTCGGCGGCCGGCGAGCGAACGGCGCTTTGCGAGACTCCCGCCCGCCTGCCCCCGCGGCCCGCGGCCGCCGCGCGCGGCTCCCAGACGGCGGGCAAGCTCGGCCGGCGGGTAGCGGTGTCGAGACATTTCCCTTCCGACGTACTCGGAAGGCCCAGAAAAGAAGTCCCCGCGACTGAGTGCCGGCTACCATTTCATGACCATTTCTACGCTACGGACGGACATTTACTCACCGCCATGTTGGAACTATCGTACGAGCATTGAACATTCACCGTGCGTCAATGCACATAAATATTTCTCAACGAACATTACCATCACATTTTCTTACGCGAAAAACTTTCAGAAAAAATAATAGAAAAGTTTCATTAATTTTTATGATAACAAACAAACACAATAAAATGATAAAACACATATTTTTTTAAATACCTATATTAATATATAAAATATATTGTACATATAAGAATTTTCCAGGATTCTTATCGATGTACTTTGTTATATTAAATTTGAAATATTTAAGCGGTAATACTTATCAGAAAACAGACTTATTGAAATAAAACAGTTGAAAACGTATGAAGAAGAAAGAAACGATAAGGGTGTAATGAAAGTAATTACATAATACTCTGTAATCTAGCATCGATTACAGTGATATCAGGTAAATCAGTACTCAATTATTAAAAACGTGTAGAAACGAGACGGATAATCGCCATTAGATGATTGTATGCGCGTATGTACATAGCATGTTATTACAGGTAGCCGGGTAATAATTCAATACTAAAATAGTATAGTACCTAACGTCTACGGTGCAGTGGAACTTAAAACAACATTGGCATATACATACGTATAATAATGACGTACCTATGTAGGCACCTCTGTAACCATGCCCGTCTCTGTCTAGCGCATAGAACATTGAAAGGTATTTCCTCGCTCAGACTAGTGGTTCCCAGACTTTTCTGCACACGAAAATTATTTCGTCGCTAATTTACAAGCTATGATTCTTATCATTTATACAAATCAAAGAGTTTTTTTGCCTTGTTTTCTTCTCTGCCATAGAAAGAGACATGCTTGGAATAACCTTGAGGGACAGATTAAGAAACGAATTTATTCGACAGCAAACCAAGGTGATTGAGGTGGCTCTGCGGATAGGCGGGCTGAAGTGGCGGTGAGCTGGCCATATTTGTCGGAGAACCGACAGCCGATGGGAAAGACGGGTTCTGGAGTGGAGACCGCGTACAGGATTCCGTAGAGTTGAACGTCCCCCTGCTCGCTGTACCGACGATCTGAAGAGGATTGCTGGACATGGATGGATGGGAACGGCAATGGATAGGGGGCGGTGGGGTGCTTTGGGAGAGGCCTACGTTCAGCAGTGGATGACAGACGGCTGATGATGACGATGAAAGGGTTTTCTTGGCCTAATGCACTTCTTTTAGCAGAGCGCTCGAAGAAAATTCGTTAAGAAATTTTGAAAGTGCCATTGACTGCGTAAGCACCTCTTGAAAGTTGACTTCCGCAAATTTTGGCAACTCGCGCAGTTTGTCACAATCTGCGTGTGTCGGTTTTCAGTGGGTATTTAGACACTTACGGAAGTCCGCGAGCGAATATTTTCTTGCTTCGAATATTTTGAGGCGCTTATTTAGCGCCATCTATAATATATATTTTGTATTCTATTAAGTTTAGTGTTTAATATTTCATGACCAGTGTTATTCATAAGTTATAAACGGTTATAATATTATTTATTGTTTCTTGAACAATGATGTAAAACTCCCTATAAAATAATTAATACGAATGAAAACGTCAGTTTTCTAGAAGTTGTATTATATTTTATGGGAATGACATGTTACGTTGCCATTCCCATAAAATGTAATAAAACTTCTAGAAAACTGACGTTTTCTTATTAATTAATTATGTTATAATATTAATTACATCAATTTCAAAGAAATTAAATAAATAAATTGTGATATTATAACAGCGTTTCAAATTAAACAGATAACATTATTGAAGTATCTACTGTTACCGCGAAAACTAGATAAATATACATCACCTTGGATGAGCGCGATTTAATATGATAACGTTCATATTAAGATTTTTCAGATTTAAAACACGCCATAATGCGCCCTTGAAGTGATTACATCACAAAAACGGCGCTTTAAGTTAGAAAATTATTATTACTAACGGTTATTTTGCAATCGAATTAGAAGACAATCTTGATAAAGTCAACTAAGTTTTCAGTAATTTTCGCGGTGCATTGAAAAGTCTCGTACCACCGTTTGGAAACACGGCTGCAGGAACTTCGGACGGACCCGAGCGGAGCCGAAGTATCACGAAAGATAACTTGTTTTATTATCGCAGAACGAACCTTATCCAACTTTCGCAGTGCGCTGAATTCTCCGTTTTGTTCGTTCTGAAATTTCACATTCAAATATTTGAATAATGCAATATCCATTCATTTCTATATTTCGAATATGACATGCTACGATTTTAAATCTGTCAATATATGTGATATAAATCTATTGTTTTATTGAGACCATAGATTCAGCTAAGTTCTAGTTTTGACATTTAATGTTATTTGATAAAATGTCGATAGGTTAAAGTTGAATATAGAAAAAAATAACATATCGCTACAAATCTATATATGATATGATATTGTTTCTGGCGGTATTTAAATTACTCTGCAATTCGTTTTAATTTATACGTTAAAAATGGTAGTACCTACACAAAATTACGTAATCACTTCATTCATACAAAAAACTAACTAACTAACTTACCATCACGCCGTCTCCCCGCAGGGGTAGGCAGAAAGAATGGAACGCCACACTGTTCTGTCCTGACATACTTCTCTCGCTTCCTCTACATTCATACATTTTGTCATGCACGCACGTCAATTACTCCGACTCCTCACGTGACCGACATTCAATATTTGATTGATTTGATCGTGCCACGTTTTCCTCGGCCTTCCTCTATTTCTAGCTCCGTTCTCGCCGTTTATATGTACCTTCTTTACCATTCTGTCTTCACTCATTCTTTCCATGTGTCCAAACCATCTTAATGACACTTTCCTTATTTCCTTATTTTGTTCACAACACTTTCATTCGCACCACATTCACTTCTTATACTTGCATTTGTCACTCTATCATTCAACAAACATTGAAAATATCTCTAAAATATCATAAATTTACAGATGTTATTATATAATTACAAATACTAAAACATTTTGAAGTCGTTTACCGTTAAAACAAAATGTTACGGTTAAGTTTTGTCAAGTAATATTATCAACCTGTCATTTCTTCAACTGTGAAAAATATTGAAACTATGTGGCATATAAATGTTTTCCACGTGGGTAATACATTTATCGGTAATAATTCACGGTTGAGTAGAACGATTATTATGCATACAATTGTGCAAATATAATACAGACTGTGCTCTTTCAGAGCTGCCATTCGTGTATTATCAATACAAAAATAAATATCCATTTCTCTAACTCTGATATATTATAGTATGCTTTCCAATGTTAAAAGATGATATACTGGAGAGTGGAGAAGCCTTGCATTAATTCGAGACTCCAACATGAAATGAAGAACATGACTAGGGATACGAAATACATATTAATTAAATTAGTTTTATTCATACACAAAACGAACACCTAGTATAATCAAATTGAGACCATTAACTCTCTTTTGCTCTTGCGAAAATTACTGTGTTAGGTTATAAGTTTCTCTTTTTATTATTTATTATTTTTATTTTTTATTTAATTTTTTTAAAAAGACTAACACCAAAGATGTATATGAATCAATGATATTAGAATTTATTATACAATCTTCAATGTGAGCAGAAAATAGCTTATTATTATGAAGAAGGAATCTGGTCATGTCCAGGCTCGAACCCAAGTCCCCTTGATCAGAAGCCAAGCCTTCTATCCCCTAGACCACCACACTAATTTATCAATAAACTAATGATGTCTGTGTCGCAGATTGTCAAATCTATGAAAAGAAAAAGAAGAAGGAGATTGATTACCTACCTCTCGCATTTTGACATTGTTCAAGCATTTTCACATTCTTGGAATCGCTGTGAGTAACAGGAAAATATGTAACGATTTCATTTGTATACGAATGTTTGACATTCCTTTGCACATTCAAACATTTTTTAGCTTCTGATTCAACCAGGCAGTACCAATTTTTATATGTGTATTTCGTGTATTCCTTTTTCATATGTTTTTACTTGCATCACCGGTTAATATATGTATAACCTCGTGTTGTTATCAATACTCGTGTTAACCGTTAACTCCCTTTTATCTAAATAGTAATATACACACAATCATTTTATCTATCCTTTGTCGATAAACTGTCGATATTGATAAACTGCACAGCACTATAGCAAGGAATTACTCATTGTGAAATTGTATAAATCAGGAGAATATAAAACGTCGCGTGATAACTTATTTGTAGGAAAATTAATGGATACATAGTAAAGGTTACTTCTCTTTCAGCATTTAAGTAGATTCCTAGGTAATACACGTAAGAAAGTCCTTTTATCCTTAGATTAGTAAGAGTTTTCGTACACAAGTTTATCTATTTAAAAATGTTTCAGAGTCAAGAATAGTCATATGTGACAACTCCACATAATGTCTAATGTTATCATTAAGAATTTATCGAATTTTTTCACTACTTAAATGCCATTATATATTTTAAATCAATTAACTAACTAACCATCGCGCCGTCTCCCCGAAGGGGTAGGCAAAAATAATGGACTGCCACACTTTAACCGATGCGGCACTCCACCCTTCTCTTTTCGCCCACGCGGGAGACGCGGTGTGATGGGTTGCGAACCTCATCGCCACCAATAGGCATCTCCCGCGCACATTTCAATCGTCCGACGTTCAAAAAATAAATCTAAAACAAATAATATAAAATACATTGATATAAAATAAAATAAAATAACAAAATAAAAATAATATAATAAATAATGTTATTTTTATGGTGCACATGCCAGCTGGACGATTGGACTTTTGTGTTTAAATTTGTATTTCCAATTTGAAATGAATCACAATACGTATTATAAACGACGACTACGTGGAAGAGTGGCAATAGCTAGGACTGCCATAACACAGATCTTGGGTTCGACCCCCGGCGATGATAATGTGATTCTCACACTGTTTTTTGTCTGTTGTAGAATTCACGTAACAATAAAATGACGATAGATTAGCTACCTATCACATGTCATGAGAATCTAAATGATAGCTTTAGACTTTACATTAATCTGGCTCGCGCTGAAATGATGTACCTAGGTATAGAGCGATTTAAAAAAAAATGATAGAGATATTCAGTTACCAATATATTTTTTTGAAAAACCGTTCAACAGTGATGTTTTTTTTCCCTCTTTTTACTAACTATTAAAATATTCATATATTATTTAATGGTTATTAATATATAACAGTAAAAATCTGGGAACATTAAAAATCTATTCTAACCAAAATTCTCACCAACAAACATATCGTAGTATTATGATAAGCATGACCTCGTTTGGCCTATCTAATTTTATCGTTTTTTTCCTCAATCTCCCTATTTTAGTCAATGTACAATATAAAGTACTCGAGATATGAGTACAAACAGTTCACACACACACACACACACTCTACATTACTGTCAATAATATGTAATAATACATACAAATTGATTGCAAAATAAAACAAAAAAATAATTATAAACTGTGTTTCGGCTAAACCAATGGACTATTTAAAAAAATAATTGATTACTTTATTTATTGGATTGGATTACTGGATTGCCAAACTTTTCTTTCGTGACATATTTCTCTCGCTTTAAGAAGAATCAAGACATGTCCCTTGGTGGACGACCAAGTCTCGGGCGACCCTTGAATAGGTCATAGGTGTTAAGAATCTTCAAAAACGGATACTCTCAAGCGATAGTCAACGTCAGAGGTATCTGACATGAGAAGAGAAGAGTAACAATTGACTAGCGGTGTGTGGATATAGATAAATCTCTAGAAACATATAAAGATACAAATGTCTGGCGGATAAAACATGGTAGTTAGTTGATTACCATGGCAACACGCGCAAATAACCGTAAGATTTGATACATCAATAGTTATTCCAATGGAACTCCAACAAAACAAAACAAATTGATGGCGAATATATAAGAAATAAAACGGATTATTCTAATTTTAAAAAGAGCTCCAATAGTGACGTCACCGTTACGTTTACAACATCGACGATTTTATTCATTTAATTTACAAGATTACTTATATTTTTATGAACTAATCGATATAAAAAACATCTATTTTATTTCTTTTACAATAAGAATTCTTTTGACATGCATGTGAAAATTTCAAGACAAAAACGTGGTTCTAATTATGAGTCAATCATTTTGGTGCTGTGTGATAGAAAAAAAAACCTATCATTCGCCCTTGAAATATATATAATTAAATTATCTATGGCATTGTGTATTACAAACTCAACAGTATGATCAGAAAAAGACTTATACAGGTAGAATGAATTAAATACCCATGAAAGCAGGTAACCTGAAACTGTAGTACCTACCCATACGAGGTCCGTTCAAAAAGTATCGCGAATTTTGTGTTTTTTCAAAAATTATTTATATATTCATGAATTTCTATTTTGTCCCCTTCAAAGTAATTCCAACCAGATATTATACACTTGTGCCAACGTTTTTTTCAATCCTCGAAGCACCCCAAAAAATCATTTTTTGTGATCTTGTTCAGCTCCTCCTTCGATGCCGTCTTTATCTCCTCAATCGTAGCCTAGCGTCGTCCTTTCATGGGCCTCTTCAGTTTCGGGAACAAGAAAAAGTCACAGGGGGTCAGATCTGGGGAATACGGTGGCTGCGGCATTATTGGTGTGTTGTTTTGGCCAAAAATTCGCGCACAAGCAGATGCGAAATTGAGCAATTTTGGTACGAATTTCGCGGCGACCGATCTCATGCCCAAATCATTGGTAAAAATCGAATGGCACGAGCCAAGCGATATGTTTAAGTCCTCAGCAACTTCTCTAGCGGTGATTCGACGATTGGCCAATACTATGTTATTCACTTCATCAATGTTTTCGTCTGTTGTTGACGTGCTCGGGCGTCCGGCAGGCTCTTTTTCGTTCACATCTTCTCGGTCCTCTGAGAACATTTTGTACCACCGATAAACGCTGCTTTGGTCCAAGATAGCTTCACCATATGCCACAGTCAACATTTGGAATGCGTCCGGGGACTTAATTTTGTTTTTCACTCAAAATTTGATACAGATTCATTGATCCATTTTTTTGGAGTGTGCAAAAATCGAAGACGAGCCAAAACACGTGCAAGCAAAGTGGCTCTCAAAAATTAACTGAACATTCAAACTGGCCGAACTTATCGGCATAAGTGAGAGACATGAGTACCAACATAACGCCACAAAAAAATCAAAAATCGAATATACGTAACCGGCGGAAATTCAAAATTCGCGATACTTTTTGAACATACCTCGTACATTTAATACCCAGTATTAGGTATCGATTTTTTTGACCGCTTTTTATGACATGCGAGAATTCAAAGAAATGATTTGAGCGCTTTATCGAAAGACTTTGCTGACGTTATATGAGTAATTTATTAGTTTTATTAAATATATTGTTTTAGCAGATCCATTAAATGGCGATGCACCACACGATGATCAAACATGCTTTTTATAAACTACTAGCGGACATGACAGACCTTACCCTGCCCGAACGTTGGCTTGCCTGCTATTAACTGGTCCAACAAATATGTTTTCGATTAACTATATATTTATATAACAATTTTTTAGAGGTATCCAATACATACTCAAAAAAAAAAAAAAAGGTTTTTATTTAATAGATAATTTAATGCCATTATTGTTTAAATGTGATTTCGGGCATATGAGCACCATGGCTAGCTGGAATGAAACGCAATTGTGAAATCCAATTTTGGACAATTGTCGTCTTTGTGGATGCATATTATCCACTAGAGTGTACGTGGTGCGAAAACGATCCATGGTCTTCCGAATAACTTGCTCGGATGGACGATTATGTCGACCGTAAAATGGACGTAGTGCACGATAAGTTTGGCGAACCGAACCATGAATTGAATTTTCAAAATAAATTTGCACAATTTGCAAGCGTTCTGACGTTAGACTATTTATAGTGAAATGGCAAAACGTACTGACTATAAATCAACTGTCAACTGTCAAATTGACAGTCTGTAGAAACAATGTTGCCAGTTTAAAAACCAAACCTCTACTAAATATAAAGGTCGGAATCGGGTGGTGGTTTAGTGGACAGAACGCCTGGCTCCTGATTCAGGGGACTTGGGTTCAAGCCTAAAAAAGGACCAGATTCCTTCTTCATAATAATGAGCTATTTTCTGCTTATATTGAAGATTGTAAAGTAAATATTTTGTTCAAATGCGTCGACGACGTTATAATAATGTGGTAATTATATTATCTATGTCTCTCTTGAGAAAAGGCCTGATGGTTAGTTAGTTAATGATAGGGAATGGTGTGCAGTACGAATAATTTTCATCGACCGGGTAATGCACCCTACCGTCTACGAACCGCCCCCTCACCGCCCCCTCGCGCCCCGCCGTATTCCCCGCCCCACATTCAGAACATGTCGGGGGTACTAGCCTAGGCTGCTTGCTACCTTCCCCGGAATATTGATAAAACCAAGTGAATAAACTCTGATAAGAGATTTTGAGAGCGTTACACATATTCGATTCGTTTTCACTATCCACCAGATTCTGTCTCGGGAGCAGAATGGAATTTCATATCGCAAGGTAGTGCAGAATATACTCATATGTGCTCTGTTATGAAAATATTATATGCCGTGTTGAAATACCACAAGGTACTCTCGGGCGAAACGTAAACATTGTTATTAAATAGTGCATACGCTGAAAGTTTGCTTGCGTCATTTCATTATTTTATATATTACATGTTTTTTTGTGAATGTATACTTATACTTGTATACGATCTAGTATGTAGATTATATATAGAGTGATCTTAAAAAGATTAACATATGTAATCAAAATCTTCATAGATGGCACATTGAAACTGACATGTGAAATCTTCCATAGGACTTTAACATATATACAACTTCCAAAAATTTGTCGTACATGGTCATAAAGAAAGGTGGAATGGGGAATGTTGTAATTACATAAAGTCGAATGAAAATTTAAGAAGTGTTATGAACCAAATAATGTAAGGATAATTAAGATGGTTTGCATATATGGAAGGAATGAATGAAGAAAGAATGGTAAAAAAAGTATACGTTAACGATGTAAATGGAACTAGAAATAGTGGTAGACCGAGGAAAACGTGGCACGATCAAATGAATCAAATATTGAATGTCGGTCACGTGAGGAGTCGGAAAAATCGACGTGCGTGCATGACAAGATGTATGAATGTAGAGGAAGCGAGAGAAGTATGTCAGTACAGAACAGTGTGGCGTTCCATTCTTTTTGCCTACCCCTCCGAGGAGACGGCGTGATGGTAAGTTAGTTTAGTTAGTTAGGTTTTTGATATTTTCGTCACCTTGAATTTTCTTCAAGTACAGTAATTTTATATTATTTTTTATTATTTACATTTGTTTAATACGAGTATAAATACAAAAAAAATGAAATATTGATGCCAAGTCGAGCGCGAAAGATTTAACCACAAGAAATCGCGTGTAACGTCCTTTTTATTGAAATTTTGGCAAGAAAGAACCCCCAGACGTCATGAAAACATAATGTGTTAACCCGCACGTAGAAAATAGTCCCAAAGAGGGTTGCAATAATCTGTCAACCTGTTGCGACTAGTGCCCGTCCCTAAGAGCCAACATTAACCCCGCCTCGGAGGCTTACAAGGGTTAGCGAAGGGATGGAGGGATTGGCATTAGCTCCTTTACCTAACCTAACATAACCTTGGAGAGGTTAGGGTACTCAGATGGGAATTTTGGGTAGCACTTGGGTTGGCACACGAATATGGGACTGAAACCTGTTGGACAATATTTGTTTTTTTAGTATGATTTACACCAATAATATTTTAAAATAAATTATTGCATATACTTTCATATGAAGCACTAAATCTGTGGTGTGGCATTATTAAAAATAATTTTAAGCACTTTCACAGTTTGTTTTTACGTAATTTTATTTTATTATAACGAACCAAGCTGGTTCCACTCCCGCCAGGGTTTCAAAAACAAACTGTTTATATGAAACTTCAAGATGTTTTTTTTACATCCTGACGAAGCTCTTGCGGGATCGAAACCAGTTGGTTCAATAAAACAAAATAAAGTAGTGTAAAAACAAAGCATATAATAGTTTTAAATTGTTATTAAAATATTGCACTTCATTTATTTAAATTATTAGATATATTATTATATTATTCGAATATATCAAATTAAAATAAGTAATGTGAAGGATTGTATGCGAAGCATTTTATTGGAGTAGTGGTCCATCATCTCTGTCTATCATCTATTTTCAGAACCAGGGTGATGGTGGTCAATTATTTAATATTGTATTGTTTCGAGAAAAAAAACCCACCAAAACTAGTAGTAGAATAAAAATAAATATTATTCCAATTGAGCAAGGAAGGTGCCCTCACGTGTGGTGTTACAATAATATAATATTATATTATATAATATTAATATCTATAACACCCGACGCCCCTGCAAACGACATACAGTCGTCCAAACCTTCAAGCAAGCGAAATAGGAGATACCATTCTATTAAAGACTAGCTTGCCATTGATACGAGGAAGCAGAAGAATTTGAAAATCGCAAATCGAAGAATATTGAATCTTTAACATTTGCATGATAAGTTGGGGTCGCAATAGAAATCTAAACTAAATATAAATACGTTGCATTCATGTGCTAAGGGGAGAAAAATACCACCTCCTACGGCTGACATTATTGGGTAAAATAGAGGGACGTCGGGGAGTTGGGAATCTACCTCACAGGAGGAGCAACACTCTGGAGAACAGACCACATAGGTCTACAATAAGGAAGAAGAAGAAGAAGAAGACTTCAATAATATAATTTGGATGCTTGTGAGAAAATGGAAATACTTCAATGTTGTAGTATAAATCTAACTAATCCGGCGCGTTTGAAAACGATACAAAGTCGACCAAACCTTCCAGTGCAAAGGCAAAGAAATATGAGAAATATGGCCCTTTTTAGGGTCAAACCTACAAGACTAACTTGCCATTGACACGACGAAGAAGAATCTCATTAGATTTTTCTTAACTTTACATTCTACTATTTAAATAAATTATTTGATGGTTCCAAACAGTGTTGCAAGTAGATGAAATAGAGAAGGTAGGTACTAAAATATTTACCTTCTACTGAAATATTAAGTATTCAAAATTCGTCTTAACCAGTAACGTCAACGTATGTTTATTCAAATTTAAGACTCGAACCTTCGGAGTAGCCTTGGTGCCTAATTACGTATCTCTTAACCTTATCTGTCCACACTATTTACTTTGTTTATCACTGTTATTGATAAAGCATCAAGGATAATTAATTTTAGGAAGTTTTATTTTATTCAATTTTGAAGCAAAAATTAAACAATAATTACATGTTATTATATGCAAAAATAATCCATTTTGAAGATTATTTGGCACTGATTAAACATTAAATTCATTTATATTATATTATTAGGTCCTTACATATGAAATTGGCGTTTTGCCGTACTGGCAACTTTGATCTCCAATATCTTCTCTTTGGTTAGGAATTCCCAATTCAAATTTATACAGCTATTTACTCAAGTATTTGTGTTTCGAAAATGATAATTCATTTGTTTTTTCCTCAATTGTTTTTTTTCTTTGCGTCACTCAGTTTACAAAATGGAAAACTTGAAATATCGCGTTATTTACGAGTACGAGTTCCACCGTGGCACCAGTGCTGCAGAAACGGCTCGAAGGATTAATGATGTGAATGGCGACG
The DNA here is from genome assembly GCA_022606425.2 of Lepidostoma basale. Lineage (NCBI taxonomy): Eukaryota > Metazoa > Arthropoda > Insecta > Trichoptera > Lepidostomatidae > Lepidostoma > Lepidostoma basale. Next base: position 2,834,556 of record JAHDVF020000010.1, read on the forward strand.
GTGCCGCAAAAGAAAACACAGTTCGTTTTTGGTTCCAACGTTTTCGTTCTGGAAATTTCGACCTGCAGAACAAGCCCCGTGGACGGCCGGAGACCAAAGTTGATAATGAAGAATTGAAGTCTATTGTGGAAGCGGATCCATCGCGAACCACGTCCGAGTTAGCTGCAGGCTGCGGTGTTAGTGATAAAACTGTTTTAATCCACTTGAAGCAAATTGGGAAGGTGAAAAAGCTTGAAAGGTGGGTACCTCACGAATTGAGTGAAGCAAATCAACAAACGCGCGTTGACTGCTGCGTTGCATTACTCAACCGGCACAATAATGAAGGGATTTTGAATCGAATCATTACCTGTGATGTAAAGTGGATCCTGAATGATAATCAGAAGCGCTCATCGCAATGGCTGAACCCTGCCGAACCAGCCAAACCATGCCCCAAGCGAAAATTGACTCCAAAAATGTTACTTGTGAGCGTTTGGTGGACTAGTGTTGGTGTCGTTCACTACAGCTTTCTTTAATCTGGCCAGACGATTACGGCAGATGTCTATTGTCAGCAACTGCAAACCATGATGGAAAAGCTAGCTGCTAAACAACCGAGGCTGGTTAATCGCTCTAGGCCACTGCTGCTTCATGATAACGCTAGACCACACACTGCACAACAGACGGCTACCAAATTAGAAGAGCTTCAATTGGAATGTCTAAGACATCCACCGTACTCTCCGGACCTTGCCCCAACAGATTACTATTTTTTTCGAAATTTGGATAACTTCTTGCAAGGGAAAAAATTCAACTCCGATGGGGCAGTCCAAACCGACTTCAAAGATTTTATTGATTCACGTCCGAATGGTTTTTTTAGTAAAGGGATCGATGAACTACCTATGAGATGGCAAAAGTGCATAGATAGCAATGGTACATACTTTGATTAAATAAATATATTATATTTAAAAAAAATCAACTTTATGTTCCTCCCATACAAAACGCCAATTTCATATGTAAGGACCTAATATATATGAATTAATAATTTAAAAAAAACTGTGGATACGTGGAACATTAATTTAATCACTTAATAGACAATATGTGCACCATCTAAAAATAACATTTTGTGTTAAATTATTTTTATTTTGTTATTTTATTTTATATCATTTTATATAATTTTTATGTGGATGTTGGACGATCGAAGTGTGCGCGGGAGATGCCTATTAGAGGCTATGAGGTTCGCAACCCATCACACCTTATCTCCCGCGGGGCGAAAAGAGAAGGATGGAGTGCCGCATCGGTTAAAGTGTGACAGTCCATTCTTTCTGCCTACCCTTTCGGGGAGACGGCGTGATGGTTAGTTAGTTAGTTATGAATTGATGCATAAATCAAGAACTCACCAAATAACATTTTTCATAAATGTTCCCATTAGACGTAAGAGGAATACCCGCAATAGCTGAACCTCGGAATGCTAAAAGATTCAAGTACAAATCCAAGTCCGACGTAGTGAAATAAGTGGTATAGAAAAAATATGCAATAAAGCGCGTACGTACGCTGTGTGAATGTGAAGGATACTAGAAAAACATCGCAGGGATTTTTCATTATTATTGTCCTTGCTATTGGATGAATAAGGATGGTTTAGCATGACATTACTAATTTTTATGAATTTTTCTGTCTATATTTGGTATTTAAATTCGAGTCTACAAAACTTTAATAATGGTCGAGCCATAGAGGGCTCACTCCGCTTACCCGAAGCTGTTATAGGCGCAGCGGCGCCTTTCGTCAGCTTCACTCGTGCACTCCCTAGGCCTGTCCCCCGTCCATGCGGGACTTATGTTAAATAATAATAATAATAATAATAATATTAATAATATATGTATATTTGCAACCAAGGGGGACCCAGACCACATTTAAGCTACGCTACTCTCCCTCAATGTCCCGCTGTACACACATAGCAATACAACAGAGCAGACTTAGTCAAGATCTGGGGTCTATGGGATATCTATATACTCGTATGTTCCGACATTCGCCTTATAGTTAAGAAAACCACGAAAAATCTCAGCCGGGACATTTAAGGTATGACTTATGACAAGGGGTGTGGTGGTCCATTATACCTTGTTTGTTGTATTATTTTTTGAATTATGACTGTTTTGAAAAATAATTTCATAATCTCTCGGTCTAGAACAAATATACTCGTATATTTGAATGCAAAAAAAATTCAACAGAAAATGACCATTGTAAATCAAATCAATGGAGTTATTTTTTAATTTGATAATGAAAAGAGAATTTTCTTTACTAGCTGACATATTTTGTTTTATTTTGTATAAATAATATCAAAATGTCAGTCATAATAGTATTTTACATCGATATTAACAAAGTATTTTGATTGATGTAATTAAAAAAATACGTTCCGTAGTTTTAATGTTCATTGGTTTAATTTTTGCGTAGATTTTAATGACGTAATTAAAATATCAAAATGACATTATCTTATTAAAAAAAAACTTTTTCTCCGTCGAAATTTAACAAACCTTTCTGTAACATTATGGCGACTTTCTGAAACTCGAGAACTTTCGAGTCTCTATAATTTATAATTAAAACTGGAACTTAGAATGACTTGAAGAAATTTAAGGGGACTTATCTAATTTAATTTAAATTACCCCATTTTTTGCTTCGAAAGTTATGATTAGAACCGAGTGAAAGTATTGCAGTTTATGGGCAAAAATCGATAAGTTAAACTCATTTGTTTTTTAGAATGGGTATAATCTCGCCAAGCGGGTATACTTTTGAAGACCGCGGAACTAATTTTCTTCCCAGACGAACTGTTTTACAGATTTTAATATTCAATCAGTTTTAAATCGTTAAAAACACATTTCGCAGACTCAGCAATGTTTCATCTTTTCAAGTGGTTAACCTCGAAATGCACATAAAATTATTTTCACAATGGGAACTCAAGGATTATAATAACACTATTAGTGCCTTGGATATAACATTTTATTTAAATTAGAAATGCTGTTGGGAACATTTATACTTTAAACGATTAAAAAAAGTGGTATTAAAAACTGAACGTCTTAAATGGAAATATTTCAATATTTTTTGTGAATGTATACTTATACTTGTATACGAATACTGGATTTCACCCACCATGGGTTATCAATTCATGATTTAATTGTATCTCAATAGAGACGAAGATGCAAATTGGAAACTGAATATGGTTGATCAAGGTGTTAACAGGACTTATGACCTGTCATTGGTTGGGTTAAGCGCACGCTTTATGTAATTACAACATTCACCATTCCACCTTTTTCTTTATGACCATGTATGACAAATTTTTGGAAGTCGTATATATGTTAAAAAATCTATGCCAGGTTTCACATGTCATTTTCAATGTGCCATCTATGAAGATTTTGATTACATATGTTAATCTTTTTAAGATTACTCTATATATAATCTACATACTAACGCCATCTATGGAGATTTATGTTTATTAAGCATTAAGCAGAACATCTTTTTAACTTCAATGTGAATGGCTACCCCGCCATTAGCGCATTGTTAGAAGCATATGAAGATTGCTATTATGGTAATAAATGAATAAAATATTAAACAGTCAAAAGCTTTAGCTCTGGGAGATCAGGAAATGGATTCGTCTGAGTATGTGCAGGAGTTGTTAATTTTAAGAGCATACGAAGGCTATCTTTTTGTAGTCAATGTTGGATATATCTTTCAAGATACTTGAAAATGAGAATAAAAAAAATTGCTCTTAAAAACCAATACTGTATTTAGTAATAAAAAGGAAATAAAAATGTGTGATCCAAAAACAAACGGGTCACAAGATTGCCTCTTTAACGTCTCAATACTCTGCAGTATTTCAAAAGCATTCTATTTTTACGACTATGTAAATCCTTTGGTAATTCCGATACATTTCCCACGTACGAAAACGGGACTAGAGAAGGGAAATCAATCCCGAGAAAAATACAACGCTAGATATTGGATATTGGTCCCGGGATACCGGTTTAAAATGCTTTTTAAAAATTATTTTATTTTATTTTATTATTATTTTGTTTCTAAGCTCTTTACATCATTACAGCGCGAGCCAAATCGAAAAAAGAAGATCAAAGAAAATATACATAGAACAATGTGAATAGAAATATGACAGTTATCTCTTTGTTGCTCTTACCTTTTTATTTACATTAAAATCATAAATATCACATACGATTTCAAACTGTATACTCGTAAAACAAAAATATTATAAAAGTAAGTAAAAAACGAACCGGCTGGTCATCTAGGAGACAGAACGCTTGGCTCCTTAACCAAGGGACCTGGGTTTAAGCTTGTATATGACCAGATTGCATCTTAAATATACCCCGTGAGTCCATGTGAATGGAGTACGGAGTCGAGGAGACCGAGGCATGATCACATTAACAAATTTTAAATGTCGGCCATGTTAGAAGTCGGAAGAATCGACGTGCGTGTATGACTGTCTAAGAAAGCTAGAGACGTATGTCAGAATAGAGCGGTGTCACGGTCTATTCCCTCAGCCTACCCTTCCAGGGAAACGACGTGGTGGTTTGTTTTTGAATAAATTGCATTTTGCAGTAAATTCTGTACCTATATTTTTAGCACAATGTATGTAGATACCAATGATAAACAAATATGAAGTTTTGGGATAGAAAAGGGTCTCGCCACACTCCTGGAAACTGATCTGCGTCCTTTTTCAAATTTGCACATTCAAACAATCTAGACCTTTCTGGTCCCTTATGAGATTTATTTTAATCTCGTATTCCCACTAGGCAGTTAGCAAGCTAATGAGAGTTCAGTGATATGCAGAATGTTTCGGGATAATAGCTATTCCCGGGATCCAAATGTTATCGGCCGTAAATTGCGTCGGAATTTCGGGATTGTTGCTACTAGACTAGAGCGGGGCGAGTAGCCGAGTGAGTGGCGAATGTGAGTGACGAGTCACTGGCTTTATAAAGCGGATCGCGATAAATTGCCGTCGGTTGACACGTTTGATAGTCATCGGATATATCCAATAAACTGGGAAGATGAAAAACCACCTGTTCAAACAACGCCTGCCCAATCCACCTACCCCAAGGGCAATATTGTTACACAAGCCAGCGCATGTCACTACATTCTTTTGTATTGTTGTTTCACTATAAAATAAATCGTAATATAAATGTAATATCGACAGGAATTTATGCTTGAATAATAATATACTGATTTAATTAATCTTTTTATGCAACATTTTGAATGTATACAAATATTTGTAGACAAATACTGTATTTTATCCATTGCGGATACATTTTTTTTATAAGAATTAATTGTAGGTATCTCAATAGAGACGAAGATGTAAATTGTTTAATGGATGGCGCTAGTGTAGATTGACCTAAAAAAATGTGGAGCGCAGCGCAGCATTCTAGCATATATCCATCTTCCAAAAATTTGTCAGACGTGGTGGTCGTAAGAAGGGCGGAATGGGGAATGTTGTTAAACATAAAGCAATCGCTTAACCCAACCAATGACAGGTCATAAGTCCTGTAAGCGCCTCGACCACCATATTCTGTTCCCAGAAAACAATTTACATCTTCATCTCTATTGAGATACAATTAATTATTATAATCTTTTTATTTAATTAAACAATATTTGAAATAATGAAACACTTCATTATTATTATTTTTTTTTGTTTTTGTTTTTTAACACTACAAACCGGTTTTTAGCTAACGGGGTAACAAAACAAACTGTATGAAGTGGTGTAAAAACATTTTAAGTGTTTTATTTATTACTAAGTGCTTCATACGAAAATATAATACAATTTATTTATTGTTTCTTGATCAATTATCTTCTTCTTCCTCTTATTCATTTGATTGTAGATCTTGCGATCTGTTTATGCAGAATATCAACTTTATTCCAGTGATGAAGACGACCAGCCTCCTCTCCATCTCTTTGGTGGTCGTCCTGGTGGTGAACGGTCCTCTGCTTTTTCCCTTAGGCTTTTTTTTAGGAATCGATCAATTATAATTATATTATTTTAAGAATCCATCAATTATAATATGCATTATTAACAATATTATATGTTATATTGACGAAGAATTCTAATTAATGTTTTTATATTAGATTCTCTTACATATATTCTTTTTAACCTTGGATACCGATGGATCAGTCTAATCTTGTTGACTGTATTTTTTGTATTTTTTTCTTTAAAAACTGGTTGTATTATATTTTAATATTTGTTAATCATTTCTAATGTAATAAATATTTATGAAATAAAACAAGTATTTTTTATTCTTTTGATTCCAAAAGATTAATAAAATTGAAATAACCGTGTTAACACCTCTGATTTATAAAATATATTGTTTTTTTATAGTAGGAAATCAAATTATTTATTTATTACATATATATTTATTGTATGTTATATTATTTACAATATTTTATGATTCAATCATATCGCATCCAAGGGAAGAAATTCCCTCTATTACTTTATTTTCTTTCAAGCACTTTGTTCCGTGCTGTCGAATCAGATTTCAAGGATTTAAAATTCATTGATACTGGCCTTTAATTCAACGTGCTTATGTCAAATAATATAATATATGAATTAGTCAACAATAGACGTGGATTAAAAATATAATTAAACATATCATTGTGAAAGAATAATCATAATACAGGTCTTACCTAGGGTGATAGCAATTATAAATGTGACGTAATAATATAATGGTGTTAAATATCTATCAAATCAATACATATAAATGTAATAAGTGTTTAGAATGAAACCATAACTGTTATATACATGCAAGTAAAGCACAAATAATTGTATAAATTGTTGTATATAAAAATACGGAAACATTAACCGTTACATTTGAATTCGGTTGAATAAAACTCATTAAAAGTGTACTGAAACGGAGGCATGTTTCTATTTCCTACAGAGGGTAGGTGTGTATGAGAAATACCTCTGAGAAACTTTAAGTAAGTACCAACGTCGCGCCGTTCGCGTCCGTGGGAAATGTTCCCGAATGCATCAAACATCGACCCGAGTCTACAACAGCGCGAGCGGAGTCCATAGACAATACAAAAACCATTTCAATTCTAAAATCGAAATACGAAAAGCTCCCGAATGAAGCGAGCTACTATTAATTGCGTTCTTGCATTTGAAAATCGAACCCACCCGGTGGAAAATGAAGAAAGTAAAAAAAGACATATTGTAAGGTTGGCTATCGATTGTGGGCGGGACGCATGCGCGGTGAAGGCTGAATACATTACACTCGGTACCGGCGCAGAGTACTTTGTGAATGTATGTACGTCCAAATTTGCAATTACAACGTCGGTAGTCGCTGGAAAGTTTTACCCCTCTCTCTCCGTCCCTCGTTCGTCTGAAAATTTTGCAGCGCAAACATCCTTACACACACATCTAAGGACCAAAGCATACTCCGCCATTGCTGAAAGATGCGATGCTCTGGTATTATTCCGCTACCGCACACATACACTTAAAATTATTTTGAAAAACAGACATTCGCGAATGACGATATTTTTAAATACGATTATAAGAATAGTTTATTCGGTTATTTTTATTTAAAATATTGGTGAACACTAATTTAAATTAGAATAATAAAGTATATAAATATATTTGAATTATTTCAAGTTATATTAATAATAAAATGATAAACATAATTTCTACTTGATACATACATGAGTGAGTACCAAACTTTTATTTTATTTTAAGCGAAATATAAGATAGTCCTTTGTTTTGGCCGAAATACTATGATACTTCAACATTATAAACTGTTAAATTATAAAACTCTGTTTTTAAATACAACAATTTTTATTTTTATTGTTACAATAAACTGTTAAATTTTCGTAATTTTTCGAGCCTCTATTAAATATAAGAGTTCGAAATCTTGAAATTGGTGAATAAATATATCGTATAGTAAATTAAACAGAAGTAAAAAAACACATTTGATTAGAGTTAATAATAGTTTTTATATATAGTTGGTGTGTGTTTTATAAGATAAGATCTTAAACGTAGTGTTATGAGGTCACATGTTGTATGCATATATTTGTATATTATGACTGGTTTCGCAAAACATTCGTTCCCATGGTTATTTAGAGTAAAATTAAAATTAACAAAAAACATTTAATATATTTCTTTGCGGGCAATTGTTTGAATTAATTTGATATTCGAAAACGACGTTTTAATTTGATTTAAATCATCAATAATTTAATATTGTATCTATATTGTTTGGCATTAGAAGACGCTGAAAGTATTGTAATCAAAACCATTAACTTTTGTAGGATTAACTTGTTTTTAAATTAAATTACAAATCCTTCATATTAAAATTTTTAGTCTACCTGACGATAAGAAGAGTCGTTTTCCGATATTGATAGTAGCTAATTCACAAACGATGTGTGTCACAGTATAATACTACCAGAAGTACTTATTTAATACTTTAAAATCTATTCATGGATTATTTGCTGTAAAGTAAAGTATAGAACTCTTAAGACCGTAATAAGGACAGTATTGGCGTATGGCTGTGAGGCTATAACTTTGACGGAACTGCTGGACACCTTCAAAAGAAAGGTGCTGCGACGAATTTGTGGACCCGTGAGAAACGGAGAGTAATGGCGTATTCGACGCAATGATGAGCTGTATTCCATGTACCAGGCCCCCAACATCTCACACATAAAGCTACAAATATTAACATGGGCTGGACATGTTCAGAGGATGCCGAACTCACGGGTCCCTAAACGCATTAAGACTGGACACCTGGAATGAAGAAGGGTGGGAAGACCAAGTCTGAGGAGGAAGGACGAAGTAAAGAGGGATGCAGCACAACTTCTTCGGGTGCCGAACTGGAGGACGACGGCTGAGGACGGGGACTGCTGGAGGCGAATGATGACAGAAGCCAAGGCTTGATATGAGCTGTAGCGCCATCGGAAGAAGAAGAAAGCATAAAACTGGCCAAATAAGGGTGAAAGTAGAAAACGAACAAAGTGTCGAATGAATGTAAGAAGTGAACGCAGTACGAATGAAGGTGTTATGAGTAAAATAATGAAAGGATCAGGTTTGGACACATCAACAGAATTAATCAAGAAAGAATGATACAATTGTAAACGTTAACGATGTAAACGGAACTAAAAATAGAGGAAGACTGAGGAAAACGTGGCACGATCAAAAAAATCAAAAAATACATACATCTTGCATGACACGATGTATGAATGTTGAGGAAGCAAGAGAAGTGTGTCAGAAAAGAAAAATCTTGCGGTCCATTCTTTCTGCTTACTCATTTGAGACAGCGTTAAGGGTTGCAAGTAGTTAAAATATAATTGTGACCAATCTCTAAACTTATATACGAATAAAAGTTTGATTAAAATTAATGTAAATAAAAGCGGAATCATTTAAGAAATGTATTGATATCTGATAATAAAATATTATTTCTATATTTGTACAGCATATTTTTAATCAAAAAGAAAATACATGGCACTTTAAAAGAATTGCGTATTTTTTCCCACTTGTTTTTGTAGTTCCTACTGGTTTCGACTGCTTGTTGCCATCTTCTGGTGTGTACTACGGACCTGAATATGCCAGCGACTTATATAATTATTTTTTTATGTTTCAAAACTGAGTTAAATTGCTAACTTTAGAGGTATATTCGGATATGTGTTGTGTTTCCGAATTCTCGTATAATCTGACGTCTAGCCTCCGTCTAGGACTTCAAAGGGTTTTATACGTATTGCGCGAGTAGACACATTTACATCTATCTGTATGGAGCTATTCGCTCCGAGGTTCAAGCACAGCGATAAGGACAACGAACTCAAACTCAAAAATGTTTAGATTATTTATGCATAACATCAATATTGTAAACATCTATATTGTAAATACAGGTAAAATAGGGAAAAGCAAAGACCAAATAAAAACATCTAAATATGTATTGTGCACTTCAGTTTTAAGGTAAAAACTAATGTTATAATTAGGAACTAAATTATATTCTTCTTCTTTTTTCTTTTAATAGATCTGACGATCTGTGACACAGAAATCATATCTCGTCGGATGATGAGATCCAGATGTCCCTCCATCTTTTAGGCGGTCTTCCAGGTGGGCGGTGTCCGGAGGGTTTTTCCAGTAATTGATCTTAGGACCTTTAAATTATGTTGAGTACTATAAGATATTTTTTGTATTCTTACGTAATTGCATATCACACTCCCAATTGACAGATTTTATTTTAACCAACTAACTAGAAAGTACACTGTTTCGTTGGAGACGAAGATTTATAGGATAAAACGTCATATTTTTTATCCTTATATATGTCTTTAGCTTCTCCCATATTCATCGTCAAGGATGAAGTGGTAATGGGCTGGGCATGTGTGCCGACGGGATGATGGAAGATTGAGCCAGAGGGTTACTGAATGGAGGCCAAGCTTGGGCTGGAGAAGTGCGGGACACAGCCTATCAGGTGGAGCGAAGACCTTGGAAGGGCCTGGAGAACACTGTCGAGAGACCGAGAGGGATAGCATGCGGGGGGAGAGGCTTACGTCCATCAGTGGATGGAGAAAAGCTGACGAATAATATTGCAAGAATGTCTTCTAAGCTCAATAAAACGTCTAAAATGGTGGTGAAAGGAATATCAATTTAACTAAGTAGTAAAAGCTTATTTTTGGGTTAATTATAATATTTTTTTTGAATAGCTCTTTACATCATTACAACGCGAGCCAAATTGATATATAAGGGTATAGCTATTATATTGATTCTCATGACATGTGATAGGTAACTAATCTATCACCATTTTATTTTCATGTGAATTCTATACCAGACCAAACAGTGCGAGTATCGAGCCTGGGACCTTCGGTGTGGCATTCGTAGCTCTTGCCACTTTGCTACCAAAGTCGTCAAAACAACAACGTGTTAAAATTGTTAATATTTCTTTAGAAAATCATTTTATTATTTAATAGGAATTTATCTAAAAATAATTCAATGTTTCCCCAGATGCGCGATTGCGATTTTAATTTAAGAGAAAAGTTTTCCTTTTGAAATGCAATCGACTTTCTGAAAAAGGAATGAAGCCAGCGTTAATTAATATTCGAATCCACAAATCCAAACTTCGAAAAAACCGAATTTATAATCAAAAGACTCTTGAGGGTGTTGAATGGCAAGTAATCATCAAAACACTGCTCAAGAGTACTTGAAGGGAAGCCAATGAGATTTAAAACAACTCCTACGTAAAAATGCGTTTACAAATCAGTCAAACGCACCGGAAGAAATTTTGATTTGGAAACAATAAATTCAAAATAACAATAACATTATTACGGTGCCTGGTGCCCCTGAACAGTGCCGTCTATATTTTAAACGGTGTTTGGCGCCCTTTATGCAAGAATACGTAATAGACAATGTATGGGGATATAAAGTGCCTTATAGACTTCTAAGATATAGACTTCCATGTCTCACTCTTACAGATTACGAGATCCAAGTCCAAGTGCGTCAGAAATGTGGTTATGCATTCTTCTAGCTTACGCCTCCGAGAAACCGGAGAGATGTTAAATTATTTTATAACTTAGAGGAGTTTTATTGAAAAAATAATGTTATATAATTACAGTGAAAAAAAATCCCGGTTTATCCGAAAACATGAAAAAGATGTTAACAAAGAGAAATTTAAAACTGCGCTATATGCGCTTGCGTACACCTACGTGCTTAGTAAGATGCAATTGTTGACAGCATCACACTTTTTGACTAGCTTCCTTCATTTTTCTCCATGAATAAAAAATTGTCGGATGCCGTGTCTCTGTTAAAAGCGCGTCAATCATTCAGAAGGCGCATTGAAATCACATTGTAATTTCAATTCATTGAAGTGTTTAATTAACGACAGTGTTTTATGAGTATGAACTACGCTGCGCGTGCTTTATTGCAAACTTGAAACATTACGCGACTATAGATCGACAAACGTATGTTGGCGGTGGCGCAAATGTGAACTTAACGCCCAATGTCATTGTGACAGATTTGATTTTTCATTTGCATTATAAGTACTATTGTGAACTATTTTTGTTTTTAAAAATATTTTTTCAATGACTCAAGTGTCCGCATGAATGAATGAATTAAAACACTGTTTTTTTAGAAGTCTACAATATTTTATGGTAATAACATATTTTGCCTTCTAAGGCATTATCAAATGTGTCGAGAATTAAACGCTTACAGTTAGATTTTTATGTGTGTACCAGAGATAATGGAGCAGAACAAGGTACTCAGAAAATGTATGTGGCTTAATAAATTGTTAATGTCTTAACAAGTCGAAACATGTCATTCTCATAAAATATATCAACACTTATAGAAAACAGACGATTTCATCAGTAGTAATTATTTAAAATGGAGTTTTAAAATCATGTTTTAAGAAAATATAATATATATATTAGTTTCGTGGCAATAATCCGTTACAAAAATACGGTAAAAACGTTATTTAATTTTACGATTCATGGCTGTACAAAATTGTATTTAATATTTGACGATACATGACTGTGTCGGTAGAAGAAGGAAATGCTGGCTAAAAACCTTCAAAAACGGTTCAGTTGGAGTAAAATATCATTGTTTAGAGCTGTTGCATCCAAATACTATTATAGCCATGATGTTTTCTAACCATCGACTTGAGATGAATGAGACCATGTACAAGAATACGAAAGTATTTTATATGTAAGGTAAGGCTGGACCTGTTCTCTTCAAAGTGTACGTGTAACTGGAATATTTGCTTTTAAAACGGGCGAAAGTCATTAAAAGTTTCACTGCTACTTACATTGGACTGTATACCCTTATTGTATTTCAGGACAATACAAAACGCTGCTGTAATTTTTTGTTTCTTGCACCCACAAATTTAAGGGGTTGATTTTTTGTATATTGAAGCCAACGAATTTTACATGATTGTGTTCTCAAAACTTTATTAATAAAACAATTAACATTTTTAAATTTCCACAAAGTTGCATTTCGGGTTTAATTGAAATGTTGGAACAATGTTTACTGTGTTAAAAGGAAATGAAATATAATACAATTTGAAGTTACAAGAATATAAATATAATACCATAAAATTAATTGTTGTATCCAAAATATATATACTAATAAATTAATATAATCTAACATATTTTATGGATTTGTATTATAAAACGAAATGTATCTAATGTCATGAAAGTTTCACAGTTTCGTATTGCACGAAACTGGTTGTAGACGATAGACCCATGGAATAGGTCATGAAATTCAAGTATCTGGGTGTGGAGATATTTAGTTGCTGTGATCTGTATAATGAAGTTAAAGAACATACTAATAATGCAGCAGTTATCACTGGATGCCTGGAGGAAATTATTTGGGGTAATTAGCATATATGCTAGTGAAAACCAAAGTCAGTATCTATTAAACATGCATCAGACCCACAATAACTTATGGAATCGAAGCTAGAACATACACTGCAAGAACGAAACATTTCCTTAGAACATTAGAAATGAAAACATTGCGACCTATCGTGGGTTCTACCCACGATAGGTCGCAATGTTAGAGCCTTAGAGACAAGACACTTCAGGAGAGATTCGTAGAACCTGCAACATTGGTGACATTGTGAGATGGAGTAGACAGAGAAGACGATTCTGGGGGGAGCCATGTCGATAAGATGGACCCGGCGAAGATTCCCAAGATACTTCAAAATGTCGTTAACAACCAGGACGATCACCAAAGAGCCGGAGAGAAGAATTGCAAGATCTATATAATGAAGGAAAGCGATTACTATATTTCATAGGAAGTATGAGTTTGTTCCGAACAGTACGTAAAAGTGGAATAAAGGTAAATTAAGAAATGAAACTAAACAAGTTTTTAATAATATCTCATTTAGTCCAAAAAGTATTTTTGTCAACCGAAGTGTCCGTCTACAATTTAGTATAAATATTTGCGTCATTTGTTATACTGAATATCATTGTTATCAACAAGATGCAGAGTGCAATGTTGCAATTAAAATTGGATGATGATCTAATAAAATATAAAAAAAAAGTATTTAAATAAATAAAAATACATTACGAATGTTTTGTTCCTTCATTGATTATGATACTGAATGATGCTTTCGAGTATTTTGTTTAAATGCCGTACATAATAATTATGTAAAAATAAATTACGTTACGAAAAACGGAATTAAATTTTATCACAATTTGTTTTTTTCATGTCAATGAAATTTCAATTCAATTCAATCCCGTACCTACATTCACAATTTCATTTCAATTCAATGAAATTGTGAATGTAGGTACGGGTTTTATTACGTTAACTATACAATAATATACATTTTATTTATTTTATGTAATGAAAATTATTGTAAGTAATAATTTTTTTAAAAATTCTTTTATATAATACATATTTAGTTTAATTCCACTTAGGTCCATTCCAATCTCATTACACCTACATATGTGGAATTAAACTAAATATGTATTTTACAGATTTTTCATTTATTTATTTATTATTTTCCTTATTTTCAATGAACTTCTACCAAGAAATTTCAATTAACAACATTACAATTTTAATTGTATGTATTGGATAAAAACTCAACGTTATTTATTAATTTTTGATATAAAGGTGTATTTGTTTTTTGGATAAATTTGTATTTATCAATTAATTCCTAAAATACACTTCCATACGTTTGATATATTAATAACATGCCACAACATTTTGCAAATTACACGGCTCATTTGGATACTTACCTTTATTACGGCGTGCAATTGTAAGCGAAAATATTGTCAGTAATTATACATGTTATTTTTACAATAAAATATAATAATATACCACCACCAAAATTTCACACGCATGTTATAAAACCCAAATCATATAAAAAATAATTCAAATAACCGTTTAACTCATAAAACCATAGAAAAATAACATACCCCTCCACCTCCCCGGCCTCTTCCTCTTCCTCTTCGGGATTCACCCTTCACAGTTTGTAGAGTTCCATCAGGACCGAAAATAAGCTATAACAAAATGAAAACCAAAATCATAAAACAAGAATTAACCAAAAAGTAAATAATTCAAAAGATTTATTTAAAAGTTAAAATATTTTTAATGAAAATATGCTACTCCTGCCATCTATTGGTGAAAATTCACACAAAACACATCACTTTTGGTTTGTGTCTCGACTAATCACAGTTTACACATGTTACCGTGAGATGGCGCTATATCACAAAGTATTGCATAGTTTTGGTAGGATGAAAATTGTAAGATTAAATAATAATAATAATAATAAAGTAATAAATAAATATTTAAATAAAATTATAACAAAATAATAAATTTTAAAGAAAACGGAAGCTGTGTTTTGGAATAAAACATATCATAGATATATATTTTGATTTGTGAAATTCTGTAAACAAATCGATAAGAAATAATGAATATACAGACATTAAATAATTTATGTGAATATTGGCAGGTGATATACCGTGTTATAAATACAATGAATATTGTGTATTACATACATTTATAATATTTTTTGCAAACAGAATCAATATAACGTACTTATTTCATAAGAAGAAAAAACAAAATTTAATTTAAAAAGATATTATACACTTTGTGTTTACCCACCGTTAGTTTCGCTTGCACCCAAACTTTAGCAAAGAAATATAACAAAGTGATTAAATCCAAAGTGGTTTTATATATTTTTAAATTTAAAATGTTTTGCTACAAAGTGGTTGCATCATATGAGAAATTTACTTTTAAAACGACAACTTTTTTATTTTTCATTTTATTTTTAGATAAACTTATGGCGTTAACACTGTGAAATTCCACAATGACGATTTTTTTATGAATTAAATTACAGTTTTTTTCCACTTTTGAGTTTATTTTTCTCGACACGTTTCGAAGGCTTACACCTTTATCATTGGGAGAACTGAACTTTTATATCGTTATGAAGGTTTTAAGCCTTCGAAAAATTTGAAAAGTGGAAAAAACAGTGATTTAATTCATAAAAAAAATCGTTATGATTTTATTGTAAATTATAATAGTAAATGCTTGTTTCTGTATTGAGTCGCTTTAAGTTAATATTAAATGAACACCTACTGAAAATATAAATTCTTTCTACTATTGCAACATAAACAGAGAATGAAGATTTAAAGAAGTTTTTTTGTATATTCTAAATAACTAACTAACTAACTTACCATCACGCCGTCTCCCCGGAGGGGTAGGCAGAAAGAATGGAACGCCACACTGTTCTGTCCTGACATACGCCTCTCGCTTCCTCTACATTCATACATCTTGTCATGCACGCACGTCGATTTTCCCGACTCCTCACGTGACCGACATTCAATATTTGATTGATTTGATCGTGCCACGTTTTCCTCGGCCTTCCTCTATTTCTAGCTCCGTTCACGCCGTTTACATATACCTTCTTTACCATTCTGTCTTCACTCATTCTTTCCATGTGTCCAAACCATCTTAATGACCCTTTCCTTATTTTGTTCATAACACTTTCATTCGCACCACATTCACTTCTTATACTTGCATTTGTCACTCTATCATATACAGATTTGCCACACATTCGTCTTAGAGATCTCATTTCTACTGCATTTATTCTACTTTCATCCTTCTTTTGCCAGTTCCATGCTTCACTTCCATACATAAGGGTCGGCACAAGAACACCATTGTGCACTGCCATCTTAGCTTTTTTGGATAGGCTTTTGTTTGCGATGACAACTTTAAGTGCACCATTTATTCTGTTGCCTGCCCCAACCCTTCTTTCAATATCCTTCTCCACCCTCCCATCCTTTGTAAACATACTTCCTAAATAAACAAATTCATCCACTTGTTCCAGATTTTCACCGTTTACACTAATGTTGCACACTGTCATGCTTCCTTCTTTTTCGAAAATCATTACCTTAGACTTATTCACATTCATCATCAAATCGTATCGCTTGCATACCTCATACATCCTAGACACCAGGGCTTGCAGTTCGTGCTAAATAAAATATTATTAAATCATTGATACTGAAAGATAAGTATAAAAATATATATTTTGACTATATGGTAAATATTTATGTAAGAAAAATCAAATTATTATGTGTAAAGCAACGTGACAAGGCCTAAGTGACATCATAAGAACAATTGAAGATATTATATTATATTTTGCTACAACTCGAAATTATGTTAAAAAAAAAATAATTGTTATATTATAATTAAAGTATGAAAACTGTTCATTGTCTATAAAGCATACTTTATTTTTTTTTTCTTGATATATGGTGTAAAACTCTATATTAAATGATTAATATGGATTAAAACGCCTGTTTTCTAAAAGTTTTATTATTTATACATTATTATTTGATATTACCGTAGCAAGGCGAAACAGTCATTCCCATAAAACTTCTAGAACACAGATGTTTACATTAATATTAATTGTACTTTACAAATATTGCATCAGAATTATGTATGATAGTGTAACGACAGTATTTTTTCTCGTGAAATTTGCTTTGTACGATTTACGAGTAAACTTGCTTTTTATTTTCACTTTTTAATGCCACTAGTTATGTAAAAACATCACCTGCTTTAGAAGTAGGTTTTGTATATGAAAGCGAAAGTTTGCGACTTTTTTCTAGCAACGAGCATTTTAAATTGATGGCTTGTAGGTTAAGAAAGTATACGTTAACGATGTTAATGGAGTACGGTGTCGAGGAAGATCGAGGAAAACATGGCATGATCGAGTCAATCTAATTTTAAAGGTCGGCCATGTTAAAAGTCGAAAGAATCGACGTGCGTATATGACTCGCTGTATGAATGTGGAGGAATCTAGAGATTTGTGTGATACAGTAGTGTGGTGGTCCTTTCTCTCTGCCTACCCATTCGGGGAAACGGCGTTATAATTTGTTAAGATGATAATAATTAATAAAGAAACATACGTAAATTAATTATCCTACAGAAATAATTAATATTTATTGTTTCTTGAACAATGATGTAAAACTCCATATTAAATAATTAACATTAATGAAAACGTCTTTCTTCTAGGAGTTTTATTATATTTTAGATGGAATGACATGTTTCGCCCTTCTAAGGCATTATCAAATAATGCCTTATCAAATGACATTTGATAATGCATTGGAAAGGCGAAACATGTCATTCTATCCAAAATATAATTTAACTCCTAGAAAGCAGACGTTTTAATTTATATTGATGAAATTATTAATGTTTAATACTTAGATTAATTAATATGAATGCAAACATCCGTCTTCCAGGAGTTATATTATATTTTAGATGGTATGACATATTTCGCCCTTCTAGGGCATTATCAAATGCTGATATAAGAAAGGAATGTAGAGCAGAAGAAGGTATTATGAACAAAATAATGAAAGGATCGCTGCATTGGTTCGGACATATGGAGCGCATGGATGGAGAAAGAATGATTAAGAAAGTATACGTTTATGATGTACGAGTAAATGGAGTACGGAGCCTAGGCAGACCGAGGAAAACATGGCATGACCAAATTAATCAAATTTTAAAGGTTGGTTATGTTAGAAGTCGGAAGCATTGAGGTGCGTATGCCTCGCTGTATGAATGTGGAGGAAACTAGAGATTTGTGCCAGGATAGAGTAGTGTCTATCATGACGTACGCTGTAGAGACGCGGGCTGACACTGTGCGAACCAAGGGACTACTAAGAACATCGGAGATGAAGGTCCTAAGATTAATATGATTAATGGAAAAACCCTCCGAGATCGTGTCCGCAACGTAGACATAAGAAAAACTTGCGAAATAGAGGATATCGTTCAGTGGAGTAGATCCAGAAGAAGATACTAGAGGGACCATGTAGCCCGAATGGATGGTGACAGACTTGCATATACAGCTGCTTATGAAATCCTCTCAGGACACCGCCCACCTGGAAGACCGCCTAAGAGATGGAGGGACAGCTAGATCTCATCATCCGACGAGACATGATTTCTGTGTCACAGATCGTCAGATCTATTAAAAGAAGAAGAAGAAGTAGAGTAGTGTGGCGGTCCATTCTCTCTGCCTATCCCCTGAGAGGAAACGGCGTGATGGTTTGTTATTGTTAATTAGTTTAACATCATTGTTCAAGAAACAATAAATAATACTTAGATTAATGAGAATGACACGAGTAAAAAATCAGTTGAGTCAAACTGTGGTGCGCGTATGAGTGCAAGCGATAGCACGTACGAAAGGAATAATTCGTTCCGTAGTTTGATTAGTTTTTTGTGTAGTCTGCCGGGCGGCTGTTGGCCCAGGCAGATGCCGGGCACATGGCGCACACCTGGCGGCCCAGGGTTGCCACAAGTCGCGTTACTATTCCCTACACCGGGGTCACACCGGGCGAAACAAACAATGCAACACCGGGAGCTGTTGCCACGCCGCTCAACCCGAAGACGATCCCTTGAAATCTCTTTTGCAAAAGACAATAAAATTTAAAATCTTTGATTCAAACAACCTTCATGGTAGATCTTTTATACACAAAGCGGTAAGATTTTGCGACAAATATACATAAAAAAACGGTTTTGCCTTCTTAGATAAACTTTATTGCGATTGTCTGGAGGTATCTTTATGCTTTTAATAAAAGAACAGCCGTTAGATGGACCTTTGTCAATGGATTTGCCGATGCTTTCTCGGTTTATGGAATCTTTTCATTTTTTTATTGTACCAAGCGGCGCGTGCCCCAAATTCACGTTTGGCGCGTGCGGCCTATCTGGTTTATTGTATCTTTTGTGTGTTTTTCTGTACAAGTCTTACGACTTGAGTGGTCACGTGTGTAACTGTATTCCTTATCAGTATTATTATAAATATAATGGCGATTAAGTAATAAAACAGCGCATTTACATAATAACTAACCAACAATTACGATTTACTTCCATATTGCTCTATCCTGACATCCCCTCGAGGGTCCTCTACATTTATTGATCGTTCGTCGATTTTTTCCGACTTCGAATATGGTAGTCATAAGTATTTGTTTCATTTGGTCATGCTTTGCTTTAACCACTAAAATTATTCATTAACATCACTTTAACAATATCAATACGCTATAATTTCGTTTACTAGATAAGAACGATTTTATTAAATTCAGTATTTCTACCCACACATAATATCAAATCATAGAAATTGACTTGCCACCTAGTTTATTACCAACTTAATATTCCCTTTATTTCCAACTGAGTTCTAAAAATGTCTTCCTAGATTGGGTTACCCCAGTTTGGAGGTATTACAATTATATATAGTCGAACTTAATTATTACGAGGAATATGCGACGGACTATTTTTTTGTTATAAGCATTACCTTGATAACTATATAAATCAGATCATATGTAATTTAAATACTTCTAAAAAGACCCATCACATAAAGACGTGAAGTATCTATTTCCTCCAAGATTTCGCTATTTATGTAATCGTATTAATCGAGTTCGGATGTACTTGGTAAATGATCAATAAAAAAAAGTTTTTAAAGAATTAAAACACTGCTTTTTTCACTTTTGAGTTTATGAACAATATAAGCCAGCCAAAATTATTACACAATGAATCCAAAAACCTAGTAATATATATGTATATTATGATGTGTTAATTAACTTAGGCAGAGTACCAGTAATTTAACTTATTGGTCTTGTAATGTTTTATCCCTGGTACTCTGGCTAAGTTAACTAACACATGTACCTAGGTTCTTGCATTCATTTTGTAATAATTTTGTTGAATTTATATCGTTCTCCAAACAAAATATTGCTTATCTCTGTAATAAAAAGATTAATTAATTAATTAAATAATAGTCCATCGTTTTGACCGAAACACGATACTTCAACATTATTACTGTTAAAATTTAAAACACTGTTATAATACCACAATTTCTTTTTATTCACTTAGAGTGTCGCTACAGCTGTTTCGCCAACCGATGTTGGCATCATCAGGTGTTACAATAAACTAAAGTAACCTTTGTAACGGTTAGTTTACAATCTCAGTGAATAAAAACAAATTGTGATATTACAACAGTGTTTTAAATTTTAACAGTAATCATTTCATAATATTTACACTGGGTAGTACAGTAACAATTATAATCATTAAACATATATTTTAATCAGTAAAATTATGTATTATTGTTGTAAATGTTCTTTTAATTACTATATTAATTAAATTTACTAGTTTATTAAAATTCCATACGGATTTTAAAATGCTGTTTGTTAACTATTCTCGTCATTGTTTTAGGTTGATTGTTTCGGTTGAGTTGGCAACCCTGCAGTTAGCACGAGCTGTTCGCTGGTACATATTACAAGGGATGTCATAAGGGACGCGTAGGAAACTAAAATAGGAAATTACATATTACAGTTATAAAAAAACAAAGACTATCTCAGTTGAGGGGGCCCTGCGGGGCCTTGACCTCGTTTGGGGTCCTTCATTATGTTATTATCTCACAACATCCAGGTAAGGACTAATGGCTTCATTGAGATCTTTGTTTAATTGCATAACCACCCCCAAAACAAATGAATCATTTTGCATTATATGAAAAAAAATGTATTTATATTTATTCATAAATTAAAAACACCATATGCACTTCAAGAATTAATTTACGTTAATCAGAATTATACGTATATTATTGTTGATATTTATAAATTTAACATTCAAATAATGTAACACTTTTCTGTAACCAATACAGAAAAACTAACCAACCATTACGCCGTCTCTCTGAAGGAGTAGGCAAAAAGAATGAACCGCCATACTGTTCTTTCCTGACATGCTTCTTTCGATTCCTCAACATTCATATATCGTATCATGCGCGCACGTCGATCTTTATTGAGTATATGTTGAAAAATCAATGATTAACACGTTTTAAAATTAATAATATAATTTACTATTTTTTTCCAGCCCTTGATGATTAATACAGTATTTATGAAAGGCGTTAATATATATAGTCATACCATGTAATAAAAATCGAATAAAAAAATAAAGAAAGATAAACAAATTAAGTTAATTTTTTTTATTAAAATAAATTATGTTTACTTATTGTTTATTGATCAATGATGTAAAACTCCATATAAATAATTAAGACGAATGAACACTTCTGTTTTCTAGAAGTTGTATTATATTTTATAGGAATGACATGTTTCTCCTTGCCAAGACATTATTTAATGTCTAAAATACGTAATAATATATAAATATCACATTTGATAATAAATAGTCTATTGTTTTGGCCGAAACACTATGATACTTTAACATTGTAATCTGTTAAATTAAAAAACTTTGTTTTAAGTATCACAACTGTATTTTATTTTACGCGACAGTTGTTTCGTCAACCTTTTTTAGCATCATCAGGTGTTACAATAATATATCAAATGTCAAATTTTCATGATTTTTCGAACCTTCATGTGTATTTCTTCCTATGTAAATTTGAATATTTTTTTTGATATAATATTTGAATTTTGAAGGCCAAACATATTATTCCCAATAAAAAAATACAAATAAACTTCTAAAAAATAGACGTTTTAATTCGTTTTAATAAATTAAGATTAGTTTTTTTATAAACTAAGGTTTTTTGTAATGTCGGTTGTTTTATATTGTAATTCAATGCTTTATGTTGAAAAATGTTATGTATAATGATGATATTTAACATTTATAATCATACATAGAAAATATATCGTGAAAATGTATGTTGGAATTACAGGATTATAGCTTTACTGTACGCATGAAGTTAGTAAGAATCGAACAACGGATTTTGTTTTCGATTATCCCGAAGTTAGATGCAGAAGCACGCGCTAAATTAATATTATTTTTGTATTCACATATCACCGTTCATAATAATAATATGCAATCAACCTTTTTTTAATTTTCAATGCTTATATTTATTTAATAACCAAATATTCATTTTCGGCATTTTGTAATGTACTGTATTAATTATCCTTTTTGTAAATAACCCTTCACTGTAAATAACCACTTCATATATTAAATAAATAAATAAATATTCAGGATTTAATTGTATCTCAATAGAGACGAAGATGCAAACTGGAAACTGAATATGGTTGATCAAGGTGTTTACAGGACTTATGACCTGTCATTGGTTGGGTTAAGCGCACGCTTTATGTTATTACAACATTCCCCATTCCACCTTTCTTTATGAACATGTATGACAAATTTTTGGAAGTTGTATATATGTTAAAGTCCTATGCCAGATTTCACATGTCAGTTTCAATGTGCCATCTATGAAGTGCCACCTGTAAACACCTTGATCAACCATATTCAGTTCCCAATTTACATCTTCGTCTCTATTGAGATACAATTAAATAAATATTATTCACAAAGTTTTATAATACTGACAAATTAAGTTAGATTTATTTTCAGTTTCATTACAAAATGAGTAAACCAATAATGGAATTTTGATATGAAAATCTGCAACAAGTGGATGAATTTGTTTATTTAGGAGAAGCGTGATGGTTAGTTAGTTAGTTAAACTTCTCATAGCATATTTTCACAACATAAAAATACTTGTTGTTTATTATGACAAAATAATTTATGTACAGCAACATATATAAATTATTTTGTCATAACAAACAATATCAATATTTAAATTTAATAAATGCTATTAAAACACTATTTTATTTGTACAATATTGAAACCACAGAATTATAAAATAAACTATTATTACCGGGATATTTAACAGTTCAAAGTTTCTTGAACAATATTGCGAAACTCCACAATAAATAATATTAATCAAATATTACCTGTTTTTAGAATTTCTGTACTATATATTATAGGAACGATATGTTTCGCTTTCCTAAGGTTAGGTTAAAGATAGTTCCGTGGCAAGGCGAAACATATCGTTCTCGTGCCGTTTTAATTCATATTAAATATCGTAAACAACACTTGTGATTTCTTTTATGCAAACTTTTTTTAATTTCGGCTATGTAAATGCGAGGACATACATGTGATTGCTTTAAAACTAATATGAAGAAATACATAAACGCCAACTAGATGAAATTACAAACTTGAATTAAGAAGGCGAAGAAAAAGTCTTTTAATTTGGTACGGAATTGAATTAAAAACTGGAAATAACAGATGAAGGGTTAAAATCTTGGGGAAAAGCAACATATTGTTATTAATTATTGCAACCTATTTTAGAGGGGAATATAGTAGAGGCAAAATTAAGGTAATAGAGTCACTGACCCTTTGATTTTGGCATATTGCAGGGTGCAAATAGGGGCGGTTGTGTCACTGGAAGTGTTTAACCTGTACGCAAGCTGTATGTACCAGGAGTTAAAAGAGGTGAGGAGAAAATATTAGGGTAGTTATTATAATGGCGGGGAGGGGACGGTAGTGGAAGCAGATGATTGCTTAATAAGGTGCCTTTAGGTGCTAAAATGCTGGTTGGGGATGGCTAGAGAAATAGTTCTACTAAGTACATACTTGCATTATTTTTTTAACCCCTATATATAAAAACAAATGTTTAGAACTATGGAAGACTACATTTGCAGCTCATTATATGATTGTATCTTATAATCTGTCAAAATTATACAAGTTTTTTCGTTTGTATAAAGAATTTTGACAGGTGTAAAAATAAATTTTTCATTTGTTCCAATGACAATTTGAATAATTTCTTCAATATTCTTTTAAAGTTCTTGCTGGTGTTGGTTGGTTTTAAGTGCCTAATTACTGCCAAATAAAAAAAGTGGATACGTGGAACATTAATTAAATCATATAACAGCTAATTTAAAAAACGGTGGATACGTGTAACATAAATTAAATAAACACAAAAGTCCGGATCGTCCATGTCAACATGTGCAACATCGGAAAAACATTATGTGTTATTACATTATGTGCTAAATTTAAAAAAACGGTGGATTCGTGGAACATAAATTAAATAGACAAATGTGCACCATCTAAAAATAACATTTTGTATTAAATTATTTTTATTTTGTTATTTTATTTTATATCATTGTATTTTATATTATTTGTTTTAGATTTATTTTGTGGGTGTTGGAAGATCGAAGTGTGCGCGGGAGATGCCTATTGGTGGCGATGAGGTTCGCAACCCATCACACCGCGTCTCCCGCGGGGCGAAAAGAGAAGGATGGAGTGCCGCATCAGTAAAAGTGTGACAGTCCATTCTTTCTGCCTACCCTTTCGGGGAGACGGCGTGATGGTTAGTTAGTTAGTTATCTTATAAACTTATTGATGGTTGCATTTTAAATTCGTTAAAACTCCATTATAAAATGAATGTATAATGAAACCACGATTATTATTTTTTTCGTTGCAAATTTGTTTTGCCTTGCGAGCCTTGCTTACATATATGTGGTTATAATAAAATATTAAATAAATATTGACCAAACAAGTTTTGAGGACTTCCGAGATGAAGACACTAGGGACGATAGCAGGCACGACACTGAGAGATCGCGCGAGGAACACCAGAATAAAATAGATATGTGAGGTTGAGGATATTATAAGATGGAGCAGACAGCGAAAAAGGGACTGGTACGGTCATTTTTAAAGAATGGACACCACCAGACTCCCCTATATCACTACATAATCAGCTTCATGGGACTCGTCCTCATGGAAGACCTCCTAAAAGTTCGAAGGACAGCTGAGAGTCTACCTCACAGGAGGACCAACACTCCGGAGAACAGACCACATTGGTCTACAACAAGTACGAAGAAGAAGAAGAAGAAGAAGAAGATGAAATAAATATTGTATATTTTTCTTACAATAAGGTTAAATTATTGTTTCTAGAACAATGATGAGAAATTCATCTTAAATATTTAAGTATTTCAGAATCTTCATTATATTTATATGTCCGTCATTGGATAATGATCTAGCAAGATGAAATATGTCACTCCCATAAAATATAATAAAACTTCTATAAAATATAATATTATTGTAAGTAAGGTTAAAGTTATGTGTATTGCAGTGATACAGGCGCTTCAATTAATTACTCGTAATTAGATATGCAGAACTACAATAAATAAAGTGTTACAGCGATTAAGCCTGTAATATATAAAAATTATAAACAGTAAAGTTATCAGATGCGGGATGAACGGGGGGTGTGAAGTCAGAAGTGATTCTGGTTGAGAACGTAATCAATTGACCATGCTATACCCTCGGTGCGGATACTACCGTCCCAAGACCCCGCGAGGGCGGGACGTCACGTTGTGAATGGGGAATTGTTTATCATAGGTCGGGGCGGGACGGTCAGGGCGGGGGCGGAGCGGGCGAGGGCGGAAGACCTCTGGTCACTCGGACCCTTACGGTTTATGGACTAGATGAATGGAGAGGAGGGACCCGCTTCGCGAGTGGATTTTAAGTATATACGTTAGCGAGGAGGTTAAGTTCAAATGTCATTAACTTCACTTGTATGAGTATGTAGCTGGGTACAAACATTACAAAATATTAATCCCAGGTAAATGGATTACTTTTATAGCGTATCATATCGTTATCGTTATTGTAAATTAATATAAGTACAGTAGTACCCATCATGACGTATGGAATAGAGGTCAGAGCCGATACCAATAGAACTAAGAACCTTCTTAGAGTAGCAGAAATGCGAACCTTACGCTCCATCGCAGGCAAAACCAGAATAGGCAGATTAGTTGAGCCAAAGCGCAACCTTCGGACAAATTTCAGGTCCGTCCGCCTGGAATATTTTTCCTGCACGCCTCAGGTGCATTGACAATCCGACAGATTTTAAATCTCACCTAAAAACCCGCCTTTTTTTGCTGGTGTCACATGCAGCTCTCATGACTAAAGACATTGTCAAATTAGCCTAATTATTATTATTATTATTATTATTATTAGATTGAAACGAGCTAAGAAGAAATCCACATTACAATTTGGGAAGTAGTTATTGAGACATATCTAATACTCGTAGCTTTAATGTTACAGTATTATTATCTGATCTTACTTTGAATTATAGGCTCGCTCTAGTTGATAATAGCAAAAGTTTTGCCTATTTTCCCGCCGTAAATAAGAATACTCGGCCCGAATGTTTAGAATTACATATGCCGAAAATAGTTTTTTCTAGCAGCAACACTTTCCCTTTCCGTTGGAGGCAAACTTTAGCCGTTACTATTACTATCCAGATAGGGCCTTTGTGCAGACTCCTCGGGAGAGAAAAAACATTAAAAGTGTGAGACGCTCGCGGTGTACCAACCGTTAAAAGAGCATTCATAAATTATCTCATTCAAAGTACATAAATAATCAAAGTTTTAGAATACCTTCACGCTGGAACCAGTTCTGGTGTTATACTGGACAGAAAAACCAGTTATTTTGACATAAATTAAAATAAACTTATCTCGTGCGAGACGTATCTTTTCAATTAAATTAGATCGTATGTACAAATGTGTGTTGAATTAGTACATAGAGGATTCCCACCGCTTACCCAAAGCTCTTATAGGCGAATTCGTCAGCTTCACTCATTCAATTCCCTGTCCAATGTCCCTCGTCCATGCGGGACTTGCGTTAGAAAAATTATATGTAAGAAATAAAGAGGGACCCAGGCCACATTTAATCTATTCCTAATTTCCTCTATGTTCGACCGTACATGCAGATTACACTTTAAAAACACTTAAAATATTCCTAAACAAAATATAAAAAAGGGACAGGCGATTATATGGGAAGCAGATCTGTGTATGATATAGTGTCTGCGTGCAGTGAATGCGGTGCGAACGAAAGTGTTATGAACAAAAAAACTAACTAACTAATTAACCATCACGCCGTTTCCCGGAGGGGTAGGCAGAGAGGATGGATCGCCACACTGTTCTATCCTGACATAATTCTCGCGCCTCTTCTAAATTCACACATCGCGACATCGATTGTTCTTACTTCGAACATGGCCGCCTTTCGGTAATTGATTGATTTGGTCATGCCATGTCTTCCTTGGCCTTCCTCGACTTCTTTTCACATTCACACTACTTGTATATATCTTTTTAAACATTCTTCACTTCATCCATTCGTTCCATATGTCCAAACCATCTTAGTGACCCTTTCTTAATTTTATTTATCATGCATTCATCCACCTTACATTCCTTTCTTGCTTCATCATTAGATATTCTTTGAAATTAGTTAGTTAGTTTGAAGTATTTTATATATGTAATGAAAGTGTTTGTGATATTTGGCGCCGTTAGGAGCGGGTTCTGCCCGATGAGAACTGGCATAACAATTTGTTGTAGCGCAAAGGACTTATTATATTGTTAGTGTAATGCGAGCGATGCAACACTAATTCACTGCGAACAGCCGTCTCTTTCGGCCATTGTGTTGTCCTGTCTGCTCTAAGGGTACGGTCACACCGAAGTGTTTCAGTTGGTGACGCGCTTGCTATCGGTCTGATAAAGACATAAACTGATAGAACAGCGTTGTCAAATTACTGTATTTAAAAATGTCACACAATTAATTAAGCTTTTATATTTACTGAACAATGTTTTTTTAAACTGTTAAATTAAACAACTTTGTTTTTTTGTATCACAATTGTATTTTATTTTACGCGACAGCTGTAATTGTAACACCTAATGATGTCAACATAGGTTGATGAAACAGCTGTCGCGTAAAAAAAATACAATTATGATACCAAAAACAAAATTATTTAATTCAACAGTTTAAAATGTTAAGGTACCATAGTGTTGTTTTTTTCATTTAATTTTAACTTTTCACACAACACCAACTTTAAAAAAATAAAAAACAAACTTGTTACCGACACAGAAGCCGACCGACAGATATACATGTATCTGTTAAAACTGACCAAATTTATATATATTTTTTTAAATATTTATATCACTGATGAAACATGTTTGTTTTTTAATTTTAATAAAGTTTGTGCTGTGTACAAAGTTAAAAAAAAAATATTATTCAATGAATCCGCAACACAATGTTATGGCGAATATGGAATAAATTATATATTTACTTTAATTTGTGAATTAATATGTTAAAGTAAAGGGCACTAATAATTTGTGATCACAACGTTAATGATCAAAACATTATCAACTCATATTTATTTTTAAATCGAATATTTTTTATTTATTTACACTGTGGAAAATTTTCTAATAACTTTCACAGAATCAAATAAAAAAATTCTAACATTAACAAATTTAACTCAATGTAAAATAAAGATATATTCTATTTGTTTTTTTCTTTTTTATGTACTTTGTATATCCAACACTAACTTTAAAAAAAAATACATATCAGACGTGTTTCGGACAACCGGTCCTTCTTCAGTGATACATATTATAAAGATACATATTTAAAATATTATAAGATTGTTCACAAATATGATAATACAATTTTATAATATTTTTAATATGTATCTTTATAATATGTATCATTGAAGAAGGACCGGTTGTCCGAAACACGTCTGATATGTAATTCTATTTTTTAAAGTTAGTGTTGTATGTTCAAAGTATATAAAAAGAGATAAAGACAAAATTACTCTAATTAATTAATTATTTAATTAAAGTAAATATAAAAAACTTTATCAATATATTAAATAATTTCACAGCGCTGTCAAATCAATCAGTCATTTTCGGACAGACAGCGAGCGAGTCGCCAACCGAAAGACTTCGGTGTGGCTGTTGCCTTATTTTCTGTCGCCACCATGTCTGCCGCGGCCAGCCAGCATCCACAGGCGGCGACGAACAGACACGAGATAACTGGACCATTCGTGAATACCTGCCTCTCAACGGCTTACACTCTTGTAAACATTCAATCATTTGTAGAATACGGTGAGATTATTTTGAAAATACAAGATACATCTTCAATAGATCTCTTAATCGCATCATTTTATATGATAAAACTACAATATTACTATCGTAACTACTATATATGAGTTCCGTACTAAAAACATATTTATACAAATTACGACTGGCATGAAAAACAAGATAATATTTCTAAGTGTTGTTTTCTGAGGTTTACGACAAATCTTTGAGAATAATTTCTTTTTCTATCTATAAACTTGGGTTTACTGATACGTGAGAGTCTGTATTCGGTGAGAACTACTATTAAGATAATACTACTAATATAATGAATGAAAAAGCAATAAAATAACACACAACACAATATATAAATAGCTATTATTTTATACTTATTGTTACTTGAACAATGATGTAAATCTCCATATTAAATAATTAACAAGAATTAAAACGTCGGAAATGACATGTTTCGCCCTTCTAAGGCATTATCAAATGTCACATTATTGTAAACCTATCATTTTAATATTGTAAACAATTTAATTTGCATGTGACCATAATACATATTAACTGTTTCTTGAATACCGATGTAAAACATCAGATAAATTATTATATTATATATTTTATAAAAATGCTAATTTTGTTGCAGTTTTGTAGTATTATTTCGAAGAGACATTTTTCAAATGCTAAGTAATTCGATAATACCTTAGCAAGGGCGAATCATGTCATTCTCATCCAATATTATAAAACTTCTCGAAAGCGAACGTTTTACTAAACATTTGATTTTTTTTAAATATTAAATTGTTTTAATAAAAAAAAATTGAATTGAAATTCTATTTATTCAAATGTGAATCCACTACTCAAGGTGATGGCCAATATAGAAGAAATTAAAGTACAATATTGATCAAATTAATTATATCTTATGTACGAGTATTCGAAATCACTTTGTGTTGTGGATTCACATTTGAATAACTTTTTGAAAATATTATATTTTCACAACACTTTTTACACCATTCACAAACATGTTTCGGGACACAGACTTCCCTTCTTCAGTGTATGAATTTTATTCTTAAAAACTCATACACTAATCTTTATTTATTTATTGATCATTTACCAAGTACATGGTTTTAATACCTCCCAACTGGGGTAACCCGTTCTAGGGAGGCATTCCTTGTAATTTCAATATATAATATAATTTACAAATTTAGGGAGCAGTTAAGGGAAGCAACACATATCCTAAAGTGTATAATTTAAAATTAATTGACTTATATATTATATAATACTATTTAAACACTATATTGTCTTATATAACACTATTTAAACTATTTACTTATTTTTAAAAATTATACTACATTCAAGCCGTCCTTTTTTTAATGTCTCCGTAGTTACATGTTTTTTGTAATTGTGCATTGTCATTTTTTGTGGGTCGTTTATAGATTTGTTAATTATGTTATAGAGTTTGGGTCCAAGATAGTAGAAATGTCTTTGTGCACAAGAAGTTTTAGTTTTTGGTACAAAATGGTTATGTTTGTTGCGTGTGTTGTACGTTTGTTGTGCTTTTAAGTGTCTGTCGGTGTCCTTGTGGTAGTGCACGACTAAATTTCTTATATATAGTTGTATTATGTTCGGTACTTGAAATTCATCGTATAGTTGGTCTGAGGGGAATCGATATGGTTTTTTGTTAATGACTCTAATTATTGTCTTTTGGGCTACAATGACTGGGTTTAGTGTAGTTATTGTAGTTCCTCCCCATCCTATTAATCTGTGTCCCGAAACATGTTTGTGAAAGTGTAGAAAAGTGTTGTGAAAATACAATGTTTTCAAAAAGTTATTCAAATTAATAACGATTTGTTGATCCAAATCGCATGAGTTTTATACTGTTGTAAAACAATTTTCTCACGACATTCGCTGTGATGGCGACAGCCCGAGCGGTAAGGTGCCCAAACAGTTGCCGGTCGGCAGAATCAGCGTGCTCAATAATGTTATAAAGTCAATTTGGCTTAGGAAATAGATAGTTATTCACGTTACAACAATTGGTCGGCCGTCCGTCCCCCCGCCCGCCGCCCTCCCCGCCCCTCCATCCAGGACGCCTCTTAGCAGCGGCTATCCCTAGGGCACAGAGCAGGGCACAGGAAGTATAGCGACATTTCGTAACGCATCAGGTGCAATCTAATGCCCGGTCCTTGGGAAATCACCACTGGAAGGTCACAATGGACGCAAATCGCGCACTGGCTTATTAAATGTTTATGATGCCGGGCTGTCACGATTGGTCGTAATGTTACTCATAATATATCGTATACAGTCCCGTATCAAACAATAAACTAGAACACTTGAGATATAGTGTGATAAATGATAAGTACAAAACAATACGCTAAAACTATGTTTTCAGATAAATTCAAATTTAACGCGTTGCTTGAAACTATTGTTTTTTTTTTATATGTTGTTTCTCGAACAATGATGTAAAACTCCATTTTAAATTATTAATACGAATAAAAGAGTCTGTTGTATAAAAGCTTTATTTTATTTTATGGAGGCGACATATTTATCACTTTGCTAAGGCATCTAAGGCATCTGAGGCAGATCTGCACCCAAAATGACCTTTATACCGAAGTGCGAGAACAAGTCAGTAAAGCCTCTGCCGTGTCGGGATGCCTGAAGAATCTGGTCTGGAAGAACAAGCACATGCGTATAGACAGCGAGATCAGAATTTATAAAACATCGTACGACCTATCATGACGTACGCTGTAGAGACGCGGGCCGACACTGTGCGAACCAAGAGACTACTAAGAACATCGGAGATGAAGATCCTAAGATCAATTACTGGAAAAACTCTCCGAGATCGTGTCCTCAACGTATGTAGCCCAAATGGATGGTGACAGACTTGCATATACAGCCGCTTATGAAATCCCCTACGGACACCGCCCACCGGAAGACCGCCTAAGAGATGGAAGAACAGCTGGATCTCATCATCCGACGAGACATGATTTCTGTGTCACAGAACGTCAGATCTATTAAAAGAAGAAGAAGAAGAAGCTAATACATTATCAGATGATATTTTGCATTAGCTTGGTTATTCTTTTAAGATCACTTAATTATAACTACTGGTTTAAATATACAATACAGTACACTCACCGTATAATCGGTTTCCTGGTTAATCCGAAAACACGAAAAAATTCCGTTGGCGCTATCCGATGTAACCGAAAAATCTGTCAGTTTTCTCTTTTTATTAATGATGTCCCGTATAGTTTGATCTCCGACATTATATTGATTCAATAAACATTTTCAAAATTTTGAATTATTTCGAGTTTTTTTTCAATTGAAAGTACGACTCGTTTGCGTTTATCCATTATTATAGACACTTTTTCACAGTAAAATAAAATTAACGACAATGTTTTATGAGTATGAACTATGTTGCGGGTGCTTTATTGCAAACTCGAAACTTTTCGACACGACTATAGCCACAAACGTATTTTGACGGTGGCGCAAATGTGAACTAAATGCTCAATGTCATTGTGACAGATTTGTGTTTTTGTTTGCGTTATTATTGTGAAATATTATTGTTTTTATAAAATATTTTTTCAATGACTCAAATGTCCAGGATAATCCGCTTCCCAGTTAACACGATTCCAGTTATTTAGCATTTTGATTAAAGTTAAAAATTGCATTGACAAAATATATAAGGCTAAAGCCATATCTTCGCATAGTGCTAAGCTAGGTGATGAGATTTTCACTATAGAGCCACGTAGCGTCTTGCAAAGCGTGCAGTGCGGCCTTCGCGATAGTACGTCGTACGTTAACTCGTTAGGCTGCTTGCAGCGTAGCTCTAAGCACCAAGTAAGGATAATTATTATATGGCCGTAAGTAGCCTAAAGTAAAATATTACATTATGTAAAAATTAATTTATTAATTTCACAAATTTATATTATCGTGAAATATAAACGACGCTGATTATTTTCTTAAAATGACTAGACATCAAGGAAATAATTAAAGTCTATTGAACACATTTAGATTACCTATATACGAGTACATGTAACAAGTCAGTAATGATCCACTAGACGCGTTTCCGTTAAACTTGGAGAATATTATCGCGGATTTGTAGCTTTCCTAGTGCCCCTTAAAGGGTGAAAGTGGACCTTGAAGCTGCCGACAGCGAGGGTGAATCCGACGCCGGAAGATGATGTCATAATATCCCAGACAGAGTTGAGGTCGGCTGGTCCGATAGGGCTGACACGCGGAGGAAATAATGACTCCATTTATAAAAAAAAATCACACAACGGTAGTAGCTATAATTTAGAATATATAGTATGGTGTTATGATACATAATTCAATTAAAAATTGTAATCAAAATGACGCATGCTTAAGAGACGTTTCAATGATTTAATTATTGTGATTATATATTGTGGTGGCATATTGATATTTGAATTATTTTGGTACAAAATGCCTATTTTAATTATTTATCTTCTTTCTTCATTTCCTCATTACTGAGAGTCTTGATGTAGTATGCTTAATGTGACCACATCGGAGGGACAGGCGTGCCGTTTTCACCGGGACAGTTCCGTTTTCAGGCAGCGTGTCTCGGTGTCCCCGAAAACGGTTTCGAGAAGCCAAAATGACCCGTTTACGAAAAAAAAAAGAAACTCGCGGTAGAATTATAATATTTTTCCTGTGTCCCGGTTTGGGTAAAAAATAAATGGTCACGTTAAGTATACTTCACATTCGACATTTCACGTGCAATTTATTATTTTAAATAAAACAAATATGAAATGGTCTAGTTTTCAGCTATGTTATATCGGTAAATGAAGCATTAGCGGATTCATGAAGCTTTGTATAAAATGTGCTCGTACACATAGAAGAAAAGAAGGATACATTACATATAAAAATAATAAAAAATAGTAAATACAACCGAATCGAATACTTCGAAAATACAAGATCAAAATTATTATATTAAAATATTTTGAATTTTTATATTGTTACGTACCTACTAATTGTATTATCTCTTATCATGTGTGTGTGTGTGTGTGTGTGTGTGTGTGTGTGTGTGTGTGTATGTGTGTGTGTGTAAGACATACTTAATAATACATCAAATATTCAATGTTGCCCACGTGAGGAGTCGGAGAAATCGAAGTGCGTGGATGACACAATGTATGAATGTTGAGGTCTCGAGAGAAGTATATCAGGAAAGAAAAGTGTGGCAGTCCATTCATTCTGCCTACCTCTTTGAGGAAAGGGCATGATGGTTAGTTACTTAACTAACTAACTAACTAACCATCACGCCGTCTCTCCGAAGGGGTAGGCAGAAAGAATGGACTGCCACACTTTTCTTTCCTGACATTTTTCTTTCTTCCTCAACATTCATACATCGTGTTATGCACGCGCGTCGATTTTTCTGACTTATCATTCAATATTTGATTGTTAGTTATTTAGTTTTTGTTTATTAATTACCATTCTTTCTTCAATAAATTCTTTCCAAGTGTAAAAACTAACTTAATTATTAAAAAGGGGTATTATTATTTTTCCTTGTATACAACAGGTCGTGTGAACCCAATTACTGTATACAATTTATTTTTTAGATATTATATTGATTCTTATGACATGTGATAAGTAGCCAATCTAATGTCATTTTATTGTCACGACAATTCTACACCAGACCAAAGACAGTGTGACAATCACACTGCCATTACCGGCAATCGAACCCGGGACCTTCGGTATGGAAGTCAGAGTTCATACCACTCTGCCACGAAGGTTGACGATTGATTGATAAAGCGATTATTGATTAATAAAGCGTCTTGTTTCGTAAGACGAGTTTATTAAAAACTACCGGGCATCAAAATGAAGGACCTCCTTCAAAATTGTTTACTTCCGATATAAGACGTAAACAAAAACACCATTTATTCTCCAAGGCAAATTCAGGTGTTTCGGCTTCAAGGCCAAGTGGGGAAATAAATCTGGCTAAGCGAAGACAACCCTTCTGTAACAAGACAAGGGTGGCGACCCTATTTCCTCCGTCTGTCTTCGTGTCTGCTCGGGGCCGAGGGACCGTCTGGGCTCCGTAGGGGTGAATTATGATCCGCCCTTTGCTAAACTACCCCATACTACCCCGCGCCGCGTGTCGCTAGCCTAAAGCGTGAATGGACACACTCGGATCTCGACTACTGGGCCATCCGATATGATGATTGCACTATTCTCTTAGCAGTTCTGGCGTTGAATTAACTCTTTACTTTCTAAATAATAAGAATTGAAGATTGTTGTCATGTTTAAGGGGAAAAAATCTTTAAAAAGTCTCTCTACTCGCAAATACTTCAACATGCTATGTACATTATTCTTATTATATTAAATCGATCATGCATACTTATTTTGCCAGTTCCATGCTTCAATTCCATACATACAAGTAGAATAAAAGCAGTAGAAATGAGATCTCTTAGACGAATGTGTGATAAATATGTATATGATAGAGTATACTCCGAATGCTCAACTGTTATCAACTATCAAGGCTCGAAAGATTTCACATCTGGGTCATATACTGCGTGGGGAAAAGTACCACCTTCTCCAACTGATATTGGAAGGGAAAATCGAGGGACGCCGAGGGCCCGGTAGGAGACAAATGTCCTGGCTGCGAAACGTGAGGGATTGAACCGGCATTTCGAGAGGTGCAGGACAGGGACAGGTTCGCCGGGGTGATCGCCAACGTTGGGGGGACCCGACAGGGCACTTGAAGACGAAGAAGAAGATAGAGTATCAAATGCAAATATGCGAATGAAAGTGTTATGAATAAAAAATTAAAGGGTCATTAAGATGGTTTGGACACATGGAAAGAATGAATGAAGACAGAATGGTGAATAAAGTATATGTAAACGACGTGAACGGAGCTAGAAATAGAGAAAGTTCGAGAAATCGACGTGCTAGCATGAATCGAGAGAAGCATGGCAGGACAGAACAATTTGGCGGTCCATTGTAGACGGTGTGATGGTTAGTTAGTTACTTAGTTAAATATGTATAATACATACATGAAAACTCAAAGTAATAAAAACAAAAAAAGGAATATCTGTAAATTCATATGACTAAATGCATGTATCCTTTACCGTTATATATTTTTTCCTAGAGATAAAGTAAAGTGGCAACCAATATACCCGTATTATATATATAATGGAAATTGTATAGGGCTCCGAAATTCTAAGAAACAAAATTTTATGAATGAATTTTAAAAAAAGATAAGTAACATAAACAGATAACTAAAAGGTTATCTACCTTTAAGCTATATTTAAATATATTTTACAGATGTCTTGATACTGTCCGAATCTTGTAAGATATGATGAACTGAATTCGCGAGAAATTCAACTGTACGATAAAAAATCTTAAAAATCTGTTTGCATAGAATAATAGAATAGGAAAAGTAACCATAAGTTGTTGAAAGGAAATGTTTATTTAACACAAACAAATATAGAGTCTTAACATTGGACTCTGACTCCAATCATTAAGGTCTATATTCGCCTGTCCAGCGAAAATGTTCAATTAATTTATTAATTTTAAAGTTCATAAGAGCTCGATTCGTAACAAAAGTATTACCAGAATAACCGCCGGAGTACAATTAATAAATATTAAAAAAAATGGCAAAAAAGTCAGGTTGGGTTAGGTTAGGTTAAGTATTTACAGAGTTATCTGAGCACACAATAACAGACATTGAGTTTTATTTAAGAAATCTTTATATTTATTATTATTTAAAAACCCACCAATTACAGTACTTAATTTTTTTGGATTGTTATATTATGTAAAATAACTACGTAAGAGCGTTTTTATAAATATATTATATATTTGATAATGAAAGTATCATTAAGGTGGTTTGGACACATGAACAGAATTAATGAAGAAATAATATATTTAAGTATGTAAAAGACCCGAACGGAATTTAAATAAGAGCGAGACCGTGGAAAACGTGGCATTGTCAAATAAATCAAATACAATATGGGCCACGTGAGGAGTTGGGAGAAATCGACGAACGTGCATGGCACGGTGTATGAATGTTGAGGAATCGAGAGAAGTATATTAGGAAACAACAGTGTAGCCATTTATTATGTTTGCCTACCCCTTCGAGGAAACGGCGTGATGGTTAGTTATTTATTTAATTGTATTTTGAATTGAAACAACATTACTTTGAACGCTTGTTGTGATTATGTGTGTTTATAAATAGTAATGTATTTATAATTAAGATTAATGAAGAGCAAATAGGTGAATTAAATAATTTTGACCTACGAGGCATAACAGTTCTTAAAGTTAGCATCTAAATGTGAATCGAGTTTGAAACAGAATTAAGGAGTTTTTAGAATAATCTTGTTGGGGATGAAATGCCGCCGTTAACCTTTCCGCCCTCGGCGCGCTGGGCGGCCCGGGGCTGGGGCGGGGGCGGTGCGACCCCTAGCACTTGTTGGCTAGGTCATGTGCGAGGGATAATCCGCCGGCACCCTTCCGATACAAACGTAAACAACGTCGCCATAACACAAATATCTCGCCGGCCTCGCCGTACAAATATCGGAGTCAATGATTACGAAATTCGCGACCCGGCTTGCCCTATTTACGGTGTACGGTCAGGTGTAACACGTGTTCGCATTGAATCCAAAGTGGAATAACACTTCGTATTCATTTATCTCGACTACTTATATACCTTAAATATAATATTCCAATTCCGCAAGTGACGAAATCGAGAATAATTTAAACCCTTTTTATTCTAGGTGAACTTTCACACACATTTTGTAACAAATTTACAATAAAATTAACTAACTAACCATCACATAGGGTAGGCAGAAATAATGGACTGCCGCACAATTCTTTCCTGTCATATTTCCTTCGCTTCCTCAACATACATGGTGTCATGAACGCACGTCGATTTCTTTGACTCCTCACGTGGCCAACATTCAATATTTGATTTATTTGATCGTGCCACGTTTCTTCGGTTTTCCTCTATTGCTAGTTCCATTAACATCGTTAACATATACTTTTTTTACCATTATTTCCATGTGTCCAAATCAATTAATCATCCTTTCATTATTTTGTTCATAATCATCATTCGCATCGCATTCATTTCTTATATTTTCATTCGACACTCTATCATACACAGATTTTTCACACATTGTAAGGTGAGGCAGGAAATGAAAAATGATTTTGGTAAAACATGCGGAAAAAAGGACACCAAAAGACTTTCATATTAGCAAATAACTGCCAGAGGTTACGCGCCACCTCGGAATATAAGTAAAGAAGTGAAGGAGACAGTTGGAATTCGATGTTCCAGGAGACTTCTACAACTAGGATATTTTACAAGAGAAAGACCAAGAAGAATAGCAAGGAGGTGCCCTCTCGTGTCGTGTTTAACTTTAACACCCAGCGCCCACGGAAACGAAAGTCGGTCAAGTCTTCCACCACAATGCCAGTAGAATATAAGAGATAAGATCCATCTCTATGAAACTGGTTTGTCATTGAAACTAAAAAGAAGATTTGAGAGTATCTAATTCATATTTCTAGTATTATTTTAAAAACTATTTTTTTTTAAAGGTAAACTCAAGATAAAACAGATTTGTTTAAAAACCATATTTCCAAAAGAGTTTTTGTACCTTATAA
This sequence comes from Lepidostoma basale, assembly GCA_022606425.2. Classification (NCBI taxonomy): domain Eukaryota; kingdom Metazoa; phylum Arthropoda; class Insecta; order Trichoptera; family Lepidostomatidae; genus Lepidostoma; species Lepidostoma basale. Next base: position 2,873,739 of record JAHDVF020000010.1, read on the forward strand.
GGCATTATTGAATTGAACAATATTTTTTTACATTGTGAAACATCACTTTATTATTATACAAATTAAATTAATACTTAAATATTAACACAAATATGTTTCGAACACAGAAGTCCTTCGTCAGTGTAGTTAAATATTATGTTTAAAAAAAAACATATATATAATATTTAAAACTTATTAAACTGTTAATGAATAGACTTTGATTTTTGTATCACAATTGTATTTTATTTTACGCGACAGCTGTTTCATCAACCTATGTTGACATCATCAGGTGTTACAATAAAATACAATTGTGATACAAAAAAACAAGTTTATTCATTAACAGTTTAAAATGTTAAGGTATCATAGTGTTTCGGCCAAAACAATGGATTATTTATAATATTTAACTACACTAATGTAGGGCTTCTGTGTGCAAAACATGTTTGTGTTAATATATAATTTTCAATTTAATTTGTATCTTAAATAAAGTGTTGTGATATAAAGTAAAAATAATTGTTCAATAAGTTGTATAAATAATAAAAATATAAAACTTCGCTTATCGTATTTGCTTAGTACATTTTTGTAGTATTGCAATGAATATTTATTATAGTTTTTCGTAACTTTATGTAACATAGACGTTTTTATCGTAAATGTTAACATTAGTATTTATTAAGTATAATAAATTGCTACTGACTCCGATTATATTAAGTACTTAGCGACGAAAGTTTGGAGACTAGTATTAAGTTTATAGCTCAACTAGCGAGAAGTACCATCGGACATAATCATAAAGATAGCCTTTGATTTATGGTAGGTACTTTTATTCGCCGGTAGAAATATACCGCACTCCGTGACAATCTATAGAAATCCTTTTATTCTCTTTCCTCGCTCCTTGATGAGGCCCTTTCGATCCTTCAAGGTCGGACACAAAAGGTTTCGTAATACACATCGATAAGTGCTTCATATTACATGCTATTTACTTATTACATGCTATTATATATCCGAATGCCATATGCCGGAGGGAGCTGATTTAGGATACAAAACTTTAAATGATTTTTATTGTACATTTTTAATGAAATACTGTAATTTTTTTTTAAATAAAAAAACAAATAAATGAAAATAAGTAACTAACCTTAATAAATTATGCAATTTCCTTGTAAGGATAGACGGAGTGGATGAATATATTTTTTAACCTGACATTTAGTTAATTATTTTGAACGCGTAAGTAATTCTTTATATATTAAAAAAAATAATGTGAAATTTTGACACTTCCTTTTGTAAATGAAGTATTATGTAAATTAAACTTTTTATTGGGGTGTGCGTTATATATCAGAAGGCTATTTAAAAAAATGTATAATAATATGATGAATAAAATCGGATGGTGGTCTAGGGGATAGAACGCTTGGCTCCTGATCCAGGGGACTTGGGTTCAAAGCTGGACACGACCAGATTCCTTCTTCATAATAATGTGCTATTTTATGCTCATATTGAAGGTAGTAAAATAAATTCTAATATCATTGATTTACCTTAAAAATCTTAAATCTTAAAAAAAACTAACATACTCGTATATATAAAGACGTACAGAATAGGTAGGAAAAAAATCATTTTTAATAAAAATATTCATTAAAATTCATTTTTCACCAGAAGAATAATATGTCAAAGTGTTAACAACATAGGCAACATATCGCTCAGAATTACCTTGTACTCGTATAATTCATATAATAATTTTTCTACACAAGCATTCATAATAGTTTTAGATTTTATATACGCAACGCGAACCTATCATTTTACTATTCAAAACAAGTCGTCCAATAAAAAATGTAAACCATTTTTAAGATAGACTTCATAACGACCGTAATGACGCATTTTTTCACGAATTAAATAACCGTTTTATTTTTTACCTTTGACCTTATTTTACGAAAGATTTTCATCTTCATCATCGCAAGAACGATATAAACGATATTGTTCTTCCGATAATAAAGGTGTTCAACTATCAAAAGCTCAAGAAAAATGAACTCAAAAGTGGAAATGACAGTGTTTTAATTTACAAAAAAAAATATCATTGTATGTTTGTTTAATATATGTTTAATAAGTAATTGAAATACACTTAAAGTTTTACGCACACACTTGTAAACAAATGTAGATTAACTGTGTGTATTATATTATCCCTTACATATACTGCAGTCGATGTATACTGCAGTGTTGCCAAATTTCATTTAGTAACCCTAGAGGTCGCGAGAAAGATTTTTACTAATCGATAAAAATATTTCACCGGATTGTCAATCTGTTAAATTCACGTAAATTTTATGCATTTTACAGTTAATTTTTAACGTAAATTTTATGCATTTTACAATTATTTTTTTACGTTAATTTTATGCATTTTACAGTTATTTTTTCACGTAAATTTTATGCATTTTACAGTTATTTTTTTACGTAAATTTTATGCATTTAACAGTTAGTTATTTTACAGTCGTATTTATCATAAAAAAATAAGATGCTTTAATTTAGCGTAAATATTGTGTATCGTTTTAAGATATTAAAAGTGCAAATACGTACGAGGAAATGTGTTTTGCTTAGAAAACGTGTTTTAATCAAATCAATTAAAAAAAGGGAAAGAGTTAATTTTAAGAGTTAAAACAAATTAATAATAACGGGACTAGATAAATAAGCTTTACATTTTATTAAAAATAAATCTTTAAAATTGTTATCTGATACATTATTTTAAATTTAAGGCGTGAAATAAGTGGAATTCTATGTCGATTTTTTATGAATTAAAATATTGTTTTTTCTCCATTTTTAGTTTATTTTTCTCGACACATTACGAGGGGTTTTACATCTTTATCATCGGTAGAATGAAGTTTATATCGTTCTTTTGATGATAAGGGTGTAAAACCTTCGAAACAATTCTAGAAAAATAAACTTAATAGTGGAAAAAACAGTGTTTTAATTCATAAAATATCGTTGCTTGAAATAAAATTAATTAAATAAGTTCTTTTAGAAGAGACTGTCGCTTGTATGATAATGTTTGTTTTTGTTGAACCGAGCTTCGACTCAGTTCGTAATCGTCGAATTGTATAGTAAAACAGTTATGTGTTGATTTCCACGCACAGCGGTGCATGAATCGTGCCAAACTTTGAGTGAAAGCCTCCGAAACTCTCCCCTCGCGATTTATCTCGCTTCCCATTGGTCGCTGGGCGCCATTGCCCCCGCTGGGGTGGCACGCCGGCTCCACTATACCTACACTAGACTGTTCCTACACCACCATACACATAGGTCACGGCACGCGCCCGAACAGATACATAAACATTACACTTCTTCTAGCAATATTATCACGTATGATCCTCATTCAAATATGACTTGATATTGCTATGTATTCAAATATAATAGCTAGAGCTAGAAAAAGAGGAAGACAGAGGAAAACGTGGCGCGATCAAATCAATCAAATATTGAATGTCGGTCACGTGAGGAGTTGGAGAAATCGACGTGCATGCATGTGACAATATATATGAATGTAGAGGAACGAAAGAAGTATGTCAGGGCAGAAGTATGCCATTCTTTCAGCCTACCCCTCCGGGGAGACGGCGTGATGGTTAGTTAGTAAGTTCAATTATAATTGCGACGACCTTCGTGCTAGAGTGGCAACAGCCATGACTACCATATCGAAGGTCCCAGATTTAACTCTAGACGATGACATTGTGATTTTCACTGTCTCTTGCAATAGCTATTGCAAGAGACAGTGACTGCCACATCGTTGATATAGGCAAAACGACATTATTTGTTTACCAATGAAAAAATATTTTTTTGATGTGCGAGAGCTGGACATTGTATTTACTGCCAAAATTTAATAAATCATGTGCTTTAATTTATTTATTGTTTCTTGAAAAAAGATGTAAAACTCCATATTAAATAATTACTACGATTCATCAAATGGATTTGATAAAGGGCGAAACATGTCATCCCCATAAATATAATAAAATTTCTAGAAAACAGACGTTTTCATTCGCATTCATTGTGTGTTTTAATTGATCAACCCCATTTCGTTGCTATTGTATGGTATATCGTTAAAACAGTTCATATCGTTCTCCCGATGATGAAGGTCTAAAAACCTCGAAACTTGTCGAAGAAAATGAACTCAAGAGTGGAAAAAACAGTGTTTATCGAAAATAAAAATGTCGAACACGCTATGTATTTTTCCCAAAAGTTATCTATAAAAAATGTTTCAATAAATTGTGTGAGCTTTAAAGCTCATTAAGTATTACATAAATAATTAATTCATATAAACGAGTTGTTTTTCTACACGTAATTTCATTAAATATATTCGACATAAAGGTTAATTAAATTTTAAACATTACTTCGGGGGAAAGGTGCCAGTTATGTTGAGAAATAATTTATCAGATATAATTTAATGAATGACATCTCAATGCGTTGCTAAGTGACGTTTAATTGCGTAAATGCACTGCATAATTAATAAATATTTAACATATTAGGAACATTATTTCCTTCAATGATATTTCCTTATTTTCAAACCAGCAACCTTTGGTATTATCCTAGCGCAATGTTTTTACCAATTACGCTACGCGGAGAAGAAAATTCAGCATGTTTTTATTGTATTTTAGTCATTTAATTAAAAATGACCCAGCTGCAGTGGCGGTACTCCCATAGAAGCCCAGAAGCCCGGCTTGCGTAAGAATAATAATCACCTTCCAACAATGTTCCCATGAGACGTAAGAGGAATAGCCACAAGAGCTGAACCTCTGTATGCCAGAATAGGTTTTGATTCAAAATTTCTTACGCAAGCCGGGTTTCTGGGCCTCTACGGGAGTACCGCCACTGCCCAGCAGCCCCTTATAACGAGCACCGTGAGAGCCGGTCGCCTAGCATGGATCGGGCACGTATGCCGAGCCGAAGAGACCAGAGCAATCAAGACCCTGTACGCGTCTAGACCGACTGGAGTAAGACCTCTAGGAAGGCCTAGACAGCGCCTAATGGACAATGTTCTGGCTGACCTGGCTAGGTTGGGCGAATCGGACAGCTGGGAGCAAAAGGCGCAGGATCGAGGAGCTTGGCGAAAAATCATCAATGAGGCTAAAACTCTTCTAGAGTTGTATGGCCATAGGAAGTAAGTAATTTAAAATAATTAGATTTCTGGCATGAGTGCATTATGATAATCGTTCTCTGAAGTATTGTACAATAATATAATTTGGTTAGATAAATAATAAAGAATGGTCAGATGCTATGTTTGGTCAGTGCTGTTATACGGGGTGGAGTCATGGACCCTTAAAGTCAATGTTATGAACCAATTAGAGGTCTTTGAGATGTGAATACACCGAAGGATGTTACGCATCTCCTGGACTGACATGGTCAGCAACACAAACGTCCTTCATAGAGCCAGTGTTGACAGAGAGTTGCTGAGCAACATCAAAGCCCGTAAGGTGTCCTACTTGGGCCATGTTCTGAGAGGCGAAAAGTACGCACTATTACATCTGATCTTGGAGGGTAAGATTGAGGGTCGACGAGGTGTTGGGAGAAGGCGGTTTTCCTGGCTGAGGAACATCCGAGAGTGGACGGAAAGAAGAAGATAAATAATACCGTCAAATAATAACAATTTGATGTATGGATAAAATGTCGCGAATTGTTTATTGTTCTAAAATATTTATTTGTTCCAAAGTGACTTCCAATTTTTTAATTTCCAAAGAATTATTAACATTTGTATAAAGCTATTATTAAAATATGAGCCAAAGACAAAATGTATGACAAACAAGTAACGATGCACGTTTTGTATCCAACCTATGACTTCTAGAATGTTTTTCAAAATTCTAGTGAGATATGCTAGTGAAAATTATTTAAAAAAAAAAAAAACGCATATTTTGCCTCGAGGTATTATCGAATGTCAATGCAAAACATGTCCTACCCATAAATAAATTAAAACAAAAAAAAAACACGTTTTCATTCGTATTAATTATTTAATATAGATTTTTACATCGTTGTTCAAGTAACAATAAATAAATATTTTATTGTTTATTTGATTGATCATCTACCAGTTATGCGCTATTTTTATACCCGTGCAGATGGCAGTGCACAATGGTGTTCTTGTGCCGACCCTTATGTATGGAAGTGAAGCATGGAACTGGCAAAAGAAGGATGAAAGTAAAATAAATGCAGTAGAAATGAGATCCCTAAGACGAATGTGTGGCAAATCTGTATATGATAGAGTGACAAATGCAAGTATAAGAAGTGAATGTGGTGTGAATGAAAGTGTTATGAACAAAATAAGGAAAGGGTCATTAAGATGGTTTGGACACATGGAAAGAATGAGTGAAGACAGAATGGTAAAGAAGGTATATGTAAACGGCGTGAACGGAGCTAGAAATAGAGGAAGGCCGAGGAAAACGTGGCACGATCAAATCAATCAAATATTGAATGTCGGTCACGTGAGGAGTCGGAAAAATCGACGTGCGTGCATGACAAGATGTATGAATGTAGAGGAAGCGAGAGACGTATGTCAGGACAGAACAGTGTGGCGTTCCATTCTTTCTGCCTACCCCTCCGGGGAGACGGCGTGATGGTAAGTTAGTTAGTTTATACCCGTATATATAATTTTTCTGTACGGGCGTATGTAGTTGAACTCCTCTTAAATGGCTACAACCGATTTTGATTAAATTTTTTGTGTGTGTTTAAGTGAGTTCCTGGATGATTTAAATTCACAATCGGACCCGGTAGGTGACCGGTAAAACATTCTGGGAAGTTCATTCCTTGTATGGCATGTATCACAATTGCGTGCGTATTGAGTATATAGTTTATCGAGAATACAAATATCGAAAAAACGTTTGCTGAACCAGCTAATATCAGGCAAGCCAAAGTTCGGGCAGGACGTCTGTTGGGTCCGCTAGTCTCTTTCAATATTCTTTGTTCATGCGAATATATGAGAGAAATGCGATATTTATCGCTCAGAACTTCATTTAATTCGAGCGTAGAGAGTCATCTATTAGGCTACGACAATTATTATCAGGTGGCATTTCTCAGTATATTATATTTACGAACAACGGTGTACCGTTGTTTAGCATTATGAGAGTTAAAACGTTTAAATATATACAGTCATAATAAAATCAAATAAGAATGAGTACAACTTTGGATAAGGAATATATTATTGAACACCAAGTTTCAGTGGGTATATCAGTAAGTTAAACCAGTGTGAAAATAACGATAGAAAACAAAAAATATATTTTTACTCAGAAACCCAATTAAAATTACGAAAACAACTCAAAAAGATCATTTAAGATCAAAACACTACGTCACGTTTTCATTAAAAGAATATACGTGGTACGTAGGTACTCCTGACGTGGAGGCCCTTTGCAATTTGTTTCCGTTTTATTTTGAAGCAAAATTCAAGCGAAAGGGGGCGATTTCCCCTTTTGCAATAACCCTTTAAAATATTTTTACCAAGGCACAGGTACCCCACCTGTTTTTGGTGAAATCTGTGAGAACTTAAAAAGCGTGTAATTACGTAAATATTTGGTTAGTGTTGTTCACACTTTTGCGAATTCCCTTTCATATCGTTTTCTTTGCTACTCCGTTTTCTTAAAAGTTTTTGAAGAACATTTTCATTGATTCATTCTTTTTTATTGGTTTCAAGTAAACACTTTCACAAGCACATTTTTTCAGAGTTCAAATAAATACTTCAATATAATGTTCTCGTTGGTATTTTAATATTATGTATCGTGCACTAAAACTATGGTAGATGTCGCGGAATTTTGCTATTTTAAGTTATTTACATAATCGCATAGATTTTTAATAGAAGGAGCTATCCAATGCTACAAACGAATACCTAAAAATATTATTTATTCTATTTTTAGGTATATAATATCCGAGGTGTATGCACCACAATGATCTATTGATTAACACAGAGTACCGCGGTCTCGAATCAAGAAGAAAAGGTACATTGATGATCTTAGGATTTAAAATATCCCGTAACCTCATTGATAGCCCATACCTCTTAGAGTGTTATGGCATCAATGTACCGGACACGTATGCTCGCGCTAGAAGACACGATCAAACACAAATGTCATGGCGCAGCATACAATGACCCGGGGTATGGTGCTCTTGAATGAGGTGTCTGTCGATGTGGACATTCTCCAAATGACCTGTGTGTCCTTTAAGGATCATATAGGTACATACCACAATTGCTGATATATGTGTTTTATTTTAACGTGTATGTCTGTGCTATTTTTGTAAATGTTTTATTGTTTTATTTATTTATTGAACATTTACCAAGTACATGGTTTTAATACCTCCCAACTGGGGTAACCCGTTCTAGGGAGGCAGTAAAATGTATACAGTAATTGGGTTCTAAAGACCTGTCGTATAAAAAAAAAATTACTATATTATTTTACAAATTTTTATTTATCATCTTAAGGACGACATAAGCTTTATATTGAAATGTCTAAATATATAAAAAAGATTTATATTGTTCGCAGGATGATGAAAGTACGACGACCTTTGTGGCAGAATGGCAAGAGCTACAACTGCTACACCGAAGGTCCCGGGTTCAATTCCCGGCGATGGATTATCACACTGTCTTTGGTCTAGTATAGAATTCACATGACAATAAAATGGCGATAGTTAATCCACATATAACATGTCAAGAGAATCAACATAATAGCTTAAAAACAAATTGTATACAGCAATTGAGTTCAAACGACCTGTTGTGTGCAAAACAAGTATACTTCATTTTAAAACATGTTAAGATAGATAAACGTATTTGTAAAAAACAATACAAATTTTGATTTGTAAAATTGTTATGCACGAGACCCCAGAGAGGTGTCGGCCACCTGGACGACCACCAAAGAGCGAGAGAAAGTAGAACGTCTTCGACACAGGTAAACTTGAAAGCCTGTATAAAAAAATCGAAAGATTTACAGAAAGAAATTGAAGAATAATAATAATAAGAACAACAACATGGGTCATCTTCTTTTTCTATTATTTGAACTCAATGGACTCGGCAACAAATTAACAGATCTTGGTGATATTTTCACTGTTTTCATTAACATTACTTTAAATTAATATTTTAAATTTAAAATAAAATATAATAATAATCCATCTCTTTTCGTTCCGCGTCTCCCGCGGAGCGAAAAGAGAAGGATGGAGTGCCGTATCAGTAAAGTGTGGCAGTCCATTCTTTCTGCCTACCCTTTCGGGGAGACGGCGTGATGGTTAGTTAGTTAGTTTAAAAAAAATATATTGAAAACAAATATATTTGAACACCCAAAACCTTGGTTCACTGAGGGGGGGGAAACGTTTGTCTTTGAGATTATTTTTAGAAAAAAAAACATTGTATATTCACAAGTATTGTGAAATTTAACTAACTAACTAACTAACAGACCATCACGCCGTCTCCCCGAAGGGCTTCATAGACTTTTCGTTTCAGGTTGATCGGTATTTTGCGGTTTTTAATGAATTTTATTATAATTGTGAAATTTAACATATTATAAATATGTGATCTTTTCATTCTATTAAATTTAACTAGACTAAACCATAGTAACGCGTGGCCGGGTACAGCAAGTTATGAATAAAACTTAGAGAGATTAACTTTTATATAATATAGTTTTGTATTGAATTGAGCAATCGTATATAGGGATAGGAAATTTGGCATAAATTACATGGCCATTTGATACGATTGGGTATTTACATTGACATACGTACATCGGATATGAAGAAGGAACATCCGTTGGGAGCAGCTGACTGGCCTTAAATCAAGATAAATAATCTCACGTCGATTTGGAACAAAAAACGGGTGTTTCTGCAACAAAGGTGATGGCGCTCTTGTATTGTGGGGCCAGGTAGGTGAGCTGGGCCCTTTCCATTCACTATAAAGTAATGCCAGATAGTAAAAGTGTCTGGAATAACGAATAATGAGATCATATCTCATGATGGCGGTTATTCTGCCGTGTTTAAAAACAGTAGTTAGTTCAACGGTTCCAAGAATTACGATTCATTTGCATAATAGTAAAAATGCAATTGAAAATGTTCATATTCTAACAAGATTTTAAGATAAAATTATGTTTTGTTATGATTCCAGACCTTTGCAGCTCTAATGGATGGACAAAACAACTAAGGCGACGCCAACCTAATGAATCAAGATATAGGACCCCTATGTTCTGGGGCAAATAGGTATTTTTGTGACAACGCCGACATCAATTGTTCTTTTCTCCGGGACGCAGAACCAACCTGTATTTGGTGATGCCAGTAGGAAGAGCAATCCGGACGTTGAATCTTATCGTCTCGGATTTGGACATTTTCAGTGTCAGTGAGGCAGTGTTCATAAAAAAATATATTACGAATTCTGGATAGAGTACTGCTTCACTGACGTCGAGATATTTGGGTTCCTTCTGATATGTATGATTTTTTGGTTTTATATCGTTGCTTTATCTTTGTTACATTGTTTTGTGTCCAAATTAGTATGAATAAATAAATAAAGAAATAACATATGATATTTTAAATCAGTAAAAACGTAAGTACCATTTTTTCAAACGTTGTTTATAAATTAGTCAGCTATAATAAAATTTTAAATCCAATATTTTTACAGCCTGGTTTGATATCAATAAAGGTGTCAAACAAGGTTGCGTAATGTCCCCGTGGTTATTTAATCTGTATATGGACAATTGTATGAGAGAGCTGAAAGGGTTGGATGTAGGTGCCAAAATGAGCGGAGTGTCAGTAAGCTGTCTCTTGTATGCGGATGACGCTGTCCTACTTGCTGACAACGAGCATGAACTGCAAGTCCTGGTGAATTGTATGTATGAGGTATGCATGCGAAATGATCTGATGATGAATGTTAATAAGTCCAAGGTAATGATTTTTGAAAAGGAAGAAACCACGACAGTCTGCAACATTAGCGTGAATGGTGAAAATTTGGAGCAAGTAGTTGAGTTCGTGTATTTAGGTAGTATGTTTACAAGAGATGGGCGAGTGGAGAGGGATATTGAAAGAAGGGTTGGGGCAGGCAACAAAGTGAATGGTGCACTTAAAGTTGTCATCGCAAACAAAAACCTATCCAAAAAAGCTAGAATGGCAGTGCACAATGGTGTTCTTCTACCGACCCTTATGTATGGAAGCGAAGCATGGAACTGGCAAAGGAAGGATGAAAGTAGAATAAATGCAGTAGAAATGAGATCTCTTAGACGGATGTGTGGATATTCTGTGTATGATAGAGTGTCGAATGAAAATATAAGAAGTGAATGCGGTGCGAATGATGGTGTCATGAACAAAATAATGAAAGGATCATTAAGATGGTTTGGACATATGGAAAGAATGAATGAAGAAAGAATGGTAAAAAAATTATATGTTGATGATGTAAATGGTACCAGAAATAGAGGAAGACCGAGGAAAACGTGGCACGATCAAATAAATCAAATATTGAATGTCGGCCATATGAGGAGTCCGAGAAATCGACGCGCGTGCATGACACGATGTATGAATGTTGAGGAAGCGAGAGAAATATGTCAGGAAAGAAAGGTGTGGCAGTCCATTCTTTCTGCCTACCCCTTCGGGGAGACGGCGTGATGGTTAGTTAGTTAGTTAGTTAGTTAGTATATTTTTATTACGAATCCTCTTAAATAACTCTAATAACAGTATTTAAATTCACTAAATTTTACATCATTTTTTAAAAATTATTTTTGTACAGAATCATGTTTATCGCCCCTGATCTGTATGTATATAAAGGACTCAGTTTGCAAAAGTATCACCAGTTTGTCGATGCCAAAGAAACCTTCTACAAAAGTGGAAGTATATATTAAAAAACATTTTATTATAATTATAATATATATTTTATGTATAATGACTTTACAAACACAATCAAGGCATCCATTTCCGAACATATACGCATGTGATGTACGAGTAGTTTGACATTAGGAAGAGAGAATATTCTAAAATATTAAGAGTAATTATCTACTGAGCCTATTTTTCATTAATATGAAAGCCTTCGATCTCGAGGGAACTATTTTTAGCAGACAGATTGATCTTTCCACCGACATCACTATAAGCAGTTTGATTCTGGTGACCGGTATAAAAAACATATGTGATAGCGGGATAGATATCTGCCGGGAACAAAAAAACCAGCATGGCTAAGTTCGCGAAATATTCCCTGATTAATCTAAATAAAATGGGTTATGAGAAATCTATCTCTTCCTAGTTGCAGAGAGTTGGCCTTCAATATTCCTAAAAGAAACGCTGAGGGATAGGACCATGGATGGCTACAATACTTCATCGTGAAGAGATATTAACTTTTAATTCATGGTGCCATCATTCGTCATGAATTATATGTTGTATTTACCGTTTATTGTAATTCTTCTTCTTCTTCTTCCTCAGCAAATTCCCGTCCACTCCTGGACAAAGGCCTCCTCAATTCGCTTTCATGTCACTGTGTCTTGTGCAGACTGCATCCAGGTTATTCCGACGTGTCTGTTCAGATCATCCCTCCACGGTAGTTGCGGTCGCCCTGCACTTCTCTTTGCCGTCCACGGTCTCCAAGTCAGCAGTCTTCTTGTCCATTTTTCATCTGATCTTCTGGCTACGTGACCTGCCCTTTGCCATTTTAGAGTCGCCACCCGGTGGATGATGTCAGTCCCCTTTGTTTTTTCTCTCACCGTATCGTTTCTGACTCTGTCTCTTAGGCTTATTCCTAACATGGCTCTTTCCATGGCTCTTTGGATCACTCGTAGTTTCACGGCACTTTCTTTGGAAAATGTTACAGTTTCAAGACCATAATTACCAACTGGCAGAACGCAGGCTTCATAGACTTTTCATTTCAGGTTGATCGGTATTTTCCGTTTTTTAAGGATGTAACACATGTTTCCGAAAGCTGCCCAGCTTAGTCCATTTCTTCTTCCAAAAGAAGAATTGGATAATTAATTAACGTTTAATATAACAATGCAAACACAGTTGTAATGGGTATGTTTATGGGTAAAACTATGTAAGTATTTACAATCCTAAATAAAGGGTATCGTTGCACGGGGAGTTGATATTTGTATGAGAAGCAAAAAAATATACCGTTCCTACGTATAATACCCAGCTCTATCAATACAAAAGTTCTCCATGAAAAAGTAAACATGCTAGCCTGGTATAATAATTAATTTTCGTTTGCTCTGTTCGTTTTTGTGGGATCGAATTTCTAGTTTATGGTACACAATAATATTAGAGATTGAAATTGGAAATAGTGAAATGTCGGGATATTAATTACAGGCTACCTTTTACTCGGTAGTTAATTAAAAATGAAATTATTTTACGGGAATTGTTTGAATTAATTTATTGAAAATATCATTTTGCATTGCCAAAAATCTATTATGTGTGGAATTTCTTGAACAATGATGTAAAACTCCTCATTAAATAATTAATAAAGGAATGAAAGGCGGATGAATGCGTGATAAATAAAATTAAGAAAGGGTCACTAAGATGGTTTGGACATATGGACGAATGGTTAAAAATATTACAAGTAGTGTGAATGGGAAAAGAAGTCGAGGAAGGCCAATAAAGACATGGCATGACAAAATTTATCAATTACTGAAAGGCGGACATGTTCGAAGTAGGAACAACCGACAATCGTCATGATGTGTGAATGTAGAAGAGGCACGAGAATTATGCCAGGATAGAACAATGTGGCGATCTATCCTCTCTGCCTACCCCTTCGGAGAAACGGCGTGATGGTTGGTTAGTTAGTTAGATAGTAATACGAATGAAAACATCTGTTTTCTAGAAGTTTTATAAAATTTTATGTTTCGCCTGTCTAAGACATTATCAATTAATATAATAAAACTTCTAGTAAAGAGAAGTTTTATTCGTATTAATCACTTTAAATGGAAAAATAGAAAACTGTTGTATTTAAAATGACAATAATGTTTTCTTCTTTTGTGAACAAGTAAGGTTATTGCAGAACAATTTCGAAAATGGCAACCACACAGTAGAAAACCCGGTGAACAGATTTTGAACTTTGGAAAAACAATACGCTCCAAATTCTTTTACATGAATAATATAATGAAAAAAATACCAATTGTCACCTACTCATATTGAGTCAGTCAGGGTATTTGTTCTTAATATTGTTTAAGAAAAGACAAAGAAAAAGGGAAACAAAAAGAAAGGTGATTGATTAATTTTTCAAATATACTATACAAATTGGAAATGGAATGGAACTCAATATTTGGAAATCCTTTTTTGAACTTTCGGCCGTCGATGTCACAATGGTTAATTGGATGGTTCGCGGGTATATTTGGTTTTGGTTCCTAATTCGTATTTTGGTATACGAAATTTCGTATGTTAAAAAATGTACAATATATTTTTAAACAAAAAAAGGGATTTTTATTTATTTTAATTAGTTTTACACCATTGTTCAAGCAACAATAAAAAAACAATATCAAATTGGTCATATTATCTATCAGTCAAATATTGAAATTAAATAAAGTATGTCACGCTTATCATAATCAGAGAAAATTATAATTGAGATTTATAGAGAATAAATGTAGACAGATTTATAATTTCTTGAACATGGATATAAAACTCCATTTGTATATTGAATATTGATGAAATCGACAGTTTTATAGTAGCTTTATTTTATTATATGTTACAGAAGTAACATGTTTATGGTGTTGTTACATTACATTAAATAAGGCCATTATTAAAAATAATTTAATATCACTCACATTAAACAACTTTAAATTTTAATATAAATGTGATAGAGAAATAGAAATCGGCTATGTTTTATAGAATAGTAACATTTTCATATTATTTAAGACAATCAATTTAAATATGTATTGTTTCTTGAACAATGATGTATTACTCCATCCTAAATAATTAATACGAATATCGTCTGTTTTTTAGAACTTTTATTATATTTTATGTGAATTACACGTTTCGCCTGTCTGAGGCTTTGCTAATGCCTTAAACATGCAAACCTTGCCTTTCACATAAAATATAATAAAACTTCTAGAAAACAGACGTTTTCATTCTTATTAATTAACTAATTTAAAGAAATATCTTTATTTTCTCTCTTTTTTAAAATTTAATTATTGTAGTTCTATATAAAATAAATGGATTTTCTTACCTACTAGTTGTAATATATGAATCGTATACTTACTAGCTCAAATGATATTTATATATTTATTGTTTCTTGAACAATGATGTAAAACTCCATATTAAATTATTAATATGTATGAAAAAACGATAGTTTTAAAGGAGTTTTATTATAATATTTATGTATGACATATTTCGCCCTTCTAAGGCATTATCAAATGTTTTGTAATGTTTGATAATGCCTTAAAAGGGCGAAACATGATATACATAAATATTAAAATAAAACTTTTTAATAACGATCGTTTTTTCATACATATTAATTGATATTTATATACGAGTATATTGAAGATCAATAAACGGATTATTTAAAATTAGAATATCATGTGCCCAAAAATAGGAAATAATATTTTTTTTAAATTTGGAGCGTTTATCGTCATTTCTCTTTGTCGATTAGTACTTTATCAGGGACGGATCACGCAAATGTCGGCGGCATACCTCGGCCCGGTACATCCTTTTGATCGAAAAAACTAACATAATAAAAGTAATAGTAACGGGCAGCTGTCCCGGCAGCTGGCGCCCCGCCCGAGCGGCCAAGGTGCCGCGCCGGCTACGACCGACACCAGAACTACTCGTACTATCCACAACTCGTACAAGCGCGAATAACATTGCATTCGTTAATTCAAATAATTCCTTTTCACACTGTTACGTCACAAATATTAAACGGTCATTTTGTTATACGGAATTATTTTTATACACCATTCCATCTCCCTGTTTATCGCACTAACTACGCTCAAAGCGCGGCAATGTACAGGATTTGTAACAACTACAACAAGTATTTTGGAGACATCGATGTTTTCCATTGAACGAACGAAACTTCAAAAAAGCGATAGGAGCAACCTTTCGGCGTGGATGGGACCATAATGTAACATGATATTATAATATATGTTACTTTTATTTATACTTTTCATTTCGTTCTTATTTCTACTACTATTATTATGTTTAACTCTCAATCATTTTGTTTGACCGTATTTTGCCTTAGCTTAAATTCAATTAACTGTTTATTGTATTTGTGGTAGCATGTAATTGGCTTTATTTATTATTTTTCTTAATGTACTTAATTAATATATTGATATCGCTGTATGCTGCCCTTACTGAATAAATAAATACACATATTTAAGAGGACTTTTCAGATGAAGACGCTGAGGATGATAGCAGGTAAGATACAAAGAGATCGCACGAGGAACACCAGAATAAGAGATACGAAGGCTGAAGATATCATAAGATGGAGTAGACAGAGGAGGGATTGATACAGTCGTACACAAAAATGGACACAACCAGACTATATTGCATTATATAATCTGCCTCATGGGACTCGTCCTCGTGAAAGACCTCCTAAAATATGGAATGATAGCTGTTAACCCACTTCACAGGAGTAGCAACTGTCTAAAGAACAAACAACATAGGTCTATAGCAAAGAAGAAGATTTAATAGAAATTGTAATACAGTTCAAAATGCATTTTTAATAATAAAATAACTATAGTGTAAATGTGGAAAACGCAAAATCGTAGAAATTAATGGAACCGTTTTTGTGAAATATTCAATTGATTTCAATCACATGTTGTTGAATTCTGAAGGAGAGGACGGGAACTAGCTGTAGGGGCAAGTCTGTCATTCTAGGATAGGACTATTTAGCCACATGAGGTGGAACAGAAGACAGACCTAGATATTTTTGTGTTCCTTATGCTCGTACCCCCGGGCATTGCGGCATTATTGTTGTTAACTTCTACTTTTGTTTAAAAAACCTAATAATATATGTAAATATGTGTATGTTTGAGCCTACACATCAGACCAGCAATACAAGATTTCACTCCTGAATGGTATCAAGATGAAAATGATAATTCTAAAATATTGGAGTTAAAACGATGTTAGCTGATATTTTCGAAGAAAACCAAATACAAAAATGGATATATATTGTAGTTCACATAGATTAAAAATACATCTTTAAATTAATTAACATACAATGTAGCTCTGCTGTTCATATTCATAATTCGTATGCTACGAATAGTGAAATAACGGTTTTATTTCTTAAATACACATATTACTAACTTGTGGTTTACCAAGAAATCTCAAAAACTATAATAATAACACCAGACTTCGAAGGTTGACTGTTTTGAAATATGTACGTTTATAAACAGTTAGTTTTAGACCACACATGCATTGTTGCTCGTGTGTGGTCGTTTAAGTAATTTGCGAATTAAAAAAGATACATATTTACAAAATAAAAGCTTTTTTATTATGAAACGTTAAAATCAAATAGTGCAAATCACATGATTAAATTCAAATAAATTTTAATAAAATTTACAAGTCTGACTATCGTATAAAAGACTTGGCCTAGTGAGTAAATAATAAATGTAGTAAAAATATATATTATTATATAATTTCAAACATAAGGAATATAATAATAAAACGATGCTTTTTAACTACTTCCACTTTTGTTTTTATTTCGACAGCGACCGGTTTCGCCAGGCTCGTTGGCATCAACAGACGAAAAGACATCGTTTTATTTAATTATTATTTAAAATGAACTTCCATCAAGAGATTTCAGTAAAATCATTTGATTATCTTCTCATTTTGATTTTGAAATGCTTATGTGTACGTCAAATTGATTAGAATTATGTATAATTAATATATGTTGAAAAAAAATCTGAAATTATTAGACTCAATATTTTTATAAATTTACTTACCACCAACAATTTAAATCAATTGTATAAGAATTTATTATTATATATTTTAGAATCCTTATCGTGAACATATGGTTATTATAAGGAAGACATCGAGTCGTATCCAGGTTTGAAACATAGTATCCTGGATTATAATGCAAGCGTTCTGACGAGAGGAGTTCAATATAAATATTGAAATTTAAAAAGTAACAAATATTTTAAAATTAAACATAATAAAAAAGTCGTAAATTTAATGCTACTATAAATTGTTTTTTTTTTTTCATAATTAGAATATGATAATTATTGTCGATTTTATTTTTAGGATATTCTCTGCTCGGAAATTATGATCTGGGTTTAGCCCTATCATTCTGTTAAATTTTTAATGGAAGGCTGAGAAATTAAAAGGTGTCTATATTCAATTATTAAAAAATGATCGACCGTGTCTTGCTACTTTAGTAGGAAAGGTGCAAATCGGTCAGGGTATTATAATATTAATTTATGATCTGTACGGTGCGGTGGTTGGATTGAGCCGTAAACGTGTAAGTAGCTGTATATGAGCGACGAGGCTTTACCCACGTGTACATCGTGTGGCGTGCGTGAAGGGTTGACAAACGTGATTCCCAACGGTCAACCCTCTAAACTGTTAGTAAGCGTTTCATTTTAATACAGCCATTATTCCGACATGTTATATGTATTACATATTGTTAATGTTTAAGAATGAAATGTTAAAACAGTGACAAAGCACACGCCTGTCTAGTCGAGAGATGTGTATTTTATTCTCTAAGTTCCTTATTTGAAAAACTAACAAACTAACCATCACGCCGTTTCCCCGAAAGGGTAGGTAGAAAGAATGGACTGTCACACTTTTACTGATGCGGCACTCCATCCTTCTCTTTTCGCCCCGCGGGAGACGCGGTGTGATGGGTTGCGAACCTCATCGCCACCAATAGGCATCTCCCGCGCACATTCGATCGTCCAACACCCACAAAATAAATCTAAAACAAAGAATATAAAATACAATGATATAAAATAAAATAAGACAATAAAAATAATTTAACACAAAATGTTCATTTTAGATGGTGCACATATTGTCTATTTAATTTATGTTCCACGTATCCACCGTTTTTTTTAAATTTAGCACATAAAGTAATAACACATAATGTTTTTTTCGATGTTGCACATGTTGACATGGACGATCCGGATCGTCCTTATTTGTAATAATGAAATATAATAAATATCGATCGAAGTGTGCGCGGAAGATGCCTGTTGGTGGCGATGAGGTTCGCAACCCATCACGTCTCCCGCGGGGCGAAAAGAGAAGGATGGAGTGCCGCATCGGTTAAAGTGTAACAATTCATTCGTTCTACCTACCCTTAAAAGCGTGATGGTTATACTACAGCCGTTTGAAACGGAGTCGTGGGGCCATAAATGTCAATAGAAATAGGGATGGGAAGCTCCAGGACTGTTATCGGTATACGGCTACCTGCTCTCGTGGTGTCGATGAGTCACTATAATGATTTTGTAATGATATGTACGTTATGATATGTACGATGAGTCACTCATGATTGGTTTTTACCGAATGCAGTGCTTTTTTGTTATAAATGTGTTTACTGCAATTAAATGAATTCATTCGTGTGTCACCACTCGTTACGCACTATGGATACTTTATTTTCCAACATTGATTTGAAGAAATTACATGGCGATATTAGCCCTCAAACTCGAACAGTGATTCACAACGTATTCTTGTTTGTCAATGAATTGAAAAGTGATCCGAATAAAATAGCTTCTCTTAATTTCAACAAACCACGTGAAATGGCCGCGTTTATTTGTGGTGTGAGTAGAGTGACAGTGGACCGAATAAAGACTGAATTATTGCAATCAAGCAGCCCCTGTACACCAAGAGCAAATTTTAAGAAACAAGAAACTGTCACCAATATTGACGATTTTGATAAAAGTGTATTGAAGCGGACTGTAGGTTCATTTTATGATAGTGGAGAGTATCCGTCCGTGGCGAAAATATTAGAAAAATACCGAGAACAATTATTATCTGATTTTAAATGCGGAAAAACTTCGATGAGAACACTCATGAAGGAGATTGGGTTCAAGTATAAGAAAAATGCCGAAGGACGTAAATATTTAATGGAAAGAACAGATATTGTTTGTGCCAGAATGGACTTTTTAAGGAAATTGGATTTACTTAGAAGAACTAACGATCAGCGGCCGCGTTTCTATCTGGATGAAACATGGATTAATCAAATCCATTCAAGAAAGCGTATGTGGCTTGGAAGCAACGATGAAGGAGGTTTCGAGAATCAGCCTGTAGGAAAAGGTCAAAGATTGATAGTTTGCCATGCTGGTTCCGCAAGGACTGGCTTTGTTCCAGAAGCGAAGCTAATATTTAAAGCGGTAAAATCGAAGGATGCTAATTATCACACAGAAATGGATGGCGATACATATATGGCATGGTTTTCCGCATCCTAAATATACTTGAAGAGCCCTCAGTTATAATCGTCGATAACGTAAGCTATCATTCGATGCAGTTGGAAAAAATACCTACAAGAAACACAAGGAAAGCTGAGATTCAAGAATGGTTACCAAAAAAAAAACATTCAATATTCCAGCAGAGAAATTATAGAAGAGTTAATAAGAAAAGTAAAAGCCAGTAACCCGCAGAAGGTTTACGCTTTAGACAATCTGGCAAATGAACGAGGCCACGAAGTAATACGGCTGCCTCCATATCACTGTCAATATAACCCAATAGAATTAATTTGGGCACAAGTAAAGGGAGAAGTTGCAAATAATAATAATACATTCAAGATAGCAGATGTTGAAAATCACCTCCACCGAGCCATCGATAATGTCACAAAAGAAAACTGGGCCAAATGTGTGAGACATGCCGAGGAACTTCAAAACAGTGACCTACAGAAAGCTCTTATTAGAGATCAGGCGCCGCTTATAATAAATTTGGCAGAAGACACTGATGAAGAAGACTCCGATGAGGATTGATACATTTTTTTGTAATATAAACGGCTCTTTTAAGGGCCACAATATGATCTACTTTGTTTTTTATACTTAACTTTCTTTCTGGGTTTATAGACATACGGTATACAAATTTTAAAATTAAACAATTTTTCTGTTTTTACTGGTATTTAATTTAGTATCTGGTAGTCACTAATTTCATACTAATTTAAACGCACGTAAAACCCATAAATAAAGTTTAATATCAAAACTTTGTTAACTCGTTAAAGTTTATGAACAAGATACGATAATAAACGTTACTTATCGATATATTTATTTTATTGTTACGCCCATCCCTAAACCGCTCCATAAGGCCCGTAAGTGCAAGCGAGATAGACATAGGGAAATGATTTATGGCCCCAAGACTCACTTCTGAGCGGCTCTAGTATAGTTAGTTAGTTAGTTATAAATTAATAAAAATTACCCCTATTCATATAAACAGCTCATATTTTTTTAAACGAACGCCTTTTATGTATCATAAAGTATAAACTTAAATGTATCATATAATATAAACAAATGTGTCATTGAAATTGTTTATATTTTCGCATTTTCCACATTTTTGTATACAACAGGTTATTTGAACCCAATTATTATGTTATATATATTTTTTGGCTATTGATTCTTATGACATGTGATACGTAGCTGATCTATTCCCATTTGTATTGTGACGTGAATTCTATCAGATTAAAGACAGTGTGATTTTTTTTCACTGTCGACGCCCGGAATCGAACTCGGGGCCTTTATTGTGGCAGTTGTAGTTATTCATGCTATTTTGTTAATGTATACTGATATTGTATTAGAGACATTGCTTTATACAAAAATAATCGATAGATATTATTTTTTCATCGTCTAAGAAGAGAAATTTAAAATTGAATAATTAAAATGGTAGAAGTGACACTTCTCGGTACTGTTAACAATGTCCAAAGCGAGAGTTCATTGAATCTGTAATAATTCAACAGAAACACAATTTGTTTTAAGTGATATCCGTGAAATGAATTAAAAAAGCGGTTAGAGTGAGGGTCACGCCTCGGGCTGGGGAAGGAGGCAGGGGGTGGTGGCGGGGCGGCCTGGGGGTGGGGAGGGCGGTTGGGATGGGGGTGGAGAGCACTTTTCGCAATTTCTACTGTACGTTCAACCTATGATAAAATTTCTTCCGAGAAAATCTGCTATGACGCATACCTTCGACGGAGCAATCGATTTTACCAATGTGCGCGTTATTGTGGAGGAAAGTTCAACGGTATTAATGTATTAGTGTTGTGCTTATTGTTGCTATAGGCGCGTGCCGACACGTGTTCGTCTATAAAATGTATTAAATATTTTGACTTTTGTTATGTCGGAAGGAAGTTATTCATTCTAAGGAGTATAAAAATAAATAAGGTGTAAGTATTTTTGAATGTTTAATTTTATTTTAGTAAATTTATATTTTTTTAGAACAAAAAAAACATAAGACAATAGCGCATTTATGAATCAATTTGATTTTAAAAATACGTATTGTTTATGAAGCAATTATGTAATACTACATTTTAAAACATTAATATGAATAAAAACGTTTGTTTTTTAGAAGTTTTATTATATTTTATAAGAATGACACGTTTCGCCTTTCTAAGGCATTATCAAATGTGAAAGAAACATTTGATAATGTTTTAGAAAGACGAAACATATGGTTCCCATTAAATAGAAGAAAACTTCTAGAAAACAAACGTTTTGATTTTTGATATGGGATTTTAAATCACTGTTAATGAAACAATAAATACAGTAATTCGGTTCAAATAACCTGTTGTCTACAAAATTGTAGAAAGCAACAAGAAACTATCACAATAAAGCCCATTCATTCTGCTTGGCCCTTCGGAGAGACGGTGTGATGGTTAATTAGTTAGATAGTATAAACATTATTGGACGTTATAATATAATAGATAATAACGAATTTGTTGTTGATGCTTTTTCCCCATATGAGTATATTTTGAATTTCTTTTCATGTTGAAGTTTCGGGATGAAGTTGATTTATTACACTACAGTTATTGATTTCGCATAGGAACTATTCATATTTCAAGACAAAAATCAAATGGCTATTTCACCTATAAAGTAATAATAATTATAATAATATTAATAATAATAATAATAATAATAAAAAAAAATAATAATAATAATAATAAAACAATTGAGCTTTTGTTAATGCAATGCCCCTGATAATCTGCCTAATTTTAGCTAAAACATTTTAGATATGTTATTAGTTCTATATAGTTCATTTCGTTTTCCCAATGATAAAGTTATAACCCTTCGAAACATGTCGAAAAAATATTCATTATATACAATGTTAGAATACGAGGCGTTTATTTTTTTTTAAATTTCGTTTAAAAATCACATATATTTTTAACTTCAATAAATTTTCAACTTTATAGAACAGAAAAAATTACTTTATAAGTATAATAGCATAATTTTTCATATTAGTGAAAAAACGTACAGAAGACAGATACTAAGGTAAACCTTATAGAATAAGTTGTCTTCCTAATTCGAACCATCTCGCATGCGTTCCTGGTATTATATTTTATATATTATATTTGACTTGTACTCAATAGATGCCTTTAATATTAATATTGTTTGTAATTTCATTTGAGATATGATTTGATTTGATAATAAACTTGTTAATAAAGTGGAAAAAACAGTGTTTTGATTCATTAAAAAATCGTCATTATGGAATTTCACGGTGATAACGCTTACGGTGATAAATTTTTTTGTATATATAAATCGAATAGATTTTGGCAAATTAGAAGCGAATAAAAATACGCTATTAAAACGTTGCAACGCCGCAACGGGCGACCGCTGATGAGTCACTTCCCGCGCAGCGTCTAACGGCGCGGGGCGGGAGGAACGCGGCGCTATCGACCCGCGTAATCCCGTGCACTAGCCATCGCGGCCGGCAGGACAAGCTCGGGAGCCGGGTGCCGACTCGCCGCCTCCTGCCCGCGAGGATTGGACACTGCCGCATGCCGGACCCTGGACCGGCGACCACTTTTACATCCCGAGTAGGTACGCGAAACATGACGCGTGGAAAATTTCAAAATATTCGAACAAACTCATTGTCATTTAAGGATTGATTGTATCTCAATAGAGACGGATATGTAAATTGTTTTTTTTAAACAGAATATTTTTTTTTAAACAGAATATAGCTGTACAATATTTACAAAGCTCCCAGTCTCTCCACACAGGTCAGACTGAATAGACTGAGATGGGCCGGTCACGTGCAGAGGATGCCGTCATCGCGAACCCCAAAAAGATTGCTGGAGTGGCACCCAGGTGGTAGAAGACCAATTGGACGACCAAGGCTGCGATGGGAGGATGAAGTTGGGAGAGATGGAACAAGATTGTTAAGAGTGTCAGATTGGAGGGTCGAAGCGGAGGACAGGAGGAGTTGGAGGCGAAGAATACTGGAGCCTAAGGCTAGATATGGGCTGTAGGGCCATCGAAGAAGATGGTGGTCGAGGCGCTTATAGGACTTATGACCTGTTATTGATTAGGTTAAACTAACTAACTAACTATCACGCCGTCTCCCAGGAGGGGTAGGCAGAAGGAATGGAACGCCACACTGTTCTGTCCTGACATACTTCTCTCGATTCCTCTACATTCATACATCTTGTCATGCACGCACGTCGATTTCTCCGACTCCTCACGTGACCGACATTCAATATTTGATTGATTTGATCGTGCCACGTTTTCCTCGGCCTTCCTCTATTTCTAGCTCCGTTCACGCCGTTTACATATACCTTCTTTACCATCCACTCATTCTTTCCATGTGTCCAAACCATGTTAATGACCCTTTCCTTATTTTGTTCATAACACTTTCATTCGCACCACATTCACTTCTTATACTTGCATTTGTCACTCTATCATATACAGATTTGCCACACATTCGTCTTAGAGATCTCATTTCTACTGCATTTATTTTACTTTAGGTTAAGCGATCGCTATATGTTAACAGCATTCACCATTCCTCCCTTCTTACGACCACCACGTCTGACCAATTTTTGGAAGATGTATATATGCCACCATGTTGAAAAACACTTCAATTTTTTTTGTTCAATCTATACTAGCGCCATCCATTAAGATTAGGTGTAAGCATTAAGCATCATTGTCATTTGTTTGTAACAATTGAAATTATATTTTCGATCGTTTTGTATCGCTTTTATATTTATGTTAATAGAACCAAATATATAAATTATATTAATTACCACATATTCACTCTCACTTTTGAATTAATAGAATCAAACACAAAAGATGACGCGTGTAAGATTTGAAAAATTTGAAACGAATTTATCGTCATTTCTTTGAAACAATTGAAATTATATTTTCTATCTTTTTGTTTCACTTTTACATGAAAGTAAATAGATCCAAATTTATAAAGTATATTAATAAACCATATATTTGCCTTCATTTTGTGTTGCGGATTCACATTTGAATAAATAGAATTACACGCAAAACAGGACGCGTGGAAAATTTGAAAATATAACGAAACCTAAAGTAATTATTCATTTGTAACAATTGAAATGATACGAAAAGTAAATAAAATTTTGTGAAAATACAAAGTGCTATTCTACTTATTTAAATATATTTTTTGTCCACTTTTATATTTAAGAATTTTTTTTCCGGTTTTTCATATTTTTATTTTTTTTATTGAGGTTAATAAATAGCGATTTCAATATACATTTACAAACACATAGAGACAACAAAACAAGGCCAATTACATGCTACCACAAATATTGTACAACTAATTTAATTTTATACGAAAATTTGGGTAGGTACTTTCCCCCAGAAGAATTAATTATATTTTAATACATATATTTTATATATAGCATTTATTTAACAATACAGCATTTTTACACAAAATAATATGAATAATTTATATAAAATTTCAACGATAAACTTTTTTTTCTAATTTACTCTAATAAGCACCGAGAAAATGTCAGGACACCATCCTAAATAAAGCAAAAAATAAGAAGAAGATTATATACAATTGAATTTACTGCGAATTTTGATAGCAGAGTTTTTTGTGAGATTAACGCTATTTTTTAAATTGACAGATTCGGCCAAGTACCGAGGTAGGTACGGCCCGCCCGTAGTGTGGAATTCCCTCCCTATAGCCGTATGATTGATGATTAAATTTATGGCTGTCGTTTTTCCATCTGTCAAATTGAATGTATGGAAAATTCTGAATCTTAAAGTGGTTAGTATGTACTGTCCCCTGGGTGCCATGGCATATAAAAGAGTACCCTTTGCAGGGGGATATTGGAAGATAAAACAGTTTTTTTTAAATGATTATGAAATGAATATCGATTTATATATATATATATTTGGGATGTGCAAGGTGCCTTTATGAATGGCAGAGGATGTATGGATCAAATTTTTGGACTTCGTACATTGACAGAGAAGTTTCTGGCCAAAAATCGCAAACTTTTCTGTGCATTTGTCGACTTACAAAAAGCATATGATTACGTTAATAGAGAAAAGTTGTGGAAAATATTGTCTGAATATGGAATAAGTACAAAACTGATCACGGCCATTAAGTCGCTATACACGGAAAGCACTGCTAGTGTCAGAGTAAATGGAGATCTTACAGCCTGGTTTGATATCAATAAAGGTGTCAAACAAGGTTGCGTAATGTCCCCGTGGTTATTTAATCTGTATATGGACAATTGTATGAGAGAGCTGAAAGGGTTGGATGTAGGTGCCAAAATGAGCGGAGTGTCAGTAAGCTGTCTCTTGTATGCGGATGACGCTGTCCTACTTGCTGACAACGAGCATGAACTACAAGTCCTGGTGAATTGTATGTATGAGGTATGCATGCGAAATGATCTGATGATGAATGTTAATAAGTCCAAGGTAATGATTTTTGAAAAGGAAGAAACCACGACAGTCTGCAACATTAGCGTGAATGGTGAAAATTTGGAGCAAGTAGTTGAGTTTGTGTATTTAGGTAGTATGTTTACAAGAGATGGGAGAGTGGAGAGGGATATTGAAAGAAGGGTTGGGGCAGGTAACAAAGTGAATGGTGCACTTAAAGTTGTCATCGCAAACAAAAACCTATCAAAAAAAGCTAGAATGGCAGTGCACAATGGTGTTCTTCTACCGACCCTTATGTATGGAAGCGAAGCATGGAACTGGCAAAGGAAGGATGAAAGTAGAATAAATGCAGTAGAAATGAGATCTCTTAGACGAATGTGTGGATACTCTGTGTATGATAGAGTGTCGAATGAAAATATAAGAAGTGAATGCGGTGCGAATGATGGTGTCATGAACAAAATAATGAAAGGATCATTAAGATGGTTTGGACATATGGAAAGAATGAATGAAGAAAGAATGGTAAAAAAATTATATGTTAATGATGTAAATGGTACCAGAAATAGAGGAAGACCAAGGAAAACGTGGCACGATCAAATAAATCAAATATTGAATGTCGGCCATGTGAGGAGTCAGAGAAATCGACGCGCGTGCATGACACGATGTATGAATGTTGAGGAAGCGAGAGAAATATGTCAGGAAAGAAAGGTGTGGCAGTCCATTCTTTCTGCCTACCCCTTCGGGGAGACGGCGTGATGGTTAGTTAGTTAGTTAGTTATATATATTTAAAAAATAACCATACTTATGTTATAATACATGCAGTGCAAATTGAAGTGTTATCACCAAAATTATGATAGGATCATTGTAATGGTTTGAACACGTGAAAATAATGAATGAAGAAAGAATAGTAAAAAAATATATATGTTAACGATGTTCACACCGTTAACATATATTTTCTTGGGTCTTTCTCTATTTGTAGTTCCGTTTACGGAACAAGACCGAAGAAAACGTGGCATAATCAAATTAATCAAATATTAAATGTCGGTCACGTGAGTAGTCGGAGAAATCGACGTACGTCCATTACACGGTGTATGAATGTTGAGGAAGCAAAAGAAAAATGTCAGAAAATAAATGTGTGGAAGTCCATTCATTCTGCCTACTCATTCGGAGAGACGACGTGATGGTTAGTTAGTTAGTTAGTTACTCAATAGTGGCCTAAACATTTATGTAGTGTGTAATGTCTTTTGAGTAATTGAACTGATTTGATTTGATTAAAGGTGTATTATTGTTAGACATGTTAATTTTCTAGTAGACATATTAAAATATATTTTAAGGGAGTGGAATGATTTGCCATATTATCAAACATTTCTCTATGATCCATCAAATGTACCTACAGGAATTTAATAATATCTTAGCAAAGCGATTCAGATAAGAATGTAATGGAAATTGCTTAAATTATATTATATATGGATATAGTGAGATTAAACAAAAAAATATTGATTTAAAAAAAAAGGTAAGTATAAATTATTTATTGTTTCCAAATTATATATTTCGCGATTCATTCTTTCTGCCTATCCCTTCGGGTAGACAGTGTGATGATTAGTTAGTTAATTAAACGTATGTATTAATGTGAAATTTGGAGCTGGCAAAAGAAGGATGAAAGTAAGATAAATTCCGTAGAAAAGAGATCACTGAGAATAATGTGCGATGTGTTAACCTAACGACGAAATAAGGAATAAATGTAAGGAAGGTGACTGAAGTAAAATTGAAAAAGGATCACTAAGATGGTTTGGTTAGATGTAACGAATGAATGAGAAATGAATAGGGAAAACATGCATACAAGCAGTGTGAATGGAAAAAGAAGACGAGGATGATCGAGAAAAATATGGCATGACCAATGATAATTAATTACAATAAGGCATCTACATTCGATGTCGAAAAACATGTTTCAGAGGCGACCTCCTCTGTCCTCAGGTGTAAATATGTAATTATTAAAAGTTATAATTGACACCTCAGTTATTATATACTAACTATTTAAAAGACCTTCGAAGTGCTACGACTGCCACCCCGAAGGTCCCGGGTTCGATTCCCGGCGATGGCAGTGTGATTGTCACACTGCCTTTGGTCTAGTGCAGAATTCACGTGACAATAAAATTGCTACCTATCACATATCACGAGAATCAATATTATTAATATACCCTTCACATTGATTTGACTTGCGCTGTAATTATGTAAGAGCGATTCAACAAAATAATAATAAATTAATGGATGGAAGAAGTCACCCCTGAAACATGTTGC
The DNA here is from genome assembly GCA_022606425.2 of Lepidostoma basale. Classification (NCBI taxonomy): domain Eukaryota; kingdom Metazoa; phylum Arthropoda; class Insecta; order Trichoptera; family Lepidostomatidae; genus Lepidostoma; species Lepidostoma basale. The sequence continues at coordinate 2,902,637 of JAHDVF020000010.1, forward strand.
GTATTATGTTTATATTATATAAAAATATTATATAAACTAGTTGCAACCCATGAAATATTCACGGAAGTGAATATTTTATACCCTTTAAAAACTTGGTTCACTGTACAATCGTAATCAGTAATAATTTTAAACTTTTAATACAAATCTTTTTTTCATAGACGTTAAAATTTTACAATTAACAATACCAAGATGTTCTACTTTTGTTTTCTACACACATGTCGGAACAAAATTCAACATTCAATTTAGTACAAATCAGAACAAAATTCAAAATTAAATTCAGAGTCAGAACAAAATTCAAAGTAGTATTCCTCTTTCGCTCTCTTGTATTCAAAATATTCTCGCACTCTGTCTTGATGATATTGGGGTGTTGGTCTATTTATATTATGATACATACAAGTGATTTAAAGAGTGTTAATAATTCTATTCCAAATAAAATATTATTGAGAGGAAAAGCGTTATCGAATAGTTCAAGGTAACGGAAAACTCCCTGTAGAAAGTGAAAATGCTATCGTGTTCGGCCGCCGTTCCGTTCCGAGAACAAAGTATTATAATTATGAAGCGCTGAAAGCACTTTGCCCCAAGATTAGGAATAAAATAAAGAGGATCATATTATACGTAGTACAAGGTGATACTGGATTCCCAGCGCGGATTTGAATAAAGCTAATAAAGTGGCATAGTAAAAAATAGTCTAGCGAGCAGGAAATGAAATTTCTTACATCGGATGTGAATTAAACCCACGGCTTAGTTTCGTGCAAGAACATTTTTGACAAACGACTCTAGCCCCTATGCAGTGGTAAAAGAATGCAGCTGGTCCGCGTGAAACCTTTTTTTTTTACATCAATAAGGTTATTGCTCCCGGGGTGAGTCCCAGACCCGAAATGCACACGCCAAGGTACGAAACCTGGCAATTTTGTTTTTGGATTCGAGTCCGTACGCAAATAAACGGGACTTCTTCTAAACCCAACGGTATATTAGGTCGAAACTTTCGTTTTAGAGGGGCAGATGTGTGACCAATTTATTGTTATAGCCTCTCACGGAGTGACAGGACAGCAGGGTGGAAGGTTGCGCCCAAAGCGTTTTATATTCGTATTATTAATTTGAAATATGGAAGACAGTTAAGCACATATTATTTCATTCAATTTCATATAAAATCCAGCATTTGTTGTATGTATATATTAAGTATGGTGATTTATAAGCAAAGCAAAAAGTTCTACATATAAAGCAATATTTCATACCCAATTTAAACATTTATACTTTGTTCTACTAGACTTTTTAAGCGGTCACATTTAGATTTTTTAGATTTAAAACACGTCTTAATGCGCCCTTGAGGTGATTACATCACAAAAAAACGGCGCTTTAGAAATTAGCATATTATTATTATTATTATGAAAGCGAAACAGCACAATTTTCTGATAATTAAATCGTTTCAAAAATTATTATATAATTGTATATTTTTTCAAATCAATTTAGGAAGCACTTTTATTTCGAGTAATGAAGATGCCGACAGGTTTCGCATAGTCTAGATGAAACCACCAACATATTAATATATAGTAGTAATAATTACATCATCTATTAACATCTGTACTAATTTTAGATATTATTTGACGGGTCGAGGGTTAGCTTTGTAACCGATCACAGAATTATTATTAATGAGTGTATAGACGTAAAATAAACGAATGTTTTCCACTTTTATATAGTAACATATAACGTATATAAAAAATGAGAGATTTTATTGAAAAATAATTAAATAACAATATATTTTTAAACAACTTCCACTTCTGTTTTTATTTCGACAGCGACATAGACAGTGAAAACCGTCGCTGTCGAAATAAAGACAAAAGTACAAGTAGTTAAAAAACAACGTTTTATTTAACTATAATTTAAAATGAACTTCAATCAAGAGATTTCAGTAAGATCATTTGATTGTTTCTCTATAAGATCTAAGATAATCGTACAGAAAATAAGTTGTTTTAAATGTAGTATTATTTGTGAAGCATGACAGACCCTTAGGAAGAAGTAACTTAAAACTTTGGAAATCTTCTTGTGAATAAAATATTCACATAAAACGTAAATCTAAGACTTTCATCGAACGATATTGTTTAATCTAATAATAACATCAGCCTATTATTAAACGTCGGGTATAATACAACGTGACGAGTACGAAAATACTCAAAATAATTGGAATTTGTATATTCTATATATAAAATGTGTTCCTTGATACATGGTAAGTAATTCATTTTGTATTTGGAAGATACTTTAAATAGACAAATAAGGGATAATTTTATCTGAAGAATTATAAATAAAATACGAGTATATAATGTACTTGTACCTAAAATAATGAACATCTTTAAAAATTATCTAATATTGTAGAATATGTTTTCGTATAGTAATTAAATTATGGTAAGATTCAATATATAGGTACATTATTAATGCACAAACAATCACGAATAGGAATGATTGAATTTTGATACGAAGCCATTCATTGGTGGTTAGACGTATGTATTTAAACATTTTATTACTAAAAAAACAAAAGTGTTATAATTAATTACAAAATCATAATTATGATATTCTGTAGTGTTGACATCTTATGTTTAACAACAATTTTTGTTCTTGTATAGTTTTATATTTATTTTTACAAAACAATTATTAGTTAGTTATTATTAAAATGTGTAATGGGGTTCAAAAGTGTAGTAGGGCTACGATGAGGTATGTTTTGCTGGAAAGTATGCCTCTACAAAATGTCGTAAGACGCCATGTTGCATTTACAACAGCAACACTACTATAAAGTCCAACTCTCTAGGGTCCACGAGAGGTCTTTTAAAGACCCCGCGAACCCCGGGCAATGTGGCACATATTACTTATATAGTGCCATAGCAGATAGAGAGAGGACGAATGGCGAGCTTCCAGCGCCATAAAACTAGATGCACCCAGCTAAGGAAAGGTTAACCCGACAGAAAATCCTCCAGAGAAGGCAAGGGGATACCACTCTGGATATTTTTCCCCAGGTCATCACTAAAAAGGTGATAGTCAACGTTAGGGAGACCTGACAGGACACAGAAAGAAGAAGAATGCATTTTGGTAATCCATTGTTTTGGCCAAAACACTATGAAACTTATATTATTTCAAGTTTTAATTTTGAAACAATGTTATTAGGCGTTAAAAAATGTATTAATTAATTTTTATGAAGTTATCGCGAATGCCCTTTCGCCAATCTAAAAAAGCATTTTTTTTATACTTGATGAAGCTAATATATATAAAATTTATTAATATATTGTGATACGTATAATAATATTGTGACAAAGATTCAATATTTAAAAATGTATTTTGTGCTGTAAAATCTAGAAGGCTTGTAAAATGTTAAAAAGTATTGGTAAAATATAAATTTATCTGAATTGCAAGTTCTCTGTACACTGAATGTATTGCACGTGTACAAGCGCTAGACAAGAGTATAGTGGATGGTTCAAATCACTACATTACTATTCATTTGTAATAATGAGGAAGTGGAGTATGTACTGGTCTGTGTATCAGAACCGAAATGAGTCGCTTTATATTGGCTCCACCCACCCTAATAATTAAGAACTTGCACATTTTAAAACTCATTTTAAGTAGATACCACGAAAAATGTAATCTTTAGCAAATCAGCCACATCGATGACGCTATTATAAGTAGGCAATATCTGCATTTTGTTTATGGTATGATTTTGTTTTCTTCACTTTAAGTATTTTTAAGGCTAGCAAATTTACAATGTCACGGATATATTTTGATGACATCACACACCATCTTCATATAACGAACTTTCAAAGATAAAATCATTATTGAATAATGTAAGTTTTTGAATCATTATTGAATATATTAAATATCTTAAGATTGCATGATCGCAGAATTCTAATAATAAATTTATTGAATAAATAAATAAAATGTGATTATTGTAGGTTTGAAAGAAAACGCCTGTTCTCTAGAAGATATGAAATTTAAGTAAATATAACTAACTAACTTACCATCACGCCGTCTCCCCGGAGGGGTAGGCAGAAAGAATGGAACGCCACACTGTTCTGTCCTGACATACGTCTCTCTTGTCATGCATGCAGTCGATTTTTCCGACTCCTCACGTGACCGACACTCAATATTTGATTGATTTGATCGTGCCACGTTTTCCTCGGCCTTCCTCTATTTCTAGCTCCGTTCACGCCGTTTACATATACCTTCTTTACCATTCTGTCTTCACTCATTCTTTCCATGTGTCCAAGCCATTTTAATGACCCTTTCCTTATTTTGTTCATAACATTTTCATTTGCACCCCATTCACTTCGTATACTTGCATTTGTCACTCTATCATAAACAGATTTGCCACACATTCGTCTTAGAGATCTCATTTCTACTGCATTTATTCTACTTTCATCCTTCTTTTGCCAGTTCCATGCTTCACTTCCATACATAAGGGTCGGCACAAGAACACCATTGTGCACTGCCATCTTAGGTTTTTTGGATAGGCTTTTGTTTGCGATGACAGCTTTAAGTGCACCATTTATTCTGTTGCCTGCCCCAACCCTTCTTTCAATATCCTTCTCCACCCTCCCATCCTTTGTAAACATACTTCCAATTTTTTAAGTAAATATTTATATGAAATTCAATTAAAACATATGTACATATTACCGTTCTTCTGTAAATCTTACAAGTATGTGTTAATTATTATACATAAAAATTGAGTTTAATACCACTGCAACAATAAATAATTAAATTCGATAAATAACTACATATGTTGTGAAATTATTATTAGAAAAAAAAATTAAGAAACGTTGATATCGTATTTACTTTTGTTATATCGATGTAACTGTTTCAATCGAATGATACAAATAAAATGTAGTTATTGTTTCTTGAACAATGATGTAAAACTCCATATTAAATAATTAATACGAATAAAAACGTCAGTTTTAAGAAGTTTTATTATATTTTATGGGAATGACATGTTTCGCCCTTTTAAGGCATTATCAAAAAACTAAATCGACGATAAAATGAATAATAAGAAAAAATAATTTAAAAAGTTCATTCTCTATAAGTTTTATTCCAAAGCAACGCGTAACATGTCACCCCCATATAACACAATGAAACATCAAAAAAAAAAAACGTTTTCATTCGTATAAATTATACAATGTGGATCTCTTTTCAAGACACAATAAATTAGTTTTTTTGTACAAGCTATAAAAAGATATTTAATAATATTATCTAGAGAACACGTTGCATAAATGAATGAACGAGATTTTTTTTAGACAATAATTATTTTTAGATATGTTCGGGGATCGCACAATGAAGCGATGTTACAGAAGTATTTGAAAGCCTAGAGTAAAACGCCTATTTTCACAAAAAAAAAACTAACTAACTAACTAACCATCACGCCGTCTCCCCGAAGGGGTAGGCAGAAAGAATGGACTGCCACACTTTTCATTCCTGACATATTTCTCTCGCTTCCTCAACATTTATACATCGTGTCATGCACGCGCGTCGATTTCTCTGACTCCTCACATGGCCGACATTCATTATTTGATTTATTTGATCGTGCCACGTTTTCCTCGGTCTTCCTCTATTTCTGGTTCCATTTACATCATTAACATATAATTTTAATTTTACATATAATGTGTGGATACTCTGTGTATGATAGAGTGTCAAATGAAAATATAAGAAGTGAATGCGGTGCGAATGATGGTGTCATGAACAAAATAATGAAAGGATCATTAAGATGGTTTGGACATATGGAAAGAATGAATGAAGAAAGAATGGTAAAAAAATTATATTATATGTTATTTTCACAAAATGTTATTAATAAATGCAATGTTATTGATTACCTTGAAGCTACACCTTAAATACTATCTGCACGCACACATAAGCGCGCTGTGCATGTGTTTGTATTGTACATAACAATGTGTATGCAGCATGTACATTGTACACACACGAGGTACGCGAGCTGCTTCCCTAGCGTCTAACGCATAGTTTTGAAAATTTCGCATTTCGTTCCCCTAACGGGTGCACGTGCACCGGGGGTGGGGGCCGGGGAGGGGGGCGGTAGGGGGTCGCCCCCGCTCCTCCGCCCCCGCCCCCGCCAGGAACTAGACCTAACGCACTGTATTGATTTTTTATTAGTGCATACGCGTGAGACAAGCCGACAATAATTCTGCTCCGGCTATTTTAAATGTACCTTTGATAACATTTTATTGACGCAGTCGAATCAAATAAGCGCCGACGTTTTATTTATCACGAAAATTCTGGTGGAAATAGATTTTTAAAAATAATTTATAGCATTTATTGAAGAATAATAATGAATTATCCAAGTTTGTATAAAACACGAAAAATGACTATTTTTTATAACTAAATAACTAACTAACTAACCATCACGCCGTCTTCCCGGAGGGGTAGGCAGAATGAATGCACCTCCACACTGTTCTGTTCTGACATACATCTCTCGATTCCTCTACATTCATACATTGTGTCATGCACGCACGTCGATTTCTCCAACTCCTCACGTGACCGACAATCAATATTTGATTGATTTGATAGTGCCAAGTTTTCCTTGACCTTCCTATATTTCTATCTTCGTTTACGTCGTTTACATATACCTTCTTCACCATTCTGTTTTCACTTATTCATTCCATGTGTCCAAAGCATCTTAACGACCCTTTCATTATTTTTTTCGTAACACTATCATTCGCACTGCATTCACTTTTTATATTTTCATTCGAAACTCTATCGTACACAGATTTTCTACACATGAGATCTAATTTCTACTGCATTTATTTTACTTTCATCCTTCTTTTGCCAGGTCCATGATTCACTTCCATAAATTAGGGTTGGCACAATAACACCATTGTGTGCTGACTGAATTATTTATAATGATTAAATAAAATAACGGATCTACTATGTGTAAGAGAAATGAATGTCAAACTTTAATTAATATCTCTGATTGGCATTAATGAAGTAACATTCTGATAATCGACCCTACAAAACAAATAATTCAATATATATGCATTAACTGTTTAAATTTTGCTACACTGTTTTAATAAGTGTAACAATTTATTTATTATTTTCTCAGAAACTTATAAATTTTCGCCATCCTATGTTGGCACCATGTGATACAAAACACCAAAGTTAAAACTGAAAGAATTAATTTATACAGAGTCCATAACTCATTATTGTGATAAGTCATAATTAAAATTAAGTATGTGTATCGTTAAAATTAAAATAAACATTTAAGAAATATGTACATAAAAAAATCATAAACCAATGCATATATACGTAAAATCAAATTCTGATAAAATGGCTTCTTCCTTCTACGCCGCAGAAGCACGTCTTCGGTGACGCAGAAAATCGAAAAATTATATTCCCTTTACCTAGAAAATTACGTTTCGGAGGTGTCATTGATAGCTTTTTAGGCTCTAGCAGGAATATTTTAGATGCCTTATACCGTAATAGTGTCGAGCCATATCTGTTTTACTATCTTTGGTGCCGCGTGACACCGATGAAAAGTACTTAAGCCATTTTCATAACTTTCACAGTTTCACGAGATAGAGTCACCCGAAGCATTATTAGATAGTTACAGCGCAAATGTATTTTCAGCAACGTTAACGTTGCTCATTGGTGTTCTTGTAGCGACCCTTATGAATGGAGAACGAATGGAACTTCAAAATGAGGACGAAAGTTGAACAAATGCAGTAGAAATGAGATCCCTTATTAATTTATATATGATAATATTATATAAGAAGTAAAAGCATCATTAAGATGGTTTGGACACATGAAAATAATGAATTAATTAATAATGGAAAATAAACTAACTAACTAACCATCACGCCGTCTCTCCGAAGGGGTAGGCAGAAATTAATAACTGCCACACTCTTCTATCCTGACATATTTCTCTCGCTTCCTCAACATTCATACATCGTGTCATGTACGCGCGTCGATTTCTCTGACTCCTCACATGGCCGACATTCAATATTTGATTTATTTGATCGTGCCACGTTTTCCTCGGTCTTCCTTTATTTCTGGTCCCATTTACATCGTTAACATATAATTTTTTTTACCACTCTTCCTTCATTCATTCTTTCCATATGTCAAAACCATCTTAATGATCCTTTCATTATTTTGTTCATAACACCACCATTCGCACCGCATTCACTTCTTATATTTTCATTCGACACTCTATCATACACAGAGTATTCACACATTCGGCTAAGAGATCTCATTTCTACTGCATTTATTCTACTTTCATCCTTCTTTTGACAGTTGCATGCTTCGCTTCCATGCATAAGGGTCGGTAGAAGAACCCCATTGTGCACTGCCATTCTAGCTTTTTTGGATAGGTTTGTGTTTGCGATGACAACTTTAAGTGCACCATTCACTTTATTGCCTACTCCAACCCTTTTTTCAATATCCCTCTCCACTCTCTTGTAAACATACTACCTAAATACACGAACTCATCTAATTGCTCCAAATTTTCACCATTCACGCTAAGATTGCAGACTGTCATGATTTCTTCTTGGTGTAATGGTAAATAAAGTTTACGTAAACGACGTAATGGAAGTAGAAATAGAGAGACCGAGGGAAACGTGTGTACGAATAAATCAATTAAAAATTTTAAATGTTGGCCATGCGAGGAATCGCAGTAATCGAGATGCATGCATGATACGATGTATGGATGTTGAGAAATCGAGTGAAGTGTGTCAGGTGAGAGCAGTGTGGCGGTCCATTCTTTGGTTAATTAGTTAGTAAAAGTTGTATGAAAAATTGTAAAACTCAATATTATTCACATTTATACACTAAAATTAGAATTCTCTCACATAATCAAGTCTTTTCATCGCAAAAGCTCTTTTAAATGTCCAAGAAAGAGTGTATTATTGAGCCCGGTCTAACTATCTCCCCGGCTGGAGTAGTTTTAATAAAATGCGAGGAGTTTTAAGAAAACATGGCGATGAATTATTCATAATAGAAGTTAAATTTATTGGACCTCCGCTGGAGAGAATTCTACTATGGTAGATTTAATGATAATTCCTTTGGAGTGCACTAAAGCGTAAGAGCTTTCTGAGAATATTGGGTTTACGATTCAAATATAAGTATTGTACAATACATGTGTCTGGTAGGAACAGATTTAAATATACAATATTATAATATACCTAATTGAATGTTTACATTTGAAACACTGTTTTTACGTACCTATTACAATTTATTTATATGAGCTGTTTCGCCAACCTATGTTGGCATCATCAGGTGCCAAACAACTAATGTACATTATTACGCTAATGGTTATTCAAAATGGTATCTAATGAAACATAATTGAATGATACCACTGTTGTAAAAAATACGAAGTGCAATTCTATTTATTCAAATGTGAATCCACAACACAAAGTGAAACCGAATATATTTAAAAAAAGCGCATTTATAATTTTTTTGTTAATACATTTAGATTTTTTTAAGCTATGATATTGATTCTGGTGACATGTAGGTAGTTAATCTATCGTCATTTTATTGTCATGTGAATTCTACAACATACCAAAGACAGTGCGATAATCACACTGCCATCGCCGGGATCGAACCTGGGACGTTCGATGTGACAGTCATAGCTCTTGCCACTGTGTATTTATTTACTTTATTTTTATGTAAAATATAATATTTTAATAAATAAAATAATAATACATTTTTAGTAATTTGTATCAACAACACTAGTAACACCAACCGGTTTCGCTCCCGGCGGAGCTTCGTCAGGGTGAGAGAGTAAACACTTTTAAACAGTTTACTCTCTCACCCTTACGAAGCTCCGGCGGGAGCGAAACCGTTTGGTGTTGCCAAATAAAGTGGTGTTTATACAAATTACTAAAAGTGTATTATTATTTTAATTACACTGGATTTTTTCAAAAGAAAACACTGTTTAATATTCCACTAAACTGTATTTATAGACTACATAACATGTTTCGGAGTTACCTCCATCTTCAGGTGTAAATATACGACGTAATATATCAGTCGTATATTTATGTAAATACGAGTATATAACCCCTGAAGATGGAAGTAACTCCGAAACATGTTGTGTAGTCTATAAATATAGTACAGTGGAATATTAAATAGTGTTTTCTTTTGAAAAAAATCCAGTGTAATTACAATGGAATTCCACAGTGTTAACGCCTTAACTTTCAAGAAATTATTATTATTTTATTTAATAATGTTACCATAAATTAAGTGCTTCATACGAAAGTTTACAAAAACATTGCATTATTTAGGTTATTTGTAAGTTAATTAGTCATTATATTTTTCCAGAAACATCAATTTAGATAATTAGTTTTAACGAACCAATGTTAATTTGTATATTGTATACATCCCAACATAATAAATCAACACTTGTACACGAACATTATATATATACCAATACATAATACATAATGGTATTGATCACAGATGTTATGGTACATAGCAACGCGATCATAATCGGTGATCGATGATCGGTCACACCTCTCTCCGGGTGCGTTTAGTGCAGGGGGGTTGGGATAGAATTAAAAAGAGAAAGAGTATTATATTGCCACACGTGGGAGTGACACGCAGCTGTCGTCTCGCTTCCTATGTGCACTAAACGGATAGAATGTAAAAAAAAATATATATTTAAAATCAAATTGGAGTGTTTTGTAAATGGTTTTACTTATCGATTGAACATACTTAGTTATATGAAATACTAAGATCAACCGTTATAGGCATATTTTATAATCATTGGTCATTTTAATAGAACCACTTAAAACTTCGATACATTATTTTATTGTTAAAATTTAAAACACTGTTGTTATATCACAATTTCTTTTTATTCACTGAGTTTCGCGACAGCTGTTTAGCCAACCGATTTTGGCATCATCAGGTGTTACAATAAACTAAAGTAACAAATGAAAAGACTTACTATTTATATTTGTTACTTTAGTTTATTGTAACACCTGATGAGGCCAACTTCGGTTGGCGAAACAGCTGTCGCGACACTCTCAGTGAATAAAAAGAAATTGTGATATTATAACAGTGTTTTTAATTTTAACAGTAATAATGTTGAAGTATCATAGAATTTCGATCAAAACAATGGACTATTTAATAAATTATTTTTACACATAAAGTCAGTGTATGTATATTTAAGATATTAAGATTCAAAAACAGTATTTGAAATTTAAATGCCTCGGGTAATGGAAATGATTTTACACAAACACAGTGAGTCTTTTCCTTGTGCGCCCTTGAAGTGATTGATTTTACAAAACGGGGTACAAACTAATTAACTAACCATTACGCCGTTTCCCCAGGGGTAGGCTGAGAGGATGGATCTCTCGCGCCTCTTCTACATTCATACATCGTGACATGCCGCTCGTCGATTGTTGTTACTTCGAACAAGGCCGCCTTTCAGTAATTGATTAATTTGGTCATGCCATGTCTTCCTTGGCCTTCCTCGACTTCTTTTCCCATTCAGACTACTTGTATATATCTTTTTAACCATTCTTCCCCCATCCATTTGTTACATATGTCCAAACCATCATTCATCCGCCTTATATCCCTTTCTTACTTCATCATTAGATATTCTATCATACGATATCTCGTACATTGTTTTTCGCGCATTCTTCTTAGTGACCTCATGTCTACGGCATTTATCCTACTTTCATCCTTCTGCCAACTCCAAGCTCCACCACTTCCATAGATAAGGTTGGGACTAGAACTGCATTGTGCACTGCCATCTTCGCTTCAGTCGATATATTTCTATAATATTATTAAAAGATATATTTTTTCTTGTTGTTATAAATTCAACATTATTGAATTTCATGTTCTGTATTTCTGCTGAAGCATTTTATTTGGAATATACGCATAATGGGCTAGTGGGTGTATTGATATGGCCGCCGTCTGTACCTAGCGACAAGTACTTCGGTCCACCCCTCGCGCGCTATACCCGCTGTACGCATCACATCCACCGCGTGACCTTCAATCGCAGGATGCTGAAACCTCTCAACTCAATGGGAGAAGATAGACATCCCCGTATGTATAATATACGCGAGCGAGTACCTGCGCGATTGCGAGCTTTCCAGGTCGCGTTTGCGTCGCGGCAAAGCTCTCTCGAGCAAAATTCTACATGACTCATTTACAAATGAATCAACAATTTTGCCGATAGCATGTGTGCAAACAGTTTAATTTATTTCCTTTTTTAAATCTTTTCACATATGAAAATTAAATATATATAATACATTATTCAATTAATTGAAAGCTTCATTCGTTCGTTCTTTTAGAAATTGTAATCGTCACTCGATGATAAATATTCTGGTTAATTCAACGCGTAATAATGGTACTGGTAAATCCAATGAGTCACGCTGAATTCTGGAGAGTTTTCTCAACTTTTTAAAGTAGTTGTGAAGAAAAAACTCATTTTCTTCTTACAATCGATTAGAAAACTACATTATATTTATATTTAAATGCAATTTCAAAGTCAACATTTTCAATTGTATGCTTCATATAGAATAATAAACATACATTTATATCATACATAGTATATAGTATTATATAATAAAAATAGGGAGCGAAAGGATATTCAATTTTTGGGAAAGTATTTTATTAAATTTAATGACGCAGAGGAAATCCTTTCCTCCGAAATGGAATAACAGCATAATTATATATTATACAGATATAAATTTTCATTTTACGTACATCAAATATTTTATTATTTTATTATATCGTTTTGGCAGGTTTTTAATTTCAACGATCCGCTCCTGAAAAGGGTGCTGTAGCTAAAACTAAGGTGCAGAGTAAAAAAGATCCTACCTTCTTCTCGGTGAGCTTCTCACACCTTCGCTGCTTGCAGATCTGATGACTTTTGTCGTTTCTGCACGGCGCGCAGTCTCCGCAGTTGTCCTTGCGTTGGCATCCGATGCATTCCCCGCAGCGTTTGCGCTTCTTCTTCGTCTGAGGAGAAGTTTTCCGAGTTAAAGCACAATACAAACGTAATAATAACATAACCAAGAAAGAAATCTGATAGAAAGCAGGTCTAATTGTTTCTAGAAACACATATTATAATATATAGTTTCTTACATAAAAGCTTAATTCTTAAATGTTTTACAACAATGATATTCCGTTTGTTACATTCTCAAACGAGGTGTTATAATCCTAAAATTTCTTAAATAAAACGATGTTTATTTTATAACTATTTCCACATTTGTCTTTATTTCGAGAGCGATCGGTTTCGACAGGCTCGCTGGCATCGACAGACTAGGCTTATGAAGCCAGCAAGCCTGGCGAAGCCGGTCGCTGTCGAAATAAAGACAAATGTGGAAGTAGTTATAAAAACATCGTTTTATTTCATTATTATTTACAATGAACATCCATCAAGAGAATTCAGTTAAATCATTTTATTATCCTAAAACTTCTTAATTGTAGTGATCTTTGTATTAGTTAATAAACGACTATTTAAATAAGGTATTAGAATTTTAATTAACTTAAAAATGAGAGTGAAAATCTCAAGAGCTTTTCAGATATATTGATGTAAATGCTATCGTGATATCCGTTAGATAATTAAAAGAACTGCGGGAAACGACGAGAATTTGATGATAAATAATTTTACTTATATCATTTCTTGTCAAATTTAAAACACTTATAATATCACCATTTCTTTTTATTTACTGAGTGTCGCGACGGCTGTTTCGCCAACAGGTGTTAAAATAAACTTGTTTATGAGACAATAATTGAGTTTATTGTAACACCTGATGATGCCAACATCGGTTGGCGAAACAGCTGTCGCGACACTCGGTAAATAAAAAGAAATTGTGATATTACAAGTGTTTTAAATTTTAACAGTAATAATGTTGAAGTATCATAGTTTTTCGGCCAAAACAATGGACTATTTATATTAATATCTATAATAAAACTTTAGTCAAACTATCGTCCAATATTTTTAGAAAAACGAGAGTATAAAATAAACGGAAATGTAATTACATATGAAGAACTTTAAAATAAAATAAAATTGTTTTTAGTGGCTCAAAACAAGTCATGGATCAGAGCAGAGGATAATACTCATTCAGAGCGCAAAAATCAGTACTGAACGTAATAAAGAAATTAAAGAGCTGAATAACAAGAGCCAGAGACAAGTGCGGACACATCCGTAATGAAACTGATTGATTTGATGGGAGTTGATCAATGAGTTGCTCATTGACTACACACGACCATGCCAGCGCGCCGCAGCGCTTATCTGCTATCCTTCACTGGAGTCGGACATGGATTTATTTCACTATTATACTAAGCATCCAAAAAATAGTTAAACTTATTTTGAATGTTATGTCAATAAACTTCAAGCTCAGGGATTAGTCTCCGCTCAAAAACATAAATAGGTTTGGAATTATGAGCATAGTATAGTTAAATGAAATGAAATAAATGAAATGTTACCTGCTTATCACTAGAGATGTCGTCAATGTCAGACAGGCTGGCGTGAGCAGATGGCCCCGAAGGAATGGGTCCACGGCGACTTGCCCCGCCTGTGGAGGACACGGCTGACACCTGCCCGCTGCTCTCTGTCCCCACTTCCATGCCGGACCCATCAGACTCTCCATTGGATTCCAGACTATTGGCTCTCATTTTTCTTCGTTCCTTTTTCCTAAAGTCACTTCTCGTCGGTGAAGCCCCATTCTGGAATACGTCGTTCTTAGATTTGTCGTACGAGTTGTCCATAAGAGTTATTGGATTTTGGAACTCGGAAGGATGTAACCCGTTCGGAATGAACTTGGTATCCTGCGTAATAGGGATGGTCGTGTTTCCAATTTTCATTTCAAATGGCGGAGGCTCATTTTTAAGAACGTGAACCACAGTCTGATTCGGAATGTTCTGGATTAGTGTGCCATTTTGGTGGAGAAGGCCATTTTGGGGTTGGAAGTTGAGAGTAAGATTCGGTTGATAGAGCAGGTGGCGTTCGTCCAGGTACTGCGGGCCCAGAGGTAGGGCGTACGCCCGAGGATTGACGGCCGCCAGAGTGTGGAAGGCGGCCGGAGCCAGGGGAGTGAGGGTGGCCGGAGATGGCGCCGGCCCTGGAGAGCTCACGCCCACCGCCGAGGGGGCTAGCGCCTCGGCCGCGGGCTCGGAGAAAGCGTGGAATTGGCTCTGGAAGGAAGGTAGCTTGGAGTCTGCGAA
The DNA here is from genome assembly GCA_022606425.2 of Lepidostoma basale. Classification (NCBI taxonomy): domain Eukaryota; kingdom Metazoa; phylum Arthropoda; class Insecta; order Trichoptera; family Lepidostomatidae; genus Lepidostoma; species Lepidostoma basale. The sequence continues at coordinate 2,917,787 of JAHDVF020000010.1, forward strand.
GCCGCCGCGGAGGGCCGCGTCCTTGCCGGGCCCCTCCCACGGGCGGTACTGCGGCTGGCCGCGCTCGTAGTAGTCCCAGGAGATGTCCAGCAGGCGCGCGTCCTGCGTGCGGGGCTCGCCGTCCTCGGGGAAGGGCGCGAAGGAGGCCGCGTGCTCCCCGCCCGGGAAGCCGCCTCCGCCCCCGCCGCCCCCGCCCGCGCCCAGCGCCTCGCTCATCCCGCCCACTACCCACAGCACACCATTTCCTAGGCGGACTGCCAATTTATCGATAGCTGTCGCACTTTCTTGGGATAATATTCACTGCACCATTTGCCTACGTCGCGAGGAACATACTCCTCTGATATTAACTTTGGGACGCTATAATCGCGCAATAGAAAACTTTCCGGTCATGTCGACAAAAATCACGTAAGAAAATATATGTTCGATAGCCGCAACTTGTATGAGTATATATCACGAAAAGTGTTATAGTATCCGTAGTACACGCACAGCACTCAGTGTCGCTTATCGTATAGACTTAACTTACGTAGACTAATTCTGTATACTGTGACAGGCGAACTTTATTCCGTAGACTATATTAATAATTTCTTCTTTGGCTTGAAAAATAGAGTATATTTTTTTGAGCTTATTTATTTTTGAATATTTAAGGCAATAATAGTTAGATACAAATGTTATATTCGGTATTTTGTTACAAAAATAGTTTTGGGTCCTATACGGTAAAGCGCAGGATTCTACCTAATCTTATTAATTCCAAAGGCTACTGATTTTGTACTTTAACAGGTTTTGAGAGTGAACGGCGGTGACTTAAACTTTACATAAATATGGCGTTCCTTCTTTGGTGAATGCAATAAATTATTATTATCTATGGCTTTTATAAGTTACGTTTAAAATTACGGAGAGTTATCACTTAAAGTTATTTATTATTCATAAGTGAATTTGCACTTTGGATTCCTGGAAATATGGCGGTGGAGGCGAGCGGCTCACAGCTTTGTCTGTCAGCGCTCCAACATGCTGCGGCTTCCACGGGAACGTTAGACGTCTTGTTCTGGAACGAAAAGAACACAATTATTTATTGGTTAATCAACATTCATTTATGCGATGGCACCCCCGAGCCCGAGCAAACAGCGCCGGAGAAAGCGCCACTAATGAGATAGATTGGAAATGTCTTGCTGAATTCAGATGGATAGGAAAAGGTACTCTCGGATAGGATATAGAAGAGTCTTTTCGATAGACGACGGCAGTGGACATAATGTGGGTTGAAAGGGATGATATAGGTGGTGTTCGGGTAGAAATGAGATGGATTGATGAAATGGCACGTTTTTCCATAGACGGATAAATGGAAGGATATATACGTCTAAAATCTCCATCATTATTTAATAAATTTACTAGTTCGTTATATTCGCACCCTTTACAGACAGTTAAAACATTAATACTTAAAATATAAGTATAAGTTTATTCATAAAGATTTGTATTATAATATAATATGTATTATAATATAATGTCATGTTCTTTAAAAAAATTTAGGAGCACAGATTTTTAAAAGTTTAAAGAGAAATTAATATAGGACAACGGAACGTAAAAAATGAAAAAAAAAATCGTATCGGGCAAGCGGATTTTTAATATTAAATTAAACCGATTCTGAAAATGTGGACAAAAGAAAACAAAATTTTATCAAAATAACTGACTTATTAATTATTAGTGTAAAATTTCTATTTATAAAGATTAAACACTTAGTACACTTTATAAATGTATCAAAAATATGACGATTAATTTGATAAACTTGGGTCCCGTCACTGCTAGTGTGCACATGGCAAAGTTTCCCGAACGCAACTATAGCGCGGGGTATCGCAGGCCAAAAGCCACATGGACCGGCGGCCGACCTAGTGAAAGCGTCGCGGCGCCCGCGGAGGCGGCGGCGGTGCCGAAAGCGAAAGTACCGGCGCACTGACCTACGGGCCCGTTACCCTCAGCCGGGAGCTTACGGGGTAGTATCACCAGTTGTGACCACCAAAACATGAAGTTTACGTAAAACAAAACATAGTTTTTTTTCTGTGTGATCTGTTTAAGAATTTCAATTAAATATAATATTAATACACTTGTAAATTTGTATTTACACCACTATATTCTTCTCAACAACCAACTGGTTTCGCTCCCGCCGGAGATTCGTCAGAGTTACAATCAATAAACACATTGTCAAAGTGTCAAGTGTCAAAGACACAGTGTCTTTTGTAACCTAAACGAAGCTCTATTATAAATAAGTTAAGTAAGAAAGCGTTATTATAAATAAATAGTTGATGATTTTCATTATATAAATTGACCACGAGTACACGTGCATTATATTGCTTATAGATTCTTTATAAAAGAAAAAATATGTTTAAAATTTTATTTATCAACATATGGGTTACTTTGAAAATTAATTCGCATGCTAAATGGAAAGTGACGAACAATTGAAACGAAGTATCAAAAGTTTCTTTTTCAAAAATATGTAGTGATTAAGAATTCTGTTAAAAAAAAAAACAATGTTGAACACATTTTGTAGAATAGGTTTGGATTTTTGTTGTTGTTAAGAAACAGATTTAACTATAGCGGTCTGTCTGTAACTGGGCTAGTCACCCTCTACTATTATTGGGAGGGAGCAGACTACAGCCTACAACCACTCGCTATGAGTCACGGAATTATTGTATTGCTTTGCGAATTGTACACAAATGTTTACGTAGAGGGATTTTCAAACGACACTTTCACTGACGCATCGCTCTTTAGGAAATAACTATCACGTACACTGTGGATTATTTTTTATTTATACACTCAAGCTATATTATACGTATAACAATGTTACAAATATTTCAATATGTAGTAACAATTCTTAAATTCTTTCTTTATGATTGGTTTATAAATATATATTGGTATTGAACTTATTTTCAATGTTAAGAATGTTGTGGAATATAAGAATATAGGAGTATTATATTCAAATTCATATTACAAATATAAATACATTTAAGTCGTCTGTTTGGAAGAATGAATACGACGCTAATGAGGCTGAATACTGTTCAATATTTGGAGTATTTTCCTTGTTATTGTTGTATATTGATGAACATTGTTACATTAATATGAAAAATTAAATCTTCAAAGGGACCAGTTAAATTATTTTATTGCTCTCCCCACCAGCATCAACAGAGGCAGATTGGTTCTACATGTTGGGACTTAAAACTTACGATAATAGATGGTCATAATAGGCATATTTTACTACTTGTTTGATCCATTTAAGGCGTCATTACTGTAGAATTCCACAATTGTAATTTTTTATGAATTAAAACACCGTGTTTTCCATATTTGAGTAAACAAAAAAGTGTTATTCCTTTGTCATGAGTAAAGCGATATAAACTGAGATATTATTATAAATATCTTAAAGTTTAAATCGTTTTCGCGATGATGAAGGTATAAAAAAATATCTTCGATACACGTCTATAAAAATAGTCTAAAAATGAAAAAAATAAAATAATAATAACTTATTTAAATATTTTACTGCACATTATACATTAATATCTGCAAGGAAAATAATTTATATTATTTCAATGACATACGAATTAAATAAAAAGGTTTTTTGTGAACTAATTTACCAAATTTTGATGGTAATAAAAAAACGGTGTTTTCTTTAAAATCTTCATATAAATTTCTAAGAATTAGTACAGTATTATAGATTAAAATAATAGAACCAAGCATATTTAAGGATTTCTGTAATGATTTGTTTATATTCCATAAAATTTTCGTTACTGTACGCGATTTTCTTTTGGAATGATTTCAAAATAGCTGAGAGTGCCAGGGTTTTATTATTACGAATTGACTTAAAAAGTTTACTTTACTTAGTTTTTTGTTCCTAGTTAAAAAGAAACCATGTTATAGCAACACTACTATGTTGATTTATTAAACAAAATGTTAAAATCGTTAGGTGTTTAGGAAGAATGAATATAATTGGAGAAAAACATACTTGAAAGTAGATATAAACTCTTTTTATAAGCACGATAAAATAATATAATAGTTTTTTTTTGTTGTAGTTGTTGTTTCAAATGGTTCAAAATGAATGCAAGTGTCTGTTAACTGTATGTTTTTGTATATGTAATGGTTTCGATCCTACAGGATTTCGACTTGGGTCACTTTAGAAATACTAGTTTGGTTTATCAATAGTGCGGCCCTAATGTAAAATTAATACGAATGAAATCTTTTTTTTTTTACATTTTTAATTATTTTTTATGGGATGGCAAGTTTCGCCATGCTATGGCATTATCAAATGTTGTGAATAATGTTACATAATGACCTAATATGTATCATTTGATAATGCCTAAACTTCTTCCAAACTTCTAGAAAAGTGATGTTGTCGTTCGTATTCATTATTTAATACTAGCTGACCCGGCAACGCTTCGCTATTGCTAAATTCGAGTACATAAATAAACCCAATATATATTCAACAAATACAATTAAAGTTCAATAACAATTCGTTTATTTATTGGATTAAATGCCATGTGTATGGATGCAAAAATGTGTGTCTATATCTTTAAAACAAAGTTTCAATCCAAGCAAACTCGCTGTGAATTATAAACTTGAATACATATTACTAAGGTAATTGAAAAACTATTTTTTGAATATTTTATATGAAATTTAATAATCAAATAAACAATATTATATCACATTTGCAGAAAACATTCATTATATTAAAGAAACAAAACTCTTGATTTTGTTGTCCATGAAATTCACATCAGAGCCAATAAAGTAAGTTTCTACGATCGTGATTTCGGCACTGCGAGTCCGCTGGCGTGGAATAGTAATATAGATGATAATACTACAAAAGCCTCCCTTCCCGACTTCCACAACTGTATCCCTCGCCGCTCTGCGCCATTGACCTCCTGCCACTCGTTTAATGTCATCAGACCATCTTGCTTGTGATCTGCCAGAATTTGTGTAGCTGTTTCTCTTTCGCCACTCCAGGCCAGAAGATCTTATCACCCGTTGTCCTTGCTTTATGACCGATCCCATTCCATTTAAACATTAGTTATTTTACACGCTGCATCGGCAACTTTGGTCCGATCCTTGATTCATCAATTTTGGGCCCTGGAATTAAAAAAAAAAAAATTTGAATTGCCATAAGGCGGACACCGAAGAGACGCATAAGGCAAAATTTAAATTTCCATACAATGAATGAATTACAACTGTTTTTCACTTGTTTGCTGAAGATATTCTTCATATAAAAGGCAGTTCATGCTATATGCATAATAATAATAATAATAATTAGGCTAATTTGTCAAATTAACTAACTAACTAACTAACCATCACGCCGTCTCCCCGAAAGTGTAAGCAGAGAGAATGGACTGTCACACTTTTACTGATGCGGCACTCCATCCTTCTCTTTTCGCCCCGCGGGAGGCGCGGTGTGATGGGTTGCGAACCTCATCGCCACCAATAGGCATCTCCCGCGCACACTTCGATCGTCCAACACCCACAAAATAAATCTAAAACAAATAATATAAAATACAATGATATAAAATAAAATAACAAAATAAAAATAATTTTACACAAAATGTTCTTTTTAGACGGTGCACATATTGTCTATTTAATTTATAATATGTTCCACGTATCCACTGTTTTTTAATTTAGCACATAATGTAATAACACATAATGTTTTTTTCGATGTTGCACATGTTGACTTGGACGATCCGGACATTTGTGTTTATTTAATTTATGTTACACGTATCCACCATTTTTTAAATTATCTGTAGTAAGGCACTTAACCAGCAAGAACTTGAAAATAATATTGAAGAAATGATTCAAATTGTCATTGGAACAAATGAAAAATTTATTTCTACACCTGTCAAAATTCTTTACAAAAACGATAAAACTAATAAAACCTTTTAATCTGATTAATTTGTCAAATTAATTAAACTAATCAGATTTTAAAGGTTGGTCATGTTAGAAGTCGGAGGAATCGACATGCGTGTATGACTCGTTGTATGAATGTGGAGGAAGCTAGAGAGGTTTGCCAGGATAGAGTAGTGTTATGGTCCATTCTCTCTGCCTACCCCTGTGGGGAAACGGCGTGATGGTTTGTTTGTTTGTTTAATTTGTATAATCGCCGTTTTCGTGAATAGCTCACCTCAAGGGCGCTTTGACATTGTTTTTAGTCATGAAAGGTGCATGTGACAACAGCGAAATCACGATCGTAGAAACTTAATTTATTGGCTCTGATGTGAATTTCATGGACAACAAAATCAAGAATTTTGTTTCTCTAAACATATGAATGTTTTGTGCAAATGTGATATAATATTGTTTATTGATATACAGACAACCGTTGTTAACATTTTATGCGATAATTTGAAAAGGTGGGTTTTTAGGTGATATTTAAAGTCTGTCGGATTGTCAATGCATCTGAGGCGTGCAGGAAGCATATTTCAGGCGGACGAACCTACTACTGTGAAAGCCCGAGCAACACAAAATTCAGATATACTCGTATAGGTGGCACGTTTGGGAATGTGCTTAATTATTGTCTATAAACTGTAAATTTAAAAACCTTACCTGAAATTAATAATGGAATTTTCATATATGAATGAAAACTACTAAAAGTAGCTTATGTGTAATGTAAAAATGTAAAAATTAAACCAATTAATCCAATTTAAACCTGTACATACCATTCCAAATTAGTTCATAAAGATAACAACATTGTCTTGTGATACGCATATATCGAAGTGTGGGATCCATCCTCTGGACATGCGAACTCCAGTATCTTCTGCGTTGTTTTCCCCATCCTCTGCACATGCGCAATCCATTATCTTCTGCGTTGTCTTCCCCATCCTCAAGCAAATGAAATAACCTGAAATCAATTTCATTATCTTTGAATATTTTAAATCTCAGCATAATGTAGAATTTAATGGTCAAAAATGGAATATTACTGGACTCTTCTAACTGAGGCAGCTAATGCTGCATATAAGGATATGTTTACCTATCACAGCATTTGTTTTCAGAGAAAAACTAAAACAGCTGAAGTAACTCATAGTGTATTTGGGTATGTGTGCTGCTGGAATTACTCAGTGGAATGGAAAATAAAGAAGAATTGCAACATGCAGATGCACCAATATGGCTCATTATCAAAATAATTTCAATCCCAATACAAAAATATCCCCATTAGACCAGTGGTCTCTCACAACCAGGCAATTATTTTATCAAAACTTAATATCTAATCCCAAAGATATAGATTTTCGCCCTGCCAGAACAATTTTACATTAAAACAACATTATTAAAATAGATTATACCAATTAACTAATTATTACACAACGAAACGTCATAACCTAAAATGACACGTAAGTAAAACGAATAAATTGATATTGTATATCATTAGAACTTTCTTATCGTTGCTGTGGTAATTTTAATATTTCCCTGACCAAAGTACGCGTATAAAGAACACCTTTATGTTTGAATTCATCAAATGTCATATTAATTGTATTTTAAATAACTAATTAAAATCATAATAATTAAATAACATTAATAAAATAGCGCAATACCATTCAAAATTCTGCCAGTTGTTTCTCGCCCGCTACTCCAGGGTGCATCTTATCATCCGTTGTCCCTGCTATATGACCGATTCCATTCCGATCTCTGATTAATTAATATTGTTTCCTAGAAATAAAAAAAAATAATATTGGAATTGGCATAAGGCGGACATCGAAGAGGCGCATATGGCAAATTTTCAACTTCCATACAATTAATGAATTCCAAGTGTTCACTAAGCAGTATATTTAAAAAAAATACTCGAGGCTCTTGATCGAGCATTGCAAGAGTTGCGTGGAAATGTGTTAATATTATATGTAGGAGATTTTAGAAACTTTACCTGAACGGCAAAAATAACTATCAAAAACTATGCTAATCAATGCAGTTATGATTGTGCTAAAGAAATAACAAAAATTTTACAAAAGCATTCATTACAACCAGACTCCTTCATATAAATTGTCTATATTCTTATATATACAAAATAAACCAATTAATTCAAAATTTAAACCTGTACATATCAAAATATAAACATTGAACTTACGGAACTGATAATCGCCGTTTTCGTGAATAGCTCACCTCAAGGGCGCTTTGACAATGTTTTTAGTCATGAAAGGTGCATGTAACAACAGCGAAATCACGATCGTAGAAACTTACTTTATTGGCTCTGATGTGAATTTCATGGACAACAAAATCAAGAATTTTGTTTCTCTAAACATATGAATGTTTTGTGCAAATGTGATATAATATTGTTTATTGATATACAGACAACCGTTGTTACCATTTTATGCGATAATTTGAAAAGGTGGGTTTTTAGGTGAGAATTAAAGTCTGTCGGCTTGTCAATGCATCTGAGGCGTGCAGGAAGCATATTTCAGGCAGCCCGAGCAACACAAAATTCAGATATATAGGTGGCACGTTTGGGAATGTGCTTAATTATTGTCTATAAACTGTAAATTTAAAAACTTTACCTGAAATTAATAATGGAATTTTCATATATGAATGAAAACTACTAAAAGTAGCTTATGTGTAATGTAAAAATGAGCCGGTTTTCATTCGCCACTCCAGGGTACATCTAATTCACTGATCATCCGTTGTTTGATTGATCTAATTCCATTTTAACGAAGTTATTTTGCACGCTGCATCGGTAATTTTCGTCCCATCTCTGATCCGTTACTTTATTTTCCTAGAAATAAACGGAAAAAGTCATAAGAATTGTGTCATTCATTCATATTGTAATTCATATTGTATATCATTAGAACTTTCTTACCGTTGCTGTGGTAATGTAACAATTTCCCTGACCAAAGTATGCGTATAAAGAAAACAGCAAAATAGAATAAACTGAAAATATATTTATGAATTAGAAATATAAATATTATATTATACTTACGGAAGCAAGTTTCTTCATATTCTTGTAGAGCTTCGACGTCCAATATTTTATATTTTCGCTATCATCCTTTGAAATAACCTGAACAATTTAATTATCATTGAATATTTTTAATCCCAAAAACTTCATAACCTAAAAGTACCGAAACTTCATACCTACAAAATATTACGACGTACAAAGAGATTGTGACAGTTCAGAGACCACGTGACCAATCGAACGGCTAGAACTCTAGAAAACGAATATCATTAAGTAATCACCGTCGAACGTAAGAGAAACGAATAAGTTTCAGCCACACGAAAAAATAAAATTTCGTTCATAACCTCAAATTGACGCGTAAAAATTATACTCGCCAAAATTAAGAAGTATAATTACCTGTCTGCATTAGTGTACATTAAAATATGGCCAATAAAATATACTGTACCAATTAAACAACCAATTATTTTAGTACGTAATAAGCAAAACGTATTAAGTATTATACATCCCAAAGTAAAACGCAATATATTGGACTGTCAGAAAGCAAAACACATTGTTGCCACTACACAAAATTACATGGAGACTGAATTCTCTCCAGACCGTGTCAAACGAATATAGACTCAAAAGATTGATACTCAGGTGATACGAACATTAAGGTCTATATTCGTTTGCACTACGAAAATTTTCAATTAATTGATTAATTTATAAAGTTAATTAGAGCTCGATTAATAACGAAAATATGCCTATGACGACCGCTAAATTCCAATTAGTCCATTCCCCAAGATACAGAAGGATCAGCTCAGGAATAACCTCAGAAATAGTCGACACACACCCGGAAGATCGCCTTTTATTTATATAGATGAAGTTTTACGTCATTGTTAAAGAAAAATAATTAACTAACTAATTAATTAATCATCGGGCAGTCTCTCCGGAGGGGTAGGTAAAAATAATAGACTGCCATATTGTTCTGTTCTACATACTTCTCTAGCTTCCTATACATTCATACATCGTGTCATGCGCGCATTTATTATGTGGCCTATACCTATTTAATATTTCGCACCGTGAGTGTAAAACCGCAAATTTAATAAACCAATGATTTTCAGTTTAAAGTAATATACCTATAAACCGAAAATCATTGGTTTATTTAAAAAAAAAACAGTTTTTCCAAGCAATATGAAGTCTTTAAACTCCCATACCTCCAAACTGTATATTTGCACTTGTTTCGGTTTTATACTCACGGTGCGATTTGATTGGTTTGATCGTTTTCCTCGGCCTTCCTCTATTTCTAGTTTCGTTCACGTAGTTTACTCATACTATTCTTTCTTCGCCATTCTGTATTCATTCAATCTTTTCATGTGTCCAAACCATCTTAATGTTCAAGAAACATACATAATATGGAGTTTTATAAAATAAAAATCTCAACCACATAAGCAATACATACATATATTAAAATATACCTTTAATTACAACTTGGTTCTTCTACCGACCCTTATGTATGGAAGCGAAGCATGGAACTGGCAAAAGAAGGATGAAAGTAGAATAAATGCAGTAGAAATGAGATCTCTTAGACGAATGTGTGGATACTCTGTGTATAATAGAGTGTCGAATGAAAATATAAGAAGTGAATGCGGTGCGAATGATGGTGTCATGAACAAAATAATGAAAGGATCATTAAGATGGTTTGGACATATGGAAAGAATGAATGAAGAAAGAATGGTAAAAAAAATATATGTTAACGATGTAAATGGAAACAGAAATAGAGGAAGACCGAGGAAAACGTGGCACGATCAAATAAATCATATATTGAATGTCGGCCATGTGAGGAGTCAGAGAAATCGATGCGCGTGCATGACACGATGTATGAATGTTGAGGAAGCGAGAGAAATATGTCAGGAAAGAAAAGTGTGGCAATGCATTAATTTTGCCTACCCTTTCGGGGAGACGGGGTGATGGTTAGTTAGTTAGTTTACAATTTTCAATACCTATATATTTAATTTTTAAATAGAATTGCAAAACATTGATATACGAAAGTTTTCACAATACGATATGTATTGCATATTGTCGAATATAGTGATATACTATCTTTGTACATATTAGCGTAGTCCATGAACTTGAAATAGATTGAACTAGCGGTGTAATCGTTGTATCCTTTTAATAATGAAACTTGAAGGTGAATAATTTGTTTATGGTGTATTTTCACGTTGGCAACACTGGGCCGAATCACCTTCTTCCTTGCCGTGTTCCTTCATGTGGAAAACACGAGAAGTCCATAAAAAACATGCAAAATTGGTTCACACACATACATGCACGTACACACTCATACAATGGCAACCGAATTTGGCGCTAATTAATTAATTGTGAGTCGCAGATATTAAAATGAATTCACAAGCAACTCCGTGCGTAATATAGCTGTGCTCTAATGTTTTCTTATTTTTGGGTTTGTAATGAAAATATTGGCTTTTTCGGTACAATATTAAAGGCAATGTATGTAACACCATTTTAATATAAGCAAAAACATATAATGATAGATACAAAGAGAAAAAAAAAGTATATTTTCGTGTTTCTAATGAAAATTTTGGCAATTTTGGTACAGTATGAAATCCGATGTATGTAACATTATTAAGCAAAAATTAAGATAGATTCTTATTCGTAGGTATTTTTTAGATATTGTTCAAAAAGAAACATTGCGAAATATACAGGTGAGATGATAACAAAGAATTTAAATAATAATTAAATAAAACGATGTTTTTTAACTACTTCCACTTTTGTTTTTATTTAGACAGCGACCGGTTTCGCCAGGTTCGCTGTCTAAATAAAGACGTAAGTGGAAGTATTATAGTTAAAAAACATCGTTTTATTTAATTATTATTTAAAATGAACTTTCATCAAGAGATTTCAGTAAAATCATTTGATTATCACAAAGAATTTAATTAAAATATATTTATTTAAAATAATTAATTATTCCGTTAAATTATACATGTGACACGTTAAGAACTTTTTTTTAAAAATACAGAATATTCTAGGAAGTCGTATGTACAAGTATTCATATTTGGAAGGTTTGTGCTATGTTTAAAATATACAAATACGATAAAGAAGATGCATCACAGTTACAAAATAATTTACATTTACATATTTTTGAGGCTTTCAAGATAATATCATTAAATTAGAAAATATTAAAATATTCTTGTAAAACTGAGTATTGGAGTCACAAGTATGTACAAAAAATTGACAAAATACAGGATTAATTGGAAATAAAAATAAAAAAACATAAAATACAAAATTTTAGAACTTTCACATTAAAATGATTAAGTGAACCATAACATCGCGTATTTCCTTATTTCAAAAATAGGCGAATCTTTTTCCTCATTCGCGATTACTTTGTGTACTATCCTCATCTCTTGTCTCATAGAAAGCACAAAAAATGTTCTATGTAATGTGAAATAAAATGTGCTGAAGGTGTGCGGTGTGTGTGTGTGTATGTGAGGTGAGAGAGTGGAGGTGAACGGCGTAGTGTGCCGTGTGAACGTAGAGAGTGTGGAGGTGTAGAGGTGCGCGGCGTGTGTGCACCCCGAGCCACCGGAAGAGCGCAGCCCGGCGGGAAACCCTAAACTACTCATAAAACAACTTCACTTCCAACATGTTTTTCTACATTTCTAAATTTCTAAAGCCATAAACTCTTCAAATTAATACTTCACAGCAGTAAAACAGTACTACAAACAACATAAACAGTGATTTATTATGCCTAAATATCGCGGCAATATTTTAATTAAGAAAACATTACTTGCGAAATTATATCGATGTACAAATAATGCTTTCGCCAAAAAGCTCGAAGTTGAAATGAATAGCAAAATGATTCGAGGAGTGCGGAGGATGATTACCTCTGTTTGGTAAGCCGTTCCTTTCGTCCTTTGCACTAGTGTAGTTCCACACACGCACACGAATTTGGCGCGCACGGCACGGAGAGATGGTGGCGCGGTCCCGCTCGGCGCGCGCTCGGGGGGTGACTGGGGGCTGGTAGCGGTGGCGGCAGTTGGCGCGCACAGCTGCCAGCGGGCCCCACGCTGGGCGCCAATCAGCGCGCGCCAGACAGGGACGGCCGATCTGTTTACAAATAATACAGCTTGCACTCCTTGCACTGTCATTTGTGCGTGCTACTTACTATGGCCCTTTGTACGCATGCCCGTCTCGCTCCTTTCAACCGCTGCTGCTGGAAATGCGTGGCGCGTTGTTCCATATTTGAATGACGCTTAAGGGATCAATTCTGCAACGCTGTATTATTAATAGACCACGGTTTTGGTTGTTTTTCCCACTATTTTTATCGTCTTTCTTCTATATCGGACTACTGTGCCATTTCTTCGAGGACACAGTCAAAACAAAACAAGCATCAAAGGTCATCTGGCAAACCCAGAAATTCACATAAATAGTGCATCCAAAATTAAAAACATTTTCATTATACAAATTGATAAAAATAAAACTATTTAGTTATATTTATGAACGATTGTTTTTTTAATCAAATTTATATCACCAGGAAATTTTATATTGAGAATAATCATGAATATTTATAAATATTCACTTTTATTATTATTTTTATATAAAATTATTAAACTAGATCATCTAATGATTTTACTGAAATCTCTAGGTGGAAGTTAATTTTAAATAATAATGAAATAAAACGTTGGTTTTTATTAGCTACTTCCATTTATCGTGGATATTTGAAATTAGTTAATTAAATAAAAACCATCATTTTATTAAATTATTATTAATGAACTAGAATATAAAACAATATAATATTATTGTTATGCAAATTATTGGAGTTAAAAAAACACGATTTTGATACTTTATGTTATATCTTTAATTGTTTAATTATTAATTTGATTTACCAAATATACTTTATGAAATATATAATGCTTTTGCTGTTTACAAAAGCATTTTTACAAAAGATGGAAGAATGGAGAAAGATATCGGAAGAAGGGTTGGAGCTGGAAACAAAATAAATGGTGCACTCAAAGTCATTACCGCAAATAGAAATAAAGCCAAGGCCAAGGAAGACATGACACGACCAAATTAATAAATTATTGAAATGCGGCCGTGTTTGAAGTAGGAACAATCGACGAACGTGCATGTCGCGATGTGTGAATGTAGAAGAGGCGCGAGAATTATGTCAGGATAGAACGTAATGTGATGGTTAGTTAGTTAATACTTTTCCATTTTTTTAGATATTTATTTTAAATATTTTATTCAACGGAGATTCAGTTGTTTTATGTACAAAATCTTATTTTCATCTGATCCAGTACTTATTTTCAAATACGTAGAAGCATCGATTGACGTCAGAGATTTCACGTTTTCAATAAAAATCCATTCCAAATACGCAGTTAATTCGTCAGCAAAACGTAATATTATCAAACAGTCCGTCTTCATTAGCAAGAAATTAAGCTTACGTATATTTGTTATTTTTTTCTAAAACAAGGATGTTTTTGTTTTTAATTTCCGGGCATCTATTTCGGGCACGCAAATATTTTTTTCAAATTATTTAAAAACATGTATTGTTTTATTTTTTTTAAACGGGTATTTGAAATTTGTTTCAAAAATGTATTTGTAATACTCGCACATGTATAATTTAATTGATCAATACATGGAACTGGTAGAAAAAAGTCAAAAGTTCAATAACGAGATCAAATCGAACTCTGAAACGAATTGTATTTACTTGTCATAAGATGTGAAAGCTGTGCAAACGTAAATAACGAACAGAATAATTAAAACATCATTAGGGCTGTAAAAATATGTTAGATATAAGAGTGTGTTTTTGTAATTTAATTATAGCTTTTTAAAGCTTTTTCAAAGCTTTCAAGAATTCGATTAAATAATATGTTCTTAAAATGATGTAGAATAGAATAATATTCTAATGATGTTGCCGTATTTACAATTGTGGTAATCAAGGATACATAAAGCCTGAGTCATCCTGGAGATTTTTTGAATCCTGGAATTGATAAATTTTTTAAAGTAATCATTTTTCATTTAATATGAATGTAAACGTCAGTTTTCTAGAACCTTTGTTATATTTCATAGAAATGACATGTTTTGTCTTGCTACGGCATTATCAAATATACGATTTTTTAATTCATATTAATTATATAATATGCAGATTTGTAAAGAAGAAAAAATGTTAAATTTTTAATGGGTTTAATTAAAATAATATATGAACATAATGATTTTGCTCTACGGTATCAATAGTTATATAATATTAGAGAAAACTGAATACAATAACGTATATTACGATTCTAATGGACCTTATCTGAAGTCTTTTTTAATTAAAAAAAATCTATGACTTGAAATAAATTACATGAGTATTTTTTATGTGATAGGCATACTATATATAAATTTGCAATACATAAAATTAACAGCACAAGAGTTCGTATTATGTTATTATTATTTATTTATACCACACATAGTGGTGCATCAGATTCCTGTCCCTCGGAAGACCGCCAAATAGATGGAGGGATAGCTGGGAGACAACCATCCAAGAGAGGCCAGCCCTACTACATGAATAGACCAATGGTCTATAAGAAGAAGAAGAAGAAAAAGATATTATATAAGAAAACAAAACTTGTTATTATTTATATTAATCTTGATATTAGACCCGCCTGAAATAACAGACTCCTGAGTCTATCAAAAGTGAAGAAGAAGAAGAAGAAGAATCTTGTTATGTTACATAAAACAAAATCGTCGCATCTAATACAATTTTTTTCTTTTGTTTACATATTACATAGAATAATTCGTTAATGGAAGAAGAACTTTAGGGATATTAAGATATTATATCTGCGAAATCTGCAAGGTGGATGATATATCTGCGAAATCTACAAGGTGGATGATATCGTAAGATGGGGCAGACAACGCAGAAGATGCGCACGTGCAGACGATGGATCTCTCCAGGATACCACACATAGTGGTGCATCAGATTCCTGTCCCTCGGAAGACCGCCAAATAGATGGAGGGATAGCTGGGAGACAACCATCCAAGAGAGGCCAGCCCTACTACATGAATAGACCAATGGTCTATAAGAAGAAGAAGAAGAAAAAGATATTATATAAGAAAACAAAACTTGTAAATCCTACCTGAGAAATAACCACATTAGTTTATTAGCTGGTTATTACAAAGGTTCTAAATGTTTTAAATATAAAACAAGAAAGAATCTTTTTTGTGAATGTATACTTATACTTGTACACGAATCCTGGATTTCACCCATGGTGGGTGATTAATTCATGAAATTTAATTGTATCTCAATAGAGACGAAGATGCAAACTGGAAACTGAATATAGATAGGAGTTTACAGGGCATATAGATAGGAGTAATATCTCCAGGCGGCTTCTAAACAATGCGCTAATGGCGATAGCCTTCACATTGTGTTAATAAAGTAGTTTGCTAAATGCTAAAAATTAATCTCCATAGAAGGCGGTAGTGTGTGGATTATATAGATAAATCTTAAAAAGATTAACATATGTAATCAAATCTACATAGATGGCCAATCGAAACTGACATGTGAAGATAAGTATAGATTTGTAGCAAAAAACCCAAGAAGCAAGAGATTACCAGGAAAGCCGCCAAAAAGATGGAAAGATTGGCTGGACATCATTATCCCAGCACAGCTCACCGTCATAAACAGGTCATACGACATAACTAAAAGGAAGAAGAAGAAGAAGAAACTAGGTACCTTTGTAATGATCAGCCCTCGATATACCCTGGAACAGATTTCCATTTAGTTACACGTGCATTTAAAATAATTGTATATAATTTAAAAAGGGGATAATCTTGACCCAATTAAATGGATAACATTTCTCCCCAAGTTTTACATAACAGCGATTGATACACGTAATGCCAGCAAGGTGTTTTGAAGCAGGGACACCAGGGGGATGTGATTTTGCTTTAAATTTTGCTCAGAGGGTTGTTTTAGCAAGTCAATGGTAGGGGTGCACAAGGCACGCAGCCGTGTTACATACTCGTATGTTGGCTCATTTAGCATAATATGAATTTGTAACATAATATCAATTAGTATACGTCGGACCCCCCTTCGTTAAAAATAGCTTAAAAGACGTATTGATTTTTTAAAAAATTCACGTATCCAAATAAATAATTTTTAGTAAACTGAAGGCATTAAGAGAACAGTTCATTCCATATTTTTTAAAGATGTTTTCTCAACATGTGTCGAAGGTATCACACTTATCTCAACGGGAGTACGATTTAAACCAGTCTATTGTGCATAGTTCTCGCGATGATGAAGGTGTAAAACCTTTAAATTATGTTGAGAAAAATAAACTCAAAATTGGACTTTTTTTAGATAAATTCATACAAAAATTCGGCATTATGGAGAATACTCGTCATACTCGTGAAAAATAAACTCTAATGTAGGAAAAATAGTACATTTTCATATTCCTTTTAGGCATGCTGAGGACCAAATACAACATACAACTAAGGAGGGATGGGTGCACACTTACCCATTTCTTCAGACTTATCAAGGGATTCTTTAAGAATTCCGCCATCTTAGAGACTAACAATCTTTATGTTCCGGATAGTTATCTTCGACAGCGTCAGCATAGACTGTTTTATCTCCCAGCATGCAGAACCATCCGGACTCTGGTCATACCGTTGGGGTCAATAAAAACCGCTGACATAAAAATGCATATTCGAGAAAGTACGTTCAGAAGACTCTTGACTTTGGAGAGTATCTTGTATTCCCAATTTCGAACCATCTCTCATGCGTTCCTGGTATTATATATAATATTTATTATATTTTATCTGTTCTCAATAGATGCCTTAAAGTATAGTTGTTGTTTGTAATATATTTTCAGAAAATAAAATGATTTGATTGATTTGATTTGAAAATAACTTTTTATATGGTAACCACGGAATTGTATAATACTTTTTTTTTTATTTTTAAAAGACTAATATCAAGGATTTAATTCAATGATATTAGAATTTATTATTACAATCTTCAATGTGAGCAGAAAATAGCTCATTATTATGAAGAAGGAATCTGGTCGTGTCCAGGCTTGAACCCACGTCCCCTGGATCAGGAGCCAAGCGTTCTATCCCCTAGACCACCACCCGATTTACCAAGCTACTTAAGCCAAGTAGTTTCGTTTGTACCCAAGCTTTATCAGAGCAACGTAAAAAACTTAATAAAATTACAGTTTTACGCATTGAATATTGTTAAATACAACAGTTACTGTAAAAAAACGTTTTTTTTTTAAATATTGGAAAAATAATCATAATAAAATAATAATATAAAAAAAATATATGTTAACGATGCGAATGGAGCACACACTCAATGGTAAACCACGGTAATCACGTTACAACGGAAGAAGTTCAATTTTTGATATCGACCATTTAAGGAGTCTGGTAATTCGATTTGTGCGCATATGAGAATGTAATGTAAGACGCAGTAGAAGAATTTCAAGAAGAAAAAAAAAGTGGTAATTAATCTTTGCTTAACCTTCGAGGAAACGCCGCTAACCTTCCATTACCGATGCTGTGTAGCTAGTTTACATTTTTAAAATAATTAAACTTTCTCTATAATTTTACATCATTTAGTATCTCAAATCTTCTTATTTTTCTTCTTCCTCTTAGTTTAGATCGTATGACCTGTTTGTGATGGTGGGGTGTCCTGGAATGGTGATGTCCAGTCATTTCTCCATCTCTTTGGCGGCCTGTCTGGTAATATCTTGCTGCTTGGGTTTTCATCTTTAACATTTTTTGCAATTCTTGTATTCTCCATGTGGTTTACGTGGTCTCTCCAAAGGCGCCTTCTGCTTCTTCCCGTTTTACTATGTCCTCAACACCACAGATACAATATACCTACAATTTAAAAAAATAATCGGTATTGTTCTGCTATACATTTACGCATCGTTCGAAATAATTTATTATATACTTAATATGTATTTTATTATATCCAATCTGATGGGCCGGCTCCTTCAAAGGCTCGATCCGCGAAATTATCATTCTTTACTTATATATTGTACTAATAATATATATTGTACTAGGGCAACGCTTCGGTTCGACTAATCTTCGAAGTGTGGATTTCATTAGATTTAGGCTGTCCGTGATATAGAAAGTTCGCATATATGTATAACTAGGTGCCATTCCATGTAGCGTTTTGAAGACGAGAGTTTATACTGGATCCTTTCTGGACTTTTCAGCCGGTGAAGTTCTTTGAGATGTTATGTTATATGGGAGATTTTTGGAATGCCTTTAATGAGTCTTGCTGCTGCATTGAACGCAGATTGAAGTTTGTTTACTTATTGTTTTGGAATGTTTGCATAAATTCCATTACAATAGTCGTGTCACAACAAAGGAATTTACAAGAGATTTGAAAATGTCAGGGGAATACTCCTTTTGACAGATTTAAATCGTCTTAGGTATTGATTAATTAATTAGAATGAAAACGTTCGTTTTCTAGAATTTTTATTTTATAATTATGTATGGTAATGACACGTTTCGATTTGATGCAAGCGTGGCGAAACAAGTCTTCTTCTTTTTCTTCTCCTTATAGACCTTTGGTCTGTTCCTGAAATCAGGCTGGCCTCTCTTGGGAGGTTGACTCCCAGCTATCTCTTCATCTCTTCGGCGGTCTTCCGGGGGGACGGCAGCCGGCAGGAATCTGATGCGCCACAGCGTGTGGGATTCTGGTGGGATCCATCCTCTGCACGTGCGTTCCAGTATCTTCTGCGTTGTCTGCCCCATCTCACGACATCATCTTCCTTGCAGATCTCGCGGATGGCCGTGTTTCTCACCCTATCGCGAATAGTCCTTCCTGCTATCATCCTCAGCGTCCTCATCTCTGCCACCCGTAATTTAACCTTCGTTTTTGTGGTATCCGCTCTGGTCTCAATGCTATATGTCAGTATAGGTCTTACGCAGGTTTTATATATTTTGACCTTACTGTCAGTTCTCATATACTTGTTTTTCCATATTATTTCCTACGTTTTCATTCTTAATTATTAATTAACATACGACTGTTTTTTAGAAGTTTTATTATTTTAAATGGGAATCACATTTGTAAATATATTTGAAGTTAACTATGATAGTTTCGCATGTACCAAAGGTTCTTAATGAAAAATTAAATTTTTATAATATTATAGGTGTTGAATAACCTGGGCGGTTAAATAAAATATGAAAATACGAGAATATGTACAATATTAAAATGGTCTATGGAAACCTCACGTTGTCTACGATTATATAATTGACAAAATGCTGTGAGTATTATATATACATATACTATGTTGTACTTATTATATTATTATATAAGAGTTTCAAATCCGTTTTGATTGTATGATAGCAACTACCTACTGCTTAATGCACATCCGCTCTGACAAACGATTGTACCTTTCTGAACCAAGAGAATGGATCGTACACACAGACAGCGATTCGTCTCGGCGGCAATGCAATATCAACCAAAGCACACTAATAATATAAGCTTTCCAGGATATATTACAGCGAGTTCAAAAGTAATCGCCTTGAGTTATTGTCGGGTCAACTCTACCGCGGCGGTTAATCACGTTGTGTGAGAACGGAGTCGAATTCGGTCACATCCTTCCACATCCGCGGTTGAAATATAATGCAATATGCGTCCGTTTTTTGTGCTATAAGATATTGGTACGAAACTGTTGAGACGCGTGCCAATTGTTAAAATTTGATTCATCTAGACTTCCTATGAATTGCATGGGTAACCTCAAGGAAGCCAATCACAGGGCAGATTATAAAAAAACATGGAAAAACAGATAGGAATTGAATTTGCAAGAGGCCAATATCTCTTGAGAAACAGGCCACAAAGCCTAAATTAACCCTTTTTGTGCGACTGACTACATTTGCAGTCCAAAAGTACGGTGGTTGGCTACATTTGCTGTTCAGATAGCTTGTTTCAGTTCATCATAATATTACGTAAAATTTAACACGTTCGCTGCGTCGGACACGGCTCCCGTGTCCATTCAAAAATTGTAACTCTGCGTCGTTTACGGAGCCGTTCGTGTGGTGGTTTCAGTGTTACCAATCAAATATTCTACAGCATGTCTACAATTGCTGTTATTTAGAACTGAGATATAACATAAAGTATTGTGGTTTCGAAAGTGTGGTATTTTTCAGCTATATATTATATTCAAATATAACAGCTTCGGGTAACCTTCTATGTCTTTATTTAACTGTAAGTTTGTTCATTTGTAAGTGTTTTAACAATCACTGTATGTTACCCTACAATAAAATGTTTGTATTCATATTTGAGGTGCAAATGTAGACAGCCCCGGTTTGAGACTAATCAAACCGTTTTATATTCCGCCGCATCCATTAAGTCATACACGCAAGCGATTCTTCTGACATCTAACACGACCTTTAAAATTTGAGTGGTGATACTAAGATATTGTTGTGCTACAAAGAGCAAGAATAGATATTTAGAATAGACAATTTCTACCAGATCCTACCTGGGTCACGAGATTAGATGAGAAAAATACGAGCTGCTGCACTTGATTATTAAGGTCAAAATAGAGGGTCGTCGAGGTGTGAATAGAAGACCGATCTCTTGGCTCTTGAACATTCGTAACTGTACTTGGATTGAAACATTCATGACTGGACTGAGGGTATATGAAGAAGAAGAAGATACGCATAAGCTGTAAAACCTTCGAAACATGTCGAAGAAAACAAACTCAAAATTTGAAGAAACAGTTCTAATGTGTATCGTCCCTAATGTATTATGACTCATCGCATTTAAATTTATACTATGTGTAATTGTTCCTTCTGATTACTGTTTTTTCCCACCTTTATTATGTTCGCTTGTAATAATCTGTAGTTTCTTTACTCCATAAAATTAACTGTATACTTTTTAATTTCTATAACGTATCCTTCTGATCCCATATTTTCCTACCTTTGTTATATTTTTTAAATTGTTAACAGATTGCGCATACTTAATTTTAACTATGCATATACTAATGAATTTTCGTTTTGCTTTATAAATAGTAACTAACCGTTATTTTAATAAACTGTAATTATGCATTTTAAACAATCCAACTCCAGCAAAAACTACAAATGTTATCAAAGAAATGATTCCAAATGACATTGGAACAAATGTAGATAAATGTTTGAAAAAAATCACGAAAAATAATTTTAACAGCTGTCAAAACTCTCAAAATAACCGAAAACTTATAAAATTTCAACATAAAACAGCATAAAAGTACTTTACTATAAATAGAAAGTCTTTCAATTTGTACCTGTAGTTGCTTGTATTACTTAGTGCCATAGCAGATAGAGAGAGGACGAATGGCGAGCTTCCAGCGCCATAAAACTGGATACACCCAGCTAAGGGAGGGTAACCCCGACAGAAAATCCTCCAGAGAAGGCAAGGGGATATCACTCTGGATATTTTTCCCCAGGTCATCATTATGACAAGGGTGATAGTCAATGTTAGGGAGACCTGACAGGACACAGAAAGAAGAAGAAGTTGTTTGTAACGCCTGATGATGCCAACAGTGGTTGGCGAAACAGCTGTCGCGACAAATAAAAAATATTGTGATATTATAACAATGTTCAACTTTAACAGTGAATAAAAAGTGTTTTAATTCATAAAAAAATTCGTCGATACACAGATATTTTATTTTCTAAAAAGGTGTTGTAGCCCTGTTATAGTGTGTAGCGACATCGCGGCCCAGCAAACACTGAACATCTGCGCCCGTCGAGTGGCGCGAGGTGTCCTGCGCGATACGCTGTACTCTGCTTTGTGTTGCCTGTGTTCAACTTCTCGATAATAATTGTAGAAAGCTCAGTGGGCGCTCTTGCTTCTGGCGGCGCTAGAGTCCGTGTTTGCCTTGTTACTTTGCATATTTCATGCCTTATTTTAATTTCAGCAGCTGCGGGATGGCACACTTACTCGCGGCCGATCTATCATTATGTTCTTTTAAGGAAGTGTAAAGTTTATGTTATAATTTAACACAATCGTTTTACACAATCAAATTAAAATCGATTAAAACAAATCAACAAAGTTATTTAGTCCTCCAAATGATTTAATACTCCATATTAAATAATTTATACGAATGAAAACGTCCGATTTCTAGAAATTTTATTATATTTTATGAGAAAGGCACGTTTCGTCTGGCTAGGGCAAATGCTGACAAAAAAAATGTTAGCTTTTTTAGGTTTTAATTTACAATCAAATGAAAGTATTATTTTTTAAACAACTAACAACTAACTATTATTAACCCCTTAATGCATGATTTTTTTAAATTAGTAAAAAAAAATATGATATGTAAATGATGAAAAAAAAGACACGTATGTTTTTTATTTTTCAAATAAATTATTTTTTCCTATATAAAAAACAAAAAAATATTTCTAGGTCTTCCCCTTTTTATCCCTAGATTTTACACAATATTATCCATAATTTTATATAAAAGTGATCGTTTTATTACTTACCTAATGGAAATAATAGTAAACCAGTGTAATATAATTATTAATAGTGTTTTACAAAAAAAAAAATAACACTTTTGAATATCACGTTTGTACAGAAAATCATAAACCGACAGTTGGAAATAGTCGAACGCACATCTAGTACAACCAGATACATCTAGCAAGAAGTTTGACAACTAGTAACGCGGATCATAGATAAAACTTTAGTATTATTGCTAGAAGCAAGACTTATTTTATTATTTTGTTGTCTTTTATGGCGAAAGATTATTTTGGATCTGAGCCAGTATGTTAATTAACCGTTTCCATCGCAACATCGGTCCACCGACATTACTTCTACCTCCTGAGTGTCCATCTAAGACTTGCTACCTGTGATGGCGACATTATTTGCACATGTCTATCCCATCGCAGTCTATTTAGTCTGATTTGATAATACCTTAGCAAGGCGATACATGTCATTCCCATTAAATATAATAAAACTTATTGATGGTTGCGGTTTTAATTTGGTAAAACTTCATTATATATTTTTTTGTATAATAAAAGCGCGATTGCTTTTTATGTATTACATTGATTTATTTATACTGTAGACACTTTAGTCAAAAAATTGTTTCGCCTTGCGAGGGTAATCTCAATTTCTCGTAATTTGAAAATATTGTGATCTCGCAGTTTGAGCATGTCCTAGCAAAGCAAAACAAATTTGTCACTATTTTTCATATATTTTTAATATAAATAAATAATTAATAATCAGATTCCTCCTTTTACTCCTTTCTCCTTTAATACTGTGCCTACATTTAATCTCTCAAGCTCCCATTCCCATTCAAATGAAAATTAATCATTAATTAATTTCTGTATAAATTATGTCTTTTCAAATGTATGTTTTTTCTAAATTACATTTTTTTTTTTTTTAAATCATCATGTATTATTATTATTATTTATTAGTTCTTACTGTTAAAAAATAATTGTTGGTACCTGCTTATAAATAGCCCAGGTTAATTTTTAAATTAGAATTATTGTATCGAATTTTAAATGTGTTTTTTAAAAGTCTTTCTTTGTTTAGTTTTTTTATATTTTTACACCTGAAGATAGGTATCTTCCGAAACATGTCGTGTTTTTAATATTATTTTGTAAATAGTGGATAAAACAAAGTTTTTCAATTTCTTAAGTATAATGATTCATTTATCGTGTCATGCATGCATGTCAATTTCTCTGTCTTCTCACGTGGCCGATATATTTGATTGAGTCGATCGTGCCATGTTTTCATCGTTCTATCTCTTTTTTCGTTTGTGTCGTTTACACATAGGTACTTTTGTATAATATTGTACGTATGTTACATTATTTTAAAATTTGTACACACACACCTAAATCTATACGTATCTTGGCGTCTACTTAAAAATGTCGTGACAAATAATAATTTCTAATTTTACGCTTATTTCGTATTTACGTAAAAACGTAAAAAATCGGTCCATACATAAATCGAGAGTTTACTGTGTACAGATATTAGGCGCGTATTTCCCATTTGAAATGTATTTCTTTATAATGTTTGGCTCCGGGCGGCCGCTGTATCACCCTCCCCCACTCAACCCCGGGCTCCCCTCCCTTCCGCCACCATCCACCACTCGTGTTGGCCCATCTCCCAACACTCCGCCTCACCTGAAACATTGTTGTCCCATTTACAGTACGCTTTTACGTCCTTGCAGGTGACTTCATACTCCAGAATCATATGATGATGACTGTACTGATCACAATATTATTTTAACCAATGCGTTGATTTAATTTGGTTAAAATAATATTTCAATACAATAAAATGTTGATGTCCCATTTACCGTACGCTTTTACGTTCTTGCAGGTGACTTCATACTCCAAAATCATATGATGATCACAATATTATTTTAACCAATGCCTTGATTAAAATTGGTTATAATAATATTTCAATATATTAAAATGTTGTTGTCCCATTTACCGTACGCTTTTACGTCCTTGCAGGTGACTTCATTCTCCAGAATCATATGATGATCACTGTACTGATCACAATATTATTTTAACCAATGCGTTAATTAAAATTGCTTAAAATAATATTATATTAAAACAATGCTATCCTATTTGCAGTACGCTTTTACGTCCTTGCGGGTGACTTAATACTCCAGAATCATATGATGATCACTGTACTAATCACAATATTATTTTAACCAATGTGTTGATTAAAATAAAATTAAAAAATTGTTGTCCCATTTACAATACGCCTTTACGTCCTTGTAGATGACTTCCTACTCCAATATCAGATGATGATGAACGAACTAACTTACTAACAATCATGCCGTTTCCCCGGAGGGGTAGGCAGAGATGATGGACCGCCACACTGTTTCTTTTTTATTCACACATCGTGACATGCACGCCGTCGATTATTCCTACTTCAAACATTGCCGCCTTTCAGAATTTGATTCATTTGGTCATGCCATGTCTTCCTTGGCCTTCATCGAATTCTTTTACCATCATACTACTTGTATATATTTTTATGACCATTTTTCTTTCATCCATTCGTTCCATATGTCCAAGCCATCTTCGTGACACTTTTTTAATTTTATTTAGGACGCATTCATCCGTCTTAAATTCCTTTCTTACTTGATCATTAGATATTCAATCATACATTATTTTTTCGCACATTCTTCTTAGTGACCACATTCCTACGACATTTATCCTTCTCCTGCTAACCTTAAGCTTCCTTCCATACACAAGGGTCGGCACTAGAACTCCATTGTGCACTAACATCTTTGCTTCTGTCGATATTGTAATAATTCAGTAATTATAAGAATAGAACACCGTATCTTTAACCGTAACAATGAAATAAATATCTTTAGAATAACGATTTTTTTTTAAAACCTGATACCTATGTGCGGTTCGATTTGGTTTTGCAACAAAATACGTCAATTTATTGCCGACAGCCAACATGATTTTTTGCTTTCATCGCACAGGATATTAAGCCCGAAATTGACTTGTAACTCAATAACAGTGATGCTAAACCACCAAATACATTAAGTGTTTTTCGAACCCTCTGTAAAAGACGAATTGAGGTTTTTAAGGAGTCGAATCAAAAAAAAAAGTCACTGAAAAAATCTAAAGATCAGCTGGCAATCGAACCAAGAATTCATTGATTTACATACTGCGGTATTACCACACCGTCAGTGGTATAATAACACTATTGCCTCGTATTCGTACATTAAATTGTAAATCAAGTACAAGTTAATGACTTCTATATTAATGAAAGGGACATATGGAAAGAATGAATGAAAGAATGGTAAAAAAGTATATGTTATCGATGTAAATGGAACTCTCAAAATAGAGGAAGACCGAGGAAAACTTGGCACGATCAAATAAATCAAATATTGAATGTCGGCCACGTATATTAAAATATACCTTTAATTACAACTTGGTTCTTCTACCGACCCTTATGTATGGAAGCGAAGCATGGAACTGACAAAAGAAGGATGAAAGTAGAATAAATGCAGTAGAAATGAGATCTCTTAGACGAATGTGTGGATACTCTGTGTATGATAGTGTCGAATGAAAATATAAGAAGTGAATGCGGTGCGAATGATAGTGTTATGAACAAAATAATGAAAGGATCATTAAGATGGTTTGGACATATGGAAAGAATGAATGAAGAAAGAATGGTAAAAAAATTATATGTTAACGATGTAAATGGAACTCTCAAAATAGAGAAAGACCGAGGAAAACGTGGCATGATCAAATAAATCAAATATTGAATGTCGGCCACGTGAGGAGTCAGAGAATTCGACGCGCGCGCATGACACGATGTATGAATATTGAGGAATCGAGAGAAGTTATGTCAGGATAGAAAAGTGTGGTAGTATATTATTTCTGCCTACCCCTTCAGGAGACGGCGTGATGGTTTGTTAGTTAGTTTTTATATTAATGAAAAACAATTGTACCATTTGATATTGAGTTAAATATAACTTACTAATTACTAACCATCACGCCGTCTCTCCGAAGGGGTAGGCAGAAAGAATGAACGGCCACACTCTTCTTTCCAGACATACTTCTTTTGCTTCCTCAACATTCATACATCGTGTCAAATATAAAATTCTAGTTAAAAATAAAATTTCCAAATAATTAATATGAATGATGTTTTACAGAAGTTTTATTTTTATTTATGGGAATGACATGTTACACCTATCTAAGGAATAATTATTATTATTGGAGAGCAAAATACGGATCTACAAGACATGCGTACGTCCTATAATGACATATGGAATAGAAACGAGAGCTGACACCATCAGAACAAGAAGTCTCCTAAGAACCACAGAAATGAAGACTCTCCGATCCCTTGCGGGAACGACACTCCGAGGAGTAAGAAATTCTGAAATAAGAAAGATCTGCAATGTGGAAGATGTCGTGCGATGGGGAAGACTGAGATGACGCTACTATAGAGATCACGTGGAAAGAGCTTATTCTAAAAGAGTGATAAATAAAGTACCAACAGAAAATCGACCTCCAGGAAGACCACCCAAAAGTTGGCGAGACACTGGACATCTACATCTCAGGAACAAGCTCCGAGAAATAACACGACAGAGTCCTAAATAAAACAGAAGAAGAAGATTATTATTGCTTATTTTTAAGCCAGAACAATAAGACTAATAATCATAATCTGCTTACTTTCAAAACGCCGTTTTCGTGATGTATTCACCTCAATAGCGCATAATGTTGGAAATGCATTGACATAACCCTTCAAACGTTGATAAAATTGTCCCCGATGTAATTGTGATGTGCATAGCAAAATACATATTTTTATTTACTAATTTATGTATGCATAGTATAGATATTATTTGTTAGGAATATTTAGATACATAGATATTGATAATATATTCGTACACATGTATATTATATTTATTTGATGTGCGTGCAGGGTAAGTAAGAATGTTGAAAAGAACCCATGTTCGGCTAGCTTTATTGTCGAAAAAATCGTCAAAAATATAAAGTGAGATATCTTGTAAGAGATCGTACAAATTCGCGCTATAAAATACAACTAAGTGAAAATTGAATAGGCGTTCGGAGCGTTGAGTTAGCGCCGAAAGTTTACTTCGAATGTTATACCGACTGCTATAGGCGGTAGTTGGGTAGGTACTCTATAGAAAGTGTAAGCGCCAGCGGAAGGGGGCGCTTCGTGGCGGAAAAAAATCAATGCTTGCATTTTATGGGTTGTGCGTGTGACAGATCTGTTGCCATGGCAACACGGGGGATGCAGCGCGAGGGAGGGAGATGGCGCCGGATCGATATTACGCACTTTTATTGTTGGACCTCTTCACTCTTCACTCCCGTAGCCCGTGCCCGTGTATGCTCGCGCCATGGAAAACTTTTAAAATTACAGCGTGGTCAGAAGAAAACTCTCGTTCTAAAATCCGCATCTGCTCTTGTATACCGCGTAGCATATAACCGATACCCGTGCGTAGAAAGTTCTACGCAATTTGCCCTTCATAACACGATATACGCAGGTGAAATCATCCATTTTGTCGATGTTGTTTTACTCGGAATAATCGTGGATTCCTCGCGGTCGGGGTAAATGAAACGATTTAACGTTTATGTGAAAGGTGAAGCGAACCCAGCGCCTAATGAAATAATGGTCAGCAAAAAGTTACATATATGAAGAACTATTGAAGTGGAAATAATATTGTTAGCTCTGGACTTATTTTGTAAAATACATCATAAAAAAAATATATCCCAAATGTAATCATACTCGTTGCATAATTAGGATGATATGTCTTAAGATATATGTTATTTTTTCAATTAAATTAATAAAATATATAGCCTGTACAATTTGGATAATTTTTTGTTAAATATTTTGAATCTAATCAACGTTGTCATTCGTAATATCTTATATATACGAATAATGACTTTTTATTGTATTTTTATCAGCAATAATTGTTTAAATTATACGGCATTGGTATAGAAGATCCAAGAGATTTGGAGTCGATCCTGATCACAGATAATTTTAAGAGGGCGTGTGAGTTTATAGTGAAGTTCGAAATATTCATCTGTTGATTTTTTTATATTACTACGAAAAAAAAATCGTTTGTATACGCTATATAATAGACAATTTTTGAAACATTTCATGATTTACATATTTTTCATATTTCTATAGCATCGTTGTTTTCATAAACATATTTTTAAATTATTTAAATGCTTTTTACCACGAGGAGTTCGAGCATAAATTAATATTTATTAAGAAAAAAAAACTTGGTATTTTTTTATACTCAGTAATATCAATCATAATATATATTTTAATTGTGAAGTATTTATTAAAATCCAGTTGATTATTTATATAAATGGTGAAATTAAATTAATTCTAGAGCGGAGAATCCAAACATTTTTAACCCTCCCTTCCCTGTGATGGGTATCTTCTACACGTTGCTTCTAAAAACCATCAATATCTCTATAAATATAATAAATACAAGGTTGAGATTTTAGGTATTCCTCCATAATATATGTACGCATAGATTTAAAAAATAATAATAATAATCAGAATTTATCGGGTACATCGGAAGTATTTTGTGAAAATCGAAAACAATGTCGCGTATAAATAGCGCTTTGTATGCGCCACACTGTATTCGCATCTCACTCTTGCGTATGTTCTAGTTCAATGTTCTCACTCTCGCCGTTCCGCCGCGCCGACAGTGGCGGCAGTCGCTTTCGGGCTTGCAACCAGAGCGGACCTATGCCCGTTCCGTGAGTGTTGCCAGATGTTTTTTTTTTAAATGTTTTTAGCTATTAAATCTCAATTATTATAATTTTTGACTTCAATTATAATTATATAAAGGGATTAGTTATGAATGTTCCGATTTAAAATCACTAATTTTTTAACGCGTACTGACTACCCTACACCGGAACGCACGTTTTTATTTTAGCACCGTAAGGGAAAGGTTAAGTGCCGCTCTGTAACATTACATATTTTTGTAAGGATTTCAGTAATATAATTAAATACTTTCAGTAATATAGTTACATTGTTGTGGTTTTAATTTTGTAAAATTCCATTATAAATGATAGTTCATCGCGTTTTCATTATACTTCTCTTCTGATATATATTTTTATGAATATATTTATTTATATTAATAGATTTAAATGGATCTTCTGATATATATGTTTATGAATAGATTTACATGGATTACGGAGTCGAGGTAGACCGAGGAAATTATGGCATGACCAAATTAATTAAATTTTAAAGGTTGGTCATGTCAGAAGCCGGAAGAAACGACGTGCGTGTATGACTCGCTGTATGAATGTGGGGGAATCTAGAGAGGTATGTCAGGATAGAGTAGTGTGGCGGTCCATTCTCTCTTCTCAGAAACGGCGTGATGGTTTTGTTTGTTATTTGTTCATTATACTTTAATTTAGTTAAAAATTAATGATATAAAAAGTTACCACTTGCTCATTTTGAGATACCTTTGTATAACAGCAAAATTAAGTAATAATGTATATTTTTAAACTGTTTTTAATATTTTGGGCGTTTGGACTGTTTCTAAGTTTTGCGTTAATAAGTTATCTCTTAGTATTACGTAATGACCCGATCAATCAAACCGTTAGCGCCGAAGGGATTAATTTTAGTTTGGCGATGTTGAAAAAAATTATTAAAAACAACTGTTACATTTTAAATAGTTGTAGAATGTTTACATTTTTCTCATAATATCAAATTGTGTAAGGAATCAAACTTACCCCTCGATTTACGCGATAGATACATTCCAGCATTCCAGGAAATTCCGCGTTATATGGAGCAAACAAGAATCGATTTCATAAAATTAAAATCTCTGCAAAACGAGACACATGACTGACACGAGAATCACAACTGATTTTGACAGTTCGCTTGTGTGACGCTCCGTCTTGATTGTGGAAATATTGTGGAACGGCTATCTTAGAGACCGACATATTATATTCGTTTTATTCGCTGTGCCTTCGTGTTGTGCCACGCACGTTTGTGAAACGTTTACTTCTTGATCATAAGAGCTTGACTGTCTTAAAGATCACGAGTGCTGATGTTTATTTATTTTCTGCCTACCCACCACTGTTGTGTTTTTTTTCCAAACGTCAAAATTTTGACCGGGGACATACCATAGACAGTCGTGATTTTTTTTTCTCTTTTCATCAAGCAGACCATAAACGTTTTTAGTTGTTATTTATTTTATTATTTTTATTATCTCACGATCAACAAACTAATAGTTCTAAAATGGCGCCACCCAAGAAGGACAGTGTGATTGCCACTCCCCAGCCTGCTGGAAGCAGTTCATCCGCCACGAAGACAAGTATCATGTCTGAGCTTCGTGCCATCAGAACGGAACTGAGAAGCATGTCTTCCATGAAGATGGATATTAAAGCCATAAAGGAGGAAATGCTATTCTTTAGCCAGTCCCTGGGGTTCATTGACGGATGAATTGAGGACTTTGATAAGAAAATTACGCCTCTTGATGGAAGAATGAAGATGGTTGACACGCTGGAAAGCGCCGTGACGGCTCTATCTAGTAAAATTGAGGAGCTGGAGCGCGTATTTGATAGAAAATTCAAATTGTTACAGACGTAAGAGTCTGTTATAACAGGATGTGATTTCTCCTCCTGTGATGCTGAAATCTAGCTATCTCTACATCGCTTTGAGAGTCTTCCTGGTGGACACATTCGATGAGAGGCATGTATGGAATTCTTGTGGAATTCATTCTCTGGACATATTGGTACCAGTACTGTCGACGTTGTCGCGCCCATCTATCAATATCTCAAACCTGGCTGACCTGTCGAATTGTGGTGTTCCTTACACGATCGTGCAATTTCTCCAACATTTAGTGTTGTCATTTCATCAGAATGCTTTTGAACTACGATGGGAAATACGTTCCAAAAATACCGTGTTTAAAGGGTCTAAATTTTAATCTCAAAACACTTAAAATGTATATACTCGTATATATGCATGTAGAAGTTCTGAATAAATTATTTCTTAAAATAAAAATATTTTTCATTCATTATTATTATTGCTTATTTTGTATATGAGACTTGTTTCTTTAGTAAAATCACCAGCGTAGGTTTTTTGCGTATGATTTTTACATTGGTTTATTTCCAATAACGTTTTTCTTTGTAAGTAAATACCATTTGTTTAGTACCAATAGCTTCAAAAACGTGTACTAAATATTATTATTATCTTCAGTTATTTTGTATATGTCGGTAGCAATAACGTTTTTTATTTGTAAACAATGTCTGGTAAAAGAAAATGATGTAATCTGTTAAATTAAAAAAAAATTGTTTTATGTGTTTTTATATTTCGCGACAGCTGTTTCGTCAACCTATGTTGACATCATCAGGTGTTACAATAATATATCAAATGTCAAATTTTCGTGATTTTTCGAACCTTTATGTGTATTTGTTCCATTGTCAATTTGAAAATTTTCTTTGATACAATTTTGAAGTTCTTACTGAAGTTGAGTTAGGTACCTAATTATTTCAATTAAAAGAACGGTTAGTTACTATTTATAGGAGAAAATATTAAAGGCGGAAAATATAATAATAATAAAAGAATGAAAAAATATTTAATGATAACTATAATAATAATAAAAACAGTAATTAGAAGGAACAATTACACATAACATAGAATCAAACAGGATGAAAAATAATAAATTAAATACGATAAACAATATAAGGAAGCAGATTACATTAATAAAAAAGGTGACAAAAGTTGAAGGTAGTATTATTATTTTTTAGCTAGATTGCATAGGGGAAAAGTTTTTAATGTATTATATATTATACTAACGGGGAATAAGCTGGAATTTGGTTATTTTTAACACTCCATTTACGTTTCTTTGCTTTTCAAATTTGTTAATTTTTTAATTTCTCTATTTTTTTGGAATTGTTAGTTACGAGTTAGCTAGTATTTGCAAAAAATGTGTTTTTGGTTTCGAAATGATGGTCAAATTGTGATACATAATTTTTTTTTTACTTTTAAAACAGTTTATGATGTTAAAGTATCATAGTGTTTCGGCCAAAACAATGGACTATTCAAAATAAAACTATCGATTGGGTAAAATAAAAAAAAAGAATATTAGTAAATTTCGCAATAAAATAAATTAACATACACTTTTACTTGCATAATCTTACTCGCTAAGAGCTTAATAAGAGTTAAAAAGGTATATAAAGTACATTTTGATTGAATAGGTTAAAGCGAAACTGCGCAAATCATGCTGCCCCTCGTGTCCGAGGACATTCACAGTTGTGGGTCTTCTTGTATCTAAGTTCTGGGGCATCTAGAGCAGAGGAAGACGCTGGAAGTGGAGGCGCCACCGTCTATCAATGGTCTCTCCTTTCCTCTCCTCCTCTTTGCGGTGTCGTCTCTGCGCTGTGGTTCGAAGTCCAATGAGTAGGCGTTTGTACATATACGAGTATATTTGAGATATTTTTGTCACAGAAGCCTTATTGATAATACTTGTATTTCGTTTAGATATAATAAAAAAACAAGATTTTGAGTGTTATGAACAAAATAATAATAGGACCATTAAGATGATTTGGTCACATGGAAAATAAATGGAGAAAGAATGGTAAAAAAGTATGCGTTAACGATGTAAATGGAGCTACAATAGAAGTAGAGGATAACCGAAGAAAACAAAATCAAATATTGAATGTCGGCCATGTGAGGAGACGGAAAATACAATGTATGAATATTGAGGCAGCCAGAGAAATATGCCAGGAAAGGAAAGTGTGGCAGTCCATTTTTTCTGCTACCTCTTCGGGAGACACGTGATGGTTACTTAGTTAGTTGTTAAGATTTTTAGTAAAAGGCAAATAATCGTTCGAACATAATTTTTTTATGTTTGAATGAATGAGAATAAATATTTTTAAATGAGATAGAGATAGGGTAATTTAAAAAATAAAATTACGTACGTAATGCGGTTAATGACTTAATTTTTTTTATGAATGATAATTACGCGAACGCGCAGGCATTTGCCAATATCTCACAGTCCGTTAGACTGAAACCGAACATTAAAACTTGTGAACTATGCGACAATTATTCAGTGGCCCGGTAAGCCCGTGCTCCCCTTACCAAAATGCATTTTGGAGAAAATAAATATTTCGTACCTGGTACCTACTAACCTAGTGTATGGCGGGACTTATTCAAATGGAACATTTTTGAAGCATGAATATTTCAAAATAATGGAAGGAATAAAATAATACGAGTAATGTAGGATTTAAAATGAGTTGTTTCAAAATGGCGCCCATGGGCGGCTGACATTTGAAGCTTCTCACAAAAAAAAAAATTCTGCATTTTGGCAATCCTTTAAGATTCAAAAATGTTCCATATACAAGTATATGCATCATCATAAGTGGTTTTTGGTTTTATATTAGTGCACACTCTCATACTCAAATTGAACATCGCTCCGCACGCCTTCCCTTCAGCCAGCCAATTAAAATTACAATCTCTGCCTGAATAGGCTTTCCGACCAGTTCCTGACCATCGTAATCGCTCATTTTGCCGTTGCTACCATCTTCCTAACCCGCTGCCATCTCCAAGTCTGCTGGCGTTCCTCGAACGCCTCCATCCCTTGTTTCTCCTGCCGCCTCCTACTACCCCGCCTCCTCCTACCCCGCCGCCTCCATCGCTGCCGACCTGCTATTTACTCCAATGCTTCATGCTTAAACCTTTCCTTTCACCATCCTTATCCCATCCTGTATCTCAACCCCATTGCCATATTGGTCCCCACCCAAGGCCACCGGCCCACGCCCAAGGCAACTGGAACCAAGTGGGACAAGCCCACTTGGTTCCATATCCAGGATCAACCGCTCCCCACCCAAGGCTACTCCCTGTCACCGTACCTCGGTCTCCACCCAAGACCTCGGCCCCTTTCCAAGGTCATCCCTAAACCCTCCACACTCCTCCCTATCTGGGTAGTCAGGTCCGAATGTCGGACAAAACCCACTATATCTTCCAAATAACCCTCTCCTCACCATCCAACAATATCCAACTTCATCTCCAAGAAAGAAATTTCCAACATGTGGGGGAACAACATGTGGGGGAACAATGCGGGCTGGTACTCCCGAAAAGACAATATCCAAGATCCAAGAAAGGATTTAAAATATTAATGTTGTTATGTGAAAATTCATGGTAAAAGTTCATTGTAAACAATTAAAATATTTTTTATTTATAAACATGTATTCTTAGTTAAAATCCACTGATATTTATAGGTACACGATAAAACTATTTTTTACAACATATTTTTATATTTATTATTTACAATGAATTTCAAATAACATTTTTTTTTTTTAATAATTACAATGTAAATAACATTTCGGAATGGCTAAAAAAATACACCAGGCATGTAGCGAGCTTTTTTCCAAATATTGTCGTTAGTACGATTGAAATATTTTAAATTAAGCTAAAACAATATTCTTTTTTATTTACGTTAGTAGGTCCATTTGTATTAGTTTCTCATGATGTCATGTTACATAAATAAACGTTAGAATTACATAACGTATCCTATAATAACCATAGATTTAAATACACAGCTTCAAGCAAAAGTTTTGAATTCGTAGAGATTATCAAATAATATTATATTTCCAAGAAGTGGTATTCGAAGAGTCATTTTTGGAGCACTTCCAGAATGTGGCTTTATTATTTCTTAAGGATATTTTATCGTTATTTATTGCCAATTTTTTCGTTGGTTAAAATAGAATACACAAATGTGTAAATTTATGTAAGATCGGTGATTCATAACATTGTGAAATATGTATTTTATAAATGATTTCGTTGGAAATGTATTTAAAAAAGCACCTAAATATTATTTGACAGGTTTATATAGCACATCGGATTAAGTATACATATATATTATTGTATTTTTTTTGTTATAAATTATATTTAATTAAGTTCTAGCCATAAAAAGTTAACGATTTGTCATATTTTGAATATATTTGTTTGTTATATAAAAACTCGTAACCGAAATATGGTTCCATATTAAATATAATTATTTTGAATGTATACAAATACTTGTGGACCAATACTGGATTTTACCCATTGCGGGTTATCATTTTAAGGATTAATTGTATCTCAATAGAGACGCTAATGCAAATTGGAAACATAAAATGGTGGTCGAGGCGTTTACAGGACTTATGACTTATCATTGATTGGGTTAAGCGCACGCTTTATGTAATTCAACATTCCCCATTTCGCCCTTCTTACGACCACCACGTTTGCCAATTTTTTGGAAGATGTATATATGCTACAATGTTGCACTACATTTCACATTTTTTAGTTCAATATACACTAGCGCCATCTATTAAAATTGGATTAAGCATTAAGCAGAAGATCTTTATTAACGCAATGTGAAAGGCTACCGCCATTAACATATATTGCTAGATAACGCCTGGAGATGTCTCTCCAATTTTTATGTTATTTTTAATTTGGACCAGTTTTTTTAGTTTAAATATAATTTAATAAAGTGTGATGTTTCCATAATACATCACAAGATTTCGTCTTTTTAATAGCTTCTTAATAGAAGGAAATTGCACGAATTATTACTTTTAATGCATGTTTTATAAATTATTGAAATAAAAATATTCGAATCTAGTATTGAACACAAGAATTTTTTTTCACACTGTCTTCACCGAGAATCGGACCCGGGATCTTCGATGTGACAGTCATAAGCTGTTGCCACTTTGCCCTGAAGGCTGTATATGTAATATTTAAAGAAAAACACATAAAATCTAACATGTCAGTTGCATTATAATATAAAACATAATACCGTCATGTTCGTTAAAAATCATAACCGTGAAATTATTCTCATAACGGAATACTTGTTTTTGACAACCGCCAAAACGAATTGGCAAACTACGTAAACAAAAAAATGCATATTGCATTCCGCTCATTATGCTGCAAGCTGCCATATTGATTTAATTTAGTTTCAAATTTGAACGGCGCCGTAGTGAAGTGAACATCTGTTATCAAATCAAAACAAATACACGTGGACTCATTCATTCCAGGCGGATCGCGGGTTTCGGTTTATACATAAATGCATACGGGATAATCCGGGTTGGGCGGGTTAGGGAAGCGCGCCAAAGCCCGCGGGGGCGTTTTCCACCCCATTGGGCGAGTCGGACACGAATAAACGATGTTCCGGACCCAGCGGCTACCCACTGAACCCTTCAAATCGTTTGTGGGATTATCATTTCGAGTAAATACGAATTGATAAACTGCAAAATCGCCAATTTCTTGAACTATGTGGAAAATGAGTCACCACATTGACTGGCCACGCGTCACTCGCGTATTCGCTAATACGTGCACAGATAAAAATCACCAGAATATTCCATATTCAAAATGAATATTGTAGAAGTTATAATATAATTTATGTTAATGATATGTTTCGCCTTTCTAAGACATTATCAAAAACAGATTATAATAAACTTCTGGAAGACTTTTTCATTCATATTAATTATTTAATATGGAGCTAAAGCTAAACATCATTGTTCGAGAAACAATAAATAATACATTTTTAATACGTTTTACCACCATTAATTCGGCTGTAATGAATTTCATTGAAAGGGTGGCGTAGCTCAAATTGTCATTGTCGGGATATGTTGCCAGATTGATAGACGAAGGATGGACCAGAAGGGTGGTGGAGCGGAGACCTCACAAGGATAGATGAAACAAAGGTAGACCTACGATGTTCTGATGACATTCGTACTGATGGCTGGATGCAAATGGCACAAGATAAATACGTGCAGAAGTATAGAGGAGGTCTTTGTCCAGCAGTTAACGATATCGGCTGTTTAAGTAAGAAATTAAGATTTGCATCATCATTGAATAATCCGTAAAACATATTGTACATATAATTTAAATATAATAAAGCGATAAACTTGTGTTTTAAATATGTCTTATAGTTGAAGTGTTTTCTTTTTTCAAGATTGCATACTTTTAACCCCTTTTGTGCGGCTGGCTTCTTTTGCAGCTGACAGATAGTCACAGTTCATCATAATATTACGTAAAACTTAGTAGCAATGAACCAAAGCAAAAATACTTACAAAAATGATCGGCAAATGTAGTCTGCTGCAGTTCGAAACCATTTTTTTTGGGCTGCAAATGTAGCCAGCCGCACTATAGGGATTTGAGTAGTAATATTCGCTTTCTTCTTCTCCGTGTTTATGGCAACTACGTCATGTATCGTTGGTTCAGAAGCCCGCAGCTGGAACACTCCTGGATGCAGCCAGATCTTCATCCATGCATGTCACAGGGCAGTAAGGGCACTGCGTTAAGTGGAGTAGGTATGGATTGCTCCATGCCACAGATGCAAAGTGTACCACTCTGAAGGATACCCCACCTCGACATGTTGTCCCTGGATCTACCAACGCATGTGCACATTTGGTTTAGTCTCCTCCAGGTTCTTCGTGGAAACTTGTGTTTCGGCAGAAATGTCATCTTGAGATCCAGTTTAGGCATCCAAAGCTTTCCATCCATTCGTCGAATCTCTTGACTTCAGGAGACCACTGCAATGGTAAATTAGACTTACTTTCCCCATGAATTTTTTCTTGAGGTTGGATATTCGTGGTTATATGACTGATAAATTGTATTCCATTTGAAATAATCATAAACATTTTATAATAATATATTATATCCATACAGTGATAAAAAAATGATAAAGAATAACAACGAGAATCAAAATGGATTCTATCCATCATTTTCATATAATACATTAATATATCGATTTCTTAATTTTCTATCCATCGTTTCTCATTATAATTGTAAGTACAATCAAGCGCCTACTGGAACATGTTAATATAGCTAATAAGGAGCTATTTAAATCTTTAGTGATCAACACAAAATGTAATTAATTAATAAAATATTTTGAATAAGCACAACTAAAATATTTTATACAATTTAATAATACGACAGAATATAGACATCTATTGGATTTTTTTTGTACTTCGAACAATAAATGTAAAACTGTTTTAGGAGAAAATTATGATTTATAATACTACCAAACATGAAAATGATTTTGTGGATGAATTTTAAAGATCTGCACAATTTCATTAGTTGAGAATGATATATATTATTAATACTGTATTAATAAAGACTTAAATTTTTATCGTAATGATTGTACAACGAGATTATATTTTTAGAAATGTATCGTAGATGGCGCTAAAGTTGTAATAAGTTTACAATGTTTTTTTTTTACATATTTGAATAACGAAACATGCGAAATTATTGTATTCAATTAACTTTGATTTTTTGAATAAATAAATAATTTCAGAATTATTACATTTGGCGTACCAAAAGTCATTATAAAATATTTAACGACGAGTCGATAGATGTGAGAGCCGATACCTACAGGAATAAGAACATTATCAGAGTGGCAGAAATGAAAACCCTACACACCATCGCAGGGAGAACTCCCAGAGTTTGGATCAGAAGTGGAAGTGGAGTTAAAAAAATAAGGATATGGGGAAAAAGTGGAAGGCACTTTTGTGGGACCATGTAAGATAGTCGTCAACTGAATGTAGGCCTCTCCCAAAACACGCCACTGCACCCTATCCATCGCCACTCTAATTCATCCACATCCAGTTCATTTATTTTCTTCTCCTTTTAAACACTTGGTCTGTTCCTATAGTCAAGCTGGCCTCTCTTGGGAAGTTGACTACCAGCTTTCCTTTCATATTTTTGGTGGTCTTCTGGAGATACGGTAGCCAACAGGAATCTGTTGCATCACAACGTTCTGGAGGGATCCATCATCGCATTCTTCTGCGTTGCTGGCCCATTGAGAATATCTTCCACTTTGCAGATTTCGCGGGTAGCAGTGTTCCTTACTATATCTTGTCCAACAATCTTTCTTTACCCTTAACGTACCGTGTTCAAAACAAAACGCTCGCTCCCATGTGGTCAATTCAGTTTACCGCTAACTTTATCTAAATATCAAGCATATGACTCGATGAATCAAAATTTAATTTATGTCATCTTGTAGGGAATTTCATTAGAAATAGATCGATATCTATAACATACATGGATTGTTTGAAAAACATATCATTATTAATTTTTTTCTGGAACCATGCGATTTCTGATATGGAATGCGTCACAGCATACGAGCAACTGACACCAAGTATAAACTTGTCTTGCCCCGCCGCGCCGCGCCGCGGCCGGCGGGGCGAGACTTTACGAGATTTTACGTATGATAAAGGCACCTAGGCAAAATGTATAGTACGTTCAAGGCAACGAGTACGTATTAATATTTGTCCCTTTTGGTAAAGTGTTAATATTTTCACAGTTCTGATATTATTAAGTTGCGTGCTGCGTTTCCGTCCACAGTCGGTATTATTACGTACCTATGAGAAAAGGCCAAACATATAATTTATAATACGTTCAAAACAGCGAGTAAGTATTTGTCACTTTTGATAAAGTTGTAAATATTAGCAAAACAAATTCTACCTTAACACGAATGAAGGTGAGGGCAGTCTTAGAAAATATATTTTTTTGGGATGAAGGAAGTAATTTTTAGCTTTTTTTTATTACGAAATATTGAGAACACTTCAATGGAGGATTACAATTTTTTTTATAATATTAGGGTCCATAGGTTTTAAGAAAATCAACTTAAAATTGGCAGTGGAAACACAATTGACCACATGGCAACGCGACGGTTAATATTGTCGGTCCAGCGAGCAAGGGGACGTGGAGATGTCTGGATGTTATTATTCTAGGAAAGTTCACCGCCATAAACAGGACATACGACAAAGACTATGAGGGAGAAGAAAAATAATTTATTACAAATCGCCGTGAATGAATCGCCCCTTTGAGGGGGTGTCGGACTCCTCGCCGGGAGAGACAGGGCACCTTGCGGGGCCCCGTTCTCTGCTCTTGGATTAATTTTATTTTATTTCATACATATTAAAATGTTCAAACAATTTGTCAACAAGGCCAAAGTAATGACTTGTTTTAAATTCTATCATAACTTTTTTTAATTCTGAAAAGCCTAATGAGGGATATGTGTTCATGTTTAGATTTTAAAATGTATTTTCCATTCCATATTGTAAATGTAATATCATTTGCATATAGCTAGTAGTAACTATTTATTTTATTTTGTTATTTTATTTTATATCATTGTATTTTATATTATTTGTTTTAGATTTATTTTGTGGGTGTCGGACGATCGAAGTGTGCGCGGGAGATGCCTATTGGTGGCGATGAGGTTCGCAACCCATCACACCGCGCCTCCCGCGGAGCGAAAAGAGAAGGATGGAGTGCCGCATCAGTAAAAGTGTGACAGTCCATTCTTTCTGCCTACCCTTTCGGGGAGACGGCGTGATGGTTAGTTAGTTAGTTAGTTAGTTATTAAAATGCTAGGTTCCCTGTGTTCCTGCCCCTTGTTTTTATGACCAGTGTGTTCTCTATTTCCATAGGAAAATTATTATTATTGTTATTATTATTATTATTATTATTATTATTTATCATTCCATGTTTTCTCTTCCATCCCACATTCTGTCCCACATTCACCATATCTGTCTGAAATAATTTTATGATAGGCAATAAAATCACGTACTTACCATATTTTGCTGTTTTGTGAGATTGGGACATAGAAATGGATTGAAATTAAACTGGATTAAATGTGGCCCAGATACCCTTTTGCCTTTTGTTTTTTTTCTGGAAAGGTGCGTTCTTCAGCTAATGTAAGTCCCGCGTGGATGGGGGACGGGCCTAGGGATTGTATAAGGGGCGCCGCTGCGTCCTATAACAGCTTCGGGTAAGCGGCGGGTAACCTTCTATCTATTTATTTTGTTGTTTGTTGACTATCTCACCGGAAGTCGCCGTG
The DNA here is from genome assembly GCA_022606425.2 of Lepidostoma basale. Lineage (NCBI taxonomy): Eukaryota > Metazoa > Arthropoda > Insecta > Trichoptera > Lepidostomatidae > Lepidostoma > Lepidostoma basale. The sequence continues at coordinate 2,959,919 of JAHDVF020000010.1, forward strand.
TTGTGCCGTCGTTGACCCCTCTGAGGGGGGCTGACTATCGCACTGGGGGTGTGGGTTTCCTGCTGAGCTGGGCCTCGTTCTTCTCTCTCACGACGATATTATATTTATGCTTTTATTATATTTATGCTTCCTTAAACCCATCCCGTGCTCTAAATGTAAAAATTGCCTTCCCAACCTCCCCTGCCCGCATTTGCCTCCTCCGATCCTCACCTGACCTCCCGCTGTTACGTACCCATTAGATAGTTTCCAGTAGCTCTGTTTTTGTTTAAAATTTTATTTTTCTGTATTGTGTTAATTGAATAAATATACATTTCGGCGGGACATAGAGGAAATGGGTAGTTTAAATGTGGCCTGGGTCCCTCTTGTTTTTCTTTAATCACTTAACCCCAGTAACGTAGGTCCCGCATAGACGAGGCCTAGGGATTGATAGGGCGAATCTGACGAAAGGCGACGTCCGCCCAAAACAGCTTCGGGAATGCGGTGGGACTCCTCTAAGTCCCTATGAATTCAAAAATAAATTTAAAAAGTCTTTATTTAACTGCTTGTTTGTTCATTTGTATGTGTATTACCAACCACTGCATGTTACCCTGCAATGAATAAATCGCCGTGAATACGAAACACAAAGTGATTTTCAGACGTAGGATAAACTTTCCCTGTTTAATAACTTCCCGCAATCAGCATGAATACCTTGTGCCCACTGGCTATTACCAATAACACGAGAAACATACTTATTATCACCAAACCGCTTCATTATTATTACAGAAGCGCCCGGAGACACGACGTATGCACAATAAACGGTCAGTAATCATTCAAAGTAGGATAATCAAACCAGAATAACGAGAGTTATGTGGGCTCAGGAAATTACATATTAACTTGAAACCTTATATCACTTCTACTTCTTCTTCTTCCTAGTCTGTGCTTCATTTACTTGGGGTCGGCTCTTCTTGTATGGCATTTCCATGACTCTATGTCCTGGGTGGCGTCTGGTGGAACCCGGTATCTTTTAAAGTTCCTCTTGATAAGTGTCATCCACCAATCGTGTCCTCTTGAAACATTATATCACAATATTATTAAATCAGTATATAAACAATATTTATATAAAGCGGTCATATTGACAGAAGAAAACATATACGGTTTCTTAAACAATGCTAGAATGTACGAGTATAGGTATTTAATTAAAAATACGAATCTTTTGATTGTGCCTTAGCAAGACGAGACATTTCATCCCCATTTAACATAATAAAACTTCTGAAAGAGATGTTTTCAATCCTATATTAATTAAAATGCTATCGTATTGTTTTTTTACTTAAAAGAAATGCACACAAAATGAGTTCGATTAAAATTAAAAGTGTCACAGAATGGAACAAATATGATTAGTTGCTTCTCGAATAATGTTTAAATTCTATTAATTCAATAATTTTAATGAAGACGTCTGTTTCCTTGAAGTTTTAATATATTTAATGAGAATGACAAATTTCGCCCTACTAAGGGATAATTGAGTGCTTTTGCAAGGCGAAATGTGTCATTCCCACAAAGCGTAATAAAACTTTTAGAAAATTTACGTTTTTTTGTTAAATTTTTAATTGTATATTGTAAAAACAATTTACTGCTTCCTATATAATTACTCAGAATACATTGTACAATGAAATCTCTATCTTCTTAATTGATTGATCAAAGTCTATATTTTCATAAACAATTTTCATATTTTCACTTGAATTAAAATTAATTTATAAAGTAATTTATGTTTAAGCAATATTACAAATCGTACTTTTTTTCAACATTCCACTCTCAATTGCTTCAAACCACTCTCAGATTAATTTCTCTAGTAATTACTCATGTTGTCAACATCAGTTTCTTAGTAAATTCAACTATTATATATTCAACTCATGTGCGCTCGGCATCTGGGAAACATATTTATTGTTTCTTTAACAATGATGTATAATAAAATTCCTTGCTAAATGAACATTATAAAAATAAAAAATAAATGTCTGTTTAGTTAAAATCCACTTATGTTTGTTTCTTCGACCGGTTTTGGCAGCTCGCTGCCATCTTCTTGGATGAAAAAAAAACAGAAGATTGTAGCGAGCTGCCGAAACCGGTCGAAGACACAAACATTAGCGGATTTTAACTAAATATACATAATTTAAACATTATTAGGGAAGCAACTTATCTTTTTAATTTAAATCGAACTCTTTTTGCATGAATTTCTTCGTATTGTTTTTTTTTACTTAAAAAAAACAATACTGTAGCTACCGATCTCTATGCCTAGGTAAGTGAATCGCATGACTTGCTCAATAGGTGTGTTATCGATGATATGTTTAGATCAAGTATTATTTGTTGTTGAAAAATAATTAATGATCTTCCACTTTTCTTTCCTTTTAATGTCTTAATCATTTTGTATGACACAAGCAACAAGTAAGCCAAGTTACAATGAAAACGTAGCAGTACCCACACAGTCTAGTCGATTAAATTTATTATAACATAGTAACGTAGCAGTCACCATTCCGCTATTTAAGGGGGTGTCTAATTTACAATGTGACACGTACAAGTCCTTGAGAGCACGCAATAGCGGCAAACCAAGCGGATACATCGAGGGTCCATTACCATAATTCCTTCCACAATCCTACGAGTCGATACCTAATCGCGGATATGACTTATTCGCCACATCGAATGCTGAATACTTGGCGTCATGAGTTTTCCGCCCAAAACTGTCGTTCTGCGAATTCGATTCAAATCCGAAGTGAGCAGTAAACCCAATAGTAAATCTCTCAGATATTGACCTCGGCGCGGGTTGAGGCTTTGTCTCGAGGCCTTGGCCTCTGAATGGCCGAGTCGTGATTGAGATAAGTAAAGAAATTTTTAATTCCTATTATCTTTAACACTTTATTTGCGAGGTTTTTACAATTTTATTAAATTTTTATTAATAATAAAAATAAAAGTATTTCTTCGGTTAATTTTCAAACTAAATTGAGGGACGCCGAGGGCCCGGAAGGAGACAAATGTCCTGGCTGCGAAACGCGAGGGAGTGGACCGGCATTCGAATTGTGGAGGAGCTGTTCCGAGCGGCGCAGGACAGGGACAGGTTCGCCGAGGTGATCGCCAACGTTGGGGGGACCCGACAGGGCACTTGAAGAAGAAGAATTTTCTAACATTGATGTATTGATATATTTATAAAAGGTTGATTTATAAATGAAGTATTCTTTTTCATTGTTTTATTAACATTTGTCAAAAGCGAGTTTAAACGTTTCCCGCACACAAACTGTTGACGTGGTTCACATGCAAAATGTGTTACAGATTTTTTTAAAAATCGTTTTTCTTTTCTAATTCGTTAATTAAAATAATTAAAATGTAAGTGTTTTCGTCTGGAAATTCTTAATGTGGACAGACAGTTCTAGTTTTTGTGTTTATAATGAATCCCTGTGTCCCCTGTTTGATTACAACCAACAGTTTTTGACACCTGACCCCATTAAATTATTTAAAAAAAAAATTATTTCATCTTATAAAGAGTTCACGACTTACATGACATAATTCATCTGTAATAACCTCCCCTGCAACCTCCTAGATGGAATAGGTCGAATAATCAATAAACCTGTATATTTCGATTAGTTATGCATATTAACTAGCTAACTAACTAACCATCACGTCGTCTCTCTGAAGGGGTAGGCAGAAATAATGGACTGCCATACTTTTCTTTCCTGACATATTTCCCTAGCTTCCTCAACATTCATACGCGCGTCGATTTCTCTGACTCCTCACATTCAATATTTGATGTATTTGATCGTGGCACGTTTTACTCGGTCTTCCTCTATTTCTAGTTCCATATACAACGTTAACATATTTTTTACTACCATTCTTTCTTCATTGATTCTTTCCAAGTGTCCAAACCATCTTAATGATCCTTTCATTATTTTGTTCATAAGACCACTTCTTATATTTTCATTCGACACTCTATCATATATAGAGTATCCACACATTCGTCTAAGAGATCTCATTTCTACTGCATTTATTCTACTTTCATCCTTCTTTTGCCAGTTCCATTCTTCGCTTCTATACATAAGGGTCGGTACGAGAACACCATTGTGCACTGTCATTTTAGGTTTTTTGGATAGGTTTTTGTTTTTTTTATATATGTACATATTATATTCTATTATATTTAAGTACCTAATACATATATCCAATTAAAGAATAAATTAATTTTAAATTACTTATGTTAGTACGTTCCGCATCAATATATTACTCAAACATTTTTTTTTATTAACAGTTATTATTATAACATTTTGTATGTATAAAAATAGTTGTAGCCAAATACTGGATTTTAAGGATTAGTTATTATTATTATAGATATAAGTAATATTTGTATCGGAATTGAATAAGACAAATAATTGTGAAAATATTTATTTCGTAACAATATAAAAATAAATTTAAATTGGCAGTGATGATGGAATTGGTGAGTAGGGTAGTGTGAGTTGTAATTATGCTAAGATCGGGAGATCTGAGGTCAGTTAGGTTGGGTTGCCGGATATGGTGCAGAGACAGCAGCTCGGGAACCAGAAGACGTCGTTGTACAGACGCTGCCCGCCCTGGTCCAGCGCCACCAGCCTCTTCTGGACGTACCTCTGTTCACAGCGGGAGCTGTACCCCGGTGGGAGGTTGCATAGACCGTTGCACTCTTGAGATCTGCAAACACAATTTGTTATTTGTTATTAAATTCTAGGAATTCAATCAAATATTAAATGTCGGTCACTGGCATTAATTGTTATTACCCAACATACGCATCTCCTGGACTGACATGGTCAGCAACACAAACGTTCTCCATAGAGCCAGAGTTGACAGAGAGTTGCTGAGCAACATCAAAGTCCGTAAGGTGTCCTACTTGGGCCATGTTATGAGAGGCGAAAATTACGCACTGTTACATCTGATCTTGGAGGGTAAGATTGAGGGTCAACGAGGTGTTGGGAGAAGGCAGGTTTCCTGGCTGAGGAACATCCGAGATTGGACGGGGCTAAGGACCGTGGGGGAGCTGTTCCGAGCTGCCCAGGACAGGGAGGCCTACTCAAGGGTGATAGTTAACGTTGGGGAGACCTGACAGGACACGGAAAGAAGAAGACCTAACATACGCCTCCTTATTAATCATAAGTGACATGTATACACATCGATTACTCTGACTCCTCAGATAGCTGACATTTAAAAGCTAACTAACTAAGTAACCATCACGCCGTCTTCCCGAAAGGGTAGGTAGAAAGAATGGACTGCCAAATGTTAACCGATGCGACACTTCATCCTTCTTTTCGTCCCCGCGAGAGATGCTGTGTGATGGGTTGCGAACCTCGTCGCCACCAATAGGCATCTCCCGCGCACACTTCGATCGTTTGACGTCCACACAATAAACATAAAACAAATTATATAAAATACAATGATATAAAATAAAATAACAAAATAAAAATAATTAAGCACATAATGTTCTTTAAATAGTAAATTTAAAGTTAAATTAATTTGATTATCCTACATTTTCATCGGTCTACCTCTATTTCATGCTCCACTCACCTCATAAACATTAAATTCTTGACCATTCTTCCTTCATTCATTCATTCCACGAGTCAAAACGACCATGATGAATAATTCATATGAAAAAAACGTCCGTTTTCCTGAAGTTTTATAATGATTAATGTTTTGCCTTGGCATTTTCAAATGTCATTTGATAATTCTTAAGTAAGACGAAACATGTCATCCGTATAATATGTAATAAAACCTCTAGAAAATAGACGTTTTCATTCGTATTGTGTAAATGTATTGCGGAAATCATTAAACAATTAACGAAATGTATCTGAATGCACTAGTTTCATCAGAAAACGCCGTATTTCGAGATTGTCTGATACAATCCATACGATTAATAATTGTAACGGCGTAAAAAAGTGGATGGGCTAATTGAATATTCGCATTCCTTTCATTATTGAGAAAATCTCATTATTGAAAGCATCCCATTAAAACTAAAAATATGATGAACAACACGATAATTAAAATGAAAATGAATTCAAAACATATTCGCGCATTTATTTTATTTTATTATGAATTAAACTAACTAACTAACCATCACGCCGTCTCCCCGAAGGGGTAGGCAGAAATAATGGACTGCCACACATTTCTTTCCTGACACATTTCTCTCGATTCCTCAACACTCATACATCGTGTCATGCACGCGCGTCGAATTCTCTGACTCCTCACGTGGCCGACATTCAATATTTGATTTATTTGATCGTGCCACGTTTTTAACTCGGTCTTCCTCTATTTCTAGTTCCATTTACATCGTTAACATACAATTTTTTACCATTCTTTCTTTATTCATTCTTTCCATGTGTCCAAACCATATTAATGTTCCTTTCATTATTTTGTTGATAACGTCATCATTCGCACCGCATTCACTTCTTATATTTTCATTCGACACTCTATCATGCACAGAGTATCTGCACATTCTGTAAAACTTATCGAGAAAAATAATTTCAAAGCTGGAAAACATAGTATTTTTATTGATAAAAAAAACCGTCATTACGAAATTCCACAGTTTTGATGCATTTAGTTTTGATCTGTATGTAAATCACCATCAATTCAAAATAGTTATGTAATGCTTTTCTGCGACTTTTCGGATCATAAAATAAATAATGAATACATATCTTTAGGGTCTTTTGGTATACTGATACCACCGGATAACTGCTTTTAGACAATATACAACGTAATGTAAAAGTGTTAAATTATAACTTTCTAGTAAGAATTAACGCGGGGAAAAAATAGTAATGTATTTTTTTGTCTTAATAACGCAAAAATCTTTGTAAGTTTTTTTTATTATAATAAAAGAGAAAATCTACAAGAATTTAGTTTGTTAAGTACATTTTAAAATAATTTGTTTAAGAACCATAAAGCTTTATACTTAGTCGTACGTACTATGACCCTAGTTCAGAGGACGGTAAACTGTGGCTCGCGATCCAAATACGTCTCTTTGACTACTAGAATACGGTTCTTCCACGAAGGCTATGTTAAAAATTCAAAATCAACGGTCCTATTGACGAGAATGTACAATCGTGTATGAAATAAAAATAAAACCACAACAAAATTATATGATTTTCCTTATCTTTTCAGGGAAATGTTTAATAAAAAAGGCCATTGATCAGATTAAACATGTCTAAAATTTAATAATATTTTTTTTATTTTATGAAACAAACAAATCGTCAAGCCGTTACCTCGCAGGGGTAGGCAGAGATTATGGACCACCACACTACTCTATCCTCACACACCTCTCTAGCTTCCTCCACATTCATATAGTCATACACGCACGATGATCAATCTTTAAAATTTGATTAATTTGGTCATGTCATGTTTTCCTCGGTTTACCTCGACTCCGTACTCCATTTGCTTTCTTAACCATTCTTTCTCCATCCATGCGCTCCATATGTGCGAACCCACGCAGCATCTTTTCATAATTTTGTTCATAATACCTTCCTCCGCTCTATTTCTTTCTTTTATCAGCATTTGAGATGCTGTCGTACATCGTTCTATCACACATTCGTCTTAGGGATCTCATCTCTACCGAATTTATTCTACTCTCATCCTGCTTCTGCCAGTTCCATGTTTGGCTTCCATACAAAGGGTTAGGGACCAGAACTCCATTTTATGAATGAGATATAAAGTACAAAAAGCTAGTTTAATTCAGCTAACCTACATGTAGTTAGAAGTAAACATGTGTGTATTCATGTACGTGAAATACCTGGCCGTTGTTTATCATTGATGACTAACTTCATCATGTCGCACTTCCGTAACAGGGTGCGCAGGATGCAGCTCTCAATTTTACTCTCTATGAAATGCGGCAAAATAAGTGTAACTTTAAAATCCAGATTTTTGATTAGATTAATTAGAATAATTAGAATCTAAGATTAATTAGAATCTTTGTATGATGATGATGATGATGATGATTATGATGATTCATATAGCGCCATTTTTGTGAAAGATTCACTTCAAGGGCGCTCAACGTCCAGAAAGCTTCTCTTAAAAAGAAAAGTTTTAAGAGAGCTTCTGAACACTCCTTCGTCGTCTTGATTGTACTGCTAATATTTGTCTCCTTTAACGAATGAATTATCTGGGAAACATATTTATAGAAAAAATGAAGAAAGACATCGAAAGAAGGGTTAATGCTGGGAACAAAATAAATGGAGCTCTCAAAGTCATCACTGCAAATAAAAAATATATCCACTAGCACTAAAAATATAAGCAAAGAATAAACGCCATAAAAATGAGATCGCTGTGAAGAATGTGCGGGAAAACGATATTTAATAGAATAAAGAACGACGAAATAAGGAAAAAATATAAGGTAGATGATTAGATCATAAGTAAAATTTAAAAAGGATCCCTGTGATGGTTTAGATATATGGAACGAATAGACGAGAGATGAATAGTTAAAATGTTGTATGCAAGCAGTGTGAGTGAAACGAGAAGTCGAAACCAAGGGAAGTCTGGCATGATTAAATTAATCAAATAGTAAAAGGCGACCTTGCGAGCGTGGATGTTACGATGTACAAATGTAGTGGAATCTAGAGAGGTATGTCAGGACAGACCAGTATGGCGGTCCATTATTTCTGCCTACCTTTCCGGGGAAACGGCGAAATTGTTAGTTAGTTTAAACTTCTTCTTAAAGTGCCCTGTCAGGTCCCCCCGACGTTGGCGATCACTCTGGTAATCTCTTCCCTATCCTGCGCTGTCCGGAATAGCTCCTCCACAGTTCTGATTCCCGTCCATTCCCTCACATTGCGCAGCCAAGAGATCTGCCTTCTTCCTGCCCCCCTGCGACCCTCTATTTTTCCCTTCAATATTAGATGCAGCAGGCGATACTTCTCTCCTCGCAGAACGTGACCCAGATATGAAATCTTGCGGACTTTGATTAATGTCAGCAGCTCTCTATTTACTCCTGCACGATTCAGAACTTCTGTGTTCGTCACTCTGTCTGTCCGTGGGATCCTGAACATTCTTCGGTGAAGCCACATTTCAAATGCCTCTAGCCGGTTCATTGTATTTACTTTTAATGTCCATGTCTCACACCCATATAACAGAACAGACCACACATAACACTTTAAAATCCTCTGTCTTAGTTTTAAGTTGACATTGTCATTGCAAAAGAGTGACTTCATTTTGGCTAATGCTGTTCTTGCTGCTTCAATCCGACATTTCAACTCTACATTTGGGTCAAGGGTGTCTGTAAGCATGCTGCCAAGGTATCTGAACTTTTCCACCTTTTCAACATTGCAACCGTTCGTTTAAACTAGTGGTTTCCAAAGTGGTCCGTACGGACCCCCAAGGGTCCCTGGTATCATACAGGGGGTCCGTGGAAAATTGATATTAGGGTCCCTGAACAACGTCAGGGGGTCCACACATTTTTATTCTATGGAAGTTATAATAAATAATAACGGATATTTTTCGTTGTCGACCTTTTTTTATTGCTCATTCGTGAAAATCGGGCCAGCCGCGACATTCGATTTTTTTAAATGAGCATGTCGGGGTTAAATGCATAACCCATATAATTGGACTTCGACTGCTGAATCAGTATATTTCATGATGAAATATATTACACGAATAACCGAAAACGCCTGACTTAGGACCTAATTATCAAAAGTGATGAATCGGGGCCCAGATTTATTCACACAGGTCACTAGGCCACTAGAGCAGAGCATCGTGTGAAAAGGGAAGCAAAGCATATATAATAAAAGCGGTATATCCGACCGCCATGGACAGTATTCTTTCTTGCGACTTCTAACCGACACGAGTCTACGCCATCAAGTCTACGTACAAAGAACCCCCGACTCTCCCACCGAGCTACGCTACTGTCTACACTGCTAGGCCACGTAATTCCGACGAGTCTTCGCTCCAACCGACCGACGCTACTGCCCAGCGAGCCATCAGCCCCAGCTGCTATCGACGTCCAGACGCACGCTCCATCACGAGTACATAATACTGTTAACGTATGATTACTTGTGATCTGTAATAAACGCTGAAACCTCTACTGCTTTTAACTCTCACCACACCCCTCAAAAGCAAAATAAAATAGTCGACAATGGAAAATATCCGTTAAAAACCCTAGAATACGTTGTACACCTTTTTTATTATTCGTTTGCGTCTCCTAAATTTTATACCCGAATAGATATTAATGCGGAGAATTACGAAACGGAATATCCATTATAGTTGACATAAAGTAATAAACGAAAAATCTTGGAGGGAATCTTTATTCGGTTTCTATTGTACGATATTTCTGGGGAAAGTAATAAATATGCTCTTTTCCATATCGGTGGCCGTACTCTGTGAAAATCGGATCAAGAATAAGCAAAAAAAGGCAACGAATTCAAGTTTATTTTTTCTATTGGCCTAATTTTGCTCTGTAGCTTCAAAAACTCATTTTACAGTTATAGGGTCGAAGCACCAGTATTTGACCGCCCCCCAGTAAATGACCGTTGGTTAATAAAACAAAATATACTAAGAATTGCTCCTATGTGTCCAGTCAAAAACTTTAATCCCAAGAAACTATGACAAAAGAGGTAGGCAGAGACAACTGTTGGTAAGAAACAAAACTATCAGTTTTGAACTGTGCCTTGTCAAACAGTAAAAGTGCGTCTTCCCGTTGTTGTTTTGAGATTGTTAGTAGTTTTTTATAAGGAAAAGTTTGGTAAATGTTTTTTTTAATGTTATTTCTTATGCAATTCTTTGAATATTTACATATTTTTATATGTTAGGGTGTTTCATAATGTGACAATGTAACAAAATCTTTGTATTGTATCAATATAACCTGAAGTGGTCAATTACTGGTGATTGTGCTATTTTTTTAGAGAAATATTAATTTTAATAGTAATACTCATATTTCAATAAAGAAGTTAGAGAATTTAGAGAAGTTAATGTGTTTTTTATTGTTTTATTTTATTTTGTACACTGAAATAATGAAATTAATGCCTTTAATGTGGATTTCAGTACAAGCTGAACCTTAAACGGTCATTCATTGGTGCTTTGACCCTAGGTGAATTTGTAAAATAAAAACGACATTACGAAAGTAGGGGATCGACACAAAATAAAAGATATCAGCAGGAGGTCCACGGGACAAAAAAGTTTGAGAACCACTGGTTTAAACGAATAAGTTTGTTGACCACTGCCATAGTTTATGTGGTAAAAACGAAACTTATTGCGTATAAAAACAGTTTAAACGCGTGAAATTTCTGTTATTCCTCATAGAGTCATTTACAAATCACTTTTACCCAAGACCTATCAGTCATCCGAGGTAATTAAGTTAATGGTGATCATACGGTTGAGATTGCGTCTGGTTTTGTAAACGTGTTATTAAATTGTTCATACCATCTAATTCGTTACTTCATCGCACGTGCGATTATCGGACTCGCGTGCCACTGGTACAAAGTTACAAGTAAATTAATTCATAAGAGTTTGTCCTTTGTAAGAGAAAACCTTTTTTTTAACATTTATTTTTTTACATTTCATACGTGTGAATGACGAAATTTTTTATGAAAGTAAGTTGTAACAAACAAACACACCATTACGCGTCTTCACTGGAAGTATGGGCCGCCACGCTACTCTATCCAGACACACTAGTCTATTGTTTATCCATCATAAGAATACCCTTTGAGAAATCGAAATTTGGTTCCTACTGCGAATTCTTCTCCCCCTGCTACGATCCCTCATTCCCGAGCAGCCCTATTGGCTAGCGGAGCTGTCTTCAGTATCTGTCTGACCGTCTTGTCGTGTGCCAAAATATGTTAACTTATTCAGTCCCGATATTAAAATAGAATTTTTTATTTTATTTTTTATGGCGATGATATTTTCAACTTCGGGTCAATTCTTGGCCGATTTGATAAATCTGATGCCACGTAAAATGCAATACACGTATTTATATTTATTAACAAAAGATAATAGATTCATTCACATTCATATTAATTTGGTCATGCCATGTCTTCCTCTGTCTCCCTCAACTCCGTAATCCATTCACATCGTTAACGTAAAATTTATTAACCTTTATTTCTTTATCCATGTGTTCCATATGTTCAAACCAATGCAGTGTTCTTTTCATAATTTTGTTCATAATATTTTCTTCCACTCTACATTCTTTCCTGTATCAGCATTTGAAATTCTATCATACATCGATTTACTACACATATGTAACGTCTAAGGGATCTCGCGTTTATTCTGATCTCGCCCTTCTTCTGCCAGTTCCACAGTAAGTTCAACACAGCTGAAATTAGATTACAAAAAATAATATGTTGAACACCTTCCATGAATTTTGTTTTATGGCTTCAATCGTCTGAAAACGGGTTCCACGGAGCGGCAATTTATAAATTAAACATATTACCCAAATACACGAACTCATCTACTTGCTCCAAATTTTTACCATTCACGCTAATGTTGCAGACTGCCATTGTTTCTTCTTTTTTAAAAATCATTACCTTGGACTTATTCACATTCATCATCAGATACATACTATTCACCAGGACTTTTAGTTCATGCTCGTTATCTGCTAGTAGGACAGCGTCATCCGCATACAAGAGACAGCTTACTGACACTCCGCTCATTTTGGCACCTACATCCAACCCTTCCAACTCTTTCATACACTTGTCCATACAAAGATTGAATAACCACGGGGACATTACGGAACCTTGCGTGTAAGTCAAGGTATTTGACTGCATGTTTGTTTATTTGTATACGAGTATGTATTAACAATCACTGTATTTGTAACACCATCATCAAGCCAGTGGTGATATATGGTTCTGAGTCATGGACAATGACTCTAAAAGAAAAACCAAGAATCTACTGGTTTGAGAATAGGATACTTAGAATGATCCTGGGACCCAGATCCGGTGTTACAGCGGGAACTTGGAGGCATAGGATCAACCAAGAGATCCGTACGATGACCCAGCAGCTCCTTAAAACGAGCACCGCGAGTTCCGGTCGCCTAGCAAGAATTGGGCACGTACGCCGAGCCGAAGAGACCAGAGCAATCAAGACCCTGTACGCGTCTAGACCGACTGGAGTAAGACCTCTAGGAAGGCCTAGACAGCGCCTAATGGACAATGTTCTGGCTGACCTGGCTAGGTTGGGCGAATCGGACTGCTGGGAGCAAAGGGCGCAGGATAGAGGAGCTTGGCGAAAAATCATCAAGGAGGCTAAAACTCTTCAAGAGTTGTATGGCCATAGGAAGTAAGTAAGTAGTATCTTACAGACTAAAATAATAATAAAACATCTTGGTAAAAATAGACGTGTGGGAAGTATTAAGTATAAAGTATCTTACTAACTAACTAACTAACCATCACGCCGTCTCCCCTTACTAAAATAATAATGAATGGACATCTTGGTAAAAAGAGACGTGTGGGAAGTATTAAGGGATTAAGGGAAGTATTAAGGGAAGTATCAACTCCTCCAGCTGGCAAATTGGAAGACTGCGGCTGAGGGCAGGCGGAGTTGGAGGCACATGCTAAGGGAGACAAATCACAATCAGAGAGAGAGAGAGAGAGAGAGAGAGAGAGAGAGAGAGAGAGAGAGAGAGAGAGAGAGAGAGAGAGAGAGAGAGAGAGAGAGAGAGAGAGAGAGAGAATGGTTGACTTACACGCAGGTCTCGGTCTTGACCAGCTGCGAGTAGGCGGGGTCGGTGGTGTCCCCCATGTTGACGACGTACATCCAGTTGCCCTGCTTGTTGAGCGCCGCCCTGGGCATGATGTACCGCGAGCGCGTGGGGCACAGCTGCTCGGGCGCCGCCGCCTGCCGCCGCCTGCGGCCGCCCGTCAGAGGATTCGTCGCGGCCTTCGATTTGTTGGCTTTCTTCGTGTTTCCTGTCAGCGTGTCTCTCTCGGAAAATGTTTTGGATTTTAGGTCATTGCTGTTCACTGCTGGTGGTTCGGTTTTGTCGGATCGGTTGTTTTCTTGAGGCTCCCTGCAAATACACTTTTTTGTTAAAATCATAACTAATAACAAAAATATTTACATCATCCATCTAATACGTATTACATACATATTTTTATTTTATTTAGCTTTATTGTATTTACTTTAAAAAATATATTTTTATAAATAAAATTTATTTGATTTTAATTTACAAATGTGTACTTGTGTATATACCTACAATATATATTTTAATTTTAAGCTGTTATTCTTTAATCAATACGAATGAAAACGGCAGTTTTCTATAAGTTTTATTATGTTTTTTGGGAATGACATGTTTCGCCCTTCTAAGGCTTTATAGTAAATGGAGCAGAATATGGTAATTAACGAAAATTGATACGACTTTATACATTTTTAGAAATAATTATTTGGGAAGGTTCAGAAATATTGGAATGTTATTTGAGGTAGGACGAAATAAAGTGTTTCTAAGAAAAACATCTTCTTACAAATTGTTTACAATGATTACCAATGATTCTTAGTATTATATATAAAATATTCTTTGATATATGGTAAACAAAATTTATTCCTATTGTCTCTATTAAGTAAGTTTGGTGTATATAAATAAACGTTTTATAAAATATCGATATAACAGCAATGTGAATTACATAAACGATTTTTTTACATTTATTTTAAGATAATAATGTTAAAAAAACAGCCAAATAAAAAAATACATGCCATACACAAATCCTTTGATACGCATTCATTCAAAATTATAACTTTTTCTTTGCTTTGAAGGCATTGGTATGAGTCCAAATAAAAACTCTCCCCAATGTTAAATTATGCATTTATTTTATAGTGTGCCTATACGTCACACTACAAAATAAGTGCTTTTAATGATGGCAATAGTTTTATTTATTTATTCAAAAATATATTTTTTACGATTAATACATATGTAAACAGAACAAGGACATCTAGATAATTCTACGCTTTTAAATAAATCTATTTCATGTAATAACCATTCAATAGAATATGCATTAGCTAGTTATATTCCGCACAGCTTGAAGCTGTACTTGTTGCTAAACAAATAGTACTAAATTCAGTTGATTTATGGTTGGCTGTGCTATAAATCCATGTCGTTAAGTTAAACCAGAGTAGTTTGACATATCGTGTCAAAAAACAATCAATTATAATATATCTGTGTTTTACTTATATTACGACAGAATTTCGAATTCAATGTAAAGGAATAAACATTTGAGTGAATGATTTCATCAAAATATATTTTTTTGTGGATAAAACAATATATTTTTATTTTAATGACTTACAGCAAAGATTTAAATTAATGTTTGTATAATCTCTAATATGAGCAGAACATAGCTCATTTTTATAAAAAAGAAACCGTATTGTGTTCAGGTTTCCTAGCTTTGTCCCATTTACTTGGGTTGAGTTCTTCTTGCACGGCGTCTCCAGGACTATATCCTGAGTGGTGTCTGGTGGGATCCGGTCTGTTTTGAGACTCATTTGAATAAATTGCTTCCACGTCAACTTGGGCCTATCACGGCTTCTGGATGGCAGGTCAATTTCGATTACCTTCCGTGTAACATTGTTAGCTGGATGCCACATCTCAGACGGTTCTCTTTAAGATTATTTGAGGATGGTCTCACTCTGCCGCGGATGTCGATGTTTCTGATGTGGTAGGGAAGCGTTACTCCGCCCGTCCATCTAAGCATCCTAATTTCGGCCCTATGCAGTTTGTTTTACTCTTGGTTTTTTTTAAGTGGCCAACACTCCGATCCATGTATCATGGCAGGGCGCACCGCCGAATTTGTATATACAATACAAAATCCCTTTGGTTGTATAGATATATATTTTTATTTTTTAACATAAGTTTCGCATGGACGAGGGACAGGCCAAGATAGTGTATGAGCGAAGTTGATGAAAGGTGCCCCTACACTTATTACAGCTTCGAGTAAGCGGAGGGAGCCCTCTATAACTCCTATCCTCCACTGACTTCTGTCTCTAGCCATCTCCCTCCATTCTCCCGCTCCTTCCATTTTCTTCCAATCTTGTTCCACGCAATCCGCCCATCTTTTCCTCGGTCAGCCTCTTGGTCTCTTTTCGCGAGACACCCATCTGGATATAATTTGTGGTGTTCTACCCTCTGGCATTCTTTCCACATGGCCAGCCCACCGTAGGCGTTGAGACTTACAGAATCTCAATATTGTTTCCTGGCTAATTAGTTCTTCAAGTTCAAGGTTTCTTTTAATTCTGTAAGTCCCATCCTCCAGCGTGGGTCGAAAAAATTTTCTCAGTATTTTCCGTTCAAAAACTGCCAGCCTGCCTTCCTCTCTCTGCGTTAGAGACCATGTCTCACAGCCGTATGTGACTACCGGTCTTATAATAGTCTTATATATTAAAAGTTTGGTATTCCTGCGGAGTAACTTAGAGCCCAGAAGCTTCTTACACCCATTAAAAGATCCGTTTGCTGCTGAGAGGCGAATATTTAATTCTTCTGCCAGCTTGTTCTTGGAATTGAGGTTCGAGCCCAGATAGGTGAAATGCTGGATCTCTTCGTACATATGTTATTCTATTTGTATGTTTTGAAGGGGGTGTTGCTCGCGCGCGCTAACCGTATATTTTGTTTTTGTATCTGATACATATGAAAAATTAAAAAGTGTGTAATGTTAAACTTACCTCTGCCACCATTGATTAGCGCTGCGCACCGTCAGAGGCGGGCGGCGCGGAGAGCGGCGGCGGGGGCGGGCGCGGGCGCCGCCCTGGCCGGAGGGGGCGGCTGGAGCGGAGGCCTGGGGGTACGGAGCTGGCGGGGCGCGGCCCGGGCTGTAATACCTGCCTCCATTATTATCGTAATACTCGCCCTGGTGACCGATATTATTGCGGTGGAAGTCAGGGAACTCGAAGTAAGAGTTGCCTCGCCAGAAGTCCTCGTACTGGCTCAGGTCCAGCGGGCTCCTGAAGGCCCAGGATCCGTTGGGGGGGAAGGGTTGGTGGTTCTGTTGCCCGCTGGGCGTATAGTACCCCACGTAACCTGCGCCATGGAGTGTGCATCGCATTAGTATTGCATGAGGCCGTAAGACACATTCCACACAGCGATTCGCCTCTTCGGACTAACGCATTCGTTCATCTGTGCTTCAATTTCACGAGTCCTATCTCTTTATAATTAAATTACGAAATTTAAACTAACTAACTAACCATCACGCCGTCTCCCCGAAAGGGTAGGTAATATTGGTCAAATATAAGATTTGAAGGAGAATGTTACAACATATTTATTTACTTCACAAATTCGTTTACACCATGTTAAATGGAGTTTTACTAAATGAATTTTTAATATTGTAATTTATAATATAATAATATTCTGAAGCCATTTGTAATTAACGCACATACGTTGTGTTACACTAATATAATGTACGAGTATATATGGAAGTACAATGTTATTTGTATAATGAATACGAATGAAGTCCGTTTTCTAGACGATTTATAATAATTTATGGGAATGACATGTTTCGCCTTTATAAGACATTATCAAATGCCATTATCAAAAACGAAACGTGTAATTTCAAAAAGATGAAACATGTAATTTCCATAAATAATAATATAATAAAACTTCTCGAAAACAGACGTTTTCATTCGTATTAACTAGGAGTTTTACATCATTGTTCACGAAACACTATATTCGCTTTTTGAATCCTTGTTAAACAATTGTGTAATTCTTATTTGGTCAACAATTAATTTTATATCAGCGGAATCCATTCCAGGAAATTACGATAATAGAAGTTTATAATTGTGAGACGTCTTTAAATCATGGAATAGATTCTTTTCTTTGGATTTTAATCATTATTGTTGGAAAGTAACAGCCGTTGTAAGGGAAGTATTATCTATTTAAAATTAAGCACACTCTTGGCGGGCGAATCGCAGTCTGTGGGAATGGGCCCCTTTGCACAACATCTTGAAATTGTTTGTATGTTTAGTATATTCCACCCAATTATATATTATGTGGGGACCACCTCCTGCCACCGGACTGGGAAACAATTCTACAACCTCTCACCAACTTTATATATACACTTTTTACACAAATAATATTACAATACCAGACATCTCTGAAAATGTTAGTAAATTTCGAAAAGATAAATCCAGTACCTGAAATATATCTATTATACAGTCTTAAATTTTTATGTATTTACAGGTTAACAAACAAAATATGCTTTATTTCTATTTTTATTTTTTATACACTTTGTATACATAGCACTTATATTTAAAAAAAAATTATATATAAACATGTTTATTTTATAACAATCTTTATAACATCTGTCAGATCATGAAAACAACAACAATTTTATAATATTTTTATAAATATGTATCTTTACTGAAAAAGGACTGTTTGTCCGAAACATGTCTATATAATTAATTTTTTTTGAATTGTATAAAAATAAAAATAGAAATAAACCATCATAACAACACAAATTATGGCGTATATAGAAGAAATAGAAGAAACTATACATTCTTCATATTTTATTTTGAAATAGATAACGAAAAATATTATTTGTACTTAAATTTAAAATAATCATGAAATTAAGGCTTTCTTCGATAGCAGGCAAGACAATGAGACATCGCTTGAGGAACACTAAAATAAAGGAGATATGTGTGGTTGAGGATATTCTAAAATGGAGCAGACAGCGAAATAGGGACTGGTACGGTCGTGTTCAAAGAATGGACACTACCAGACTCTCCTATATTGCATTGCATAATCAGCCTCATGGGACTCGTCCTCGTGGAAGACTCTAAAAGATGGAAGGACAGCTGGGAGTCTACTTCACAGGAGGAGCAACACTCTGGAGAATAGACCACATACTCGTAGGTCTACAGCAAGGAAGAATGAGAATAATAAGTTATAATAAATAATTACGGATATTTTTCGTCGTCGACCTTTTTTTGCTCATTCGTGAAAATCGGGCCAGCCGCGACATTAAATTTTTCTAAATGTGCAAAAAAAAATAGGTCGACAATGAAAAATATCTGTGAAAAACCCTAGAATTCGTTGTGGAGCTATTTTTGCTCATTTGTGAAAATCGGATCAAGAATAAGCAAAAAAGTCAACGAATTCAAGATTAGTTTTTCTATTGGCCTAATTTTGCTCTGTGTTAGCTTCGAAAACTCATTTTATAGTATAATGGAAGTCTACCTCACAGGAGGAGAACACTCTGGAGAACAGACCACATAGGTCTAGAACAAGGAATAAGAAGAATAATGAAATCAAGGGTAGTGTTTTTAAAAAATACTTTAATAGAAAAAGAAAAACTACAAGACTCATAGTCTTGTAGTTTTTCTCTGCGAGATAATTGCATTCAACTCACAAACTTCAAATGTCTGCATTTAAGAATTCGCAGAATTAAACACTTGTAAATTCCTAATATATTTGCATTTTCTATACAATACAATGCATAATTATACATTGAAAGCACATACTTCCAAATACTTAAAATTTGTTAATAGACTAGTCAAATTTGATATTCCTTGATCGTATATTTAAGTGTCGTCAAACGCCATGGCAACACTGCGTCTGTCTAACAGGCGAGGCGCAGGGACGAAATAGAGATGCATACTCATAAATATAACACAATCAATAGAAGTAGAACTTTATATTTTATACTTTAGTATGAAGCACTTAACTTGTGGTGTGGCACTATTAAAATAAATTTACATTTTACACTTTATTTTTGTCAAAACCAACCGGTTTTGCTCCCTCCCGAGCTTCATCGAGTTATACAACAAAGTAATAAACTGACTGACAGTTTAAGGATTGATTGTATCTCAATAGAGACGAAGATGCAAATTGTTTTTTGGAAACAGAATATGGTGGTCGAGGCGTTTACACGACTTTTGACCTGTCATTGGTTGGGTTAAACAATCGCTTTATGTTAACAACATTCCTCATTCCGCCCTTCTTACGACCACCACGTCTGACACATTTTTGGAAGTTGTATATATGCTAATATGTTGGAAAACACTTCATATTTTTAGTTCAATCTACACTAGCGCCATCTATTAAGATCAGGTGTAAGCATTAAGCAAAAAATCTTCATTCAATTGGCTGACAGTTTGTTTTGTCACTCCGACAAAGTTGTATTTTAGTTTTTAATACTACTGTCGCTATCTAATCACTGCTTCTTTGGCTTTTTGAAATTGATACATTTGTAAGTTTGATTATTTCCTAGCAAGGCAACACAGAACACTCCCATGAAATATAATGAAACTAGAAAACAGATTATTTCATTCATATTGTACGTGTATAAATAATATATGTTTTTTTTTTAATTTGAATGAATGGTTAGAGCCTTGGGGGACATACCGTGCTGGAAGGTATGTGTACCAGTAAATGCCATGAAACACCATAGATGCATAACATCACCAACACTACCATCTAGTCCGACTCTCTGGCGTCCACGTGTAATATTTATGATCCTGCAAGCCCCGGGTGTGGCATATTGGACGTACTCGTATGTTGATGTGTCACAACTAACAGAGAGAGGGCGAATGGCGATTTTCGGCGTCACACAACCGGTTACCCCAGCTTTGGGAAGGAATACCCCTACAGAAAAACCCTAGTCCTCCTAGTAAGGGGGTTGGGCGCTAGGCCAACAGAAGGGGGTTCCAAACACACACCCGAGGCTGTTATAGGGCGCAGCGTCGACCTTTCGTCAGCCTTGCTCGTACACTTTCTAGACCTGTCCCCGTCCATCCGGGACATACATTTAATATACGAGGACATACATTTAATATATCGTATATCAATCGCAAGGGGATGCCAGACCACATTCAATCTAATATTTTGTATATACAACAGAGAGCGTTACGCCAACAACCTAAACTCGCAAAACAACCAACGTTACGAACATATCAAGAAATTCGTTTCTTGGAGGAGGCTAAGACCCCCAAGGGTTGTAGCGCCGGAAAAAAAACACTTTATTAAATATTTTTACAAAATAAAAAAAATCCACTTCTTGGTTATACCTGTGTAACTTGTCTTTCAAGACCGACGTTTCTAAGATCGTTACAGTCTCCATCTTCATGGAAGTTATATCGAAGGGTGCATATAACTACACTGAACATGGAAAAAGCAACGATTCCGTAACGTTAGTCTAGAAAGAGAAGTTACACGGATATACCAAAGATCCCAAAAAAACATATTGCTACCAACCTTTAAAATGTAAATAATAAATAATTGCATATTCTGCATATTAAATTTAAAAAAAAATCAATTAAAGTTTCCTATTTTACAACTTGCTATTCTGTTATCTCACTCCTAGGAAATGATTGTTACATTAAAACGGAAAATGATTTTTTATTTTTATTTTATCTTATCTACGATCAAATCTTGATCATATTGTAACGACAGAGCACAAAATAGAAAATGCCTTTGAGTAGGTTATATCATAAAATGGCACATAAAGAATAATTCAAAATTAATAACTCACTTAGAAACCAGCAATGTTCTTCTAATGACTGTACTTGCGCGGGCTGTTTGTAAAGCTAAACGTGCAATAGGCAATTTTATTTGTGGTACAACCTATAACTAACTTCTCAATTCTACGTATTATCTAGTTAGATAAAGCAGTTTATAAAGGAAATGTGTTGTTGAGTAATATTACGTAATTTAAACGGTGTATTTGCGTATTGTATAATACGATATTTATTTGCAACTACTATATAATACGAAATATATCTGTTGGGATACGAGCTACCGTGGAAGACCTGGATAACCCTCAATCGACTGCGCACAGTCGTCAGTAGATCCAGGAATATCCAGGAAGATCAAGATATCCCGGCGATATCAGTGTGATTGTCACATTGTCTTTGTTCTGGTGTGGAATTCACGTGACAATAAAATGTTGATAAATTAGCTACTTATCACATGTCACGAGAATCAATATAATAGCTAAAAAAAACTAATTGTTTACAGTAATTGGGTTCAAAACAACCTGTTGTATACAATAAAAAAATGGCATAGAGCAATTCATGCTGCACATAACGTAGTACCAATGCCGTCTCAAAATCACTGTTTTGGTAAACAATTTTCCGTAATGAATTAATCATGGGGCCGATATGATCTGACAGCTGCCAAACATCAAAAATATGTAAAAAAAAATATCGCGATTTTTTCGTAACAATTATTAAACATAAACAGTTTTAAAAATGTTATTTGATTAATATTGATGGTATTTTATGTACAAATAGGCAAGATACTGCAAAATTGAAAGCATAGTGAGATAGAGTAGGCAGAGAAGACGATTCTGAGGGGATCACATCGAGAGGATGGATCCTGCGAGGATTCCTAAGATGCACGAGACTCCAGAAGGCCGTCGACCACCAGGATGACCACCAAAGAGATGGGGAGAAGGTTGGCGTCTTCATCACAAGAAGAGAGGTGATATCCTGCATAAACATATCGCAAGATCTACAATATGAAGAAGGAAAAGAAGGTTAAAAAGTTATGCCCCGCTTCAACAAGATGAAAGAAGGCTGAAGAAGAAGAATAATATACCACTATATACAATATAATACAGAACGAAACAGGGGCAAGGTGAGTTGAAGACGAAAACGGCGCTATACAAATAAGCCTAATTATTTCTACTAGTTGCAACCCGTGAAATATTCACGGAAGTAAAACAAAGTAAGTTTCATGGTTTAATGTCTAATAATCAGAACAAAAATTAAAATAATCCAGAAACGTTCTCTGGCATGCTCATCGTGTGCATTTTGAATTAATTTCGCATAGAATCTAAGTATTTCTCTGTCGCTGTCTCGTATTTAAAATATTATTGTATTCTTTCTTTGATGACATGCGGGTTTTAGCCAATTTATATTATGATTATAAATTTTGCCCTGAATCCTTCCCTGACGAGCGAACCAATTCGGTGTTATGTGGACCATGACTTGTGTCTCGATTGCCTAATTTTTTTCCGTTTCATACGAGACGTGAATATAATCATGTACATACTATGAGAAATACAATACAAGCATGATCTTTAGCATCAGCCGCGGTGTTGCGTTGCGGGCCAGTTATGTCTTGGAAGGTAATCTCTTCGGCCTTCTACGCTCATCGCTCATTCCGATACGGTAATCACTAAATCTTCTATCTACATACATTATGCTCACAAAAATGCATATTCAACTGGCGTGCCTTACGCGGACGGTGTGCTAAAGTCTGTAATAATAATCGTACATACGTGCGTAGCTATAAATACGAGTATAAGGTGTCTAAAAGAACTTTTATATTTTGTGGATCGATTAAAAAAAATAAGCCATTTATCGAAAAAATGTTTATTAATTATTAAAGAACACAATTTGGGTATTTATTTATTAAAATTTATATCGTAAAAATGTAAACTCTCGCTTTCGTGGCACTCATTTTGTCGAACAGTAAAATTTCTTATGACGGCTCGGCGGTACCCTCCGTGATGGCTACCATATGGCTACTATTTCGTGACGAATATTTTCTTTCAAATGCACCAAGGAAATCAGTTTTTTTTTAGCATTAACTTTAGATTTGAGATTACCCCAAAGGGAAAAGTCCATAGGGGTTAAATTAAATTAAAAAAAGGGGGCTATTTACGTCCCCTCTCCGAGAGATCATTTTGCCACGGATAATTTTACGAACTCGTGGCAGAGACGTATTGGACTATGTGACGCTACTCCTTCATGCTGGAAACATATTCTTTGGTTATATAATCTGGAAAGTTTTGCAATTTAGGTACTTAGAAGTCGCCTAACATATCCACATAACGCTCTGAATTCGAACATAAACATTATTTTGAGACACCTTTTATATTATTTCGTTTCGACGCTCTTCCCAAAAGATTTCTAATTGCTTATTGTTACAATAATAATTATATAAAACTAAGTATGTAAAAAAGGTTTTGAAACTATGCCTAGACTACCGCCCGTAAATCTTACTCTAATGCCTCAAACTTCTAGATCATACATCTTGTACGTGAGTTGGTATGTGCAGTAAACTCCCACTAATCTGGCATTCGGCAGTTTGGGACTTTCAATAATCCGGCATCGCCTGTCTATTGAAGCTTAAAGAAAAATCACATTAAAAAATACATCAGGTATTACTTTTTAAAGTGAATAAAATGATTGATAATAAATATAATAAGTACAGTTCAGGTGAAGCAATAAAGTTTTTTCGTTTCTCTGCAGAAAGATTTGCGTACTTTTTAAAATCCATTTTGATGTAGACAGAGATGAAACTATTGAAAATATAATTTAAAATAACATTAACACACTTTTAACAGTTTTTACATCACTCTATTTTTATTTTTTGTTGATAAAACCAACCGGTTTCGCTCCCGCCGGAGCTTCACCAGGGTAACAAAGTCACTGTCTTGAAGCGAAGCTCCAGCGAGAGCGAAATCGGTTGGTTTTAACAGAAAAATAAATGAAGTGATGTGAAAACTATTCAGTGTGTAAATATTATGTTTAACCACTTCAATACCGTAAGGCCCCTGGGCCGCTACGTAGGCGCACCATCAATACCGTAAGGCCACTTTGCATTAAAAATGATTCCAGTAGGAATTTTAACGATTTTAATAATGCTACATCACAAATTACGTGTTTAAAGAGAGTTTCTTTTGTAATCGTGACGAAGCTCCGGAGGGAATGAAACCGGTTGGTTTAAACAAAAAAAGTGGTGTAAAATCTAATAAAAGTAGGTTAATATTATTTTTGACACATCAACGATTAAGTGCTTTATACGAAAGTATACAAATGTAATCATTAGTCAACTGCCCTAATGGTTCTGTCGGTTTCTCGCACTATGTTCCCACCTGATTTTAGATGGCGCTCGGTAATCCCGAACGTGCCAGATTAGTGAGAGTGCACTGTACTTGGCAATGTAGAAATCTGCATAATAAGATGCACAAACCTCCGAAGGTAACTCCAATATAATGTCCCGGCAAACAGAATACTTATTTTGCCACCACTGAGGTTGAAAATACATTTAAATTTAAATAACATGTTGACGTGATGGAAAGATGTGATTTGTTCGTTGCGTGATTGGAATCTTGGAGTACAGTTGTTATTTTTGTACATATTTCGTATGGAAATCTCGTCTTCACCTCTTGAAGGCTGATCAATTAATGGAATCCGCCAATTGGAGGCAAACGTTCATTTGCGAAGGTGGTAAATGTTTTAATACCATTAATACGTGGAATCGTGTGGTCAATTAAATATATTGCCGACCTTCGTGGCCGAGTGGCTAGTACTATAACAGCTGCCACTTCCCGGCGATGGCAGCGTTATTTGGTCCATATTGCTTTACGGAGTGGAGACCTGGACCCTCAAAGTGAACAAACACATTGAACCGTATAGAACAATTTGAAATGTGGCTCCATCGCAGAATGTTGCGGATCCCATGGACTGATATGGTCACCAACAAAGAGGTGTAACATAGCCAGAGTAGAAAAATAATTGTTGTCTAATATAAAGACTAAAAATATGTCATATTTGGGACACATACCCCGCAACGAGAAATACTGTCTGCTACACCTCATCATTAAAGGGAAGATCGAGGGAAGGCGCTGTGTGGAGAGACCCCAGATTTTCTGTCTGGGGAACTTCAAAGAGTGGACCGTATTTGGATGATGGGGGAGTTGTTCCGGGTGACACAGGACAGAGAGGCCTACGCCAGAGTTATAGCCGACGTCGGGGGGACTTGACATTGCACATCGAGAAGAAGAAGAAGATTGTAGTGTGATTGATAATGTGATTTAAAATGTGAATTCTTCTTCTTTTTGTCCTGTCCTGAACCTTCTCCACCCGACTCTATCGCATGCCTGATGCCTAACATCATCCCAAGTGAGGTCTGTTACTTTAACCTCGTCCTGCAGGGCTCTTCTCCAGGTGGCTCTAGGTCTGCCTCGCTTCCTCTTTCCCCCCAAAGGGGACCAGTCCAGTGCGCCCTGAGCGATGCAGGCTGGGTTCCGTTTCAGAGTGTGACTGATCCACTGATATTTGCGTCTAGCGACTTGTTCTCCAATTGGCTTTTCGCCTGCCATGGTCCAGAGAACGGCATTTGATACTTTTTGGGGCCAACAGATCATGATATTGAGCGAAGGCACCTATTTATAAACACCTGGAGTTTTCCAATAACGTCCGCGGTAGATTTCCAAGCCGTACAGCAGTACGCTTTTAACGCTACTGCTGAATATTTGGAGTTTGAGCTTTCTCGAAATGATACTGGAACGCTATACAAAGCGAAGCATTGCGAAAGCTCCCCTTGCCTTGTTTAGTCTGCTGGCTACATATTCCTCCGTACCTCCCGAGCCTGCTATCATACAACTGAGGTAGCAAAAACTGGTCATGGTCACAAGGGGCAAGATTAGGGTGGAGTTATTTGTGGACACTAGTAGGTCTACTGTCTTGGACATGTTAAATTTGAGACCTACTTTTGCCGCTTCCTCGTGAAGTCTACCCAGCTTTTGGTCTGCATCCACCCGGTTTATCGAAAGCAAACAGAGGTTATCAGCATATTCTAGATCCTCCAACTGGGTATCACATATCCACGGAATGCCACGAGGACTGTCGAAAGAACGGCGCAACACATCCTCCAGCACCACTATGAAGAGTAGGGGGTATAGTAGACATCCTTGTCGCACTCCCACACTTAGTTTGATGGTCTCAGAAAGTTTGCCCAGGTGTACTACGCGACAAGAACAACCGTCATACATTGCCCTGGTGATATTGTACTCGTAGTTTCATTGCAAAAAAAAACTTTGAACATTTGGGGCAAATGGTTCACAGATGCCAGTATCGAAAATCAAAGTATTTGTAGAAGCAACAATACCTATACCGGCATACCACCAGACAGGTTAAACAGAATTGTACCCATCCGTCTTTGAGCCACCAAAGATTCTTTCATAAAAACCACCGCCCGATTATAAATACGTATATAAAAATAATAACGTAGCACGACCTGTATACAATAATGAAGCTAGTTATTTTATTAAATTGTCTGTCTCAAATTGACTTTCGAAATCGGTCGTTAGACAATGCGAACCTTTTTCTAGTCTGATATCGAAGCGCGGCGTCATCCGCATCATAATTCAGCCTAGTCCATAAACAGACTCAGCTAAACAAAAGAAAGTAACAATAACGCCTTGAAGATGACACACTCGGAATATTTTTTTATTATAATACTCCTCGCGCCTGGTTTCAGGGGTCAGAAACCAATTCCTAATTTTTTTTTAAGCACTATTATTATTCAGAAAAGTTATATATACTTGTATACTAAAATTATAAAGCGAATCGGGTTAACTTACTAAAGCTGAATAATAATAATAAAAATTGTATTTTTTTATGGTTATTTTTTAATTAAAAAAATAATACTCCAATTTATTACATGGTCTTTCAATACGCACGCTCCATTTTTAATCGCTCGTGCAGAATGTCCATCGTGGCGTGCGCTGTGTGCTACGTAGCGCCGTCCTATTGGAACCATATAATGTCGGTATCCATATCATCCAGTTTAAGCCACAAGAGTTTCAAATTAATGCATTAAACGACGTATTGTGGACTCTGCAGGACGGCCATGAATACCATGAATTAGCGAACAGAGCACTGATTTTGATAATAAATTTTAATAATTTTAATTTCGGTTGTTGAAGCGTGTAGCGTTCCATCGTGAAATGTCAAGACTAAATAAGTATTAAGCACCACCTGTAGCAAAGCCATGGTGGCCATTTGGTCAAAATTATATTTCATAAATATTGTCATTGAATGTCCTTTAAAATAAATTAAAAATTGTGGCAATATCACTTAGACAGGTTGTTTGATTTTCTTTCAAAGTTCAAGCGCTCTTAATGAAAAACCTAATGATTATAATGAAAGTCAGTAGACCAAGAAGAAGATGGGCGGACATGAAAGATCTGGAGAATGGAGAGAGATGGTCAGGGACAGGAGCCAGTGGGGGACTATTGTGTAGGAGGCCAAGTCTCACATATTCAGGAATTAAAAGTGAAACAGTAACTATCAAATGGGCAAACCAAACAATTTTAACCACTAAAACGTATTTTTTCCCTATAACTTGATATTCATTCGCTTGAGATGTGTTCTAATACTGAATCAATTTCAAATTTCCAATAAATTTTGGTTATAAAGTGTGATCATTGATTATTATAAATACCAAAATGATTTGTTCGTATGCTTGATTGAAAAAGGTGTAAAACCACCTCTGATTTTGTCTTAGACTAATAAGCCTGTGCACAAATACATTCAATAGCTGAATTCACATTTGAAGCGTGGTAACATACATTACTTTATATCAAACGGCAGTTCGGATGTGCACAATCACAAGAGTTCCTAACAGGCCTATTGAAAAGTAGAGTCTTCCTACGCAAAGTAATAGATAACTGTCAAAACTCGCAGGAGGAATGAGAAAGTCAGGAAATGTTGGTGTGCCAAAAACACTATACGAGTATAACAATTACGTGTTTTTATTATCCTAGTATTATATCCTATCCTAGTATTATATCCTATCCTATTATATCCTATTTATTATCCTAGTATTATATCCTAGTATTATATCCTAGTATTATATATCATTATGCCAGTGATTGATTCCAAAGCGATATAATCAAAATTAATTGTATAATAAAAGTTAAATTATTGACTAAAGTGATCTGCTCACATATTTTTGAATATCTGTATATACAAATTACGACAAATCGCAAGCTGGGCGAAAAGATTAGAACACAATGTGTTGGATTGGAAGGATGAAGGCATAATATAAGGAGTTAACGCATCACGAAAGAATCTAACTAAACAACACGCCGTTTCTCCGGAAGGGTAGGCAGAGAGGATGGACCGTCACGCTGTTCAATCCTGGCATAACTCTCGCGCCTCTTCTACATTCACAAATGGTGACATGCACGCTCGTCGATTGTTCCTACTTCGAATATGGCGGCCTTTCAGTAATTGAATAATTTGGTCATGCCATGTCTCCCTTGGCCTTCCTCGACTTCTTTTTCCATTCACACTACATCTGTAAACCTTCTTAACCATTCTTCCATCATCCATTCCTTCCATATGTTTAAACTATCTTAGTCATCATCAACATCATCAGCCTTTAGTCGTCCTGTGCTGAACACAGGCCTCCCTTCCCGACTTCCACATCTCTCTATCTCTCGCCGATCTGTGCCATTGACCTCCTGCCACTCTCTTGATGTCATCAGACCATCTGGCTTGTGGTCTGCCAGGATTTCTATGGCCGGTTCTCGGTCGCCACTCTAGGGTGCGTCTGGTCCACCGATTATCCGTTGTCCTCGCTATATGGCCGACCCAATTCCACTTCGACGAAGCTATTTTGCACGCTACGTCTGCAACCATCTTAGCAACCATTTGTTAATTTTATTTAGGACGTATTCATCCGCCTTATATTCTTTTCTGACTTCACCATTAATATATTCTATGATATATTGTTTTTCCGAATATTATTTTTAATGCGAATATATATCCTACTTTCATCCTTATTCCGCCAACTCCAAGCTTCACTTCCATATATAATGGTCGGTACTAGAACTCCATTGTGCTCTGCCATCTTTGCTTCAGTCGATATATTTCTATTTGCGGTAATGACTTTGATTGCACCGTTTATTTTGTGTCCAGCTCCAACTCTTCTTTCAATACCTTTATCCATTTTTTCCAAATAAATAAATTTAAAACGAAAGCAGCTATCGAACATAAAAAGTTATACAATTGTTATTTGATTTGTTGGAGGATGAGGTGCAGAAGGACGCTGCACAACTACTGCAAATGAGAGACTGGAAGGCTGCAGCAGGTGAGAGAAGGACTTGGAGCCGAGGAATGATGGAGACCATGGCTCGATATGAGCTGTAGAGCCATCGAAGAATCGAATCGAATATTTGATTTATTAATAAGCCTCATTTAAACATATTTTGATAACTTTTTAAAAAAGTATCCTACATACTATAAACCTTAAGGTTTGACACATTACGCTGAATAATAATAAATAAACATTACATTAATAAAGAAATTCTGCTTTATGCTTACATCTTGTCTCAATAGATGGCGCTAGTGTAGATTGAACTAAAATATGTGAAATGTTTCTCAACATGGTGGCATATATATATATACAAGTTTCAAATAATTGTCAGAAGTGGTGTTCGTAGAAGGGCGTAATGGGGAATGTTGTATTACATAAAGCGATCGCTTAACCCAACCAGGTTATAAGTCCTGTAAACGCCTCGACCACCATATTCTGTTTCCAAATAATTTACATCTTCGTCTCTATTGACATACAATTAATTCTTAATAAATAAATCATAATGTACGAGTATTTATTGGATTTGTTTGCATGTTTAATAATATAGATTATGAAAGTGTTAATACCGGGCTAAGAATAAAAGTGTTAATACCAGTAATAAATATAAAATAATAATAAAAGTTATTATATAATGGTAATATTAAAAATAATAATTTTGAATGTGGTGAATCCTTTGAGCCATAACTACAGATCGGTGATTTGTATCTAATACAAGTTAAAGCAGCGTTTAGCCTGTGATTAAAATTTTCATTATTCACATAACTTCTGAGTGTCTCATTAATGCAATTTTGACACAAAATTCTCATAAATCAATTTATTAAGTAATTTTAATACATCCCAATTGGGGTAACCCGTTCTAGGGAGGCAATTTTTTCAATGATGTAAAAAGTTATTCTTATAAACTGTTAAATTATACAGCTCTGTTTTAATGTATCACAATTTAATTTTTCGCGACAGCTGTTTCGTCAACCTATGTCGACATCATCAGGTTTTTCAATTACATTGACATAATTGTTACACAAAATAAAAATAAAATAAAATTGTGATACATAAAAACAGAGTTGTATTATTAAACAGTTTATTATGTTGAACTCTAGGGGACGCCCACGCCGAGAGTACCTGGAGGACCTGTTGGTGGACGTGCGCTGCTCATCATATGCAGATTTCAAAAGAGCCGCACAAGACAGGGAAGAATGGAAGAGAAGAATAGAGGAAATTGCTGCAAACCAATCCCAGGATTGAAACCAGAGAAGAATGTTGAAGTATCATAGTGTTTCATCCAAAACAATGGACTAATTCTTGCCATTGATAAACACTCTTCAGGTGAAACTTAGTCCAAACTATAATATTATGTTGTATAAATCAGTCAATTTATTGTGGCTTGTACAAAGTTGAAGATAAAAATCCTATATATGAAGATAGGGATCATTTTACTGTGGTTTTATGATATTATAATACTAATACATGTACCATGACAATTGATAATGCCTTAAAAAGGCAAAATACGGCATAAATCATAATCTCTTATAATTAAATAATATAATTTACATAATAAGAAAAAAATCTATTTTATTATTTCATAGTTATAGTGTGTTAAATATGTGCGCCACTGCTAAATATTTTAATAATTATGTACAATAAAATACAGGTGAACAATATGGATAATTCAATGTGCATTTTTCTAATAAGTTATATATAAAATACGATAAAAAATTATTCAAATCATGCACCCAATATATAAAAATTACAATATTTTACATTGATCTGTGGACTGTTTTTCCATTTACATACTGTGAAACTTTGTGATTTCTAATTAATGTTATCACCACACGTGGTAAGAGTGTGTTATTAAATAAATATAGGATTTGTTTCTCGGTTGATAACACTTTCACAATTATTGCATTGAAAATCTGGTATTTAAATTAAACCTTTAGTATGATACCAAATAATTTAAAGCAACTTCGGTCGTAATAACTTCTTATCAAAAATAAATAATCCACTAGATAAAAAAATATAATGTTATGCTTGTGGTATGTTTGCCACCAAGAGAATCGTTACGTTAACTTAAAGAATCATACCGTTTTAACTAACTAACTAACTAACCATCACGCCATCGCAGGCTGAAGGACTACTCACGTGGTAGGCTGAAGGACTACCACACTTTCGTTTCCTGACATACTTATTTCGCTTCTTCAACATTCATACTCGTACATCATGTCATGCGTGCAAATCGACTTTTATTATTTTGTTGAATCGCTCTTTACATCACGACAGCATGAGCCAAATCGATGTAAAGGATATTATAGCTAACATAGTGATTCTCGTGACATGTGATAGGTAGGTAAACTATCGCCATTTTATTGTCACATGAATCCTACACCAGACCACACTGCCCTCGCCGGGAATCGAACCCGGAACCTTCGGGGTGGCAGTCAATGCACTTACCACTCGTCCACGAAGGTCGTCATTTCTCCGATTTCTCACGTGGCCGACATTCAATATTTGATTTATTCGATCGTGCCATATTGTCCTTGTTCTTCCTCTATTTAAAGTTCCATTTACATTCTTCTTCTTCTTCTTTACCATCACGCCGTCTACTTGAAAGGGTAGGCAGAAAGAATGGACTGTCACACTTTAACCGACGCGGCACTCCATCCTTCTCTTTTCGCCCCGCGGGAGACGCGGTGTGATGGGTTGCGAACCTCATCGCCACCAATAGGCATCTCCCGCGCACACTTCGATCGATCCATTCGATCCATATACATCTTTAACATATACTATTTTACCATTCTTTCTTTATTTATTCATTCCATGTGACCAAACCATTTACCATTTTAATTATTGAAATAGAATATTTTAATGCACGATTTGAAATTACACATAAAAGTAGATAAGAGGCGAAACAGTAGTAATATTGAAAGTGTTAAAAAATTAATATGATTAAAATTATAACTAAAAAATATTCCCTTCGTATTTCTACATCTTTTGCTATAAAAAAAACACAAGTGCGATTACATGTTGTCATGGTTGCTAGTATTTTGATCGTTTCTTTATATTGATTTATCGTTCTGATAATGTATTAATTTTTTTTAGTGTGGTGACAACATGAAATTACATTTTTTTTTTACTAAATCGTTGAATGACTTCTAACAATTTTTCTCCCCTTCTTTTCCATGTTCATCCCCAATTTAACATAAATATTTCATGTATTGATTTACGTACGTTTGTAACATATGTGTTTACCTATAATTTAGCTATCCATTATCCAAAATTAGTTAAAGATTATATTAAAACCAATCCTAGAAGTTTCTCAGTATGACGATGAACCACAGTTATATTGTACATACATTATTATAGCCCGTTTCATAGATACATTTGTTTACCTACCGTTGGGCGGGGGTAGAGTATTCCTGAAGTTCGGGTGGTTCGGGAACCGTTCCTGGAAGGGCGGGGAGGGGAAGTAGCTCTGGTCCTGCGAGGGCGGGGGCGGGGGCGGAGGCTGCTGGCCCACCAGGCTGATGTGCTGCACGCCACGAAGGGAGTTGGGCCCGTAGCCGTAGGGCCCTTGCGCTGGCCGCGTGGCTCCAAATTCGTCTCTCGTCTCGTCGGTCAAAACCGTGGACAGGTCGAACTGTTTCTTGTCCACGAGATGGCGGATCAAATCTCTGAAAGAATAAAAATACTTCATGATAATACCAAAATACATACCAATAATACAAAAATCCATATTTAATAATTAATACGAATAAAAATATTGGTTTCATAGAAGAGTTATTATAATTTATGAGAATGTTTAGCATTTCTAAGGTGTTTGAAAATGCCATAGAAAGGCGAATCATTCACATAAATTATAATAAAACTTGACATACCACATTCATATTACTTAGTGCCATAGCAGATAAAGACAGGACGAATGGCGAGCTTCCAGCGCCATAAAACTGGAAACACCCAGCTAAAGGAAGGTAACCCCGACAGAAAATCCTCCAGAGAAGGCAAGGGGATACCACTCTGGATATTTTTCCCCAGGTCATCACTATGACAAGGGTGATAGTCAACGTTAGGAAGACCTGACAGGACACAGAAAGAAGAAGAAAAAATATATACAAGCCACCTGTTGTATACATATGGTAAAGGGACTTCCATAAGGACTGGTCGATGTTGAAATGAAATAAAACAAGATGTGTATAAGGTATTGACGAAATTCTTTTTTTATTTTAAAGGCCAATGGCTGATTGTTTTTTTTTTTTTTTTTTTTTTTATTTAATTTTTTTTTTTAAAAACCCAATTGGGTTATATGGTTACATTTCTAGATCCTACGACTAATTATGTACTGCTTCAGACACTTCTTATATTGAGTTGTAGTGAGATTCCTTGTGTCTTTAGGTAGTTCATTGTAAAGTTTCAGTCCATTGTTCAATATCCTTGATTGTCCTGTCTTAGTTCGTGCAATCGGTAAGTGATATCTGTCACAATTCCTGGTCCAGTGTCTGTGTATGTCTGAATTTTTAGTTAATTTGTAGGTGCTGTCTGTTGGCTTTTCCATGGTCACTCTGTGTACAATTTTTAAGGTCTCATATTTGGTCAGGTCTGATATGTCCATTTGTTTAGTTTGTCTGTAAACTTGTATGGTTGGGGTATGGTAGTCAATGTTATATGCTAGTTTTATTATTTTATTTTGTTGTCTTTGGAGTCTGGAGATGTCCTTTTGGTTTCCTGTCCCCCAGAAGGGAATCATATATGTCAGTCGGCTTTTTACATACGCTTCGTACATCATAACTTTTTCCCTTCTTGGTATGTAATTCTGTATTTTGTAGAAGAGGGAGTATAGTAACAGTCGTCTCGAATTTAACCACCAAACGTTGGGGAGTCGACTTCGAAGGGCCACCGCGTCTGCCGTTAAAAGGGCGTAACGTTTGCACTAATGAACACTCATTTTGATAATAAAGTAAAGTTTTTTCATTTGGACGTGCTGCTCAATCATGTAACGTGTCATGGTGATTTGGTATCAGTGACTAAATAAAAAACAATAGATTGGACAGACGCCGAAAAAACAACTTGGCCGCCACAGCCTGCCAACATCAACCCGTCCTTGTTGGATGACCCTTTATATAGAGAGCGATGCTCGCGAAAGGCGCCGTTCGCCTATAACAGTTTCGGGTAAGCGGTGGGAATCCTCTATGTTGTATATATAAGGTTCCCACCACCACCCGAGACTGTTATAGGACGCAGCGACGCCCTTTCGTCAGTCTCGCTGCACTATCTAGGCCTGTTCCTTGTCCATCTGGGACTTACGTTAATTTAATTTAGCCTTTTCTTGTCATCAATCAAAAGGGTGACAGACCACATTTAATCTATTCTTTTAACCTTATACTCGTATATCTCCCGCGCGGCCTCACATCTCTTTATTATGAAATAAAATTAGAAGTAAATATTATATAAAGCACACCTTAAATTAGTAAAAAAAAAACACATTAAAATTATATAAAACACACATTAATTCACAATACACAATAGGACAAATATATAACAAACTAAATTTTAAAACAGGAAGAAGATGGTGTATGAGGGAGGCCCTCTATGCCTGCCTCTATGTTGTATACAAAAAATCTGAGGATAAACGATAAATTGGTACACAAAAATAGAAGAATTTTCTAGGAATTTTGTCGTTCTTAACAAGTCTGCAGCCAGCGGTTTTATAACAATGCCCAAGTAGCCTTGATTTCAATAATTCGGTAGTGAAATTTTGCTACTGTGTTGAATCGTTCGGAATGTCTTTGATCCCGTAGTGGAACAAATTATTTCATCCTTTGATTGTTAGTAGAATTTATTTTAATTGGGAAACGTCTCGTTGCAACACAAAAAAAATAATCAATTTAAGTTATCTCGCTAGAATTGTAATCGACCAATTAATTAATCTTAACAGAACTGGTCAAAATTTGAAGGTCACAATTTACTTGATTTTGGAACAAAATCAATAACTTCTCTTGGGGTTCTTTTTCGTGTTTCACTCATTTCATTCGATTGGTTTGTAGCTAAGTCTAATATATTTTGTTGGTTATTGAAGAATTCTTCGCCACTCTCCCCGGCACAACGCCCGCATTCTCTAGTTTGTAACACCGATTGCCCCGTAGTTCCCCTCCACACCATCCATCTACCTCACATTTGGTTTTCCCACACCTCACTTTTTTTCTGGTCATGTAATGAGAATATTCTACGGGATTCAGCTGTCCTGAAATGATGATGTCCAGCCATCTCTCCAACCTTTTGGCGGCGTTCCTGGTAATCTCTTGCTACTTGGGTTTTCATTACAAACACTTAATTAAAATCGCAAACAGATTCACTGTCAATAACGTTCACACCACCTTGAAGAAATAAAAATCAAGGTATCAGATAGAAACAATACAAACTAAGAAAAAAAAAAACATCAAAGACCCTGTATTTTTATAAGCTTCACTATGTTGGGCTCGTTATAAAGATCGTCCAGCGGTTATACCTCACTTACACTCCATCTTCACAAAGAGACCCAAAGATCCCAACGTACATATCATCTAAAAAATTAATAAGTTCTCAAAGAAACGTTTAGCATTGCTCGCTTTCATTTTGACTTCCGTCATCACTTATAATTTAAATAATATTAGTCCATTGTTTTGGCCGAAACACTATGATACTTTTTCATTAAAAACTCTTATATTAAAAAACTTTGTTTCGTCATCAGGTGTTATACTAATATATATCAACTGAGTTGATATATTATTGTAATATGACTATTGGTCCCAACCCTAATGTATGGAAGCGAAGCATGGAACTGGCAGAAGAAGGATGAGAGCAGAATAAATGTGGTAGAGATGAGGTCCCTAAGATGTATGTGTGGTAGAACGATGTACGACAGAATCTCAAATGCTGATATTAGAAAAGAATGTCGAGCGAAAGAAGGTATTATGAACAAAATTATGAAAGCGCTTGGCTGGAGAAAGAATGGTTAAGAAAGTATACGTTAATGATGTAAATGGAGTACGAAGTCGAGTCAGACAGAGGAAAACATGGCATGACCAAATTAATAAAATTTTAAAGGTTGGTCATGTTAGAAGTCGGAAGAATCAACGTGCGTGTATGACTCGCTGTATGAATTTGGAGGAAGCTAGAGAGGTGTGCCAGGATAAAATAGTGTGGCGGTCCATTCTCTCTGCCTACCCCTACGGGTAAACGGCGTGATGGTTTGTTGTTGTTGTTGAATATTTAGAATTCAATCAAGGTGAATAAGTTTCAATTTGTTATTTTTTATGCTTTTTATAAAAAACCATCATCACGCCGTTTCCCCGCAGGGGTAGGCAGAGAGACTGGACCGCCACACTACTCTTTCCTGGCAAACCTCTCTAGCTTCCTCCACATTCATACGAGTCATACACGCACGTCGATTCCTACGACTTCTAACATGACCAACCTTTAAAATTTGATTAATTTGGTCATGCCATGTTTTCCTCGGTCTGCCTCGACTTCGTACCCCATTTACATCATTAACGTATACTTTCTTAACCATTATTTCTCCATCCATGCGTTCCATATGTCCGAACCAACGCAGCGATCCTTTCATAATTTGTTCATAATACCTTCTTCCGCTCTACTTTCCTTTCTTATATCAGCATTTGAGATTCTGTCGTATATCGTTCTATCACACATACGTCTTAGGGACCTCATCTCTACCGCATTTATTCTGCTCTCATCCTTCTTCTGCCAGTTCCATGCTTCGCTTCCATACACTAGGGTTGGGACCAGAACTCCATTGAAAACGGCCGGTTTTTATACATTTTAAATTATGTAATTTAATACATATGATTATATCTAACAGGATATTAAATGTGTAATGTAGTGACCAGAGAAAAAATCAATCAAACTCTATTACAATCCACCTTCGCGTTGTCAAAATACAATATTGTTAACATGTTATGAAACATGATATACACAAAAAACTTTAAATTGATTGCATTGCAATGTTAAACAATGTTCCACTGATGAATCAATTCGCAGTAATGTATGTAGAGCCATTCCGTTTGAGATTAAGATCGGCCTCGAAGTGACGAATGTCTGAAATAGTATTGCAAGTGTAATATTCGTACCAGGAACTAGGAACCAGGAACTACGCAGCTGAATATATTACGACTAATAATGAAATCTTTCATACAGTTGCATTTATGTGGTCAATTATGCAATAGTAAATACTTGTTTGTGGACTATGGACGGAAGCCTTTCGTAGGCCTAAGACGCTGAAATATTATTCACTCTTTGATTGCACTGTATTAACCTCTTGAGTAAGATTCAATTTATTTATTTGTTAAACCATAAACATTACAGTATATAACCAAAGCGCTTATGACTATACAGGTAGGATACAAAAACAACAAAAAAACTATTTTAAACAGTAAATACAATTATGAAATTTAAAAATAGACAAAAACACAAAAAAACACGATATAATTAAAAATTAAGACCAAATAAGTAATTAGAAACAATAAGAAGAACAACACATTATATAAGAGATAGGTGTTTTCTGAGGGTAGCCTCACTATCGTGGAAGATGTCCACATCCGAAGAGATGCGGTTTAATAGGATTATTGCCCTGCCCACGGGCATTACCTTAGGTAGATTGGTTCTACACAGTGGCAGGTGAAATAATCTATGTTGCCTTTGTCGCAGATAATTGTCGGGGACAAACAAAGTCAAGTCATTCAAAATATCAGAGTTATGTATTCGACCACGAATCAGTTGAAAAAAGTGAACACCCAGGTGGATAGTTCGTCTAATTTCCAATGATTGGTAGTCCAGCATACCCAGCAAGAAATTAGTTGGGTACAGCCAGGGGTAGTAACCGTTCTCTTTAAGGTACAGAAATCGTAAGAATTTTTTCTGTAACTTCTCGATTAACAGACAATATTTTGTTTCATGCGGTGCCCACACCAGTGTACTAAATTTCGGTTAATGTAGGCGTGTGCAATGACCTGTTTAACCTATAATAATAACAATTAACAAATTAATTAACAATTAACAAAGTAAAACAAGGCTGCGGTCATTTCAGGATGCTTGAAGAATTCAATTTAGAAAAACCCTGACATGAAGATCAGCAGCAAATCGAGGATTCATAAGAATTGTGTGCGACCTATCATGACATATGGAATAGAGTGCAGGGCGGACACCACAATCGCAAAAAAATGCGTTCAGAGTGTCAGAAATGAAGACGCTCAGAAATATATCTGGCAAGACACTGCAAGAGAGGATAAGGAATACAATGGAGATATGCGAGGTCGAGGATGTCGTTAGGTGGGGAAGGCAAAGGAGAAGATACTGGTATGCACAAGTGACGAGAATGGATCCATCCAGACTCTCCTTCATTTTGTTACACGGCCAGCCCCATGGTAGATGACCCCCGGGCAGACCACCAAATAAATGGATCGTCAGCTGTGAGTCGACTTTTCAGGAGGCCAATTCCTCTTACGAAACAGGCCACTAGGCCTACACTAAGAATAAGAAGAAGAAGAAGAATAACAAATAAATATAAGAAATAACGGAAGTGAGGAAAAAATACGCTTTGTAGCAAAAATAATACTACAATAATAAGGTTTATTTTCATTTATCCCTAAACTACAATATATCTGGCAAATAAAAAAATGCTGTCATAGAAGTGAAGCACGGAACTAGCAAAAGGAAGATAAAAGTAGCATAAATGCAGTAGAAATGTGATATTTTATTTACAATAATGTGTATATGATAGTGTTAAATGCATATTTTATGTAAATCTGTTAAATGCAAATATTGTAAAAGAAGTGAATGCAGTGTAAAATAAATTGTTATGAACAAAATAATGAAAGTGTCATTAAAATGGTTTGGAGACATGGAAAGAATGAATGATAAAAAAGTATTTATAAAAGATGTAAATGCAACAAGAAATAGAGGAAAACCGAGTAAAATGTGGCATGATCAAATCTCTCAAATATTATACGTCGGCCACATGAGGAGTCTGAGAAATCGACGTGCGTCCATGAGACGATGTATTAATGTTTAGGAAGCGAAAGAAATTCATTCGGCCTACCACTTAGGGGCGACACCGTGATGGTTAGTTCGTTAGTTACTTTAAAAAAAATATGTTCCTCATCATCCCATTGCTAAACCATTTAAAGATGTTTATTTTTAATTATCTGAGATTTGACTCTGGCTTAATATCAAGATCCATGTTTAAGAGTGTTAATACGCGTCTATAAGACCTTTCGCAAAAATACGAAAAATAAAAGAGATACCAATTGTTACTTTAATAATTGTCTATGTAAGATATAAATAAACAAACTTCTCCTCTTCTTTCTTCTTTCTCTTTGCCACTTCCCATCATCTGTGGTCGACCCTCCTCGTACGAAAACGCCAACTTTCCTATTTTCACTCATTTCCACTGTCAGGTTCTCGCGTTGGAGCTCCTTTTCCATGTTGGCCCACCATGTTGCCATTGGGCGACCTCTTCTTCTTGGTTTTGTGGGAATGCTGAGAGCTTTGTGGACAATGTGCTCGCTGTCTCTTCGCATCACATGATCGTACCACCGGAGTCGAGATTCTCTTAATTTTTCCATTATTGGGGCAACCTTAAAGCTACCCCTCACGTATTCGTTCCTTACGTGGTCCAGCCTTGTGACGCCTCCAGCCCACCTCAACATATTCATCTCGGCAGTGTGGACTCGACTTTCGTGGACTTTTTTGTTGGTCCAGCACTCTGCTCTATATAGCATGGCGGGCCTCATTGCAGTCTTGTAAACAAACATATTCTAGAAATTTTACTTGTAATATTTTATTTTGTTGGAGTAGTATTCACCTCACTAGGTATATTTGTTTACCTCTAGAAATGCGACATCATAAACTATAAAAATAACTCTTATAAGTGGAAAAACAATAATAACATTTATGTTCTTAAATTCGAAGAATCATACGAGTGTTAAAATTACATTTAAAAAAATGCTGCTTCTCTCCACAATTAATCTGCCCGGGGCTTGCGAATTATATACAAACTGTGAAAAAACATTGCATAATAATGTTACGAATTTAGCTAAAATGTCAGGAGAGAGAATTTGGGCGAAAAGAAGTCTGGTATTTCCGGTCGCGGGCGTAGGTTATGGAATACACACGAACATTTGGCAATACGTCAATACTTAACACCATATCTCATATAATGAACACAAACTCATACTTTAATAACACGAAAAGTAAAAGCTAAACATTATAATACATAGTGATTATATTATCGTTTGTTAGAGGCAAGAGGAGTCGGATACTCGTATATTTACTGTAAAAAAAATTGATAGCATATTATTTTTTTTTTTTTAAAGGAACATAGAAGTTCCCGCCACATACCCGAGGCTGTTATAAGGCGTAGTGGCGCCCTTTTATCAGCCTCGCTCGTACACTCCCTGGGCCTGTCCCCGGTCCATCCGGGACTTACATTTAAATACGGCAACAACAAGGGGGTGCCAGACCACATTTAATCTACTCAATGTCACTTCTATGCTCCGCTGTACTTTATTGAACAAATAAATAAGCATAATATATAATACATTAACATTTCAGGAACATTATATAAAAGATAAAATATACACCGCAGGAATATACAGCGGGAAGAACAGGAGAGGCAGAGGAGACAAATGCGGGATGGGGAAAAAAAAAAAATAATAACGTAGAGTACAGTTTTTGGCATGTAGGACAAAGGACGAGGTTTAGGAAGCATTTCATTATATTAAATAAATAAATAAAACCACAGCACAAATTATTATTATGGCCAACAGGGAGAGGAACGAGACCCGTCACAGAGGGGCAACCTCCCTCTCCCAGCTGGAAAACAGCGCATCCTCAGAGGGCAAGAATTCACCCCATTGATAGCATATTAATAAAAATTGATAGATAGACGACCTTCGTGGCCGAGTGGTAAGTGCATTGACTGCCACCCCGAAGGTTCCGGGTTCGTGTCCCAGCGAGGGCTGCGTGATTGTCACACTGTCTTTGGTCTGGTGTAGAATTCACGTGACAATAAAATGGCGATAGAGATTTACTACTTATCACACGTCACGAGAATCACTATGATAGCTATAAATACCCTTTACATCGATTCGGCTCATGCTGTCATGATGTAAACAGCGATTCAACAAAATAATAATAATATGTTTAAAGTATTATACAGGTTGTCCCAGGGCAAGTCACGTTAGTTATGAGAAAAATGTAAAAAAAAAACAGAAAGTTAATTTTTACGATTTTTTTAAATGCCTATAATTTAAAAAAATACATAGGTTACTTAATGTTTTTTTTACATCTCTTTCATAACTAGCACGACTCCGTTAGTGAATCAAGTTTGAGAAAAATACAGG
Organism: Lepidostoma basale; assembly: GCA_022606425.2. Lineage (NCBI taxonomy): Eukaryota > Metazoa > Arthropoda > Insecta > Trichoptera > Lepidostomatidae > Lepidostoma > Lepidostoma basale. The sequence continues at coordinate 3,002,063 of JAHDVF020000010.1, forward strand.
GGTCTCCCAGAAGACGGCGTCAAGCCGGAAATGGATGGTACAACATCAAAATTTTTTTAAATGCTTATAATTTTAAAAATATAAAACTTAGTTTTTTTTTCATTCTTCTCATAACTAGCATGACTTGCCATATCATCCGTTTCCGGCTTGACGCCGACTTCTGGGACACCCTGTATATAAAAATTCTGCTCATACAAATCAAAATTTGAATATCGATAAAATGTTCAGCTTTAATACATTTTATGATGATGGAAACACCTTGACGATTAAAGGCATGGCGAGTTTAATAAAATGTAGGATAATGTAAAAAAGCCTTCTTTAGGATCGACCAATCCAAATACAGTAATTAAACTAACTAACTATCACGCCGTGTCCCCGAAGGGGTAGGCAGAAAGAATGGACTGCTACACTTTAACCGTTAACCAAAACATGTTAATGAAATGTATGTAAAAAAGTAGTCGAATATAAAAGAAGCTTCTTCAGCCTTTTTCCCTCCACTGCTGGATATGCGCCTCTGCCATTTTCCTCTACTCATCCTTTTCATATCCAGGTTGTTCCAGCTATTCGGGCAATTTCCGATGCATACGAGAAGCATACTCGGGAAGCTGAGTCTAGCATCGTTAAAGATCCGAAACAATTTTGGCGTTTTATTAATGAAAAGCGTTGTGAACATGACAACCCCGACCAGATGAAACTCGGTGAATCAATTTATAGGGGCTCGTTCGATATTGCGTCGGGATTTGCCGCTTACTTTCGAAGCGTATATAGTTCTGATGTTCCCGATCTAAATATTGACTCCCTTCCTTCTACTTCGGTTCCCGCCCTATCTGTTACTATTCCCGAAATCAGTCTCGCCGATATCGTCAACGCATTTCGGAAACTGGCTCCTAAATATTCTGCCGGTCCAGACTTCATACCCCCTTACATATTAAAAGCGTTTTCTACTCAACTCATATCTCCTTTGCATCATATATTTAGTTTGATAGTGTGCAAGAATGCTTTCCCCGACAGATGGAAACTTACCAAAGTCACGCCAATCTTCAAAAAGGGAAGCAAGATATTAATCGATAACTACAGACCAGTGGCTGTACTCTCAGCTCCCGCTAAGCTTCTTGAGTCCATTCTCCATTCCTACATATACAGACAATGCGAGAATCAGCTCAGTGAAAACCAGCACGGATTCAGACCGACTAGATCGCCCGTAACCAACCTACTTAATCTTTCGTCGTTTGTTAACAATTCACTAGAAAAATTTATTCCCGTCGATGTCATTTACACGGATTTTGAAAAGGCATTCGATAAGGTCGATCACGCCATTTTATTAAAAAAACTTAACAATTATGGATTTGCCTACAATCTTCTGGGATTAATGGCATCCTACCTATCTAATCGAAAACAATATGTAGTGTATAATCATCATAATTCAGATAGTTTCATAGCAAATTCAGGAATCCCCCAGGGTTCAAATTTGGGGCCGCTTTTGTTTCTTCTGTATATCAATGACATTGATAATTACATTGAATCATCTAATTATCTTCTTTTTGCCGACGATCTGAAGCTATTTAGAGCTATAGAAAATTCTAATGATTCATCTCTCCTACAAAATGATATTAATAGGTTGTTAAAGTGTTCGGATGACAACAACTTGCCATTTAGTATACCAAAGTGCTCTGTAATTACATATACTCGATCTGGAAATACTCAATTATTCCCATACCAGATGAACAATACCTATTTACAGCGTGTTGATCATATTAAGGATCTGGGTATCACGTTTGAGTCCAACTTCATATTTAAAATACATCTATCTAACATTATCATGCGAGCCAACAAAATGCTTGGTTTTGTTTTACGGAACGCGAGATCTTTTTCAAACACAACGGCGATCCGTCGACTGTATGAAGCGCTGGTTCGCAGTAACTTGGAGTACTGCTCTATCATTTGGGACCCCAGAGAAAGAACAGTCATCTTGGAGCTGGAAAGGATCCAGAAACGATTTTTAAGGTATTTATACCTAAGGGAGTATAACTGTTATCCTTTTATGTACCCCTCACTGTTTCTCTCAGGAGTGTTGGGTTTCAACACTCTTGAAGCTCGTAGAATGATCTTTCTGGGAAAGCATTTTTTTAAACTGTTATCCGGAGGTGTTTTCAATCCAGGAGTGCTGAGAGAGCTAAATCTGTACGTTCCCCATAGTTATAGCAGAGCAAGGGGGCATATATTATTTTATGCCCCAAATTGCCGCACAGAGGCCCTTCGAAGTTCTCCTGTATTGAAGGCGATTCGTCTCTTAAATGAGGTTGCAAAAGAGATAGACCTCTTTGGGTGCAATTATGGCGAATTCGTAAATGCCCTTATGATAAAGGCAGCAAGCAGATAACTGGCTTTTCCTATTCATATGGTTCTATGTATATTTCCTTTGATATTCTTTTATTTCACCCTTTACATCGATTTGGCTTGCGCTGTAATGATGTAAGGAGTTTTTTCAACAAAATAATAATAATAATAATAATATCGTCAGTCCATATTTTACAATAGGTGGAATTAAGTAACCATTAATAGATTTCGCATCCTGTTACAAGCAGAATTACAAACATTATGTTTTACGAATATGATTACATAATTAACAACTCGAGTGTCATTGCTCTTTATTCCTGACCCAAACTAGATGTAATCTTCTCTATAAAATAGTTCAGTGCAACAGAAAATAACCGGTTTGAATAACTATATCGGAAACCCAAATGGGACTGCACAGCCGGGCCATTATTCTCTACTGTCTACTTGCAAATATAATATACAACTTCCTATTCCATTATATTGATTCGCATCGTAATATGTATAGTTTAACTCTTCAGATAAATTAAGAATTAGGGCCCAAAGAAATTAGATGATTTGCAATATTGGTATATTCTTTGATTGATAACCCGGATATGTTAATAAGCTTTATACATACTAGTGATAATTCAAATAGTTTTATATTTCAAATAATTTGAGGTTCTCTTCTTTTTAACATTTTTTTTATTTTAAAAAGACTAATATCAAGGATTTATATCAATGATATTAAGAATTTATTTTACAATCGTCAATGTGAGCAGAAAATAGCTCATTATTATGAAGAAGGAATCTGGTCGTGTCCAGGTTTGAACCCATGTCCCCTGGATCAGGAGCCAAGCGTTCTATCCCCTAGACCACCACCCGAGCAACATAATAGCTTTTGAAAAATATTCTATTTTTAAAACACTATTTCTACTTCTTCTTCTTCGTGTCAATGTTCACAAAATAAAGGCTTATTACATAAAAACACATGTGTTTTTATTTATTTTTGTTTTTTGAAGATTAATTACTTTACTCGTGGTTTTGATAATTTTTTTAAAACGCAATATTCAAGAGAAGTATTTATGTTTATTTATTTTTTATTAGTAATGTTTGGTAAATATTTTTTTATTTGAATCAAATCAATACAATAATAATATACCTCTAATCCTTTCGCATCCAATCGCCAGCAATTCTTATTATTATTTTTTTTTTTTATGTACACAACAGGTCGTTTGGACCCAATTACTGTGTAAAATTTTTATTTTTTAGCTATTATATTGATTCTCGTGACATGTGATAGGTAGCCAATCTATCGCCATTTTATTGTCACGTGAATTCTACACCAGACCAGACAGTGTAACAATCACAATGCCATCGCCGGGAATCGAACCCAGGACCTTCAGCATGGAAGTCAGAGCTCGTAACCACTCTGCCACGAAGGTCGTCTTTCAATGTTGAATGCGAAAGGCACAAGACAGGGATACGTGGAGAAGTATGGGGAGGGCTATGTCCAGCATTGGACGACAACGCCTGTTTAAGTAAGTAAGTATACCTCTATCACATATGCGTTTTCGTCGCCATCACATTATTTAACATCTAGTTTTTAATTAAATAAATACTTTGATTTTTTTTTTGTATACAAATACTTGTAGACAAATACTGGATTTTTACCCATTGCGGGTTAATAATTTTTTTAAGGATTAATTGTATTTACAAATTATCACTTACAAATTATCTAAATAGATGGCGCTAGTGTAGATGGACCTACCAACAGTGAAGTTACTATAAAATATTAACTTATTTATTTTATTATTTTTATTTTGTTATTTTATAGCATTGTATTTATATCATTGTTTAAGATTTATTTTGTGGGTATTGGACGATCGAAGTGTGCCCGGGAGATGCCTATTGGTGGCGATGAGGTTCGCAGCCCATCACATCGTGTCTCCCGCGGAGCGAAAAGAGAAGGATGGAGTGCCGCATCAGTAAAAGTGTGATAGTCCATTCTTTCTGCCTACCTTTTCGGGGAGACGGCGTGATGGTTAGTTAGTTAGTTAGTATATATATATATATATATATATATATATATATATAATATATATATATATATATATATATATAGTATATATATATATATATATATAGTATATATATATATATATATATATATATATATATATATATATATATATATATATATATATATATATATATATATATATATATATATATATATATATATATATATATATATATATATATATATATATATATATATATGTATATATATATATATATATATATATATATATATATATATATATATATATATATATATATATTTATACAAGTTCCAAAAAATTATCAGACGTGGTGTCGTAAGAAGGGCGAAATGGTAAATGTTGTTAAACATAAAGTGATCGCTTAACCCAACCAATGACAGGTCATAAGTCCTGTAAACGCCTCGACTACCATATTCTGTTTCCAAATAATTTACATCTTCGTCTCTATTGAGATACAATTAACTTTGGTTTGTATTTAAAAATAAATAAATAAAAACACTATGAATGAAACCACGGTATGACCGTACCACGGTTAAATACAAAGTGTTTTATTATTTTATATCTACAATTTTAAAATGTATTACCACAAAGTGAGTGCTTCATATGAAAATTTAAATAAATGAAGTATGTAAAAAAAATTATATAATAAGATGACTAATCATTATGTTTTCTAAATTGAAGACAAATTAATTATGTTAAATAAATTTGAACAATAAGTCGAATAATAAACGAATTCAACAATTCGGGTAATACTCTCATGGTCATCTTGGATTGCGTAATGATAAGAATATTAATCTGATGTGTTCATAAGTCCACACTTCATCTGTACTTGGAATTTGTGTTTACACTTTTTGTCAAGTATGCAGTGACGCTTTATTTGTATACTCGTACAAATACTTTTTATACAAAATATTTTACATTCTTCAATGCAAGATTTAATAAACCCAGCAGACTTTAACCGGCATTTACTTACTCAAGACGTTTATAAAAAATTTCAAATGTATAAATGATTCTTCTTCTTCCTTCGATGTCATGTCAGGGTCCCCTGACGTTGACTATCACTTGAGAGTAATTGATTCTTCTTCATAGTGATGACACGAGGAATGATATTAAGAGTGGTTTCCACTTGCTTTTTTGAAGGGTTGTCTTCCCTTAGCAAGAAAAAGGATCACAGCGGCCAAAAAAACATACTTTTCATTGCTACCGATATTTAAGTCTCACAATCCATAGAAAGACAAAAATCACGCTATATAAAACTGTAATATTGACAGTATTGGCGTATGATTGCGATGCGAGGCTGACGATAAAAACGAGACGAGTGACGAGACTGAGACTTGACGATAAAAATGGCGGAACTGCTGGACGCCTTCTTGCTGCGACGAATTTGTGGACCCGCGAGAGAAGGAGACCAATGGCGTATTTGACGCAATGATGAGCTGAATTCCATGAACCAGCCCCCCAACATCTCCACCCACATAAAGCTACAAAGATTGAGATGAGCTGGACATGTACAGAGGATGCCGAACTCACGGGTCCACAAACGCATTATTACTGGACACAAGGGGGGAAGGAGAAAGGTGGGAAGACCAAGGCTGAGATGGGAAGAAGGATGCAGCACAACTTCTTCGGGTCGGCACCCAAAGTTCGGCGAACTGGAGGACGACAGTTGAGGACAGGGACTGTTGGAGACGAATGTTGAAGGAGGCTAAGGCTCGATATGGGCTGAAAAATTGCCATTCGTCCACTCTCTATCTGCTATGATATCGATGGTAATATTAGTGGCCACATTTCCCGGGTATGCAGGATCTAAGAGACTACTCGTAGCCGCTGGAGCATAGGACTCCGCAATAGTGTTACTTGTGACATTACAACATGGCGCATATTACATTTTATGGAACCATACTTCCGTCAGAACCACGTTTATAACGTTTATATACATATAGTTTGCAACCCGTGAAATATTTACGGAAGTAAACACTTTCTACCCTTTAAATTTTTTTACTGTAGAATCGTAATCAGAAATAAGTTTTAACTTTTAATGTCTATCATTTTTTTTTACAATTAAAAATACCGAATTGTCCTCCTTTTGTTTTGTACACTACTGTCATACAACAATAATCAGAACAAAATTCCAAATAATCTGTAAAATAAGAGTGCATTTCGAATTACTTTCGGAGAGAATCGAAGTATTTCTCTCTCGCTCTCTTGTATTCAAAATACTATCGTATTCTTGATGACATAATTATCTATATAATTACATTGCCAATGTGAATGTATACCAATGCACTATTGCATGGTGGATGGGAGTATTAAGAGAGTATTATATGGGCATATTATTTATGGTGGATGGGAGTATGGATATTACCCCTGGCTCTTTCACGATGCAGAACCAACCTGCCGGAATTTGACGTATTTTGTGATAGTCTGGCTCACCTGAGGGAAGTACTGTCTCTATTATAATTTTATATTAATTTTTTTAATTTATCGTGTATCTTATGTTTCTCGCTCTTTTTATTTTATTACGTTTTACTTATTATTGTGTATCTCCAACTTGTATCCTTAGTGTATTGGAAAATAATTCTTTGATGCTTAGGATATATTTAAATAAATAAATGAAATTAAATAATGATAAGTCGTTTGTATACTTGAGTAAGAACGAATAATAATGAAAATATAAAAATAATATTACTAATAATCTCAGCGTTACAATGAAAGTTTCCAGTGAGAGTTCAAATGAAAACGAACGCCGCGAATTTCCGTGAAGGCAACTTTCTAGGCACGGGTCGTGTAACCAAAAGGACAAAGGTGCCTTCTTGCCTTGCGAATCACAAATGACACTTTTCGAATACTCATTATTATCCACTGTTTAAGTTAGAATTACAAGTAAGTAAGCGATTGTAAGAAATACGTGTGTACACTTTATAATACTTAAAGATACTTATGATTCATTCTCTATTTTTTATTTAGACTCTCGCGGATGTGCTCTCAGAGAGTGTTAAAATATTTTGAGAACGTAGGCCGGAGAGAACAGGACAACCTTAACCGTTTAAGTACCGTGATGTTTTAAGCTTAGGGACACTCACATACTGCATGTTTTTAATTATTTAAAAAATAGGGCTAATGCATTTTATGCATTATGTTTAAAGTTTACCGTTAAACAGATATATCAAGTTTAAATTTTTCAAGTTGCATTATCGAGATTTCGTATATTTGATTTTTCTTTCAGGGTTGTCACAAATGAGAACATTGCGACCTATTGTGGGAAGAACCATTAGAGATAGGATACCCAAAGAAAATTCGCAAATCTTGCAAAATTTAAGACATATTGAAATGGAGTAGGCTGAGAAGACGATTCTGGAGGGACCACATCGATAGAATGGATCCAGCAAGAATTCCTAAGATCGTGATGCACGAGACTCCAGAGGGTCGTCGACCACCAGGAAGACCACCAAAGAGATGAAGAGAATGCTGGTTGTCTTCATCACAGGAAGAAAGTTGATATCCTGCATTAACAGATCGCAAGATCTACAATCAGAAGAAGAAGAAGACTTACGTATTATACATACATACTCGTGCATATGCTCATTGAGAAATACAAATTATTTTCATTCATTTCAAAATTATTCAGTTTTGAGATTGAATGATTAATTTTTGATTGGCTTTTGATTGAGATTATAGAATTTTGTTTTACAAAAAAATTATTGCGTAACATAATATCGAAAGCAGGATTTCTTTACTGATAATTTCAAATACATATTACATCTTTGGAAGCGGCTGTAATGTGCAATGATTTTTAATGATGATTTTGAAACACTTCAGGTAGGAACCTTCGGGCCAACTATATGAAGTCATCGACTTTTTACACAGCTATCATGCGATATCATTATTCCGCAAAAAAAAGTGTGATATCGACATTCTGATTTTAAAATAATTTCAACGTAATCTTCCAATTTAAATACCTGCGTACTATTACATGCAAATTCGTTATTGCGCCAGTTAAATACATTTAAATACTTGCATTTCACATGTTTTTAATTCCAACTTATTTACAAACATAAGATACACATCTAAAATAATAAAAGCGCCATTAAGTTAATAGAATAAGGACTGTTAAAGATAACGTCAGTTTTCTGAATCTTTTATTATATTTTATGGGAGTGACATGTTTCGCCTTGGTAGGGCGTTACAAAATGTTTTTTTTTTATAATGCCATAGCAAGGCGAAACATGTCACTCCAATAAAATATAATAAAACTTTAAGAAAACTTAAATTCTCGTTATCATTAAATGTGTATAGAGTTTTACTTAATATTTCAAGAAACAATGAATAATCGTTAAAATGTATATTTTTACAATCCATATGTTTTATTCCAAATATATAAAAGTTCTATTGTATGTAATTGAGATAAATTTTTAAGCCAAATCAAAAAATAGTAGAGATTTGTATGAAACCAATTTTTGAACTGTTAAATTAAATAACTTTGTTTTATATCACAATTGTATTTTAATTTTAATTTAACAATTCAAAATGTTAAGGTATCATAGTGTTTCGGCCAAAACAATGGACTATTTAAACCAATTTTTCATTTCCCCATATTTTCTTAAGAGATATGGAACGCACGACACTTAAAACTTAATACATATCTTTATATTATTTATTGACCAAATATCGTGTCACGCATGCAAATCGATTGTTCCGATTCCATGATGGCAGAGTAGCAAGAGCTATGACTGCCACACCGAAGGTTCCAGGTTCGATTCCTGGCAATGGCAGTGTAATTTCAAACTGCCTTTGGTCTGGTGTAAAATTCACGTGACAATAAAATGTCGACAGATTAGCTACCTATCACATATAGCTAATTAAGTTGTATACAATAATTGGGTTAAAATACTCGTAACTTGCTGTGGAAAGGAACGGGATACTACCACATTATTCTTCTTCTTTTTGTCCTGTCACACCTCCGTGGTGCATAGGGCCTCAAGGAACCTTCTCCACCCGACTCTATCGCATGCCTGATGCCTAACATCATCCCAAGTGAAGCCTGCTGCCTTAACCTCGTCCTGCAGGGTTCTTCTCCAGGTGGCTCTAGGTCTGCCTCGCTTTCTCTTTCCCCCCATAGGGGATCAGTCTAGTGCGCCCTGAGCGATGCAGGCTGGGTTCCGTCTCAGAGTGTGACCGATGCAATGCCATTTGCGCCTAGCGACTTGTTCTCTAATTGGCTTTTCGCCTTCCTTGGTCTAGAGAACGGCATTTGACACTGTTTGGGGCCAATAGATTTTGAATATTGAGCGAAGGCACCTATTTATAAACACCTGGAGTTTACCACATTAAAAAGGCCTAAATGGCATCCAATCCCTAGGAACTAAAAAATCACCATGTTGTGTATTGTACGAAGCAGAAAAGAGTGTACTCGTTACATAACTTTCGGCTTAGCTAACGTACCTGTAGCTAGCATCGCCGCTGTGAGGAGAATGTGTACATCTTTAAATTACATTTAGAAACTCAATTTGTATTCCTCATATTATATTGGCCATTCACCGCGTAGGGATAAGTTACATGGACTCAATATGGCCCAGGCGGTGAATTATGTGTTATCTCACATTATCCTAAGTTCTAGTAATCCGATATAAAGAAACTTAAATACACACCATAAATCCAATTGAACGCTTGTAAATTTGTATTTAAACCAGTTTATTCTTTACAACAACCAACCGGTTTCGCTCCCGCTGGAGCTTTGTCGGGGTTACAAAAGATACCTCGTATTAATGTATTATAGTAGAGAAACCTCGAGTTGAAACTGGCTAAGCTTGGCTAAAACTCGCTAAAACTCTTCGAGAGTTGTATGACCATAGGAAGTAAGTAAGTATATTCCAAGTCGGCGAGAGTACGTGTTATGATGTATAAATGTAGAGGAAGCTTGAGAGATATGTCAGAACAGAGCTGTGTGGCGGTCTATCCTCTCTGCTTACCCTTCCGAGAAAATGTTTAGTTATTAGTTATATAACGGATGATTAGTTAGTTAATTGGTATATGTTAATAATCAGGGATCGCAATATTAACAGGTATGGAGATTTATATAATTCTTCAACAAAAAATAAATGAACAAATACCTACATGCTAACCGAAAGTAAAGTCAAGATATACAAGGCAAGCGTTCGCCCCATCATGACGTATGGAATAGAGGTCAGGGCCGATACCAATAGAACTACCTAGAATACCTTCTTAGAGTAGCAGAAATGCGAAGCCTAGACTCCATCACAGGCAAAACCCTCAGAGATCGGATCAGAAATGAAACGATAAGGTCTGTCTGTGGTGTTGAGGAAAAAGCCGAAGGCGTTTTTGGAGAGACCACGTGGACCGCATGGAGAATACAAGAATTGCAAAAATTGGTAAAGATGAAAACCCAAGCAGCAAGAGATTACCAGGAAGGCCGCCAAAGAGATGGAGAAATGGCTAGACATCATCATCCCAGGACAGCCCACCGTCACAAACAGGTCATACGACCTATGGTCATACGACCCAGGTCATCCGACTAAGAGGAAGAAGAAGAAGAAAAACTATCGTGGCTTAGATTTAAATTAATTAATAGGACTGAACACACAAAAAAATTGTTTTATCTTTAGAAACGTACTGTAGGTATATGGAAATATTTTTTTACATTACAAAAGGGAATCACTTGATGAAAAGTCGCGTACTTGAATATCTATGACGAAATTATTAATAACATTTTGAAAGGAATCAAAGTTTTTTTAATGAATAGAAATAATCAGGTACCCACAGCGGTGCCGTTGTTTATTTCATCTTGAGGAAGCTGCGGCTAAATGTTCACGTAACGTTTGTTCAAGTCAACGAAGATCTTCAATCAAGGTCAATGCGAGCGACGAGTACTTTTAATCACTTCGAATGGCGTATGCTAATCAGTTTTCAAAATTAACACCAATATTTACATAATATTATAAATCGCAATTCATAATAAAGCTATTATATCTCCCCTCCAGGAAATTTGAGGCTCTTGCATAATCTTCTTGAGAATACCTATTATTTCTTTGATAAATAATAATAAAAATCGACTTTAAAATTAACATGATTCTACGTGTTTACAAACGAATTTTTTTTAATCTGGGCAAGCATTATGATTACATATTTAAATCACAAAGCTACATTTTTTTAAATTATCTTTAAATTAGTGTCCCATATTTTTTTCTTTATATAATCTTTATGCAATATTATTATGCTTTTCTTAATTTATGTGCTGAAATATTCGAAATCGTTTGTATAATATTATATATTTAAAATATAACAATCATTTAATCAATTTTGTTATTGTAAAATAAGCTATCTGAGGTGTAAATACTGTGGAATTACACAATTATTATTTTTATGGAATAGAACACTCTTTATTCCACCTTTGAGTTTATTTTTCTAGATATGATACCAATGTATTACCTTTATAATCAGAAGAACGTAAAAAGTGTTTTTTTTAATAAATGATTAACTCGATATTGATATTGTTGAATAATCGATAAGCTGATATTGTTGAATCTGATAATTCAGTTTTACTTTTTCTTCTAATTGTAGATCTTGCGAGCTGTTAAGCAGGGTATCAACTTTCTTCCTGTGATGAAGACGACCAGCCTTCTCTCCATTTCTTTAGTGGTCGTCCTGGTCTCGTCTGCAGTCTCGTGCATCACGATCTTAGGAATTCTTTCTAGATCCATTCTCTCTTTGTGGTCCCTCCAGAATCGTCTTCTCTGCCTACTCCATCTTACTATGTCTTCAATTTTGCAGGATTTGCGAATTTCTTCATTGAGTATCCAATCTCTAAGGGTTCTCCCCACAATAGGTCGCAATGTTTTTATTTCTGCTACTCTTTAGAGATGTTTGGTTCTGACAGAATTTCTGACACTGAGGTCCGGAAAATGTTTGTGAATAGTACAAAAATTGTGATTTATTCGTTAACAAATGAAGGCTGGTTATTACAAAAGTGTGCAAACTGTTTACAGTGTATTGTATCAAGAATGGGAGTTTTAGAGAGTATTTGGAACTACACTATATTATTCAATCACATTGCACCATTGTACAGTAATCGGTCTTTATGTTTAACACCAATTGGGATCAAAAACTCACATTTGACTTTTTAGCACCTTTGTATAAAACGAATAAATCACTTAACTAACTAACTAACTAACCATCACGCCATTTCCCCGGAGGGGTAGGCAGAGAGGATGGATCGCCACAATGCTGTGTCCTGGCATACCTCTCGAGCTTCCTCTACATTCATACATCGTACCATGCACGCACGTCGATTATTCCGACTTCGAATGTGACCGCCTTTTAGTAATCGATTAATTTGGTCATGCCATGTTTTCCTCGGTCGTCCTCGGCTTCTTTTTCCACTCACGCTGCTTGTGTACACTTTTTTTTTTACCATTCTACTCTCATCCATTCGTTCCATATATCCAAACCATCTCAGGGATCCTTTTTTAATTAAATAATAAATCACTTTTTCGCACTTATCATGTGAATTATGAATGTGTGTATTATGAATAAATAACTTTTTAGCAGTTATAAAAAATGCTTCAGGTCACGAACTCTATTCCTTAAGTGTGGAAATTTTAACATTATATTTTTATTTTAATCATTTAGTACGCGTCATTGCTTAGTTTTTGTTATATATTTATACCTGAAGATGGAGGTCTCCTCCGAAATATTTGAATATATGATAATGATTAATATGTTAATGCCTTAACTTTAAAATGAAAAATATTTTAACTAATATATTATATTATATAATATATAAATCATAAATATCTATTTCCACAATGCTAACTCTTTTAGTTTATAATTTATCCATATAAAACACTTTAATGTCGTTCTTTCGATGATAAAGGTATACCTTGGAATCATGTCTAGAAAAATAAACCAAAAAGTGGAAAAAACAGTGCGCTAATCCATAAAAATCATATTTATTCAAAAGCGTTTTAATTATGATATATATTATTATTATTATTATTTTGTTAAATCGCTCTTTATATCATGACTGCATGAGCCAAATCGATGTAAAGGGTATTATAGCTATCATAGTGACTCTCGTGACATGTGATAGGTAGCTAATATATCGCCCTTTTATTGTCACGTGAATTCTAAACCAGTCCAAAGACAGTGTGACAATCACACCGTCCTCGCCGGGAAAAGAACCCGGAACCTTCGGGGTGGTAGTCAATGCACTTACCACTCGGCCACGAAGGAAAGTAAAAAATGTAAAAAAAAGAATGTATGAAATCCACTCTTTCTAAGAGCTAAGAAGTTTTACAACATACTATAGCGTGAGAGTCTCGAGCGTATTTTTTATTTAATAATTTGTTTCGTTGCGTCTTTTGAAGCGTGAAAAAAAATATCTGATGGTATTTACTTTGGGTAATAGTCGAGCTGCTCGCAATACGTGTATCCGGGGGCTGCACATGCCGGCGTGTGGCCGGGGGGAGCAGGGACGTAGGTGCAGTGCTCTCCGTACTCCCCGTTGGGGCTGCAACGCCGCTCCAAGTGCACACTCTCATCGGTCTGCCCGCACACCAGCACCTGAAATTATTCCTTCGTTATTGCTAATTCTACTCTCAACTCTTAAAATCTAAGCTTATCATATGAATTTTACTCAACCATTATTATTATGATTACAATTATTTTTAAATACTAATACCAAGGATTTAAATCAACGATATTAGAATTTATTTTTACAATCTTCAATGTGACCAAATAATAGCTCAATATTATGAAGAAGGAATCTGGTCGTGTCCAGGCTTGAACCCAAGTCCCCTGAATCAGGAGCCTAACGTTCTTTTCCCTAGACCACCACCCGATTATACTCATATCAAAATGTTGGTATTTATAAAAAAGAAAATTATTATGCGTAAAACATTTATACTTGTCCATTGCTTTTGGCCGAAACACTATGATACTTCAACATTATTATTAAAATTTATAACACTGTTATGATGTCACCATTTTTATTGTTCGCTATTTGAGTGTCGCGACAGCTTTTTGCCAACCGATGTTGGCATCATCAGGTGTTATAAACAACTGTTGTTGTTTATAACTGTAACTGTGTTGTTTGTAACACAAAAGGTGAATAATAAATATTGTGATATCGTAACAGTGTGAAATCGCCGAAACCAGGTACGAAACCCAATTTCGATGGAGAAGACCACCGGTACGGTTATAAGTTATTGTAAAATAAGTTAAAACACTTACATTTTTTGTTTTAACAACACTTTATTTTGTTTTACTGAACCAACCGATTCCGCTCCCATCGGATCTTCGTCAGGGTTACATAAGCTTAATCAGATGATTTTTGTTACCTTGACGAAGCTCATACAGAATATTCGTATATTTTACACATTTATAGATTAATAACGCAATGAAAAAAAACGTGTGTATACTTTATAGAATTAAATATAATAGTAATAATTATTTGGCGTAACAAAAAAAAAACACTACTTACAACAGTTTTTAAACACTACACAAAATGGGAGAAATGCAACAATTATTCATAATTGACGGCTAGCTTAAACGGTAACTTCAACAGTATTTTGTATTGCTTATATTCGAATTATTCTACTAATATATTTGGTTCGGGTTCTTCTAAATATTATTGCGCAATAATAAATATTATTGCGCAACATATTCGAAATTACACCACTAAAATGTGACAGTTCGTTGGTACTATTTAACACTTTTACAACTAACTTTATTCATGTCTCGTTATGTGACACGTTTACGCTATTCGTGAGTTGGCACGCGTGAATCAAATCAAATCAAATCACACTTCCGAACAATTCCGTAACAGGATGCCCGGGCAGCTTTCAATTTTACCTCTACTATACGCCCTAAAAGAAGTAAATCTTTAAAAGTATCTAGTACATGTATACATGCTTATTTTAGAGAATAACATGGGAAAAATCCAAATAGATGAGTATGTTTAGGCGGGCGACATGCATGGGTACTCTGGAAAAACCAACGGCTAGCTAAGTACATATTTTAGCCAGGATTTCAATCATTCATTAAGAAGATCTCGTCTACAATTAACGACATAACACAAAAAATCCTTTGGAATTCCCACAGCTGTGACTTCAGAACAAAAATAATACGGAACAAAAAAACTGCAGTCGATTATTGAATTTTCTTCCATTTACGATTTTTAATGAAAGTAGCATTTTTTTTTACAGAAACAATAAGACAATTTCATTTCATTAAACATTGACGAATTTTTTATGAATTAAAACAATTTTGAGTTTATTTTTCTTGACATGTTTCGAAGGCATACCTTCATCATCGGGAGAACGATATAAGCTGGAGATATAAATTAGAGTTTATATCGTTTTCAATATGATGAAGCTAAAGCCTTCGAAACTCAACGGTGGAAAAACAACAGTGTTTTAATTCATAAAAAAATCGTCATTATGGAATTCCACAGTGTTAACGCCAAAGTTTATTTAAAATTAAACAACATTTTTAACAACGTACGTTCACGAATTTAGCATTAAATCATATTATTATTAATTATTGTTTCTTTAACAATGATGTAAAACTCCATATTAAATATTCAATACGAATGAAGAAATGAAAATTTCTAGAAGTTTTATTATATTTTAGATGGAATGAGATGTTTCGCCCTTCTAAGGCATTATTAAATGTCTTTTTTGATAATGTCTTAGACATTTGATCGACAACCATGGCATTACCAAATTAATGAAATATTGAAAGGCGGCATCATTCTAAGTTGGAAAAATCGACGAGCGTGCATATGCCACCCCGAAGGTCTTGGGTTCGATTCCCGGCAATTGTAGTGTGATTGTCACACTGTATTTAGTCTGGTGAAGAATTTATGTGACAATAAAATGGCGATAGATTAGCTACCTATCACATGCCACGAGAATCAATGTAATGGCTATACCTTTTACATCCATTTGGCTCGCGCTGTTATGTTGTAAAGAGCGATTCAACAAAATAATAATAATAATAATATGAACGTAGAGGAAGCTAGAGAGTATGTCAGGACAGAGCAGTATGGCGGTCTATCCTCTCTGCCTACCCCTCCGGAGAAACGGTGTGATGGTTAGTTAGTATTTGAATAAAATAAATAGATTTTTCTTCGAGACAGCGTGATGGTTAGTTAGTTAGTTAGTAAATCTTATAATAAACAAGTGTGAAGAAAATTATGGAGCTACAGGTATATGTATAATAAAGAGCATTCGTAAAAATCAAGCTGAAGATAACAAACGACATAGCTCAATTGTTCCAAAACACTACGGCTAAATTTCAAATATTGCTGCTAATTCAAATCTGTTAATGGAAAAAATTATTTCTTCACAGACATCTCCATTTAGGAATTCTAAAAATCAGTGGTTTTATTTTTTACTCGCTAATATTAGCATTTTAATAATTGTTTAAAGATTTTTCATGTATGGAAGTGAACCCTGGAACTTGCAAAAGGATGAAAGTAAAATAAATGCTGTAATAATGAAATCTCTTAGACGAATTTGTAATATAGCGTCAAATGCAAATATAAGAAATGAATGCAGTGCGAATGAAAGTGTTATGAACCGAATGTAAATGTTATGAATGAAGAAAAAATGATTAAGAATGTATATGTTAACGGTGCAAACGGAATAAAAAATAGAGGAGCTCGAGGAAAACGTGACATGATAAAACCAATAAAATATTAAATGTCGGCTACGTGAGGGGTAGAGAAATCTGGGTGCATGACATTATGTATGTTGAGAAGGCTAGAGAAATGTGTTTAGAAGTCGTAGAGTTTTAATTAAAAAAACGGTTTAAAAAATACGGTTAAAAAATCAATAAATTATTGTATATCGGCCACGTGTCGGAAAAATGGCGTGCATTAATCGACGTATGAATGATGAGAAATCTAGTGAAGTTTGTCAGGAAAAACGAGTGTGGCGATCTATTATTTCTGTTTATCCCTTCGGAGAGACGGCGTGTTGATTAGCAAGTTATGAAAGTTTTCAAATAGGAATGTTTAAACTGTATGAAAGTTAAGAAATAAAATAATATTCCTTCGCATGAAGCACTTAATTTGTGGTGTGGCATTATAAAACATAATATTAATATAATTTTACTAGTTTCTACACCATTTAATTTTTTTTCAAAATCCAACAGGATCCTGTTGGAGAAGTAACCCTTCTCCAACAGGATCCTGGTTACATAACAAACATTTTTTTTGTAACCATGACAAAACTCCGGCGGGAGCCAAACCGGTTGGATTTAACAAAAAAATATATAATGTGGTGTAAATCTAGTAATAGTGTACTAATATTATCTATATAAAACAAAGTCGTGTTAGTTACACCATTTATAACTCAAGAACGGTTGGACCGATTTTGATGATCTTTATTTTGTTGGATTTGTCTCCGTCCTGAATAGCAGAATAACTTTTTAAAAATCACGAAAAAAAATTATGAAGAAAAATCATTTTCTCAAATTGTTTGTACTTGGACTTGGATCTTCTGGCTTAAAGAGGTTCAGCTCTAATGGCTATTCCTCTTACGTCTGTAGGAAACATTGTTGGAATGCGATTTGGTAGTTGTTTTATGGTGGGGCTAAATGTATGGCCGTTTTAAAATTGCTAATCTACGAGTATATACATAAAAAACAATGTCGTGTTAGTTACACCATTTATAACTCAAGAACGGTTGGACCGATTTTGATGATCTTTGATTTGTCCACGTCCCGAATAGCTGAATAATTATTAAACATCGGAAAAAATCGATCCGAGTGCAACCCATTCAGCAAATATAAAAGTTTAACTGAAAGTAGTGCGTGAAAAAAATGATTTTTGCACATTTATTGAATTCCATTCATTTTCAGTATTCCTTTAAACATAACAAATAACTGAATTTAATTCAACTAATAAGTTAACACAACATTTATGGATTCTGAAGCTTCACGAAGTTCGCCCGGTCAGCTAGTTTTTAATAAAATATTACTATTATAAGTAAGGATCGGACTAGTTTCGGATTGTGTGGTACTTTTTATTAAATGCGTTTTATGATTTTCATCATGTCGGATCAATGTCTCACATATATCATTTCGATTAGTCTCACAGCGAGAGCCGACGACTAGCCCAAACTGGGGACCACAGCCTCGGTTTAGATTGTCTTGATTACCTGTTGCCGCTGTGACTCAAACGGATATCAGAAAGCCTTGTAACGTTTGACCTGAAGTTTAATAACGTATATATCTGCCCATTGTTTTAGAAAAAAAGACGAATATTAACCGGTCAAATACCTTAAGCTAGAATGGCAGTGCACAATGGTGTTCTTCTACCGACCCTTATGTATGGAAGCGAAGCATGGAACTGGCAAAAGAAGGATGAAAGTAGAATAAATGCAGTAGAAATGAGATCTCTTAGAAGAATGTGTGCATACTCTGTGTATGATAGAGTGTCGAATGAAAATATAAAAAGTGAATGCGGTGCGAATGATGGTGTCATGAACAAAATAATGAAAGGATCATTAAGATGGTTTGGGCATATGGAAAGAATGAATGAAGAAATAATGGTAAAAAAATTGTATGTTAATGGTGAAAATGGAACCAGAAATAGAGGAAGACCGAGGAAACACTATGTCGGCCATGTGAGGAGTCAGAGAAATCGACGCGCGTGCATGACACGATGTATGAATGTTGAGGAAGCGAGAGAAATATGTCAGGAAAGAAAAGTGTGGCAGTCCATTCTTTCTGCCTACCCCTACGGGGAGACGGCGTGATGGTTAGTTAGTTAGTTAGTTAGTTACCTTAAGCGACTTTACTCGCTCTTTGCTCCCAAGCCTGTTGGTCGGCCATAATAAATTAGCGAATAAACTCGCTCAACTTTTTACCCGTTTCTAGTCAATTTCTAGTACTAATTCAAATAATCTAAAATATTAAACAAATAAAGACATCTGTTTGGTTGGTGAATAAATACTCTAATAATTCAGTTTACATATTTGAAAAAATGTAAAAAGTTTTAAACAGAAGTTTCGTATTCTTGCTTTTCACGGCGGCAGCATTTAACTTATTTTTCTGTTCAAATTTAATAAGTTTTATAGTTTAATCTCCGTACTTTGGAAATTATTATTGTGAATTGTACAAAATATATGTTATTGTTAAGTTATTTCGTAAGATTAGAAATCCTTAATAAAATTGTATTATTTCAACATTTTTTGTCATATTTTTTTTAATTTCTACGCCAAGGAAGGGCTTCTGCGACCCGAAACACGTTTATAAACATGTAAAAGAGTACAATATAAAACATAGGATAAATACAATATTATTAAAAAAATATAGAGGACCTTCGTGGCCCAGTGGTAAGTGCATTGATTGCCACCCTGAAGGTTCCGGGTTCGATTCCCGGCGAGGGTAGTGTGATTGTCACACTGTCTTTGGTCTGGTGTAGAATTCATGTGACAATAAAATGGCGATAGATTAGCTACCTATCACATGTCACGAGATTCACTATGATAGCTATTATACCCTTTTCATGGATTTGGCTCATGCTGTCCTGATGTAAAGAGCGATTAAACAAAATAATAACAATAATAATAATAATAATAATAATAATAATAATAATAATAATAATAATAATAATAATAATAATATTCTAACGTAAATCGATAACAAGTGCTGGCGAAGAAAATAAGAAATTTTAAATAGTTTACGCTTCTTTTTTCTGTGTAAACGGCAATACAAACTACACAAATTGTATATACTCGTATTTTAAAAGTCCTCATAATTTAATATGACAATTACAATTCAATTAAATTTTATTAAAAAAAAATTATAGTCTTGAAGGATGATCCTTACTTCTTAATACCTCCTGGCACTAAAAGGGTTAAAAACATCTTTAATTTATTATTACCGCATTCTGTGTTGTGAGTGCAAATAAGATCTGTGTATTAATATTATATAAAGGTATTCAGCACACACTGTAAAAAAGGATTACATCAGCAATCAATATTATAGAAGAAAAAACATAAAATGATTCATAGCTAACGAAGTACGCCAGTATACTATACCCTAAATCGTAAGTAATTGAGTACGCGTGAAAAGAAAAGTGGTTTTTGTTTTATTTTTATAACCTACGTGTTTTGACCCACATTTTATTTATTACATTATCATAAAAGTCTAGAAACTAATCAGGTATTATATATTATTATGAAGAAAAAAAAACATTGCTATAACATTATACAATATAAGTACATAATGTACGAATCAAAATATGTACGAAAATGCATATCGTCGGTTCAAATGTAAAACTCATTAAGTGACATTTCAAAATTTTCTCATTTTTTGCAACTTCCGCATCAGACTTGTGAATTCTACCTCAGAAAACAATTACCAAGTGTATTTATTAAAGAATAACAGTTATTCTTTAATAAAAACACTCGGTGATTACTTTCTGACGTATAATTCACAAGTCTGATCAGAAATTGCAAAAAAATAAATGAATGATTCAAATGTCACTTAATGAGTTTTTCCTTTGAACCGACGATATAATAGAAAATATTCTAATATTGTAGATATATAACATATAATAAAAATATTGTATATTTCATTAAATATGATTAAAATAAAGCTGTTTTTTTCTATTTTCTTCTATATTCGCCATACTTTGTGTTGTAGATGCTTTATTTCACTTGTTTTATATACTTTGTAAAAACAACACTTACATTAAAAAAAAAATTATTACATAGACATGTTTCAGACAACCAGTCCTTCTTCAATGATACATATTATAAAGATACATATTTAAAATATTATAAAATTGTTTTCATGATCTGACAGATGTTATAAATATTTTTTTTGTTGAATTGTTTTCTGAAAAATAATATATGTAATAAATACGAAAGAAAACGTTTAAAAAAAATTAATTTATTTTATGGGAATGACATGTTTTGTCACTTTTATCAAATGAATATTTGATAATGCCTTAGAAAGGCGAAACACGTCATTCCTATAAAATATAATAAAACCTATTGAAAATAGACGTTTTCATTCGTATTAATTATTTCATATGGAGTTATACATCATTGTTAAAGACAATAAATAAAAATGTGTGTATTTTAATACCCTTGAGTTTAAAATTCGTTAATCGATTTGTGAAGTTTACTTTTGTGTAGTTGCGCAAGTTTAAAGAAAGATTGCTTTTGAAAACGCAATAAAAAAATGAACAACTTAAGAAATCGAATGAAATTTCAATGCAGTACAGAACAAACAATTGAAAAAAATTCATTGCATAAAAACAAAACTTAACTCTCATTTATCCCACCGTACATCACGCAAAGATCGTGTGTATTGTTTTCAGATCAAACCGCCTCTTTGCAATAAAAATAAACGATCTTTTCTATTTCGATGTGTGAAATGATTTCATCTGTTATGAATAAAACATGTAATTACCGTAATAATGATAAATATCACAGGCCGGTAGAATATGTGAGCCATGCCGCCAATTGTGTTTGTAAATCATACACTAAAACATAAACAAAACTAACACAACTGATTAATGCGACATTTTAATATTAATTTATAACTGTTGGCTTGTTTAGGAAGCTTTCACTGGGCGGCACGTGGTTGCAATGCGACTGCGTCAATTAAATGTCACTCAATGTTTTCATGTGTAATGGTCTCGTCTTCGCATGCGCGGGAGCTGGCTAATGGCAGACTACGGTCGGACAAGGAGACTCCGGTTGACTGGTGCGGCCGCAACTAGCGAGTGGCCGCGCAGACACCACTCTTGCTTTCTTTGCACCTTGCGACCTATCCCGGCCCGCGCGTATCTCCGCTCCTCTCCACGCGAGACCGCGGCATTGATCTCTTTCTTTTGTTATTCCCAAAGATTTGTGCTCGCGAGACAAAGCGGTATTCTTGACCGAGAAAGAAAATTCTTACGCAAGAAAAGTTCTTGTTTCTTACTACACTCAGCCTAATGAAAATGTAACTGCCATTATTGTCTTATAGAACGATTAATCTTCGAACAATGGATCGGTTCGAATTGATGTACTCGACTTGCAAAATCCTATTCATAACACTTGCTTTTGTCGCTGGTGGAAATGTGACCTCATGTTGGAACTTGCGAAGCAAGCTTTTAGATCAAATACGAGAATGAATGATGTGTTTTGCGTAATAGTATTTTTTAAATTAATATGAATAAAAACGTCGCTCTTCTAGGAGTTTTATTATATTTTCGATGGAATAACATATTTCGCCCTTCTAAGGCATTATCAAACGTCACATTTGATAATGCCTTAGACGGGCGAAACATTTCTTCTTCTTTCGTCTTCTTCTCCTTATAGACCTTTGGTTTGTTCCTAAAATCAGGCTGGCCTTTCTTGGGAGGTTGACTCCCAACTATCTCTCCATCTCTTCGGCGGTCTTCCAGGGGGACGGCTGCCGGCAGGAATCTGATGCGCCACAGCGTGTGGGATTCTGGTGGGTTCCATCCTCTGCACGTGCGCATTCCAGTATTTTCTGCATTGTCTGCCCCATCTCACGACATCTTCCACCTTGCAGATCTCGCGGATAGCCGTGTTCCTCACCCTATCACGAATAGTTCTTCCTTTTAGAAAAATATTCCGGAATTCGTTGTCAACCATTTTTTTAGCTCATTTGGGAAAAACGAATGTCCGATCTTTGCCAAATGAGCTAAAAAAATGGCTGACGATTTCGATATTCGTTTTGCGTTTCAATATTCGGCTTCAGTTTAATTGAACCATCTCGTGGACCCCCATTTACATCTCTTGGACCCTGGACCCTCATTTTTTTTTTACAATTGTCATAGACCCCTGCGGGTCTATATAGACCACTTTGGGAATCGCTGATATAAAGAATAACTCCTGCCATATAATTAAATGTAATAGAAAAATAGAAAAACAGGGTACTGCGCAGAATTCTGCGACCTGTGAATGACGGTGATGTCTGGAGAGTGCGGCATAATGACGAGCTGTACTATATTTACAAAGCTCCCAGTCTCTCCACACAGGTCAGACTGAATAGACTGAGATGGGCCGGTCACGTGCAGAGGATACCGTCATCGTGAACCCCAAAAAGATTGCTGGAGTGGCACCCAGGTGGTAGAAGATCAATTGGACGACCAAGGCTGCGATGGAAGGGTGAAGTTGGGAAAGATGGGGCGAAATTGTTACGAGTGTCAGATTGGAGGGTCGAAGCGGAGGACAGGAGGAGTTGGAGGCGAAGAATACTGGAGATTAAGGCTTGATATGGGCTGTAGAGCCATCGAAGAAGAAGAAGAGATAAACTGAGACTCTCGATAGTGTAGATAATATTTTAAGTATTTTTTTTTTCAATCGTAGGGATTCGCTTGCAGCAAAGCCTTATGAGATATTTGCGGATTGGTATGCCACTTGGTTCTTTTTAATGTGATAGTCTCCCGTTGCTTTCCACATGTTTGTATACTTAAATATTTGAACCAAATCAGTGTACTCAAAATTTTAGCTATTAATTCTTATGATGTGTGATAAAAAGTTATTCACGGAATTCTACCAGATCAAACTAACTAACCATCACGCCGTCTCCCCGAAGGGGTGGGCAGAAAGAATGGACTGCCACACTTTTCTTTCCTGACATATTTCTCTCGCTTCCTCAACATTCATACATCGTGTCAAGTACGCGCGTCGATTTCTCTGACTCCTCACATGGCCGACGTTCAATATTTGATTTATTTGATCGTGCCACTTTTTCCTCGGTCTTCCTCTATTTCTAGTTCTATTTACATTGTTAACATATACTTTTTTACCATTCTTTCTTAATTCATTCTTTCCATATGTTCAAACCATATTAATGATCCTTTCATTATTTTGTTCATAACACCATCATTCGCACCGCATTCACTTCTTATATTTTTATTCGACACTCTATCATACACAGAGTATCCGCACATTCGTCTAAGAGATCTCATTTCTACTGCATTTATTCTACTATCATCCTTCTTTTGCCAGTACCATGCTTCGCTTTCATACATAAGGGTCGGTACAAGAATACCATTGTGCGCTGCCATTCTAGCTTTTTTGGATAGATTTTTGTTTGCGATGACAACTTTAAGTGCACCATTCACTTTGTTGCCTGCCCCAACCCTTCTTTCAATATCCCTCACTCGCCCATCTCTTGCAAACAAACTACCTCATCTACTTGCTCCAAATTTTTACCATTCACGCTAATGTTGATGACTGTCATGTTTTCTTCTTTTTCAAAAATTGGACTTATTTACATTCATCATCGGATGATTTCGCATGCATACCTCATACATACAATTCACCAGGACTTGTAGTTCATGCTCGTTGTTTGCAAGTAGGATAGCGGCATCCGCATACAACAGACAGCTTACTGACACTCCGCTCATTTTGGCACCTACATCCAACCCTTTCAGCTCTTTCATCTCTTTCAAAGTTAATCAAATTTAATATATAAAAAAATCTACACCTTAACGGATTCAAATAAATGTTATATTTCCAAAATTATTATTTTAAACGCAATTCTCATTATGCTATGTACAAATTAGTTTCTATGCCATAAAGATATAACTGGGTGTATTGTTTAGTTGTTAGTAAAATAAAATTCACACACTGTCAAAGATTGAAATGTTAATTAATGTTAAGATTTTCGCTAACTGATAACACTGTCACATCTGCGTCATCACATTATTCTTCTTCCTAGAATATTTTTTTCTTCCGCGTTTGCCCCGTAGTTATAAACTTTATTTATGATTTTAAAAATGTTGCAGCAGAATGATTAATTAATTAAATGGCTTACATTACTGCTAATTAAACATGGAACATATTTGAATATGTACTTAATCATTTTTCTTATTTTTTACTTGTTAACTAACTTACTAACCATCTAACTGACTGCCACACTTTTCTTTCCAGACAATTTTCTGTCGCCTCACGTGGTCGAAATTCAATATTGGATATATTTGATCGTGCCACGTTTTCCTCGGTCTTCGTTCATTTCAAGTTCCAATAAAATCTTTAACGTGTACGTTTTTTACAATTCTTCCTTCATTCTCCGGATGTCTAAATCATCTGAATGTTCTTTTCATTATTTTGTTCATAACACTATCATTCACACTGCATTCACTTTTTATGTTTTCATTCGACACTCTATTATACACAGATTTTCGCACATTCGTCTCAGAGATTTCATTTCTACTTCTTTTGCCAGTTCCATGCTTCGCTTCCATACTTGTTAACACCAATTATTATTACATGTAACTAACTAACTAACTAACTAACCATCACGCCGTTTCCCCGAAAGGGTAGGTAGAAAGAATGGACTGTCACACTTTAACCGATGCGTCACTCCATCCTTCTCTTTTCGCATATTACATGTATTCATATTTATATAAATTTCATGAACATATTATTATGCATATCCATTAATACATAATGCAAATAACTTAACTCTCAGAAAAAATACCAATGGAGCATAAAACATCAGTTAAAAAAGTGTGACATCAGATTAAAAGATTAACTTTTTCTATAAAATAAAATTTACCGCGTAAGTTATTGATAAACTCCAAGTGTTTATAAATAGGTGCCTTCGCTCAATATTCAAGATCAATTGGCCCCGAACAGTGTCAAATGCCGTTCTCTAGACCATGGAAGGCGAAAAGCCAATCAGAGAACAAGTCGTAAGACGCAAATGGCTGTGGATCGGTCACATCCTGAGACGAAACCCAGCCTGCATCGCTCAGGGCGCACTAGACTGGTCCCCTATAGGGGGAAAGAGGAAGCGAGGCAGACCTAGAGCCACCTGGAGAAGAGCCCTACAGGACGAGGTCAAAGCAGCAGGCCTCACTTGGGATGATGTTAGGCATTAGGCATGCAATAGAGCCGGGTGAAGAAGGTTCCTTGAGGCCCTATGCACCACGAAGGTGTGACAGGACAAGTAGAAGAAGAGACTCTTTATTTCACATTTGAAAACAAAAGAGAAAATGAAAGCGAAAATTTTTTTGAAAATATGATGTTTTTCAAAAAATATTCCAATTAAAACTATTGATTATTTCTATTGACCTTTACACACATAAAAATAAAATTAGGAACTGCAAAAGAGGGTTGAAAACAGACTCAAAGCGGTAGGAATGTGATAGTTAAGACGGACGTGTGTTGAATATTCGTATAAGATATTCTTAAAACCAACCAGCCAAAACAAACAAAAAATATCCTAATATGAACAATACAAATACAAGACAGTGCGATTGCCCTAGTTCGAGAAGCCCGGCGATGTGCAATAAGAAGAATCGACCGCAAATAAATGGGAAATAGATATGAGAGAAGAGAAGAATGCATTGCAGGCGAAAGCATTAAATACAGAATTAAATGAAAGGATTGCACTGTGGAAATAAAGATGAAGAACTAAGTAAGTAACTAACTAACTAACCATCACGCCGTCTCCCCGGAGGAATAGGCAGAAAGAATGGACCGCCACACTGTTCTGTCCTGACATATTTCTCTCGATTTCTTTACATTCATACATCTTGTCATCCACGTAGTCGATTTCTCCGACTCCTCACGTGACCGACACTCAATATTTGATTGATTTGATCGTGCCACGTCTTCCTCAGCCTTCCTCTATTTCTAGCTCCGTTCACGTCGTTTACATATACCTTCTTCACTCGTTTTTTTCCATGTGTCCAAACCATCTTAACGACCCTTTCATTATTTTGTTCATAACACTTTCATTCGCACCGCATTCACTTCTTATAGGTACTTGCATTTGACACTCTATCATATACATATTTACCACACATTGGTCTTAGAGATCTCATTTCTACTGCATTTATTCTACTTTCATCCTTCTATTGCCAGTTCCATGCTTCACTTCCATACATAAGGATCAACACAAGGATCAGCACATCTTAGCTTTTTTGGATAGGCTTTTGTTTATCTTCTTTCAATACCCTTCTCCACTCTCTCATCCTTTGTAAACAAACTTCTTAAATAACCAAAATCATCCACTTGTTCCAGATTTTCACCATTCACTGTGAATGAGAAAATCTGTAACAAGTAAGAATGTATGTTTTAATGATATGAATGTGACATCGACGCGGGAAAACATGGCAAGATAATCAAATGTTGAATTTCGAAAATCGTGCGTGTATTACGCACTGTTTGAATATGGGTGTTTTTCAAAAAGTTTGCTCGTTGCGTAATAATTCCACTACGTCACATTTGGCATTCCACTAATACATCACGTCGCGTAGTGGATGTGAGGTTTATGAATATGATTTTACTAAATATTACATTGAATTCAGATTCTAGATGTCGGTCATTTTTACCCATGAAAAGCTGTAAGTCAAACAATCAATACTTACATTATAGAATCACGTTCGTAGTGGAAAATAAAAACAGCACGTCGTGACGCCCGACCACTATTTCACATAACATAATGCGACTGGTGTCAATTTACGAACATGGCGACCGTTGACGAGCTATAAAATGTTGCCATCAATCAAATATATACTTAGTTTATAGTAAATTTTTCGTTTAAATCAGTATATCGACGTAGCGTATACGGAATTTTCCACCAACGTCGTTTTGAGTGACTAAATAAAAACAGTATTTTATATTATGTTGAACTCTACGCTGTTATCCAGGAATATTATTGAATCTGGATCATATAATCCTTCCAAATAACATAAAACTCTTGGACAAGAAGTAGCTTATCAATGAATATTTTTCGTTTATAAAGTGCAAAAGGAGCGTGGGACACTAGAAAAATCACCACTTTTCTATCGTATATTCCCAATAATTAAGCAAAATAAACAGATATAAGTACTTTTGGATATGTGAATAATCAATTTGTGAGTTATTCTGTTGTTTTGAGATATAAAAAATACAGTTTTAAAATCAATAGCCTGCAGAATTACCTCGAAAGTCATAGGACATGTAATTTTCGAGTAAACATTTTATTTGAAAAACACCCATATAGAAAAGTGAAGAGATTCGTGTCAGGATAAGTAGTGTTTGAAGCCCATCCTTTTTAGCTTTTGGGGAAGCGGATGTTCATGTAGTTAGCTAAACTAATTCCTGATATATTGTGGGAGGCACGAGGTAAGAGTGTGGCAGTTTCTACCCACACGGGACGCTTCTCACCAGTTCGCTTTTTACTCTTTATCCGATTCAGCTTGCCCCAGATAAAAGCGAAAGTGACATGTAATCTATCGATTGTTATTCGAAGAGCGGCAAATAATATCGCTATTAAATAAATTATACGAGCTCATCGCGCGATCACTGTCAACTAGCGAGAAGAAATGACAACCTTTTAAATACGACATTGTTAGACAATTTGTTCTCACGAGATTTCAATATGAAAAGTAAAAGACAATAAAATAGTGTAAGTGAAGCGTACTTATCCGCAGAGATTGCAAAATTTCGCGTTTTTGCGATATATTTTAAATAATCTAACTGAATCTAAATGATTTTCAGTTTTTTTTTATAATTGAATTATTTACAATGGTGTTCTTGTGCCGACCCTTGTGTATGGAAGTGAAGCATGGAACTGGCAAAAGAAGGGTGAAAGTAGAATAAATGCAGTAGAAATGAGATCTCTAAGACGAATGTGTGACAAATCTGTATGTGATAGAGTGACAAATGCAAGTATAAGAAGTGAATGTGGTGCGAATGAAAGTGTTATGAACAAAATAAGGAAAGGGTCATTAAGATGGTTTGGACACATGGAAAGAATGAGTGAAGACATAATGGTAAATAAGGTATATGTAAACGGCGTGAACGGAGCTAGAAATAGAGGAAGGCCGAGGAAAACGTGGCACGATCAAATCAATCAAATATTGAATGTCGGTCATGTGAGGAGTCGGAGAAATCGACGTGCGTGCATGACAAGATGGATGTCAGGACAGAACAGTGTGGCGTTCCATTCTTTCTGCCTACCCCTCCGGGGAGACGGCGTGATGGTTAGTTAGTTAGTTAGTTACAATGTTTATGCCAGATAACGGATAATGTTGACTGGTTTTCATGGTTTCTTAACCGTTTAAGTACCGTGATGTTTTAAGTTTAGGAACACTCACATACCACACATTTTTAATTATTTAAAAAAAATAGGGCTAATGGATTTTATGCATTATGTTGAAAGCTACCTATAAAATGATATATCAAGTTTAAAATTTTCAAGTTGCATTATTGAAATTTCGTATATTTGATTTTTCTTTCAGAGTTGTCGCAAGCATAAATAAATATAATTTAACATTTTTATAAAAAAAAATTATTGAAAGCAAACATTACAAAATCAAAGTTTGTTTTATCAGTCTAGTATCACGTGAAATTTAATTATTTCAAGTGAAATCCTTTTGATTCTTTATATCAATCTCACCATAAGTGGTAACCCTAGTGCTCGACTTCTACAAAAATCCATTTTTCAATAAGATCGACTAACGTCAGAAGGTTAATTTTTCTTGCAGAGATAGTGTATAGATGTCGCTAGCCACACAAAAAAAATGTTAGAATTCCTACTGGAATCATTTTTAATACAAAGTGGCCTTACGGTATTGGTGGTGCGCCTATGTAGTGGCCACCAGTGGCCTTACGGTACGGAAGTGGTTAAACAATAATTGGTGTCATGTATCATACTATACACAGTGAAAAAATTGACAGTAACAAAACAACGAATGAAAAAAAAAACAAGCCGTATATTTTACAATATTTAAGAAAAACTGTTAACTGTCTTAAAGCTTGTAGAAATCTGAAATGACTCACCTTTGTGATATCGCAATAATAATATGTGCCTTGAAGACTTAAAATCGGAAGATTATAACTGAAATTAATCGTAACTTATTACCTATCTTGTTCGGCGGTACAACCCTTGGTGGGTCTTAGCATCCTCCAAGAAACTAGTCCAGAAAAGTTGGGAACCGATGACCTAGATCAGGGATGGCGAACCATTTTCGCAAGTGGGTCAAATTTATATTTAAAAAAGTGCTGGCAAGGGTTTTCATAAAAATGAAAATCTTGACACGTTTTTATTCAGAAGGAAATCGATGGTGACCTTTTTTTTAGCTCATCAGCGACTCCTTGTCAGTAGATAAGGAATTCGGCGGTGATTTTTTTTATTTAGGAGTCGACAGCGACTTCCGGCCAGTAGGTGGAGGATTCGGTGGCGACCTTTTTTTTAGCCCATAAGCGACTTCTGGTTGGTAAAATTCGTTAGCTACCAATTCGATTTTCCGGACTACTGACCGGAAGTCGCTGATGAGCTAAAAAAAAGGTCATTGACGAAAAATATCCCTGAAAACGACCCAGAATTCGGTATCGATTTTTCCCGCGGGTCTGTCGTTCGCCACCCCTAACCTAGATAATACTGTTCACGATTATAGATAATACTGTTAATGTTATTACGAAGCCCTGAAGAAGCTTGGGTACAAGCGAAACTAGTCGGCAATTAAAATAACCTCATAGTGGTGAAAAACAAAGTGCAATACTGTTCAGGTTGAACCTTTATAATCTTTCGTAATCGGAATAAATAAAATATAAAACACACATCTTAAAACATGTGTTAAATGTATGTTTTATGTTATAATAAAAATGAAGTTAGCTTTAATATAACCGTAAGAATTGTGCGGTTTTGTAAGCGAAAATAATGATATTTATCCCGATTAGAAATCAGACCCGGGACTTCTCGAATCGATCGTTACTACAATGCCGTGTATGGTGATGAGATGAGGTAATCAATTGAATGATACGTTTTATGGCGAATTTTGTTGGGCAACGCAAACACCAGATAACGAACGGCTGTCCGTAAAATAAATATGACAATAAAAATTAGCTCTGCGTCCCGGAGATACAGTTTAGATTGTGCAGTTGCTACATGCGCAATGAATAAGCAAGTGTCGATAGCATCTACTGAACTTTCAGCAGTTTGGTAATCTTTCTCAGAATGAATCGCGGGCCTCACGTATTCGCCGATACTGTTCCTGGTATGAGCCGGTGGCGGCACACCGCACAATGGAAGGAGTTGTGACATTATCGCAATAAACAGACGAGATTTCAGCGATAAGCTAAAATAATAACGAAAGCATAAAAGTGTATTGGGTTTGTACAGTGTGTTATGTAGTCATCTAGACCAGGGGTCTCCAAACTACGGCCCGCCAGTGTCATCAATCCGGGCCGCGACAACTCGGTACTTATTTGGCAAAAGGTCCCAGATGCCTTTTTTGTGAAATTGTGTTAAATATACCATCAGTATTATTTTTGCACACTTTATGTTTTGACAAAACGTTAGAGCTGTACTTTTTTTTATAACATTTTATTATGTACTTTTTTTATGTACAATTGCATTCAACCCCTATTTTTTTTAAATATACATATTTATTTTTTAAATTTAGTTACCGATATCTTGTGGATAACGTTATGCTACGTAAATTGACATTTGAAATAAACAATTTGGAACACAAATGAATCGTGTTTTTCAGAAGTAGCACACATCCAGTAACCCCAACTTTACAGGACGGACAAAAAACTGTCTGGTACAAAATATATAATATATTGTAGGAAAAATTTTGTACCAGACAGTTTTTTGTCCGTCCTGTAAAGTTGGGGTTACTGGATGAGTGCTACTTCTGAAAAACACGATTCAAATACCATTTTTATAAATAATCAAAATAATGTAAAAATTGTATTTTTGCTCTCCTGTAAAATTCATAAATAAAAGCAGTTGGGACCTTTTGCCAAATAGGTACCGAACTAATGACCAAAATCATCTCAGGCCCGTGACAGCTAATGGCTTATTCTTGTTGTGATACGTTGGATAAAAAAAACACAGAATGATAATAACTCGGTTTTATTTACTTGCTAGGTAAAGCTTAATGACAAGTATTATCTCTTCTTTCGCTTTGCCATTTCCTATCATCTGGGGTCGGCCCTCCTTGTACGAAAACGCCAAACTTTTCCATTTTGACTCATCTCCACTGTCAGGTTCTCGCGTTGGAGCTCCTTTTCCATGTTAGCTCACCATGTTGCCATTGGGCGACCTCTTCTTCTTGGTTTTGTGGGAATGCTGAGGGATTTTTGGACAATGTGTTCGCTGTCTCTTCGCATCACATGACCGTACCACCGGAGTCGAGAGTTATCAGGACAACCTTAAAGCTACCCCTCACGAATTCTATCCTTGTGTGGTCCAGCCTCGTGACGCCTCCGGCCCACCTCAGCATTTTCATCTCGGCAGCGTTGACTCGACGTTCGTGGACTTTTTGTTGGTCCAGCACTCCATATAGCTTGGCGGGCCTCACTGCAGTCTTGTAGACTCTGCCCTTAGTCCTGATAGGAATTTTTTGATCACACAGGACACCAGATAGAGACCTCCACTTGAGCTAGGCGGTGTTTGTCCTGTGTTTGACATCAGTTTCTATGTTGGCGTCCGCAGTAAGGACCTTAATGACAAGTATACGAGTAATACACAGAAAATTTAACTTAAGTATAGTAACTAACAAATAATTGAATCCAACTAAGATAATAAACATTACAACATATAAACACATAAAAAAAATTAAAACGGTTTTGGCCCTTGGAACTTATTGGAGTAATCAGTATGGCCCTAAGGCTAGAAGTTTGGAGACCCCTGGTCTAGACCAAAGGTTCCTAAACTTTTTATCCCGTAAACCACATCCCAATATTTTTTCCGTATCCTCCCCTCCCATAGGATATCAAATTTTCCCGAACATTTTAAAATCTAATGTATTTTTCAAAGCTGACACAGTGCAACTTATTATAACAGGGTTGAATAATATAATTGTCAATTTTCTTTCAATTGCTGGTATGAATCCTTGCACATAAACCTATCACAACACAAAATAGATTTACAATTTTAAAAAATATTTGGTAAGGCATTTCTATATTCATTATTATACTTATGTATATACGTTCTGTATCTGTTGTATTAAATATTAAAAATTGTTTTATTTCACTAGTTGTTTAGTTTCGACTAGTTTCAACAGCTCACTGCCATATTTTTGCTAGACCAGTAATCAGTATCAATCTCCTTGACTTGACCTCGTCAACCAAAAGCTAACAAATGACCAAGGTACACAATCACAGGTACGCCACTTCTACATTTTAATTGTGAATTCTAATATCTGCAATTTGTGTGTTAGTCATTATTTTTGTCTTTGTCATATTCATTTTAAAGCAATTTTTTTTCCAATTTGATTAATCTCCAACTATTGTCATTTTCTTACCTTTTTGTTGATGTTTATAAAAGTAATGTCTCTTCTACAGAATCGAAAGCCATCACAAACAACCTGACACAATAAAGATCGAACTGCCACATTTTGAGAAAAAGTAATGTACCTAAAATTTACAAACTGTTAGGGATACGCGCGTGTGCCAACAACACTCGAGTACAAGTCTTCATAAATATGAAAGTTTTACAAGGGGCAGGCGAAGTGTGTGGCCGAGTATTTGACGTTTCGTAATTTAAAAAAATAAAATTAATATATGATTAAATTTCATTGATAAAAAACCTGCTTTTTATGCACGTTTCTCGGAAAATAACCCAAAGGTGGGGCGGTTAAGGTAACAAAAATAAAACACAAATAATTGTATTCAGAAATAATTTTAGTATACATAGATAAATTTATTAAAATCTGGTCATAAATGGAACAATGTTATTACAAGAAGTGTACCACAATATGGTGATAATTGAAATGCAGACAATGATTGTACTCAAACATTTAGTACATAAGTAAATAATTGGTACAGGGGTGAGAAAGCTAATGATTAGTTCATCATCAAAATCAATGCTACTGCAATCAGAATAAGGAAACGTAGCAAAATCATAAATAATCAATTGGATTAAGTCTTGGTTCACAGTCGGCTGAAATAAATTATCCGTCAGGCGGAGAGACACTACGTTCCTGACGTAAGACACTACCAACTACCATTCACCACTTTATGTAAGTATAATAACTACACTAACTATACACATATATTTTTTGATTTAAAATGTTAACCATGCAACTTCCCCACATCGAATAAACTGCACACATAGATTTATTTCTCATTAAAGTACAATCTAAAACATTAAATGACTTTAGTAATATAATTTTCTAGTTAATTAATTTATTATAGACATCAAACTACATTACACGGGGATATGCACTCTTGGAATGCACGTCCTCGCTTTACTCTGTTTATTTACCAAAGGGTCTGACCTAGCGGCACGTTTACGCAATCGCCAAGTTTTTACAACTAACTTAATACCTAGCTTAGCCTAGTTAACGATAAGAGCAGATTTAACAAGCCAAATAATATTTCAATAAACTCAACAAATAATATAACTATTATAAATTTGGCTTCGTTGAACACAAACAAAAACAAAAAAGTTAATAGAAGTATGCCTAAAATACAAAGTAGCTTCTCCGATCTTGCCACGATCTCACAACACAAAATTGTGACCTTAAAATTTCATTTTGTAATAGATACAAATTGCATCATGAAGGAAAAGAAAACATAAAGCTCAAATATATTATGACCCTACCTCAAATATGACTTTTAAAGGCATTTTATCATAAGATAACTTTTATGTGAAAATAGTTTTCTGAGTTATAATAAAAATTATAATTTAAAAAATCTTATGAAATTTTTCTGTACCTAGGAGCCATAATGTCGTAAGTGATTTTTTTTACCTAAATGAGTTATGATGTTATGTCAGATTTTTAATACATATACATATTATGATTAAGAATCTATAAAGCATGCGTAAGACCAATAATAACATATGGCGTCGAAGCAAGGGCAGACACAGTAAGGACCAAACAAGGACATCCGAAATGAAGACACTGAGGACGATAGCAGGCA
Source organism: Lepidostoma basale (assembly GCA_022606425.2). Taxonomy (NCBI): domain Eukaryota; kingdom Metazoa; phylum Arthropoda; class Insecta; order Trichoptera; family Lepidostomatidae; genus Lepidostoma; species Lepidostoma basale. The sequence continues at coordinate 3,037,317 of JAHDVF020000010.1, forward strand.
AGATACTGAGGGATCGCGTGAGGAACACCAGAATAAGAGAGATATGTGAGGTTGAGGATATTATAAGATGGAGCAGACAGCGAACGGTCATGTCCAAATAATGGACGCCACCAGACTCCCCTATATTGCATTGCATAATCAACCTCATGGGACTCATCCTCGTGGAAGACCTCCTAAAAGATGGAAGGACAGCTGGGAATCTACCTCACAGGAGGAGCAACACTCTGGAGAGCAGACCACATAGGTCTACAATAAGGAAGAAGAAGAAGAATATTATGATTCCGCCCGGGGCTTTTGTCTGTCCAAATGGTTACTTCTTACTATACTGTGTGCTGAACCTACTATAAATTATGATATCAATGATAACATAAAATGAACATAGCTCATTAAAGCCAAAAATCACTTTAGACTTTATGGCTCTTGGATACAATTTTTTTCTTTGATAAATGAAGAGAAGGAAGAAAGATAAAGACATAACCATGATTATTATTTTAATCATTATTTTTTTTTTAACCCTTAACGTACCGTGTTCAAAACAAAACGCTTGCTCCCATGTGGTAAGTTCAGTTTACCGCTAACTTTATCTAAATATCAAGCATATGACTAGATGAATCAAAATTTAATTTATGTCATCTTGTAGGGAATTTCATTAGAATAGATCGATATCTATAACATACATGGATTATTTGAAAAACATATCATTATTAATTTTTTTCTGGAACCATGCGATTTCTGATATGTAATGCGTCATAGCATACGGGCGACTGGACAAGCGGGTATAAACTTGTCTGCGCGCAGCGGCCGGCGGGGCGGGGATAAAGGCACCTAGACAAAATGTATAGTACGTTCAAGACAACGAGTACGTATTAATATTTGTCCCTTTTGGTAAAGTGTTAATATTTTCACAGTTCTGATATTATTAAGTTGCGTCCTGCGTTTCCGTCTACAGTCGGTATTATTACGTACATATTGAAAAAGCCAAAGATATAATTTATAATACTTCAAAACAGCGAGTAAGTATTTGTCACTTTTGATAAAGTTGTAAATAATAGCAAAACAAATTCTACCTTAACACGAATGAAGGTGAGGGCAGTCTTAGAAAATATTTTTTTTTGGGATGAAGGAAGTAATTTTTTGCTTTTTTTTTTATTACGAAATATTGAAAACACTTCAATGGAGGATTACAATTTTTTATAATATTAGGGTCCATAGGTTTTAAGAAAATCAACTTTAAATTGGCAGTGGAAACTCAATTTACCACATGGCAACGCGACGGTTAATTGATTCGCAAATAGTTAAGTAGTAATCTATTTATAAATTCAAAATAATACCAAAAATAAAAATGCTGAAATATTGATACGCTAGGAAATGCATTGATAAAATTAAACAAAAAAATATTAACAAATCAACAAGATTGTTAAATATTTTCCAACACAACAAAAAAATATAGATCTCTATATGCATAAAGTGTGTACACAAATCAACTAAATTAATAATAATTAGAAAATATGAATGGTTAGACGTAACAGAATAAAAATACTGAAGAAAGTTAGAATAAAAACAAAACAAAAAATTAACAAGGACAACAAAGGAACAAATACAGTAAGTACAAACCAGCCCACAATACTGAGTCATAGTTGTGTGGAGAAGAATAAATACGATTTAAATATTGAATTATTCAATTAACAACAAACACGTAATCATTTAAAAATTTAAATGCCAATTTTATAATAAAATATATATGATTTAAAAACATCCAATATCATATGTTTTAAAAACTAGCTTTAAATTTTTCTTTTGCAGATGATGAATTAAAAATTTATACATCACCAGGAACCAAATTCGTGAGTTTCACTTGGGGAAAAAATTAATCACAACATTAAATATTAATCTAAATTAAAAGCTACACCTTGAAAATAACAAAAATCTATTTTCAAAATATTCCTATTATCAACGTGTCTTATAGAAGTCAGGTAAAAGTCATTTCACAGATTCTAAATGAGGATTCAATCATGTAATGCATCGTCGCTTAAATTAATTAATTCATATAATTATATGGCAACCCATTTGACAGAAAAATAAATGTAAACAAAACTAGCAACGCTAAGACGAGATTACATTAAAATATCCTCCCCTATTATTCGCCGTGACGAGATTTCAATTTGCTATTTCAAGGGTAATAACATTTGCCATATTAATAAATATAATAAGTATAATTATACAATAGTCATAAGCAACACATATGTTTACATAAACGTAATGGCTAAATAGTTCATACAGGATGTTTCTAAAACTCTATTGTACAAGTGTACAAACAATCGCGTGTCCTTTAGTACTTATTACACTTTATAGTAACCTAAATAAAAATATGTGATGAATTGCTATTGTTCACAAGCTCAAACTGGTCAATAACTAATCAAGCGGTCATTATATGTCAATATCGGCATAAAAATAAAATATCAGGAATGTTACGCGGACTATTTTCGGTAAACCTTAAATGTATTTTAAAGTCTGACAAATGGTAACTTGGCGTTTCATTGGAGCACTAGTGACTACCGTGAATGTGTAAGCAACAAGCCGATAGTTAACAAGAAACACATTTAAATTAAAACTAAACCATCCCATTTTTTTTTTCTAATTACCAAATACCACCATTATGATGTTTAACATTAAAAATATATACATACGTACTTCATTCACGCCTTTAATCTATATTCAATAATTAAAAGATTTTTATTTGAAAATGGGAGACATTGACACAAATTAAATACTCGAATGAATAAAAAATCACATAAAAGTAGGGGGCTAAGGATTATCACTAATGATAGAATTTTAAATTGACTAAACAACTAATGCTCAGGTAAGGTTTTCGGCCAATAGGAAAGAAATATGACTGGATGATCTACTGCACGTCGAGGATGTTGCGCTTCACCAGGGTCTCCTGGAGGCTGTAGAACAGCTCCAGCTGCTGTTCTGGCTTCAGAGCAAACACCTGGAAGCAAACAAATTCAAATTAAATATTATCAGTTTGAGACAATGGGGTCTTTTCACTTTTTTATTTAAGGCAAGTTAACCCTTAACGTACAGTGTTCAAAACAAAACGCTCGCTCCCATGTGGTAAATTCAGTTTACCGCTAACTTTATCTAAATATCAAGCATATGACTCGATGAATCAAAATTTAATTTATGTCATCTTGTAGGGAATTTCATTAGGAATAGATCGATATCTATAACATACATGGATTATTTGAAAAACATATCATTATTAATTTTTTTCTGGAACCATGCGATTTCTGATATGGAATGCGTCACAGCATACGAGCAACTGGACACCAAGTATAAACTTGTCTCCGCGCCGCGGCCGGCGGGGCGAGACTTTACGAGATTTTACGTATGATAAAGGCACCTAGGCAAAATGTATAGTACGTTCAAGACAACGAGTACGTATTAATATTTGTCCCTTTTGGTAAAGTGTTAATATTTTCACAGTTCTGATATTATTAAGTTGCGTGCTGCGTTTCCATCCACAGTCGGTATTATTACGTACCTATTGAAAAGGTCAAACATATAATTTATAATACGTTCAAAACAGCGAGTAAGTATTTGTCACTTTTGATAAAGTTGTAAATATTAGCAAAACAAATTCTACCTTAACACGAATGAAGGTGAGGGCAGTCTTAGAAAATATTTTTTTTTGGGATGAAGGAAGTAATTTTTTGCTTTTTTTTTTATTACGAAATATTGAGAACACTTCAATGGAGGATTACATTTTTTTTATAATATTAGGGTCCATAGGTTTTAAGAAAATCAACTTTAAATTGGCAGTGGAAACTCAATTGACCACATGGCAACGCGACGGTTAACAAATAAAAACATTAAAATTTGAAATATACAAGATTAAATTGAAGGAAAACAAAATGTCTGGAGGAGAAAAAAATTTCGATTGAAAAACCTTCAAAAATGGTACAGTTTTGTAGTAGAACATCCTTGCTGCTGCATCCAAAATAAAAAATAGTCATGATGTTGCCCTACCTCCGATAAGAGAGGAACAAGAAAGAGAAAATTTGAAAATATTGGTTGTTGCCAAAATAAGTTTCCAGCTGATGTGTATTTTTATATAGCCGAGCCATTAAATGCTCCTTCCGCTTACCCTCAACTGTTATAGGCGCAGTGGACCTTTCGTCAGTTTCACTCATGCACTCCCTGTCCATCGGGGACTTTCGTTAAAAAATAATAATGATATATATTTGTGCAACCAAGGGGGACCCAGACCATATTTAAACTACGCTACTCGCCCTCGATGTCCCGCCGTACATACATGATAATACAACAGCAATAGAAAATACAAGGCAATGATAGATATGATTATTATGTATTTTGTGTGTCACAATATTTTTGACAGTTGCTGTCATCATGTTTTTGTTTTGACATAAAGAATCTAATTATTGATATCAAAAACGGCCAACCAACAGAAGCGTTTAAAATTTGAGAAACTTTAAAATCTAAAATAATATTAAAATATGATTTTTATTAATAATAAGAAAATAAAAATATTTTATACACACTCTATATAAATTGATGCGTCAGTTTTCAGTGCAAAAACTCCAATAACTCACCTGTTGCAGGAGAGTTTGAGGAGTGGCAATCTTGATGAAGCTTGATATATAAACATTCACAAATGTCGCCATCAAAAACTGACAATCGAAACGGTCCATGATTCCACCATGTCCAGGGATTATATCACCGAAGTCCTGTAAATAAATTACTTTTTCACTAACAAAAAAATAATATTTCTAATATTCGATGCAATTAAATTTACAAACTAATCGCAGGTGAGATAAATTGTATACAATAAAAATGGTATTTTAAGTACTTGCAAAGTTAGAAAATATTATTTTCTTAGATACGGTTAAAAAAATTGTATTAAAACTAAGAAAATGTATAATATAAGAAACTGACTCTTTACATTTGACTAGAAACAGTAAATGAAAATAGTTAGTAAATGAATGGAGATAGTTTTAACAAACCTTAATCTTGAAGGCGCGTTTGAAGCCAGAAGCAAAGAATCCACCAAATGGTCCTAGAACGCTGCTGAAGACACTCAGGGAGAGCGAGTGAATCATGAACGGATACAGCATGAAGGATTCCTTGAAGCCAAACTGAAAGTAAATTGCATATATCGTAGGTTTTTATCGGTCCCTCCACTAACTACTGAGCTAACTAGGCAACATGCACAATCTAACAGCTCCTAATAGACAATAATACAAGTGATATATAATGCATTAAAATAAAATGAAAAAATAAAAAAATTATCAAAGAGAATCAGTCGTAGATTATCATAGAAAACTGGCATTAAACTAAACTGGGCAGTGAATTTCTTTATAAAATATATAAAAATTGGTGAGAAAGAATGCTTCAAGCGGAGCTCCATCAGAGTGACAAAACAAACTCAGAGTGAAATCAGTCGATAGTTGTTAAAAAAACAAAATAAAAAGGTCTGATCACAACATATTTAAGTGATTAATTTTTTTTTTAAATACATATCGTATAATCATAATGAAATTTTAATAATAATAAAAAACACCAAATATAGTTGACAATTCACCTGAAACCTGTAACTGTACTGTAAAAAGATCACATGATAATTTATTTCTATAACTTATATAATGTGCTGAATTCCATTTCTGCTAAAATCACGTGAAACTTTCGATATTAAAGTTTACTTTCGTGAAACTTTCGATATTAAAGTTTACAACAGAAAACTCATTAACCCTCCCTTCCCTATGATGGGCATCTTCTACACCTTGCTTCTAATAACAATCAATATCTATATAAATATAATAAATACAAGCTTAAGATTCTGGGTATTCCTCCATAATATATTAAGGCATTGATTTAAAAAATAATATTAATAATAATCAGAATTTATCAGGTACATCGGAGGTATTTTGTGAACATCGAAAACAAATTCGCGTATAAACAGCGCTGTGAGTACGCGACACTATATTCATACTTCACTGTGGAAGCGCGAGGAGCTCAATGTTCTCACTGCCGCCGGCAGTAGCTCTCGGGCTTGCAACCAGAGTGGACCTATGCCCGTTCTGTGAGCGTTGCCAGATGGTTTTTTAATGTTTTCAGCAAATAAATCTCAATTATTATAATTTTTGACTTCAATTATAATTAATTAAGGGGATTAGCTATGAATGTTATCTTTCCGATTTAAAATCGCTAATTTTTGATCGGGTACTGACTACCCAACACCAGAACGTGCGTTTTTATTTTAGCAAGGGAAAGGTTAATAAATCGGTGTGTAAACATAATATCTAATTAAATTATCTATAATTCCTAAGTGCATGATCATTAAAATAACTACAGAACAAATACTGTTCAGATTGAAATAAAAAGAGCTAAATAAATAAAAATAAAATATGATACATTAAGCACTCACGATTTTAAGAATGCTACCAATAGATTCGGGTAAAACATATTCCTGCAGCTGGAAGAGGTAAGGGGGTTCGCAGTCGATGGTCATCTTGTCCAGGGTCTCAGAGTATTCAATCGGGCACACAAAGTACGGGTACATAGACATGAAATAGGAGATCTGGAAAGAATGAATTGAATTAAGCAAAATTTTGACAATTGATTAGTTGAATACAATTTATAAATTTAAATATAACAATATGATGAAGAATCTTCATCTTCTTAACAATTTCAATCTTCGTAACAATTTCGCCCCATCTCTCCCAATTTCATCCTCCCATCGCAGCCTTGGTCGTCCAATTGGTCTTCTACCACCTGGGTGCCACTCCAGCAATCTTTTTGGGGTTCGCGATGACGGCATCCTCTGCATGTGACCAGCCCATCTCAGTCTATTCAGTCTGACCTGTGTGGAGAGACTGGGAGCTTTGTAAATATAGTACAGCTCGTCATCATGCCGCACTCTCCAGCCTTCACCGTCATTCACAGGTCCCAGAATTCTGCGCAGCACCCTTCTCCCAAAATTATCCAGTCGCTCTGCAGATTTCGCTGTCTTTGTCCACGCTTCACACCCATAGGTCACTACTGTTCGGATGATGAAGAATCATCAGATTTAATTTTGTTAGCCTTTCAAGACTTTGTGTTATTTCAAATAAATACAAGCATTCTTTTTTTTGTTTCATTTCTATGGATTAGTTTGCAGCAAATCCCACTTGAGCCTTTTTAATGTGGTAGTTTCCCATTGCTTTCCACATTTTTATATAACAGTTTATTTGAACCCAATTACTGTATACATTTTTTAGTTATTGAATCTCATGACATGTGATAGGTAGTTACTCTATCGCCATTTTAAATGTCACGCGAATTTTACCAGACCAAAGACAGCACCTTTTTTTCACACTGTCATTACCGGGAATCGAACCCGAGACCTTTAGTGTGGCAGTCATGGCTGTTGCTACTCTGCCACATAGGCCGTCATTCCTTCAATGTTACGTGATTATTTGTGATTTCAAGTTTTGAAATGCACACATACACAAAAAGTTGATACTGTTTATATACTTACAAATAGTCCAAAGACAACTGTCGATATTCCTCCACCGATGAATCCTTCCCACGTCTTTTTGGGGCTCAACTTTATGAGAGGAGTTTTTCCAAAGAAAAATCCAAACACATAAGCCATTACGTCATTACAGACTATCATGGACACTGGCACAATAAACCAAATAAGACCTGCAATAGTGAAACTTTATTAATGCCAAATAAAAATAATGTTGTTTGAGGAATTATAGCTTGCACTGGGGTGGTAGAGGTCGGCAGGAACGGCTCGCGAGCTGTCACACGATCGCAATTTCACCTCAAGTAGCCTTATAACATATGAGTTTATGAGATAAAGCCGCCGAACAAACTTCGACTCGTACGGCATACTCTCTACTACTCTTTAGCCCGTCCACACATGGACCACACTCTCGTTGGTCAATATGAGTCGAAAATATACTATCATGTTTTCAATTAAAAATAAGTAGCTATTTGCCAGATATAAAAATGATGCTTGGACACAGTTCTAATTAAATTTTGAAATAAAACAACTCGAACTTTTTATCCCAAAAAATCCATATACCATATGTATTATTATTATTTTGTTAAATCGCTCTTTACATCATTACAGCGCGAGCCAAATCGATGTACAGCTTTCATATTGATTCACGTGACATGTGAAAGGTGAGCTAATCTATCGCCAATTTATTGTAACGTGAATTCTGCACCAGACCAAAGACCGTGTGACAATCACACTGCCATTGCCAGGAATCGAACCCGGAACCTTCGGGGTGACAGTGAAAGCACTTACCACTCAGCCATGAAGGTCGTCGATTATTATATATATTATATGTATATTACATATATTATATGTATATTGCGGGCTCTCTGGTACCTTGTTATCCTATTACCATGACAGTTTAGCTCTTCTCACTTGACAAACTGCCAATCCCTGCACTAGGGTATCAGATATAACTCGTAGATGATAGTGAATTTGAAAGGTTTTTTTCTAACATGGAAAGGTGTAAAAAAAGTTTGAATCCATAGTAACATTTGGTGGATAGTCAATGAAACTGTCTGATGAAGCCAATTCATTGAGTTAATAAGCATGTCCTTTATTTTTTTTATAGAAAACAGAAAATATGTTCTCAAAAACAATAATTTATTTCAATAAGAGCTTATAATAATATGAAATGAACAAAATAATGCAATCCAAAAAAATCATTGATGATAACATTGTTGCTTATCATTTAAATCGTTACTGCACTATCTCAAATAAATCTGTCAAAAATCTTTTCACAATAAATATGTAAAACGTGCCCAGGATGAAATTATCATATCAAACTAAGCCTGAAGTATAATAATATAAATATTTACACTAATTAAAATAATGATAAGATTCAAAACGTTACCTTCAAATATATTTTGTAGGATGAAGTAACTTTGTGTCACAACAATGAGCAGAGCAACGTGGGTCCAGGCAAACAGGCTGAACTGTTTCATGTAGTATTTCTTCACCAGACTCAGGACGAACCACACAAAACCGATGCAATACAGAGAGAAGGAGAAGAACCGATGATACTTGACTAGCATTCGCAAATATTCCTAAAATATACACAATTAATTTTAATAATGCAATACTATCTGCACATCACAACTTCGTGTTTATAATCCTGGGGATTGGTCTGCAATAAGCTTCAGTCGTTTCAACTCTGTAGCTGTCACAACGCATGTCTCTCCAACGTCTCCAGTTTCTGCCCTAAAACCATTCTCTCCGCGATGATAAAAATACGGTTGCCTGCCACACAAACTCTCTTAAATCTTTTTTAAAACAATGATTAGTATTTTTGTTGTTGTTGATAAAATTAAAAAGTGTACACTGGGATTCCATAATTACAATTCATATTTGGAAGGATGAAGAGTTTTTATCATTCTCCCGATGATGAAGTGACAGATGACACACTAGAGTTTATTTTTCGAAGATATTATAATCTTCAAAAAATAAACTCTAGTGTGTAAAAAACTGTGTTTTCATTCAGAATTAATTGATAAAGATTTCTGTTTCACATTCTTAATTTTAGAATCCATAAAAAAACATTTTACTATTTGCAATAATTTCACACAGGTAAGAGCAAAAATTTAATGTCTTATTAACTTTATATTAAAAAGTATTCAATTAAACTACAATATATCAGAATATCTCACTGTTTTGCTGATGACAACTCCATAATAGGCGACAAGATTTTCTCCATAGAAGAAGTAATTGGAAGTCAGAAGGAAGTACCAGGAGAGTGATCGGAACCATGGAAGACCGTGGATCTTGTACACGGCATAGCCAATGTTGATTATCTCTTCAAAACATTTCACTTGCACCAACAGCGTCTGGAAAATAACATTATTGGCAATTAGTAAAAAGAAACAAAAATCTATTTGGTTTACTAGTTTAAAGTGTGAATGTGTACATTTATAAAGAACAATTTATATTCCATTTATATGTATCAGAGAATTTCCATTTTTGTGGCGGTGAAATAAAATTCATTGGCACATTTGTTCATGGATGTGCCCAATATTATGTGTATTCCGTAAAGAAAAAATATTAATGACAGTATAATAAAAATACATACAATTCTAGACCCATTGAATTGTGGGTGAGAACAGTTCAACGTTATGTGTTACCTGTCTTGTTTTAAGGTAAGGAAACATGGACCTTGACAAAAGCTATCACCAAAAAGCTGGATGCCTTTGAAATGTGGATATATTGTAGAATACAAAAAATATCATTAACAGATAGAGTCACAAATGAGGAAGTACAACAGCTAATTAACCGCCCTATACATATGAATGTGTATGATACGCACACTTTGACTGTACCATTCTGCGCTATCCCGTATCACGTACGCGCTTGAGAAAAAGTAATGTACCTAAAATGAACAAACCATTAGAGATACGCACGTGTGCCAAGTCATGAGTACAAGTCTTCACAAATATGATAGTTTTACAAGCGGCAGGCGAAGTCTGCGGTCAAGTTTTTGAAGTTTCGTAATTTAAAAAAATAAAATTAATATATAATATAATTGAAAAAAAACGTGATTTTTTTTTTGCATGTTTCACGGAAAGTTACCTAGAGGTAGGGCGGTTAAGAGAGAAAAATAAATGATCTTGAAAATTTTAAGAAAAACAAAATGTCAGGAGAAGAAAATCCCCGTTTAGTGTTGCTGCATTTAAAGTAAAAAAATAACCATGGTGTTGTTAAACCTCCACTACGAGAGGAATGAGAAGAAGGATAAATATGATTAGGACGTGATGGGTTAGAACAAGAATAACGAATCTTTCAATTATTTAAGACAAGAGTATTAACTCTGGTTAATGTGTAATGCGTAAATAATATAATATTAACGGTTCCTATCTATCTATGTTTTCATAAATCATGATATTACTTTAAACATATGTCCTCGAAGTTGTCTTTGTTTGGGTTTACAAGAAAACATTGTTTTAGTTAATATTTCATTTTTAAAATAATTCATTTTGTAGATTCAAAGCATAAGATCATTTTTATCCCACAAAAACAATAATTCATACCAGGAAAGATTACACAATATGAAAGACATTTATACATGTGTATATCAAGAAAAATGATTTTTTTTATCCTACAAAATGAATCAAAATACATCATACTACCAACAATGTTGAAATAAATAACTGACTCAGCATTGATTTGGCATACATCCAGAAACCATTCAAAATATTTGTTCAATCTTTTACTAATCTATTAACCCCTTAAAAACAAGGACAATTAAAATAATGCAAATTCCAGTAATTACAAAAGGTTTAAAAAAAAAAAACATAGAAACTTCTAAAATAGAACCAACCAAAATTGTGTAAACAATTGTAGAATAAAATAATAATTATTTTTTAAACATTACAACAAAGTTTCATATATTTTGCTACCCTGACAGTTTAAAAAACAAAATACATATTGCATAAAAGTGTTTTTACTTATTAAAAAATCTCAAAACACAAATTAAGTGCTTCATACGTTCATTTTATTGCTGCACAGATTTTAACTTTAAAAAAATCAATGTATGCATAAAAAAAACAAGCAGAGAACAAAGTCAGAAGCCAAAGTTATTTTTGTACCTTGTACAAAACAAACAAGCGAGATCTTAAATCTTGATCCAGCTAGGAATTTAACCAGTGAACTATTGACTCATACATCACTATGTGCAATCAAAATTATCATAATTACACCATTAATGCTTAATATATCTAACATTACTAAAGCACATTATCATAAGATATTAAATTTAATTAGTGGACAATTAACACAAGATGAGAAGTTATGTGCAGTGAGAATATAATTGCTATTAATAAATAAAATAAATGAGATTATTTTATTAGAACCTACTGTTCTAAAATTAATACTACACACAATAGAGGAAAAATTTAAAACAATTAGTTGATTCGCTTATTCTTAAAAGTACTATTTTTTTCATATCAATTTGAAGCAACACCAAAAAAATATTATTTTCATTAATAACACAGTACAGTAGAACTTTGTTTATCCAGACTAGCCGAGATGATGAAGCGCAAAAAGAAGATGAAGAAACCTTAGTAAAAAAAACTCTGATTATTTTACCAGTACTGTAGAGTGATGTTAGCCTTTTTATGTACACGTACTACTTGTTTTTGCAGTAAAATTTGTAATTTCATGATCAATAAATGAGTCGAGAAAAAAAAATCGATTTACACCTTATTTTGCTAAAAGAATTAGCACATGTTTGATTATCCGGAAATCGCAGTGGATCGGTCACACTCTGAGACGGAACCCAGCCTGCATCGCTCAGAGCACACTAGACTGGTCCCCTATGGGGGGAAAGAGGAAGCGAGGCAGACCTAGAGCCACCCGGAGAAGAGCCCTGCAGGACAAGGTTAAAGCAGCAGGCCTCACTTGGGATGATGCGATAGAATCGGGTGGAGAAGGTTCCTTGAGGCCCTATGCACCACAGAGGTGTGACAGGATAAAAAGAAAAAGATTATCTGGAAAAATTGATATCCGAAACATCTCCGGTCCCAATTAGTCCAGATAAACGACGTTTTACTGTATATATAAAATCTATTAATTTATTTGAGATTTTTTCACTCAGAGAAATTACATAAAATGCAAAGTAAAATTAACAGTATTAAGAATAAAAATAAAAATAAAATCTACACAATACTAACATTTCTTATAATATTTTGTGTTATTTTATATTACAGAAATAATCAATTATTACACTGCTAATAATGTCTTGTATTTATAATTAACCTAAATACTATATCTATTTTCAACAGACATTGCAGAAGCCCACCAAGTATGGTGAATACAGCTGGAGCAGTTGAGCAGATTCATTTAGGTCACGACTAAATCCCAACGGTTAAGTAAACTTTAGACTAAACAGTAAATACCGGAACACACTTGATGTGTGTGTGAGGGTATAAATGTTAATGTGTTAACACTTTGGCTCAAGCGAAAACAAGCAAAAAATCTGAATCATAAATAAACTAGGAATCTAAATAAAGTTATTTATAAAAACATACATTATTTTTAGAAAGTTAAATAATGGAATCAACTGAATTGTACAAAATAACTAACTAGCTAACCTTCCCGCCGTTTCTACAGAGGTGTAGGCAGAGAGGATGGAACACCATACTGCTCTGTCCTGACATACATCTCTAGCTTCCTCTATATCGCATATAGTAGCACGCTTGTCCATTTTTCTGACATTGAATTTTTCTGACCTCATTCGGTATTCTATCACATATCGTTTTCCCGCACATTCTTCTCAGTGTACTCATTTTGTAGTATAGTTAATAGTTAACATTTTAATAGCTGTTTTAATAAATTTAAATAGTGTTATATCACCATATCGTGTTTTTATTATTTAAAACTATAAAATATTTTATTTTGAATAAAATTTTTTTTTATAGATATAAATTATTTTATTCCAATGTTGGTGGTCTGCAAAATATTTTTTTATTTTTTAAGTAGTCGCTCGTACATATGTATAAAAAGGTATAGGGGACAGAACGCTTGGCTTCTGATCCATGAGAAAGGAAGAAACTAACATAAATTGGATTTAACTCTTCTTAGATATATTGCAAAATACACAGAAAAATGCGTAATTTAAAAATCAAAATCAGTAAAATTGCAAAAAGGTAAGAGGAAAAATTGATAACAATTTTGTTTGTCATGGAACCATTAACCACATAATTTATCTAGAGATAAGATATATATTGAATTAGAATACAAATATCCCCGGAATTAAACAAATCAAAAAATCACAAAACCGGAAAAAATTCTAATATCAGATAAGACATTGAATGTGTATTTGGAATAAAAAATATATTTCTCAATTTACTTTTGCAAGTATTGAGTGAGCACACATTATTATCATTATCGGACATCTAACTTGTATCAGATATCACCAAAATTATTTATTGAATGACGGTTTGTCGAGATAATACCTAAAATATTGAAGCTAGCCCAGCGTAAAGTAATGTCCTAATGCTGTAAGTATTTAAGTGAAAAAAACTCAATTTTGAAACGAAGTGTGTAAAAAATAGTGAGTTTTGATTTATTTTGAATATGGAATATAAATGAATAATGTTTAAGCACATGAGTAAGATGGTAGTTTATAAAAGATTTTAAGACACCTGCACACTGAAATCAAGAAGAGATAAACAATCAAAGAAATCAATAGACAAATTTAAAACTCTCTGTTGGAGTCATCGACCAATCATCATCTATAAATTCAAGTGTTTCAATATCTTACGTAGATAACAAATATTACTTATATGATATAATACGTTATATGTGTATTATGAAATTAGTGTTGAATTTTGCATTGGACTTTTATCAACATTTATGATATTTACAGTCAATCTTTTACGGTATAAAATTCATAATAATAATTTAAATATTACAACTAAACTTTGAACATATGTATAAAACATAAATTCGGTTTTATTAAGTATTTTATATATAAAAATAAATAAAAACAATGTTTTATTAACCCTTAACGGACGTAAGTCACCTCCGACGTGACAACAGAACTTTGTCACTGCGGTCGTATGGCACATGTGAGGTGACATGATGAATCATGTTGAATCTTGTTTTCTGTGGAATCTTTTTAAAATTATATATTGATAGAATAATGTATACAAAAGATACAAAAGCTAGCGTTCGATAAGGGTTAATTATGATGTATAAACTTCGTTATCATTTATGAAATGTTCACATTTTAAAAGCAACTGAAGGATGCTGTCCAAATAAAAATGTGCATCTGTTGGAAACATTGTTGGAAATATGATTTGGTGATTGTTTTACACGAGGGATAGATATGTGACCTGGAGTGCTCCTTTGAAAGAGGGCAAGGGAGGATTTAGCGTGATTTTTCAGTATGTGGTCATGTATTGAGATGCAATAATCACTCTTGTACAATTTATGTGATAAATGTAACATTCTTAAAGTTTTTTTGTAATTTTTGAAGCTGCTTACAATAAATATTTACAGTTATATAACTCATTGTGAATTATTCCTATAAAATCCAACCAAAAACATATCTTTATTTTTCTATCGTAAAAAGTACATTTTGATTCACCCACTGCCTTTTACTAATAAAATAATTGTGTTGAATCATTTTCAAGACATTCAGTTTATGCAGAGTGAGGAGACTTAAGACTTTTATGATAATTTGTTAGAAATTTTTTCAATGAGAACGTGTAGCAGTCGTACCCCTAATTTGTTTACCTTCCCCGGCTGTTTTAACCCTTTACACCCGAAAGATTTTTGTTATGTGCATACCGCCAAATCGAAGCATTTTTTTAAGAAAACAAAATAAATTTGAATTGAAATATAAAAATTTATAAAAATAAAATTAAAAATAATTGTTTTAGTAAAACAGATATGTAAGATATAAAATGGACACAATAATTGATTATTTGAAGTTTTTCTTTGTGTGATATTTTACATAACAATCTCCAATGTGAAGTCCAGGAAACAATACGGCGCGCGGTAAATGAAATGAATGAAGCGCGTCTACATGCACCAACTTGTCACGGCAGCAAAATGCCGCATGGTACACACGTTAACTTACGCTTGAATATATATATATATATATATTTACGTGCAGAATCACTCTGATACTAAAATGATATATTGGATTTTAATGACTTATCATTCGTTTCTCGATCAAATTTTGTAACTTATTACTTTTTTATTTTGGTTTAATTATATTGAAAAGTAAAAAAATAAAAACTTTAAAATATTGAGTAATAAGACTTTTTTTCTTGCCGCCATAGCGGCGGCACTCCAGTAATAGGGCAAACCACGCATGCCGCTCCTATGGTGGCACTCGAGTGCAAAGGGTTAATTGCCGATTTAGTCTTATGTGACCTTACTATTTATAAAAACTCTCATTGTAGAGAATGGTTTTCAATGTAATAATGCCTGCAAAGCCTAATCAGAAAATCAAAATGACATCCAGACCGCGGTTCTAGTGACCTAAATTATTTCCTGAGCACTAGATAAATAGAAAACCAAAAATGGAAATTCAAAGAGAAAAAATTACATTAAGTGTCAATAGTTGTGAAGAATATTTTGTGTGTAAAATTGAACTTACCACAAACATGAGGGCCAAGGGACCGCCATAGATCAGAAGACAGAACCCACCGATCATTAACACTGTGAAAATTCCTCGAATCACCCAATTTCTCCATCTAGAACATAAGAAAAATGAATAGATATTTCAAATATAAATTAACAACTATTGCACACAAAAAAAAACATCATATATAATCATAATAAAAATATATTTTTTATATTTAATAAAAGATAGTCTTTGACTATATGTAAAGTACAATGAGTCTGTTAGATAGACCAACAGCAAACCATCACGCTGTCTCCCCGAAGGGGTAGACATAAATAATGGACTACCACACTTTTCTTTCCTGACATATTTTTCTCGCTTCCTCAACATTCATACATCGTGTCATACACGCGCGTCGATTTCTCTGACTCCTCACATGGCCGACATTCAATATTTGATTTATTTGATCGTGCCACGTTTTCCTCGGTCTTCCTCTATTTCTGGTTCCATTTACATCGTTAAGATATAATTTTTTTACCATTCTTTTTTCATTCATTAGATGTCCCAATAGGTTATATTCTACAGAATGCACGCTTTCGATTACAATTATTCAAATTTCTCAATAAAAACAATAACAAAAAAATGTAATACATTGTATGTAGCGACCTAAGTAATATTTTTGAAAGAGAAACTAACCCAAAGGAATACTTACATACATATCAGAGAATACAAAAGTGATTTTAAAATAAGGTCCATAGTTCAGATGCCAATGAGAATATTATTGAACTGTGGTGTAAGGTCAGGTAACAAGAATTGGAAGTATAATGGTGAGCCAAACATATTCTCATACACTATCACGGAGTTTAGTCTAGAGTCTAGACACCCAATTTGCGTCCGTATTTTTAGTCTTGTGATAAGGTCTATATGGAATATTCCACTTGAAATAAGTAAATGAAAGAGTTTAATTTTATCATATTATCTCCCAAATTAAACAAATGGCCTAGATTTGAATCAGACACAAACATAATCTCAAAATCAATCCACTGTTTAAATTATTAATGCAAATTAATTTGTAACATATTAAAACACCATTCAAAAATTGTAAAGGGCAGACAGACCCTATCATCAGAAAAACGTAAAGATGAGTACTGATTAAAAAAAATCATAGATATAGGTGTATAACCGTTTAATATAGGTGTAACCGTTTTTTTTTCTGAAATTCGAGGCTTTATCGTAAAAAACTGGTTATACATTTATGATTCAAAGTATTGTCCATCGCTGGCCACTACTTTCTCCCATCTTTCGGGCAGCATACGAATCCCGCGTTGAAAAAACTGGTCATCTTTTGAAGCGATCCACGAATCGATCCAATTTTTTACTTCTTCATAAGACCGGAAGTGCTGGTCAGCTAGGCCGTGTGCCATTGATCGAAACAAGTGATAGTCCGAGGGAGCAACGTCTGGAGAATATGGCGGGTGGGGTAGGACTTCCCATTTCAAAGTTTCCAAGTATGTCTTGACCACTTTCGCAACATGGGGTCGAGCATTGTCATGCTGTAAAATCACTTTATCATGTCTCTCGTTGTATTGCGGCCGTTTGTCTTTCAATGCTCGGCTCAAACGCATTAATTGCGTTCGATAACGATCGCCTGTGATTGTTTCAGTCGGTTTTAACAACTCATAATACACTACGCCGAGCTGGTCCCACCAAATACTGAGCATAACCTTGGAACCGTGAATATTCGGTTTGGCCGTCGACGTGGAAGCATGGCCGGGATATCCCCATGATTTTATTTTATTAATATATCATAATGATTTCTTAAACTGAATGGGGATAGCACCATTTACCCTCCCCAGAGAAACGATTCAATCATTTGGCCCTATTTGTTTGATTAAAAAATACATCAATACTCTTATGACTAAATCATAAGACATAATAAGTATACAAAAAGAACAAAAACCAAAAAAATCTAGAATGGCAGTGCACAATGGTGTTCTTCTACCGACCCTCATGTATGGAAGCGAAGCATGGAACTGGCAAAAGAAGGATGAAAGTAGAATAAATGCAGTACAAATGAGATCTCTTAGACAAATGTGTGATACTCTGTGTATGATAGGGTGTCGAATGAAAATATAAGAAGTGGAATGCGGTGCGAATGATGGTGTTATGAACAAAATAATGAAAGGATCATTAAGATGGTTTGGACATATGGAAAGAATGAATGAAAAAAGAATGGTAAAAAAATTATATGTTAATGATGTAAATGAAACCAGAAATAGAGGAAGACCGAGGAAAACGTGGCACGATCAAATAAATAAAATATTGAATGTCGGCCATGTGAGGAGTCAGAGAAATCGACACGCATGCATGACACGATGTATGAATGTTGAGGAAGCGAGAGAAATATGTCAGGAAAGAAAAGTGTGGCAGTCCATTCTTTCTGCCTACCCCTTCGGAGAGACGGCGTGATGGTTAGTTAGTTAGTTAGTTACAAATAGAATATACTAGTGAATAAAACAAATGGATGTCATTTATATTTCAAACGATTAGACTTTAACTCTTTTAGCATTGGAGTTAATATATTCAAAATGGAGAATTGATGTATCGATTTGAACAAACCAGAATACTTAAAATGTTGGAAACCCAAACTTGACTTAATAAATGCTACGGAATTATATTTAGCTCGTCAAATAAATTTAAATATTATGATATAAGTAATCAAAGTGTGGGTCATACAATAAATGAATGCGTATATTTGTTTTAAACTAACTTTCCATACAACTATTCATTCAATATATCAAAATAAAAGTTTAGCAATGCAGTGTACGTTGAAAATATGTACTTCAAGCAATACCACTGCTTTAATAATATTATGGATTTTATTATAGTAATAAGGCAAGTGCTTGATCCATTAGCTAAATTGATAAACTTAAGTAAACCAAACTGATATCTCGAGGGAATTAAACTGAATTGATTTATTCAGTAAGGTAAAGAAAAATTGCACAATAACCACAAAAAAAATGCTGTTAAAAACGTGTAAAATTCAAATACATGACATTAAAATGATGAAAATTTTATCACAGCGTAAGGTCATTTAAGTAATATGATAAGAAACAGGTTTATGTTAATAAATGTGAGAATTTTTTTAGTATGCATAATGAAAACTTAACTAACTAACTAATCATCACGCCGTCTCACCGAAGGGGTAGGCAGAAAGAATGGACTGCCACACTTTTCTTTCCTGACATATTTCTCTCGCTTCCTCAACATTCATACATCGTGTCACGCACGCGCTCTCGCTCGATTTCTCTGACTCCTCACATGGCCGACATTCAATATTTGATTTATTTGATCGTGCCACGTTTTCCTTGGTCTTCCTCTATTTCTGGTTTGATTTACATCGTTAACATATAATTTTTTTACCATTATTTCTTCATTCATTCTTTCCATATGTCCAAACCATCTTAATGATCCTTTCATTATTTTGTTCATAACACCATCATTCGCACCGCATTCACTTCTTATATTTTCATTCGACACTCTATCATACACAGAGTATCCACACATTCGTCTAAGAGATGAAAACTTCTTTATTGAAAAACTATTAAAATGTTTAAATACAAAAATTTCTTTATTTATACTTGTAAGTATCTGAATCATTGCTACTGTGTGTCGATTAATCAACAAAATAGTGGTTTGTAATACCAGACACTATAATTCAATATGTGTATCAAGGTAATGGACATTCTCAAACAATAAATTAATTGTGAAAATCACATTCAAAATTATCTTTCATTGTACAAAAATTACAAATAATGTACAAGAGGATAAAGTGATTACTCATGTCAGTATACATTGCATGCAGAGGCTTAATTAGATGTTGAAAAAAAAAAAACAATGTAGACTTGCATAATATCCTCAAACTGTTGCGAAACGTAAACCTACAGTTATTTTCTAAGTTATGTCATATTGAATTATACAGCTTTGTGCATTGGTTGGAAGCAACACAAAGTAATGCAATTATATCAGGATAATAGTGAACTCATTTAAAATAACCAAAAACATTAACAAAACTGCAGAACAATATCATATCGATAAAGTAACAAGCATAGTAACTTGAATCTGTAAATTACTTAATTAATACAAATGAAAACATATGTTTTCTAGAAGCTTCATTATATTATATTTGTATGACATGTTTCGCCTGTCTAAAGCGTTACAAAATGTCCATTTGATAATGCCTTAGACCAGAGGTTCCCAAACATTTTGTCCCGTAGACCCCTTGCCGATTTTTTCTATTTTACATAGACCCCCTGCTTTCCTAATAATAGATTTTTTTCAGGCCAAAAAAATCCGAAACAAAAAAGCCAGAATTCGTTGTTGACCTATTTGTGAAAATTTGCGGGTCGAAACATTTGGGAACCTTTTTTTTTAGTTAATTTGGGAAAATTCAATGTTCAATTTCCCCAAATGAGCTAAAAAAATAAAGGTCGCTAACGATTTCCATATTCGTTTTGCGTTTCAATATAGTTGAACAATCTCATGGACCCCCAATTTTTTTTATAATTGTCATAGACCCCTTGCAAGTTGTCGTAGACCCCTGGGGGTCTATATAGACCACTTTGGGAATCACTGCCTTAGACAATCAAAACAAGTCATACACACAAAAATATAATAAAACTTCTATAAAATAGACGTTTCCATTAGTATTAATATAGATTTTTACATCATTGTTCAAGAAACAATAAATATGTAAATAACTTGTTTATTTAATTTATTGTATTTTTTTTAATGAAACAAAACAAAAAATATTTTACTTTTTAATTTATTTTTCTAGGTTTTGGTCTCTTTCAAAGGTTTTGTACCTTCATCTTCAGAAGAAGGATATAAATGGATTCTCCCGATGATCAAGTTGAAAAACCTACCAAACATGTCGAAAAAATAAATTCAAAAACATAAAAGTCAGTGTTTTCATTCATACAAAATTCAATCATTTTGGAATTCCAGTTTTAAAAAAAAAACAATAACAGAATATACTAAAAATAAACATTAAAGGGCTATTTAGCATAGTATAAGTTCAAGGTAGTGAATAATAAAGAAATAATGAAGTGGAATTAATTGTTATTAGTATTTATACCTTTAAAAACGCGCGTATAATTTGAACAGATATAAACAAATGGCTTATCAAACAAACAATGCAATTTTTACGATTTAAGGAAAGCACTTAATGTAAACAAATATTTATGGTTCGATATTTTCGATAAGAGAGGTAACATACCTAGCTGAAAGTCCAGATAGCGCAGAATCTAGAACTTCCGGAGTTTTGTCTGTACCCCGAGGAAGATTTTTGGCCATTTCGTCAACGTATTTTTCTTCTGGTAATTTTTCTTCTTCCGAATCAACCTGGTTGTAAAACTAATATTAGACAAGAAACTTTCATTCAAATAAGGCGTTTAAATATATTATTATATAGGGCACTATTAAAAACAGTATTTAAAATACAAATAAACCGTTCCAATCTTACATGATCGGACTCTCCCGCAGTCTCAACCTTCTCTTCGTTTTCACCTTCAACTCGTCGTTGACGAATTTCCGACATTTTAAATTTGGTTGTCTTTTATAGAATTCGGCGAATCGTAAACTTTCCGATAATCACTCAAAATATTAATGCATTTTTATATCATTATCTAATATAAAACCATCCGAGCTAATACAATGTAAACATGACTGCAAAATTTTCAGTCACTCAGCTGTCAAACTAAAAATCAATAACTACCTCTTTGAATTGCCATGTTCTAAGAAAAGCTTCACCCCATATTATTAAATATGTAAATACAAAAATATTTCATAACAACGAAGGTCTAATTTAACAGACTAAAATAAAAATCACCTTATCCAAAAATGCAGCACAATCAGGTTGTGTGTAGATTTCAATTTAATAAAAATAATAAATCATTTCCATTATCTATTTGCTTATCAACAAAATAAAAAAACAAAGTAATTTAATTACAGAGATAAAACATATACATTTGATAGATCATTTAAAATACCCAATATTCAAACAAAGTAAAATGTACCGAATGTAACCGTCTACCCCGAAGGGGTAGGCAGAGAAGATGGAACCCCATACTGCTCTGTCCTGACATACCTATCGCTTTCCTTTATATTCATATATCGTAACGTGCACGCTCGTCGATTGAATAAAATTGTTTTATTTTTATGTAACCTTGTTGTTATCCCGAAATGAAGTCTTTTGAAAAAAAATATATGAAAAATTCATGGTTTTTCGATGTATTTATTGATCTTTTATTTATTTTAATTTTCATCAAAAATTAAATACAGCAGCAAATAAGCGTTGAATTGGGCGTGTAATTAAGAAGTATGAGGCTGTATATTACTAAGATATCTTCTTCTTCTTCTTCAAGTGCCCTGTCGGGTCCCCCCAACATTGGCGATCACCTCGGCGAACCTGTCCTTGTCCTGCGCCGCTCGGAACAGCTCCTCCACACTTCGGATGCCGGTCCACTCCCTCACATTTCGCAGCCAGAACATTTGTCTCCTTCCGGGCCCTCGGCGTCTCTAAACTTTCCCATCCAATATCAGTTGGTATACTAAGATATCAATAAACTAAATGATGACATTTCTCTCTTTATGGTTACAATCCTGCGGATTGGTCTGCAACAAGCTTTACTCGTTCCCTCCACTCAGCCCTGTCTACAGCCAGTCTCTTTATTTCTGTGCAGCTACCACAGCAAATGTCTCTTATAACCTGGTCTATATAGGCGTCGTGGTTATAGTAATAAGCAGGCCTGAATGTCTAATGTTATGGTCTATACGGTTTGCTCGTTGCTAGGCAATCCTTTTGAGCATTTGACTCGTTTCTCCGGCCATTCTCATGACCTCACTGTTTTGATGTGTTCTGAAAAATGGATCCTCAGCATGCGTCTATAGCACCACCTTTCCCACTCCGCCCAATGGTCCGTGTCCCGCAGCCATATAGCAGCACACTCCAGACAAAAGTCTTGATCAGAATTTTTTCTAATGCTCATATTAATGTTACCTGATTCAAGAATCTTCGTCTTTTTTGGAGGCTTTTCTGCCTTGCTGTTGATAACATTTATATATATAAATTTTGCAATGATGGCAAAATTTCATACAATTATGGATATCTGATAACTGACAATCACGATGGAGATAGAAATTTTCCTTGGAATACACATATTTTTTACTACAAGTAACATTTGCGTCAAATGTCAGAATATTATATATTTTTTTGTTTATGGTAAACATGGAGGACAATGTATTGACATTAGAGAGTGTGAGTATTAAACATTTTAGTAATATTTTCATTGTATTATGTTCTTTCTTGGAAGTTAAAATATTTTTCGTTTATTTACAGCTTAAGTTAGAAGTTCGACAAACATTTGCAAAAGTTTATTCCGCCTTAAAAGCCCGAGAACTTCAAACCATTCGACAAATTGACGCAATTTGGAAACAGTGTGGCAACGGCACTTTATTATCAGTCAATAGGAATTGTTTGCAAAATATTAGTATATCTTATGGCAATGAAACAAGTTTATTTGCAGAAATACACAACTTTGGTTTGATTGATTTTGCGAAATTGAACATCGACAGTAATATATTTGCAATGGAAGATTATATAAACCCGCAAGAGGACCACTTATATTCTTACAAATGCTTAGAAGATATTACTAATAAAGATTCTGATGATTCGTTAGAAACTATCATTAATCACGAAGCAATCAAACAAATTACCCAAAATAACCATTGTGTTTGCTATGTTAATATTCCTATCAGCGAAGTAGATAATAAGTTCAAAGATTCTAAATGTTCTTCCGAAGAAAATACCGAGTGCACGTTGAGTAGGTCGTCTAGTACCAACAGCTCGAGGGGCTCTGTTAAGGACAAAGACTTCAATGAAACAAATGTGTGCACTTCTAATAATAGCACCGAGGATGTCCTCCTAGTGTGCGGCAACACAGAGCTCTCGTACAAGGTGATCAAACTGGACCCCACGCAAGACTGGCTGAACCGGATCATTAGCCAGACAGAGACAGAGCCTTCGCAGGGCACGGATTTCATGGAGCACACCACCATCGAGTGCTCCTGATTAAGAGCTAATACCAGTAAAAAATATCGTAAACTTCTCTGTGGTCTTTACTTAATTTTGCTTGGTTTAATTTTGTATGGTATATATAACAAATAAATAAACATATTTATATTTAAGTGCAATGTGGTGTTTTTTATTTGAGTTTTAGACTGCTTCCATTGCTGAACTGGTATTGGACGGAAGAGGGAGTTGGCTAACCCTTCTAGCCAATTCAGCAATCAGTATTTACTAATGCAATTTTCTAAAACAACACAAATATTTGTTGAACGAGAGTATGATTCTTGGATAATTCCAATCAAAGCAAATGAATCTGATATACAGTATATTGAAATGACACTTCACATTACATTTTTAATTGTTGTGTGGTACTCCTTTATTACAAGCACATCAAAATGGTTTATTAATAATATAAAACCCCTGGTTAGAAACTACTTGAGAAAATGTTTACTTGTAAAACTGTATTGTTAATTGCAATTCTTTATTTATTAAAATTTGATAAATTATAGTCTTTTATACTAAGAATAATCTTAAAATAAATGTGCTAAAAGTATTTTTATTATAAAATCAAATAATATCTTTGAAATTTAGGAAATTTATCTATATGTTTTTTGAGTAATGCCATATACTCATGATTATATAATTATATTCTATTCCTTTTAGTTGCAAGGTTTTTAAGATAGTTTCATATTTTTTTATTATCCAACAATATTCAAACTTACCTTATCGTCACCTGAGAGTAAGAGGGTTCCAACTAACAAAATTTCACATTTGACTTTTTTTCGTGAAAAGGGTTTTTACTAACCTTATCTATACGTACAATTAAAAAAAATCATGTAATAGTAACGTCATTTTGATGTTACGAAAAGAATCAAGTTCCATCTGATCATTCAAAACACACGATTCACTGAAGAAGGATTAATTTAAACTTAGAACTGTATTATTCCAACTGTTGCCGGACAAAATTTACACGTTTCTCGGTAATAGAATCTCTGGAGATTGGAATAAAACCCCTATATACCAAGATACACACCCGAATCCAACAAAACTTTGACTTAATTTTTCTCAGCTTTTTACTTTTGTCAGTTGGAACCTTCTTACTCTCAGGTGACGTTATATCTTATAGACAGTAGTTTAGTTTACAATTCCAGCCTGACATTAGTTTCACTTTTCAATGTTTATACAATTTATGCTTTATTGATTTATAAGGATGTCCACGAACAAATGAAATTCGGATGCTTCAACAATTAATGTATTTATTTTATTTGATTGTTAACTAAATGTACATAAATATACATAAACTTGCTTAGTTACAATATAAATTAACCATTAGATACAAACATAATAATATGAATGCTATGTACAATGTACATTCGTATGTAAATATGCCACCAAATGTACACCACACAATTTACACTCGAACTCCAGAACGGAGCAAAAGGTATTATAAAATGTCCTCATTATAAAGTAGAAATGCAGATTCTTTATTCCTTTAACTAGTTTTCTCCTGGAAACAACTATAAATTTATTTCTTATCTTATTATACTGCGAAGAATGGCCAGCACCTATAATATATATATGCATATGTGTTTACCCGTGATGAACAGATGCGTCTTGTAGGTTCATAAGTGTGATAATAAGTTGGATGCCTTAAACATTTGTGCAGTATTTTGTATTGAAGCTACTTTCCGTGAAGCTGCCTTCTGTTAAACTTCATCAATAAAGTGAAACAAATAAGTTTGTTCAAAGAATAGACATTATGAATTTTGTATTGTCTTCAACTTCTATTTAAATATTTGTATTGTGATGACTGTGGTGGAAATGCTTTTGATAACATATAGTTCGCCTACGACAGCTTTAAAAAAATGTTTTTTGAGGTTTCTGCATTTGTAGCTTTAAATCTACCAAGGCAAATATCGCTTGCAATTAATTTATGTAGTTATATATCATTTTTAAAATTAGCTTGTATGATTTCATTATATGTTTAAAAGCCCAAATACATAGTATAATATATAAAGTAAATAAAAGATTTTGGTTTACGAAAACCCAGAGGTTAGTTGATATGATAAATTTATGTTAGTCAATTTTTATTACAAATTAAATTGTTTATATCTTCAATTATACAAGGCCAAAGTCGGTGCAAACAGTGACTTCACAATTTTTTTGCTTGTCAGTTCCATTTGCAGCCATGTTTAATTCGTTAAGTGTGTCCACACTATTAATGCTTACTCCTTTCAAAATCTTCTGAGCCGCTAGACTTGTAAAATTGAAACTCAAGTCGCTGAGACTTGGGAAATTGTAAAATTCAGGATTTCTATTTTTGATTTCTTGACTTAAACTATATCTTTTTTGTTTTCTGTTGCTGTCTTCAATGTTCAATTTTTCAATCGAAGAGTTCATTTCTTTAGATGGACTGTTTTGATTTTCTTGATTTTTAAATACCAAATTAGGTTCCGAACCAATTATTACAGAATTTTTATTATCTGATGATTTCGATAAGATACTCGCAATAGAATCTGAACTCATTCTGCTATGATACATACTTCTGTTGTTAGTTTGCATAGCTGCAGCCTTCTTTAACAATTCAACACTTTTCAAATCACCGTTTGAATTGAGTTTTTGAGATTCTTGTTGACTGTTTACAGATGCCAGATTGTTTTTTTCATAGTATCTTAAGTTACCAATCGAATCTACTAAGTTATCAAAACTCTTGGTAGGCGTAGTTGGGTCGCTATTTTCTATTCCGTCAAAACCCAAGTGAGTATTGTTCTGGATGGCTGGGGTCCCTGGACTAGAAACGGTTTCGGAAGGATTTTTCAATTGATTTTTATAACTTAATCCGTTATTCGATTGATTATTTCCCAATTGTAGGGATAATTTCCTATTGTTATTCATAGATTTATCATTGATAACATTTTTATTAAACTTAGTTTCTTGTACTTTAACAGATTCATTATTCGGGTAATAGGGTTCTGGAACCACATTTTCTGACTTTTGATTAGGAAAGTTATCAAGTGTGGTTTCCATATAAACATTCAAAGGATTTTTTTTTATTTTTTCATCGTCGGTGCTAGGCTTTGTCATAGAATATCGGTCATCGTTAAATATAAATATGTTGTTTCCTTTTGTCGCTTCTGTGAGATTTCCATTTTCAAAAGTAATAACCGATCTGGCTGGAGAATTTTGTACGTAAACTTTTGTATTTGTTCCTGTTCCATTTTGAGCCGTAGTGTTTGTTGTAAGTTTTAAAGTGATGGAGTTATTGGAACTAGAATTAGCCGAAACGGCGGTCGATGAGGATTCACATTTTGCAGGTTCTGGTTTTGAATTGATTCCACTACTGTTTGGGGAGTTTTTTGCTGGAGAACAATTTGTTTTTGGCGATGCTTGAGGTGAGGCGGTACTACTAAGTTTGGCAGTGTCTTCGTCTCCTCCAAAAGGTTTCCTTTTCTTGTGTAGACTTTTGGGAGAGCTTTGGAGACTTTGTACTTTGACTAGAGATTGAGCACGGCTGAGTCCTATTGTTCCGAACTGGGAACTGCTATGACTAGGCGAGGGTTGCAACGTGCGATCTGAATAATTTGTCTCCAGTGTGGAATGCCCACTACTGTTATTTTGACTCCTCGGATATCTATTTGCCAAAGATTGACTTTCCAACGATGATGAACCACTTTTATAATCATTCTTTAGTGTTTTCATTGATCCTCTGTGATTACTTTCTAAGCTAGAAGGTCCGCTAGTCGATATGACATTTGCCGATTGCAAGTATTTTTGCCTTTTCAAACTTCCGCAAGGACTTTCCCGAACTTTTGCATTTCCATTTCTGTGACTTGGTGAATGTTCAGATATATGTTTATCTGTAAAACTAGCCGATAATGTGGATCGTGGAAGGCTGGAAGAATATTGCACATTCGACGAAGGTAGGAGGTTTGATTCTGTAGAAAGATGTCTTCGGTGACGAGATAATGTCATGGATCTTTGTGATATTTCCGATCCATCGTAATAACTCGATACGTAAGATGGTAGACTCTGCAGAGATTCCTGGAAGAAAATAAAATAGTATTTTTTATTCCAAATAATATTTTACACATCAAGATATTTATGTGACAGTTTTAATTATTTATTTGGGTTGGCACTTGCATTAAAATATTTTAGTATTAATGGTTTTCTTACCTTGGAAATGGTTTGCGTGGCCACGCAGTGTAAGTGCACGGCCTTGGAGTTGAACCATTCGGCTGGGGGAAATTGTGCAGAGAAAGACTTGATGCTCCCGCGCGTCTGCTTGTTTCGACCGCTTCTTCTGAAGAGGCGAGACAGCAGAGACCCTTTTTCTGGAAATATCACAAAGTAATTTAAAGTTACCCATTATAATTTATGTACTTGAATAATGTTAATATTGAGTGTATTGTTTGTATATTTTCAATTTGAGATTGAATTATGATTGGAGATTTTGAATGACAAATAAGGATGCACCATTCAGATATTTAAAAAATTGTTTTCTAAACAGTTTGTATTACAATAGAGTTCTTTTTATGTCTAATATTTGACGGATTTAATCTTTCTAGAGTATTATATTGTTTAAAGATAGGTAATTGAATCCTACAGGATGAAAATAAGCTACTTAACACACATATTTAACAGCAGTTTTAAATTAGAAAAGGTTAGAGGAATATCCGCAAACTATGCATATTTCACATGTGTTACAATAGAACAAAAATAATAAACAGTTAAAAATATTAGTGACATAACATATATTTGCAGGGGTTAGATAGTACTGAATACGATTCACTATTATTTTTTATTCATAAAAGTTATTTCATTTTGATTTTTTATGAATCAAAACACTGTTGGTAATTTTTTTAAACCAAAATGCTTTTTTTACACATTAAGATCAAAATCTTTATAAAAACAAATTATATTGATTGCTATGGTGTTTACATACATAAAAATCTAATTTAATTTCTGTGATTGAAATTGAATTATTATAATATAATCATAATAAAAGAGTGTGAATCGTGTACAATATATTAAAATTGGTATATTAAATATGGAACATCCCTTTGCTTTATTGCATGACTAAAATAATTGGAGACTCTCAGACCGAATAATGAATACTGAAATAAGTAGGTCGAGAGTAGCGGATGTCGCGGAAAGGGTGACTGAGCTCAAGTGGTCATTTGCAGGACATGTTGGCAATGGAGTGGAGACATCATGAAGATAAAAGAAGCAGAGGGAGACCCACCACATGATTGCTGGTGACTAGATGCAAAAGGCACAAGATAGGAACATGTGGAGAGGTATAGGGTAGGTCTATGTTCAGCAGTGGACAACATTGGCTATATAAGTAAGTAAGTAAAATAATTGGGAGATGGTAAAACTCACATCGATTAAGTCAGTCAGAAACGTAGGTAATGACAAAAATTCTAGAGCGATCCATCATGGCATTCCAAACAAGGATCCTCAGAACAGTCTATGGCCCTGTGAGAGATTATAATAGATGGCTTCGTCGATAAAACAGGGAGCTATACAGCATGTACAGAGGGCCCAATCTGATCAGTTCAATCAAGGTAGGGCGATTGAGATGGGCAGGTCACATAACAAGATTGAATGACGACAACCGTATAAAACACCTCACTATCTCCACGTCATAAGGAAGAAGAAGACCAAGAAGGCCCAAGATGCGATGAATGGAATCTGTTTGTGCTGACATATCTACATTACACATTACAAACTGTAGAACAAAGGCAGCAGAGAGACAAGAACTTCTGGATTCATCCAAGGGCCACCCTGGGCTGTCGTGCTTATAATGATAAGACTCAAAGAGGGGAGCCTTACTGGGTGAGGAGTCTACAGCTTCAGCAGCATCCGTGACGGAAGTGGACGGGCAGGAGGGTGGCAGATGGCGGACGGATCCACCCCAACTGCGGCCGCTGCGTCTATCAGGGCTGCGCCCCGCCGGCAGAGACGCGCTACGTCGCTTTCCGGCACGTCCATACAGAATCTTGTCATTGGGATTGCCTGGAAACATATGACAAACACAACTTAAATAATTTTTCTTTTGTTTTTCTAAAAAAATCATACTTGATTGAGGGTATAGAACTAACTAACCAGGCAAAAACAATGGACCGCCACACTGTTATTTTTTTACTTATTTCGCTTCCTCAACATTCATAAATTATGTCATGCACACACTTCGATTTCTCCAACTCCTCATGTGGCCGACGTCTAATATTTAATTGATTTGATCGTGCCACGTTTTGTTGGGTTAAGAGACAACTGTCTCTTAACCCAACAATCTTAAAAAAAACAAATAGATTGTTTTTATAACACGGCTATCTGCAAGGTGGAGGATGTCGTGAGATGGGGCAGACAACGCAGAAAATACTGGAATGCGCACGTGCAGAGGATGGATCCCACCAGAATCCCACACGCTGTGGCGCATCAGATTCCATCAGCCACTTCTAGTTCAGTAAATGAAACCTTTCCTCCAGTCATTGATTTAATACTAAATAATTTACTAAATAATTTCGACTCACCGCCAGATATGACGTCAGCCAGGTTAGTCTGTATGCACTGGTGGGTGAGCGCACCGTCCCTGATAGTGGATATCTCCCCGTACAGCGAGTGCAGGGCCTCCTGAGCAGACAGCAGCATGCCCGCCCTCTCGGGTCCATTGCCCAAGCCTCCGCCGCCGCTCTCGGATCGGGCGCCGTCGCCCTCTTCCGGTCCTGGACGGGACGGCCGTCGCGACGGCTGAGAGCGTGAACGACGGCACCTTCGGCGTCTGGAAAATAATAATATCATAATTAACTTTTTGCCTTTGACTTAAGTCAGATTAATGCGTATCAGGATCTCTAGTCGATTGATTTATTAATATTCGAGAAAGATACTGATATAATCAATTATTGTTATAATGAAAGTATGAAAGAGCTAAAAGGGTTGGATGTAGGTGCCAAAATGAGCGGAGTGTCAGTAAGCTGTCATTTGTATGCGGATGACGCTGTCCTATTTGCAGACCGAGCATGAACTACAAGTCCTGGTGAATGGTATGTATGAGGTATGCATGCGAAATGATCTGATGATGAATGTGAATAAGACCAAGGTAATGATTTTTTGAAAAAGAAGAAATCATGACAGTCTGCAACATTAGCGTGAATGGTGAAAATTTGGACCAAGTAGATGAGTTCGTGTATTTGGGTAGTATGTTTACAAAAGATGGGCGAGTGGAGAGGGATATTGAAAGAAAGGTTGGGGCTGGCAACAAAGTGAATGGTGCACTTAAAGTTGTCATCGCAAACAAAAATCTATCTAAAAATACTAAAATGACAGTGCACAATGGTGTTCTTCTACCGATCCTTATGTATGGAAGCGAAGCATGGAACTGGCAAAAGAAGGATGAAAGTAGAATGAATGCAGTAGAAATGAGATCTCTTAGACGAATGTGTGGATACTCTGTGTATGATAGAGTGTCGAATGAAAATATAAGAAGTGAATGCGGTGCGAATGATAGCGTTATACCTAAACAAAATAATGAAAAGATCATTAAGATGGTTTGGACATATGGAAAGAATGAATGAAGAAAGAATGGTAAAAAAATTATATGTTAACGATGTAAATGGAACCAGAAATAGAGGAAAACGTGGCACGATCAAATAAATCAAATATTGAATGTTGGCCACGTGAGGAGTCAGAGAAATCGACACGCGTGCATGACACGATGTATGAATGTTGAGGAAGCGAGAGAAATATGTCGGGAAAGAAAAGTGTGGCAGTCCATTCTTTCTGCCTACCCCTTCGGGGATACGGCGTGACGGTAAGTTAGTTAGTTTTTGTTATAATTATTTGTGGTACGGAACGGAATGACTTGAGATAACGGGAAAAACCAGCCACCCTTAGTTAGGGTAGGCGTTATATACAGAACCCTTTCAGATAAGGGAGATGTCTCCAGTTGTCAGTGCTACAGTAAGGACCATCCTTACGCTCCCGCGATCTCACGTCAGTTTTCCGTTCCGTCGAAGAAGTGGACATTCAGTGTGGAATGTCGTAATGCTTTGGGCGGAAATAAATATATCGATCCGAGACCGGTGCGATTATTTGGAAACGTGACGTGGGAATATGTGTGCTGCACCATCAGGAAGCCGTGCTTCCGCTTAGCTGAGTGCCAGGACCGATTGCAAGTTTCGGCTAAAGCGACCAGTTGAGCTTTAGGCTGAAACAATTTGGTTTCTATGAATAATATAGTTTTAAAAGTGAGATTTTATTCAAAATGCGTCGACAAAGAATGTGCCGCGTGGCAATGGCAGATAAGGGTAATGTTTGCTTACCGGTTTAAGGGTTAAATTCACTAATAATTTATTTCAGCGGTCCTAGAGTCGTACGAATGCCCCGGAGTTAATGTACCATAAATACAGAAAAAGTATAATATTAAAAACAATCATGACGAAGGGCTTCTCCGAATATGTGGTCAAGAATTAAAAAAAGGGAAAAAATATTCAGTTTCAAAGTACTCGTAAATCAAACATTTAAAAATGTTTTACCCTTTGAATAACTTAAAACATTGACAAATTTTCACAAAATTTGATGACGCTCTTCCCAGACATGCTTATGATGGTTCTTATAATATTTTCTTCATGCTGTGTTATTTATTGTTATGTTTTTATTATTAAAGTGTATAACACTGCTATTTTTACAAAGATACACAGAATACTTTTTTTAGATTCGGTTAGCGAGATAATTTTTCCACTCGACATATCTTTTGAAGATTTTCAAATCAAATCAAATCAGTTTATTAACTCAACAGGCATTACAAACATTATAAATGTTTAAGGCATCTATTGAGTACAGGCAAAATATTATATATAATACCAGGAACGCATGAGAGATGGTTCGACATTAGGAAGACAAGATACTCTCCAAATTCAAGAGTATTAGTCTTCTGAACGTACTTTCATTAATATAAAAGACGTCGATCTCCGAGGAGACCGCGTTCAGCAGACTAATTACTTTTTCCGCCGGTGTCACCTGAGGCAGATTGGTTCTAGTGGCCGGTAGGTAAAACAATATGTGCTGTCGCTGTCGGAGATATCTATCAGGGACAAAAGGCCAACACCCTCCAGCACAGCTGAGTTCTCGAAATATCCTCTGATTTATCTAGAGAAATGAGCTACGAGATGCCCATCTCTTTGAATCTGTAGAGAGTTGGTCCCGAGCATTCCCAAATAAAAGCCGTTGGATAGAGCCACGGATAACTACCATACTCCCTCATGTAGTGATAATTCAGATTTTTTTTCTGAACTCTCTCTAGCATAACGGAATACCTCGCGTATATTTTCATTTAATTTGATAAATAATTGGCCTGTAGGTATGAATTAAGTATAAGTATATTAATAAAACCCCTTAAATAGGCTAACTTAGAATGTCAATAATAATTTTAAAGACAGATTGCTTGTTGTGAGTATCGTAGTGTAAAACTTCAAGAAAAAATAGCAAACTAAATAAATAAACTCTAGTAACCGTCATAGTATAATAATAATATAATGGATCTTTGAATCCCACTTCCGAATCGTCTCTAGAAATGGGCAGGTAACACTCATTTATAACAATCTCGGTCGTGCATGTAACCAATTTATAGCGATTTTATCAACAATTCATTTCTTGGCGATTTCGACATTTTCTTTTTTTATTGATCGAATTTATGTTCCAAGTGACCCTGTAACGTATCGAAAACAGCACACTTCGTAAGAATAATGGGGCGTACCTACACATTACTTCGGAGTAGGTACTATAAAAGGCGCCATATCGATATTCGACAGCTAATTAGGCATCATATATAAGAACAAAAAAAATGAAGTATGACCCTCATTAATCTCACATATTTCCCACAGTTATTAAAAATACTATTCATATTTATTAGATTTTTTTAAACAGGAAATAAAATCAAATTAATTTGATAGCTAGATATTATTACTATAAACCACGTATTTTTCTATTCAAATTTTTTTTATATTACATGAAGCAGTAGCAAGTAATATATTATATTTGAATTTTGTTCTTTGATCTAGTGAAAAAATAGCTCGATTATCTTTATATTTACTCTATTTTTAATTCTATTCTCTGGGAAATTTCATTATTCATCAGAGTAAAATAAATATATCAACCCTTACAAACTATCTGAAAGAGAAATTGAGCATTTACGTAATTCTTTTATTATTTTAATTGAACCTAACCTAGTTTTAGATAATAATAATTCAGTAGATTAATAAGGATATTAAATTTTAAATCATAAAAAAGTTTAATAACATTGGAGTTCTAGTGCAAACCCTATGGAAGTTAAGCTTGAAGCTGGAAACAGAAGGATGAAAGTTTAATAATGCCGTAGAAATGAGATCACTGAAAAGAAAGTGAGGAAAACGATATATGAGAATACCGAACTACGAAATAAGGAAGAAATGTAGGGTAGATAATTGCATCATAAGTAAAATTAAAAAAGGAACGCTGAGATGTTTTGGACATATGGAACGAAGTGGTTAAAGTATTAAGGATTGATTGTATCTCAATAGAGACGAAGATGTAAATTGTCTTTTGGAAACAGAATATGGTGGTCGAGGCGTTTACAGGACTGTCATTGGTTGGGTTAAGCGATCGCTTTATGTTAACAACATTCCCCATTCCTCCCTTCTTACGAACACACCACGTCTGACAAATTTTTGGAAGTTGTATATATGATAATACGTTCTGGTTAAAATATTGTATGCAAGCAATGTCTATGGAAAGAAAAGCCGTGGAATACCAAGTAAAGCATGGCATGACCAAATTAATCAAATACTAAAATTTTGCCACATTCCAAGTCGGAAAAATCGACGAGCGTGCATGTTATGATATATCCTATCTACATGGTTTCTCCAGTATCGCCGTCTTTTCCGACCCCATCTTACTATGTCTTCGTCTTCCGTCTGACAGGTCTCTCAAATTTCAGAGTGTCTAACTGTGTCCCCGAAAACCCTCATGCGCAGCTTGGTGATTATGGATAGAAGTTTGGACTTTAGGAACATCTTCAAGTAGGCTGCAGCACGTAGGCCTTTATGAATTGTGTCCCAACTCCACGTGCATATCATTGGCTTCCGTTATCAACTCACAACTCTCTAACTTGATCAATTTATTTTTATTATTTCAAATAAATTGTTATAATTTATTACTAGTATATCAATCTTCTTCTCCTTCTTCTTCTTTTAATATATCTGACGATCTGTGACACAGAAATCATCATGTCTCGTCGGATGATGAGGTCCAGCTGTCCCCCCATCTCTTAAGTGGTCTTCCAGGTGGGCGGTGTCCGGCGGGGATTTCATAAGCGGCTGTATATGCAAGTCTGTCACCATCTATTCGGGGTAAATGGTCCCTCCAGTATCTTCTTCTCGATCTACTCCACTGAACGATATCCTCTATTTTGCAAGTTTTTCTTATGGTTGCGTTGCGGATACAATCTCGGAGAGTTTTTCCAGTAATTGATCTTAGGACCTTCATCTCCTATGTTCTTAGTAGACCCTTGGTTCGTATAGTGTCGGCCCGCATCTCTACAGCGTACGTCATGATAGGTCGCACGCATGTCTTATAAATTCTGATCTTGCTATCGATACGCATGTGCTTGTTCTTCCAGACTAGATTCTTCAGACACCCTGATCAATGTTTTTATTAAAATTGGAACCATTTTCATTTCATTTCAAATCATTTATTTATTTAAATATATCCTAAGCATTACAGAATAATTTTCCAATACACTAAGGATACAAGTTGAAGATACACAATAATAAGTTAAACATGATAAAATAATAAAAGAGCGAGAAACATAAGATACACGACAAATTAATAAAATGAATATATAATACAATTATAATAATGACAGTGCTTCCCTCAGGTGAGCCAGACTATCACAAAATACGTCAAATTCCGAGGTAATACGATTTAGCAAAGATATTGCTCTACCTACCGGCATAACCATTGGCAGGTTGGTTCTGTATCGTGGGAGATAAAACAATCTATGGCCCATTTGTCGAGGATAATTATCAGGGACGAACAGATCTACATCACTCAGGATTTCTGAGTTGTGTATACAACCACCTATCAGTCGAAAGAAGTGAACACCCAAGTGAATGTCTCGTCTCCTCTCGAGTGACTGGTAGCCCAGCATCCCTAGCAAAAAAATCAGTCGGAAAGAGCCACGGGTAATATCCATTTTGCATTTTCGGATCAGTTGTTACGCCCACCACTGAATTAAAGTGGAAAGAGGTATTAGCAAGCAGAAATAATGAGTTTTCCCAACACGGAGCGCTACGATATTAAAAGATGGCGTGATTGTGTCCGATGTGTTCAAATCACAAAGAGCATTCTCACGAGGATAAAGGTCGCCTTGCGAAATATCAAAATATATTAAATGTTTCTCAAGAATGCGAAAACGACCGTTCCTCACATTGTCAGACCGTTCCCAAACGAACGATCAAAGTTATTGTTATTGCATATTGGTAAATGTTTTATTCATTTTAAGGTCTCGACACGCGATGCGAATTATTTAAATTTCGCCGTTTTGCCACCTAGATGGCGAATTTCTTTGTCGGTACCAAGGAAAGCGTAAGTAAACATTATGGATTCGTTAGAGCTAACAACACTATTCTTATTCAAACACAAATATCTCAATTTTGTGAAGAGATGGTTGCTGGACCATGACTTTTGTAACTGAAGGTTGGTGAATAATTATATTTATTCTATTGGGACATTACGAATTCTTACAATTGATTTAATTGTATTCGGTTTTTGAGTTTTCTTTGGTCTTTTTTGCATCCGGGTAGGATTCACAGTTATACGTGTATTTATTTTACATGTATAACTGTACTTTGTCTTCTTCTTCTTCAACATGTTGTAGACTTAAGAGTCTGTTGTTAAAGCAGTATTCTCCTGTGATGCTGAACTACAGCTATTTCTCCATCGTTTTGGGCTTCTCTCTAGTAGACACCATCCATCTGGTATTCTATGCAGAGCAATATATGGGATTCTTGTAGGATTCATTCTCTGGACATGTTGGTACCAGTACCATCGACGTTGTCGCCCTGATTACATCTTGAACCTCATAAACTTTTCGGATTGTGGTGTTCCTTAGACGATCACGCAGAGTTTTTCAGCCAAAACACGTATTGTTCTTATTTCCGTTATCTTCGTACATATCTCGATATGCAATATACATACATGGAACAAATTGTATTTTTTTGAGTACACATATGGCAATACTGAAACCAATTTTATTTTAAAGCTAAACCCTTAACCTCACGTTAGTATGTGTTGAACTGTTAAAATGTAAAGAACATTTTTAGCATCACCTGAAACATGTTGGATTTAGTACCAAAAAAACGTTTTTGCGGCGAATTTTATTACATTATTATATCCAAAACCATTCTTCAGCGGAAGCAAATCGAATTCTTGTGGATACTTACGGTAACCATGCTTTATCAGAAACAACGTCTGCATCGTATCGTGACTGGTGATGAAAAGTGGATACGCTACGACAATCCAAAGCGGAATAAAGTATGGGGAAATCCTGGTCAAGTTTCAACATCAACAGCTAAGCCGAATATCCATGGCTCCAAGGTTATGCTCTATCTGGTGTCTTATATATCTGGTGGAATCAGCTGGGTGTGGTGTACTATGAGCTACTCAAACCCAATGAAACCATTACAGGAAATCGCTATAGACTGCGTTTGAGCAGAGCATTGAAAGCTAAAATAGCGCAATACGCCAATAGACAAGACAAAGTTATTTTGCAGCATGACAATGCCCGACTCCATGTTGCAATATTTGTCAAAAATTATTTAGAAACGCTCAAATGCAAAATTCTACCCCATTCACCTTATTCACCAGACATTGCTCCTTCCGACTACCATTTGTTTCGATCGATGACATGCGACTTGGCCGATTTTTTCAATTTTTTAATTTTATTCTTATGACGATACCAAAACATGGGTCGATGACTAGATATAATCAAAATACGCATCGTTCTTCCAATACGGATTTCGAAAATTGCCTGAAAGGTGGGAGAAAGTAATAGCTAGCGACGGACGATACTTTCCACTTTGATTAAGATATTCTTTATCAGTTTTTTTTAAATAAAATTACAAATTAAAGAAAAACAACGAGAACTTATCTGCACCCCTAATGTCTACATTTTTAATTGCACAATAATATAATAAGGCCGCTGAATGCAAGAAAATTCGAAATGTCATTTACAAAAAACAATTTTATAGTATTCTTAGTGACGATTTTGCATTTTTAAATTGGTATCGAAAACCCATACCAAGTCGTAAATATCTAAAAGGTTGTATATTGTAAACTTGATAGCCTTAAAATATGATAATCGCTGTGAGCGAAAAACATTAAAATGCTGTAAACAAAATATAGATATTACTTAATGATGACGTAATCAATTACGCCATTTTCGATTTTCGCGAAATTCAAAACACTCGTTTTTTAATTTCAACTCTTCAATTACTTCAAAAACGAAATGTAAATAA
Organism: Lepidostoma basale; assembly: GCA_022606425.2. Classification (NCBI taxonomy): domain Eukaryota; kingdom Metazoa; phylum Arthropoda; class Insecta; order Trichoptera; family Lepidostomatidae; genus Lepidostoma; species Lepidostoma basale. Next base: position 3,076,139 of record JAHDVF020000010.1, read on the forward strand.
ACGAAGAAAACGTATTGTACATAATGTTGCCATTTTAAATGTCAACAGCACGTGACACATTTTATTCAAAATAAAAAGAACACATTTTTTTACAAATTGTGAATCAGAAAAAAAGAATACTGATTTGGTTTCAAACAAAATTCCAGCGTAAATCAGGTCTCAACGAGTAGGTACTTACCAAAAAAGGAATAGGATAAAGCGGTTATTTTTCTATGGTGCGATTTTTTATTGAACTATAATTACAATGCAGGCACCAAGTCATTATGGTCGCCAGAACTGGCTTCTCGGTCCCAAGAAAAGAGTAACATGAAATATATACTATCGCTAATCGATTGCGAACCAATATGTAGGTCATATATTATATATTTTCTGATTGGATTCCGATCTCGTGCCTCGAGCTAAAGTCGACTCGCTAATAACGTGAATCTAGAGGGCATTTACTATATTTATTCTTATTCTCTCATGAGTTGCCGTTCACAATATGTTAACTTGTACCAAATTCCGCGCTGGATTAAATCCAATGGATTGTTTTGCAGTAAAGTGTATTTTTGCTGGTTCTTGGGATACCACTTGGGCCTTTAATGTTTTACTTTTAATTTTGTTCTTATTTCTACTACTATTATTATGTTTAACTCTCAATCATTTTGTGACCATATTTTGCCTTAGCTTAAATTCAATTAACTGTTTATTGTATTTGTGGTAGCATTTAATTGGCTTTATTTATTATTTTTATTAATGTTTCTTAATTAATATATTGATATCGCTGTATGCTGCCCTCACTGAATAAATAAATAAAATAAATAAATAATGTGATAGTTTTCTTGGTTTCTAATTGTAATAGTTCCTATTGCTTTCCACTGTTCCTATTGCACTGCATACATCAGGTTATTTGAACCCAATTACTATATACATTTTTTTTTAGCTATTGATTCTCATGACATGTGATAGGTTGAATGAATCTATCGCCATTTTATTGTCACGTGAATTATATACAATACCGAAGACAGCGACAATCACACTGCTATCGGTGGGAATCGAGCCCGAAACCTTCGGTGTGGCGGTCATAGCTGTTACTACTCAACTCAACAATAATTAAGATTATTTTTTAAAACAATATTTAGATTTTTCTCCTTCGTATCGATGGCAAGGTAGTTTCGTAGGGAATTCACAAATTTTTTGATAAACTTAATTAAACTAAAATAAAGAGTACGAGTACATATTAATTGTTGAATTCAACTATAACTGTTTTTTAAACAATAACGATAATTTTTTTTAAATTAAAACACTGATTTTCTTTCCAATTTTGAGTTTATTTTTCTCGACATGTTTCATTATCGGGGAACGATATACATTCGAAACATGTCGAGAAAAATAAACTCAAGCGTGGAAAAAACCGTGTTTTAATTCATAAAAAAATTATCATTATTGGTGATTATGGAATTGCACAGTGTTAATGCCTTAAGTTTATCTAAAAAAAGATTTAAAAAAGTTAAATTCCACAATAACTAATTTTTATGAAACATTGTTAATTATCAATTTTAGTTTTGAGTTTTTAGGATAGATTCGAAGATACAATAACTTTGAAACGTTTTGAGAAACATGAACTTAAATTGATAAAACAAGATTTTAGTTCATTATTGAAATTAATTCGGTTTAGTAATAAAAATAAAATCTAATATCCCCGAATAAACAATTTCTAAACATTGTTAAACTTATTGCAACTAAATAAGATTGAAATAAAATTAACTAAACCTAATACATCGTTTAAAATACAATTTAATACTCGATCCTTACCGGAAACTGAAAATGCGCCCTTGAATAGTAATTCACAAATACGGCGCTATGGAAATTAGGCTTTATCATAACAAGTAAGCACCTACATTATATAAAATAATGGCATCCTATCTATTGATCATTATGTTAAAGTGAACCCTACACAACAACAATTACTCATAACAGATAACATCATTATAATATTGCGATTGTTTTGTTTATAATCACGTATTCATCTTAACAGAAGGTTGCTCTTTCGCCCACAACCAGACACAGACCTAAAAGTACACCACACAATAAATATAAAATTAAAACTAGGTTTTACGTTTTTGTCATATTATATAACATATTATTTTTACCGCCAGAACCAATCTGCCTCTGGTGACACCGGTGGGAAGAGTAATTAGTCTGGTGAACGCGGTCTCCTCGGAGATCGATGTCTTTCATATTAGTGAAAGTACGTTCAGAGGACAAATACTCTTGACTTTGGAGAGTATAATGTCTTCCTAATGTCGAACATGCGTTCCTAGTATTATGTTGTGTGTGTATACTCGTATATACTCAAAAGATGCCGTAAACATTTAGTCTGTTTGTTATGTCTGTCGAATTAATGTCGATTTGATTTGATTAGATTATTCACTATCTTAAACATATTCACGTAACAGATGCAATTGAGATATAATAAAGAAAAAGCACTCAACGAATGTTACTAACTAACTAAGTAACCATCACGCTGTTTCCCCGGGGGGGTAGGTAGAGAGGATGGACCGCCACACTGTTCTATTCTAACATAACAAAATTCAGTAAAATGAGATCTCTTAGACGAATATGGAAAAATCGGTGTACGATAGAGTGTCGAATAAAAATATAAGTGAATGCAGTGCGAATAAAAGTGTTATGAATAAAATAATGAAAGGAATATTAATATGGTTTGGACACATGGATAGAATGAATAAGAAAGAATTGTAAAAAAAATATATGTTAACGATGTAAATGGAGCTAGAAATTGAGAAAGACTAAGGAAAATGTGGCAAAATCAAATAAATCAAATATTGAATGTCGAATATGTGAGGAGTCAGACACGATGTCTGAATGCTGAGGAAACGAAAGAACTATGTCAGGAAAGAAAAGTATGGCAGTAATTTCTTTCCGCCTACTCCTTCGGCGTGGCGATGCGATGGTTATTTATTTATTTTTCTATAGGTCAGAAGATGCTTTTGGTTCAAAGAGGAAAAACCGTTTTTGTTTTATAACCGTTTTTCAAAGCAATATTTCGTTTAACTCGATGCATTTTATCATATGATAAAATATTTTATTATTTTTTAAATAATTTTTTTATTATATACTACGCATTTTATCGATTTAGATTTTAAATATTTACAACTCGATTTGCTTTTAAAAATAAGATTAATAAAAAAACAACACATTTTGTATACTGTTATAGGCATAATATGCACCACTCAAATTGGCTTCAGTATTAAAGGTGTAGGGGGAATTTTACATGCAAAACTCATCTCTATTAATTTAATTTCATATTTGGGTACTTAAACTGTCGCCTACTTACGCCTAACCATCCTTCTTGTTAAACATATTGTGTGTCATTAATTATATTATTAGCTCATCGTCAAATTTCAATATTTGTTTATTTATTTGGGAAAGGAGTCCATTTGTTATACAATTTGAAATAGACATCAGCGTATAAATTCACGATTATCTTGTTTCGTTATGCTTGCCTTATATGATTATAATGGTTGTGTGATAATCAACTGTATTACATTATATCGAATGTGTTACATATATATTTCGAGAGAGTTTTAGATTATAATAATCTCATCAATGATTAAAGATAATACAGGTATTCAAGAAATGTTTAATTATAATGTTCATTGAATAACTTGTTGCCACTAAAATGTTTAAAACATATATTTTTAGAGCTATGTATTCAAATAATGATGCCATATGGCGTCGAAGCGAGGGCAGATACAGTAAAGACCAAGCAAATTTTGAGGACTTTCGAGATGAAGACACTAAGGACGAAAGCAGGCAAGAAACTGAGAGATCGCGCGAGAAACACCAGAATTAGACAAAAATGAGAGGTTGAGGATATTACAAGATGGAGCAGACACCAAAGAAGAGACTAGTATGGTCATGTTCAAAGAATGGACACCACCAGACTACCCTGTATTGCACTACATAATCAACCTCACGGGACTCGTCCTCGTGACAGACCTCCTAAAAGATGGAAGGACAGCTACCTCACAAGAGGAGCAACACTCTGAAGAACAGACCACACAGACCCTAAACAGTAGAAATCGAACCCGGGACCTTCTCTGTGGCAGTCATAGCTCTCGCCACATTATCAAACATTTGATAATGCCAGGAAATATGTCATATGCTCAAAATACACTTCTAGAAAACAGACGTTTTCATTCGTATTCATTTAAGTGGACTGAAATGTCGATACTGGTATTTGAAAACCTTGTAAAAGAAGATTGGTGTGTATTGCTACTTACTCAGGGGTAACAATGAAGTATCCTCGAGATGTCTGGTAGAGATGTCCCTGCTGAGACAACTGGGCTAGCGTGTCGTACACCACATCGGCTGATGGACTCTGCATGCTCGGGAACTTGCTCGCGAGCTGCAGCCTGATGTTCTCCATCGTAGCAGACTGACCCTGGAAACAAATCATTAAACATTAAATCTAGTTTTCAAACTTTCCCAATTCAGATTTTTTTCCCTGTTGACGCACTTGACTTCAATATTTATAAATGAGTTTACTAAGAAACCGATGTTGACAACATGAGTAATTATTATAGAAAATAATTTGAGAGTGTTTGAAACAGTTGAGTGCGTAATATTAAAAAAATATTTCTTCAAAGAGATCTCATTTTGACTGTTTTTATTCTACTTTCATCCTTCTTTTACTAAATTCATACTTCACTTCCATCCTTATTTTATGTTGTATAAGAAAACTATTACATTTCCAACAAAATTAGAATATACTATACAATATTCTTAACGATTCCTTATAAAATCCTTCCGCTGTAACTGTATAATTTCAAAGCAAAACGTAATATCTGTTTTTAAATCATTATGCAAAATAGAAACCTTTTTATTACAGGGGGAATACGTATATTTTTAATTATTGATATAAAAAAGTAAAAAACCATAAAGGTTAGTTTGCGCCAGCCTGGTTAATTTTTGGCTCTTATATACAGGGTATAGGAAAATGAATGAACGTTTATAATCTTGTTATTTTTTTTAATTACAATGATTTTTATTAAAAAAAGAATATATTAGAATAAATTCTATTATTTGCATACTTTACATAAAAATACAGTTACTATTAAGTAATTTAATTATAATGTTTTTTTTAAGACAGGATTTAAAACCATTATATCATAAATTATTGTACAATCTTTAATGTGAGCAACAATAATAGTTCATTATTATGAATAACGAAACGGGTTGTGCCCAGGATCCCAAACTATCTGGACAGGATCCAAATATTATCTTAAATTTAATGTTAAATTCATATTAACAAAATAAAACAAGTATACATATTGCATAAATGGGAGTAAATTAGTTAATTTTTCTTGTAAACTAATTACATAAAAAAAAAACTCCCAAGTATCTTGTATTTAAATAATTATATATGTGTACATTAAATTACAAAAAAATATTAATTATGCTTGTTGTCTCTGGGATACCACGACAGGAGATTTTTGAGGAGAAAAGGGTTGGCTCGCACGAAAAATTATACGAAAGATCAAATGTTCTTTCTCAAATTACCATTATCTTTAAAAAATCATTATACAAATAATATTTAATAAAGTCACTACTTAGTTTATCGCTTAAACAAAAACTTGCGAAAACAAATTACGAATATCGTAACTTGATCAGACTGTGAGTATTAGATTTATAACTGTCCAAAACAGATTCTTCTCTGGAAATCTAAATTATTCAACGTTTGTAGAACAAAAAAAATGCCGTGACATTGAAAACTAAAAACTTTTTCCTTTTTATTGTTGTTACTTCAATAATTCCCTTGTGCAACACTGTCGCGCATCACTTCAGTTGTGGAATAGCAGTGCCCAATAGGCAGTGACAATGGTGTTGCCGTTTGAATAAAATTTAATTAAAATTAAATTGTATTACCCAGTCAAAAACAAATGTTAGGTAATTGTTCCCAATTATTCCGGTATAAGTACCTACTCCCGTAATTAGGCAATATGTATAGCATAAAGATGGCGCTAAAGTGGGGTAATTTCTATGTATTGGATGGATATAATATACGAGTATTATATGAATTAATAAACCAGGTTCACGGACTTGGGAAATAGACGCCATGTTTACAAAACTCTCCACGGGGAGTTTACAAGTAGAATTGAGATCGTTAGCAAAATAATTAACCAACGGAAAATTCTAGCAGCTGCGTCTGCGAGTTATTTAATTAATAGTGACAACTAAAGAAAATTGTGACGATTATTTATTACAAAAAATATACCACGCCACCAACGGGATCTGAACGCAATCCGCTATATGGGCGAGTATTCTACGCGGAGAGTAAAAATAACTGTGACCATTCCGAGAAAACTTCCGACACATTAGCTATGTAAAAAATAAAAAGACTAATGATTTAAATCATCGTCTTTAACTATCCAATCATCGATAAGAGTATAAATATATAATTATTATGGAAACAAATAGTCGCTGAAGTCTTTTGGATTAGGAGCCTAGCGTCCTGTTTTCTAGACCACCACCCATTCAAAATTATGTTTATAAAGACATTGTATATGAAAGCCGTTTAAACAAATTTAATGTAAGATAAGAAATAAATTGTATTTTAAAATATGCAATGGTATAGAATTATAACTGTTTTGCGTGAAATATAATTTTATTATATGAAATTGAAAATCTCTTTACCCGTGAATATGAAAAAACAACTCGCAAATATAATATAAAGATTTATGGATATAGTATAAAAAATGTTTTGCTTATAAGGGCACACTAATTCTGAGTTTTTTTTTATTAAAAAATTTGAGGATCATAGAATAACATAATAAATACCTTTTTATCGTTTAATCTACAGTCAATGATATATATTAAAGCTTACACAAATAATTTCTAAAAACTTCTAAAGTCATAATTGTGGTTTTCAATTTACCTTAAGATTTAAATCATTTATATTCAAATAAAACTTGCTTTTTTAAATCACTTTTTGTTGTAAATCCGCGGATACTCTGATTTTATGAAATTAAACCCTTGTTTCACTGTTAAAATTGACTTTTAAGTTAATTAAATTCGCAGGAAGTTTTAAATAAAGAAATAAATTATAAACTTTGATAGGTTACAATTACTTGCTGGTTTGACATATAATATTTTAAAATAAAATTAAACAAATTTTCACTTAGTATAAACCATTTTATTTTGTATAGCCCTGAGAAAGCTCGCTAAATAGTGAACCCGGTTGGCGCTACCGACTCAAATATGGCGATTAATACTAAGTGAAAAAATGTATAATTTTTTAATAAAATATATTTGCTTTTGTTACTTTTGAAATGTTGTTATGTTGTAACATTGACATACTGTTGATTCAATATTTAAACATTGCGTTAACGAATAGAATAAATATTGTTAAGTATTGTAACACTGTGTTTGCATTGTCCACTATTATACGGAAGCATTCTTCAATTAGTTTTATTTGGGAGTGACAGTAAAGTGTCAAGTTGCCGCAAGGCGACCTACCTGCGCGGTGATGTCCATGATGACGTCACACAAGGCTTCCGGCAGTGGCGTGAACTGGCCTTGGTAGGCGGGAGTCACAATGCAGTCGTCGATGTCACCTGTATTCATAAAAAGGTCATCGTTAAGGTCTGCTAAGATCCACATCACTCATCTAGGAGCTACTATAAATAGACACGTTCATGTTACATACTTGCATTTATGAACTACAGGTTTTTGCAGGTATTTCAAATACATTAGTTTGTCGTACTGAGATAGCATTATATGTTAAATATTGAAGTTTAAAAAAAGAGTAATAAAAATTAATTACACCTAGACACTACATTATTTTTTCAATGTTTATAATTAAATATAAACTATTTTATGAATTACACTGTTTTACTACTTTTGAAATTGTTTTTCTTCAAGCGTTTCTAAGATATTTCACATTCATCATGGATGTATTTTCATCAGTATATATCGCTCTCCTGATGACGAACGTATAAAACCTTTGAAAGACGACGAAAAAGAATTAACTCAAAAGTGGAAAAACAATGTTTTATATGATTAAAAAAAGTCTTATTATTTATATGTAATATTTCAATTTATGATATTCATATAAAACAACTAGATTTTTCTATACATAAATTAAGAAACAATCACTCTTATATAATGCATTTGTGTAATATATAAAATGTAGCAATTAAAAATATCATTTCAATGGTATCGTAATGCACATGCAAAGATTTATGGTATTTTTGTTAAAAAACAGAAAACCATTTGCCATTTTTTTTATTAAATTTGTTATATAGAGTTACATGTATTGTAAATATTTTTCCCTTATATAAAATTTTGTTACAAAGCAAACAATTTATGGACGCATATTTAAGAAAGATATACACCTTTTACGTTTTTATATGAATTTAAACACTTTTTCTATTTTTGTGTTTATTTTTCTTGACATATTACACATATATGGTTTCACATCTTCGTCACCGGGAGAACGGTAAAAACGTTAAGAAAAAGTTTTTATCGTTCTTCCGATAATGAAGGTGTAAAGCTTTTAAAACTTGTCGAGGAGAATAAACTCAATAGCGGAAAAAAGTGTTTTCATTCATAAAACATCGTCATTATGGAATTACCCAGTGTTAAGTCAATATCGATATTTGTTTACATACATATGTAAAATATAGGGAAATTTTATGTGTTTAAAAATTATCTGATAGTTCCCAGAAGATAAATTTAATAGTTCCCAGTAGATGAATAAAATGTGTTCAAATTTATTATCCAATAAAATGAAAGAAAACGAAGCGTCGGTAGAAGAAGAAAATCTTGCTTAAAAACCTTCAAGAATGGTTCATTTGCACCACAACATCATTGTTTAGAGCTGCTGCATCCAAAGTTAAAATAGCCATAATGTTTTTCAACCTCCAATTGGAGAGGATCGAGAGGAATATGATGATAAATTTGACAAGGATGTTAGAGCATCCATTAAGATGAATACATATACGAATACCTTTGAACTATTCAACTACGATAATTTTATTCTTTTTTTGGAAGCAAAAATTTGCGTAATTAGGTTTTCATGGAAAAATTTTATCAAGGTTATTATTACAATTAAGATTTTTTACGTAAAATTAAGATAATTTTTATTTAAAGGGGATTCCTTACAAAGCAAATAATTTTGCACTTTATTGAAGGTCAATGCGGTAACACTGTGGAATTTCATTGTTATTTGGAATAGAAGTAATAGCACTGTTTTTATTCCACTTTTATTTATTTTTAGATAAATTTAAAGCGTTAACACTGTGAAAATCCATAATGACAATTTTTTTTGAACTCATGTTTATATCGTTCTCCCGGTGATGATGGTGTAAGCCTTCGAAACATGTCGAGAAAAATAAACTCAAAAGTGGAAAAACAGTGTCTTAATTCATAAAAATTTGACATTTTATTTATTAAACATTTTTTTATAGAATGAAAATATTAATCGCAATATGTTTTGGAATATATAAATATATAACAAGTAATATATAACACATATATGTATTAACACTTGAGGATAGAGGAGATCACCTACGAAACAAGTAGTGCTTAAACTAACTAACTAACAAGTAGTGCTTAATATTTTTATTATATGATTAAAAGTGGAATTAAAACACTGTAATGAATTATATTCCATATAATTTTAGCAAAAGAACTTTTGCTTGTATGTTTTATTTATCAACTTATACATAGCTTTATGTATAATAATATACGAGTACATATTTAACTTAAATGTGTACGTCATAACACCTGAAATCCAACAATAATCAAATTAATTTATCAATCGGTTCTGTTCACATTTCAATCATTCAAATACTTTTTATCCCGCGTAAAAAGTAAAGTACAAAATGACTTGACATAGTGGCGCCTAAGTAAGAACGCTAACGAGATAATTGACGTGCAAACGCCGCGGCCGGCCCGCTGACGTTTTGTAAGGTTGGCTTCACTGTCGAAACATTTACTTGATCCGTATAATTAAATCGATCTCTAGAGAAAATTTCATATTAATAATTTTTTCTAATAGAATCACTGCCAACATATAGTTTACGTAAGTACTCGTACATCCACGTCATCCTAAAATATTTGAGGTTATAGAAAATGACAATTTGCGCGCATATTCAGTTCTTTAAAACTTTGTTATTTTGTTCCACATAAATAAATTAAAAATTAATAAGAGTTAGTAACTTACATATCAAGTAAGACACTGGTTTAGTTCTAAGCAGATACATTTCGAGAAAATCTAATGCTGTAAAATAAAGGCTGTGTAATTGTATTGAATATTTATAAAACGTATATCTTTTCTAGTTAGTAAGTTGTGCTATATTTCGTCTTGCTAGGGAAATATCAAACGTCGCCTAGAGTGTTTATGTTAATATTTAACACGTAAAATAATAATGATTATAATTAATTGCATTTTTGGATGAAGCATTCGCTTTGTGGTAAGAAATTTAAAAAATATATATTATTTTTATTTAAAATAAATAAATAAAAATGAAAATAAAATAAAATTTTTAACAAAGTGCAGTGTTTTTATTTTATTTTATTTTAAACACAAACAATAATTTTTATTTATTTATAATTGCATTTTTTACATACATTTATAAACCTCTGTCTTTTTAAACTCATTAAACCAATAGAATTGTTTTGCAATAAAATTTCAGTAAAATAAAGTTTTTTTAAAACATTGATATATCTGTATAATAATATATTATAGATTTGTTATGTTTGTCAAAAAAATTACCAATGGATATGTTTATTGCATACGATCCTTTTACTTTGTTATTTTGAATTTAAAATAATTTAATTCTATATTTTACTTTCCTCATGTTTACAAAAGAGTGGTAAACTAATAAACGCACAAGTAGTTCATCTCAAACCTTTGTTTGCTTATTTATAGTTCAGTTTTATTATCGTCATTAGTTCCGGCGGAAGCATGCTCCACTAAAAATCTCTTTTCTAAAGATGCATAAATAAATCCAACTGGAACTCTGACTCCACCTGTTGAGATTTTAACTAAATAAACACAGATTTAAAAGGGATTGGCTCCGACCATCTTTACATCGGGAGTATACTTTCGTCATTGATAAAACCCATTCTAAAATTGTAATACGAACCGTCATGATATTCTAATAAAATTGAAGTCAAAGAATTCCTATTTTAAAATATTATTTATCAGATATATACGAGCATAACATTTTTATGTTTGTTTCAATCAGAGATTTCGTAAGTGGGCCCATCATTTCCCCTTGTAGCACTGAAGGGAAATAAGTGGATCATGTTGGATCTGGGGAAGTAGGAAGCTTTGAGAAGCAAAGGAGAGGCCATTATAAACTTTATAAAAATATTAAATACCCTTTTATTACATGGTGTGTTAACATATCTACTTTGTTACATAACAAAATTGACGATAAACTCGCTGTTATATAATCTAAGATTTTGTGCGTGTTTTTAGATATGTTTCTTTAATAATCGTAAACGATCTACGTTTGTAACTCATTTTTCATATTTTATAAGGATTAATTGTATCTCAATAGAGACGAAGATGTAAATTGTTTTCTGGGAACAGAGCTTATTTTAATACATAAATACCTTTATTTCTTTTCTTTACATGTTTTAAAATAATTTTTTTGAATTTTTAAAATACCCTCATAGTTACAAAATTGTTTTAAATTAAAAATTTTTGCAAAACAATAAACAAATTGGTGGCAAAACATTAGGTTCATCATTCTCATTTCTAACTGTTTTATACTTGATTTAAGTATTAGCGTTTTTTGTACATAATATACCACTATAGATATTTGCATAAAATGATGCATTTTTCTATTTTATTACATTAAAAATATCAAATTTCACGGGGTTATGGGGGTTGTGCAGTTTTTTTTAAATGAAAGGAGCGCCTAGGATCAAACTACTTTGGGAAACAGTGATTAATAGATGGTAATTTTTCCATCGTCATCCAACGATATGTTCAATTGTTCCTTAACTACTGCGAGGTTCTTTAAATTTGTCGAAAACCATACTCTTTATTTGATTATTATTGAACTGATCATTTTTCGATGGAAACTCCGAAACCTGTTATTATTATTTTTTTACTTATTTGTCTAAAATCTATTGTAATTTTTCCCTCCTTATTCTGGATCTATTCCACCAAACAATGTCATCTGTAGTTTTTCTTATTTCTATTTTACGGACAGATCTTAGCACATTTCAAATATTCTTAGAAGCCATTTCGTTCGTACAGTATCGGCCCAGCATACGTCGAGTTAGGTCGCACGCATGTGTTTGTTCGCATGGATTTTTTTTAGATATCAAAGAATATGCACTTTAACGTTTTTATGTGCGTAAAATAACTTAAATGAATATATTCAATTCCGTTATTACAAACACAACGTATTAATAAAACAGAGTTTCTATGTTATTTCTAACGTTTATAGACTTGTATCTTTCTCTGTCAATAATTGCCATCTGATAAAAGTGATCAGTCCCAAGGTAATGTGTGTGTCATGCAATAGATTTCTTTACAAATCATCATCTAGTAATTCTAATGTACTGATTGAATCGTCATATTTCACTGACGCTATACTGTGTGGGCTAGATTTACGTAAACTCCTATTAAATTTATCTTCTTTGAAACAGCGACCATAAAAACTAATTACGTTGGCGTAGCTAAAAAAAAGCGTTATTGAATTGAAGTCGGAAGAGGTTGAATTAATGATGGATTCTATTAATCCGTCCGGAGGATGAGTTAGTGAAAATCAATAGGTTTTTTGCCCCCCGGCGTTTACAAGGCTTCGGCAAAAACTCCTTATTCGTTGCTCTATTCAATCATTTGGCTGCGATAAATGACAAAAAGCATTGAATAATTGTACATTAACACAAGTCTTGCGTCTCTAATTACTGGAGGTGTTATTCCTGTTGTTACAATCAGCCATTAGTGTCATTATTTATAAATTAAACATCCATTATACATAAGTCCTTGTTTACACTTTACATGAGTCGTTTTTTTCTTCTAAACTTATATTAATATTGATACTGAGAGATCGCGTGAGGAACACCAGAATTAGACAGATATGAGATGTTGAGGATATCATAAGATGGAGCAGATAACGAAGAAGAGACTAGTACGGTCATGTTCAAAGAATGGACACCACCAGACATCCCTATATTGCACTACATAATCAGCCTCATGGGACTCGTCTTCGTGGAAGACCTCCTAAAAGATACAAGGACAGCTGGGAGTCTCCCTCACAGGAGGAGTAAAGGCAGAAACATACTATTAACATGCCCCGCCACCCGATGCCACGTGATGCGTGTTGAGTCGAATCAAATTGTATTGTTTTCTATGGACAGAATCACACTATGAACACCCGACGCGACGCCATGCGCGCACACGCCACCCGATCCAGACGAGCTAGATCGACGTGTTGCCGATGGTGGGAGTAAACACGCCACGTCGCGTGTTAATAGTATGTTTCTGCCTTAACACTCTGGAGAACAGACCACTTAGGTCTGCAACAAGGAAGAAGAAGATATTAATATTAATTCTAAATTAACTGTTTAATTTATAACACTGTTATAATATCACTTATTTTTTAATATCATACATTTTTTAATACAGAGTTGTTTGTGACTTCTCAAAGATTCTCAAATAGTGTACTGTAAAAAATCGTGATATTATAACAGTTTTACAAATTTAACAGTTAATAATATGAAATTATCATAGTGTTTCAGTCAAAACAATGGATTTAACTTTGAATGATAATTTTTAATATTTCAATGGCAAAAAAAAATATTTATAATATTTTGTTTGTAAAAAGTGTTCTTTTATTTTTTTGGAATGACATGTTGTGCCTCGTTAAGGCATTATCAAATGTATATTTTGAACAATGAAAATGCCTTAGCAAAAATGAAATATTTGATATTGACCATGACGAAACATGATATTACCATAAAATAAAATCAAATTTCTAAACACGATACGTTTTCATTTGTATTAATTATTTATTATGGAGTTAAATATTTAACTAACTAACTAACTAACCATCACGCCGTCTCCCCGAAGGGGTAGACAGATAGAATGGACTGCCAAACCTTTCTTTCCTGACATATTTCTCTCGCTTCCTCAACATTCATACATCGTGTCATGCACGCGCGTCGATTTCTCTGACTCCTCACATGGCCGACATTCAATATTTGATTTATTTGATCGTGCCACGTTTTCCTTGGTCTTCCTCTATTTCTTGTACCATTTACATCACTAACATATAATTTTTTTACCATTCTTTCTTCATTCATTCTTTCCATATGTCCAAACCATCTTAATGATCCTTTCATTATTTTGTTCATGACACCATCATTCGCACCGCATTCACTTCTTATATTTTCATTCGACACTCTATCATACACAGAATATCCACACATTATTCAATATTTTGTTTTAAAAAATGTGTATTAAGACCCCATTAAATATAATCATATTCTGTTGTATGGTATATAATTGAATAGTTATTTGAAGAGTATGATCGCATATTTTTTTGTAACGAAAGTCGTGTGGAAATCCAATTTAATCCTACTGCATAGGAACATTGCATTGCATTGCATTGTAAGAAATATCAAATTAATTTGATTTAAATTTTGTTTATTTGGGCAGAATACAGTAATCATAGATACTCGTACTATGGTCATTCCAGTACACGTTTATTATAATCTATCATTTCGCGAACAGGAAGCTGCAAGGTATTTTTATTGCGAGTTATTTTTGCGGGTAATGAATGATAAATCAAAAAATACGTTTTCATAAACGTGGGAATCACATTAGAAATCATTTTCGCTCTTTTTGGGTCAATAATACCGCTCTTTAAGATGTAATTACTATTTTCTCACCGTTACAATTTCTAGAGGAAATGAAACACAACCAGAAACAAATACCAAATAACCAACTATCCCATTTTTATGCTAAATAACATATGAATTTTGTACATATGTACAGGAGAGGGTGCAGAAAAAATTTCTGCGATACCTCTATCTTAGGGAGTATGGATATTACCCGTGGCTCTTTCCAACTGATTTCTTCCTAGGGATGCTAGGCTACCAGTCACTCGAGAGGAGACGAGACATTCACTTGGGTGTCCATTTCTTTCGACTGATACACAACAGTTGTATACACAACTCAGAAATCCTGAGTGATGTAGGTCTGTTCCTCCCTGATAATTATCTTCGACAAAGGGGCCATAGATTGTTTTATCTCCCACGATGCAGAACCAACCTGCCAATGGTTATGCCGGTAGGTAAAGCAATATCTTTGCTTAATCGTATCACCTCGGAGTTTGACATATTTTGTGATAGTTTGGCTCATCTGAGGAAAGTACTATCTTTATTATAATTGTATGGTATATTTATTTTATTAATTTGTCATGCATCTTATGTTTCTCGCTCTTTTTATTAATCTATTATGTATTATTTATTATTGTGTATCTCTAACTTGTATCTTTAGTGTATTGGAAAAAAATCTGTAATGCTTTAGATATGTTTAAAATAAATAAATAAAATATTAAATTACCACTTAAACACAAAAATATTATTATTATTTTATTACGAGATACAAAATATTACATGTATATTTAACAGAGGATATCTATAGTATATTTTTTTGGAGTATTTTGTTACATGAAGTGTGCTGTTTTTTTTATGTTTAATTTTTTAGATTAGGACTATGAATTCCAAACTTTTTAAAACCACATTTATACAATAGCAGTGATGAATTTTTTTTCGAAATCGATTTAAAAACTGACGATCTTGTTTGGTCTCTTCTTGCCGCCTGTAATATTATAATATTGTTCTGATCAGCCAACAGCTAATTTATATAAAAGTGGAAACTTATTGCATGCAAGTGCATAAAGCCAAACATGAACTAAAGTAATATACAGACAGGGAAACACTTTAAATTATGACAAAAAGGTTATTTAATATTGATATGTGTTGTAATTTATTTTTTCTTCTTTTTTTTGTCTTTTTTCCCTTTATCTTTTCCTTTTTTCTTGTCCTTCTTGGTATCTGCATCTGCGGGTGGGGGGATGACTTCGGGTTCTGGTTCAGGTGGTGGTGGCGGTAACGGGCAGTCCCCTTCATCGTACTGTATCCCGCGGGATTCCATTAGTGGCTTCGGGGGCTTCTCGGGGGGTTTTGGAGTTGCCAACTCCAGCTCAAGATCGGCCTTATCACCTGCCCTAATGCTCTTATTCACCCGCAAGAGGAACACATCTTTATTCGGCTCCAAAACTGCCATCGCATCCGCCCCCTGAGGCATAGTGCTGGGAGAAATCGCCATGTTTTGCTTCGGATCGTTGCCCCCCCCGCTCGAGAACTGTGTGGTGAAGCCGCCCTGGTTCTGCGGCGAGGGAACTTTTTCCCCTTCGCCGCCCTGCTTCATGCTGAGGAGCATTTCGTTCTGTCCGAAGGTCATGTTCCTCTCGGCGGAGCCGCCCATGTTGTAGGGCGTGTTGAAGGTCGTGAGGGACGCCGTCCCCTGAACTCCCTTCCTCGGGACGCGAATCTTTATTTGGTTTCCGTTTAATGTTGCCCCTATTTCCTCGTAGTCGCTACTAGGCGGGGGATTTGCCGGTTTTACTAAAATCAATAATCAATCAATGTAACCAAATATCTTTTTCATTCTTCTTTTGGGAATAGTAATGCACTATTTCAATTGTTTATCCTTTCGATATCATATGCCAAATAATCAAATTATTGATTGTTTCGATTTTTTAAAGGATTTTTTTTTCATCATGAAAATTAGTGTGATTTTTTAAAATGCTTACCGGATGTACATCCGCATCCAGAGTCTGATTGCACTTGTGCTAGCCCACCACCAGCGCCACCCCCACACCCACCTCCCCCGCCATAGCCGCCTCCGCCACCCCCGCATCCTCCGCCGCTGCTTACTCGACCTCCACCCCCACCACCCCCACAACAACTGCCACCCCCGCCGCCTCCCCCGTTACCGCCACAGACTCCTCCACCACTACTGCCCCCATACCCGCCACCGCAACCTTGTGAACTATGGCCATGACTGCGACAACAATCGTCCCCGATATCCCTCACCATCTTATTAGGGTTGCAGGGGTTGGGCTCACTTGGGGCAAACGTCCTTTTGACCGAGTAGCAATTATTATCCTCATCTCCTTTAACGGTATAATTACTACCGGATCCACTCATACAGAAATCGTTCAAGTTTATAGGATTCAATTTAGCCAACTTTATCATAAGATCCATGACAGCGACCTCATCTCCTTCCTTGTCCTTAACGGAATAGAAAGCCTTGATAGGCTTAAGAGGATCTCCGGATTTTAATAGACCAAACTGTTCGGAGAGGTCCACTTGAAACTCTCCAAGCGGGAGTTTGGAGGGCAGACAGGCGCAGGACATCTTCTGCCACACGTCCACCCCGAGTATATTGTCTTTGGCCTCTGCCGCCATCTCGCTGCTGTAGAGAAACATGCACGTTTTTCCCTTCTCGAATTCTATGACACATGCGCAAGACCCTCTGTGCCTGTTCTCGTTCGGCTGAACAAGATCGAAAGCTATCTGTCCCAGAAATGAAAAACTCACGCATGTTTCGTGATTGTCGTCTATGCAACATATCTGTTTTTGAACCGTGAGCTTGTGAATGTAAACATAGAGAACGTAATTAGTTCCGACCTCAGCTGTAGACATTTTGTCAGAATTTTAAATGCACGTGTTTTAAAATCGTCTTTAAAATGTTACGACACTACCGACTTACATAAAAAATATGTATTAACATATTAATAACTTTTTTTAATTATAATAAAATAAAATTTAAAAAACTGTAAATTTAACTGAAAATTTTGCACGACAAATTTATTTTCTTTATGAATTGAGAATGACAAAGGTTCGAACAAAAGTTGGTCAATTTGTTCATTTTTTGAATTTATTTAAAAAGTACCTGTTTATACTGAACAAGGTACTCGCTCAACATTTTTTTATGTCTCAGTAAATACAGTAATGAATACAAGTATGTTATCACGATGGTGGTAAAGTTAGAATAAAATAACATTAGTGCTAACCTTTCTAGGGTCAATGCAACTATCAATGCAGTATCGAATATTCTTTGACGCACCCGTATTGCATAATCTACATCGTAAATATTGTCTATGGACGTTACAATGTATAAACACATATATTTTTTATTACATTTTCGAATGGGGGTTAAAACAAAGAAAATCATTAAATCTTGTTTCTCGATTGTACAACAATATCTAGGTTTATGGTTTATGCGTCGTTTATAAAGAAAATCATATTCCATAATAAAAATACATATGGTATACTATAATTATGATTATTATTTTGTCGAATTGCTCTTCATAAACATCATTACAGCGTGAGCCAAATCGATGTAAAGGGTAAAGCTATCATGTTGATTCTCATGACATGTTATAGGTAGCTAATCTATCGCCATTTTATTGTCTCAGGAATTCTTCACCAGACCAAAGACAGTGTGACAATTACACTGCCACCGCCGGGAATCGAACTCGGGACTTTAGGTGTGCCCAGTAAAAGCTCTTACCACTCGGCTACGAAGGTCGTCGACTATTGAAGATACCTAGGAAATATTTGTTTTGTACATTATTTTTATATTATCAGTTATTATTGTGATTATTATTATTATTTTGTTCGATATAAATGGTGAAAAAAGAACATCAAAGTATAGATTTAGTTCTCTCAGTATTCCTGGATTATGAATACTAAAATAATCCTGGTTTAAAAAAATGTCAACCTATAAAGATCATTCAATGGGACACAAGAAGATATAATTGGTATAGAATAATGTTTTGATTGGAAAAAGTGATATATTACTGAAACGTATTTTAACTCAAAAAGTATAATTTTATTTTATAGAATCTAAATACAATAATATAATAAATTGGATAATTTATTAGCCCCATTTTTATGAATAACTTATCTCGGGGGTATGTTAAACTAGTTAAAAAATAAAAATATTTAGTATGAAGTCTGCACCTGACGCTATAAATCATTAGAAAATTTGAAAAGATACGTTTTGAATCTCGATCTAAACTCTGACTGATTCTCAATGCACTTGAGGTCTGCTGGAAGATTGTTCCGGGCTAAAGGTCCGGCTACCGAAATATGATTTTTATACAATACAATAATACAACACGATATCCATTGATTTTCACAGCTGGCAGAGTTGTTTGTAGGATGTGTGCCATCTTGATCGTTGAGAGTTTATCGATTTCCGAAAAGTCTGTTATTGGAGGTACCAAGAAATACGGTTTTACCCAAAAATCAATAAGTGGTAAATTGAAAGCCATTCGAGTTGATAATTTTACTAAAGTAAATCCATTAGCACACGATTTATTATTATATCGTTGACAGGCTTGGATGTTGATATATTATTTTATAGAATTATTTAAATAAAACTGCTAGATTAAAAAATACATTAATTATCCATATGAGATAACATAATCGCAACGTACATTAACACGTAAATTAAAATTAATTACCGCTATTGCCACGCATGACTCATTCCGTAAATAAACGTAGTACATCAAGGCGACGTTGAACTATATAAATAAAAAAGAATGTTTGTCTGTCTGTCTGTGTGTCTATCCAAGATTTTCTCGAAAATTACTAAACCGATTTCGCTGAAAATTTCACAGTTTCTTCTTATTGGTCTCTTCTTCTTTTCGAAAAAAAAAACGATTGCTTTGAAATTTGTTTTATTTACTGATTGCTTCAAAATGTTGACACGACGTTGCATTAGAATACGCGCGTGTTTTTATATACTATTGGACTTGAACTTGGACTAGGATCTTCTGTCTTACAGAGGTTCAGCTCTAATGGCTATTCCTTTCCTTCTTTTGGAAAAAAACCGATTGCTTTAAAATATTGTTACTTTTGACACAACGTTGCAATCAAATACGCGGGTGTTTTTACATGCGCCACTCACGTTGCCGACATTCAATATTTGATTTATTTGATCGTGCCACGTTTTCCTCGGTCTTTCTAGTTCCATTATATCTTTATTCTTAGTTTTCAAGTTCCATTTACATCGTTGACATATACTTAATTAAATATAAAATATTTAATGTGTGTGATAAAAATTATTTCCGTTAAAAGTTAAAACTTATTACTGATTACGATTGTACAGTGAACCGCGTTTTTAAGGGTAGAAAATATTGACTTATATAAATAAGAGTGGTGATTAAATAATGAGAATGTTATTTGTCTTACCAAGTCCGCAGATCAGGTAGCTGGGCGGCGGCTTGAGGACACTACGGGAGTAGGCGCTGCGGATGACTTCGAGCGCACAAGGGTCCCCAGAAAGCAGCAAGAGGCCTGGGGCCACGTACCCCGCGTATCGCAGTCCACGACACGCGGCCCCCAACGAAGATACCCACCAACACTGGGAGTTGGCTGACAGGAAGCCCTGGAGAATAGTGACATATTAGACCATACAAAACATATCTATCTTTCATAGTAAAAACTTAATAAATCAATCGTTAAAATACATATAAAATAACTGCATAATAATAATAATAATAATAATAATAATAATAATAATAATAATAATTAGCCTAATTTGTGTAGCGCCGTTTTCGTGAATAGCTTACCTCAAGCTTCCTGCATGTAACACCAGCAATCAGATAACCGTTGTTTACATTTAAAGCGATATTTTGAAAAGGGTTTTTTCAGGTGAGATTTAAAATCTGTCGGATTGTCAATGCATCTGAGGCGTGCAGGAAGCATATTCCAGGCGGACGGACCTGCCACTGCGAAAGCCCGATCTCCAAAATTTGTCCGGGGGTTGCGCTTTGGCTCAACTAATCTGCCTGTTGCCGAGGAGTTTGCTGATCGAAGCGTAGATTGCCGCAAGTTAGGGCTATCAGCAGCACAAAGTTCAGATATATAGACTGGTACCATTCCGCGAAGCGCTTTAAAAAGCGTCCATAGATTATACTGGATTCTTTCAGGACACTTGAGCCAGTGAAGATCTTTTAGATGCATACATCCACTTTTGTCTTTATTTCGACAGCGACCGGTTTAACCAAGCTGGCTGGCATCGAAAGACTCCAGTTAGTCGATGCCAGCTAGCCTGGCGAAACTGGTCCCTGTCGAAATAAAGTCAAAAGAGTAAGGCACACCTCCCAAATTTTTTTAAGGAAGATAAAAAGTATCCAACATGAACTTCAATATGAAACAATAATGAAAAATAAATTAAGGCTGCCACACAGAAAAAAAAACAAATCTCAGAATTCTCTTATGTACGAGTATAAAGCATTTAAAATTTATGAAGATATACCGGAGGATGTCAAAAGTGTGCAGAGCATAATTTTTTTCAGAAAAGAATTAAATAAATATGTAAACAAAATGTATATTGACGTGTATGTGGATTATTATAATTGAATGTTTAATTGTTTTTTATTAGAACATGTGTTGCGTACATGTGTACTATTTTAAGTAAATAAATAAGGGAGTGATCCTAAATCATTTATGTTTTTTTTAACTTATACATAAAAAAAAATAATAAAATTTAAACATTTATAACACGTTTATTCAAATTTTCCGGTAAATAAAATTAAGCAACGATCACAGAGTTGGTTTGGACATATAGAACGCATGGATGAAGAAAGAATGATTAAGAATGTTTGCTTTAACGATGTGAATGTATAATATTACGGAGTAGAGATAAACATGATATGACCAAATTCATAAAATTTTAAAGATCTGCCAAGTTAGAAGAATCGAAAGAATCGACATGCGTGTATGACTGTGGAGGAATGTAGAGATGTGTGTCAGGATAGAGTAGTGTGGCGGACATTCTGGCGAAGCAGGGTGATGGTTTGTTTGTGTTTGTTTGATTAAAAAGAAAGATACATTATATATTTTTTAATTAAAACGAATGAAAACTTATTTTCTTCTATATTCGCCATAACTTTGTTGAGATGTTTAATGTTTCTTTTTTTATATACTTAGCATACAACACTCACTTAAAAAAAAAATATCAAACATGTTTCGGACACACAAGCCCCTCTCAGTGATATTATATAAATATGAATATTAAAAATAACATTTTTTTTAAAATGTGGTCAGTTTTCACAGTTGTTAAAAACTAATTTCCATCTATTAAATCATCGTCATTCACCTGTCAAAACTGAACAAATTTGTGAGAAAAAAATATATAATATTTATATTTATATAATATCACTGATGAAGGGAATGTTGTTTAAGTATATACAAAGAAACGAATGAAAACGTCTATTTTATGTGAATGACATGTTTCGCCCATCTAGGGCTTATTGATATACTTTTCGATTTTATTTAATCAGAAATTATTAATTTACCTGAAATAGCAGGTATCCAGAATCGTACATCCAGAAGTCGTCTGGAGCATTCCCAGGCTTGGCCAGTTGTATGGCGACACATCTCTGCAGGATTAGCTGGCAACGCTGGGGCGGCCGGGCTTGGCTCGCGAGGGGGCCCTGCGTTGGGGGCGGGGTCGCCCCCGCCAGGGTCCCGGGGCCCGGGCTGCGACTGCTCATTGCACTATGGCTGGGATGAGGGGCCCATCTGAAAGGAATAAACATAATCAAATTTAAATAAAATATCATTTGGTTTCTTCACAAGTCAAGTCAATTTGAATTTTGAATCTTAATAAATTGTTTTCGGAGTTCCATAAAAGTAATATGACATAAGAGAGTATGTTATATATATATCAGAAAACGAGCACCGTGAGAGCCGGTCGCCTAGCATGGATTGGGCATGTATGCCGAGTCGAAGAGACAGAGCTGTACGCGTCTAGACCGACTGGAGTAAGACCTCTAGGAAGGTCTAGACAGCGCCTAATGGACTGGCTACTACTAGTCTACCTCTTCGGAGAGACGGCATTATGTTTAGTCAGTTAATAAATCTCTCTATTCTCTTTAATGTTAAACTTATGATTATTTTAAATAATAATTATATGAAACGATGTTTTCCAAGAACTACTTTCATTTTCGTTTTTATTTCGACTGCGATCGGTTTCGCCGCATCGACATACTGATGACATTGTTATTAACTTACTTATGACAACTATAAAATGTCCACTTGAACACATCTTTTCATCAATTCAAAAGTTTTTGTAGCCCCGAGGAAGCTCCGGAAGGAGCGAAACCGGTTGGTTCGTTAAAACAAATAAAGTAGTGTAAAAATAAAATGTAAAACTATTATTAAATTATATTTAATAATGCTACAATACAAATGGTGATGCTGTATGGTTTATATTACACAATTTTTATTATTATATTATTGTTTGTATTCAAAAGATCATTTGTACCCAATTACTGTATGCATTTTTTATATTAGATATTATATTTATTTTTATGACACGTGATAGGTAGCTATTTATCGCCATTTTAATGTCACGTGATTTCTACGCCAGACCAGAGATAGTGTGAGAATAACACTGCCATCGCCGGAAATCGAACCTTGATCTTCGGTGTGGTAGTCGTAACTATTGACAATCTGCCACGAAGGTCGTCAGGCAGAATTGCTGAGGGAGGATGCTTTGATAAATTATCACATAATTGCATGACTAGTATTATAGCAACAAAGTATAGAAGAACCGTTTACCGCAGACACGTTGGAATAAATCAAAGTTATTTTAATTTTCCTTTGTATCGCGAAAATTTTATTACCGAGTAGATTGCCTTCCCGTACTCAGTTCCCAGCCGGCAGCCTACACGCGGCCTTTGTGGTACGTGAAAACGGCGCCTACACCGTCCTAGTTCCATTGCATAGGAGTTTGATAATGGGTGCACTTTGCTTTGAAACGCAGGTGCACTTGGGTCTACCTGCAACTTGCTATCGGCTGATATAACGCTCGGGAAACAAAAATAAATTATAGCCGTTTTATGAATACAAATTTAAATTTGACATTATCCAACGCAACCCGTTTACTAATGGAAATAGTTAAAATGTAATGAAAATAAACGTAATTAATAAAAAAAATCACACGTAATTTATATTTAGTTTGATTCCACTTAGTTTAATGGAATTGACCGGTTTTGGCAACTCACTGCCATCCTCAAAAGTTGAGTCCTACTGAACCGGTTGAAGCCATAAAACAAGTGGAATTAAACTAAATACTCGTATATATATTTCTAATTGCATCCCGAGAAGTTAAGATGTTTTATCCCTTATAAACTTGGTTATCCATCGCGTGAGGAACACCAGAATAAGAGAGATATGTGAGGTTGAGGATATTATAAGATGGAGCAGTCAGCGAAAAAGGGACTGGTACGGTCATGTTCCAAGAATTGACACCACCAGACTCCCCTATATTGCATTGCATAATCAGCCTCATGGGACTCGTCTTCGTGGAAGACCTAAAAGATGGAAGGACTACTGGGAGTCTACCTCACAGGAGGAGCAACACTCTTGAGAACAGACCACATAGGTCTACAACAAGGAAGAAGAAGAAGAAACAAGTTCACTGTACAATCGTGATCAGTAATAAGTTTTAACTTCACATTTACCAATACCAAATAGTTCTCCTTTTATTATCTTTACTACTGTCATACAACAATAATCAGAACAAATTTCAAAGTAATCCAGAAACGTTCAAGGGGCTTGCGCATCTTGTGCATTTTGAATTACTTTCGGAGTGAATCAAAGTATTCCTCTCTCGCTCTCTTATATTTAAAATATTCTCGTACTCTTTCTTGGTGACATTCGGGTTTTTACCTTATACGAGTATATTATATGGGATTTTTTACATTATTGTATTTATTTAATTTCATTATTACGTTACCAGTTACTACGTTAACAGTTAAAACCTGGGAAATTCATGAATCATTTATTGACCTTCTGAAAATAATTCATAGTTATGTATGTTCACCATAGATGGCGCTAATGTCGAATTGTATGGTATGTTTGATTTAAGCATGCGCAAATCACTTGCGTTGTAGCGTGGTATAGATTTAAATTCAAACTCAATGTCTAATATCATTTAATACACAGTTTATTGAAAATACAAGTATCGAAAAAACGTTTGATGAACCAGCTAATAGCAGGCAACGCAACGTTCGGGCAGGACAACGTCTGTCGGTTCCTCTTGATTGTTTATTTAATTATGAGTACTCAGCAAAGGGTTCATCAAAGAGCAATAGATCAAAACTAATCCCCTTGTTGAGTTTTGCCCTGGAGACCTGCAAATGACTTAATATTACATAATTAATACGAATGAAAACGTCAGTTTTATACAAGTTTTATTATATTTTATGGGAATGAAATGTTTTGCCCTTCTAAGGCATTATCATTTTATAATGACGTTGAGGACATTTGATAATGCCTTAGAAATTTTTAAAAAATTTGTAAAAATATGTTTTTCTTAGAAACACTTTATTTCGTCCCACCTCAAATAACTTATTTTTGATTTATATATAATAATATAATTTATTATCCCCTAACTATATAACCATTGTCATAAAATTTCTTAAAGAGTTCCAAGAAACACTTTCCAATATTTCTGGACCTACCCAAAAAATTCCTTGTTAAAAATGTATGAAGACACATCAATTTTCGTTAATAACCATATTCTGCTCCATGTACTGAACTGCAACGAGTTGAAGTTTCGTCACATTTGATAATGCCTTAGAAGGGCGAAACATTTCATTCCCATAAAATATAATAAAACTTCTAGAAAACAGACGTTTTCATTTATATTAATTATTTAATATGGAGTTTTACATCACTGTTCAAGAATCAATAAATAAATATAATACGTTTATTTGAACGTATAAATATATACGGTTAATATTTGAATACATATTGTTACTGTTATAGAATTATCAGTAAATGTATGGCGATTCAATTTACTATTGCTAAATGCTTTGTTTGTCCACATTATGTCTGCAAATAAAATACAAACTGCATATATTTGTACTAAACTCGTATTATGTCAGCAGCACTTATTATTCATAAAGCTGTCATAACAGAAATAGAATTTTTTCACGTTTTATAATGACGAAAGAGAGAATCTTCCAGAAAATTAGCCTAAATTAAAGAATTTTGTTTTCTGATTTGCAATTTTCTAACACCGTTGCGTAGTCAATACCAATGTTAAGATAATTGGGGCATATTTCGTCGGCTGTTTTTCTCCCGATTTCACGTTGAATTTTACGGTGACAGAAGTAACAGTGGCACAATTATTTAAGAAATATCCGTACTTAGTGAAATAATGAAATCCGTGCCGTATGTACCGCGCGGATAACATACTGTTATTTTACTTGGACGACACCGCGACCCTGAAGATTATAAGTGTCTTTGAAGTTGGTGGCTGTGCTAAAGAGGTTCGTACGTAAGTAGGCACCTGCTTAGTTACTTGTAACCGTTTTTTGCGTTTTTTACGGCTTATTCAACGCAAAACAAACAGCAGTGTTCCAACTTCAATTAACTTGACATTTGCTTAAGTAGGTACGGACATTATTGGTTACGGGATTACCAAAAGCGTTTAAGCCGAGTTAACTTATTGTGTCAATTTGTCATTACGAGTAGATAAAGTAAAATAATAAAGGTGACGTAAGACAACAAAATCAAATACACTTTGGAGAGACCTTAATAAGGTGGTTTCGTATATTTAAATAATTATCATTTTGTTCTACCAATTACAAAGGTATAAAACCTTCGAAACATGCCAAGAAAAATAATCCAGGAAGACGAAAATTTTGATTTTTGTAATTTAATTTAGAAGATTAAATATTTAATATTGTTATATAGCTTACATATTTAATATATTATTTCAGAACGAATTGCATTTTGACTTATAAATTTTGGCTTACAGATGTTCAGCTCACATGAATAATCATCATACACGTATTGGAAACATTGTTGAAAATGTGGCAGCAAGGCCAAATATTAGGTCCTTACATATGAAATTGGCGTTTTGCCGTACTGGCAACTTTGATCTCAAATATCTTCTCATTGGTTAGGAATTCCAAATTCAAATTTATACAGCTATTTACTCAAGTATTTGTGTTTTGAAAATTATAATTCATTTGTTTTTTCCTTAATTGTTTTTTTTCTTTGCGTCACTCAGTTTACAAAATGGAAAACTTGAAATATCGCGTTATTTACGAGTACGAGTTCCACCGTGGCACCAGTGCTGCAGAAACGGCTCGAAGGATTAATTATGTGTATGGCGACGGTGCCGCAAAAGAAAACACAGTGCGTTTTTGGTTCCAACGTTTTCGTTCTGGAAATTTCGACCTGCAGAACAAGCCCCGTGGACGGCCGGAGACCAAAGTTGATAATGAAGAATTGAAGGCTATTGTGGAAGCGGATCCATCGCAAACCACGTCCGAGTTAGCTGCAGGCTGCGGTGTTAGTGATAAAACTGTTTTAATCCACTTGAAGCAAATTGGGAAGGTAAAAAAGCTTGAAAGGTGAGTACCTCACGAATTGAGTGAAGCAAATCAACAAACGCGCGTTGACTGCTGCGTTGCATTACTCAACCGGCACAATAATGAAGGGATTTTGAATCGAATCATTACCTGTGATGAAAAGTGGATCCTGTATGATAATCGGAAGCGCTCATCGCAATGGCTGAACCCTGCCGAACCAGTCAAACCATGCCCCAAGCGAAAATTGACTCCAAAAAAGTTACTTGTGAGCGTTTGGTGGACTAGTGCTGGTGTCGTTCACTACAGCTTTCTTAAATCTGGCCAGACGATTACGGCAGATGTCTATTGTCAGCAACTGCAAACCATGATGGAAAAGCTAGCTGCTAAACAACCGAGGCTGGTTAATCGCTCTAGGCCACTGCTGCTTCATGATAACGCTAGACCACACACTGCACAACAGACGGCTACCAAATTAGAAGAGCTTCAATTGGAATGTCTAAGACATCCACCGTACTCTCCGGACCTTGCCCCAACAGATTACTATTTTTTTCGAAATTTGGATAACTTCTTGCAAGGGAAAAAATTCAACTCCGATGGGGCAGTCCAAACCGACTTCAAAGATTTTATTGATTCCCGTCCGAATGTTTTTTTAGTAAAGGGATCGATGAACTACCTATGAGATGGCAAAAGTGCATAGATATCAATGGTACATACTTTGATTAAATAAATATATTATATTTAAAAAAAATCAACTTTATGTTCCTCCCATACAAAACGCCAATTTCATATGTAAGGACCTAATATATCTCCCATAAATCATATCTCCCATATCTCCCATCAATGAACTTCTAGAAAACAGACGTTTTCTTCTTCTATATATAATTGTTCAAGAAACTATTAAAATTAATCAATGTGTTTATGCGAGTGCATATTTAATTTAACGGTCAGTAGATAGTATTTTTCAAATAAAATAAAATCAGCTTATTTTCTCTAACTAACTAACTAACCATTACGCTGTCTCCCCGAAGGATAGACAGAAAGAATGGACCATGCATGTTCTTTCCTGGCATACTTTTCTCACTTCCTCAACTTTCTTACATTGTGTCATGCATGTACGTCGACATATCCGACTTCTCACGTGGTCGATATTTAATATTTAATTCATTTGATCGTGCCACGTTTTCCTCTGATATTGTCTATTTCTTATTCCGTTTACGTCGTATACATACATATATTTTCTTTATCATTCTTTCTTCATTTATTTTATTAATGAATCCACACCATCTTAATGATACTTTCATTATAATATTCATAACACATTTATTCTCACTGATTTCACTTAATATATTTGCTTTTGACACTATATCATTTACAGATCTATCACACATTCATCTAAGAGATTGCACTTCTACTGTATTCATTCTACTTTCATCCTTCTGTTGACAGTTCTCTTTCTTATATAGTTAACCTTAAAATTTACACGTTCACCTCAAAATTAATGGGTTGTAGGCATATTTGTTCCAGAATTAGAAATATCGTGATGGATACTTCAAGTTAAACAAACTAAACGTTGATTGTAAAGAATCAATGACAAACCGAGAGTTGTCGTGTGTTTAAGATTTCAGAGAACGTCTTTATAAGATTTACGTATCATTAAAAAGTGAAATCTGCTAAATGGAAATCCATGTAGTTTTCCCACATTGTATTTGAACTTCGATATGCTTTATTGCTTTTCCACCAAAAACGTTTTGTGGTATTCCGTTGCTTTTCTATGAATGTTAAAGTTTTTTCTATACTTGACATATGTTAATTTAATTATATATTATATATCATTTTTTTACCTATCTAATTAACTAATTATGGACCGCTATACTGCTCTGTCTTGACATACCTCTCGAGTTTTTCAACATTCATATCGTAGCACGCATGCTCGTTAATTTTTTCGACATCGATTGTATAAATTAAACATAGCAAAACGTATATTTTTTTTATATAATGTTAATTGTTCGGTAATGAGTTAAATAACTTATATGAATGAAAATGTATAATATATTTTATATAAATTTAATAATATTTTATGGGAATGTTTCGCCTGGCTGATGCATTATCTAATGAAGCAAGAATCAAAAGCGTAATTATTTGTCTAACAGAGATAATTTTTATGACATTGAAATATGTTATTCCCATAAAATATTATATAATAATTACAATATAAACAATATTATGCGCATATTATTATTAATCATAATATATATTTTTTAATTTTAATTTCTTTTTATAGTCCATTGTTTTGGCCGAAATTTAAAACACTTTTAATATCACAATTTCTTTTTATTCACGGAGAGTGTCACGACAGCTGTTTCGCCAACCAATGTTGGCATTATCAGATGTTACAATAATCTAAAGTAACAAATGAAATGTTACGCATCTTCTGGACTGACATGGTCAGCAACACAAACGTTCTCCATAGAGCCAGAGTTGACAGAGAGTTGCTGACCAACATCAAAGTCCGTAAGGTGTCCTTCTTGGGCCATGTTCTGAGAGGCGAAAAATACGCACTGTTACATCTGATCTTAAAGGGTAAGATTGAGGGTCGACGAGGTGTTGGGAGAAGGCAGGTTTACTGGCTGAGGAACATCCGAGAGTGAACAGGGCTGAGGACCGTGAAGGAGCTGTTCCGAGCTGCCTAGGACAGGGAGGCCTACTCAAGGGTGATAGTTAACGTTGGGGAGACCTTACAGGACACAGAAAGAAGAAGAACAAATGAAAAGACTTAGGGGAGCACGGGTAGGAGTGAACCACTTTTTTTTAAAACCGTTGTTCTGGGGAAAGGAAACAAGATAAACCAGCAGAGTAAGCTCCCTATGTTAGCTAAGTTTATTGTTTATGTGATGGTAATAAAACAAATTTGATTATATGTTTAAGTTCTTTATAATTTGAGTAAATACAGCAAGACACCTACTGGCTCACTCCTACCCGTGTACGGGTAGGATTGAACCAAGTAGTTGGTTGAGTTGAACCATTTACATGATGGTGGTATTATTAAAATAAAACCAGCTAAAAGTATAACAATGTTTATCCTAAATATTTATTTCACTCAAGGTAATATAAAAATAATGTAATCAAAGTAAAAATAAAGAGAAACAAGTATTAAAATATTATAACAAATTAATGAAGGTAATAAAAAAGTCGAAAAATCAACGAACGTTAATACAATCAAATTGAACCGGAAATTTGTAATGGCAGTGTTGTCTTTTTGTTGTGCCTGAATACCTTGGCTGGGGAAGTGTCAATCTAACATCATTTAGAGCTACCGTAGAAATATCAGGAATGTCTGGCATCATAAAAAAAATACCGTTTTTACGCAGAAAACTAATGGTAATCTCTTGTCTTACATTATCAAAACTTAATACCTTCCCAACATAGTATATTTTAGACTTTTTAGCAATAGTAAATTTAACTAAGACGAAGCTCCCTTCACCAGGATCTCTATTGAAATCATTATGTACATCATCCTCTTGAATAATTAAGTCTTCAAATTCACAATCTGAATCTGATGAATCCTGTAATACTGATTCTTCTTCTGATTCATCTTCGCTGATCATCAAGTCTTGATGAATATTTCTGGATTTTTTAGCCAGCTTTTCATTACATGTCCATAATTTCCTCCGTTTCAGGAGTATCCGTAGCAATCATTGATCGACCTTTTTTCCTTCCCTTTCCTATGTCACTCCTTTTTCCTGCCTTTGAAATTCTGAGGGCTAGCAAATATACCAGATGATGACGGCTGATCAGCTATGATAACAATGTCGTTTTGTCCGACAGCTTGAGAAGACGAAATGATGTGATGAGTTGCGGAAGAGATGGACTCTTCTATATGCATAGCTCTGTCTGTAACAGTGCACAAGAAATCTACTTCTGTAAACTCTTTCCTGCCTTTATTAAATTCAGTGCATTTTTCATTTCAGTTTCGATAGTCTTTGCATTTTCTGTTTTTCTTTTATGTATTCGAGGCATTGTTGTTACCTGCACACAAAGGAGAAATAATAAAATAAATATTTTAGATTAAAGTGACTGCGGGGTAGGAATGAACCATGGTTCAATCCTCCCCAATCGAAGTTGGTTCAGTCCTCCCCAAGCACCCAAAATAAGTTAAATAATTTCCAAAAAAATATTTATGTGTAATATGCACCACAAACACACAGTTCTAGGTACAATATAATTTAGTACTTACTTTTGAGTCACTTTCCGTTGTTTAGAACTAAACAGTAAGGTGTCAAACCCTTCATAAAAAGTTCGTAAATTTCACTTTAGCGTCGAAAAGCGCGAGCGATACTGTCAGCACGTGAACCCGTGAGGAGATTCAGGCGGCAATTGGATGTGCTGGACGAGCACGAGTATGCGACACGTTGGTCAAGTTTGAACATGTTTCGAATCGTGTTTCACAGTAATATGGTAAATGGTTCACTCCTCCCCGTGGCTCACTTCTACCCGTGCTCCCCTACTATTTAAATAGTAAGTCTTTTCATTTGTTACTTTAGTTTATTGTAACACCTGATGATCTCAACATCGGTTGGCGAAACAGCTGTCGCGACACTCTCAGTGAATAAAAGGAAATCGTGATATTATAACAGTGTTTTACATTTATTTATTTTTTCTCCTTGTATACAACAGGTCGCTTGAACCCAATGACTGTATACAATTTATTTAAGCTATTATGTTGATTCTCATGACATGTGATAAGTACCCAATCTATCGCCATTTTATTGTCACGTGAATTCTACACCAGACCAATGACAGTGTGACAATCACACTGCCATCGCCGGGAATCGAACCCGGGACCTTGAGAATGGAAGTTGGAGCTCTTACCACTCAGTCACGAAGGTCGACTTATTTTTTTTTTATTACAGTTATTTATTTTTTTATTACAAAATACTCGTAGTTGGAAGTTTTTTTAATCCTTTTTTTAAATATTTCCATTAGCAAAATATTGTACATAAAACGTTGGTGATGATTACGTTCTGCGGGCAAATTGAAAGATCGAATGGACAGGTTAATTGAAGTAGAAAATTGAGTTCAATTACACAAACATGGGTATCTGCGGACATAATTGCCGACGGGAAGATTTCCAGCCGGAGTCACGCGAGATGTTATTATTTTCATTTGAATTTCACACGCCGCTTCTATTCATCTAAGATGTTCCGCCAGTTTCTATTCGCCTACCGCCCCGTGCCTCAACTTCTGCCACTTTACCTTCTCGTTCTGTCTCCATCGTTTCTGTTCTAAAACTGGTGGCAACTTTCGGTCCGCAGCGAACTGGCGCGTGATGCGACATGACATGGATATGACCCGACAAGCTGAATCTTGAATGCATTTTGATCACCGAGAGCTCATTTACGTGGATAGGCGAAACCCAGAGAAGTGCAATTATCATCAGTCACTATAAATTTGTTACCTATGTTCGTTAGAAACGCCATCAAACGAACCAGAAATGTTACATATTAACGTAATACTTTGAAATATGTAAATACGAATATTCCGATAAATACATTGTCAAATGCAGAAATAACCTTCATATACTTTCTGTGACTTTTAATATTGTAATTAGAGTACTAACTCAAAAAAAATGTCCGTTAAACTTTGAATAGTACTAAAAAATAGTACTAACTAGGTGGTGGTCTAGGGGATAGAACGCTTGCCTCCTGATCCAGGGGACTTGGGTTCAAGCCTGGACACGACCAGATTCCTTCTTCATAAAAATGAGCTATTTTCTGCTCACATTGAAGATTGTAATAATAAATTCTAATATGATTGATTAAATCCTTGGTATTAGGCTTTTTACAAAAAAAATTATAATAATAGCATTTACGATTATTTATATAAAAAAATGATTTTTTTTTATATATAATACTTTGTATACGACACTTACATTTATATAAAAAAGTTAATATCAAACACGTTTCCAACTAACCAGCCCTTCATCAGTGATATTATGTAAATATTATAAAATTGTTTACAAATATGGTCAGCTTTGACAGATGTCATAAAGATTTATTTTGTAACGTTTATGCTTTTGTTATAACAAATATTATGAATAAATTTAAAATAATAATTTAATGTTCTTATTGGGGTTCAGGTATTAACTTACAACAAAGGAAATAATATATTTTTGAGATTTTGGGAAGATCCGTATAACTCGTTTTTCTTGACCATCCATCCATCTTCAGGGTGGTAATGATAAACATAACCACCCTGAAAGTGGGGACTGCAACGATCTCCGAAACGTTGGTCCACAAAGCCGAGTTACGTGGATTTTCCCTAGATCTCAAAATACATATTGCTATCAACAAGGACTTGTGCGGAGTTGAAGAGAGTTGCCGAGGACCGAGCGGAGTGGAAGAGGAGATGCGTCGCCTTGCTGCAGACTAATCTTTAGATTGAAACCGGAGAAGAAGACCAACAAGATTCCAAAAAACATCAAAATTATCGTTAATATTTTTTACATGAGATCTATTAGGTTCTAGTTTAAACTTGTGATATATCTATCATATAGCTCTTGTAATAATCTCAAAGAGTTTGCCAGTCGAATGTGCAAACCTTTACACACTTACAGATGTGTGATATTCACATTTAAGCCTACAAACAAAGTCTCAGTATGTAATCTTATATTCAATTGAACGATCAAGAGGAATGTGTAGCTTGGCATTGTCCTGCACAACATTAATTACAAGCCTACTTGTAATTACACAGTTTCGTAATAAACCTGTATCGTCTTCTTACATAATTAGACAAGTCTGCACAAAAACACGCACTTACGTATTACGATGAATAAGCACAATATTAATACACAGGAAACTAATTACATTACTCACTATTTATTTTTTATTCATTCACTGATTTTGATAAACAATTAAATGATAAACTCAATAGATGTCTCTCCAATAAATAACTTTTCAGAATTCGTTAACCACCTCATTGAAATAAAATATTTATATAACAAAGAAAACGATAAAAAAATACAGTTTATTCATAAAATTTAAAATAATATATTACATTGAACTTTTCACACAAAAAATAAACAAAGGAACCAAATAAAATTAATGATTGTTACGATTTAATTTCGTAGAATTCCTTGTTATTTTCGTATATTTTCAGGACTATTTTCGGTTTATTAGTTCACCATTGTACGTATTTCCAGTATTGAAATATGGAGCAGAAAAGCTAACCCTCACTAAGTCGACCATAAGGAGACTCCGTGTAGCACAGAGGAAACACAAAAGAGCCATGCTACGTGTAAGACTCTCAGACCGGATAAGAAATACTGAAATACGTAGAAGGTCGGGAGTAACAGATGTCGTCGAAAAGGTAACTAAGCTTAAATGGTCATTTGCGGGAAATGTTGCCGAATTGGTAGACGATAGATGGACCAGAAGGGTGGTGGAGTGGAGACCCCGCGAAGTTAAAAGAAACAGAGGGAGACCCCCCACACGATGGTCCGACGACATTCGAAGAATTGCTGGCGATTGGATGCGAAAGGCAGACTAGACAGGAATACGTGGATAAGTATGGGGGATTTTTATGTCCAGCAGTGGACGACAACGGCTGTTTAAGTAAGTAAGTAAGTAAGTATGCCATTAACTAAATTTCTATGGCATTATTGTTAACATTGAAATATTTTCTTAATTATGGAAAAACAAGAAAACGTTTTGTTCGAATTCTATTAATTATATTCCAATAAGACTAAACCACTCGTAAACATATACAAATAAAATAGAGAACTTATAAATAAAAGTGTTATTTTATTTTATATCATTGTATTTTATATTCTTTTTTTGAGGATGTTGGACGATCGAAGTGTGCGCGGGAGATGCCTATTGGTGGCGATGAGGTTCGCAACCCATCACACCGCGTCTCCCGCGGGGCGAAAAGAGAAGGATGGAGTGCCGTATCGGTTAAAATGTGGCAGTCCATTCTTTCTGCCTACCCTTTCGGGAGACGGCGTGATGGTAAGTTAGTTAGTTAGTTATAAATAAAAGTGTGTTTTGTTGAGAAAATAAATACGAAAATTATTTCCCAAAAATCATTAAACATTTTTAACATTCGATTTATTCCAATTATCCTCATAAGCTTAATTAAATAACAATTACTCTTATCTACAGACTTGACTCCATCGTCTTTTGTTAGTACATATTGAATAATTATTTATTTTCATTTTTCATTTCATTCCATTTATTTATTTTAAACATATCTAAAGCATTAGAGAATTCTTTTTCCAATACACTAAAGATACAAGTGAGAGATACACAATTATAAGTAATACATAATAGACAAATAAAAATAGCGAGAAACATAAGATGCATGACAAATGAATAAAATAAATATACCAAACAATTATAATAAAGATAGTAATTCCCTCAGATGAGCCAAACTATCACAAAATATGTCAAACTCCGAGGTGATACGATTAAGCAAAGATATTTCTCTACCTACCGGCATAACCATTGGCAGGTTGGTTCTGCATCGTGGGAGATAAAACAATCTATGGCCCCTTTGTCGAAGATAATTGTATTATCTTCGACATTATTGTATTATCAAGATGTTTACACTGAGGAAGGATGAAAATAGTTCTAAATATGCATGTTTTAAAAATTTAGTAAGATTTTTTAGGTTGAGATTGTTCAAATAAGACATGTTTTTTTTGTTTCAAAGATTTGCCATTTTTTGGGACAAGGAATGTGCTTCTACGCGTGTTCTATAACTATAACACCCTGCAAAAGACGGCCAAACCTTCCACCGCAGTGGCCAAAGAAAGAAGGGATATAATGCCGTTTTTGGATAATCTCTGCAGCTCGATTACTATTGACTCGAAATAGGCCATTTTTTCCAATAGCGGAGAAGAATAATTGATCTTATTAATAATTCATAATGAATTATTACAACAATGGAAGGCAAAATGTGGTTAAGTGGAAAGAAATTGTTCTAGCCTGATATCATCAGTTTTGCTTTCGAATAGAACAACTCTTCTGTGTCGTTATGGATAGGTAAGAGTTTTGACGTTTCCTGTAAAGAATTCTGATTACCTTCCCAATTATCACGTAAAAGTTTAAAGTGAATCGAAAAAAAATTACTTTAAACAAGATAATCTAATGAGTTTACTAAAATCTCTGTGACGGATTATTTGAAATAATAATTAAACAAAACGATGTTTTTAATAACTACTTCCATTTTAAAAATACGCATTACTTATGTTTTATTATTTTGCGCTATTTTAAATGATGTAGAAATTATGATTACATGCCATAACAAAATTGTCCGAACGTAATGAAATCATTTAGTTAAAAATAATTATTAGGAGTACGTGTAATCGTGATCGTGCTTTCTATTAAGAGAAATGAATTATATTAGTAGCAATAAGTACTTTCTTATCTTGAGAAGAGTATAAGAGTATACACACCTACACACATTATGTTAATTATTAAAGTTTATATCTCTACGAATGAAAACGTACGTTTTCTAGATGTTTTATTATAATGTATGTGAATGAGATGTTTCGCCTGTCTAAGGCGTTACCAAATGTAAAAGACATGTTAAGCCTGTCTAAGACATTTGATATTACATTAGATAGTCGAAACATGTCATTCAAATAAACAATAATAAAACTTCTAGCAAACATACGTTTTCATTCGTATTAATCATTAAATATGGAGTTTTACATCAGTGTTCAAGAAACAATACAATTTATATTACTATGCTTCGTATGAGGCACTTAATTTGTGGGGTGGCATTATTAAAAACAATTAATACACTTTAACTTGTTTATACCTACGCCACTTTATTTTTGTCAAAACCAATTGGTTTCGCCCCCGCCAGAGCTTCGTAAGGGTTACAAAATAAACGGGAGCGAAACCAGAAATTTCTTGTTTCATTCAAATCACAATGTTTTATTGAAATCTTAAAGAATAATGTTAATAGATTTTTGTAAATGCATAATCATGAAGTTGAAATTATATTGCAATAAATGTCTAGAATATACTTAAGATTATACATATTAGTTGAAATGGTTTTATGTAGATATTGTCTGCTGTCACGCAACTAAGAGAAGTAACATAGTATGTTTGTGAATATGATACTTCTTAGTGCATAGAACAGGACTCGTCTATGTATATATTATTATGTTACCGGCCAAATTAGAGCTTGCCACAAACTAGTTCTCATTTTGAATTTGTTTTTATAAATAGAGGAAAATGTCTAACATAATAAAAAAATGGCACAAGGAATTTGGTTTAACAAAACCTCATTTGTTTATTATTTTGTACGAGCTGGTTTCACTCCCACCGGAGCGTCGTCAGGTAGCAGAAATAACTTTGTTTTCCTGACGAAGCTTCATTGAAAGCGAAACCGGTTAAGACTAAGAACAATTATGTTAGTGGTATTAAACAAGTGTTTTAATTTATTATTAATAATGTCACGCTGTTTTATATTTAAATTAAGACTATCATCCAGGATTTTAATCAACAACATTATTAATTTTTTTTACAATCTCCAATGCAAACAGAATATCTGTTCGTGTCCAGGTTTGAACTCGTGTCCCCTAGATCAGGGAGCCAAGCGTTCTGTCCCCTAGACGACCTCCATAAATTAAGTTACGAAAGTATATAATAATGTTTTGAAACATTATATAATCAAAATACTCGTACAACGGAACCTCTCATAAAGGAATAAAATCGTTTTTATTTCATATGAATGAAAACGACTGTTTTCTAAAAATCTTATTATATTTCATGGGAATTGCATGTTTCTTACATGGGGGATCTTATTGACTCTTCGAGCGGTGCTACGCTGGAGGATTGATCTGATCCCAAGTACCTATCCACACCTCCTCGACTTTGGTCTCCCCTGGAAACTATGTGAAATGTTAGAGATCGAGTGTGAATAACCTCGGTGGATAATATTGATGCATAGGCTAACGTAGAAGGACACCTCGCCAACCCGTCTGGCAAGCGTGGCGTTGTAATGCCAACCACCCCCCGTATGACATGTCATAGATGGAGAAGTATGGGGAAGGCCTATGTCCAACAGTGGACGGCATCGGCTGTTAAAGAAGAAGAAGAAGACATGTTTCTTCGGCTAAAGCATTATTAAATGTCTCAAATTTGATAAGGCTTTAACAAGGTGAAATATGTAATTCCTATAAAATCTAATTAAACTTCTATAAAAAAACTACCTTTTCATTTATATGAAATATTTAGTATGGAGTTTACATCATTGTTCGAAAATTATTATAATAAATTCGTACTTCACTAAAAAGAAATCGAATTCGTTGATCGGCGAGAAAAAATATATAAAAAGTATTCGAATTTTAAATATATTTTTTTAAAAGATATTTGAAAGAAGACTTCAATCAACACGTAGATGGGTAAAATCTATAAATCTTATTTTATCATTAAATCTATGGCGGGTATACTCATTGATATTTCCATCGATGACCAACAAACCACAATAACAATTTAATATAGCATAAGATGACATAATATTAGAAATAAATAATTAGTCATAAATAAATGCCACTTGAATAATTAAATTTCAGCTATCCAGAATATTTATTTAAAATCGTTGGCATTTGAAGAACTAATATTTATTTTACGCAATTAAATACAAGCTCGTAGAATATATTAATGGATCGGCACTAATCAGAGATAGATTTAGTGTCCGAATAAATGGACCGCAAAGCTGTGGATGTATTAAGTAACGTGTGTTCTCGCAAACATCTTAGTAAAGAGCAAAAAACACATCCTGTACGCCATTAGTGAATCACTTTATTTCATCTTCAGTTTGAAGCGGCAAAAAGCCTTCGAGTGACTATTTTATTTATTGAAGATTATGTCATCTAAGCAAGTACACATCTTTGTGCGAGTGTTCTCACTGCTTGGTCGCATGCAGGTATACACAAGTGGGAGATTTGAATAACAAAGGGTCTGCAAACACTTCCTTTAAGCTATTATCGGCAACTCCAGCCAATACGCGCATTAATGTGTGTGTTTATGAAATATTTCGTTGAAATTTTGCCACTTCGGAATGCTCAGAGGCGGTCAAAGGCGGACGTCTTAAAAGCGGTAAATTATGCCTCGAGGAGTTTGATTAATTTATTGTAAGATAATAAACTACAACGTGTTTTTATTACCTACACACGGACTGCCGGATTAATAAAGAGAACACTCCATATGTACTAAACATACGTATCGAGAGGAAACGTTTTGAGGTGAGAGAGATTTGTGAGTTTACGATGTAGAAAAACACACAGATCATAAAAGATTAATAAAATCTCACTACAAATTGAACGATATTTATTTTCCTCTTCGGCGTCCGGTGGGGATCTCATAAGCGGTCGTGTATGCCGTATGTCACCATTCATTCAGGCTACATGGTCCCTCCAGTATCCTCTACTGGATCCACTCCACCGAACGATATCCTTTCTTTCGCAAGTTTTTCTTATGTCTGCGTTGCGGACACGATCTCGGAGAGTTCTTCCAGTAATTGATATTAGGACCTTCATCTACGATGTTCTAAGCAGGCCCTTGGTTCGTACAGTGTCAGCCCGCGTCTCTATAGCGTTCGTCATGATAAGTCGCACGCATATCTTATAAATTCTGATCTTGCTGTCGATATGCATGTGCTTGTTCTTCCAGACCAGATTCTTCAGACACTCTGACATGGCAGAGGTACTGACTTGTTCTCGTCCTTCAGTATAAAGGTCATTGTGGCTGCATATCTCTACTCCCAAATATCTGAAACTCATTACTTGCTCCACAGTTATAACATCAACAGTCAGCTTACATCTTATAGGTTGTCTAAAATTTAGATTATATTTATTATAGTGAGGCTTTTTGTTTTGCTGACTGATAAAGCTATATAGCCTTTGTGATAGTGTGTGAAATTTGAAGAATTTGCGAACGATATTTATTTATTTATTTATTAAGGGTAACATACAGCGATATCAATAACATAAATATGAGAAAAACACACTAAGAATAAATAAAGTAAAGCCAAATATGCTACCACAAATATAAAATAAGATTATAGTTAACAGTTAACAGACGACAGTATAAAACGAGATCGAAGTTAAGCTAAGACGAAATTAGGGTAAGCAAAATATTTAAGAGTTAAAAATAATATTAGTAGTGGATGTGTAAACAACAGTGTTTTTTCGGTTATTTGCTTAAATTTTTCAATATTTGTTTGTATATTTTTAATATAACATTTGAAAAAAGATATATAGTCTCTTTTTTTTCTTCTCGACACTAACATACATCCCGGTGTGAAACATGACCTCTTCAACAAAAGTTATTCAATGGCTTCCGTATGGGCCATCTCTCTCAATTCTCCAGATCTTTTCAATATCTCTCAGTCTTCTTCCACGCAGATATACATATTATTTAATATGTATGTCCAGAGATTCTTAAATGATTAAGCTGTGTTTCACGTTTTTGTAAATATAATAAACGTATTTTTCATTTATTCAATTATTTAATAGCAATATTTTAACACAAAATTTTTAAAGCGTTCACGTTTTTTTGCGGTTTCTGCACAAGCAACAAAATAACTTATTATAACCCGCAAGTGTGTTGAGTGCTAAATGTTTATCCCACGGACATCTCAATCAGATATAACCGCAAATTAAAGTAATGAATGAATTGAAAAAAAAATCTCACAAAAGGACGAATAGTGCCAAACTCGAGAGAAAAACACCATTAATGCCTCATTAGAAAAGACGGGGAAATACTTAAACTCTTGAGATTACTAGCGTGAATGAATTTATTACTGTTTCGAATTGAGCAAATCCTTTCAAATGGTCTCCGTCCGGTTGAAATTAACATTAACATCACCTTGCTAGTAAAGTGCGAGTAAAAACGATTTATAATATATCACCTTGCGAGCCAGATGCAGGCAAGTACTATTAATAATATTGAGGTCTAAAACACGTATTGTCTAGTACAGTGTTTCTTAACCGTATTGAAAGAATCGCCCCCTTTGCCACGGTAAAATTATTAGCGTCCCCCCCCGTCCCCCCCCACAAAATGCGAAATTCTAAATTTACACTTTTCTCCACGTATGTATTTTATGCAATCGATTTCATGCTATAAATAAAAATAGGAGAAATAAAAATAAAGCACGTGATTATTTTTAATTTTTATAAACATTATGTGTTTATTGCCTTTTTTGTCATATTAACATTACACAAAACATTACAATATTATTTCAATTAAAAAAAGTACATTATTCTATACGAAATATTAAATTTTTAATAAAAAATAAAACATAAATTTAATGATATCCTTGAGCCTCATGTGATTGCGCCAATTTCGTAATATTAGGTTCAAATTTAATTCGGTGGATTCATGGAAAATAAATTAAATAGACAATATGTGCACCATCTAAAAATAACATTTTGTGTTAAATTATTTTAATTTTGTTATTTTATTTTATATCATTGTATTTTATATTATTTGTTTTAGATTTATTTTGTGGGTGTTGCACGATCGAAGTGTGCGTGGGAGATGCCTATTGGTGGCGATGAGGTTCGCACACCGCGTCTCCCGCGGAGCGAAAAGAGAAGGATGGAGTGCCGCATCAGTAAAAGTGTGACAGTCCATTCTTTCTGCCTACCCTTTCGGGGAGACGGCGTGATGGTTAGTTAGTTAGTTAGGTTCAAATTTACTTAAATACAATCTCTAATCGCCTTTTGGCTTATTTGTAATCGATTTCGATTTTCGTAATCTTATTTTTGTATTTCGACATAACGCCCACTGAAACTCCTGCAGCGCCCCCTAAATTCTAAAAAATTATAAACGCCCCCCCAGACCTCTAAACCGCCCACAAGGGGGCGCTGGCGCCCCCGTTAAGAATCACTGGTCTAGTACCTACTCCGACGACCAACGTGGATTTTCTTGTGGTCGGGATGGCTATAGAAACTATTGTATTTTTACGCGAATAGGTCAGCGAGACTGGCCTCACGAGAACACTGTCGTGTTTGCCGACTACAAGGACAGTTTTGGTTTGTTCAAGTGATTACCTAACGACAAGCGTTTCGTCAAAAATTATTTATGGGTAAATAAGTAAATACGGCCGTCATTACAAACGAATTTTGTTATAACACGTAATTATTTTATGGACCATCGCCGGGGGAGGACTGCATGAACACGCACGACTTGTCTCGCGTGTAAATTAGACGTCTTCACGACTCAATGTGAAAAAATAGCATTTGCCGATATTACAAACTGTAATCAATGTATGTAAACAACTTTTTATATACAACATATGTAAGGTTTATTTATAAGTATAAACACTTCCAGTAAATCAAACAATCTACTCGTATATATAATAGATTACAATCTATATAAATAAAAGGCAATGTTATTGGCTATAGGACCTACTCGACAAGACAAATCGTCACCTGAGAGTAAGAAGGTTCCAACTGTTAAAAGTAAAAAGCTGAGAAAAATGAAGTCAAAGTTTTGCTGGTTTCGGG
The DNA here is from genome assembly GCA_022606425.2 of Lepidostoma basale. Lineage (NCBI taxonomy): Eukaryota > Metazoa > Arthropoda > Insecta > Trichoptera > Lepidostomatidae > Lepidostoma > Lepidostoma basale. The sequence continues at coordinate 3,119,123 of JAHDVF020000010.1, forward strand.
TGTGTATCTTGGAATAAAAGGGTTCCATCTAAAGCAGATGAAACTCTTTTACCGAGAAGCGTGTATATTTTATTTGGCGACAGTTGGAATAATAAAGTTCTAAGTTTAAATGAATCCTTCTTCAGTGAATCGTGTGTTTTGAATGATCAGATTGAACTTGATTATTTTTGTAACATCAAAATGACGATCCTATTACATGTTTTTTTTAATTGTACGTATATATCGTGGGTATACTGGCAAAAAACGTTAAGTCTAAAATCGCTGTTTTTAGAAATCGAACATTTAAGTTTTCTTTAAATTTGAAACATATAAGTGTCGTTGTCAAAAGTCAATCGAGGGAATTTTTTTCAGCCGAAGACAATAAGTAGAGTTAACGTTTTTTTCCAGTACAAAAATGTTCAACAAGACTCTTCGAAAAATATTAAGTTTTTTGAAGCTTTTAGCCTGTATGAAATACCTTTTGTACGATTTAACGTTAAATTTATTTTTAAAACTAGAGAAAAAATCTGTTTCATTCGACTTCGTGTATTTTGCCAATTTGTAGAGCATTGTAAACTTTACAATACTGCATCACTAAGTCAAAACTGCCAATTTTCGACTTAACGTTTTTTGCCAGTATACCCACGATATAAGGTTAGTATGAACCCCTTTCACGAAAAAAAGCCAAATGTGAAATTTTGTTAGTTGGAACCCTCTTACTCTCAGGTGACGAAATGCTGAACCAATTGCGCCGAAATTTTCAATGTTTATTAATATTACTTTTGGAAGATTTAAATATGCATTTGAGACGAAATGAATTCTTAGTCTTCTTCTTCTTCTTCTTCTTCCTTATTGTAGACCTATGTGATCTGTTCTCCAGAGTGTTGCTCCTCCTGCGAGGTAGATTCCCAGCTGTCTTTCCATCTTTTAGGAGGTCTTCCACGAAGATGAGTCCCATGTAGCTGATTTTGCAATGCAATATAGGGGAGTCTGGTGGTGTCCATTCTTTGAACATGACCGTATCAGTCCCTTTTTCGCTCTCTGCTCCATCTTATAATATCTTCAACCTCACATATCTCTCTTATTCTGGTGTTCCTTACGCGATCTCTCAGTTTCATACCTGCTATCGTCCTCAGTGTCTTCATTTCGGAAGTCCTCAAACTTGTTTGGTCCTTATTTTGTCTGCCCTTGCTTGGTGTGAACTAATTTTGTTTGACATGAGTATTTAACTGTGTGTTATGTAATTCACCAAGAGAGGGCATTCGAATCGGTTTAAATGACAGCTGTCAATCGTCACTGGTGATCGTCACGACATTACTGCACGTATATGCAAACAAAAATTGAAATTATTAATTATTTTCTTTATTAAACATCATATATTTGAAGTGACACGTTAAATATATATTTTATTAAAAGACATAAAATAATGGATATCGAACATCAAAATTTAATTTAATTATTTTGTTGAATCGCTCTTTACAGCGCAATCATTACAGCGCGAGCTAAATCGATGTGAAGGGTACAGCTAATCCATCGTCATTTTACTGTCACGTGAATTTTACACCAGACCAAAGACAGTGTGACAATAACACTGCCATCGCCGGGAATCGAACCCGGGACCTTCGTTGTACCAGTCATACAGTAACCAACCACTCGGCCACGAAGGTCGTTGAAAATTATAGGCATATGCTCAAATATAGCAACAGCGAAGCGTTCTGGGGTCCCCTAGAATTTTATAAACAAGTGTCGTGATAATACAATGCTACCAAAAAGTTATTCAAATGGAAATATTCATTCCTTCTGTATATTGCAAGATCTCACTGATAGTTGACTATTGTTTGAGATAAATTATATATATTCTTAGTAATACAAATCAGTGGTTTCACAATTTTTAAGTAGAAGATATCCCGTTTATAACGACGTCACGACATTATTCAATGTGTGAGTTGTATAATTGAGTATTTTTCACCCTTTAGTACCTGTCTAAAGTGTGCTATCTACGTCATTACTAGAAAGCTGTTATAAAGTAGTATTCCGATCGAATAGATAATTTGACGTATCAAAGCTCACTATGAATACATTTAAGAAACTTGATTTATTCATGACAACTAATAAATATATCCACTGTTGATTTATTAGTATAAATTAAAATATCACATTTCAATATAAAGATTTGTAATAATTTTACACTTATAAAACACTTATATTGCCAATTCATTGTAAATTTATATAAAACTTGAGTAAAAACTTAAACTTGCTCTAGTTATTCCGAATTCCAAGGCCATTTTTACGTTTTTAAACGTACATTTTTTATCGAATCAGTCAATTGATTTTATCAGCTAACAGAAAATAATTTTGACGATGGGATATATACATGTCTCTTAAATGCTAGATATTCGCAGTTCGAATCTTGTCCGTTCATATTTCAACAATCTAGAAAAGTATCAAATGATTTTAATGAAATCTCTTGATGGAAGTTCATTTTAAATAATAATTAAATAAAAAATGTTTTTTAACTACTTCCATTTTTGTCTTTATTTCGACAGCGACTGGTTTCGCCAGGCTCGCTGGCATCGACAGACAATTGTGGAAGTAGTTAAATAACATCGTTTTGTTTAATTATTACTCTTCTTCGTTTAAAAAAAACACGATTGCTTTGAAATTTTGTTATTTACCGATTGCTTTGAAATTTTGTTACAATGTTGCATTAGCACACGTGGGCGTTTTTATCTACTTTTCTTTTTTCTTCTTTTTTTGAAAAAAAAAAACCCGATAGCTTTGATATTTTGTTATTTACCGATTGCTTCGAAATTTTTACACAACGTTGCATTAGAATACGCGCATGTTTATATAAGTAATAAAATTTTATTTTTATGTAAATCTTATTATGTTTTTTTTAACAAGCTTCAAAAATTTCACAATTAACAACACATAATATTACTGTCATACAATAATGACAAAAAAAAAAACAGAAACAGAAACGATTCTCGGGCATGCGCATTGTGTGCATTTTGAAATACTTTCAGAAAGAATCGAACAATTTCTATCTCGCTCTGTTGTAATCATAATATGGTCGTAATAAATAAAAATAAAAGATAAAAGATACAGAATGAGCCTGCGAAATGAATATAAATTGTATCAATTCTTATTTTTCTATAGACAATGGCATATTTCAATAATATGAAGTCGTAAATGTCAAATGAAACTGGACTATGTATAAATTATGAATACAAGTATACATAATAAGCAATTCGAATGTCACTCACAATAGTAACTTGCATATAAGTATGTGGCAATGCTGTAACTTAATACCAATGTTATTTACTGTTTTGAAAACACAATCCACCTGTATGTAAAGGTACGGTGTTCTTGACGCGCGCGTGTGTGTGTGTATGTGTGAGTGTGTGTGTGTGTCCATGTGTGTATTAACGTCGCGTGGATTTAGTATTTCAATGCATTCAAGAAACCTACGTTATATGGCTATTCGCGTAATAAATATAGTGGTACAATCTGATTTGCGGAAATTGTAGGTAGGTAGGTACCCTCATGGGAGCCGCATGGCTGATGGATGTACCGATGCTATCGCCGGCGGTGCACCTAGTGCCTACCTTGAGGGCACCGCAACAGGGACTCACTAGGATATGCATGAACGAATATACGAGTACTTTAATACCTTACATATATTGATTTTAATTATTATTTTTTTTGACACATAAAAATCTCTGAGAACGATTTAACAGTGACAACTTTTTTGCATAGTTACTTTTTCCCTGAATAAAAAATGGCAAAAAACCCATACTTATGAGAATCTATGCGTAACGATTTGAAAATGTTATCAAAGAGACGAGAGTCATCTAAAATACATTTATTTTTTCTTATAAATTAAGGAGTGGTCTTCTACCAAAATATTTGTGTGATCAGGTTGCTTACAATTATTAAGTACATGGGTACCCAACAAGAAACAACACAAATTTTAGAATTAATAGAACACTATCAAATAATAGTTTTTAATAGTTTTCCGCAAGTCATAAAGGACTTGCGGAAAACTATAATATGTTCACAATTTTCGCAACAAATGTATAGTGTCCGGTCACATTTTAAAGGTATTTTTGGTTAAAATTCTTCCTTGTATGTTTATTGCCTTTTTTGTATTTTTTGTTTTGTTTTTTACTATACATCAAACTATTATGTCATTTATCTTGTATTAAAAATGTTATCAATTAAATTTAAAAATTAAAAATAATCGAAAATTTTCCCTGGGAATAACACAATAAAATATAAATGAAATTTTATTTAAATGAATACAAATACATATCTTCCATTAAATAATGTAAGTTCTCATGTTAGTATCTCTGAAATAATGGTTCATTTATAATATTAGCTCTAAGAATGAATATATTGATTTACTTTCGTACTAACACGAGGAAGGGGGTAAGGAAGTTGCCTCCACGTGTGGTGTTACTATTACCATACAACCTAACATCCGGCGCCCCTGGAAACGACACAAAGTTGGGAAAACCTTCCACCACAATGACAAGAGAAAAGGAGTGATAAGGCCATTTTCAGACTCAATTCTACAAAACATTGACATGAAGAAGAAGACTAACTTATGAATTTTTATAATTTCCAACAACTAATAATAAGATTTAAAATATCACTAGAGACGTGATAAGAAAGTTTCAAGTATTTAAATTATATTTTCTCAATTATCGTTTCCGTACAGGAAGGCTTGTCGCAAAAATAAGTGCATGTTCACACTTACAAATCCTAAGTCATGTATTGGTTGGAATTTTTTTATTTTAATTGGAGTAATTAGTCAATTGAGATTAATTCAAAGCTCACAACGAGGTTTTCTTTATTGTAAAAGTTTTGCCAAAAATATTAGCTATAACAATCTATTACGAACATCTGGTGCACATTAAATTATAAGTATCTAATTTCACTACACCTTTTAGATTTTTTTTTTAATGATCAGAGGAACCGGCCATTCTCATACCATATGCAAATAGGCATTAAAATTAATTAATTCCATCTATAGAGATAAAATTAGAGTAGATCACCTCGACGGTATCACTAATCAGAGATCGATCTGCGGAGATAGTCGAGAGCCTTATACGTGTGTAATGGCCACACCGCCAGCAAATTTATTTGTGTGTTTCGAAACGCCGATTTCCCGTTGTCGAATGTGTCCTTCAAGAACAGATTCCACGAGTCATTGAGTGAAATTAATTGATCATTGACTTGTCCTATCATCGCTCTCCATGCAGGTGGCCGCGGGCAGCGAGGCAGGTGGTACCGGGCAGTTGTGCTCTCTTGATTCAACTCTGCGAGTTGTCTATCGATTTCTAAATGTTTTGGCAGTCTGCCAGTGGCTCCCTTCACCCTGCGGGGTGCAGGGTGCGCTTTGCTGCACGATCACCCCGCTCGCGACAAACAGGAACGCGGCTTGTGTGACTGCATAACAGCATTAGCCTAACAAGGGGGATGCACGACGTATAAAATTGATTTCAAGGTGAGATTTTACAGGTTTATAGTACCCCCTTAGAGTCATCCATAGTCAAAGTAAGAAAGCGTAATAACTAGCCAATTTATATAAAATGACCTTCAAAGTTTCCACCATTGCTTACATAAATTAGAAAAATCACTACTAGCTTCAATATTTATGTGGCTTAGAGGATAACTTATCTTCCATCTATACTCCGCTAGCAGCCTGGGTCTCCGGTTCAATACCGCGTCATGCTCTTCTTCTTCTTCTTTCGGTGCCAAGTTAGGTCCCCCAACGTTGGCGATCACTTCAACAAAGGCATTTCTATCCAGCGCCACTTAGAACAGGTTCTGAACTCTTGTTATTCCTGTCCACTTTTTGATGTTTCGCAGCCTTCATCCAACTCCCCAACGTCCCTCCACTTTACCCATTAATATCAAACGAAGGATGTGGTATTTTTCTCTCCTTAGCGCATGACCCAAATATAAGATCTTTCTAATTTTCACACTCGATAACAGCTCTCTATTGGCTCTGGCTCTCTGTAGTGCGTCTGCATTACTGACCTTATCGGTTCACGGTATACGGATGATTCTGCGGTATATCCACATCTCGAACGCTTCCAACCGGTTCATTACATTCACTTTCAGAGTCCAGTTTTCGCAGCCATGCTCCTGTTTTTATTTATTTTTTCTAATATTATAATATATAAGCAACGGTGAAAATTTTAAATTCTGTTGCATTTTCTTACTTTGTCTATCAAAAAATCTTAGGGGTTTCTACAATCTTGCAAAATCCCAAAAGGATCAATTTCTTATGTCGTCCCCTCCCCTTATAGGACAACATTAACGGAGTTCATGATCTCGATCAAACGTTTTATCGACACCGATCCATTCCAACAATCATGACAAGATCAGATTGTAGTCTCTTGTAATCGATATGTAGATCTATGAATAATTATTATTACGGATCACATTCGATTCTCAAGTGACTCACGCTACAGCGAGATAAAGCACGCGTTTGCGTGTAGAAAAAGTTTCCGATCTGCACTAGCGGTAAAGAAAGGAGACGTGATTCATACGTCTTACGCGCTGGGAGTCATAAAAGATATTTTAATCGTGGATAACCTTATTTGGCTTAACAGATTTATTATTTAAAAAGAAGACGCATATGTACTTATGTACCTACACATGCAAGAAGTTACACTTCTATGATAAAACTGACTAACTAACTAACCATCACGCCGTCTCCCCGAAAGGGTAGGCAGAAAGAATGTACTGTCACACTTTAACCGATGCGGCACTCCATCCTTCTCTTTTCACCCTGCGGGAGACGCGGTGTGATGGGTTGCGAACCTCATCGCCGCCAATAGGCATCTCCCGTGCACAATTTTTTTTACACCTGTCTAAATTCTTTATAAAAACGAAAAAACTCGTATAATTTTAACATCAAAACAGTACAAACGTATTACGTGTCACAATTAACTATTATAAAGTGCGGCCACAATCAAATTGACCAAAACAATTCACATATACACGAAATATCTCCAAATTTACGGGAAAATAACCCAACCAAATTTTATGATATAAGAAAAAAAACACTTATTAAGTTTTTAAATAAAATTTTGTCACTGATAAATTTTTCACTACACAGTGTGGCAAAAATGAAAGATTTATTTATCATTGATGACTTTAAAAACGGTAATTTGTATCACTAATATTCGATACAGGTTCATTCTTCTTATTAAAAGTTTTTACAAATAAAATTGCACAACATATTCGAAATTACCCCACTAAAATGTGACAGTTCGTTGGTACTCTTTTATACTTTTTACAACTAACTTCATTCGTGTCATGTTTTCTCAATTTGTGAGTTGGCACGCGTGATGGCTAACTTCATAGTAATATAGTGCGCGCGCAGTTCTTAATTCTACCCTCTACTAAACGCGCTAAAAGAAGTATAACTTAAAAAATGGTAAATGCCGATTTAGCCGATTACCGACGATCTCGGTCCAAATTTGGCAGATGACAGTCGTTTAAATTAACGGTATTCGGCGCACGTACTATAAATCTTGAGATAAGCGTATTTTAGCGTTCCACTTAGACCTTTTAAAGACACAATTGAAGCGACCTCTTCCAAATTATGAGGTACTGTCGTGTCCGACCGAGCGGCGCGGGGTATAGTACGCTCGCTTTACGAGGAAGCCGCCTATGCATATTTGCCTAGAGCAAGCTGCCTAGGTTACTCGCAAAAGTGCGCCTGAGGCAGCCGAACCTTCTCACCTGACTTACAAACGAAAGTAGCTATTTTTTGCACCCGGTGACCGCAGGTACAGCCACATATTCGTATTCACATAAAAAAATGAAAGGTATAAATGATACTAACTTCTAAAAGTGATACGCTTTCGAGTACATATTGTAATATTACTCGGCATAATAGTGCCTGATTATTTTGAAATACTTGTTTAATTTTTTCACACGCCTTTTGCAATGAGAACTTGACAAGAATGGTGTATCGAAATAAAGATAAATACATTGACTCGGATGGCTAGTGCTGTATGCTTGCAGAACGTGGGTTTTTCTGTTTACTTAGAACAAATTGGAAAATAAATTAATAATAGCTTAAAGCGCTCGAGCAAAATTAATGAGTACCATTTGTATACTCCGCTAAATTACTGTCATGAAAAGTTTTTGAAACGTATAAGAAGAACGTCGAGTCATGCGGGGTATTTTTTTTATTTTCTGTAAATTCATCTCAATTCATTACATTTACGTATTTTACGATATGAATGGAAAAAAAGGAAACGTGTTAAAACGGATGATGATGCAGTTATATTCAAATCATCTCGTGGACAAAACTCTGAAAAATTAACATTATTTTTAAATATTCACATATATTTCAGCTCAGCTCAGCTCTAGCCCAAAAACAATTTCCATTCCGCGCGCCCTATATTTTCAATCGTCTTCCTGAGAGTTTCAAATCAATTAATGAAAAAGAACTGCTGTAACCAAATAAATAAAGGGGTCAACCATAGATGTAGAAAATGTTTTTTCTATTAGATTAAGAAGAGATTTCCTATCATAATATGTAAATTTATTATTACGCCTTTCCTAGCATTCAATTTTAATTATATCATCGTGTTACGATATGTCACTTACTAATGTTCTTCTCTGGTTTCAATCCTGATTGGTTTGCAGCAATTTCCTCCATTATTCTCTTCCATTTTTCCCTGTCTTGTGCGGCTCTTTTGAGATCTGCATATGATGAGCAGCGTACGTCCACCAACAGGTCCTCCAGGTACTCTCGGCGTGGGCGTCCCCTAGAGTTTGTCCCCTCGATCATACCCTCCATTATGGCATGCAAGAGACCTTCTTGACGTATTACATGGCCGATCCATCTTGCACGCCTTTCGGACAAGGTCCTGAGCAGGTGCCTTCCTCCTTCGATTCCTTGAAGAACTTCCTCATTCGTGATGTGGTCTCTCCAGGAAATTCCAAAGAGTCTTCTATAGGACCACATCTCAAAAGCCTCTAGTCTCCGCTTATCCCTTTCGGATAGGCACCATGTCTCGCAGCCGTACATCAAGACACTCCATACATAGGTCTTGATGAGGAGTATTCTCAGTTTTAGGTCTATATTATTTGATTATATTATTTTCGACTTTTTATTAAATGCAAGCCTAGCCTGATGTATACGGCTGTCGACCTCGCTCTTAGACCGACCGTCCCATGTTATTTTGCTCCCGAGGTAGACAAACTCCTTGGTGTTCTTTAGTGGAACTCCTGACATCACTACTCTCATCTGATGTTGCGTTACTAATGTTAGCATAAGATTACTAACAAATTCTAACAAACCGCTATGTTACTAACAATTCCACTAATATGCTAGTTTATGTATTATAGTTGTCACGAAACAGGCCATGCCTAGGGTGGCCAGTATGGTTCAAAAACTTTTTTTATAAAATGTATATCATGTCAAATTAATATTAAAATAACCAAAATTTAAATAATAATTAAATAAAACGATATTTTTTAACTACTTCCACTTTTGTCTTTATTTAGACAGCGACCGGGTTTGCCAGGCTCGCTGGCATCGACAGGCTGGGCCAAATATTTTATAATGCCTTAAAAGGGCGAAACATTTCGTTTCATCTAAAATATAATAAAACTCCTAGAAGACAGACGTTTTCATGCATATAATTTATTATATAAATAAACATGTTACTATTTTTTTTATTTCCATACTAATGGATAATGTTCTGGTTAATCTGTGGGCGAAACGTACTGCAGGGAGCAAAAGGCGCAGGATCGAGGAGCTTGGAATAAAATCATCAAGGCGGCACAAACTCTTCAAGAGTTATATGGCCATAGGAAGTAAGTGTATAAAACTTATAAATTATATAGTAAGTGTATTGGAACCTTACCTACTCTGGCAGATCCTAGGACAACTTGATTAGATGAAAGATTCTTCGGGACGAAGGGATGAACTGTAAATGCGGCACGGAGCAATCTATGCTGCGTTGTAATGCAGTGCCCGAGCTGCTCAGTCACCTGCACAGAAGAGAACCTGACATGAGTATTCAGAAGTGCGGTCCAGCTTGCAGACTTACATTTCTAACATTGACAATATGAAGATAAAGAAGAACACCTCAAATAATATTATGATTTTGATACAAAAAAAATAATTAAATTAATCATTGCGCCAATAACCTTTTATAACTAACCAACTAAATAACCATCACGACGTTGGGTTGGCAGAGAGGATGGACCGCCATACTGCTCTGTCCTGACATACCACTCTAGCTTCATATTCATACCTTGACGTCCTTCGTGGCCGAGTGGTTTTGACTGCCACCCCGAAAGTCCCGGGTTCGATTCCCGGCGATGGCAGTGTGATTGTCGCACTGTCTTTGGTCTGGTGCAGAATTCACTTGACAATACGATAAATTAGCTACCTATCACATGTCACGAAAATCAATTTGATAGCTATATCCTTTACTTCGATTTTGTTCGCGCTGTAAAGACGTAAAAAGCGATTCAACAAAACAATAATAATAAAAATAAAAATAATCATAATTATACATTGTAACATGCACTCTCGTCGATTTTTCCGACTTCAAATGTGGCCACCTTTTAGTTACAGATTGATTTGGCCATGCAATGCTTTCCTTTGTCTTCCACGGCTTCTCCTTCCACTCGCATGCTTCTATTCTTTAACTCGTCCATGCGTTCCACATGCATCCATGCGACCTTCGTGGCAGAGTGGTAAGAGCTCTGGCTTACATACCGAAGGTCCTGGGCTCGATTCCCAGCGGTTGCAGCGTGATTGTCACATTGTCTTTAGTCTATTGTGGAATTCACATTCAATAAAATGGCAATAGATTAGCTACCTATCACGCGTTAAGAGAATCAATATAATAGCTAAAAAATGTATTCAGTAATTGGGTTAAAACGACCTGTTGTATACGAAAAAAAAATGTCCAAAACATCTGAGGGAACCTTTTTTTAATTTTACGTATAATGCAATCAGCTGCCTTACATTTCTTCCTTATTTCATCATTCGGTATTCTATTATATATCGTTTTCTCGCACATTCTTCTCGACAAATAACATGTATTTTTATTATAAGTTTTCATGTAAAGTAAGAGTAATATTTAAAAATCTGAAACTTTTCATCAAATTGATGAAAATATATCTAAATACACACAAAAATATAAATAGCACCGTTTATGGCGTAAAATAAGACCCGTAATTTTAGGTCTACGTATGAAATATAAAATATTACCTTCATGTCATATTTCCGCTTGAACTCGATAGAGAGATTTATCGCAGACATTCATTAAACACTTTTACCATGTTTCCAACTAAAACAGTAAAACAACTTGGGAGAGCTAAAATTATCTATTTTATACGCGTATAAAACAATTTATGTGCGTAAATTAAAATTTATTTCAAAACGTTGTGCAACCTTATGCACCATGGAAAAGAAATACAGATATTAATTACTAAAAAGAACGGACGATGTTCAGAGTTGTGAAATCTATTAAACCAGCAATATTTTATAATTCCATAGAAGAAGATCTGTGGCATCGTGTATTTGTGATTTAACACGTGAAACTATGTGAATTTAGCTATTAATAATGTGAAAAATCAACGTGTTTTAAAAGTATAATATATCATCCATAACAGGTGAGTTAATTCATGTTTAAAACATAAACAAATGAATGTTCAAAACAAAAGTAAAAATTCTTTGCCACATATATTCTCAACGTTTTGAAACGTTTTGAATCAATTTCCATAGTGTTCAAAGATTAAGCTATGTATCTTAATACCTCACATTATATCTGATCAATAATGATCTAATAATAATGATCACCTCGGCAAACCTGTCCCTATCCTGCGCCGCTCGGAACAGCTCCTCCACACTTCGGATGTCGGATAACGGTTATTCTTGTTCGGTAAATATTTTATCTTGTTTATATTCTTTCCCCGATACTCGATATAATTTTAATTTGCACATGTAACATGTTTAAGTTTACAATATTTTTGGTTAGTTTATATCGTTTTCCCGATGATGAAGGTATAATACATTCGAAACATGTCGAAAAAAAAAATTAAAAATGGAAAAAACAGTTTTAATTTAAAATTTAAATTCGTTTTAATTCATGAAAAATCGCCATTAAATCCAAAACGTTAAGTGTATAGAATTGAAGAAAGTGTTTTTAAAACTAACTAATTAACTAACTAACCATCACGCCGTCTCCCCGAAGGCGTAGGCAGAAAGAATGGACTGCCACACTTTTCTTTCCTGACATATTTCTCTCGCTTCCTCAACATTCATACATCGTGTCATGCACGCGCGTCGATTTCTCTGACTCCTCACATGGCCGACATTCAATATTTGATTTATTCGATCGTGCCACGTTTTCCTCGGTCTTCCTCTGTTTCTGGTTCCATTTACATCATTAACATATAAAAAAATTTACCATTCTTTCTTCATTCATACTTTCCATATGTCCAAACCATCTTAATCATCCTTTCATTATTTTGTTCATGACACCATCATTCGCACCGCATTCACTTCTTATATTTTCATTCGACATTCTATCATACACAGAGTATTCACACATTCGTCTAAGAGATCTCATTTCTACTGCATTTATTCTACTTTCATCCTTCTTTTGCCATTCATTATTTTAAAACACGTATCAACGAACACAAACAAGCTTTCACCCTGTTTTTTTTCTGAGATAGCTAACATTGTATTGAATTTGACCATAGTTTCGATAAAAATGACACCAAATTTCTACACACAGTTAATAGCAATAAATTAAACAAACTTGAAAATTTAGAAATCCTCAAGTCGGTAAAATTGGGTGAAAACATAATTAATAATCAGATTCCTCCTTTTACTCCTTTCTTCTTAAATACTTTGTCTACATTTAATCTCCCAAGCTCCCATTCCTAATCAAATGCAAATTAATCATTGATTAATTTCTTTATGAATTATGTATTTTCAAATGTATGTTTTGTCTAAATTAAATTTTTTTATATTTTTTATATGATCATCGTGTATTATTATTATTTAATATTATTTATTAGTTTTTACTGTTAAAAAATATTTGTTAGTACCTACTTTTAACAAATAGCCCAGGTTAATTTTTAAATTTGATTTATTGTATCGTATTTTACATGCGTTTTTTATTAGTCTATCTTTGTTTAGTTTTTATTATATTTTTACACCTGAAGACGGAGGTATCCTCCGAAACATGTTGTGTTTTTTTAATATGTTTTAATAAATAGTGGATTAAACAAAGTTTTTCCTATGGAATTCCACAGTGTTAATGCCTTAGCGTTCAATAAGTTGAATAATGTTCCTCTTTAAAATCTAGGACAAAAAATGTGAAAGGCTAAACTTTGACATACCTTAAAATAAATCATAGTTCGGGAATTAGCATGGCACGTTCTATTATGGTAAGGTAATATGTTATCTTTACGAAATCAAGAAAAATATTTTTTTCTCTATGGTATTTCATTTAGATGTTTACACACACTCTTTCCAATAACACAGTAAATGTCACATACGAAAACTCCAAATTCTGCAATATAAGGCTATTCGTTTATAGCTTGGTGCGCCTTCATGGACCAGGATCACACAACTGCACCTAGAATCGGGAATCCCGATGATAGATGAATTCATTCTGAAACTTGCCGAACGTTTTTACAAAGGACTCTTCACATCCTAACCCCACAATAAAATACCTCTCAAATTACGACGCAAACACCTACAGCCGCCACAAGCGCCCAAAATTGATTCTCATTCAGAGTAACACTCCGGGCCACCAAATCATTCATCTTCCAACAATGTTCCCATCACACGTAAGAGGAATAGCCACATGAGCTGAACCACTGTAAGCCAAAAGATCCAACTCCAAGTCCAAGTCCCAGTAAATGTCACATCAAATAATTAATGGCAATAATACACATTTTTAAATCATCACAAATATAGTTTTCTACTTTACCATCATGCCGTTTTCCTTGATGGGGGTATGCAGAGAGGATGGACCGCCACATTGCTCTATCTGACATACCTCTTGAGCTTCGTAGATTTTTCCGACTTCGAATGTGACCGCTTTTAGTAATTAATTAATTTGGTCGTGCCATGTTTTCCTTGGCTGTCCTCGGCTTCTATTTCAATTTATACTGCTTGTATACAACAGTTTTACCATTATTTTCTCAAGCAGATAACTGGCTTTTCCTATTCATATGGTTCTATGTATATTTCCTTTGATATTCTTTTATTTCACCCTTTACATCGATTTGGCTTGCGCTGTAATGATGTAAGGAGTTTTTTCAACAAAATAATAATAATAATAATAATATGTCTAAACCAGAGGTTCCCAAACTTTTTTGTCCCGTAGACCCCTTGGCGATTTTATTATAATTCGTGTAGACCCCCTGCTTTCCTGATTGATTTTTAAAAATTGATTGCTAAAAAAAGGTCGCCACTGAATTCTGTACCTACTAACTGGAAGTCGCTGTGGAGCTAAAAAAAAGGTCGCCAACGATTTCCATCGTCCAATATTCCCCAAATGAGTTTAAAAAAAGGTCTCCAAAGATTATGATATTTGTTTTGCGTTTCAATATTCGGCTTCTATTTACTTGAAACATCTCTTGGACCCCAATTTACATCTCGCGGACCCCCAATTTTTTTATGCAACTGTCGTAGACCCCTGCAAGTTGTCGTGGACCCCTGGGGGTCTATACCTGTATAGACCACTTTGGGAATCACTGGTCTAAACCATCTAAGTCATGTTTTTATTTTTACTTATGTTGCAATCATAAGCCTTATATTTCTTCCTCGTTTCGTCGTCTAGTATATACTTGAGTTATAAACAAAAAAAAAAACTTTATTTTTGTTGAATTATTGAAACTAAAAAACGGCGCTCTTTAACATAATTAATTTTAAAAACCTCATATAAATTGACATTGAATACGTCAGTAAATAAGGAAATAAGAATTAAATAAATAAAATATATTCAGAACACCTTGACGTACACTTATCAAAGTATACTTAACACTTAAAAATCAAAATAAACAGTTAAATTGGGACTTAAAATCTACAACGGGAAATATTCAAACATTAAACGAATCAGAAGTCAAGATGTTTGCGGAATAAAATTATCGGACGCTCCTTATTATGAAATATATGTATTTCTAAAGTTTACTTTACAAAGCTCTCAATCAGGAAATACAGTTACAAGTCAATAAAATAACGTAAAGTGCATATATTAGAAATAGCAATCATATTTATTTGAAGTTAATGCTAGTACTAACTTGTATTCGAGCAATATAATTTAATGCCTACAGCGAATAATCAAAAGTAATACAGCGAATAACTCACATACATAAATATATTCCGTTATATATATACCTTATATGAATTTTGTAGTAAAAAATCTTAATATTATGCAAAGTAAAAAAAAAACATAACAAGATTGATAGGTTTGGGTTTATAAAATGCCGTGTTGTTTAGATCTATGTTATAAGAGACAGTGTTACAGAAAAACGGTTCCAGTATTATAGAATATTATATTTAAATTTTTAATAAGAAACCTATTTTTTAAACTGTTAAATCAAATCAGTTTAAATGATTAATTGTATCTCAATAGAGACGAAGATGTAAATTATTTGGAAGCAGAATATGGTAGTCGAGGCATTTACAGGACTTATGACCTGTCATTGGTTGGGTTAAGCGATCACTTTATGTTTAACAACATTCACCATTCCGCCCTTCTTACGACACCACGTCTGACAATTTTTTTGGAACTTGTACACCAAATATGTTAATATTTTTTAATAACTTCACTGTTGGTAGGTCCATCTACACTAGCGCCATCTATTAAGATAATTTGTAAGCATTAAGCCGAAAATCTTTATTACTGCAATGTGAAAGGCTTTTACGCAATTATCACATTGCTAGATAACGCCTGGAGTGAAACTCCAATTTTTTATGCTTTTAACTTGTACCAGTTTTTTATAGAATTTGTTTTTTTGTATACAAATACTGGATTTTTACCCATTGCGGGTTAATAATTTTTTAAGGATTAACTGTATCAAGATCTTCGTCTCTATTGAGATACAATTAATCCTTAAAAAAATAGTAACCCGCAATGGGTGAAAATCCAGTATTTGTCTACAAGTATTTGTATACAAAAAACGAATTCAAATCAGTTTATTAACCCTTAACGTACCGTGTTCAAAACAAAACGCTCGCTCCCATGTGGTAAATTCAGTTTACCGCTAACTTTATCTAAATATCAAGCATATGACTCGATGAATCAAAATTTAATTTATGTCATCTTGTAGGGAATTTCATTAGGAGTAGATCGATATCTATAACATACATGGATTATTTGAAAAACATATCATTATTAATTTTTTTTCTGGAACCATGCGATTTCTGATATGGAATGCGTCACAGCATACGAGCAACTGGACACCAAGTATAAACTTGTCTTGCGGCCGCGGCCGGCGGGGCGAGACTTTACGAGATTTTACGTATGATAAAGGCACCTAGGCAAAATGTATAGTACGTTCAAGACAACGAGTACGTATTAATATTTGTCCCTTTTGGTAAAGTGTTAATATTTTCACAGTTCTGATATTATTAAGTTGCGTGCTGCGTTTCCATCCACAGTCGGTATTATTACGTACCTATTGAAAAGGCCAAACATATAATTTATAATACGTTCAAAACAGCGAGTAAGTATTTGTCACTTTTGATAAAGTTGTAAATATTAGCAAAACAAATTCTACCTTAACACGAATGAAGGTGAGGGCAGTCTTAGAAATTTTTTTTTTTTGGGATGAAGGAAGTAATTTTTTGCTTTTTTTTTATTACAAAATATTGAGAACACTTCAATGGAGGATTACAATTTTTTTTATATTAGGGTCCATAGGTTTTAAGAAAATCAACTTTAAATTGGCAGTGGAAACTCAATTGACCACATGGCAACGCGACGGTTAACTCAAAAGACATTACAAACAGCAAAATATTTAACAGACAAAATACAAACAGCAAAATAATAAGTACAGGTAAAATATTATAAAAATACAACATAATAACAGGAACGCATTAGAGATGGTTCGACATTAGGAAAACAAGATACTTTCTAAAGTCAAGAGTATTTGTCCCCTGAACGTATCTTCACTAATATGAAAGACGTCGATCTCCGAGGAGACCGCGTTCAGCAGACTAATTGCTCTTCCCACCGGTATCACCAGAGACAGATTGTTAATAACTTTGTTTTATGTATCATTGTATTTTATTTTACGCGACAGCTGTTTTGTCAACCTATGTTGACATCATCAGGTGTTACAATAATTTTTTTATTATATATAAATATGAATAAATGTCTAGAAAAAGAGGTTCCCAAACTATTCGCCTTTAGATCACTTGCCTTTTTTTAATCCAGAAGAATCCCAGTCTACCAAATGTTCATTTTTCTTAAACTAACTAACTAACTAACCATCACGCCGTCTCTCCGGAAGGGTAGGCAGAAAGAATGGACTGCCACACTTTTCTTTCCTGACATATTTCTCTCGATTCCTCAACATTCATATATCGTGTCATGCATGTGCGTCGATTTCTCTGACTCCTCACATGGCCGACATTCAATATTTGATTTATTTGATCGTGCTACGTCTTCCTCTATTTCTGGTTCCATTTACATCATTAACATATAGTTTTTTTACCATTCTTTCTTCATTCATTCTTTCCATATGTCCAAACCCTCTTAATGATCCTTTCATTATTTTGTTCATAACACCATCATTCGCACCGCATTCACTTCTTATATTTTCATTCGACTATCATACACAGAGTATCTACACATTCGTCTAAGAGATCTCATTTCTACTGCATTTATTCTACTTTCATCCATCTTTTGCCAGTTCCATGCTTCGCTTCCATACATAAGGGTCGGTAGAAGAACACCATTGTGCACTGCCATTCTAGCTTTTTTGGATAGGTTTGTCATTTTTCTTAAATCTATTAATGTGGTTATTCATTTTAATTGATCTTTTTGAATTCTCAATTGAAAAGACATAAAATATAATTGAATATTTGGATTGCCAGATATGTCTTTATAAGTATTACGTACTATGTCTCAGATATATTATGAATATGAATACAGAACGTGTGAATGAACATTTTGACTTGATGTACTTGTAAATCTCGCGGACGCCCAGTTTTTCTCGATTAATTTCACTGTCAGTATCTTGAAATTTACCCTTGGGGGTCTATAAAGACAACTTTGGTCATGAAAATATAAAAACGTTTACTATAAAACGTTATTTTTTGCCCGACACGCTATAGTGACAAAAACTAAAAGTCAATTTTATAAAAATTATTCATGATTAAATTGGCTTTTTGCAAGCTATGAGCATTGTTTTTTTAACACTCGTATTTAAATACTGAATCACCTTTCTAAATATGTTTCCATCATACGCAAGGGATATAACCACGAGAACTAATCTTATTGTTACCAGAATATTCAATTCTCTCTCTCTCATCTGGTGTCGTGTCATGTCCCCCTAACGTAAGCGATCACTGCAGCGAAAGCATCCCTGTCGTGCACCACTTGGAACAGGTTCTCAACTCTGCTCATTCCTGTCCGTTCTCTTAAGTTTCGTAGCCAAGACAAATGCCTTCTCCCAACTCACCGACGTCCCTTTATTTTGCTCATGATTATCAGCCAAAGGAGGTGGTATTTTTCTCTCCTTAGCACATGACCCATATATGAAACCTTTCTAACCTTCACACTCGACAATTCGATTCCAAGTACTGTATAAAGATAACTATATAACTAACTAACTAACTAACAAACCATCACGCCGTCTCCCCGAAGGGGTAGGCAGAAAGAATGGACTGCCACACTTTTCTTTCCTGACATATTTCTCTCGTTTCCTCAACATTCATACATTGTGTCATGCACGCGCGTCGATTTATGTGATTCCTCACAAGGCCGACATTCAATATTTGATTTATTTGATCGTGCCACGTTTTCCTCGGTCTTCCTCTATTTCTGGTTCCATTTACATCGTTAACATATATTTTTTTACCATTCTTTCTTCATTCATTCTTTCCATATGTCCAAACCATCTTAATGATAAGATATAAGGCGTTCTTTATATGTAACATATAAGATTACTCTATATTAGGTATTAATTAATATGCTCAGTTTAATATACCGTTAAAACAACAAGCTCAAGTTGTCTTTTAAAATGGCTTTGGCATCGTTACGACCAGATTTGCCATTTGTGTATACCTATAGATACAATGTCATATAAAGAAACATATCCTTATGAATAAATCTTAATTAATTTTAAGTAACCCTAAGTTTTTGTTTAGAAACTAACTAACTAACTAACCATCACCCCATTTCTAAGGAGGGGTAAGCAGAAAGGGTGGATTGCCACAATGCTCTGTCCTGGCATACCTCTCGGACTTCCTCTACATTCATACATCGTACCATGCACGCACGTCGATTATCCGACTTCGAATGTGGCCGCGTTTTAGTAATTGATTAATTTGGTCATGCCATGTTTTCCTCGGTCGTCTTCGGCTTCTTTTTCCACTCACGCTGCTTGTGTACAACTTTTTAACCATTCTACTCTCATCCATTCGTTCCATATGTCCAACCCATCTCAGGGATCCTTTTTTAATTTTATCCATGATGCCTTACATTTCTTTCTCACTTCATCGTTCGGTATTCTATCATACAACGTTTTCCCGCACATTCTTCTTAGTGATCTCATTTCTACGGCGTTTATCCTGCTTTCATGCTTCTTTTGCCAGCTTCAAGCTTCACTTCCCTACATTGTTTAGAAAATATATAAAATATGAGTCTACCTACCATTATCGCTTTAGCAATTAATAAAAAAAGAGGTTTGTTATTTTCATTGTAAGTTCCTATTTAAAACAATATAGTGATATGCCTAAGGTAACTAATGTGGTTCTCAAGATTTCATGCAGTTTAATGGTCATTTCTCTAGATTCACAAATTAGGAATAATGAGAAATCTGATGAGACATTCTTAACGTGCATTTAGCCAAGTATTGTATTAGAGCCTTAATGGCGGATCAAGTCATATGAGAGAAAATTGTACGGATCCAGTCTCATTAGCCGAGTCTTTTGAAAGTGGTCAATTCGACTTCTATAAGTGATACGGCGCATATCGCCATCTCAGTAGGAGTCCGACTATTATACTGCCGGCGACAAAGGAAAAGTAGACATTT
Source organism: Lepidostoma basale (assembly GCA_022606425.2). Taxonomy (NCBI): domain Eukaryota; kingdom Metazoa; phylum Arthropoda; class Insecta; order Trichoptera; family Lepidostomatidae; genus Lepidostoma; species Lepidostoma basale. The sequence continues at coordinate 3,139,385 of JAHDVF020000010.1, forward strand.
AGTTAATGACAATGTATTGTACTGCGCGAAAATATTTGCACGTATACTCCTATGTAACAGGCAGAATAATAAAGTTATGCACGCTAGTCACCGGGCCGTACAATCAGACCTCTTCATCTTATTTGATCTCTTGTTTTTTTTTCGGTCCATTTTAGGCCCCGATATCCGACATTTCCATCTTGGACATGTACCTGAAAAATAAATTTAAAACGAAACTTGAAACGCTGCGAAATATCTAGTAGTTTCAAATATATTTAATAAATGGAAATTGATACAATATATTAAAGATTATTATTGTAACTAGAGATGGGTTAGTATTAAAGAACCAGTTTTACAAGCTTTAGTCCTTGTTTCTTTCGAGATATATTTATTTCTTTCTGAAGAAAAAAAATTGCACTAGTTTTTCACGTATTCTTCTCCAGAACTCTATACCAGTAATATAATACAACGTCTTGAGAGGCGTTCTACATATCGCACCTCCAGTCGTAAACTGACTCAAGCCAAAATTCATGTTTTTTGGGAAATGAAGAAAACGTGTTTCGGTCCTCGATAGTTTTTGGTAAATCACATTATAACTTTATGAAATGAAAAGCTTAGCTTTTCTAGCCTTATTGGGGCAGTTTTTGATTTACTGGGTGATAGAGCGCGCTTTTTTTAGTCATTCTGTGTATACTTAACTCAGTTCACCAAAATTTTGGAATAAGCCGGTTTACGACTGGAGGTGCGATGTGTATAACTTTTATACTGATTGATTAATTCGCGATCTATTTTTATACACAGAGGTCCATATGGCACTTGTTTAAAAATGCATTAATTGACACATTCAAACACGTTAATACACACATTGTCTTAATAAAAACATTGTTATACAAATAGTATTCAACGAGAAATGTGAAATGAATGGCTTTTGTAAAACGATAGCTAAATCATATGTTCGTTTTTACATTGTGAGTTTAAGATCCGTCGTGAAGAAATGCATATTTATAAATGCAATTCTGGTAGCAGGAAGTGTTTTCTTAATATTATAAGTGTATTAGTTTCCCTTTTAAAAATGGAACATAACATTAACGACCCCTTTTATATTTGGAGAGCTAAATATAAATATCTTTGCTTAATCGATGCACTCAAGACAACAAGAGTATTTTACTTATACTTTCATATGAAGCACCTAATTTGTAGTGTGGCATTATTAAAATTAATATTAACTCACATTTAGTAGTTTTTTCACCACGTTATTTTTTTGTTATGACCAACCAATTTCGCTTCCGCTGGAAATCCTTCAGGACTATTTTGTCGTCAGGGTCAGTTAATTTTGTAACCCTGACGAATCTTCGGCGGGAGCGAAACCGGTTGGTTTTAACAAAAAATAAAGTGGTGTTAAAACTATTATAGTAAAAGTGAGTTAATATTATTTTTAATTTTAATAATTTATAATGCATTCAAATCAAACGGCAACTGTTTATGTGTTTTACGAAAGCGAAAGAGTCGAGTACAACCAAGAAAAATGTCCTTCACCTCGATACACATATTGGTATATACTCGTATAATGAACAAACACCTGAGTTCTGAATCCGGTGAGAAAAGTGTAGTGAACCTAATTACAATTTCATTGTGGAAAATTGTCTGAGATCAGAAATACAGTACAATAGGTTTATTGTACCAAGTACTACGTATCAATGATATAAAAAATCTCTATCCGACTGTGTTTATTTGTTATAACACCGTTAACACTACCGTAAATGTCTGTACATGCCGAATAAAACCTCTTTTTTCCCTTGAGTGCATCCAAGTAAGAAATGGTCCATCCAAATAACTGATTAGGGTGATTTTGTTATTTTCAACAAAATTTTAAAGTACGCAAGACCTAACACTTTTAAAGAGACTTCTCCTGAAGTGTTATAATCACACAACACTAGGACAAAACTCATCAAGGATATGAAAGTCGTAATCATCAATCAATCAATCTTAGATGAAGTCATATAAAACCTAGTTCAAGAAAATATTGGTTATTCTTCCTGGAGTCTCTTCAATGAAAGGATTCAAGTCACTGAATGCGCGCGAACACCAAAGCTGTTACCAACAGAACAAAAAGCCTTCTCATAATGCAAAAATGAGAACCCTCAGATACATCGCAGGCAGAACTCTAAGGAATCAAATAAAAAATTAGAAAGTAGAGTCTGCCTGTGATGGGGAATAAGCAGATGGCGCTACTGAAGGGTACATGGCATGAATGATACTTCTTCATCATCTTTTAGATCTTTGGTCTGTTCCTGTAGTCAGGCTGGTCTCTCTTGGAAGGTTGATTCCCAGCTATCCCTCCATATCTTTGGCGGTCTTCCGGAGGGGCGGTAGCCAACAGGAATCTGATGTGCCACAACTTGTGGGATTCTAGAGGGATCCATCCTCTGTACGTGCGCATTCCAGTAGTTTCTGCGTTATCTGCCCCATCTTACGATATCTTTAACCTTGCAGATTTCGCGGATAGCCGTGTTCCTCACCCTATCTCGAAGAGTTTTATCTGCTATCATCCTCAGCGTCCGCATATTTGCCACCCGCACTTTAGCCTTCGTTCTTGTGGTATCCGCTCTGGTCTCATTAACCCGAACAGCAGGAAATAGATAGAAAGGCCCCCGAAAACATGGAAGAACAGTTAATCCCAGAACAGTTCACCGTCACAAACATATCATACGACCTAGACCAAGAATAAGCAGAAGAACAACCCGATCAATATTTATTAACAAATGGAAACCGTCGAGAAACGTTATATGTTTGAATGTTACTTGATGTTGTTTTCTGCCTTGTCGGTCTCGTTGATGTCAGATAATCGAGACTGTATTCAGTAGGCTGTAATGATAGAGAGATATCTATCATTATTCAATCGAATAATAAATAGGTAATTAACGTATCCGAGTGCGTAGCGCCCGTGGCCTTAGATTACAATGGCTCCGATTGTGTCCGAATCGAGAGGTCCGCGCAGCTTTCGTATCGAATCGGTCGGAGAGATAAGATATTGTATTGCAAGTCGTGTGTTCGGATGTCAGATTTCCCCGTCAGTCAATCGCCGGGGCGGGCTAACTCTCGCTGACGTGCGCCGTGCAGGGCGCTGGCGCTGGCGTCGGGTGTCGGGTGTCCTGTCCGCCCGCCTCGCGCGCCACATCTATCCGCGATTGAAAGATAATATCCCCTCACTGGAACAAGACAGTGGTGGATCTAGAAATAATCACAGCGGTGGTGAATGAAGCTTCCTCATCGCGGCGCATTAACAAGCGGGTGTGATAACTTGGACTTGGATCTTCTGGCTTACAGAGGTTCAGCTCTAATGGCTATTCCTCTTACGTCTGTAGGAAACATTGTTGTAATGTGATTTGGTAGTTGTTTTATGATGGGGCTAAATGTATGGCCCGGAGTGTCCCTCCGAAAGAGGGCGAGGGGGGATTTAGGGTTTATGATAAAGTCTTACATTATTGTCAAGGAATGGAAGACCAGTTAGGGTTGGGATTGTATTTATAAAAAAGTCTGTTCCCGAGGGGAAGATAAGAGGAGCAGTGCCTTGATAGAGTTGTGGTGGGAGATAGCATCCTGCGTGAGACCATTTTGTTTGGTGGAGTACGTAGTGATCTATCGGGGAGGATTTTTTTTTATCCGCATTGATTGCGGGAGGGGTAAAAGACTGAATGGTGGTGGATAACTTGGTGGTAAAGGGTCATTATTGATAATGTTACAATCATCTAATTAAAAAAATACGTCCCTTTTGTCTTTATTTCCACAGTTTTTTAAATGAAACTCTAATGATTTCTCTCACAGCCCGGAGAGATCAGGAAAACCTTAAAAAGATCATCATAATAGGCAAAGTGGAGAGAAGCCATCCACAAGGACGACCACCGAGTCGCTGGTCCGATCAAATCAGGCAGCTGACTGGTCTCTCATTAGCTATAGCTTAAAGACAGACTGACTGACGGGTGACAGGAGCGCATGGCGTGCCATGGTCAATGGTGTACAGGATGGACACGACCCTCAGTAATGAGGAATTCGACTGATAAGAATGATTTAATTTAAACATTTTGATGGAAGTTCATTTTAAATAATTATTAAATGAAATTGTGTTTTTAAAGAATTACTTCATTATTTTCTTTATTTCGACCTCGACCTGTTACGTCAGGTTCATTTGCATCGACAGACTGGTCTTTCGATCGAATCTGCGAGCCACCAGTCTGTCAATGCCAACGAGCCTGGCGAAACCCATCGAGATTAAAGTAAATAAAAAAGTGGAAATATTTATTAAAAGCTTCCATCATGAGATTTCAATTAAATCATAAGGTTATCTATAAAAGTACCCATTTAGATTTCACTCAACTTACCCCGAAAATATTCTGACAGAGAAGGTACGTCTTAGGTAGGTACCTACTCATCTTGAAAACTTAGAATAAATAAACGAATTATCAAGCGCATGCACCACATTTTACTGCAAACATCTAATTAAGATAACCGTATATTTCATTAAACGTCAAATGTTAATTATTGAATCATTAATATAACTAGTTATCTCGTTTGAATTATAAAAATCAGCGCTTAAAATGTAGAAAATATAAAGAGAGATTGAGCTGAATAAAAAATTAAGGAGAAAATATTTGCGTTTTTCCAGAAAGGTTTCCAAATATGACAACATCGGTAGGGAAGTACTATTTTGTAATGTTTAAAAATTACATTTAAACACCATCACACTGGCAATAAATCTCAATATGAATCGTGGAAATTCAAATGTTTTCGGTTTCATTAATAATCGTCTCTTAATAACAGATAAATACTACTTTCTCTTACAGATTAAAAATTAAGTATGTTCTTAGATTGTAATTATTGTTTTTAGCCTTAGTCATAGATTTTGCTGACATTATTAGCAATTTTCTATTGGCAAAATGGTGTCAAGAATCTTAAATAACGCGGAGATCAAGGGGCAACTATCAAAACTCGGCAAATCTGAAATTCCAGCCCTTGTTCCAAAAAGGTATTGGCAGTGCCGGATTAACCATATATCAGAAGTATCGAGTGCTACAGGCACGACGTTTCTGGAGGCCCGAGCCTATAGACTCTCCTCATGTATTGAAGTGAAGCATGGAACTGGTAGAAGAAAGGTAAATTTAGAATAAAAGCAGTAGAAATGAGATCGCTTTGACGAATGAGTGACGACAGCGACAGCACAGATTGTTTTACCTACCGGCCGCCAGAACCAATCTGCCTCTGGTGACACCGGTGGGAAGAGCAATGAGTCTTCTTCGACGACCTTCGTGGCAGAGTGGTTAGAGCTCTGACTTACATACCGAAGGTCTCGGGTTCGATTCCCGGCGATGGCAATGTGATTGTCACATTGTCTTTGGTCTGGTGTAGAATTTACGTGACAATAAAATGGCGTTAGATTGGCGTTAGTCTGCTGAACGCGGTCTCCTCGGAGATCGACGTCTTTCATGTTAGTGAAAGTGCGTTCAGGGGGCAAATACTATTGACTTAAGAAAGTATCTTGTCTTCCTAATGTCGAACCATCTCTAATGCGTTCCTGGTACTTTGTTGTATTTTTATAATATTCTTAACCTGTACTTAATAGATGCCCTAAACATTTTCCTGTTTGTAAAATCTATTGAGTTAATAAACTGATTTGATTTGATTTGATAAATCTGCATATGATAAAGTGTTCAATTCAAATACAGAGAGGGAGTCTGGATGTATCCATTCTTCTCACGTGTGCATACCAATATCTCCTCCTTTGCCTTCCCCACCTTACATCCTCGACCTCCCATTATTCCCTTATCCTTTCGTCTTAATTTCTGCCACTCTAAGCGTGTTTTTTGTGATTGTTTTTGTGGTTGTAATTGATGAACGCCCTGCATTCGAACGCACGTGTAATATTTTATTTTATTATCATACAAAACCCAAGACCTCTTGATAACATTTGCTACAGGCCCTGCGCTGACTTAATCCGGCACTGGGTATTGGTGTTGGTGAAGTGTCACACCAGTGTGCCTCACGGTGCCTGTGTAGTCAGGAGTGGACTGAGAAGCGCTTCCCGCGGCGACCACTCGAGCCTCTTTTATTCTTTAACTTCGAGCACACGTAAAGCGGGTCAACCGCAAGATTTTGGCATCTAACAATGAACACCATCTCGAGAAACAGCCGCGGGAAGGGGGAGGTGATTTAGCACTGTGAAATGGGTTTACTTAGAGTAGAAACTAACAAGCTGTGTTATTAATACTGCGACCGCCGCATGTAATTTCGCGTCAAGTAGGCGAGCGGCCATTTCATAAACGGTAGTACTCGTAGATCATTCGATGAAAAGTTGATATTGCGCTTGCGCTACAACGCTTTGGGTCATTTTCATAAAATCACTAGATTCGATACGTCGATGACAATATTTATCGGACATATAAAAACCTCAACGAAGGAACGGCGTTGTGCTTCTATAAAATGATATTTTCACATTTGAGTGAACACCGGGGTTATCTAAAACCTTGACTTAATAAATAATCGATTGCGAAATTGTTTTAACATACAAATGCAACTTTTAACTGTGTTACCAATATAACATTACAAATATATTATAAGTGACCTATAGCAAATCATAACTTACTAACTAATATAATTATAACTAACTAATTATAATAACTAGCCATCACGCCGTTTCTCCGGAGGTGTAAGCAGAGATGATGGATTGCCACACTGTTCTATCCTGACATAAATTCGCACATCTTCTACATTCACACATCATTTCATTTTATTTCATTTATTTTAATAAAAAATTACAAATATTACAGACATATTTACACATCGTTTGCAATAACATTATGAGAATTTAAAAGAGAAGTATAAAAAAAATAAGCTTAAGAATTATAAATAATCATAACATTGATATTGCATCCCTGAGGCCACTCACACTTTCACGAAATATGTCGACCTCTGAGCCGACCCGATTAAACAATAAGATTGCCCTACCCATAGGCATAGCCATTGGCAGGTTGATTCTGCATCATGACATGCACGCTCGTCGATTGTTCCTACTACGAATATGGCCGCCTTTCAGTAATTGATTAATTTGTTCATGCCGTGTCTTCCTTGGCCTTCCTCGACTTATTTTGCCATTCAAACTATTTGTATATATATTTTTAACCATTCTTCCCTCATCCATTCGTTCCATTTGTCCAAATCATCTTAGTGTCCCTATCCTAATTTTATTTATCACGCATTCATCCGCCATACATTCCTTTCTTACTTCATCATTAGATATTCTATCAAACTTATTCACACATTCTTCTAAGTGCCCTCATTGCTACGGCATTTATCCTACTTTCATCCTTCTGTCAACTACAAGCTTCACTTCCATACATAAGGGTCGGCACTAGAACTCCATTGTGCACTGTCATAATATAATAGGTATACTTATTTTCCTATGGATTAGTTTGCAGCAAAGTCTTCAGTCTCGTCTTCCACTGCGTTCGGTCTTCTGCAGCACTCAACTCTATGATTTGTAATCTTTCGCATCCCTTCAATTATGTCATGCATGAGACCCTCATGGCACATTATAGGGCCGATCTATCGGGCTCGCTTTTCTAATATGGATTTGACAAGTTGCCTGCCTCTTTCGATTCTGCTGAGAACCTCGTCGTTCGTGTTGTGGTCTCTCCAGGAAATTCCTAAAATTTTCCTGTAACACCACATTTCAAAGGGCTTCAGTCTTTTTTTTTATCTCTTTCGGTTAGGCAAAATGTTTCACAGCCGTAGGTACTTCAAGATGTTCATTTCCAAGAAATGGATGAATATTGAGCAAATAGTCCACCAGCGTGGTCCGTCCCTGGTGTAATGGTACCGGAGAGCACGCAAGTGTCAAGTGACACAACGGGACACTACAAACCTTGAAGGAAATTGTTATTTTCTGATATATTTGTGAATCCTCTTCAGCATTTTCCATATACCTGCACGTCAATTAATCCAAATTATAATGTGGCCAACATTTAACATTTTATCGATTTGATTATGCCACGTTATCCCGTAACTACCTTTATTTCGTATTCTATACATATCGTGAACGTAAATATTCTTCAAAATTATTTCTTCAATTATTCTTTCCATGCGTCCAAACCACCTTAATGAACCTTTCATTATTTTGTTCATAAGCCTTTCGTTCGCGCTCCATTGACGGCCTTATCATGTAAAGATTTACCACACATTGTCTAAGAGATCCCGTTTTCACTGCTTTAATTATAATGTTATCAAATCAAATCAAATCAAATCAAATCAGTTTATTTTCTCAAAAGATATTACAATCAACAATTATATTATAGTTTAAGGCATCTATTGAGAACAGGTAAAACATAAAAAATATACGAGAACGCATGAGAGATGGTTCGATATTAGGGATATATAATACTCTCCAAAGTCAAGAGTTCACGAATATGAAAGACTTCGATCTCCGAAGCGATCATGTTCAGCAGTTTGATTGCTTTTCCCACTGGCATCACCAGAGGCAGGTTGGTTCTGCATGCTGGGAGATAAAACAGTCTGTGCTGACGCTGACGAAGATAACCATCTGGAACATAAAGATGGATAGCCTCCAAGATAGCGGAGTTCTCAAAGAATCCCCTGATAAGTCTGAAGAAATGGGTAAGTGTGCACCCATCTCTTCTTATCTGCAAACTATTGGTTCCCAGCATGCCCAAGAGGAATGCAGTGGGATAAATGTATCATTCGTTTGACAGTTCCGTGTTTCACTTCCATACATTGACGCGATAGTGAAACGCATTTATTTAGATTAAACTTTGGGAAGAATAGTTAGGACATAATTAGGATATTCATCTCACATACAGGGATCAGGTCGCGACACTATCTGCTCACTGCGGTGACTGACTTATTCAAAGACTCGTCAAAGGATGTTGTGAGTGCAAGAGTTTCGATAGACAAGATGCGCCAAGGCACCACCGAAACAGCTACAGATGAAACAATTCTCCGCTATATCGCACATTGGAGGCCACGGTTCGATACTGATTTTCAATCGTTTTACGCAACACAGCAGCAAGAATAATTCTCCTGGAGAGTTTTCTCTATTATCTGTTTTCAGTGGCCACTTCAGACACTTCAATATACCGGAAACTATTCCCGGAAGTGCAAGAGCGCGAATGTTCTCGCTATTGTGATATAATATTTGCATACGCTAAGATGAATAATAAATAAGAAACGAACCTCCAAAGTCTGTTGAAAGATCAACGATTTTATTGAGACGAACGATTTATTAGTCGTTTCGAAAACCTGTTATCAACACCTAAAACAACGATCGTAAAGACGGCATAATAGTGCAATTAAGTCTGTTTATAAACAACAAAGATTACGGAAATAATTCCCGTTATAAAACCTAAGAGTGATAATAACAAACACTTAAAAAAACTTTGAACTATCTGTTTGGAAGTTTCGTCGAGATAACATTTATTTATTTAGGCTAGGTTTGAGCTACAACGGTGCCGACCGGAAATCACACGACTGACTCTCACAATATTTTGGGCTCATCGCCGGAGCTGGAAATAATACTGTTAAAAGACAAGTGGAAGACCTACACTAATTACTGAGAACTCTTCCGTGATTAGTTACGGAAAAAAACGTAATTGTGCGGTCATTTCTAACACGACGATCGAGAGTGTGTGATGAAATAGACATTTATAACCGCATTTGAAACAGTGTTGATAGACAGGCAATGAGATAAACTTATTATACGTATTTAAATTCATTAATTACTTTTTAGAAAGTATTCGTATGTTTTATTTTATCAATAGAAAATCATCTTAAAGTATAAATATTTTTAATTAATATATTTTAATCCAAGTTTTACCTTTCAGTTAAAAAGATCCATCAATAGAAACTTCGTACGACAGAAATGTGCATGCTGTGATGATCAGGAGGAGTTACGAGTATATTAAAAGGCAAGATGCAAAACAAAAATGTGAAGTTAAGTATCAATGTTGCACACTTAACTGAAAAATTAACTAATACTAATTCTTCTACTTCTTATTCTTCCTTAGCCTATTCCCGTCCACTTCTGGACAAATGATTCCTCTATTCGCTTCCATGTCACTCTGTCTTGTGCAGATTGCATCCAGGTTATTCCGATATGTCTGTTTAGGTCATCCTTCCACCGTAGTTGCGGTCGCCCTGCACTTCTCTTTGCCGTCCACGGTCTCCAAGTCAGCAGTCTTCTGGCCCATTTTTCGTCTGAGCTTCTGGCTACGTGACCTGCCCATTGTTATTTTAGTGTCGCTACCCAGTAGATGATGTCAGTGACCTTTGTTTTTTCTCTCACCGTATCGTTTCTGACTCTGTCTCTTAGGCTTATTCCTAACATGGTTCTTTCCATGGCTCTTAGGGTCACTCGCAGTTTCTGGACACTTTGTTTGGACGATTTTATTGTTTCAAAACCATAAGTATCAACTGGCAAAACACAGGCTTCATAAACTTTTCGTTTCAGATTGATCGGTATTTTCCGGTTTGTAATGGTGTAACCCATTTTTCCGAAAGCTGCCCAGCTTAGTACAATAGGATATAAAGACTCTATCTAGGCCATAAGGAAGGATATGCATACCAGCAAAACAGTTGGTACAAAATGATAAGCTACCTATCACATGTCATGAGAATCAATATAATAGCTAAAAAACAAATTGCATACAGAAATTGGGTTCAAACGATCTGTTGTATACAAAAAAATATTCTTAATGAACACGAATGAAAACGTCTGTTTTCTAAAAGTTTTATTATAATGTTTCCATTTTTATACTCGTATACTTTGTATACAACACTCATATTTCTAAAAAAATAAAAATTAAATATCAAACACATTTCGGACTAACCAGCCCTTCATCAGTGATACTATATAAATATTTAAAATATTATAAAATTGTTTACAAATATGGTCAGTTTTGATAGATGTTATAATGATTTATTTTGGAACGTTTTTGTTTTTGTAATAACAAATATTATGAATAAATTTTTAAATTTTAAATAATAAGTTCTTATTGAGGTTCAGGTATTAACTTACAACAAGGGAAATCAATCAAAGATTGGGCTTGACGTTAAATTTATTTGATTATTTATAATATTTTCTTTATTTTAAATTGCATTTTTAATTTCTTACGTTTCGAGATTGTTAAAATTATTAATGTTTTATTATATTTTATGTGAATGACATGTTTTGCATTAAGGCATTATAAAATGCATTTAAAGAATCAATAGATAAATTGTATTCTTGTTTATGTTTAAGGTATCCCAAACCCTGTACATTAATATAAAAGCAGATATATTGATTTGGGCTCCCCTAGAACTTGCATGCATGTTACAAAGCAATTTATTGTTGCAGATATCGAGTTATTTTGCATATTGCTAACTCACAATCCGGGCTTGCAGTACCGGGCTGGCGGAGTGGGATACACTGCCTGGTGCCTGTAATACACTCTCGGATCAAAATGCAGACCGTAAAATTAGCATTGATGCAACACATCGCGAAGATAAAAAATGCTCTACATTCTATTCAAAACAACTTTAACCACAACTGTGAGGTATCTATTCCAATTGTAATACGTATCCGCCAATTTTCTATTCTTAGAGGTCTATAATTCCTAATAGCTTCTAAAGAGACACTCATAGCATTACTTTTATAATGTGTAAATTCGCTAACTTAACTTAGAGGTCTTAACGACAGTGTGTTGGCTGATTTAAATAAGCCGGGGTAAATAGTGTTGCTTGTGAGAGCTATTAGTATTCATAACGAAGTTCCAGAAAAACATAAACAGAGAGGATGAACCGCCATGCTTCTTTTATCTCATTTATTTAAAACATGTTCGACACCTACTTAATAATAAACAATCTTTATATTTTAATATTTGCTGTTGTTAAGATAAACTTCCACGTATGTAATATTTCCACTACTTTTTCTTCTTCTTCTTCTCCGCCTTTTAGACTCTTGTTCTGTTGTTCCTAATGTTAGGTTGGCCTCTCTTGGGAAGTTCTAAGTCTATCCCTCCATCTTTTTGGTGGTCTTCCGGGGGGACGATAGCCAACGGGACTTTAATTCATCACAACGTGTGGGATTCTGGAGGTATCCATCATATGCACGTGCGCATTCTAATGTCTTCTGCATTGTATGCCCCATCCGACAATGTCTCCCACTCCTGTTCCTCACTCTATCTCGAAAAGTCTTTCATAATTTGATCTGATAAAATAAGAAATTGACCATTTCATTGATCTCCTGACTCACGCCATTCCATATTTTTGATTGGTGATCTATATCCAATGCAAAATAAATATTTGAAGTTGATGTTCTCTTTTATTACTTTTATTTAAAGTCTCATCGTAAAATTTAAATTTTCTGCCGAATTCTCCACGCGAGAGTCGATCATTGAGCCACCTGTCATCTCCCCTCCAAGTCGCTCCGCGTTATCCCAGTCAGGCTGAAATTGAAAGAGCTTTCGTCACGCTCGCTCCATATCGGCCAAGAACAAGTTGTATAGTAAAATGTGTTTTAAAAACAAATCACCCGAAGTGTCTCGCATCGCGTGCTGCCTGTTTACTCTTCTTTGCCCTGAGTAGTTCGGGCTAGCTCCGTAGATAGTATTTCTTCTCAAACCATCCACAGTAGGAGCATAAACTCGATTATGGTGATTCAGATGTGGATCGCCCTAGTAGCATATAAGCTAAATCAAGATTTCCCGCGCCACACGCGTGATCGATGTGACGCAGTCCCGGCTGCCGTGTCAGCGGCTCTAGAGAGTTCGATGGTCGATGGATACTTTCTTCCACATAAATATTCATGCGTCCATCAAAATGTTAAGTAATTTAGTCAATAATCATAATGAAGTGTCTGTGATTTGACTTGTGTTCGAGGCGTAACGTTGTTATCGAACTGGCCGTGTGCTTACGATCTCGTTTGGGCCCGTGGAGCAAATGGCCGACGTTTATCACACACGCGGCCATTGGCGATCCGCGCTCCGTCTCCGGCTCCGGTATCGAGTATCGGGTTTGGATTCGTGACATTGATATCTCCGATTTGTTTTGCTCTCTATTATACTTTCCAAACATTCTATCCGTTAAATCTCGCTAGAATTTCGTACCTTTTGTAAACACAACCATTTGAATGTTATTATCTTAGCATGGGGCCCATATAATGTGCCGGCAAATGGTGCGTAATGCTAATGCGCGCTGAAGAAAGTAAATACGGAATCAATCAAATTCGATTTTAAATCACCGTGTCTAAAGAATCGCGTTAATATGGGCAAAATCACACGGTACTGATATGGCGCTGGGAAGTATTGGGAATGAAAGTACCGCCGATATGTGCACTGCGAACGAGATCGAGAAAGTTTCTTCGGCGAACCGGCCCCAGGGGATACCGGTACCTACTTCGGGACCCCGAGGTGTAGGTACCTACCTATTCTTAGTTCACTGAGTACTTAAATCATTTATTGTTAAAAAATCATCACTCGTCACTTTGTAGCCCGGGGTCAGTGGGTAATGAGCGGCTACGGAGACGCGATGATGGTTGTGTGAGAGAAAAATACTAGTCGCGACAGGGATATAGGTTTAGGCCCGCGCTCTTTATTATACGTTGGGCGGAGGTTTGACGGAACTCTAATCAGAGAGTCGGCAATCAATGTATAGTTGAAGGTATAATTTATCTGAGCGTAGTCTCATACTGTAATGTTCCGGAGACGCGCGCCCGGAATGCGGACCCACTGCGGAGTCCTTGCGCAGACCGTGTAAGGACTACCGATGTGGGAACGGTGTAGGAAAATACAGACGAGCGTTGCGATGCAATAAAACACACATAACTGTAATCGTTTCGAAACAGTTTATTTTTGTATCGGCAATAATCATGCAATTATATTAAATTGAATAAAAAATAACTGTTCAAATTTTGCAACTTCATTTAATAGATAACATACTTCGTACGGCGTGTAAATGTAATGTTGTGGTTACGGCGCGCAATAACTAGCAACTTCTCATTGATTAATAGAGTAACAAATTCGTTATAGAACACTCGTCAGCGAATACTGATACACCCCACAATCAACAAATAATAACGTCTAACGATCCAAGGAGTCAATTTGAATCACTCTAACGACTCTTTTATAAAACAAAAAATGCAATAAGTTAGCGATGTGCGAGCCCTGGGCTAAACTGTAGTTTTGAAACTGTTTGATGTATCGTTATGCTTCAATTTGGAACGCTTATCTCCTTAAAAGGTTAGACAAGTGATTAATCAATCCATTACGACACGTTGCTAAACAAAAGTCTTACCCGGGGAGCGACGCATCGTTCATAAACGCTAAAAAGTGCCTTGGCGAACACCTAATAATTCAATTGTGAGAAATTTGAGCGTAACAAACCATAGGTACATGATCGACGAAGTTCAATGTCAAGGTTGCCCTTGATACTTATTAAGTGTCGATGAAGGGCTTCAGACTCGGGCATCTCGTTATTTCTAATACAACCGATTATACAGGTGCGGCAGCATAACTGCCTGTTTTCAATTTTTTTTTTTTTTTATAATGTAGGCACATACCTAAGGTTTTGTTTTACTTAGTTTTTGAAGATTAAATCAGGAAGGTGACGCCCCCCATTCTCCATACACTGAGTAAACCAAATTCTGGCTTTGTCATGACTCTTGCCAGCATATCAGGCGTTATCTTGGCAATTTCTTTCTGGATGTTGGTCTTCAAATCTTTTAGGGTCCCTGGACGCTTCACATAAGCACGGGATTTCAAAAAAACCCATAGAAAAAAATCACAAGGAGACAAATCGGGAGAGCGGGCCGGCCACTCCAAATCGCCCCTAATTGATATGAGGTTCTCTGGGAAGTGTTCCCTCAAAATAGCCATCCCGTGACAGAAATCCCGTGTTTATATGAACCGTTATAGTTTTCAAAGAAAAAAATTAACATATATCCCTATGGAATCTAAAGTAAAATATATCAGAATAAATACGATAACAGATTAAATTTTGGTATATATTTTTGTACTTCTCTAATTATTATATATAATATATGAGAATTACGTCTGAGAATTATAATAATTGTGTATATTTTATTGCTTCATAGATTACCCTGCTGAAGATGGAATGGAATCGAAACCAGTTGGCAAGAAATATATATCACGGTTGACATGTTGAGATCATTGGTAATTTTTTTTTAAATATTTTAATAATACCCTAGTATGGCGAAACAGTTAAACTGTAAATTAATTAACTGATTTGAAGTTTTACGTCGTTGTTCAGGAAACGGTCAATTTGATGGTCATGATACTGGATAGATTTTTATATATATTTCTAACTAACGTTTTAACCATCACGCTGTTTCTCCGGAGGCGTATGCAGAGATAATGGACCGCCACACTATTCTATCCTGACATAACTCTGGCACCTCTTTTACATTGACACATCGTGACACGAGGATGCGAGAGAAGAATGTCAGGAGAGTAGAGTGTGGCGTTCCATTATTTCTGGCTAAACATCCAGGGAGACTGCGTGATGGTTATATAGTTAGTTTTTTTTTGCACAGTTTAAATTTGATGATTTATTTTTGTTATTCATTATTTTTTATTTTTACGTATACAACAGGTCGCTTGAACCCAATTACTGTATACAATTTGTTTTTGAACTGATATCTTGATTCTCATAGGTAGCTAATCTATCGCCATTTTATTGTCACGAGAATTCTACACCGGACCAAAGACAGTGTGACAATCACACTGCCATCGCCGGGAATCGAACCCGGAACCTTCGGTATGGCAGAAAGAGCTCTTACCACTCTGCCACGAAGGTCGTGTTTAAAAGGTTGTTTACCAATCCCGTCCCTGTTTTGATTCCTTGTGATTATTGAATGTTCAAGCTATTACAAATAAGAGATTGTCTTAACAGGCGCCGGTTAAGAGACTGTGATGATGTTTTGATCTAGCGTATAGAAGACGAGACGAAAAGAAAATAGTTCTCCGCTCAGACTTTCATACCGAAAGAATGGAGCGCGCCTGTTGGTTGATCGCGGCCAGAACTGGTTTGCATTGGAAGCCGAGCTGTGCGCATGCGTCGGGAACAGGTTTAGGTATTGCCAACTTTTGGCTAATTGCTTGCTCCGGGACCATCTCCCAGTCAGAGGTGGGAAGGTGAACCGGGTATGGAACGCGCACTTGCCCACATGCGCGGATAAATACCGAACCTAAACAAAGCCATATGCTCCACCATACAACTAAACCAAATCATGTTGCACATTTGCTTAAAAATACACATGCGAATACCAACGTATCGAATACATTTTAAGCTCAACATGATCAGAAATCTTTTAATACCGGTTACCTGAGCAATGGTTTAAAACTTCATTTAAAAATATATTGGTGTTCTTCTACCGACCCTTATGTATGGTAGCGAAGCATGTAACTGGCAAAAGAAGGATGAAAGTAGAATAAATGCAGTAGAAATGAGATCTCTTAGACGAATGGAAATATAAGAAGTGAATGCGGTGCGAATTATGGTGTTATGAACAAAATAATGAAAGCATCGTTAAGATGGTTTGGACATATGGAAAGAATGAATGAATGAAGAAAGAATGGTAAAAGAAATTATATGTTAACGATGTACATGGAACCAGAAATAGAGGAAGACGGAGGAAAACGTGGCACGATCAAATAAATCAAATATTGAATGTCGGCCATGTGAGGAGTCAGAGAAATCGACGCGCGTGAATGACACGATGTATGAATGCTGAGGAATCGAGATAAATATGTCAGGAAAGAAAAGTGTGGCATTCCATTCTTTCTGCCTACCCCTTCGGGGAGACGGCGTGATAATACTCTATTAGATTGAGTCATAAATAACTTCCCATTCAGGTAGACAGTTTATATTATTTGGATTTACTTACAGTGAGTCAACCGACAGGGGGGTTTTTGTTTTTATTATTTAGATAAGTAGCCAATCAGTCATTCAACAACTATTTAGTATGGTGGACGTTAAAGCTTGTTATTACGTTTAATAAGAAGATTATTTTTATCTTGTAATAAGTCGAAATATCTCACACCATAACAATGAATATAAATGAAAACGTCTGTTTTCAAGAAGCTTACATAAATATTAATGATTAAATATTGAGTTTTACACCATTGTTCATGAAACAATAAATTTAATGAGGCAAGTTCTTTAGGAAGGGAATTTTAAGTGTCGAGTAAAGTAAAAAAAAGTATTCTTAGGATATCTTGTTAGAAAAACATTGCAACTAATGATTTACATATTTAATTATATAATATTAGTTTGTTTTATTGTTAACACCGGTTTTGATAACTTCACACTAGATAAATAAAATGTTATAATATTCACTTTTAATGTAATACACAATTGTAATATCTAAAAACAATGTGAATTACACCAAAAAGTTAATACTTTCAGATATTTATAATGACGTTAAATGTTCAATTTGAATGGAACGTTTCAGCAAAGTACATAAGTAACTTAAATAATCTAACGTTAAAATGCCGGAATACTATTTATATTTTAAAACATTTTTTATTTGCCGTTTAAGATAAAGCTATGTTACCTTTTCTTATGCTTTATTTTATTTAAAAAAAAAATCAACAAAGAAATTTCGAATTCAATATCGTTTGCCCAAACAGCTGTCTCGACAATTTTATTTTATAAAAAAAATTAAAATGTCGGTATCCAAAGAAATCAAGTTCAGTAAATTGAATGATTTCCTTAT
The DNA here is from genome assembly GCA_022606425.2 of Lepidostoma basale. NCBI lineage: Eukaryota > Metazoa > Arthropoda > Insecta > Trichoptera > Lepidostomatidae > Lepidostoma > Lepidostoma basale. Next base: position 3,157,140 of record JAHDVF020000010.1, read on the forward strand.
TGGTGTATATTATATTATTTCAAATATTACTCGAATTTTTATAATTGGCACAATACCATCCAAATGGTGATCTAAAAGTTAATACAATTAGATTCTGCAAATCGAGACTATAATTTGATATCAACAATAATGTCAAAAATCTTAACCTACCCTCTTCGAGATAAACCTAATTCATGTTCCGATAATTAATTTGACGATATTCGACCGTGGAGTTTCAAACGAGTTCACTATGCTGCGCCAGCATCCGCGTGCTTGAAAATGCGCCACTCTGCAGGGACACCTTGCATCGATACTTGCATTCCGCTCGACCGAAACTCATTGTGATTTCTTGGAGGGGTCATGCACAGTTTGTAATCACAGAATGCGGCCTTCAGATTTCGGTCAAACCGTCTGTGACGCTTTTTCGATTCTCGTTCAAATATCAGAAGATAATACCTTTACCTTTTGAATCAGCGCTATTTTATAGTGCTACAATATTTTCAACTAGAGTGTTTACAGATTTGTCTGACAAAGAAATATGTTCTTAAATAAAATGAGAATATGACTTCAAATAATTAGGACTTTTGGAATGAAAATTTGCATTGTTAAAATCCACCTCAAAATAATATACTCGTAAGCATTTTTTTCTGGTAACCAGAAGATGCCAGTGATCTGCCGAAACCGGTCGAAGACACAAACATTGGTGGATTTTATCTAATTAAACATTTTGAAAAGATGAATTAAATAAATATTATTTTCATTATTTACAATGAAATTACAAATTTTTATTTTTATTTTTAAATCCAGGTTATTTATTAAATATTTAAAATACATGTGGTATATATTTAATACACATATCAAAACATGTTTTGAAGGCAATCTCCATTCCCTGGTGTAAATATACTAGTTTTCTTTTTTTACATACATAGTATACAACACTCACTTTATTTAAAAAAAAAAATACTTAACATGTTTCGGACACACAAATCCTTCTTCAGTGATATTATACAAATATAAATATTTAATACATTATAATATTTTTTTCACAAATGTTAAAAAAAATATATAATTAATCTCATTTTAAGATGACTTAAAATGGGGTTGGTGATATAAACCCATATAAATGGTATAAATATAACTCCAGCATTGGGTATAAATTTATAATATAATAGTTATATATCACCTGAGGGTGGAGGTCACCTCCGAAATATATTTATTTATAAAAATATTCAATTAATTAAGTGGATTTTAACAGTGTTTCAACCTTTCAAATAGCCAATGGAATTCCACAATGTTAACGCCTTAACCTTCAATAAAATTACAGAACTTTACCACACGCAAGGAGATTTCTACAAGTTGACTTTCGTATGTGCTTTTCACGTTTGCATCAAAGCTTCCTGGTTTGATTGTTTACACGATGAAATGCACTTGTGGAAGTTCGCTTGCATAAATATCTTGCTTTTTTGCTTCGCTTTACGAACAACTTAAAAATTCTCATCTTCCGAATACGAATTAACATATTTGAATTACGTATATTTTTGTATGTAAGGTCACTTAAAGTGTTACATCGCTGTCTTAACGGTCTTATATCGAACCATAAAGATAATTGATTAAATAGAGAGTAGATATTCTTAACAGATATATTTCAATGCATGAAATTTGGGTTCATTGCGTATTAATTTGATTTCTGTAGAAAATTATATTAATACGGTAATCAGCAGTTAGTTACAGAAGATTTCATTGTTTTAAATTCAATACATCGTTTATTTAGTTTGCGTTACTGAGATTTGACATATTTTTTGATGGCGGTATTAACCTGTCCGGTATTATTATTTTTTTAACTCAACAAAATAAAAAAAGAATTCATTTCCAAATCATAGAATACGAAATCAGAATACATTTTTATTTGGGAACTACTACAAAAATATCAATATTACCATAAGCTTTTTACAGGGGCGGAAACATTTTCATAAATAGTCAACCATCGATATGTTATTTATTTCTTCTTCTTCTTCTTCAAGTACCCTGTCGGGTCCCCCCAACGTTGGCGATCACCTCGGCGAACCTGTCCCTGTTCTGCGCCGCTCGGAACAGCTCCTCCACACTTCGGATGCCGGTCCACTCCCTCATGTTTTGCAGCCAGGACATTTGTCTCCTACCGAGCCCTCGGCGTCCCTCAATTTTCCCCTCCAATATCAGTTGGAGAATGGGGTACTTTTTCCCACGCAGTATATGACCCAGGAACAATTCCCTGTCAACTCTAGCTCGCCTCAGGACTTCGGTATTGGTAGCCATGTCTGGCCAGGGAACTCTGAGCATTCGGCGATGGAGCCACATTTCAAATGCTTCCAGTCCGTTCATTGAGTTAACTTTCAAGATTATTTATTTAACACAATTATTGTGTCAATGTAAATCAGAAGTAAAATTACTACTTTTTCTTTTCACAAAAAAGTATCTTACATTATTTATATTGTTAAATTTCATCTAAATTGCATCTTGACATTAAAAGGTTGACAAGCAACACGAGAGTGATGACGTCACGAATATTGAAATGTCAATTACTTCGTCGGTATTATAGTTACATTGCTTAAAACTTCTAACATTTGTGACAAATGGATTACAGATGTCAGTATCGTTCGGTATTCGGGAAAAAAAATAGTAATAAATTATTTGTATGCCAACCGTACCGGTACTGTCACACCACTGGACAGGTTAAAAGAGTACGTACCTGCCTACCAATCCGCTAAGCACTAAGCCACGGAGGTAAGTACCTCAGGCTCTGACCACGATCTATTCACTTCTGCGTGAACATAAAAATAAGACAACTCCGTTTTACTTTCTCGAAAGTACAATGTACGCAAAATTCGCCAAGTTCAGCCGCCCACAAATAATAATAAAATATAATAAACGAGAAGGAAAGCAGTTGAATTGAAAAATAAATGTGTTATCATTGTTTTTTTTTAAATGAAGAATGCTAACAATGGACTCGATCCAGTTATTTCAAATATGAGACGATGACAAGTCAGACTTTTGATAATGTCCTCAATTTGTTATTTCGCTTATTGAGAAGAATTAATAGAAGAAAGCGAAGATGTCAGCTCACAATGGATTCGTATTTGTGCCAATCTGTTTACAAATATGGCAGCGAAGTGAGAGCTTTATAAAATAAATAAAATAATGGTAAAATATAGAGCTCATCTCTCAGAAAATGCCATAGATTTTTCAATGAATTAACTTTGTGATATGATAAAATAATTAATTTTATAAATGCAAATTCATTTGGAAGTAAATCAATTGAGTTAATGAATTAGCATAACGTTTTTTTTTACCATCGTAGCAATAGTCAAATAACATTATAAATACATATAATGGTCACGGAGTCGATGTAGAACGAGGAAAACATGGCATGACAAAAATAATCAAATTTTAATGGTTGGTTATGTTAGAAGTCGGAAAAATCGACGTGCGTGTGTGACTCGTTGTATAAATGTGGAGGAATCTAAAGAGGCATGTCAGGATAGAGTAGTGTGGCTGTTCATTCTCTCTGCCTAACCCTGCGGGGAAACGGCGTGATGGTTTGTTTGTTTGGTTTATAATGGTAACGGGCGTCACACATTCGTATATGAAACCAATCGGTTGATTTTTACGTATCTTAAAATAAATCTAATGATTTTACTGAAATCTCTTGATGGACGTTCATTTTAAATAATAATGAAATAAATTTATTAACTGTAAATTTTAAATAATTATTTTAAAACTATTATTGTACAGAATCTTGTTTACTACCCCTGATCTGCATGTACATGAAGGAGTAAGTTTATAACAGTATCACCAGTCTGTCGATGCCAGCGAGCCTGGCAATACCGGTCACTGTCAAAAAGACAACAAGTGGATGTAGTATATAAAAAATCGTTTTATTGAATTATTATTTAAAATAAACTAAATACATTTTAATTAAAAATCAATTGTTTGTTTGTGTCGAGTATTGTAGGGTAGGTAACATAACTACTACCCTAAATATTGAATTGCAACGACGACTTTCGTGGCAGAGTGGTAAGAGCTCTGACTTCCATACCGAGGGTCCCGGTTCGATTCCCAGCGATGGCAATGTGATTGTCACCCTGTCGTTGGTCTGGTGTAGAATTCACGTGACAATAAAATGGCGATGTATTAGCTACCTATCACATATCACGAGAATCAATAATAATAATAAAAACAATAATAATATGCTTACTTTTAAAGCGCCGTTTTTTGTGATGTGACTCAAGGGCGCATTAAGACGTGTTTTAAATCTTAAAATCTAAATGTGAACGCTGCATCTGATTTTCGCGATCGGTTAGAAAGTATAGAACAAAATATAAATGTTTAAATTGGATATGAAATATATCGCACCGTGAGTGTAAAACCGAAACAAGTGCAAATGTAGAGTTTGGAGATATGGGAGTTTAAAGACTTCATATTGCTTGGAAAAACTGTTTTTTTTTAATAAACCAAAGTTTTTCAGTTTAAAGTAATATACCTATAAACCGAAAATCATTGGTTTATTTAAAAATAAACAGTTTTTCCAAGCAATATGAAGTCTTTAAACTCCCATATCTCCAAACTGTATATTTGCACTTGTTTCGGTTTTACACTCACGGTGCGATATATAATAGCTAAAAATTTATTGTATTCAGTAATTGGGTTCAAATGACCTGTTGTATACAAAAAAATAACAATAAATTAACAATATATCTCCGAAATGTCGGGCGACGCAGACAAGGTACGCGGATATAAGATTCCAAAAAACATATTGGTACTGACCGTGAAAATCTACGCAGTTAATCAATTGATTCATTGAATGATGATAGACAATGGAACATTTCTTTAATATGAAGTTATTAAATAGTGCATTCTGTTTTGGACAAAAGGCTAGCTTGAAAGGTACCGCTAAATATCAAAGGTAAACTTAAATATGGCAAAAAAATGAATAATAGCATTTAGTTTTTGATTACCAGCCAAAGTATTGAACTATAATATCGTATATTAAATGCGTTCTTACCTCATCATCCTTTTAAGGATGCGCAGACGATAAAAACCAACGTAAACGTCATATTAAGGATCGATTACAGTACCTACACACGATTTGCAGTAATTTAATCCTCCTTATGTGTTTTATGGCACCAGAAACGATAGTTAGTAGCTTAATGTATTTATATTGAACGCTACTTCCTAGGGCTATGTTTATTAAAGCATCCGATAGACGAGTTGTGTACTTACATTCTATTATGGATAGAAAGGATGCATGAACTCCATGAACTATGGAATATTTTACCTATCGAATAGTCGGCGAGGTTGATTTTAAAAGCGACAAGAGTTTTATCGTTAATAATGGGGAAACGGGGCTAGTTACATTACATATTCCAATCGATATCTAATTTATAATAGTAAACACGATTGTTTAGTGGTTTTACTTGTATTTAATTTATATGAATTGTGATAAATTTGTTCCCCCTTGCGAGGGCATTCTCAAACAGTTTGATGGATATGGCATTATCAAATGTTTAACTTTTGACATTTGAAGGAGGGCGAAACGTGTCATTCCATCTAAAATGTAATAAAACGTAAAATAAATAACTATGCTGTTTAAAATTATTTATTGAACAGGGCAGATTTAATATAAATATCTGACAAGACAATTAATACGAATAAAAACGCATTTGTAAGGCATTTCATAATGCCTTAGTAAGACGAAACATATCATTTCCATAATAAATAATAAAATCTCTAGAAAACAGACATTTTCATTTGGATTAATTATTTAATGTGGAGTTTTATGTAAATTTTCAAGATAATCTAACAATACGTTTATTTATTATTTTACAATGCGTTTAATCAAATGTTAATTATAAATATAATAATAAACGCCTTTTTAATATTTATGAACTATCAGTACTACCGCTTAAGTAGTCCAAAAAATGGATTTTTGTAATTTATTTTGCTACCCGACCAGTAACAAAAAAACTGTTTAATAATTTCTCACGTACATTTTTGTTTTTAAAGATTTTAAACATGTTTACAAATATTTTACATTTAAATATTACTAATATAATTTTTTTTCTAGCTAGTGATTGTTTCTTGAACAATGATGTAAAACTTCATATTAAATTATTAAAATGAATAAAAACGTCTGTTTCTAGGAGTTTTATTATATAATATTTTAAATGGAATGACACGTTTCGCCCTCCTTCAAATGTCAAAAGTCAAACATTTGATAATGCCATATCCATCCATCTAAAATATAATAAAACTCCTAGAAAACGGACGTTTTATTTCACATTACTATTCCAGCTATTCTATTTGTTCCACTGTGGCCCAGTGTCCCCTACACACTCGTCCAATCCTCAGCCTGCAACCGAAGCCGGTCTTAGGAACCAGCTTTGAGACTTTAGCTTCGATATGGCGTGCCATTTATATCTCCATACCGCCTTATAAACTAAAACTTGTATTCAAATGAACAAATAATTTAAGAGTTTTCGAATTCCGCGTCCAAGAAAGCCTGTTGAGTTCCAAGGAGCGCACATAACTTCGCCGTGTCGTAAAGTTTATGTGAAAAAGCAATGTTATGCCGGCTACGAACAACTGGAATCATTTTATAGATGTGTGCGGTTTTATTTAAAAACCGTAGTAGCAAAATACCGCGATTTTTATCGGAGATTATTAAAAGTATCTCCATGGTAGGATTAAATTCTAATTTTGAACGCGTTCCTGATTCGAAAATTAAATATTTTCCGTAAAGTTGAGACGTTTTTTTTTATATTTGTAACGTCTGATGTTCCATTTTTTCTTCCTTGAAACTAGAAGAGGAAGATATACGAAGGTTTGTTGCAATTTAATATGGTTACGTTTTATATTTTTGAATGGTCTAGTAAAGAATACGTCAATGATTTATTTTAAGTACAATAAAAAAATGCAGGGTTTCGGTATAATTCAAAGACTTTTTGAACAATGTTAAGAGAAGGTAAATTTATTAAATAATTTGGTCAGCAGAGTGGTGGTTAATTAAAATTAATTATTCTTAAAGAAAACGTATGTCTTTTTGGAGTTTTATTATATTTTCGATGAAATGGCATGTTTCACCCTTAAGGCATTATCAAATGTCAATTGTTAATGCCCGAGAAGGGAGAAACATGTCATTCCATTTAAATAAACTCCTAGAAGATAGACGTTTCCATTCATTATTAAATTTTACATGGAATGACATATTTCGCATTCTAAGACATTATAAAACGACGTTTTCATTCATATTAATTACTCGTATATGGAGTTTAACATCATTGTTCAAGAAAAACTAACTAACTAACCATCATGCCGTTTCCCGGAGGGATATGCAGAAAAAATGGACCGTCACACTGTTTTGTCCTGATATATTATACTTCTCTCGATTCCTCTACATTCATACATCTTGTCGTGCACGCACGTCGATTTCTCCGACTCCTCGCGTGACTGACAATTAATATTTTATTGATTTGATCATGCCACGTTTTCCTCGGCCTTCCTCTATTTCTAGCTCCGTTCACGTCGTTTACGATATATATAACTTCTTCACCATTCTTTCCATGTGTCCAAACCATTTCAACGACCCTTTCATTATTTTGTTCATAACACTCTCATTCGCAGTTGTTCACGAAACGATGAATAAAATAGAAACTTTGTATCGTTTACTATATAATGAAATTTATAGACATAGTTAAATAATTATATTTTTCATTAACTGAAATATTGTTCTCTCCATTTTTTAGTTTATATTTCTCAAGATGTTTAGAAGGTTTCACACCTTCAGCATCGAGAGAAAGATAGTTTAAATCATGTTTCAACTCTTATCAATGCATTATGGAATTTCAGGGTTAATTACGGCCTTATATTAAATAATTGGATTTAAATCTAACGTCAAATATCGACCGGGTAGTGGTCATGGGGACAGAATGCTTGGCTCCTGATCCAGGGGACTTTAAGTCTAGACATGAGCTATTTTATGCTTATATTGGGGAAAGGATATTAAATTATAATACTATTGATTTAAATCCTTGTTGTTATTCTTAATAAAAATAAAGTAAATTAAACAACTGCATAAAGCATGTATCGCAGATAAACGTAATCTAACTCGTTTGAAATCTAAAAAAAGAGTTCTTGGATCTCTTTACAACAATAAAAAATATATATGCAAGTCTAGCGTGGGAATTATTTATAATTTATTACAAAACACGATCGCAACTGCATTGAACTTCTGGCATATTCACTGGTTTTTCCGACTCTGCGCCATTCACCGGTGAATAATCGAATGCAAGGCACACACAATCTGAAAGTACGATATAACTACAATAACCGAATGCAGGGGTGGCCTAAAAGTACCATATTTCTATAATAATCTAATGCAGGGAGTGATATGAAAGTACGATATTACTATAATAATCGAACGCAGGGCGTGATCTGACAGTACGATATTATTTCAATAACCGAATGCAGGGAGTAATCTGAAAGTACGATTTTACTACAACAATCGAAAACATGAGTGGCCTAAAAGTACGATATAACTACAATAATCAAATGCAGGTAGCCATCTCAATATACGATATTACTACAATTATCGTGACGAAGTGATCTGAAAGTAAGATTTTTTTGTATACAACAGGTCATCTGAACCCTACTGTATAATATTTATTTTTAGCTAATATATTGATTCTCATAACACGTGATAGGAAGCCAATCTATCGGCATTTTATTGTCACGTGAATTCCACTAATATTCCAATAATAATACATGGCGTCGAAGCAAGGGCAGACACAGTAAGGACCAAATAAGTTTTGAGGACTTCCGAAATGAAGACACCGAGGACGATAGCAGGCAAGACACTGAGAATAAGAGAGATATGTGAGGTTGAGGATGTTATAAGATGGAGCAGACAGTGAAAAAGGGACTGGTACGGTCATGTTCAAATAATGGACACCACCAGACTCCCTTATATTGCATTGCATAATCAACCTCATGGGACTCGTCCACGTGGAAGACCAAAAAGATGGAAGGACAGCTGAGAATCTACCTCACAGGAGGAGCAACACTCTCACATAGGTTGTACAATAAGTAAGATGAAGATGAAGAAGTGAATTCCACACCAGACTAAAGACAGTGTGACAATCACTCTGCCATCGCTGGGATTTGAACGTACTCGTATGTATGTTCGTCAGAGCTCTAAACACTCTGCTATAGTTATTACTAGAATGGTGCCGTTTTTTATTACGTATGAACAAGTTAGAGCATGATATTCCCCGGGGATTAATCAATAGATTACATCAAGATCCGGTGTCAATAACCAATGCAGAAAATATGTTCAGCATGAAGTCATCCGCCCGCGGGTGGCAGACGCCTGAGATATTGCCAAAGATGTTTTTTTCATCTTCTTATCAAACTATCAATGGAATGAATTTGAAACACAAAAAAAACAAATTTATTACTTCAGGTGAGTAATAGTCGAATTTACGGTTGAAGGGGATTCGCTTAATATCGACATCAAATATTAAACGGCCATTTTTATCATTATGAGTTCTTAAACGCGGTTTATACATTGAACAGGTTTTCATATTTAAATTCCTTTGAGCTTAGAACGCCTACACACGAGAGATAACAGTTTAAAAAATACAAATTCCTGAATACAAATTATATATAATAGGTATAGCGAAAATGGCCGTTCACAGTGGAGTAAGTTCTGGTCCCAACCCTTATGTTTGGAAGCGAAGCATGGAACTGGTAGAAGAAGTATGGGAGCAGAATAATTGCGGTAGAGATGAGCTCCCTTAGACGTATGTGTGGTAAAACGATGTAGGTATGACAGAATTTCAAATGCTGATATAAGAAAGGAATGCAGAGCGGAAGAAGTCATTATGAATATTTTTTTGTTTGTTTCTTGAACAATGATGTAAAACTCCATATTAAATAATTAATACGAATGAAAACGTCAGATTTCTAGAAGTTTTATTATATTTTACGGGAATGACATGTTTCGCACTTTCAATGCATTATCATTTTATAATGCCCTGAAAGGGCGAAACATGTTATTCCCATAAAATATAATAAAACTTCTAGAAAACTGACGTTTTCATTCGTATTAATCATTATGAATAAAGTTATGAAAGTTGGTTCGCATGGACGGAGAAAGAATGGTTAAGAAAGTATACGTTAACGATGTAAATGGAGTACGAAGTCGAGGTATACCGAGGAAAACATGGCATGACCAAATCAATCAAATTTTAAAGGTAGATCAAGTAAGAAGTCGGAAGAATCGACGTGCGTATATGACTCGTTGTATGAATGTGGAGGAAACTAGAGAGGTGTGTCAGGATATATTCTTTCAGTCTCTCTGCCTACTCCTACGGGGAAACGGTGTGATGGTTTGTTGTTGTTGTTGTTGGTATAACTTATTATGGATGTATCGCCATACTGCTCTGTCCTAACATATATCTTGAGCTTCCTCTACATTCATACATTGTAATATGCATTCTAGTCGATTTTTCCGACTTCGAATGTGTCCACCTTTTAGTATGATTAATTTGGTCTTTCCATACTTTCCTTGGTCTTTCACGGCTTTTCTTTCCACTCAAACTGCTGGTATACAACATTTTAACCATTCTTCTCTCATCCATTCGATCCATAGTTTCAAACCATCCCAAGGATTACTCTGGTCTCTTCGGCTGTACGCGTCTAGACCGACTGGAATAAGACCTCTTGGAAGGCCTAGACAGCGCGTAATGGACAATGTTCTGACTGATCTGGCTAGGTTGGGAAAATCGGACTGCTGGGAGCAAAAGGCGCAGGATCGAGGAGCTTGGCGAAAAATCATTAAGGAGGCTAAAACTCTTCAAGAGTTTTATGGCCATAGGAAGTAGTAAGTAGTATCCCAAAGATCTTTTTTTAATATTCATTATGATGCTATCATCTGCCTTGCATTCCTTCCTTATTTCGTCGTTTGGTTGCCAACTACTTCTGTCTACACTCTTCAGCGCACTATGCAGGTTGTTCTTATATCGCTTGCGCTGTCATCCGTGCTTTTTTTAGTTTGCTATGTTATATAACATTTTTAAGGAGCCTATTCTCGCTCATGCGCAGCGCAAGAAAGCGTTCGGAACCTATAGTTTACATTAACAGAAATTTCTAGAAAATATAAGAAGTATATTACCATTAGTTGAGGTTGTTAGAATGATATCAGGGGATACCGTTCTCACCGCGAACTTTTTTAACCTCCGAATCTGACGTCACTGCATTACTAGCAACGATGACTCAGCGGCTTAAACCAATCTGACCTTTCTTAAACTTGAAAGAAGATGGATTGAATGACGTTTCGATAATTGGCGATGTCTAGAAAGATATCTTATTTTAATTTCGCGAGATAGATTTAGTTCTGATGTGATTGCCTCAATCTCGATTGTAATGTAAAATTTGCAAATTTATTTAGAATAAATGTATTATATGAAATTGAATTATCTGGTAAGATAGTACGCGATGGAATTAGAAATTCTAGAATAAGGGATATACACTATGTTGAAGATGTCATTAGGTGGGGGGAGAAGAAATTGGTTTCACGCGTGAAAATAATCAATCCATCCAGACTCCCTCTCATTATATAACACGGTCAACCTCAACCTTCGGCAGACCACCAAAGGGATGGATCGACAGTTGGGAATCGGCATCGCAGGAGGTCAATTCCTCTTAAGAAACAGCCCACAAGGCTTACACTTTGAATAATAGGAAGAATTAATAATCTCAGAAAACGATGTTTTAAGAGTTTTTTTCAAAATAAAAATTATGATTAGGTAGGACTTGAATCCGAACTACCTGAGCGCAATATTTAATAAATTAATGATTACCGTGCTATATTCATTATTCATCTCAAACCCCACCCATTAACCCACATACAGCGCTTATGTCAATAATATCATAAATATTATTTTGGAAATTAAAAAAATACGTATATATTTATCTTCTTCTTCTTCCTTGTTGTAGACCTATGTGGTCTGTTCTCCAGAGTGTTGCTCCTCCTGAAAGGTAGATTCCCTGCTGTCCTTCCATCTTTTAGGAGATCTTACATGAGGACGAGCCCCATTAGGCTGATTATGCAATGCAATATAGAGGAGTCTGGTGGTGTCCATTCTTTGAACATGACCGTACCAGTCCCTTTTTCTCTGTCTGCTCCATCTTATAATATCCTCAACCTCAGATATCTCTCTTATTCTGGTGCTCCTCACGCGATCTCTCAGTGTCTTGCCTGCTATCGTCCTTAGTGTCTTCATTTCGAAAGTCCTCAAAACTTCGGATTAATTGCATCTCAATAGAGACGAAGATGCAAATTGGAAACAGAATATAGTGATCGAGGTGTTTACAAGACTTATGACCTGTCATTGGTTAAGCACACGCTTTATGTAATACAGTCCCCATTCCACCCTTTTTACATTTTTGGAAGTTGTACGAGGTCTGTTCAAAAAGTATCGCGAATTTTGAATTTCCGCTGGCTACGTATATTTGATTTTTGATTTTTTTGTAGCGTTATGTTGGTACTCATGTCCCTTACTTATGCTGACAAGGTCGGCCATTTTGAATGTTTAGTTAATTTTTGACAGCTGTTTTGCTTGGATGTGTTTTGGCTCGTCTTCGATTTTTGCCTATTCCAAAAAATGGATCAAAGAATCTGTATCAAATTTTGTGTGAAAAACAAAATAAAGTGCGCGGACGCATTTCGAATGTTGACTGTGGCATATGGTGAAGCTACCTTGGACCAAAGCAACGTTTATCGGTGGTACAAAATGTTCTCAGAGGGCCGAGAAGATATGAACGACGAAGAGCGTGCCGGACGCCCGAGCACGTCAACAACAGACGAAAACATTGATAAAGTGAAGAAAATAGTATTAGCCAATCGTCGAATCACCGTTAGAGAAGTTGCTGAGGACCTAAACATATCGATTGGCTCGTGCCATTCGATTTTAACCAATGATTTGGGCATGAGTCGGGTCGCCGCGAAATTCGTGCCAAAATTGCTCAATTTCGACCAAAAACAGCATCGCGTTAACATTGCTCAGGAGATGTTGGACTCGGTCCGTGACGACCCAAATGTGCTCCAGAGGGTCATAACTGGTGACGAATCATGGGTTTATGGTTATGACGTGGAAACCAAAGCTCAATCATCCCAATGGAAGCTGCCGCATGAGCCAAGACCAAAAAAAGCGCGCCAAGTTCGGTCGAACGTGAAGGTTTTGCTCACAGTTTTCTTCGATTGCAGGGGCGTGGTGCATCATGAGTTCTTGCCACAGGGTAGTACGGTCAATAAGGAATATTACCTGCAAGTTATGCGCAATTTGCGCGAAGCAATCCGCCAGAAACGCCCGGATTTGTGGAAGAACAAAAACTGGCTTTTGCACCATGATAACGCCCCTGCTCACACATCGTTGCTTGTGCGCGAATATTTGGCCAAAAACAACACAGTAATGGTGCCGCAGCCACCGTATTCCCCAGACCTGGCCCCCTGTGACTTTTTCCTGTTTCCAAAACTGAAGAGGCCCATGAAAGGACGACGCTACGCCACGATTGAGGAGATAAAGACGGCATCGAAGGAGGAGCTGAACAAGATCACAAAAAATGATTTTTTTAAGTGCTTCGAGGATTGGAAAAAACGTTGGCATAAATGTATTATATCCGAGGGGAATTACTTTGAAGGGGACAAAATAGATATTCATGAATAAATAAATACTTTTTGAAAAAATATAAAATTCGCGATACTTTTTGAACAGACCTCGTATATATATTAATATGTAACACCAAACTTCACATGTTAGTTTCAATCTACACACTAACGCCATCTATGAAGATTCGTCTCTATTGAGATACAATTAATCCTTGAATTGATACCCCGCAATGGGTAAATAAAATCCAGTATTCGTCTACAAGTATTTGTAAACATTCAAAAATGTTGTATCCTCAAAACTTGTTTGATTCTTACTATGTCTGCACTTGCTTTGGTGCCATATGTTATTATTGGTCTATATTCAATGTATTTAATTAGCATCACTTATTTCCATATTTTTAAACGTGTTTCGACCGCAGATATACTTCTTCAGTGTAGAAATTTTAGTGACGATAAATGTTAATGATTTTTAAAAAATCGCTGAGGCACCGAAACATGTTTTGTGAAAACAATAATAATAAAAAATTAACTGCAATTACTTGCGCGTGTTACCGAAAAATGATAACGTGAAATTTGCAATCGCATCAAAAATCAAATCACGTTTAATCGTAAACCAGATATCCCGCACTTAAAGCCTGCGAAGATCTTTCCATTTAATTAGCACGTACGTGGCACGTAAAAGCATTCATAATAAATTATTCATTTTTTACAGATCGCTTTTAATTTTTTCACTTTCTTCCGTATTTTTTCATAGATCAAAGATAGTTTTCGTCAATTATAAGTAGGCAATAAAAAGCGATAAACGCATCAAACTAGTATTACGTTAACGAGTGAATAGTAAAAGTAAAAATTCATTACCATGCGCACGGCCTGCGCATGCGCCGTGATGCGATAACACATGAGGGAGCATTACGCCTGCGCCGTTTGCGTCAGAATATCTCCGCGCTACTTATTCGGTCTTATACATTTTTAATACAAACAATTCCGAAAAGAATGTTTCTTATTAAATTATCCGCAATATTGTAAAAGACGTTGCGTCAATGTGCAATTTACTTTCTCTGGTTACGAGAAATATGAATTGAAAACTTCTTATTCATTGTATCTTGGACAATGGTGAAAAAGTATCTAACTAACCATCATGCCGTTTCTCCGAAGGTTTAGGCAGACACTGCTGTCCATCCTGAAATACCTTTCGAGCTCTTTCTACATTCATTCATCGTAACATGAATGCTCATCGATTTTCCGACATCGATTATGATCGCCTTTTAGTATATGGTTATTGTGGTCTTGCATGCTTTCCTTGGTCTTCCGCGGCTTCTCTTTCCACTCAGACTGCTTGTATACAACATTTTAATCATTCTTCTCTCGTCCATTCGTTCTACATATCTAAATAATCTCAGTGATCCTTTTTTAATTTTACTTATGATACAATCCTCTGCCTTACATTATATTTCTTGTTTATTTCGCCGTTTGGAATTTTATCATATATTGTTATAAATAATATAATATAATAAATGAATGCGGTACGAAAGTGCTATTCACAAAATAATGAAAAGAACAATATGATGGTTTGGACATATGGAAAGAATGAATGAAGAAATAATGGTAAAATAAATGTTAACGGTTTAAATGGAACTAGAAATAAAGGAGGACCGAGGAAACGTGGCAATGTCAAAGAAATCAAATATTTAATGTCGGCCAGAGAAATATACCTACGTTCATGGCACGATGTATGCATGTTGAGGAAGCGAGAGAAGTGTGTCAGGAGAGAAAATTGTGGCAGTCCATTCTTTTTGCCTACGCCAATGTAGAAACGACGTGATGGTTAGTTATTAAGTTAGTTTTTACTATAAAAAGAGACTTTATACAGTTTTCAATAAACATCGCTCAAACGACAGATATCTGTCCTTATATCATCGCAGGAAATTCATTACGGGAGCCGTTGTGTGCCTGGATCTGAGATAATATCAAAAGTTAATTTAATTGAATGCTATAAAGCGTATGCCTGGTTATTTCTGTGCGACAAGAACTGTCGCACTCGTGAGAATGTAGTCTTAAAATATTGCAGTCTCCAGTAGGAATGTGGGCGGAATTCACTTGCGAAACGTTCTGCAATCCCTTACCTGTTGTGGAATGATACGGATATCGAGTCCTAATATATTGCTTACATTATCACATAATATGTAAAGATGTCAAATGGTATATTCCCTTTTCTACATAAGACGCCGTTTAACAGTTTAAAAACAAATATAAACAAATCAGACACATCCATAAATTATGCTAAATAATTCATTACTTAATGGCAATTGATAAAATCAATGAAACTCTGCAATATATTACGTTTAAAAACCTATAAATCGGACTTGGACTTAGATCTTCTGGCTTACAGAGGTTCAGCTCTAATGGCTATTCCTCTTACGTCTGTAGGAAACATTGTTGAAATGTGATTTGGTAGTTTGTTGTTTTATGATGTTCACTACTGGCTTCCAGAGTTTTTTTCTTTAAATTATTGCGGTTATCAATTTATTTAGTTTTAATAGGTATATCCCTCACTATAGTTGTACAAAAATAGAATCAATCAAACTAGAGTGAAAAAGAAAAAATGGAACATCATAATGAAACGAAATTTCGCGTGTTTATTTATTAAGGGTAACATACAACAATATCTATAATATATAAGAAGAAGAAAAAAAACAAATGACAGTATTAAACGAGATTGAAATTAAATTAAGGCGACATGAGGCTAAACAAAATATTGAAGAGTTAAACATGAGAATAGAATTGAAAATAAAAAGAAAGAAAAAAAACAAATGTCTCCAAAATGCATACATTGCCGCGCTCTGAGCGTAGTTAGTGCGATAAACAGGAAGATGGGAATCTTGGCTCGCGGTGTGTCTTGTGCGAGACGTAGAGGTATTGAATGTCAATTTGCAAATAAGTTCAGAGTTATAAACTTAGAGTTATCAACTTACTATGTCTTAGAATACTTGGGACTTGGATCTTCTGGCTTACAGAGGTTCAGCCCTTGTGGCTATTTCTCTTACGTCACGGGAACATTGTTGAAAGGTGTTTTGGTGGTTGTTGGTTTATGCGGAGGCATGATTTGTGTGGCCCGGTGTGTTCCTCTGAAGAAGGATCAATTTTGGGCGCTTATGGCGGCTGGAGGTTATATTACATGTGTGTTTAAATGAAAAATATTATAAAAGGCTTTAAATTTTCTGAAATCTTGTGACTATGACGTGCCTCGCTTTGCTGGGGCATTATCAATTACAAAATTTTACAATATGTTCAAAAATAATTATAAAGATATGAATAAAACCGTACATTTTCCAACTCAAGAGTAAAACGTAATAATTCTGAATGTTCAAAACCCAGCATTGATTGTATTTAGAGCTCTGTTTTAAGATCCTACAAAATGTCTCTTAAAATACCAATCAATCGAATTGATTAAAATTCACTTGTTTTCGGTGCTTTATAATTGTTTGAGTAAAGTTTTTGAATGTTTGAATTAAATTGGCTGGTTAAGTTTATTATAATAGAAATGTGAGTGCATAGCGATAGTATTAATTTCTGTAGTTTATTTGAAATACACATATTAGTGAATTCAAACATTCATAATATTTTCGTATTCATGTATAACTCAATTTCAGTTTCACGAGTTTACAAAATCTTATGTAATATTATTTGTACACAAAGGCGGAATTTAAAAAAATAACAATACATTTCAATCATAACACATTATCATACAAGTATGTAATTTCATATTTAAGAAATAAATTTCAATAAATGAATACTAACAAGAGAAATAAAATGGTATGCTTGTAATATGTTATTATGAGTGGATTTACGAATCCGTATACAGTCTGATGTAAAAATATAAAATATTGACGGAAAACTAACAATATTCTTAGTAATTACTATTTCCAATAGTCACCACTCATCCACTAAAAAGATATATTGTTATACCTAACTAACCATCACGCCGTCTCTCCGAAGAGGTAGGCAGAAAGAATGGACAGCCATACAATTTTTTACCTGACATATTTCACTCGCTTCCTCAACAATATTTTATTTATATGGTCGTGCCGCGTTTTCCTTCCTATATTTCTAGTTCCATTTACATCGTAAACATATACTTTTTTTACCATTCTTTCTTCATTCATGTGTCCAAACCACCTTAATGATCCTTTCATTATTTTGTTCATAATACCATCATTCGCACAAAAATATATATAAAAAGCTAACTAACTATCACGCCGTCTCCCCGAAGGGGTAGGCAGAAATAATGGACTGACACAAGTTCCTTTCCTGACATATTTCTCTCGCTTCCTCAACATTTATACATCGTGTCATGCACGCGTGTCAATTTCTTTAACTTCTCACGTGGCCGACTCAATATTTTATATGTACCGTTGTTTAGTGGAGTGTTGCTTGGTTCGCGTGGTTCTCCCATAAAAATATGTATTGTAATACAAAACTAACTAACTAACTAACCATCACGCCGTCTTCCCGAAGAGACAGGCAAAAATAATGGACCGCCACACTGTTATTATCTCGATTATCTCGATTTCTTAACATGCATACATCGTGTCATTCACCAACTCCGATTTATTCAACTCCTTACGTGACTGACATTTAATATTTGATTGATTTGATCGTGCCACGTTTTTTTTCGGTCATCCCTTATACATAGTAACGTTTACGTCGTTAAAAATACTTTATCTATCATAATTTCTTAATTAAATTTTTTCGTCTGTCCATATAATCTTTATGATCCTTTCATTATTTTGTTCATAATATTGTCATTCGCATAGCATTCTCTTATTATGGTTGCATTTGACATACATATCTATCGTATACAGATTTACTACGCATTCGTATCTAAGAGATCTCATTTCTATTGCATTGATTCTACTTTTATCCCTCTCTTACCAGTTTTATGCAATATAGCTGACCCGGCGAATTTCGTACCGCCTCAGAATCAATAAATGTTGTGTTAAATTATTTGTTTAATTAAATTCAGTTATTTATTAAGTTAAAATGAGTTAAGTTCAATTGTTTTTTCCACTTTTGAGTTTATTTTTCTCGACATGTTTCGAAGGCTTACACCTTCATCACCGGGAGAACGATATAATGTTTATATCATTCTCCCGATGATGAAGGTGTAAACCTTCGAAACATGTCGAGAAAAATAAACTCTAAAGTGTAAATAACAGTATTTTAATTCATAAAAAATCGTCATTATGGAATTCCACAGTGTTAACGCCTTAAGTTTATCTAAAATGAATTAAGTTCAATAAATGTGCAAAAATGAAAATGAAAATTGTTTGAATTACATTGATATGAATGTTATTCACATGGCAGCAAGGGTTTTATCTTTCAGGGTCAAGCTTTATTGAAGCCAATCGAAATGATTCGCGTAGCATTGTTGCACTACTTTCTGTTAAACTAATTAATTTGCTGGATGGGATGCACTAGGATCGATTTGTTCCGACGTTTTAATAGTTATTCTGCTATTCGGGACGGAGACAAATCCAACAAATCAAAGATCATCAAAATCGGACCAGCCGTTCTAGAGTTATAAATTGTGTAACTAACACGACTTGGTTTTATGTACGAGTATATAGATTTCAATGTTGAGAATTAAAACTTTGTATCTATGACCTAGCTTCAATTTCTTTGAATATGTACCGGTTAATTAAAACTAATCAATTTAATAACAAACACGGATTATTCTTATGGTTATTATAACTGCGTTCTTTTATTACTGTGTTTATTCAACTGCCTGTAATTTAAATTAATTATTGAAGAATAATTGCGTTTCCTCTGGTTATAATTATGTTTGTTTCAATATTGGTACAACACATAACATGTTTAATGTTGGTAATAAGCATTCCATTATTTGTGAATATTTTGTACCAGAACAAGTGTTTGTTTTGTTTTTAATTATTTCATACCGCGATGTATAATTAAGTGTTGTTTTGCATTATTTATATGCATTCACTGTAATTTAAAATTTAGGAGGCAAAGAAGGTGCCTCCACGTGTGGTGTTACTATAACACCCGGCGCCCCTGGATGTGACACAAAGTCGATTAAAACTGCTCCACAATAGCAAGGACAATAAAGTAAAAATAGTTGAGACCATATTTTGGGTCATTCATACGAGTCTAGCTTGCCATTGATATGAAGAAGAGGAAGAAAAATACTATAATTTAAATTATGGATTATGGATTATTATGGATGGATTAAAAATATGGTTAGTTAGTTAGATAGTTGACTAGTTAATTAGTTAGTTAGTTAAATTTTAAAAAAATGTTTTTCCATTAGGAAAGTAATCGATCTCTAGTAGGAAAGTTACAACCTTCGTGTCAGAGTGGCAAGAACAATGACTGCCACACCAAAGGTCCTGGATCTGATTCCCGGCAATAGCAGTATGATTGTCATAGTGTTTTTATTCTGGGGTAGAATTCACGTGACATTAAAATGGCGAGAGATTAGCTACCTATCACATGATGTAAAGAACGATTCAACAAAATAATAATAACAATGTTTCTGATATTTGTTTGTTAGTTTTTAAGTGTCTCGCGATTTGCCTCTGCTGCACTTGGCAATTAAAGCACTTAAAACTAACTAACTAACCACGCCGTTTCCCGGAGGGACAGGCAGAGAGGATGGACCGCCATACTGTTCTGTCCTGACATACCTCTCTAGAGTCCTCCACATTCCTATATCATAACATGCACTCTCGTCAATTTTTCCGACATCGAATGTGGCTGATTTTTTAGTATATAATTAATTTGGTCATGCTATGCTTTCCTCGGTCTTCCACGGCTTATCTTTCCACTCACACTGCTTGTAAACAAGATTTGAACCGTTCTTCTCTTCAATGTCCAAACCATATCTGGGTTCCTTTTTTAATTTTACTTATGATGCAATCATCTGCCTTATATTTCTTCCTCATTTCCGTCGGTATTCTATCATATATAGTATAGACTGGATACTTTTGAGAGAAGGGTGCTGCGCAGAATTCTGGGGCCTGTGAATGACGGTGAAGGCTGGAGAGTGCGGCATAATGACGAGCTGTACAATATTTACAAAGCTCCCAGTCTCTCCACACAAGTCAGACTGAATAGACTGAGATGGGCCGGTCACGTGCAGAGGATGCCGTCATCGCGAACCCCAAAAAGATTGCTGGAGTGGCACCCAGGTGGTAGAAGACCAATTGGACGACCAAGGCTGCGATGGGAGGATGAAGTTGGGAGAGATGGAACAAGATTGTTAAGAGTGTCAGATTGGAGGGTCGAAGCGGAGGACAGGAGGAGTTGGAGGCGAAGAATACTGGAGGCTAAGGCTCGATATGGGCTGTAGGGCCATCGAAGAAGAAGAAGATTATATCATATATCGTTTTCCTGCACATTAATCCTACTTTAGCTCCAAACTTCACTTCCATACATAAAGGTTGGCCCTAGAACTCCATTATGTACTGCCATATTTGCTTTAGTGGACATATTTCTATTTGCAGTGATGACTTTGAGAGCGTCATTTATTATGTTCCCACCACCGACCCTTCTTTCGATGTCTTTCTGTATTTTTCCATCTCTTGTAAACATGCTTCCCTGATAAACAAATAAACATTATAGTACTTCAAAAACTTCTTGCATTATGTGCAATATTGAACATGCTAAATTGAGATAATTATATTTACTTTTTAGATATGAATATGCTCGTACCGAATATTAATATGCTCAATATAAGTATATACATTAAATAAAATCTGAAAAATAAGCTTAAAGTTGAATTTCATAACAATTATTGCGTGGCTGTCCTTATATTTACAATGTATTTTGTGTTAATTAAAGAATTCTTTTTTTAAATAATTTAAATATACTTTATTCTATGTATACTGTATTTTCCAAAAATAAAAAAAACTAAGTATCCGTTTATTGAATTATACTTATTCGTACAAACAACGTCAAAAAAACTCTAACAAAAAATATAATTACTAATATAATAGATAAGTAACACCTATTTCATCATATGTTTTTGCACTAAATCACTTTCGATTAGACTTTACGCAAGTCAACACTTACATATACCTGTATAAATAATATACTCTTTTTATTATATAAAAATGTAATGTATTTAATATCACTTAAAGTTTTACATGTGTAAAAAAATTTACATAAAATAGTTGATTTATGTTTTTTCGTACTTTATTTGAATATTTACTGTAACGTACATATTTTAAAACGGTAGAATTATTTAAATATATAGCGTTCAATTATATTTACTTATAAAATATAAAAAATCTCAAGGCCTCAATATTCAATACTATAATAGTTATAAGCCTATAGTTATATTATTATGCTAGTTTCGTATGTATAAATCATTTTGTGAAAACATGGCTTATTATTATTTTTTTTTCATTAAAAAAGAAATTTATTGAATGCCAAGGAATTAACACAGTGGAATTCCATAGTATTACACTAAGGAAATTGAAAAACTTTGTTCGTAAATCCACAAAATATTTAAAAAAAAACACGACATGTTTCGGAGGATATCTTCAGGTGTAAATATATATTAAACACAAAACAAAAAAACACTAATATTAAAAAAAAACACATTTAAATTTTCGATACAGTACTACAAAGAAATGAATTTTATCGAATTTTAAATGCGTTTGTTATTATTATTATTATTATTTTCTTGAATCGCTCTTTACATCATGACAGCATGAGCCAAATCGATGTAAAGGGTATTATTATAGCTATCATAGTGATTCTCGTGACATGTGATAGGTATGTAATCTATCGCCATTTTATTGTCACGTGAATTCTACATCAGACCATAGACAGTGTGACAATCACACTGCCCTCGCCGGGAATCGAACCCGGAACCTTCGGGGTGGCAGTCAATGCACTTACCACTCGGTCACGAAGGTCGTCAGTCTTTCTTTGTTTAGTTTTTATTATATATTTATACCTGAAGATGGAGGTATCCTCCGAAACATGTCGTGTTTTTTAATATTTTGTGGATTATAAACAAAGTTATTTTCAATTTCCTAAGTGTAAAAAAGAAATTGTATAAACTCTTTATGATTTTAATACCTTTGTCCTCTAATTCACTAATAACTAATACCACATACTATCCCTTTTAAGTAGATTCTTCCACTATTGAGATATTGCATTAATTTTAGAACGAGTATTGTTCACATCGTGCAGGTTACTAGGTTCATTTTCAATACACCTGTATTATACAACATATACCCTAATCCAAATGAACACATTACTTTGAACATAGCCACAGTTAATAGCAGCTAGTTTTATCCATGGAAATTTACATAATATCGTGTGTAAGAACTGTGTTTGTGTACTGAACACAATAAGTAACAATTTGAATAAAGAACGTTATGGTTTAAAATACAATAACACGTAATTGTCCGAAACTCTTCTCGAGTGAAAGTAAAAATTTAGCGATGATTCTAGAAAACTGACCTTAGAAATACGATTTTCTCATTAAAGCGTGTTTATACTGGCCTTTTTTATCAGATTTAATAATCTTCTTTTCACATCACCTCTGTAGATGTACTGATGAGCACTTTCTATAGTGGCTCTAAGTGGACATTACATACACGTAAATATATGATTACGTATAATAATTGTGCGCCATCACATAACCTATTAATTATGGTCAATACATTTTAAGACATCTGACACTACAAAGAAACGAACGTCTAAATTTTTACTTGGTATGAGTGAGATTTCAAAAGTATAATCAGTTTAAGAAAAATACACGTAATATCTAGGCGCCGTACAATGATTCTACGTGTATAGATTGATATTTTGAATTGAATGAGATGAGAATATTTCAAAACAAAGTCTTAAAACCCTTTCTGAACAGATGCATTAATATACTTTCTTTTAATATTTCGTTAATTAAAGATTAATGAACCAATTCATGGGTTCGTATAACTGTTATTTATTGTTTCTTGAGCAAGTATGTAAAACTCCTTATAAAATATTTAATATAAATGAAAACGATATTCGTGGCACTGTGAATTGGCAAGAGCTATGACTGCTATATCGAAGGTTCCGGGTTCGATTCCCGGCGATGGCAGTGTGATTGTCACACTGTCTTTGGTCTGGTGTAGAATTCACATCATAATAAAATGGTGATAGATGAACTCCATCCAGGTACCTCTTATCTTCCCCTCGGGAACAGACTTTTTTATAAATACAATCCTAACCCTAACTGGTATTTTATTCCTTGACAATAATGTAAATCCCCCCTCGCCCTCTTTCGGAGGGACACTCCGGGCCATGCATTTAGCCCCATCATAAAACAACTACCAAATCACATTCCAACAATGCTTCCTACAGACGTAAGAGGAATAGCCATTAGAGCTGAACCTCTGTAAGCCAGAAGATCCAAGTCCAAGTCCAAGTCTACATATCATGAGATTCAATAGGTAAAAAGTTGTATATAGTGATGAGGTTTAAATAACCTGCTGTATACGAATGTGCAAAGAAACGGAAAACTACCACATTACAGGCCCAATTGGTAAACAAAGAACCAGCAAAAATGTAACACTTTGTTGCAAACTAATCCATTGGATTAAAACTCGCTAAGCGATTAATGAAAAAGTTCGTAATAAAAAAAATATAAAAAACATGTTTCGGACACAGAAGCTCTTGCGAAGCAGTGATTTTTTTCGTTTTCATTTATTTATTTATAAAGATTACTAACATAACATATGCGTCCAAGTCGTCTGCAACCTCAAAATTACATAATTAGATATACATATTTTCAAAATAACATTAAAAAAAGAACAAAATTCATAAATACTACGGCATCAGAGATAACAATCACAACATTGATATTGCATCCCTGAGGCAACTCACACTATCACGAAATATGTCGACCTCCGAGGCGACCCGATTAAGCAATAAGTTTGCCCTACCCACAGGCATAACCATTGACAGGTGGTTCTGCAGCGCGGCAAATAAAACAATCTGTGCTGTCTTTGACGAAGGTCTTTCTTTGAATCAGGGACAAATAGACCTACATCACTCAGGACATCCGAGTTTTGTATACGGCCGCCAATCAGCTGAATAAATATTATAAATATAAAAAAACATTCATGAATGTGGTCAGTTTTGATAGATATTAAAAAAGTATATATCTGTCAAAACTGACCACATTTCTGATTTTTTTAAATATATATAATATAATTATATCTCTGACAGAGGGATTCTGGGTCCGAAACATGTTTGTTTTAAATTTTTATTTTTTGATAAAGTTGGTGTTGTGTAAAAAGTTTTAAAAATATACATTTTTCAATATACGAATTGTTTATTTTATTTTATATATTTATTAATTAATAAGTCTAATCACAAAGTGAGTGCTGCTGATGAAAATTTTATTAATTATATTTTAATTTGTATAATTATCCATTTAATATAAGAGTACTCATAACGAGAAACGTGTTTAAATGTAGATCTCCATTTCCTTCTCACCTGTCTAACACCTTCCTGGGAGTGAAACAACACCTCGATTATTTTATCATCATTATGTATAGAAATAAACACAGGTGCGAAAAATAAATCTTACCTGTTAATTATACTATTAGTCAATGACAGTTTCGTGATCAAAAAATGCTGCGTTTTCCTGTGTGTGCAAATTCTCGTACAATTAATCTGCAGTTAACTATTTCACTAGAAATCAGTTCTACGCCTATATGAACGAGTACTTGACTAACTAATATTTATCAACTAGTGATTAACCTTTAAACGCCCGTGCGCCGCGTGCAATAAAGGTAGCCCACTGCCCAAGCATTATTCGTGCGACTTGCGACTTACGCGTAGCTGTTATAAAAATAATTGTATCCTTAAAATTTGTCATCCTATTTAAGTAAAATAAAAAGCATTATAAAAATAAAAGATGGTTTTTAATTTACTAAAGCTTGATTTGTATTTTTTTCACATTTTATATAATTACGCATTAAAGTTAAAGAATAAAAACATAAATAATATTTAATTTAAACATTCACAACAGCAATGTGATTACAACCGTCTTCATTGAGTCCGCAAATAATTCACATCGTTAACGTAAACTTTTTTAACCATTCATCTATGCGTTCCATTTCTCCAAACCAGCGCAGTGATCCTTTCATAATTTTGATCATAATATTTTGATTCGCACTGCATTCACTTCTTATATTTGCATTTGGCACACTCTGTCATATACAGATTTATCACACATTCGTCTAAGAGATCATTTCGACTGCATTATACTGTAAAGCAATGTTTCTTAACCGTATTGATAGAATCGCCCCCATTACCCCAGTAACAAAGTACAAAATTTGTCCTATATCAAAACCATCATAGGTGATATAATGAACCTTTTTGAATGTACTTTTCTTTTATATGAAGAACATGATATTGAGTATAATGCCCAAGTTAAAAAATTTGCGCGTGAAAGTGTTGTTTATTTAACAAAACTTATAATATCAAAGCCCCTAATGAAAGTGTAAAAGTGTATCGGTGTGCATAGCTCGTGAATGAGCTTATTTTTCTATATTGACACAATGCCCGAACTTCTACAGCGCCCCCTAAATGCTAAAAAATTAAAAACACCCCGCCAGACCTCCAAAACGTACACAAAGCTGTTTTAGATTATTCTCGTACATTAAATTGTATAGATTTTGTTCATATTTTCATTCCCACCGCATTCAATTCTTATGTTTGCATTTGGCACACCCTGTCATTTACAGATTTACTTAATTAAGAGTTTCATTTAAACTCCATTGTACTTTAAAACATGCTGCTTTAAATTATATAAATAAGGCGTGGAAGCATGCAATCTTCTATATTTGAAAGGAAACAAGTAAAAGCGCAACCGAGGCCCGCGGCCCGCCGCGACCTGCCATCATTTGCATAATTTAAGCAACATTCCTGCGAGCGAACCGGCGCGGATTCTCCTGGAATTCCTGATCCGGGATCCGCCGCCGTATCTCTGCCCGATGCCCCCATTCCGGCACCTTTCTAGTTTATTTGGGATATCTCCCGCTTATTTCTGGAACCAGGGAAAGGAGGAAGGAACTCCGCCGTACGAGTGTAATCACTCCGAACGGATTCCTAGAAATAACTTGAGATGAGCGGAGCCATCAGCAGAGCGGTAAATTATATACTATTTTTATTGTTTCTGCCGCGTTAACCACTCCATACCGGCGGACGACTTATGCAATGTGTTAAATACCCGTGTTTATCACCGAGAAATATCTTTTTACTTCGCATCTAGAAAGTGAATCATTTATATAAATAGTTTATTTATTTATTATTCAATCGAAGGAAGAATCACAATTGGCAACAAAACATTCTTCTCTCTACTACCAGTGCTCAAATCAAGAAACGTACACAGGAAAACCAAAATCGCCCTTTATTAGACAATCGTCCGAACAGTGGTGACTTATGGGTGTGAGGCGTGAACAATGACAGCGAAATCCGCAGAGCGACTGGATACTTTTGAGAGAAGGGTGCTGCACAGGGTTCTAGGACCTATGAATAACGGTGAAGGCTGGAGAGTGCGGCATAATGACGAGCTGTAACATATTTACAAAGCTCCCAGTCTCTCCACACAGGTCAGATTGAATAGACTGAGACGTGCAGAGGATGCCGTCATCGCGAACCCCAAAAAGATTGCTGGAGTGGCACCCAGGAGGTAGAAGACCAATTGGACGACCAAGGCTGCGATGGGAGGATGAAGTTAGGAGAGATGGGGCGAAATTGTTACGAGTGTCAGATTATATCCACTTTTGGTAGAAGTAGTTAAAAAACATCGTTTTATTTAATTATTATTTCATCAAGAGATTTCAGTAAAATCATTTGATTATATTAAAAACAAGTTTAATTATATATGTGAGATTGAAACATAATGGGAAAATTTTTTAGCGAGGAAATGGAATATTTTCTCAAACAACTCACAAATGGCTAGGTGACTGCATATTCTTAATGTATACTACTTAAGAATAAGTCTGTATTTATACACAGATACAAGTCGTGGCGACTGTGTCCGATTCAATTAAAACGGTGGGGTACTCTTAAGATGACTATAAAGTAGAGTGAGTTAATTTAAAATGTGTTTCATAATAACCGTAATACAAAAGAGTAAAAAAAAACATAATCAACCGTTGGAATGACAGGTACAGCCGTGTACTCTCTAATGTCGACCGTGAATGTTCAGAGAAGACGTGACATGTCCCATTCCTCCTTTTAATACGTCCCGCTACTAACTCGAATCACACGCAGAAATTATTTTCTCGTTATGCAAGCGCTTCTTGTAGTTTAGTAGAAAAAAGTATATCCGGAAGTCATTTAACCGGTATGTGAGTTAACCTTCCGTTCCTTGGCGGCACCGCCAGTGGGACACACAACCGTTAGGGTAAGGCCACACCGAGGTGTTTCGGTTGGTGACTCGCTTGCTGTCTGTCCGATAATAGTGTAACTTAACCTTAATTAATAGTGTGACAGCTTTTAGCGTCGTAAAATATCATATTTTGGCCATGTAATGAGAGGCAACAAATACACCGTACTTCAGCTCATCATGAAGAGGAAGATCGAGGGCCCCAGAACAGGGAAGCTTTCTCCCAAATGGTCGTCAACGTCGGGGGGACCCGGCAGGACACGTGAAGAAGAAGAATAAGAATAATTTACTTTAATGTATGAATAAATCAATTAGAGTAAAAGGCACTCATGTTTTGTGATCACAAAGCTAATGGTGAAAACTTTATTAACTCACATTTATTTTCAAATCAAGTTTTTTATTATTTTACATTGTATGTATGCATCAAATAAATAAATAAAAATTCAAACTTTAGCAAATTTTACTCAAACTAAAATAAAGAAATAATCGTATTTTTTCGTAAAAATTTATAAAATTTTTACTTTACTATAATTTGTCTTTTTCTTTTTTATATACTTTTTATACAACACTACAACTCGTACAACACTAACTTTAAAAAAAATTACATTAAATATCAGACATGTTTCGGACAACCGGTCCTTCCTCAGTGATATTATAAATATACATATTTAAAATATTATAAAATTGTAGTGTTATGTTATGTTAACATTTCTGTCAAAACTGATCATATTTGTAAACAATTTTAAATATGTATCTTTATAATATCACTGAGGAAGGACCGGTTGTCCGAAACATGTCTGATATACATTTTTTTTTAAAGTTAGTGTTGTATATACAAAGTATATAAAAAGAAAAAAGACAAATAAAACATCTACAACACAAAATATGGGGAACATAGAAGAAATTTACTTTAATTGATTAATTATTAAATTAAAGTAAATATAAAAGCTTAATCATTAGCTTGATTTAACAACGCTGTTAAATCAGTCACTGTCATTTACGAAGAGGCAACAAGCGAGTCACCAACCGAAACACTTCGGTGTGGACGTACCCTTAAAGATAAGTCGACTGGAGTCGATCTCGCGCCGCTCACTTCCATCGCATCGCCGCGGCTCATGGCCCGAGGTGTCGCGTGGAATCGTGTCAACTTCACATCGACAAATAAACTACACTTAATGTCTTCCTCGGTAGATAACCCCCGAATCTTTAACTCGTCAGTGGACACGTTATCTCATCGAGAACAGTTCTCTCGCCGCGCTGGAATGAATTATGCTCCGACGCGGTAGACTACACCATTAATAATAATTTCAATTACCAGTGAGAGTAATAAAAACGTTTTCTTTCAAAATATCCGAAACAATGCATAAACATGATCTAGCGATTGATAAAAAAATCCACGACTTAATTTAATTACGTAATTAATTATAACACTTACATCGCTTTCACTGCAATCTAACCAAGAAAAATATCAATTACAATATGAATTACCGCACGCCGATATTGGGTTACGGTATACTCGTATATAAGGTTGCACAAACAAAGTACATATTATTATTAATGGAATATCAATACATGTACTTACGCACACATTGCTAATTTATACGACATATAAGGGTGACAAGCGGACACGCCTGCATAATATATTACTTTGCTTCCGAGGTGAACACAAAAAACGAAGACACGTGTAATACTAAATTGATCGCGACTTCCAAAATCAATACACAAGGGGACGGTGCGGTACACCAAAGTATCGATTAAGGAGCCAGGAGACCCAAAAGTGACCGCAGAGGAAGCGGACATGGAGCGAGCCAAATAGAAGAAGTCCCCGATGGACTAGCGCGATAATGATACGATGAAGATGTACAGAGTTAAGTCATTAATGAAGTCAACACCGGAAGCGCTGGAGATGTGAGAGGAAAATTTAAATTGTACACAAAATTAGAGAGGCATAGATTCTCAGACAACAAACTGACAAGAATAACAAATAGTCACGGCTGTACGCGGCACTTGAATACAATTATAATACTTCATAACATTGTGAAGCTAAAGTAAAAATACCTCATTCATTATTCTACTTTTTGCAGCTGACCATTTCCGGCTTTTCAGAAAAATCGCCTATTGTTTTCTTAGAGTACCTTAACTGTTGGTATACTTATTTAACCTAATCAATCATGTACGAGTAATCACGACAATACACCGAATTTTTATACTTGCACAACGTAGTACAATTATATATAATATTTTAATTAACGTATTTTAACCCTTAACGTACCGTGTTCAAAACAAATCGCTCGCTCCCATGTGGTAAGTTCAGTTTACCGCTAACTTTATCTAAATATCAAGCATATGACTAGATGAATCAAAATTTAATTTATGTCATCTTGTAGGGAATTTCATTAGGAATAGATCGATATCTATAACATACATGGATTATTTGAAAAAACATATCATTATTAATTTTTTTCTGGAACCATGCGATTTCTGAAATGGAATGCGTCACAGCATACGAGCAACTGGACATCAAGTATAAACTTGTCTGCGCGCCGCAGCCGGCGGGGCGAGACATTACGAGATTTTACGTATGATAAAGGCACCTAGGCAAAATGTATAGTACGTTCAAGACAACGAGTACGTATTAATATTTGTCCCTTTTGGTAAAGTGTTAATATTTTCACAGTTCTGATATTATTAAGTTGCGTGCTGCGTTTCCATCCACAGTCGGTAGTATTACGTACCTATTGAAAAAGCCAAACATATAATTTATAATACGTTCAAAACAGCGAGTAGGTATTTGTCACTTTTGATAAAGTTGTAAATATTAGCAAAACAAATTCTACCTTAACACGAATGAAGGTGAGGGCAGTCTTAGAAAATATTTTTTTTTGGGATGAAGGAAGTAATTTTTTGCTTTTTTTTTTATTACGAAATATTGAGAACACTTCAATGGAGGATTACAATTTTTTTTATAATATTAGGGTCCATAGGTTTTAAGAAAATCAACTTTAAATTGGCAGTGGAAACTCAATTGACCACATGGCAACGCGACGGTTAACTAAATAATGATTTACCGATACATTCCCTCGCAAAAAGCGTCGGCGTCGCCTCTCGCCATTCACATCACGCGGCGCGTCTTCTGAATTTTAAATGAAGCATTGTACATCGAAGCGTTTCAATATATTATAGGTTAAATTGATGATGTATATTTTATCAGATATACCTCGACCTTTCAAATTCCTTCACTTTTACTATTCAATACCGTTGCCAAGTGTATTTAGTAGATGTAAACGAAAGTGACTGGAGACGTTTAATTGTATAAAAGATCACAAAGATGAGATTTACGCTTCCGGAAAGAGGATTAGTAAAGACACTGTCAAAATATTTGGTTTTGAATGTTTTCTTAACAATTATTTCTAAGTCTTATTCATACACGAAACCTACTTAACCATTGTGTTGCAGTTAAACACAATTTGGCCGGTGATTAAGAATCACGATGATTTGAACGACGGATATATGGAGGCATTCAATATATAATAAATATATTTATTTGTTTTATTAATAAATCTTATATGGTAGATTAAGACACTATTGGACCAAGTCCTTGATTATATTCGAGAACGTGTTCGTACTAATACGTTCACCTACCCAATAATAAATTAC
The DNA here is from genome assembly GCA_022606425.2 of Lepidostoma basale. Classification (NCBI taxonomy): domain Eukaryota; kingdom Metazoa; phylum Arthropoda; class Insecta; order Trichoptera; family Lepidostomatidae; genus Lepidostoma; species Lepidostoma basale. Next base: position 3,188,903 of record JAHDVF020000010.1, read on the forward strand.
TATTTATTTTTTAAATGCACCTGTTGATGATGATATCGCTTTGTGCATTTAATAACTAATTAGATATTTAGTTTTTTTTTTTAAATAAAATATGTAAACGTATTCTATATTCGTCTTCACTTAATGCTGTGATTATCTTTAAAGACATATGAATTTGTACACTGAAGAATGACATCTGTTGTCCGAAACATGTTTGTAAAAAGTGTAAAATAAATGTTGAGAAAATATAATGTTTTCCAAAAAGATTTGAAGTAAAAAAAACAACAAATGTTTATTAACAAAAGGTTTTTGTAATAAAATTTTTTTTTAATGAATATTACAAAATTTTCACCAATACAATCAATAACAAACAAGTAATTTAAAGATAATGCATTTTCAAATGTAGAATTTAACTAAAAATGTATACATCATATAAAATTATATGTTTCCATACAATAAATAATTATTCAATTATAGTAAACACGATTGTTTAGTGGTTTTACTTGGATTTAATTGATATAAATTATATAAATAGTGCCAAATTTATTTCGCCTTGCGAGGGCATTCTCAAACTCGTTTGTAGTTTGCGAATGCCCTTGTAGTTTGATAATGTCACTATTTATATAATAATTCTTCTAAAAAAAAACAAGTAAAACCACTAAACAATCGTGTATACTACAATATTATAAATTAATAATGGAGTTTTAGAAAACTAATACCTCAACCAACAAAAAAGTATTCTTCTGTATTTGCATGAAGTTATAATATTTTACATGCTCGCAACAGTTCTATAAATATTTCCGCTATATTGAAGACTATTATTATTTTCCTGAAATAAATGGGCACTAACCAGACTAATGAACATTGTTGAGAGAGATGGAGAGGAATCTTCAGGGGCATCAATAATAGAAAACATCTGGGGGTCACTATTTGCCCTCGTAGAGAAACGATTCAAGATGAGGTGTGAAATCGCATTGCAAAAAATGACGGAAAAATATGTAACATAAAAAAACACTTGTTTAAACAAATGGAGTTTTACCAATAGACAAAAAATTCTTAGCATATTGTGTGCGGGAAAAGTTACGAGTAAAACACGTTTTTTTCTTTTTTTACTAAAGCACGAGAAACTCTAAAATCTTTTAGACAACTCAGATTATACTCGGCTATAAATTTAAATAAAATTTAGTAGTTGAATTTTTAATAATTAATGACTCCATATGGTTTTAAATTATTTTTAATGCAAAATTTTTTATTAAATTTAAAAATTTGGTTTGGACAAATGGAGCGCATTGGTGAAGAAAGAATGGCTAAAAAAGTATATATAAAAGTATATACGATGTAAATGAAGTACGGAGTCGAGGTAGACCGAGGAAAACATGGCATGACCGAATTAATCAAATTTTAAATGTTGGTCATGTCAGAAGCCGGAAGAATCGACGTGGGTGTATGACTCGCTGTATGAATGTGGAGGAAGCTAGAGAGGTATGTCAGGATAGAGTAGTTTGGCAGTCCTACGGGGAAACGGCGTGATGGTTTGTTTGCGAAAAATATGATGACACAATTAAATGATTTTAATTTCAATTTGTAACAGTGATACTACTTTGAATATCTTCACTTTATTTAAGATGTTTTAAAAATATGTAAAGAAATTTATTTTTATTTTGTGTGTGTTACAGGTATGCCAGAAGATGCAAATTCAAGTTATTCTTCTTGTTACGCCTACCCGTTTCCCGTTATTTGGAGTCGGCTCTCCTAATATGGCTCCTCCAAGTTTCGCGATCCTGGATCGTCTGGCTGTCGCACCTCAGGTCGTTTCTGACTGTGAACATCCATGTTTCAGGAAGCTGACCCGATTCCCTCCTTCCATCTTCCAGTTGCAGGACTTTATGGGTAATGTATTCATTGTCCTTCCTGCTCACATGGAAAGATTGATTTTTCCGTTTTTGAACAGGTTGTTTGAACCCAATAACTCTATACAATATATTTTTGCTATTATATTGATTCGCATGACATGTGATAGGTAGCCAATCTATCGCCATTTTATTGTCACGTGAATTCTACACCAGACCAAAGACAGTGTGACAATTACATTGCCATCGCCGAAAATCGAACCCGGGTCCTTCGGTATGGAATTTAGAGCTCTTACCACTCTTTCACGAAGGTTGACATTCATTGATAATCGTTGTAATTCTGCTACCATTTATATTCTAGATCTAGACTAGACAATGCCAGTTTTCTTTGTTCCAATATAAGATCCAAGACGCAATACATCGTAATTAAAATAAGTAATAATTTTTTTTTTTTAGATTTATTATTATCAGAAATAATCATTATCCTTTTACTTAAAAGTTTTGACGAGTGCATAGGATCATCGGAAATAACAATTAAAAGAAAAATAATTAGATTTTTACCTAAGTAAACTTTTGTTTATTATAAATATAATTCTTTTTATAAAATATTTCTAACCTTTGAAAACAGTTAATCTCGTGTTTTACTAATTAGTTCCGTCTTCTAGTATCTGCCTACCTGTAAATCTGCAGAACTTTCTTGTGCAGATAAAGTATTATGTTCACAGCATTTTGCACTGCCTTCTAGTTAATTATTTCGCCTATCCGCCATACCAAAAAGCGACGTGTACGTGATATAAAAGCACAACAGGCGGCCTCTAATGTCAGTACTTTGCAGCTTCATTAACGCGAAAGATTCAGAGATGATAATATTAATTATTGCCGTCACTCGTACATCATCGGGGAGAAAAGTTTATCTAACGTAGGATAATTAAACTACAGTGAAGACAATAAAAATTCGAAAGCGTGTGTACTTGCGTGAGAACAAGAAAACAAATAGCATTCAATGCAGAATAAAATCAGAAAGATCGCTCGCGACGTAAAAGAGCCGAGCCGCTTTATGACATTCATTATTCCAGACAGGTCGGACTCGAGGTGCTCCTTAAAAGGTTTCTGAATCGCAGATTTAGAGCCGGAAAGGAGTTTCCAAGATGGCCAGACTCGATAGCGGAATTTCAGTTTGGGCCACGAAGGCATGGGGTCACGTCGGAGTGACCTCGCAAACAGTTTTGCAAATCATTTCATGGTTAAATTTTCTAGCGGATTCTTTATCTCTGATCGCGCTTAATTGTGTGTTTCCATTCTTTGTATAAAATTGCACAACCGGCATTGTCTCGTTGGGGTATCGGTTACATAAAAAAGAGAGCCGTGATGAACATTGCGTTCTTATGTAATTCAGAGTGATTAGAAGTACTCGAGTACCTTCATTTCACTTTAACGAGTGCGCATCGCGGAATTGTTTGATAGCACGAAAATATAAGGTACCTACTCGCGTACATGGTATTGGAGATAAATGCATACATCAACCCAAAGATACTAGGATTTGCAGGTATGACTGAACAATTTATACCAAACAACAGTTAATTGATTAATTTTGGCTAGTGAAGACATCTCACATCTCGAGTATTGTAAGAAAAACAAAAGGCACTATCTGCAATACATTACTGTAGATCGTGACTGTACTCACGTATATCTTTGATGGGGATTGAGTAAAAATGTGATACGTCTTTCGAAGTATTTGAGAGGATAATACTCGGAAAGTTATTCAGTTCTATGCAGGAAAACAGAGTTAGTAACATTAAATTCAAAAAAGATATTTACAATATATTGAACCAAATATTCATCAATTAGTCATCAATATAGGAAGATCGCGACGTGCTGGGCACATAGATAGAATGAGTGAAGGTAGAGTTTCAAAAAATATTATTAACACATAGTTGAATGTCGATAGCTGGGTTGTGATCCTATAAGCATCAGGAACTGAAGGAGTACATCCCAGAATATAGGAAGATGGCGACGAATGTTGAAGAAAGCCATGCCATGCCAATGATGATGATAATATCTGTTCTCCAGAGGGTTCCTCCTCTAGTGAGGTGGATTCCCAACTATCCTTCCATATTTTAGGAGGTCTTGAGGATGAGTACATTAAGGCTGATTATGAGCGAAGGAGGGGCCGGTATGGTCATGTCGAAAGAATGGACACCACCAGACTCCTCTATATAACACTACATAATTAGATTAGTAACTTATATTAACAAAACAACAAGTTAACAAACTTCAATCTGCGTTCAATGCAGCAGCAAGACTCATTAAAGGCATTCCATAAAAGTCCCATATAACACAACATCTCAAAGAACTTCACTGGCTTAAAAGTCCAGAAATAATTCAGTATAAACTCAGCTAGACAGTCTTCAAATCGCTACATGGAATGGCTCCATGTTATATAATATATCCGGACTCTGTATGGACAGCTAAATCCAAAGAAATCCACACTTCGCTTGGCGAACTCCTCTGTAATAGGAGGATTAGTTGATCGGGCTCAATTGCTTGAAACAATCTCCCTTCATACCTTAGATGCCTTTATGAACCTACAAATTTGCAGATCTAAGCCGAAAAAACATATTTTTCATATTTCATACCCAATTTAAAACTCGTATGTTTTGTTGTATTATAATACTTTTTTACCGATCGCGAATATCAGATGCAGCGTTCATATTTAGATGTTTTTATTTAAAACACGTCCTAATGCGCTCTTGAGGTGATTAAAATCACAAAAACTATTAATTATAATTATAAAAATGGGTTTAATTGAAAACTGGGTACAATAATACAATATTGGATACTGTTCGTAAACAGTAAAATGGTATTTACGCGGTCACACTTCACAAGCAGATATCCTACTCTTATTGAGATGTGAAATGATTAGTGAAACTATCCCATTGTGCCTTTTGATGTGGTTCGCGTCCCGCGGTCAGCGGGGTCACGGCCCCCCTCACCTCACATGCGAAAGAATAAGGAATAGAAACTACCGAAAGCTGTGGTCGGCTTTGTGTTCAATTACACTCGGATATTTCCCAATCGTCGTGAATGTGAGCTAGAAATCAGAGTTAAACGATTGCAATCCGGAGCAGATTGCCATTTTATATTAAATTATCTGTAATTATTATTTGATACTAAACTAATTATATTAATTGACATTAATTTTCAATCGAGTTTCAAAACGTCTAACCTGATATAACCTTCAATTAAATAATTTTTGTTTTAAACAATATTCGGACGTCGATAGTTTCTATTAAAAATAATTAATGTTATTTTCTTAACAATTGAAAGGTGGATATTACAAAAGTGCCAATATGAAAATAGTTAAAAGAAAGTTTTTGATCCCAATTGTTGTTAAACATAAAAGGTAATGACTGTGCGAATGTGCAAAATTATTGAGTATTAAAGTATAGTTCAAACGATATCCTAAAGATGCCACCCTCAGTACATGACAAGTGCAAAAATAAACATTTTTTGTTTTTGTTTTATGTTAAAACCACTTAGCACATTTGTAATAGTAGCCTTCAATTATCACTGTACCATTATATCAACAATGATACATAAATCGAATAAATACATTTTAAATTTTTCTTTGTGTTGGTACACGCATATTTAAATTTATGATTTCTTTGATAAAGTTGTGTTTTCTGGATATTTGATAATCGTTAAATATTTGATTAAGTATCACATGTAATATGTCATTTAAAGTGATAGGAGCATTAACGATTGGGAAAGGGATTGTTTATATTAATTAAGTCTTCTGATTCAGAGGACATGGGTTCCATCCAAGACACGATCCGGTTCTTCTTTCATACTAAAACTTTATAATTTTTAAATTGATATCCACGTGGACTGAAATTAGCCCATTCTTCTTTTTTTTATTAATTAACAAATCGCTAGACGCAAATGGCAGTGGATCGGTTACACTCTGAGACGGAACTCAGACTGCATCGCTCAGAGCGCACTAGGCTGGTCCCCTATGGGGGAAAGAGGAAGCGAGGCAGACCTAAAGCCACCTGGAGAAGAGCCCTGCAGGACGATGTTAAAGCAGCAGTCCTCACTTGGGATGATGTTAGGCATCAGGCATGCGATAGAGTCAGGTTCAGAAGATTCCTTGAGGCTCTATACACCACGGATGTGTGACAGGACAAAAATAAGAAGAAGAAGAAGAATATGAATAATTGATTTTAAGTATTTTCTTTTTTTCTATTAAAAAATACACATAGAAAATTATCGTGTTCATAGTTTCATAAGTATCACGTGTTATTTTGATGTTATTTTATTATATAATAAATAGTAAATGTAAAACTAACTGATTTGAAAAAAAATTAATAAACGAGGATGTACTGCAGCGAAAGGAGAAATAAAAATTTATTTTCATGACAATAAAGCGCAGGAAATTGGAATACTTCGGGCACATTACGAGAAACGATAAATACAGAGTGCTGCAACTGATTATCCGAGGTAAGTAGAAAATCCTGGATAAAACACCTTTGAGAACGGTTAGAGTTGCTGTATTTAAAACAAAAATAGCTATGACATTGTCCAAGCTCTGATAAAAGAGGATCAAGAAGAACAGAATGAGAACAGTGCTTTTTTTAATAAATAAATTTGGAAAGTGGCATCACAAGAACCAGTCAAGATAATAGAATTTGCCGCAAACTGGTTCCTAGGATTGAACCTTAAAAAAAAGTCTGATTAAAAATCCATTAATAAAATTTCGCCACCGTTCGTAACGAACTATCCTGATTATTTATTGAATGAAACAATTCCGTTTAGCTTGCTGACGCATAGCACATTGCACACGCGTACACTTATTAGGCCATTTATTTATTGCGTAAGTTGGGCTAAGAGATACATTTGGAACGGTCATTATGCCGCGATAACCTTAGAGCCGATGCCGTTTTGGTGGATGTCGCAAGTAAACATGACCCGCTCGTAACAAGAACGGGTCCGTCCGCCCCTGATGCCCGCTCGCCTGTGAGAGCGAAATTCGTTCGTGTGAATTACAATACAACAATGCAAGGAAATGTGTCCGTAAGAAAACTGTTATAGAGCGCCCGGAGTGAGGCAATGCACTTATACCGCGGATCCATATTTATGTTATAGAGAACACGCCAAACGGCTAATCGCCGCTTCCAGCGCGATGCAATGTCTCTGGTCTTGTGAGAACACTGGAAATTGGCGAGGGAACATGACCTCTATTTCGTACCTAATTACACATTTTATTAACCTCCATCATGCAACTGATAACTACTATAAGTCATGGTAACGAGGAGATCCGCATTCTCCAAAATAAAGCAATGAGAATAATTTTAAGGAGAAAAAGATATGATAATAATAATAATATGCTAACTTTTAAAGCGCCGTTTTTGTGACAGAATCAGCTCAAGGGCGCATTAAAACGTGTTTTAAATCTAAGAATCGAAATATCTAAATACGAACTCTGCATTTGATATTCGCGATTGGTTAGAGAGTATAATATAACATAATATACAAGTTTTAAATTAAGTATGAAATACGAAAAATATGGGTTTTCAGCTTAGATCTGAAATTTGTCAGATCATTTTTGCATTTAAGGTGTGAAGGGAGATTGTTTCACGCTGATGGACAGGCTACCGCAAAGGCTCGATCCCCGAATTTGTACTAGGGCATCGCTTCGGCTCATCTAATCTTCCAGAATTTGCCAGGATTGAAGTGATGATGAAGAGCTTAAAATAATGGATATTTAATTAAATGATTATATGCGACGTTTTATTCCTCATTCGTAGAATTATAAATGGGTACACCTCCCAATAATTCTTAAGGAAGATTTACATTTACAAGCACGAACATCACGCTCCTATTCAGAAAAAAAACTGATCCCAAAATTATCTCACATATAATAAAAAGCACTGAAGATGTATGGCGATATTCTGAAAGGTGTCAGAAGTGAGAAGAATATGAGCAAATTCAGAATAGAATTAAGTAAATACTCGTATATAACCAAATATATAAACCTTATAACATGTATGTAGATTATAATTTTTAATTATAGTTTAGCAGCGACAGCAATGACACTACTGAATATAATCACATCGGATTTCTAACGAGTGGACCTCGACATTTTTTGTTTAAATGAAACGATGTTTAAGAGGCACCTGCTTCATATTCCATAGAGTATTCTGCAAGTCTTCAACCTTGGAACATTGCACTTGGATTCCCGGTATCAAGTATAGTCCATAATATTATAGATATCTTGAGTGAATTTATTCTTCATTATAAATAATAAGGTATTTCTGCTCACATTAGAGATTACATGATATATTTTATACATTCCAATAGAGTTGATTTAAATCCTTTTTATTATAATCATTTTTAAATCATCGGTAATATTATTATGTTATTTATTTGAGTCTAAACAGTCGAAAAATCAAGCTCGTATGCTATGCGGCGTGCTTCTGTGATCTATAATTCATTCAAACTAACAATCCCGATAGAGGGTAATCAATAATAAAGGATCAAGGTTGCCTTCAATTTTGTAGGACTCCATGTGAACATTTAAAAAACCGCCCAAATGTGGCTGCGTGCCTCCTGATTATGTCAGTCGTGACATGATTCGTTCTTTTATTGAATCCTAAAACAATGATGATGATATCTGAGAATGCCTTAATAGGGTGAAACATGTCACTACTGACATACATAATATTATCATAGATTACATACACAATAAATTATGTATACCTATACATACATATATTAATAACTACATATCACGACTAGTTGCAACCCGTGAAATATTCACGGAAGTAAACCAAATTCTACATTAAATTTCATAGTTTGTTTGTTTGTTTAATTTCATACCACAATAATCAGAACAAAATTCAAAATAATCCAGAAATGTTTTCGGACATGCGCATCGTGTGCATTTCGAATTATTTTCGCCGAGAATCGAATTATTCCTCTCTCGCTTCACGCGCTTCGACATTCAATATTTGATTTATTTGATCGTGCCACGTTTTCCTCGGTCTTCCTCTATTTCTGGTTCCATTTACATCACTAACATATAATTTTTTTACCATTCTTTCTTCATTCATTCTTTCCATATGTCCAAATCATCTTAATGATCCTTTCATTATTTTGTTCATGACACCATCATTCGTACCGCATTCACTTCTTAAATTTTCATTCGACACTCTATCATACACAGAGTATCTACACATTCGTCTAAGAGATCTCATTTCTACTGCATTTATTCTACTAAGTATTTAAAAAAATATATTATTCCAAATATTTCCCGCGTAAATAAAGAAAAAAATCTGAATACAGCTGTATCTTAAAGTGTAGTATTTTTAAGCACAACTGATGTAAAGAGGAAAAATGACATAAATAATAGGTAAGTACGGAATTCTCCAAATTAAATACAGATCTAACTCAACAATGCCAACGCGGCGATGCTACTTTTCATTCTTAACCTACTTCAAAATTTCTATGGACCGTAGTTCAATAAAATGGATCGTGTCGATGTAAAAAAATGGCATAGAATCATAATACAAGAGACGTAGGTACCACTGTACTTTCAATACATACACACAATGAAATTAATAAACCGATACACATTTATATAGTTCGTTGCAATAAAAAATAAATCAATCAATGTTTTCAGATATTTTTCGCCATTTTCTTGCTTTTGTATTGTACTGGTGTTTTTAAATTCAATAATGGCATAATAAAAAATATTGGTAGGTAAGTACAATACAGTAAAAAAAATCACGATTTTATTGTATAAATATCTATACAAATCACAACGAAATAAATAAATTTAATAATTATTTGATAACGTCAATATTGGCTTAATACTCGTGTTTTGTAAATTTGAATATAAACTTTAAACGTACATAAGTTACATCTACAGGCCAACGATGAGATGGACCGATGATATTATCAAAAGGGTTGGAAAATCTTGGATACAAAGGGGACAGGATAGAGACGGGTGGAAGAAATTGGAAGAGGCCTATATCCAGCAGTGTAGGGAAGAAGGCTAGCAAAGAAGAAGAAGAAGAAGATGTTACATCTAAAAAACTATTAACAGCCCGACAATTCGCAATATATCAAACATAATTTCGCCTCAACGAGACCCATAATCCTATCCCTCGGGCTTTCTACCGCTTAGGTTATTATCAGAAAATGATTTGGAGTGCATTGAAAAAAAAACATTCCCGTTTATTCCAAAATTCTACACACGGAATGAATTTTTATACAGTGTGTATATTTTATATTTTGATTTACCGTATTTTTCGGACCATAAGACGCACTTTTTTACTCTGAAAATTCAACCAAAAATTGAGGTGCGTCTTATGGTCCGATGCGTCTTATTTTTTATTTTTTTAATGTATACAACAGGTCGTTTGGACCTAATTACTGTATACAATTTCTTTTTAGCTATTATATTGATTCTCGTGACATGTGATAGGTAGCCAATCTATCGCCATTTTATTGTCACGTGAATTCTACACCAGACCAATGACAGTGTGACAATTACACTGCCATCGCCGGGAATCGGACCCGGAACCTTGGGTATGCAAGTCAGAGCTCTTTCCACTCGGCCACGAAGGTCGAAACATTGTTTTTTTATGTAAAAAATGATGGATACATTTTTTGGGTGCGTCTTACGGTCCAATGCGTCTTATCTTCGGAAAAATACGCTAATGTAAAATATATGACACAAAAAAGAATAATGTAAAAATATATAAATATCCATATAAATGAAAAAAATAAACACATTCAAACATTCGTAAGTATCATTAATATACTCGTAGATGCAGTTTTTATCTCGATTCATTGATATTGTATACATGCTTACATGAAATATATACACATACTCGTATATTTCCCATGCTAACCATCTCATCGTTATATAATATAATTTGATTTTTCGACGAAAATAAAAACTGGGAATATACTAAAATATCGTTTTGATTTTAAATAGTACTCAGGCTTTCAGTTATATGACTGAGAAGAAGATGTATACATCGTAGATTATATGTACATCGTTGAAGGACATATATTTTGATTTGTAATATTTAAATATGCCTTATTTTACTCTTTATACATGTGTGAATAGTTAAATCAAAATGAGGTGCCAAACTCGTCACATCATCATAAGTTTAAATAGTTTTATGTTGTTTACGACAGGTGCTAGTAAATATTATATATAAAATGATAAAAAAATTAAATGATTTTAGATATGTTTTTATTTATACGAGTTTATGAGGGACATCCAGGTGGAAAGAGAAGAGTCGGTAGGCCTAGACTCCGATGGGCGGATGAGGTGAGGAAGAATGCTGCACAACTGCTGCAAATGAGAGACTGGAAGGCAGCAGCAGGTGACAGAAGTGCTTGGAGACAAGAATTGATGGAGGCCAAGGTTCGATATGAGCAGTAGAACCATCAAAGAACAAGAAGTAAACCTTATGTAATTTGCTTACTTAGAATTGTGTTAATTAATCAATGTTACATTTTATATTTACAATGAGGATTAACATCCATCAAAGTACGTAAAATTTAAATAAATAAATAAACTATTTGACGCTCTTTTATTCTAATTAGTTCTAACAATAACCGTTACGTTTCAATTTTAATGTATTCATATTTTTAGTAGTTATAGATTAAACATTGATTTTAAAAATATTATCCAATTAAAATAACTGGAATTATATGCGTGGGGTTAAAAGACAACTGGTTTTATGTTACCGCGAAATATAATTTGTACAATGATGGATCAAACTCCGAAAATAGGTTAAAAGAGTTCACACCGATTGTAAAAATAACTTAAGTACCAGAACATGCGGTATATTATATTCGAAATAACAATGAGCAATCGTAAAATAATAAAATATAATGTATTTTAAAATGGTTTCCAATTATTTTCATATGTATGTGATATGAATGTGTATATGAAGTGTCGAAGACGAAGTGTGTCGCTATTTATTAATGACACAATTTAACAACATAATAGTTCTATGATTATATAGTTGAGTTTTTTTTTCTGTGGTTATATGAGTTAAAATATATTTTTTAGTAGATTTAGTAGTACTATAATATCTGTCGATTTAATCATCATATTTTTCTATTATTTTTTTTTTGCAATATTACGTATTTATCTCAAATGTTATATCATGTACTTGGTAATATCATTTTAAAAAATCTATGTTGTTCTTTTTCATGGCATATTATTTAATGTGTTTACTATATGTACTTTATATGTGGCTTAGAATATTTTATAAAGTATAAAACAAGTTTCGTGCCTTTTCTAATCATGTTTCTTTATGTCTCCTTAAAATGTTTTTTTTAAAGACTAACACCAAGGATTTATATCATTGATATTAGAAATTATTTTACAATTTCAAAATGAGCAGAAAATAGCTCATTATTATGAAGAAGGAATCTGGTCGTGTCCAGGCTTGAACCATGTCCCTGGATCAGGAACCAAGCGCTCTATCCCCTAGACCACCACCCGGTTTGTTTTGCGTTTTATTTAAATAAAACTAATTGTAGATAAATTGCACATGTAACAAGTTGAATCTACAATAATTTTTAATTGATATAGATCGCAAAAAAGTGTCATATTAAAATAAATAAATTGACAATACTTATTCAGATTGATGCAAAATGAATTTTGTGGTTTGGATTATTTACAAAAATTCCAACTGAATTATATTTAAAGTACAATAACAAATAGAGATTTTAATAATATCTTTAAACTTTATATTGTAAACTGAACTTGAATAAGAAAGTTATAGCGAATTCGAAACATAAAGATCATTTTGTATCATCCTATGCTGTAATAGAAATAACATTTGAATGATAATGTGATATTTTATGAATTATATTATACGTATTTCATATATTTCTAAATGTCACACCACAAATTAAGTGCTTCGTACGAAAGAGCAATTATGTATCGTCTCAATTAAGTCAGTGATGAAGATTATAAATATATAGATTAATCAATAATTTATCTCTTTTTCTTTTTTATATAATTTTTATATACAACACACACATTAAAAATAATTAAAATTACATAGACATGTTTCGCACAACCAGTCCTTCTTCAGTGATACATATTATAAATATACATATTTAAAATATTATAATAAAATTTACATGATCTGTCAGATGTTATAAAGAAATCTTTATAACATCTGTCAGATCACGTAAACAATTTTATAATATTTAAATATTTATCTTTATAATATGTATCACTGAAGAAGGATTGGTTGTCCGAAATATATCTATGTCATTTTAAAAAAATAATGTAGGTGTTGTATATACAATGCATATAAAAAAAGAAAAAGAGAAATAAAGCCGCTACAACACAAAGTATGGCGAATATAGAAGAAATAATTTATATATTTTTCTTTACTTCCTATAAATACGAAAGCATTGAATATGATAGGTAATGATGAACTAAATATATATAAGAGATAAAGAGCATTATTTAACAACTTAAACAAGAACTGAAATTAAATATATTGTACGAGTATATCCCAAATATGTATGCTTATCTGGATTTCTAATTACAGTTTTGGCAGCTACTGGATTATGTTTTCTTTCATTGAAGCGTATTCAGTGGACACTGCAGCATTATTAGGGTCAATCTGTTTAATATCGTGGCATCCCCTGCAGATAAAATCTTTGTCGGAGAAGGGATGCAGCTGTGAGCCAAGGGGGGGGGGGGGGAGAAGTCTAGACGGGACGCGGGGAGCTGGACCAACCCAGCCGGGAGGCATGTGCGCTGAATTCTAACAAATATATTCATCTATTCATTCGATATCATTTAACGGGTTTACCAAACAAGAATTTTGTGAGACGGGTCAGTATACTCTTAGTATAATTAATACTAATACATATATGTGGCGTGTTATAATCGTTTTAAGCGTTGTCGTATTCATATACATTATCTGTAAAAATCAGACTAGAGCCTAACTGGAATATGTTCTTACGTTATTATCTAATAGAATGGTTTCGAATGTTTTCATTTTTTAAATATAAAATAAATTTTCGAAGAACGAATGATATTTTTATATTATAAAATAGAGTTTGTTCAAATCGAATACAAAGAAAATAAAATGACAAATACATACTTTTTTCATTTCATTATTTACAATGAACTTATATTATATGTAAAAATCAAATATATTTCAAATAATAACATTTCAGTACAAAGAGTTTTTTTTTATATTTCTGAGAGTATACTTCTTATCAATAATGTAGAACTATATAGTGAATATTTCTTTTTACGATAAATTTATAGTTAAAAAATTTAACCCATATGAAGCATGATATCAAAGTCAGTAGTTATGATTTTTTTATTATATTAAAAACTCCACTTTTGAGCTTATTTTTCTCGGCATTGTTCGAAGGCTATACACCTTCATCATCTGATGATATAGGTATAAAGTCTCATAATGGAATTCCACAGTATTAACAACTTAAGTTTATCTAAAATTAAACTCAATAGTATTCAGAGAAATGTTGCAAATGTCATTATTATTTCGTTTTAATTAAATAACGCCGGTAATACTTAAGTATTATGACATTAAACGTATTCTGTTTTAGATATTCAAATATAGATTCTTTAACGATAATATTATATGAAATAGTACATTAATTTGATCGATACATATCAAAATATATTGTGTTCGTTGTGCTTGTGTGGGGCAGAGTGGGCGGAGGTCCCCTAACTGAAGAGCCAGACTTATTCGATTTCGGTACAAAGTGCATGGTCTAGGGGACGGCATTACAGGCAAGGGGAGAACCCTCCCAGGCGGCGCTGCTCCGCGGTGAAAAGAAATACAAAACTCCAATTAAATGATTAGAAAACACTTACAATTAGAAAATCAGCGGGCAGCCACAGCGGCCAATCCTTGTTTGGTTAAAAGTCAGTTCGCGGTGAAATTATACAATCAACTGAGTATTTAATATTGTCACTTGACTTATTTAAAAATATTATTTAAAAATATTGTTAATCGAGTTGTACACAAGTTTTGAATCGTCACCAACGAACTTTTGATATCATAACAGCGTTTGCACTCGCAAAAACTTTACACTTTCGTGTTTATATTTCGCGCCGGTGTCAGCCTCTTGCGCGGCGCATTTTTAATGCGATAGCACATATATTAGTTTGGTGAATGAGTCGAATTGATGAATACGAAACAATACGCGGCGTGAGGAGGCGCGAGGGACGGAGCGAGTGCTAGCGGGCCGCGTGCTGGCGCCCTCAGTGGCCAACTGACTGAGAGAGAATGGAACAGATCCCGACTGAATGGAGCGGAGACAGCCTCTGCGAGATGTGGCGGTGGCGGGCCCCGGTACAGCCATGCAGCTCGCCGTATTTGCCCAACATTATTATTGAAATACTTTTTTAATTTAACAGTATTTTCCCCTAAACAGCGCACGGTGATGACGTATATGTGTGGCCATTGAGAATGTTTGTGTTTTTTGTGTATTTACGAAGTTAAATTTAGTAAACAATTGTGCATCTAATAATTAGTGTTTTTGTGATATTTAACAAAATTGCAGTTTAAAACTAAAACATTTTTTATGATTAAATCAATAAAAAATTGTTCAAGTGGACATTTTAACAGCTGTCAAAAGTGTATTTTAGAAATTTATTAAAACTGTTTAGAATTAACTTTAAATCAAAATTGAATTATTTTGTTATAAAGTACTTGGCGACATGGAATTGTTATCGATCGAAAATTTATTAATGTGCTACAAACATTTAAACAGCCTGACAATACAAAAACATCATTCAGTAACAATTTGTGAATAAAGGAGGGATCATCGCAGGGCTAATCACCCTGCATGGTAAAAAAGAACATGATTACGAACACTAACACAATGGCCCTTTACTGATGGAGAGAGATGGCCAGGGACAGAAGTCAGTGGAGTACCATTGTGGAGGAGGCCAAGTCCCACACCGGGATGTAGCGCCAAGAAGATGATGATAATGTTGAAGTATCATAGTGTTTCGGTCAAAACAATGGACAGTGAAATACTATCATATTTTAAACTGTTAAATTAAATAACTTTGTTTTATATATCACAATTGTATTTTATTTTACATGACAGCTGTTTCGTCAACCTATGTTGACATTATCAGGTGTTACAATAATATTTCAAATGTAAATTTTTTTATAGTACATTAAAAACTTTTCCAATCAGATAAATTGAGAACAGTAGCCCAAGATGAGAAAAAATCAAACAATTCTAGGCTCTAACTAAAATAATGTTATCAAATATATTTGCATAAATTTTATATTTTTAGTAAAAATATAACATCCAGCGCCCCTGAAAAGCAGCTAAACCTTCCACCGCAATGACAAGTAAAAAGTATCCTTTCATTGTCATGATGAAGAAGAATAGCATATAGTGTAATTTTTTTAATATCATGGAAAACGTTAAATTTCGATGTAAGCTATTTTTAATTATTGTTTCTTAAATAAAGATCTAAAACTCCATATTAAATAATTAATATGAATGAAAACGTCCGTTTAATAGAAATTTTATTATTATATATTTTTTGGGAATGACCATTTTTGCCTTGCTAAGGTAAAATGTGGTTTTGTTAATACTTTTACAAGGCAAAACATGTCATTTCCATAAAAATATAATAAAACTTCTAGAAAGTAGACGTTTTCATTCTTATTAATTATTTATTATGGAGTTTTGCATTATTGTGATGTTATATATGTAGGTGTATACAAGTATAACTTCACAATACTTAGCCATTGCTTTGAAAGCATGAACGAATGTTATGCATCATAATTTCGCATTTATGTTTTAATAGTTTTTTCGTGATTATTTTTAACTACTTCATTTGCAGTTATAGATTAAAAAATAACATTTACGCGCGTAGATAATCTCTAGTTTTAAAAGTAAGTTTCTAACCATACTTTAACGAAGTCTTTTTTTCCTAATTAAAAATATACTTCCACAAGTACGAGTATATACACATAGTTATATTGTGTATCATCTGACAGACATTTTATTTAATTCACAAAATAAAATTAATAATGGCAGAATCAATCAATGACGACCTCCAAAAAGATGGAAGGACAGATGACAGTATTGGCAGTCCACATCTCAAAAATCAACTTGATGCAGAGAATAACAAGCCAAAGTGTCAAAACCAAGAAGAAGGAGAAGGGAAGAAATGAACTTCGAGGTTATGGCGGGGCACATTGACAAATGGTTATTATTATTATCTTCTCTTCATTTTGTTATATTATTTATACTTCTTTCCTTCTCTTTATTATTATAAAACTATGAAGAAAAAAAACAATGATAAAGAGACGAAAGAAAGAAAGTAAACGACGTAAACGGAATATAGGAAGACCGAGAAAAACGTTGCTCGATCAAATCAATCAAATATCAAATGTCGGAGGAATCGGAGAAATCGACGTGTGTACATGGCATGGTGTATGAACGTTGAGAAGGGAAGAATTGTGTTAGGAAAAACAGTGTGGCGGCCCATTATTTCTGCCTATACTTTCACGGTTACGGCGTAATGGTAAATTATTTAGTTAGATAGTTAAGTTATGCTATTTTGATATTTCAGATATGATTTATAAAAAATAAAACGTAGAAATTTAATGTATAATTATTCAAATATCGTAATTGTGTGTTGAAATTAATAGTAATATTAATGTGGTCAAAACGGGTGCCGCTCCCCTTTATGAGGCTCTGCCTCAAAGCACCTACAAATTGCAAACCCAAACTGTACGAATCTTGTAGTATTTTCCGTTCAAATTGCGAGACACATTCCGGGCCTCCGTCCCATCGCGGATCGCAGATCGCAGGGCCTCACTTTCACACGCCTGGCTATCATTTCAGTTTTTTACTATTACATTTTCACTAGAGATGTGCGAACACTCTTTTTTCCTCCGTTCCAATTTGGGACGCGCCACTCCGGAAAATTCCAATTGAATTTCTTCTCTATTAAAGTATCAAACTCTGTCATTACAGACTTTGGCGTACAATTATCTGCTCACACATTGCTGCTTCAGTTCGTTATAAAACACATGATTATTTTACGTACCCACGTAAGAAAGTAGTGCATAGTTCATCTGTGAGAAGAATTTGCCAGTTCACATGATACAAAATGTTTTTCGCAAACTTTCTAAAGATTATTTAATTCATTTAGAGATAATATCACGTATTCAAAACATTATTTTCTACGAAATGCTTGTTAAAATAGTGTATAACTAGAATTATAGCGTGTGTGTTTTATGTTCAAATCCGACTTTTTTTAATAGCATATAAATAAAACACAACTAAAGGTTATTGTGATATTTAAAAAAAAAATCGGGTGGTGGTCTAGGGGATAGAACGCTTGGATCCTAATCCTGGGGACTTGGGTTCAAACCTGGATACCACCAGATTCCTTCTTCATCTTCTTCTTCTTCAAGTGCCCTGTCGGGTCCCCCCAACGTTGGCGATCACCTCGGCGAACCTGTCCCTGTCCTGCGCCGCTCGGAACAGCTCCTCCACACTTAGGATGCCGGTCCACTCCCTCACGTTTCGCAGCCAGGACATTTGTCTCCTACCTGGCCCTCAGTGTTCCTCAATTTTACCCTCCAATATCATTTGGAGAAGATAGTACTTTTCCCCACGCAGTATGACCCAGATGTGAAATTTTCCGAACCTTTTTTTTTTTTTTTACGTATACAACAGGTCGCTTGAACCCAATTACAGTATACAATTTGTTTTTTAAGCTGATATATTGATTCTCGTGACATGTGACAGGTAGCCAATCTATCGCCATTTTATTGTCACGAGAATACTACGCCAGACCAAAGACAGTGTGACAATCACACTGCCATCGCCGGGAATCGAACCCAGAACCTTCGGAATGGGAATCAGAGCTCTTACCACTCTGCCACGAAGGTCGTCTACCTTGATAGTTGATAACAGTTCCCCGTCAAATCTAGCTCGCCTCAGGACTTCGGTATTGGTAACCATGTCTGTCCAGGGAATTCTGAGCATTCGGCGATGGAGCCACATTTCAATTGCTTCCAGTCTGTTCATTGGGTTGACTTTCAAGGTCCACGTTTCACATCCATACAATAAAACAGACAACACATAACATTTTATCATTCTCTGGCGGAGTTTCAAGTTTATGTTATCATTGAAGAAGAGTGATTTCATTTTATTAAACGTAGCTCTTGCTGCCTCAATTCTGCATTTTATGTCTACATCTGGGTCAAGAGATTGCGTTAGTATGCTGCCTAGGTATTTAAATTTTTCCACCCTTTCAACGTTACGGCCGTTCAAATGCAATACTGACCCACCGTAGTCAAGCCATCCTTCTTCATAACAATGAGCTATTTTCTGCTTATAATAAACCATGCCCATACCTCTTAGAGTGTTATGGTCTCAATGCACCGGACAGGTATGCTCGCGCTAGAAGACACGATCTGTTGTGCATACCGCATAGCAGGACAAATGTCTTGGCGCAGCATACAATGACCCGGGGTATGGTGCTCTTGAATGAGGTGTCAGTCGATGTGGACATTTTCCAAATGACCTATATGTCCTTTAAGGAACATATAGGTACATACCACAACTGTTAAATATTGTTTTATTTTATTTTAATTGTTGTATTTTAACATGTATTTTAAAATGTATGTAAAATGCATGCAAAATTTATGTAAATTGTATACAGTAATAGGGTCATAAAAACCTGTTGTATACAAAAAAAAAAAAAAAAAAAAGATTGTAAAATAAATTATATTATCATTAATTTTAATCCTTGGTGTGTTATTCTTTATTTTTAATAATAAATGAGACCGATAAATGACACTCTATAGTATAATCCAAAATCCAGATATATTATTATAATTATTATACTTACTTACTTACCATCACGCCGTCTCCCCGAATGGATGGGCAGAAAGAATGGACTGCCACACTTTAACCGATGCGGCACTCCATTGCGCGGTGTAATGGGTTGCGATTATTATTTTTATTTTTTATTTTATTGTTATTATTATTATTATTATTATTATTATTATTATTATTATTATTACTATTATTATTATTATTGTTATTTTATTACTCCTTTGTTAATTCGCAATTTACATCATTATAGCCCGTGCCTAATCGACATAAAGCTATCATATCAATTCTAATGACATGTGATAGGTAGGTAATCAATCGCCATTTTTTGGCAAGTGAATTGTGCACCAGATCAAAGACAATCACACTCTAATCCCCGGGAATCGAACCCGGGACCTTCGGGGCGGCAGTCAAAGCACTTACCAATCGACCATGAAAGTCTATTATATATATAAAAGAAAAAATCTAGCACGTTTTTATAATCAAATTTGATTATATACCACGGCCTTATTAGATACATCAATATAGGGTGGAAATTATTTTCACACCCTATCCCATCTAAATTTGAAGTACTTAGGTATTCCTACAGTTCCACCTTCACCCTCATTGTATCTATAGGTCAGTAAGACCAACATATAAGTACTCTGTAGTTAACAAGGGAGGGATTAATCAACAAGGGGATGTGTTTTGTTGAAATTAGGTTCAAAAGGGAACAGTTGTTCAGATGTTTCAAAGCTGTTTAGGAGTTAATTATATTTATATGTTTATTTTTTATTCCGCCGTTGTAAAGCTAAAAATACTTTTATGTATGATAGAATTATAAAAAGAAAATGAAAAGGGGAAAAATATTACTTTTCAATTAGTCAATTCATCTTGGACCGCTTGTTTTAACACCGTATATTCAATGGCTTTATATTTGAATATACGAGTAATTAAAAAATACTTTAATAAAATACTTTGTTATTTTTAGTATAATACTTTGTTATGTTCAGGTGAATGACACATTTCTTCGACGATGAAATGAAATTAATTTAAAAAATGGTTATTTTTCATGTGACTAACATTGCCATGTTTTATCTACCATAGAGGACCAGTTTTGTTCATTTTAATCCATCCACTGCATTGTGTACAAGCCAAGACAACAATAATAAAATATAAAACTATACACGTTTTTACAAAACAAAATATAATTAAAATAACCCGATTAAGGAAACTGATAAATGAAATATTTTTCTTTTATATTTTCTACACACTAAACGATTAAACAAATAATTGGTTTTTTTAAAACACTTGTGTAATAATTCTGTTATTGAGTTATATTTAATTGGTTGCGTTGCGTTATAGCTATCAAACAATAAGTCCACATAAAAAATACGTATAATTCATCCAATTTTTAAAAACACTAGGGTGATGGTTAGCAGAACTCAAATAATTAACGTATAAAGTCGATTTTATAATAATAAATGAAACAGCTGTCGCGTAAAATAAAATTCAATTGTGATACAAAAAACAAAGTTATTTAATTTAACAGTTTAAAATGTTAAAGTATCATAGTGTTTCGGCCAAAACAATAGACTATTTAATCGATGTTTTTTTTTTAACAATTACTTTCATATACTCGTATATATTATAATATATAAATATAATAAATCGATGTTTTTTTAACAATTACTTCCATTTTTGGTCTTTCCCCAAGCTAGCTGACATCGACAGACTGGTGACACTGTTATAAACATAATTATTTATTTAGGATCATATATCACTCAGGGGTGGTTAACAAGATTTTACAAAAAAATCATATTAATATAATTATGCTAATTTTAAAATTTCATATTACTGTCATTTTAAATTTTGTTTTAAAGTACAATGTAATTTAAGCTGATTACCGCTGAAGTTTATTTGAAAAAAATATATACATATTTATTTTTAACACTACTAAGTAGTAACTAAATGAATAAATTTATAACAGTCTCACCAGTCTGTCGATGCTAGCTAGCGAGGCGAAAACGGTAGCTGTCGAAATAAATACAAAAAATGGAAGTACATATTATAGTTCGGTACCAATTTACCAAAAGGTCCCAACTGCTTTTTTGTTATTATAATTTTACAGGAGAGCAAAAATAAGATTTTTACATTATTTTGATTATTTATAAAAATGTTATTTTTGTCCCAAATTGTTAATTTCAACGTTATCTACAAGATAAATCAGTAACTTAATTTTAAAAATATATACATATATTTTAAAAAAATAGGGGTTTAATGCAATTGTACATAAAAAATGTATTAAAAAAAGTACAGCTCTAACGTTTGGTCAAAATATAAATTGTGCAAAAATAATACTGATAAAATTAATATTTAACTCAATTTTACAAAAAAACGGATCTGGGACCTTTTGCCAAAAAAGTACCGAGTTATAAAAAAGCATCGTTTTAATTAATAAACTAACTAACTAACTAACCATCACGCCGTCTCTCCGAAGGGGTAGGCAGAAAGAATGGACTGTCACACTTTTACTGATGCGGCACTCCATCCTTCTCTTTTCGCCCCGCGGGAGACGCGGTGTGATGGGTTGCGAACCTCATCGCCACCAATAGGCATCTCCCGCGCACACTTCGATCGTCCAACATCCACAAAATAAATCTAATACAAATATAAAATACAATGTTATAAAATAAAATAACAAAATAAAAATAATTTAACACAAAATGTTATTTTTAGATGGTGCACATATGACTATTTAATTTATGTTCCACGAAAATATGAACAAAATCTTTAAAAAAATTTAACTTATTATTTAAAATTCATTTCCATCAGTAGATTTCAGTAAAATCATTAAATTATAGTTTTTACGGCGTTTTAGTAATGCGTTTTGAATTTGTTTAAGAATATTGTTTTTAAATTGGGTTTTATGTCCGCCAACAAAGCTATTCAATCGCTCGTTAAAGAAGTAAAGAAGCAGGTAGACCGTACAGGTACAATGGGTCGATTTGAATGTCGCTCGCATTAACGATTGTGTATTTTTAAATAGCACGCACCCACGTCTTTAGCGCAGAGGTCGTGGGTTCAATACCAGCCTCTTTAGGCGAACGCCTTGTACGGCGCATTCTGCTCTCCGTTTGGAGGTAATCCTATAAATAGACTCCGCTCTGCATAACTATGGAAATTTTAGCGTATAAAAAGTGCCTAATACGCTTAAAATAATACAAACGCATACAGCGTATCATTTTAAATTTGGAATTAACCCTTTCACTCTACAAAAAAAAAAACATTTTTTTAACCATTTTCTTTTTAATGTATGTTCATTTATTTATAAAGGGTCATATTATGTGAATAAATGCAGTAGAAATGAGATCTCTTAGACGAATGTGTGGATACTCTGTGTATGATAGAGTGTCGAATGAAAATATAAGAAGTGAATGCGGTGCGAATGAAGGTGTCATGAACAAAATAATGAAAGGATCATTAAGATGGTTTGGACATATGGAAAGCATGAATGAAGAAAGAATGGCAAAATGATGTAAATGGAACCAGAAATAGAGGAAGATCGAGGAAAACGTGGCACGATCAAATAAATCAAATATTGAATGTCGGCCATGTGAGGAGTCAGAGAAATCGACGCGCGTGCATGAAAAGATGTATGAATGTTGAGGAATCGAGAGAAATATGTCAGGAAAGGAATGTGCGGCAGTCCATTCTTTCTGCCTACCCCTTCGGGGAGACGGCGTGATGGTTAGTTAGTTAGTTAGTTAGTAAAGTGATATAAATAACATACGAGTATATAGGATGTTTTTTTAAAGGTTTGGTTTTTAAACTGGCAACATTGTTTCGACAGACTGTCAATTTAACAGTCGACAAATCAGTAACTACAAATCAACTGTCAACTGTCAAATTGACAGTCTGTGGAAACAATGTTGCTAGTTTAAAAAAACCTTTAAAAAAACACCCTCTATTTAGTAATCCATGTATCAAAATAAAGTTACTCTTTTTAGTGACTGGGAACATTTGACGTGAATTTCAGTTATTTCTTATGCGAAAAACTATTTGTTTATTCGTCATTAAAACGGATATGTTTCATATTCATTCGTTTCTGAAATGGAATAATAACCAATCGTTTTTGAACAATGTGAATTTAAAAAGAGATTTTTTAATGTATATTTTTTCTTATATTTCTATACTGGTATATCTACCGATGTGTTGAATGGGTCAACATTATAATAGTATAATTACATAATATTATAGAAGTAGCTACTCGGCATATAGATAAATTTGTGATAACGTGAGCAGGAAACGAAAAATAAATAAACAATGGTGCGTTGAATTAAGGGGTCATGAAGAGAAAAATAATGACGATACACGCTACAATGAACTTCACTGAATCTCGAGCTCCAGTTATTGTTACAATTGTTCTCTACAAAAGAAAATTGTAATGCAGTAAAACATAGGTATTAGGTATACTCAGGGAGTCATAACGTCATTATTTCGAATTAGAGTGAGGAAATTGATTGCAGAAAACAAAATCAAACAATATTACGGTTTTCTAATCATAGTAAAAATCGATTCACATGTTAAAAGTGTCACGAAAGTCGCGTATAAAAAATAAGCGATCCACAGATCTCTTTTCGACGAGAAAATTAGCCCCTCATATTAGAAGAAAATTAACATTTTAATAATGATAATTCTAACCTTCTTCTTCTTGTTCCTCTGCTATCGGAGGTTAGACAACATCATGGTTATTTCGTCACTTGATACAGAAGCTCTAAACAGGGATGTTGTGTTGCAATTGAACCATTCTCAAAGATTTTGTACTTTTTCCACATTAATTTGTGAATATCAATAGAACTAAAAACCTTCTTAGAGCAGCAGAAATGCGAACCCTACGCTCCATCGCAAGCAAAACCTTCAGAGATCGGATCAGAAATGAAACGATAAGGTCTGTTTGTGGTGTTGAGGACATATAAATGAAACGATAAGGTCTGTCTGTGGTGGTGAGATGGGGAAGAAGCAGAAGGTGCTTTTGGAGAGACCACGTGGACCGCATGGAGAATACAAGAATTGCAAAAATTGTTAAAGATGAAAACCCACGCACAAAGAGATTACCAGGAAGGCCGCCAAAAAGATGGAGAGATGACTGGACATTATAATCCCAGGACAGCCCACCGTCACAAACAGGTAATACGACCTAAACTAAGAGGAAGAAGAATTTGTGAATTTATCGTCGAATTTCGAATAAGAATAGATCGGTGCAACGTGCTACCCGTCTTGTTCTACAGTGTGGAAACACGGACCTCAACAAAGCTATCACCAAAAAGCTGGATGCCTTTGAACTGTGGATATCGATATATTATTGAACATTTAAAATATCATGGACAGAGAGAGTCACAAACGAGGAAATACTGCAGCGAATAGAGAAAAAAAAAGAAATTGTCAAGATCATAAAGCGCAGGTAACTGGAATACTTCATTATAAGAAATAATAAATACAAAGTGCTGCAACCGATTATCCAAGGAAAAATTAATTCTGAACTAATTTTAATTATTTATAATGGAGTTTTACTTTTTTTTAATCAAATATTTCACGTCTCACCAGGCAAGCTATAAAATATTAATTTATGTATTATAGTAAGGTTTTGCAATATTATTTCCAAAGCATTAACTTTTTATATTTTTGCGCGTGACGGTAGATAGAAGCATATTTCCATAGATGTTTCATGATATCATAATTTCTTGGTAATATAAACTTCAAAAGATTAAAGATATGGACAAATCTCATATGTATTTGTACAAACCACATCAAAAATGTCGGCTGAATGTTTAACATTAAATTAAGAAGATATTTTTAAATGGTCATATTAAAGTCTAAATATTCTAGTATCATATGTGCCAAGGTGTTTCGTATTAATTGCATCGTTCCTTTAAAATAACATTGACTATATTGCATTCTCGATTTTTTTATTTACTTATATATAACTTGCCGAGTGTCCATCTTGTTTCTATATTTTTTTCAATCTTCTCAACAATCGTTATATTATATTTTAGATTGATTTTGAATTGTTGCTAATTTAACCCGACTTGCTTAAAGTATTAACATGTTGACTGCCACAGTACTTTTCAGGATTCCGACGTAAAAAACCAATTTAGTTAAATCATATTAAATTAAATTGTACTTATTAACGCGTGACTGACGGCGCTTGAGGACTTTTACTTTAATTCAACCGTTAGCAGTCACATATGACTGCTACGGCGTATTGGTAACAATTGATGGCAGTCACATATGACTGCCATGGCATGGTACGTGTTAATTGAAAATTTCTTGCAAAATTTAATTTTATAATTGAAGAACGGTTCATTTATGCATTACTATCAATATATGTATTTGCACAAACTGACATAATATATAAATAAATAGGAATAAAAATGTGTTCAATTCGGAGAACCATCACGCCTGTAGCTTAATATTTCAGATCCAATATTAAGAAAGAGGAAAACATTATGGAATCAAGATTTATTATGGCCATTCACACTATTCATATGATGGAGACTGCAAAGATCACCGAAACGTCGATCAAACGTGAAAATCTACGTACTCGTACATATTCTCATTTTGAAAAAAATAAAACGTAAATGATATGTCTGCCCTTATCATTACACAATGTGTCATTTTTTTATTAAAATTTTGTTCTACTGTTATTTTTATTACATAAAATATAGAATAGCATAGATTGATAAATTTTTCTGATTAATTTCATAAACAAACATTGAGAATTACTCCAAAACCATAGAGATGGGTCTTTACAAGAAAATGATTTTTGAAACAACGTGTACTCGTACATCATACATTATCTTGTATGTATGTTACACAGTACTTACTTGCTCCCATTTTTGATCGCATCTTGTATTTTTTATCTAAGCACGTAGGTACTTATCATGTATGTATGTAAATAAATTAAGCTGTTTTTGATTTGCAATTCACGTCCCTGTAAGGAGTGGTAGACTCAAATGTAAAAAAGGCAATCACTACTCTTTCTAGGAAAAACTGTGTCAACAAGTTCTACGTAATATTATGTGTATTTTTGTTAATTGTATCCTTAATATATGATCCTATTTTTTTCGCCACCATATTCAATTTTAGAACATAAATTTTTGGTCTTAATGTAATTTATTTTTTAATTAATATAGACGTATAGATAGATGTTTGGTAACCCTTCCCTTTCCACCATCCTTTCCCATTCTGTATCTCAACCCCATTGCCATATAGGTCCCCACACAAGGCCACCGGGCCACACCCCACTCCCTGTCACCGTCCCTCGGTCTCCACCCAAGACCTCGGTCCCTGTCCAAGGCCAGCCCCGACCCCTCCACATTTCCTCCCTACCCGGGTAGTCAGGTCCAAATGTCGGACACAACCCACTACATCCTCCAAGTTACCCTCCCCTCACCATCCAACAATATCCAACTTAGAAATGTATTATTCCAAGAAAGAAATTTCCAACATGTGGGGGTGTTAGGAGTTTGTTGTTATCATCAGGGTGAAAAATGAATTTATAGAACTCATTCACTCCCGATCTAGAACAACTTCCCAACATTTGCCCATGTGATTCGCTAACATTAACATTATATTATATGTATAAGATATGGTCTGGGATGTATTATGATATGAGATTGAAACCAATATTTACTATTTAAAAATTATATTTATTAACAACAAAATTACATACAAAAAAAGATAAGTTAAGATCTAAAGAAGACTTACATGCTATTCGCTGGCCAACGTATTAAAACTAACGGAACTAACGAAGGCGGTGATCTGCGGCGAGGACTGACGCTGACGGAAGCCGGCGTGGCGGCGGGTTGGCCAGCACGAGGACTGCCAGAGGCTGCACGGCACAGAAGGCTGCCCGGCGTCCACTTCTATCTCCCGGGCTGAGGGGCATCACCCGGATGATGGACCGCGGAGGGCACGGGTCTCCTTCACAGCGACAGTGGTGGCCAGCATCAGGCCCCAATGGTGATAATGGCCCTTCATGAGCCCTGTACGAGATTGTCAACTGGCGCGGGCGCTGTTTGTTGGCGTCATGCGGCACGTATTCCGCGATCTCCTCCTCGTTCAGATTATCTCCCTGGCGTTCGACCGTCCGGCGAGGCAAGAGATGTTGCCTCGCCGGAGTCCGGGGTGTAAGAGCGCTGCCTCGCTCCTCGAGCCTCGAGTTGAAAAATCCCAAAAGCCCGCAGGGTGGGGGTTGAGATCACGCCCCGAAAGTGTTGCCACTCACAAAATTGTCACTTACAATATTATTGTTTTTCCACTGTCTTAAATTATTATCACTAAATTAAATATAAACTTAAATTAAACTAAACTAAGAATAAACCAACCCCCAGAGAGAAAACGTATTTACTGCCATGTAAAATTCGTTTATTGTAATCTCACCGAGTATGCCATAAAACACGGCTACATCAGGGGAGCAATAGCCTTTGGGCTGGTACTCCCGAAAATACAATATCCAAGACAAAACGAATAAATAAATGTTCGATAATGTACTCAAAAATTATATTTATGTAGAGTTCAGTTGGAGATGCAAATTTACCTCAGATTAATTTACTGTTTCCATAGATATTTAATGATTCCATAAAAACGCACGTCCGCTATAAGAAAACTTTTATCATTAGCTACTTCCCCATTTGGCCGCAATGTTCCATTACTCGGGCTTAATTAAATATCGATAATTACAGTAACATAAACCTTTATTAATCGTTTCATTAATAAAAACGGCTATATCACTAATTAATTTCAATGCAATTGTCGCTACAGATATTTCGCCAACCGATGTTGGCATCACCAATTCATCTCTATTGTAAATATGAAGTGGATGTAAGTATCCTCTTCTTCTCGGCGCTACATCCCATTATGGCATTTGGCCTCCACAACAGTGATATCTTCCACATCTTTCAAGCTTCCTCTAATTGTTGGTCCTTATGTTTTTGCCTAGGTCGTTGTTCATTGGGGAGTCAGAGTTCTGAGGTAATTGTGTTGTTATTCATAATACTGTGTTCTTTTACTATGCAGGGTTACTAGCCCTACAATGGACCCTCCTCCATTATCCGGGTTTGGGACCGGCAATAGCATAAAAAAAACAATTTGTAGAGTATAAAACGAATGTTTTGACACAAAAATGCATCTACGACTTGCATTTGTTATATTAGAATTTTCAAACTCTCCCCATAGTTACGAGTAGTATACCCTAAATGTTCCGGGTGAGGTTTTCCATGGTTTCCTCATCTGTAAGGCGAATGTCAGAACATATGTAGATAGCCCATGGACCCCAGAGCTTGACTGAGTTAGCTCTGTAGAATTGAAAGCCAACACAAAAAATAGAAATAAAATTTTAAAATAACTAGTAGTATCCTTGAGATATTGTTTCACGAGTAATTTGAAACTAAAAAAGGAAAAACAAATCTAACATCAAATATTAATTTCTCACCAATGTAACAAGATTCCAACAAGAATTTGTTCATTTAATGTATACAAATGAATATTTATATGCATTTTTTGGTATTTCATCTAGAGCAGGGATCTTCAAACTTTCCAGCCTTAGAGCCATACTGATTACTCCAGTAAGTTCCAAGGGCCAAAAACGTTTTAATTTTCTTGTTATTATTTTTTTAATATATTTATTTGTTATAATGTTTATAATGTTAGTTGGATTCATTTAAATTATTTGTGCTTAAGCTAAATTTTCTGCTTATTATACTTGTCATTACCTAGCAATTAAATAAAACCGAGTTACTAGCATTCTCGTATTCAACTTATCACAACAACAATAAGCCATTAGCTGTCACGGGCATGTTTGAGGACACTGATCATTAGCTGCCGCAGGCCGGATTGATGACACTGTCGGGCCGAATTTGGCCCGCGGGCCGTAGTTTGGATACCTTTGATCCAGAGCGGCGAAACAACGAATTTTTAAATTTAAAAAGAAAAATTATCACAAGTAAACATAATTTCAAAAAATGAAACAGGTGGAACTCGTCTTAGCGATTTTATTTTGGTCATGCCATGTTTTCGGCAACCTTCCTCGACATCAATCGCAATTTCCAATAATATAGCTATCTACCTAGCTCATTCGTTAAATAGATACGCACATCACTAATTCATAATAAAATTGTAATTAAAATTAAGTTCATTTATTAGTAGATATTACAAACAAAATGAAAATTTAAGGGGTAAGGGGCAGTCAAAGGTATGAAAAAACAAGGATTTTCTAAAAAATTAATTATTTTATTAAAACCAACAATATTAAATAATTATATTATGTTTTAACTTGATTTGACACAAATTTGAAAACAATATATAAATTATAAATGAAGTTATCGTCATATTTGTTGGACCCTGTTCCATAAGTGGTGCTTTGCGGTGACCATTTATTAACTTCTTACAAGTTTCATCTAAAATCATTCAAATAAAAAAATATATATTGTTATAGTTTATCTAGTGCCTGATCGAAGTTTTTATTTAAATAAACAAAACTGATATTTACTTGCGGGTTTTCAAGATAAAATGCAACAGTTAATTCTACTTCATCAGGCACTAGATTATCTATAAAAGATTTTTTTATTTATTTGAATGATTTAAGATGAATCTGTAAGAATTTATAATGGTCACCGCATTATGCAACAGGGTCCAATAGATATGGCGATAACTTCATATATAATTTATATATTTTTTTTCATTTTTGGGTCAAATCAAGTTAAAACATAATATAATAATTTAATGTTGCTAGTTTTATTAATACTGTTTTTACCATACCTCTGACTGCCCCTAACCCCTTATGATGGTTTAGACACATGGAAAGAAAGATTAAAGAAAGAATGGTAAAAAAATTATATGTTAACGATGCAAATGGAACTAGGAATAGAGGAAGATCGAGTTAAACGTGACACGATCAAATAAATCAAATATTGAATGTTGACCAAGTGAGGAGCCGGAGAAATCGACGTGCATGCATGACACGATGTATGAAAGTTGAGGAACGAGAGAAGTATGTACAAGAAAAAAAGTATGGCAGTCCATTGTTTCGGAGAACGGCGTGATGGTTAGTTAATTAGTTTAATAGTTATGTATTAAAACGGGAAACATATAAGATATGAAGAAACACCGAAGCGAATATGTTTTAACACGATGTTATCTCAGTATAAAGAAGATGGCCTTAAAACTTTTCTTTTCAAAGAATTAACTTTCATTAGCGCCAAATTTTCCCAACCGCGCAAGCGCGCGCGCAGCGGCTCCGTGCGCAGCGCCGCCAGCGGAGGCGATGGCAGTGCAGGTCATTTTCTCGCCAACACGCTTGATGGTCAATTTACCAACACCGTTGCCTACTAACCCACAACGGCCGACACCACAATGCTGCGGGTATAAAAAGTCATGATTCGAACGGAGAAAATAAAGGTTATACATGTTCAGATTGAATAGGCGAAGAAACCAAGGCGCTAAGTGTCATTGTATTGCACTAGAATATAAAATCGAAAACGCTCTTGAAAATTGATTGCTTGCTTTTCGTTTGAAGGTCAACGAATTCTAAAATGTCTTTAACACTTTTAATATTGTGTTTCAAAATTGGCACGATAATTTCATACTTTTACATACATACGTAGTATATTTGTACTAGAGGACCTTCGTGGCCGAGTGGTAAGTGCTTTGACTGCCACACAGAAGGTCCCGGGTTCGATTCCCGGCGATGGCACTGTGTGATTGTCACACTGTCATTGATCTTGGTCAGAATTCACGTGACAGTAAAATGGCGATAGATTAGCTATCACATGTCACGAGAATCAATATATTAGCTATATTCTTTACATCGATTTGGCTCGCGCTGTGATAATAATAATAATAATAATAATAAAGTATTAAGTAAAAAAATGGAGGGGAAAGTTGGGGGACGCCGAGGGCCCGGTAGGAGACAAATGTCCTGGCTGCGAAACGTGAAGGAGTGAACCGGCATCCGAAGTGTGGAGGAGCTGTTCCGAGCGGCGCAGGACAGGGACAGGTTCGCCGAGGTGATCGCTAACGTTGGGGGGACCCAGCAGGGCACTTGAAGAAGAAGAAGTAAAATTTTGACCAAAATTAGTTACGTACATATTATAATATCATCGACACAATATCCAGTATATAGTATAATATAGGTACATCAAATAAATCAAATATTAAATGTCGGGAACGTGACGAGTCGGAAAAATTTTCGTGCGTGCATGACACGATGTATGTATGTTGAGGAACGAGAGAAGTATGTCAGGAAAGAAAAGTGTGGCAGTCCATTATTTCTGCCTACCCCTTCGGGAGACGGCGTGATGGTCAGTTAGTTAAGTATAGCATATCCTGTACACAGTTAAAAATATAATATGAAGCTAGGCTGGCGAAACCGGTCACTGTTGAAATGAAGACAAAAAGAGGAAATAGTTATTAAAAATACATCGATTTATTATTCCTGGTATATTTTCATTTATAGCCCTGAACGTAATCAAAACATTATGAAAATTTCACCTGACCGTCATAACTCATTTGGGCCAAAAATTCACTTTAGTCTTTAAGGCAAGTGACACATATCATATTTAACCTTTTTTAAGTTTAAATAGTCATAAAAATGCGAGGGGTTTTTCTTACCAAAAAAATCTATTTCAACATCTATGCCTACATGGCTACGGTCAAACACGATGGAGCCATGCCTTGTGCATATAACTATGCTGCCAGTTTCCAACGTATGGCGAACTATTACGATAGCCTCACTGCACGCTGCGTGACTCTATTGTGAAAAAACTTATCACCTAGCTTCGCAACAAGTGAAGCACTTCGGTGAATGAAATGAAAATAATTGGAATATAAAAATAAAAATCAAATTGGAGTCCATCCTTTCTAATTTGATGGGCAGTTAGTCGACCTATTCGATGCCAAATAGCATTTATCTTACAATTCCTTTTTTAAACTGATTCTGACCATGAACTGGCTAACATTGAGGTGAACATCTGTCACAAGTTCATTGAACCAATGGCACCCATATATTTGTAAGTGTAGAAAAAAATGCTATCAATAATTAACACTCGTAATAAAAATTATATTCAATTAATGTTATTTGAAATTTTTTGGCAGAATTTTACTGTAAATAATGAAAATAAAATGTGTTATTAAAAATGTATTAATAGCATAAGATTTAGTTTAATTCCACTTAGGTTCATGGAAAATGATCGAAACCGGTCGAACCCATAAACCTAAGTGGAATTAAATTAAACATATATTTAATTTAATACCACTTAGATTTATAGAGTACCTACTCTAAAGAAATTTGTAATTATTGTTTTTATTAATATTTAAAATTCTACCCATCACACCGCGTCTCCCGCGGAGCGAAAAGAGAAGGATGGAGTGCCGCATTGGTTAAAGTGCGACAGTCCATTCTTTCTGCCTACTCTTTCGGGGAGACGGCGTGATGGTTAGTTAGTTAGTTAGTAAAATTCTACTCAATATTTAAATAATAATTACAAACTTACGCTAATAATAATAATAAACTTACGCTACTGTTACCAAATAATGAAATCAGACTAGACCGGATCATTTTATTGTTTAGTTATTAGAACCTAACCTTACCAAATAATGTACTGAATTGATTTATCCAAAGGTCTCTTGTAGCAGCATTCACTTTTTTAAAACTATGTGAAGAATGGAACTGGTATTTTTAAATTTCATAAATCAAACAAATAGAAAATACAAAAAATTTAAAAGAAATCTTTATAACCATATAATATATATAAATTTAATCCACTTGTTATTTATTTTCGATCAATTTCAGTAGCTTGCTGCCATCTTTCGGTCATGTGGAACAACACTAAATATAATAAATGTATTATAAAGAATTTCTTAGCAGCAAACAGAACTTTCCATGCGTGTAAGAAGCTTCTGGCGTGTCAAAGATTACTGATATAAAATAATTTCACGGTTTTAAAATTTTTATGAAATAGATTTTAATTATTCAACTTGACAAACTACTTACAAAACGTACTTTTAATATTTATTGTTTCGGAGCGAAAAGAGAAGGATGGAGTGCCGCATCAGTAAAAGTGTGACAGTCCATTCTTTCTGCTTACCCTTTCGGGAGACGGCGTGATGGCTAGTTAGTTAGTTAGTTTTGCTTCTTGAACAATGATGTAAAACTCCATATTAAATAATTAATACGAATGAAAACGTCAGTTTTCTAGAATTTTTTTTTATATTTTATGGGAATGACATGTTTCACCCTTCTAAGGCATTATCAAATGTTTTTCTTTTTATCTTATTAATAATCTTCTAAGGCATTATCAAAATTATCAAAATCACATTTGATAATGCCTTAGAAGGGCGAAAAATGTCATTCCCATAAAATATAATAAAACTTCTAGAAAACTGACGTTTTCTAACTATTCTGTGTCCACATAACTTACATTTTAAATGTAATCAACAGATTTAACCATGTAACTAACTAACCAACCATCACGCCGTCTCACCGAAGGGCTAGGCAGAAATAATGGACTGCCATAATTTTCTTTCCTGGCATATTTCTCTTGCTTCTTCAACATTCATACATCATGTCATGCACGCGCGTCGATTTCTCTGACTCCTCACGTGGCCGACAAATATTTGATTTATTTGATCGTGCCACGTTTTCCTCAGTCTTCCTCTATTTCTAGTTCCATTTACATTCTTTCTTTATTCATTCTTTCCATGTGTCCAAACCATCTTAATGATCATTTCATTATTTTGATCAAAACACCATCATTCGCACCGCATTCACTTCTTATATTTTCATTCGACACTATCATACACAGACCACACATCTTCGAAGAGATCTTATTTCTATTGTATTTATTATACTTTCATCCTTCTTTTGCCAGTTCCATACTTCGCTTCCATCCATAAGGGTCGGTACAAGAACACCATTCTGCACTGCCAT
Organism: Lepidostoma basale; assembly: GCA_022606425.2. Lineage (NCBI taxonomy): Eukaryota > Metazoa > Arthropoda > Insecta > Trichoptera > Lepidostomatidae > Lepidostoma > Lepidostoma basale. The sequence continues at coordinate 3,223,619 of JAHDVF020000010.1, forward strand.
TTTAGCTTTTTGGATAGGATTTTGTTTGCGATGACAACTTTAAGTGCACCATTCACTTTGTTGTTTAACCATCTAACTTTTATTATGAGTATACCAGAGTAGCTCAAGTATACCAATTAACACACCTAATCTATGAAATATTGATTGACAAGTAATTGAGTAAAGAGCAAGCTTATGATTGTATCGGTGATAATTACAAGGATTTGTATAATTTTTCATAGATTTGTACATATTTTCAAATACAGCTAAGAAATCCGGTAATTACTTTGGAACTGAGGTTAACATTACAATATTTGAAAGTTTTTTTGTATCATATGTTTTCATAAATTTTGAAATAATTATTATGTAAGTTTATAAATCTCGTTGACAGATTAATTAAATGATAAATTAAATAGAGAAAAATGGCATATTCTTTTCAATAATTTATTTGATATGACGACTTTCGTGATCGTGACAAGTGTTATGACTGTCACATCGAAGATCCCGGCTTCAATTCCCAGCGATGGCAGTATAATTGTCACACTGTCTTTAGTCTGGTTTAAAATTCATGTGACATTAAATGGCGATAGATAAGCTAGCTATCACATGTTATGAGAATCAATATGATAGCTATACTCTTTACATCAATTTGGCTTGTGCTGTAATGATGTAAAGAGTGATTCAACAAAATATTATGCTTGGACTTAGACTTGGACTCGGATCTTCTGGCTTACAGAGGTTCAGCTCTAATGGCTATTCCTCTTACGTCTGTAGGAAAAATTGTTGGAATGTGATTTGGTAGTTGTTTTATGATGGGGCTAAATGTATGGCCCAGAGTGTCCCTCCGAAAGAGGGCGAGGGGGGATTTAGGGTGTATGATAAAGTCTTACATTATTGTCAAGGAATGGAAGACCAGTTAGGGTTGGGATTGTATTTATAAAAAAAGTCTGTTCCCGAGGGGAAGATAAGAGGAGCAGTGCCTGGATGGAGTTGTGGTAGGAGACAGCATCCTGCGCGAGACCATTTTGTTTGTCGGAGTACGTAATGGGCTATCTATATATGAAAATTTGAACATCGATGTTCATGTCGGTTATTGGTGTCCTTAAAAACTTTCATTGAAGTCCAAAAGGACTTTATTGTTTAGGGATTGAAAGGAAAAATAAAGATCTTGTTGGATATTGATTCCATTTTGTTTATTATACACCACTTTAACATGTATCCAATAAAATTGAGTTAATTTCTTTAAAATGTTATAGTCAATTACAATTTTACATATTATTATAATAATTTTGAACATTTCAACACATCTAAATTTGATCAACGAAGTAGAGGAACAACACTGGAGTCTAGCATCCTTCCGCTACGGAATTTTAATAAAAGCCTTTAAAATACGGTACAATGTAAACATTATACCCAATGTCAACAAGGTGAAATAAACATATCTACAAAACGCAAATAAATTTAACATCCATAATCATTATTTAAAAAAAACTACACATAATAAATTTTTAAAAATAGAATCAAAGTACACACATTATGCATGTCTTTGATGGTCACAAAAGTAGTAAAAAGTTATAAAATTAAGTTAAGTAATTTATAAAATATTAAGGTACGTATGAAAAAATATCAGGTTTGTATAAATACAATATTAAAAATTGTAAAAATAAATTTGTATGGCATTAAAAAATACAAGACTAATCTTATAAGTTAGATGATATATAATAATAACATTTAGATGCCATTTGATGGCGAACAAACATCCTTACACGAGAAACAACTAACAAGTAGATGGAGGAATATGGCAGTCCCTTATAACAAACACTAGACACGGGCGGCGGCTGCGGCTGCGGCTCACCAGCAGGGATGCTATGAGGCGATGTACAGGTCATCCTTCAGCCAGTGCGGGATGGTTCTGTTGCCGAACTTCTTCAGCAGCTTGACGAGGGCCGTGTTGTGGGCCATGTAGTAGCGCTGGAGGAACTTGGAGGACTTCTCCTCCATAGCTGCGTAGATGCGCCCCTTGGACTTTCCCAGGCACTTGGTGTGATCCCCGTTGATCAGCTGGCAGTAAAAGCCCTTCTTGGGATCAAACCTACAACAAAATAACCATTACGTTAGTAAGTCGTCATAATCGGGTGGTGGTCTAGGGGATAGAACACTTGGCTCCTGATCCAGGGGACTTGGGTTCAAGCCTGGACACGACCAAATTCCTTCTTCATAATAATGAGCTATTTTCTGCTCACATTGAAGATTGTAATAATAAATTCTAATATCATTGATTTAAATCCTTGGTATTAGTCTTTTATTTAAAAAAAAAAAAAAAAAGTCTACAAAACCATGTCAGAAAAAACAAATCATATATTTTTTAATACTTCATTAATGAAACTAACTAACTAACTAACAATCACGCCGTTTCTCCGGAGGGGTAGGCAGAAAGGATTGATCACCACATTGCTCTATCTTGACATAACTCTCGCGCCTCTTCTACATTCACACATCGTGACATGCACGCTCGTCGATTGTTCCTACGTCGAACATGGCCGCCTTTCAGTAATTGATTAATTTGGTCATGCCACGTCTTCCTTGGCCTTTCTCGACTTCTGTTTCCAATCACACTTCTTGTATAAATATTTTTAACCATTCTTCCCTCATCCATTCGTTCCATATGTCCAAACCATCTTAGTGACCCTTTCTTGATTTTATTTATCACGCATTCATCCCAATGGTTATTTATATAACATCAATAAAAACTTCAGTTTTCTAGAAGTTTTATTATATTATAGATTTCGCTATCGGATTACACTGATTTATGACAATAGTATTCAAAATATGAATATTAGCTTACGTAAATAATGTTTTTCACGTAAATGTTTCATAATTTTATTTTCGGTTCCGATAATTCCGATATTAGTGTTTATACCTGCGTTACAAGGTCGACTCTTGGGATATGCGTTGTTTTATTACGGTCTGCCTAAGAAAACACACAATCTACACAACTGCCTAAAATAGGTCTATGCATAAACAAATGTTTCAAAATTTGGCATACGAAAAAAAAGTTTTAATTTAATATATATATTTTTTAATGTTTTCAATCTTTAACTTTAATGTGTAATTATATAAAATGTGAAAAATAACAAAATAAGCTTTGTAAATTATAAACAATATTTTATTTTGATAATGCTTTGTATTTTACCTAAGTAGGATGACTAATTTTAGAGATATAATTATTTTTATAACAGCTACGCATAGGTCGCAAGTCGCGCGAATAATGCTTGGGCTGTGGGCTACCTTTATTGCACACGGCGCACGGGCGTTTAAAGGTTAATGTAAATAAATATGAAAACAAACAAAAGGAACTTTAACCTCTTACAGAGTGACATTCACACTCACTGCGGTATTACGTCAGTGTTATATGCAGCAGAAAAAGCTCATAAAATTTTCATTGCTATTTTTATGCGGAAATAAAATAATACGATGTAATAATATACAAAAGGGTGAGAGGTCAATGCCTCAAGACGATAAGAGAGAATACAAAAACCTTGAAAACCAGAAAATTTCAAAATTCCAGATTATAAAACCAGTAATGAAACTGTTATGTTTAAGTATATAATGGAGTTCTAGTGTCAACCTTTATGTATGTAAGTGAAGTTTGGAGCTGGCAGAGGAAGGATAAAAGCAGGATGAATGCCGTAAAAAAGAGATCACTGAGAAAAAAATGCGGAAAAACTATAAATGATAGATTACTGAATGATGAAATAAGGAAGGAATGTAAGACAGATGATTACGTCCTAAGTAAAATTAAAAAAGGACCACTGAGATAGTTTGAACATATAAGACATATAAAAAATGATGGTAGTTCGTTAGTTTATGTTTAGGAACAAAAAAAACATATGCAAATACCTAAAATATTAGAATTAAAACTAACTAACCATTACGCCGTTTCACTGGAGGGGTAGGCCGAGAGGATGGACTGCCATACCATTCTGTCCTGACATACCTTTCTAGCTTCCTCCACATTCATACATCGTAACATGCACGCTCATCGATTTTTCCGAATTTAGATGTGGCCGCCGTTCAGTATTTGATTAATTTGGTCATACCATGTTTTTCACGGCTTCTCTTTCCACTCATACTGCTTGTATGCTTGTATACAATATTTCAACCATTCTCATCCATTTGTTCCATATGTTCAAACCATCTGAGGGATCCTTTTTAATTTTACTTATGATACAATCATCTGCCTTACATTTCTTCCTTATTTCATATTCGGTATTCTATCATATATCGTTTTCCCGCACATTCTTCTCAGTGATCTCATTTCTACGGCATTTATCCTACTTTCATCCTTTTTTTGCCAACTCCAAGCTTCACTTCCATACATAAGGGTTGGCACTAGAACTCCATTATATACTGCCATGTTTGCTTTAGTTGAAATATTTATATTTGCAGTGATGACTTTGAGAGCACCATTAATTTTGTTTCCAGCACCGACCCTTCATTCGATAGTTCAATTAAAACCATTCGATATATTCTAAAAATCATCTTATTAGTTGGCAGGCATTTGTAAGTATATTAGTAAAGCTTATGATGTGATTTTCTGGTTTTAAAAAATATTCCAATATTACAAAGTTATTTGAATACTAATATGGAAAAACTTATTATGTGGCAACATTTTTATGACACTTATTTATAACATAAACTATTTGAAAGGAAAAACATTTTACAGCAAAATATATAATCTGTTAATGGCATGACTGTGCAATTCGAGATTTCTAAGTTATTAAAAATGCTGTTAGTTTATATTTACAGTACTATTACCATAATAACATAAATATTTTTACGTAAACTTTATAAAAACAATTCAAGGTCTCCACTGACGTTTGGTGTCAAATCTTTTAGCAAATAGATACCCGGTATTGAGTCATGTTTTACAATCCAATGTTTCTTAACTCTTCCAATTATTTACATTTGTGGTAGCACGTAATTGGCCTTACTTTATTGTTTCCATGTGTTTTTATATATGTATTACAATCGCTGTTTGTTACCTTAGACAAATAAAATCAGCCCTATACTTCACTGTTTTACTAACTAATTAACCATCATGCCTTTTCTGAAGGAGTAGGCAGAAAAAATGGAAAGTCACACTGTTCTTTCCTGACAAACTTTTCCATCTCCTCATCATTGTTTCCTTCTTCACCATATGTTTCTACCAGCAAACGATGACTTTCCACAGCCTTTTTCTTTTAATTAAATAATAAAAGCAATGCGTGCCGCAAATGTTATTTTTCAGGCACCAAAGTCGACATGATCACTGAATGCGAAATACAACCACAGACGCTATTGTTTGGCAGACTCAACTTGTGTGTGTGGGGGAGGGGGTTAATGTCAGACGAACAAACTGAGGTAATGTCACATTCATATGCTGCGTACTGTTCGGTGGCGCCATCTTTTAGTGAAACCGGAAAAGACTTATGCATACACCTGGTATATCTGCATTGGGCACTCTATCATATAAAGATTTACCGCACACTTGTCTAATAGATCTCATTTCTAATCTATTTATTCTACTTTCATCCTTCTTTTGCCAATCCCATACTTCACTTCCATACATAAGAATTGGTACAAGAATACCATTGTGCATGGCTATCTTAACTTTTAAAAATATTTTTTTGGTATACATTATCATAAGAAAATAAGAGTAAAAATTATCCAACTGGCAATTATTACTTCAAGAGATTGGTGTAGTCGATGCAGGGTGTAATCTTGAGAAACCTCTGCAGGGAGTTCATGACTTGTGCCGGGTCTGAGCGTAGTTCCGAGCCGTCTATGATGTGCAGCTGGTTTGGTGTATATTCTGCCAGCCATCGCTCCAGGTGGTGGCTATATTTTCCGGGGTTTAGGCATCTATTCCTGTAACAACACAATGCACTCATTTTAATCTATCAGGAGTATTAAATAAAATAAAAATAATGTAGATTAATATATAATTGTTTGCATCCATAAAATCAACATTAATTTCAAATTTATAATTAGGAAATTGAAAAAACTTTGTTTAATCCACTATTTAATAAAAAAATATGTATTAAAAAACACGACATGTTTCGGAGGATACAAAATTTCCACACACAGTTAACAATAGCAATAAATTAAACAAACTTGAAAATTTAGAAATTCTCAAGTCGGTGAAATTGGGTGAAAACATAATTAATAATCAGATTCCTCCTTTTACTCCTTTCTCCTTAAATACTTTGTCTACATTTAATCTCCAAAGCTCCCATTCCCAATCAAATGCAAATTAATCATTTATTAATTTCTATATAAATTATGTCTTTTCAAATGTATGTTTTTTCTAAACTACATTTTAATTATTTTTTATATTATCATCATGTATTATTATTATGTATTAGTTCTTACTGTTAAAAAATAGTTGTTAGTACCTACATACTTATAACAAATAGCACAGGTTAATTTCGAAAGTTGAATTATTGTATCGAATTATAATACATTTTTTATTAGTTTTTCCTTGTTTAGTTTTTATTATATTTTTACACCTGAAGATGGAGGTATCCTCCGAAACATGTCGTGTTTTTTAATATTTTTAATTAAAAAGTGGATTAAACAAAGTTTTTCAACTTTCTAAGTACATTACTATAGAATTCCAGTGTCTTAGCGTTCAATAAGTTAATTTCAAATTTCTTTATTTATCCAAATAGACATTACAAATATAAATATATTTTTGTCGCCCCTTTGGAGGAGGTTAAAGTGGCAGACCTCACTTGGAATAGTGTTGAACATTAGATCAACGTCTTTCATATTAGTGAAAGTACGTTTAGAAGACAAATACTCTTGACTTTAGAGAATATCTTGTCTTCCTAATGACGAACCATCTCTCATGCGTTCCTGGTATTATATTGTATATATTATATTTTACAAAGTCTGTTGAGATATTAACTGATTTGATTTGGTTGGACGTGTCATAAAGTCGAGTGGAGAAGAATGCTTAAGGCCCTATGCACCACAGAAGTGTGCAAAGGCAAGAAAAATATTTTTTTAATCTTAACCCTTAAAGGCCGGCTAAGATTTACATGAATTGCTTCCTCAGGCGGGTGAGAATTTTAAACATCGGAACGCACTAGTAAACAATTAAATTACTCTTCACACAAAATACATAAAATTATCAAATAAATTGTATTTTGTAGTCTAATGTAATATATTTTTTATGTTATAAAAATAATCGGACTTTTTTTGTATCATGTTAAGTTTAAGAAAATAAATAAAAATATATTACATTGAAAATGTTGTTTATAAATGAAACCAAAACATCTTGATAACTCACAATGATATAAGAGTCACCCTAAGTAAACACACACTCAAAACCAAAGATTCCGACACAATACGAGAAACCAACACTTCGTAGGTCAGCAGTTACGCAGCTGTGTGTGTATGATGATTGGCCGCGAGCCGTGATCCGTATGGGACACGCTTTGTACAAAAAGGATGAAAGTTTAACTCTAAATCTCACGTTTTTACTTTTGATCTGTAGTAGTAAATTTACAGGATATTATACGTTAAACACAGAGAATCTATGCAGACTGCTATTGTAGCTAACAGGCCTTTTGGCCCGATTTTCTTCGACTGCTATTGTAGCCAGCCGGACTATAAGGGTTAATTCAGGCGTACAATTATCATTATTATTATTTTGTTAAATGTGACAGTTATCTATTTGTTTACCGTATTATTGGGTTATTATGAACACTGAGTAAATACAAAGAGCTAAAGAAAATTATTTTGTCGAGTAATATGAATTCTTTGTGTGAAATTATTTTACAGTTTCAAAACATAATTAGCATTACCTTAAATCTCTAAGAGGTTTTGGGGATGTATCATTGGCCGTGATGACTTCATGGAAAGTGTAGTTGTTGGCCACAATATCACCATGGTACTTAATATGCTGATACCAGGAATATGCCCTGAAATAATATAGAGATTATGTAAAAAAAAATTATTGAACAATTTAACTTGCTTTTAGTAAAATAAAAAACACTCCAAGGTTGTGACCAGAAAAAGTGAAATATAAATGTTACAACATCAAATGATTTTACTGAAATCTCTTGATGGAAGTTCATTTTAAATAATAATTAAATAAAACGGTCTTTATGGCTTTCGCTCGGCATCGACAGACTGGGTAAGGCACATTGACAGACAGACCAGTCTGTTGATGCCAGAGAGCCTGGCGAAACCGGTTGCTGTCAAAGTAAAGACAAAAGTGGAAGTAGTTAAAAAAACATCGTTTTATTTATTTATTTATTTAACGACACTTGCCTCTTTGCCGGAGATATAAGGATTGTGACCAGCTTGGCATTGGGCAGCAAGGCGTGGGCTCTTTTGGGAACAAGTTCCCCGTCGAAGTAGGTGGCGGACTTCTCAAATGTATATCGGCTGGTGTTCCCTTGCAGAGGTGGGAAAAAATTCATATACCTGCAAACAACATTCACAATATCAGTAAAAAAAAAATTATAATTAATCAGAATTGTTAAAAATTCAATCAAATACTTTGTTTTAACTCATTGGACCTACCCAATGCCTGAATTGGGTGACCTGCTTCAATACAAGTTAATCTGGACGGACAAAGAGAGGACAATGTAGGATATTGTACAACTCCTGATTCACACTTATGTTACAACCTGTCATGTCCTCTTCCCTTTCAAAAATCATCACCTTTGACTTTGCAACATTCATCATTAAATCATTAGCCTTGCATACCTTGTACATTCTCGGCATTTGAAATTCGCCTGCACTATCTGAGACGAGAACGGCATCATATGCGTATAACAAATAGCATACAGACATCTCACTCATCTTAGCGCCAGCATTTATTTCTACATTACATTTTTATTTAGTCAGGTATTGAATGAACTCACCAGTCGAGACCCTTGTGGTAGTTGTTGGCATTAAAGAACTGTATCTCCTCATAAGTGGTGGGGCTTGGAAGATTGCTGGAGAGCACGGGGTGCATGCTGAGGAATGAGTATAGCGCCGTGGTGCCAGTCTTCTGGGGCCCAATGACCAGAAAGTGCGGCAGCGCAGAGCATGACTTATTCCTAGACCAGATCCTCTGATGCCTGACATCGTCGCATGGATTCTAGACAATACATCACATAATTTTGTAATTTAATTTTGATAAAAAAAATCTAAAGTATTCATAATAATAATAATTGCACACAAAATATAGGGTATGTTGGAAAAGTATAATAATATCAAAGAGTCAATTAAAAAAATTATTGATCAGATTAACAAATCATTTAAAGGTTTTAAAATAGGGTCCTTGTGTCTATACATCGCTTTCAGCTGGATTTCCAGGCATCGAAGGCATAAGCCTCTTTGACGGTACAAACTGTCCCGGAATTATCTTTTACTGGAAGTGTTCAGGAGCGTGAACAAAAAAATCTCTAGCTCTGGGGGAGCCACATCAGGTTTGCAGAGTGGCTGGGAAAGTGTTGGCACTTTAAATCGGGCAGGAAGTGGGTCATGAGGAAGGCGATGTGGGCAGTGATCAAGAAACAATAACCATATAATAATTAAGCTAATTTGCATAGCGCCGTTTTCGGAAATAACTAACCTAAAGGGCACTTAGCTCTTGATTAGATTTCTATTCATCACAGGTAAGTCTTACTTATTATCTTCTAAGTATTAGTAGTATGAAATAGTTGATGTTTTAGTTTAATAGAATAGGTGTAGTTTACCCCCCAAACTGGATCCACCTCCTCGGGGTGCAGTTGAAAGTATCTGTGTGCGAGCTGGAGGGGCGGTGCAGAGCTGAGGCGCAGGTGCGTCCAGCAGCGAATGAACTTTAGCACCGATTCAAAGGTGTACAGCGCCAGCCGGTCGTTCCCATAGTTGGACATATGGGTCATGAATACGTTGATCTGCAAGTAGACAATTTTAAATGATGGCAAAAACTTGTGATATTGATATTTGTGAATGCAATGTTTTCAATTATTATTTTTTTCTTATTAATGTTATAATGAATACAATTTCTTAAAATACACAACAGATAATCAAAACCAGTTTAGGAAACAACCATTCTCAATGCAGATGGAATGTTTAAAACCACAGTTGATGATTGCAATGGTTGTTTTTAAAACCAGTTGTGGTTAACTCACAAAATACATTTGACTATATAAATTAATCAATTGTAACTATGTGATCTGAGTTAACATTAGATAATTAAAATTTAAATGGCCATTATAAATCCAATGCATAGTACAGCTGGATTTCATAATATTAATTATTAGTTTAAAAAAAATATTAAGCACAGAATAATGATGCTTTTATGGTGTAATTTAAATAATGAAATAATCATACTATAAATAGGCATAAAACTCGAATGTCTCGAAGAGTATGAGAATATTGTGAATACAAGAAAGCAAGAGAGGAATACTTTGATTCTCTCTGAAAGTAATTCGAAATGCACACATTTTGAAATCAGTTCTGATTATTGTTGTATGACAATAGTGTTTAAAACAAAAGCTAATTGTGAAATTTTTTAAGTATTGAATTGAATGAAATTTTTAATTAATTACTGATTACGATTGTAGAGTGAACCAAGTTTTCAAAGGGTAGAAAATCTTTACTTTGGTGAATATTTCACAGGTTGCAACTTGTCATAATTAATATCCTAATTAATAATTAACATAAATAAAATAATATCTAGTCAGCAAACCTTAACAAAACAAAGCAAGAGCTGATGAATTTAATTTATTTTGTATGAGAGTAAAAATGAGTATGAAAAATGATTCAAAAAAATAAATACAGGAAGAGTAAATTATAAACTTACAGGATTATAAACTATTGTCTGAAACAATTCTCCACCCTGGATAGACTCGTCCAGCTTGTCGCGTCCACCGGGATAGCGGTCAATAAGTAGTGTGTGAGTAAACAGTCCACAGGTCTGGCGCGGCAACACCATTATACCGCGGTGGATAAAACCTCGCCTTAACCTGCAAAATAAATCCGAATATTACTGATGTAATAACAAGTAAAATAATAATCCAAATACTATTATTTGAACAAAATAAATTGCGCCCTCAAAGTCATCACTGCAAATAGAAATATATCCGCTAAAGCAAATATAGCAGTACATAATGAAGTTCTATCACCCCTGCTCTTCGTAGTGGTTCTGGAGGATGTGTTGCGCCGTTCTTTCGACGGTCCTCGTGGCATTCCATGGATGCGTGATACCCAGTTGGAGGATCTGGATTATGCTGATGACCTCTGTTTGCTTTCGGTAAACCGGGTGGATGCGGGGCGGAAACTTTGTAGACTTCACGAGGAAGCGGCAAAAGTAGGTCTCAAGATTAACATGTCCAAGACAGTAGACCTACGAGTGTTCACAAATGACTCCACCCCAATCTTAACATGTCCAAGACAGTAGACCTACGAGTGTCCACAAATGACTCCACCCCAATCTTGCTCCACGGTGTCCCCCTTGTGACCACGACGAGCTTCTGCTACCTCGGTAGTATGATAGCAGGCTCGGGAGGTACGGAGGAGGATGTAGCCAGTAGACTTGACAAGGCAAGGGGAGCTTTCGCTATGCTTCGCCCTGTATGGCGCTCCGGTATCATTTCGAGAAAGCTCAAGCTCCAAGTATTCAGCAGTAACGTTAAAAGCATACTGCTGTACGAATGTGAGACTTGGAAGTCTACCGCAGACGTTATTGGTAAACTCCAGGTGTTTATAAATAGGTGCCTTCGCTCAATATTCAAAATCTATTGGCCCCAAACAGTGTCAAATGCCGTTCTCTGGACCATGGCAGGCGAAAAGCCAATTAGAGAACAAGTCGCTAGGCGCAAGTGGCAGTGGATCGGTCACACTCTGAGACGGAACCCAGCCTGCATCGCTCAGGGCGCACTAGACTGGTCCCCTATGGGGGAAAGAGAAAGCGAGGCAGACCTAGAGCCACCTGGAGAAGAACCCTGCAGGGCGAGGTTAAGGCAGCAGGTCTCACTTGGGACGATGTTAAGCATCAGGCATGCGATAGAGTCGGGTGGAGAAGATTCCTTGAGGCCCTATGCACCACGGAGGTGTGACAGGACAAAAAGAAGAAGAAGAATGAAGTTCTAGTGCCAACCCATATGTATGGAAGTGAAGCTGGAGCAAAAAAGGATGAAAATAGGATAAATGCCATAGAAATGAGATCACTGAGAAGAATGTACGGGGAAACAATATATGATAGAATACTGAATGACGAAATAAGGAAGAAACGTAAGGGAGATGACTGCATCATAAGTAATATTAAAAAAGGATCCCTGAGATGGTTTGGACATATGGAACGAATGGACGAGAGAAGTATGGTTAAAATGTTGTATACGAAATACCGATAGGCGGCCACATTCAAAGTCGGGTTACCCCAGTTGAGAGGTATTAAAACCACGTACTTGGTAAATGACCAATAAGTAAAACTCAAACAATGATTTGCTAGAAAGTAAAAAAACTAACTAACTAACCATCACGCCATTTCTCCGGAGGGGTAGGCAGAGAGGATGGATCGCCACACTGGCCTGTCCTGGCACACCTCTCAGGATTCCTCCACATTCATACATCGCACCATGCACGCACGTCGATTATTCTAACTTCGAATGTGGCCGCCTTTTAGTAATTGGTTAATTTGGTCATGCCATGTTTTCCTCGGTCGTCCTCGGCTTCTTTTCCCACTCACACTGCTTGTGTACAACTTTTTAACCATTCTACTCTCATCCATTCGTTCCATATGTCCGAACCATCTCAGGGATCCTTTTATAATTTTATTCATGATGCAGTCATCTGTCTTACATTTCTTTCTTATTTCATCGTTCGGTATTCTATCATACAACGTTTTCCCGCACATTCTTCTTAGTGATCTCATTTCTACGGCGTTTATCCTGCTTTCATCCTTCTTTTGCCAGCTCCAAGCTTCACTTCCATACATGAGGGTTGGCACTAGAACTCCATTGTGTACTGCCATCTTTGCTTCTGTGGATATATTTCTATTTGCAGTAATGACTTTGAGTGCGCCATTTATTTTATTCCCAGCACCAACCCTCCTTTCGATGTCTTTCTCCATTTTTCCGTCTCTTGTAAACATGCTTCCCAGATACGTAAATTCAGTAACTTGCTCCAATTTCTCGCCCATCGCACTTATATCACAAATCGTCATACATTCTTCTTTCTCGAAAACCATCACTTTAGATTTAGACACATTCATCACCAAGTCACTCTTTTTGCATGCCTCATACATCCTTGCCACTAAGACTTGCAAATTGTCTTTACTGTCAGCGATTAACACAGCATCGTCTGCATATAACAAACAGCTGACTGACAAACAATTCATCTTAGCACCAGCGTCTATGCCTTCAAGTTCTTTCATACACTTGTCCAAGTATAGATTGAACAACCACGGGCACATCACACAACCCTGTTTGACACCTTTGGTGATGTCAAACCAAGATGTGACAGCCCCATTAACCCTGACACAAGCGGTGCTTCCCTCATAGAGGGATGCGACCGCGCGTATCAGTTTTGTGCCCACTCCATACTCGGCCAAGACCTTCCAAAGTTCTTTCCTATCAACTCGGTCATACGCTTTCTGCAGATCCACAAACGCACAGAAAAGTTTTCGGTCCTTGGCCAATACCTTCTCTGTTAGAAAGTAAATGATCAACGAAACCAGAGGTTCCCATTGTCCACCTTTTTTTTTATAGCTCATTGGGGAAAATTTGCCCGTCGAAACGTTTGGTAACCTTTTTTTTTAGCTAATGTGGGAAAATCGAATGTCCGATCTTTGCCGAATGAGCTAAAAAAAAAGATCGCCAACGATTTCGATATTCGTTTTGCATTTCAAAATTCGGCTTCAATTTAGTTGAACCATATCATGGAACCCCAATTTTTTTTACAATTGTCGTAGACCACTTGCAAGTTGTCGTAGACCCCTGGGGGTCTATATAGACCACTTTGGGAATCACTGAACTAAATCAAAAAATTTCAATATCATTAATTAGATTTATCATCATTTTTCTTACATATACAAAAACTAACTAACGTTCTTGCCCTGGATGGGGAGGCAGAGAGAATCAACCGCCACACTGCTCTGTGGTGACATACCTATCAAGATTCCTCTACATTCACACATATTCATCATAACACGCACGCTCGTAGATTTTTACGATTTTGAATGTGGTCGCCGTTTAATAATTGATGCCTTATACAATAATACACAATTTCTAGTTACAAAATCAAATAATTCTATTTTCTATGTTGCATGGTTGGTTATCTAACAGGAAGAGTCATACACCAACATAAATATTAACAAACAAACTGTTTAATCGGGTTGCAACTTCCGTCCTAACAAAGAAAAAACCATATTTTATTTTACTCAAATGACCAGTTATCATGTGATGATTAACTAACTTACCATATTGCCATATTGCTCTGCCCTGACATACCTATCGTGCTTCCTCTACATTCATACATCGTAACATGCAAGCTCGTCTATTTTTCCAATTTTTAAGGTATATGTAAGCGACATGATCGGAGCTAGAAATAGAGGAAGGTAAAGAAAAATGTGGCACGATCAAATCAATCAAATATAAAATGTCGATCACGTGAAGAGTCAGAGAAATCAACGCGCGTGCATGACACGATGTATAAATGTAGAGGAAGCAAGAGAATTATGTGAGGACAGAATAGTGTGGCAGTCCATTCTTTTTGCCTACCCCTCCGGAAGACGGCATGATGGTTAGTTAGTTAGTTTAAAATAATTTCAATAAAAATATTTTATTTGCAAACATGCCCTATTTACAAAAAATATCATTCCACCATTTATATTTCTACTTCAGGTCTTAAGAGGACCTGATGATAGAGTTGCAAAGCTAATCGGGAAGTGAGAGAAGCATATCATTTTAATGTGTACCTCGCAGGCCTCAAATGGGGGTACTCCTCGGTGCTGGTGACCCGGATGCCCCAGATTTTTTTCCAGGCCGTGTAGAGCAGCTCGTGCGCGGGGTACACCCCTGAGTGGTGCGGAGACACAGAGTAGCCCGAGTCCACAGGGATACCGTGAGCAAGAGCAAACTCCCGGTTCAGGTTCATCTCGTATTCTAGCTGTGTGAGATTGTCGTATAAGTGTGGCTGCTGGTGGTTCCACATGTGGGAAAACCTACAAAAATGTTTATAAAAATAAATAATCATACAAATACATTTTTAAAATATAACCCGATGCATATTTCTCAATCAGTGGAAATTGGAACTACTTCCACGTGTAAATTACACAATTTGTCCGTGTTATCTACTAAAATTAATAAATTTGCTGTCACAAAATGCATTAGTAGATTCAAGGCTAGATATTTTTAAATAACTACAGAAGCCTCCCGATTTTCCGGGATGCATGGTGAAAAAATATCCCGTATAATCGATTTCCTGGTTAATCCGAAAAATAACAAAAAACTCTTTTTATTAATGATGTCCCATATAGTTTAATCACCAACATTATATTGATTCAATGAATATTTAACAGTTGCACCATTTTCAAACTTTTCAATTATTTCGAGTTTTTGTTCAATTGAAAGTACGGCTCGTTTGCGTTTAACCATTATATCATAGACATAGACATTATACCATAGACAATTTTTCACAGTAAAATAAAATTACGACTTTAGAGCCACAAACGTATGTTGGCGGTGGCGCCAATGTGAACTAAACGCCCAATATCATTGTGACATATGCATTATAAGTATTATTGTGAAATATTTTTGTTTTTATAAAATATTTTTTCAATGACTCAAGTGTCCCGGATAATCCGCTTCCCGGTTAACCCGACCCCGGAAAATCAGGAGTCTACTGTATCATCAATCTCTTAGAGAATAAAAGACATGAGATGATAATGATATGTTACAGCTATATTTAATCCATTTAATATAATCCGTTATCAAAAACAAAAGAGGTATAAAATTTTCTTATGAATCACTAACATTGCAGCTAACCACAAAGTGAGTGTATCATGACTTATAGATATACTAGATATAGCCAAACTTATAGATACAAAATAATAAAACACTTTGTATTTTGTAACTATAAGTTTGAGATATTCATTATTAGAATTATACAGTACACTCCCGATTTTCTGGGGTCGAGTTAACTAGGAATCGGATTATCCGGGACACTTGAGTCATTGAAGAAATATTTCACAACAATACTTATAATTTATTTATTTATTTATTTATTTATACATTTACAAATGAGACATAACAAACGATAAAACATTTAGGCGACTCATTTGGACACAAAACGGTATTATAAAGATAAAAAAACAAAACAACATGAGACCAAAAAAATCATACATATCAGAAGGAATCCAAATATGTCGACGTCAGTGAGGCAGTACTCTTTCCAGAGTTTGCAATATTTTTTTTATGAATACTGCCTCACTGACACTGAAAATGTCCAAATCCGAGATGATTAGATTCAGCGTCCGAATTGCTCTTCCTACTGGCATCACCAAAGGCAGGTTGGTTCTGCGTGACGGAGTAAAGAACAATTGATGTCGGCGCAGTCGCAGGTAGTTATCAGGAACAAAAAGACCTATTTGCTCCAGAACATAGGGATTCTCAATAGAGCCCCGAATCAGTTTGTAAAAATGTGATGTTAGTAATCCTTCCCTCCTTAGTTCGAGGGAGTTATACCCCAGCATACCCAAGAGAAATGCCGTTGGATAGAGCCAAGGATATACCCCGTACTCTCTCATGTAGAGGGCTCTCAAGAATTTCTTTTGAACCCTCTCCAACATGAGAGAATACTGAGCCTCATGAGGACTCCATATCACGGCACCTCCCTCGAGTCTGCTTCTGACTAAGGAGTTATACAGAGTTCTAAGGACCCGGGTATCTCTGAAAACCCTAACAGTTGGAAGAACAAAACCCAGCATCTTTAACGAAACGTCACATACCTTCTCGATCTGAGCACGAAATGTCAATCGACTTTCGTAAATTATCCCAAGATCTCTGACAGTAGATACACGTTTGAGGCTCTCATTACTCATGGAATATCGATGATATGTAATGTAGTGCGCCCTAGAGAATGACATTATAACACATTTGGATATGTTGAAGTAAATCTGGTTGCGCTTGCTCCAGTCAACAATCCTGTCAATATCAGATTGCAAATGCAAACAGTCCTCCAATGTTGTTATTTTTAAGATAAGTTTTAAGTCATCTACAAATAAAAGAAATCGCGAGAAGTGTATAATGCATATGTCACAATGACATTGGGTGTATAGTTCACATTTGCGCCACCGCCAACATACGTTTGTGGCTCTATAGTCGTGTCATAAAGTTTTGAGTTTGCAATAAAGCACCCGCAGCGTATTTCATACTCATAAAACATTGTCATTAATTAAACACTTTTTAATTAATTGAAATTACAAGGTGATTTCAATACGTCTTCTGGATGGTTGACGCGCTTTAAACAGAGAAACGGCATCCGTCAAATTTCTATTCATGGCGAAAAATTAAGGAAGCCAGTCAAAAAGTGTGACCCTGTCAACACGTGCGTCTTACTTAGCAAGTAGGTATACAGCGCATATAGCGCAGTTTTAAATATCTCTTAATTTACATTTTTTCATGTTTTCGGATTAACCGGGAAATCGGTTATACGGGATTTTTTTCCCCATCCATCCTGTAAAATCAGGAATGTACTGTATATAAATAAAAAGTGTTTAATTTTTATCCAAAGTTCCGTATTATCAGGCTGCAGTGCTCTCAATTTCCGTAGATAATTCTCTACATTCTAACATTTTCATACATATTACGCATATGTGGGTTTATCAAAATATTTTTTCTTAGTTACTGTGATTGCAATTAAGTAGGTTATCTGATTACATAATCACATGCAGTTCTCGTGGTCATGTGTGCATTTACAAATGCGCAAACTCTAAACATGTAGTCATCAACATGTAAATATGTATTTTGTAACTTGCAAATTAACCTGAATTACAATTAAATAAATATTATGCATGTAAGATAAAGTTCTGTATTTAGCTGCTATACAGCCATTGAAAATAATTCTGGCAAGTACATCATAGATTTTCTAACTGTAACTCATTCTACACTAAAATAAATTAAATTAGAAATAAATACTAAGACAACAAAAAAACATGTAATATGTTAGTATGTATCAGATTTTTTTGTAAAAGGCATTTTATTGTTTGAACATAAAATGTTGACTATTTCTCAATAGGTAAAAGTGCTTAATCAAAATATTAAATTTAGGTCAATATTAATATCAACTACAACTCAATACCAAAGGGTCAAGTACGATAATTATAACAATAATATTTTGTTATGTATGCCTTCCTTCCACCTATCAATGCTTATATCAATTTCAATAAAGGGCAAAGAAGATAACAATATTAACTTACCACATAAATCTGTTGGCGTGCTGGAGCAACATATCATCTCCTCTGTTTTCCTCATCGGTCCCATGGTGAAAATATTTCCCGCTAAATCCAAGATTAAAACGAAATCCCGGAACATATTGTCTAATTCTGGATTGGGTAGAAAGCAACGCTTGAACATCGTCTGTCCGTAGACGAATCCCTGAAAAATATTTAAATAATAAAATAAACACAAAATAATTGTATCATACATTAAATAAAATGTATTTCATTTAAATAATTGTTTTACTCAACATATAAAACTTGACAACTAGAATTAAAATCTGAATATCTTTGATTAACCTGAACATTTTTCTCAAACATGTTTCAGACAATATGCGTTCTTCGTAAGTGTATTTTTTTTATAGATAAACCATTGTTTTGACGGAAACACTATGACATTTCAATATTGTTAACTGTTTAATTTGGAACACTTTATAATATCACAATTTGTTTAATTGATTTAGTGATGATGACAATAATTTAAATAAATAAACTGTGATATTACAACAGTGCTCCAAATTAAACAGTTAATATAATTATTAAAATTAGATGAAGGGTGTACACAGTCTGAAGTTTGCATGTATATGTTAGTAAAAAGTATTGTGAAATTACAATGTTATTCAATTGTGAATCCACAACACGGCGAATAAAGAATAAATTCTAAGAGATAACATGTTTTTTATGCTGTACGAAATTCATTACATTTTTCAACCAGGGACTTCTAATTAATCTTCATCAGTAAAATAAATTTAAAATGTTTCATAAAATACAATGCGTAAACACATGACCATAATCCCCATTATGCGACTGGCTTCATTTGAAGTAAAAAAAAATTGGTTTCGAACTCGGGCTAACTACATCTACAGCTCAGACAGATAGTCTTAGTCCATCATAATATTACGTACAATTTAGTAGTAAATAACTAAAGAAAAAAGATTTATAAAATTTATATTCAAATATGAGCTGCAAATGTTTTCTGGCACAGTTTGAAACCATTTTTTTGGACTGGAAATGTAGCCAGCCACACTGTCAGGGTTAAATAATAAAATTTCATGTTCCTCACCTTTCTCTCCCACAAAGATATCATCAATATCGACCAACAGCATACGGTCCAGACTGAGGCTGAGCTGACCGTGGCTGAGGTAACTGAGGGAATCCAGGAAGAGTAGGCGGTGTAGCCAGAAGCGCAGCCCCGACCCAAACAGCACCCTCTGAATGGAGTCTAGGTGCCCGTGGTCTTGGATCACCGTTGTCAATAATGTACGATTACCTTAAAGTAAACAATGCCATAACAATACAGAAAATACAAAATTTGTAAAAAAAACAACAAATTTCGTAAAAAAAATAGTAAAACCAATAGAAAATTAAAATTATATTTAAAAAATTAATTTATAGTATACACTTGATCAAGTTTAAATCATTACCATTGACGCAAAATAAAAAAACATAAATATTAATAGTCTTATATATTAGTATTAACAGTCAATCCATAACTTTTATCTCTGTCTTGTTTTAAATTTTCTTTTACTTTTTGAATCTTTAATGCAGGAAAACTGATTTTATAATTCATATATTTATTTTACTTAATTTTGTGTAACAGATCACTGTAAAAATTAATCCTGCCACATTTAAATAGGGAATTCCATAGGTATTAAATAACCTAGATATTTGAAAAAAATAAAATTTAAACCATTCCATGAAAAGTTAGTTGAACATTCCAAATACAAAAAAAAATGTTACACAATAGGACTACAGAATCTTTTACAATATTTAATTTAGAATCTCACATTACTTTATTAATAACTTATTTTAAAAACTACTCCTCATCATATTAGATTATATTATTGCTTACGACAAAGCACCATTTAACAAAACAGTAAAAAAAACTACATATTAGTACAGTATTTGCAACTAAGAAGACACTTTACCTTCTGGATAATCGGGAATGTTTCTAAGAGCCCACTCCACGGGCTCGTAAGTAGAACTATTTGGCTGGAAGATGGTCCAATCATCTCCCGGGAGGGCACCCCATGCCGTCTCTCCGGACTTGGTCAGCCGCAGCACGGGGCTGGCCGAGTTCAGAGTCGCATCCTGATAACATTCCCTCCATCATTAATAAGCATTCTAAATTAGATCTACTATAATCCGAATATACATGTATTTCTTTCACAGGCCTATGACAATAATTATTTTTAAAAAAATTATTTAATTCAAAATACACATAAACAATTTTTTAACCAAATCTTTTTTTTAGTTTCATCATAGTTTTCTATATCACGAAATATTATGTATATACAAGATTAATATGGAGATAATTTTTTTTTTTAAATAATATTACAATCTACTTTGGTAATTAAAATCATTGTTTAAACCACTTTTTAATAAAAAAAATATTAAAATACACGACATGTTTCAGAGGATACCTCCGTCCAGTGGTTTAAACAATGTTTTTTTAATTCCTAAAGTAGATTACAATGAAATTCCACAGTGTTAATGCCTTAACTTTCAATAAGTTAATATTACAATCATCAAATTTTAATCAATTATATAAACATGATAAAAATGGAAAAATAATAAATATAACAATTATAAATTACTGTCGGAATCTATTAATGATAATAATTGTCAATGAAATTGACGTAGACAAAAATAAAAGTTTAATAAATAAAAAATACTTTTAACAATAAAAATGCATCAAATAAAAAAAATAATATAGAAAAGATACCTTAAGCCTAAGGTTGGTGTGAATAAAAAGCGGGAAACCGGGCAGCTGGGCCCCAACGAGCGTCTCTTCTGAGGGGCTGAGGAAACCCACAATGCCCACAGAGTACTCCCGGCAGTACTTGTCCAGCAGCTCGCGATTCCACTTGTCCATCAGCAGGTATTTGGACAGGTTCTCGAACACTATCACCCCATAGCGGCCCTTGTCCAGGTTGGTCAGCACTGGCAGACTCTTGGCTGACACTTCCACCTTGTACCTGTTTAATTTAACTCAATCAAAGTCATATTCACAAATATTGATAATGAAAAATACAACTAATATTATGTTTTATTTTCATTTAACCCCAAGAATGCTAAACAATAATACATCATTGTTCTCAAAACCATTGAGAAATGAGAATAACAATCATTTTGATCTAAAAGATGACTATACATTCGTATGAAGCACTTAATTTATGGTGTGGCATTTTAAAAAATGATATTAACACACTTTTACTAGTTTTTAAACCACTTTATTTTTTTATTGAATCTGAAACTGGTTGGTTTTAATAAAAAAAATTAAAATAACCAACTAACCATCACGCCGTCTTTCCGAAGGGGTAGGCAGAAAGAATGGACTGCCATTTTTTTCCTTCGTGACATACTCTCGAATCCCTCAACATTCATACGTCAGGTCATGCATGCACGTCGATTTCTCCGACTTCTCGCGTGGCCGACATTCAAAATTTGATTTATTTGATCATGCCACGTTTTCATCGGTCTTCCTCTATTTCTAGTTCCATTTACATCGTTAACATATACTTTTTTACCATAATATTTTCATTCATTATTTACATGTGTCCAAACCATCTTAATGTTCCTTTCATTATTTTGTTTATAACACTTTCATCTGCACTTCATTCACCTCTTATATTTTCATTCGACACTCATACACAGATTTTCCATACATTCGTCTAAGAGATCTCATTTCTACTGCATTTATTCTAGTTTCATCCTTCTTTTTCCAGATCCATGGTTCGCTTCCACAAGAACACCATTATGCACTGCCATTTTAGCTTTTTTAAATAGAATTTTGTTTGCGACGACAACTTTAAGTGCACCATTCACTTTTTTGTCTGCCCCAACCTTTTGTCCCTCTCCACTCGCCCGTTCTTTGTAAACATACTACCTAAATAAAAAATAAAGTAGTGTAAAAACTAGCAAAGAAACTGTGTGTTAATATTATTTTAAAAGATGACTCAAATACTATTTGTGAGTACTTTAGCATCTATAGTAATGAAAACTTCTTTTTTATATATTTTAATTAACTGTTACGTAAAAAGTACAAGAATGACGCAACCACAAAAACCGTTTTAACAACTGCACAATATAAATCAAGCAGTGAATCACATTGGCACACTCATATGAACAAGAGAGAAAGAGTTACACGGGCAATAAGCTATCAAGTTTATTTATTATATTTTTCTACAAAATCAATTACAGATACTAGAATTCTCACTAGCATTTTGAAAAACATAGCATCCAAAGAGTTTTCATGTAAAAAGATTTTTTTTTTTACCTAAAGCAAATTTCATTAAAACAATATTTTTATATCATTTATCCAATAAATACTCGTACATGTAAATACAAACAAACAAACCATCATGCCGTTTCCCCGCAGGGGTATGCAGAGAGAATGGACCGCCACACTACTCTATCCTGGAAAACCTCTCTAGCTTCCTCCACATTCATAAAATGAGTCATACACACATGTCAATTCCTCCGACTTCTAACATGACCAACCTTTGATTAATTTGGTCGTGCCATGTTTTCCTCGGTCTGCCTCGACTCCGTATTCCATTTACATAATTTACGTTTACTTTCATAATCATTCTTTCTCTATCCATGCGTTCCATATGTCGGAACCAACGCAACGATCCTTTCATAATTTTGTTCGTAATACCTTCTTCCGCTCTACATTCCTTTCTTATATCACAGCATTTGAGATTCTGTCGTATATCATTCTACCACACATCCGTCTTAGGGACCTCATTTCTACCGCATTTATTCTGCATGTAAATAATTGAGAAAATTAAAAAGTAGTTTAACATGGTTTGCCTTATTAAATGTCACTAAATATGTAATCGAATGATTTTACTGAAATCTCTTGATGGAATGTCATTTTAAATAATAATGAAATAAAACAATGTTTTTAACTACTTCCACTTTTGACTATATTTCGACAGCGAGCGGTTTCGCCAAACTTGACACTGACAGACTAATCAAGTAGTTAAAAAACATTGTTTTATTTCATTATTACTAAATATGTACTTTTGCATCTCAACACATTAGCGATTTCAATGCAATGTTTTCCAAATTAAATTTAATTAGAGAGAAACTTGGTTGTATCCAAAAATGGGTTACAATCCATGATATACCGCACCCAAAATAGCCCAAGAATTTGCAATGAAAACATATGTAATTTAGCGCTGGAATGTTATAATTACATAAATATTTATCCAAAGCGTGTTTGCTCAAAATATCGCACTGTTACTTGAGAACAATTATGTTATTTCAATATAGGATAGCTATTTGAAAGTATAAGAGAAACCTGAATACAAAACTCAAATATATTGCATCTGGGAAATCTTTCTCTTGTGGAATTTATCATCAAAAAATTTGTACTGCTTGACAATAGACACCAATATTTTTCATAATTTGATGATTCATGCATTAGATTATAAATGAAATATTCTGTTCATTACAGGAAGAACACATCAACTACTAACTAACAATCACGCCATTTCCTCGGAGGGGTAAACAGAGAGGATGGACCGCCATACTCCTCTGACCCTGACATATCTCTCTACTTTCCTCTACGTTCACACATTGTTACAAGGACGCCCGTCGATTTTTCCGATTTCGAATGTGGCTTCCCTTCAGTATTTAATTAATTTGGTCATGTCATGATTTCCTTGGTATTCCACAGCTTCTCTTTCCACTCACACTGCTTGTATACAACATTTTAACCATTCTTCTTTTGTCCATTCGTTCCATATGTCTAAACCGTAGGTTCCCAAACTTTTATGTCCCGTAGATTTTTTCGCAAATTCATCTATAACTATAAATTTGTTTTTCAAGCCGACACCAAACTACTCACTTTGATAGGGTTTTCTATAGAAAAAAATCAGTTTACTGTATATATAATTAGTGAATTTATGTCTATTATAAGAAAGCATTACGTAAGTACCTACATACTTACTATATGTGAGATGGATAATTACATTTTCAGGAAGCCAATACTTTGGAGACGCTTGCCATTTATATCTCATGGACCCCTAATTTTATTTTTAATTGACTTGGTCTATATCGACCACTGGGGGTCGATACAGACCACTTTGGGAATCACTGGTCTAAACCAGATCGGGGATCCTTTTTTAAGGAAGGAAATAATAAATAAATGTAAGGCATAAATATTTTATCAATATTGAGCATGAATAAATAAACTCAATATAACAATAACTACATTTATATAATAAATAAATAAATTGAAGCTTAATATAAAGCTATTATTATATCTATCATCAACTCCATTATAAATTTAAGTAATAAACTTATTTATTTAAAAACTCAACTGCAGCTTGACATTAGACTGATAAGTGTGAGTATTAACAGTTT
Source organism: Lepidostoma basale (assembly GCA_022606425.2). NCBI lineage: Eukaryota > Metazoa > Arthropoda > Insecta > Trichoptera > Lepidostomatidae > Lepidostoma > Lepidostoma basale. The sequence continues at coordinate 3,248,445 of JAHDVF020000010.1, forward strand.
GGTATCTAGCTAACTAGGTCACTTCAATTAAAAATAATTTGTTTATATTCTCAAGTGCCAAAAAATATGTTGATAAATATTATTTATAGAACTGACTGTTGTGGAGTATTAGACATGCTCACTTGATCCTGTTATGAACCAGTAGCTCAGCAATGTCTCTGCAGAGCTTGGAGTAGAGTGACTCCCCAAACACGAGGACCTTGGGATCGATGCGGAGGCGTGCCTGTGAACGGTGATCGGGAGGCGGCGCCGGGGGCGGGACGGAATGAGGGCCACAGCGGACCATCACCTGTGGCCGACTATTTCGCTGCATCAGCCTGGAATACAACAATCCCAACAGTCAAACTTGCTCCGCGTCATTCCGCAGTGATGTAAATGAGGAGTCTGATTAGTTAGAGTCCGTTCATTTCAGTGAGAACGGTTCATTTTTGGTTTACTAAAAACTAGATGCTGATTTTATTTTGTTTTTTATGAATAGAAAAAGCAAAAATGTTATATCAATAATATTTTATATTCAAATATTGAAAGAAACAAACATTTTTTTAAATAAAATTGCTATAAAATAAAGTCCATTAAAAGTGTTACATTGTTTGTTAATTTTTCTTGGAAAACAATTAAGGGTGTGACTAATAAACATGACGAAACAAAACCACAAACACAAACATGTCTTTTCACCGTTAAAATTAATTCCTTTTCCTAATTTCGACATATTAGTAATTTTCTAATCACTGATTATTTTAGAAGCTGATGCCGTACGCTCTGCCTACTTAAACCCAGGAACCAGATAGCATTATATAACCAATTTAGGATGTGTTATTCACATTTTTGCAAGAATTGTCCCTGAAGTGAATAAACTATACTTTATACTTTTTTTAAATTATATATTTTGCATAATGTCAATATTTACAATCCAGAAAAACTGTGAGTACTAAATCTATATGTTCCTTTTGCTATAGCAGTGCAAAGGGGACGTATCTTATTTTATGACCCGAATTGCCACACAGAGGCGCTTCGAAGTTATCTTGTATTGAATGCGATTCGTCTTCTAAACAAGGTGGCAATTAAGGTACACCACTTGAGATGCAGCTATAGCGAATTTGTGAATACCCTAACGATAAGAGCAACAAAGGAATGACTCATATTTCTATTCACATGGTTCTATGCTTATTTCCTTTGATATTATTTTTTCCACTCTTTGTATTGATTTGCATTGTGCTGTAATGATGCAAAGAGCTATTCAACAAAAAAATAAAAAGCATATTTAATTTGCTTTATGGACATGATAATCTTTAACCCTCATTATGCGACTGGCTTTATTTGCAGTAAAAAAAATGGTCACAAACTATGGCTGGCTACATTTACAGCTCAGACAGATAGTCCCAGTTCAGCATAATAATATGTACAATTTAGAAGTAAGGAACTAAAGTGAAAAAGATTTTAAGATACATTCATATATGAGCTGCAAATGTAGTATGTTGCAGTTCAAACCAATATTTTTGGACTGCAAATGTAGCCAGCTGCACTATAATGGTTAATTTTTTATCAGTTTGGCACAATAGAATTTATCGGCATGTGTAATCGAAGTAATTTATAAACAATACCCCTACCTCGAAGAGTCGGACTGGGTTGGGCTGCCTTTGGTAAACTGAGACATGTCTTTGAAAATGTTGAAATACCGGTTTGTCTCAAAAGAAAGGTCTACAATATGTGTATACTGCCCAGGATGACATACGGACTAGAGACGACAACTCTTACAGCAAAAAGTGTCCACAGGCTCAAGTGTACACAGAGGTCCACGGAAAGACAGATACTTGGTGTGAGCTTGCGTGACGAAAGAAATCCGACGAAGACGCCGCACCAGGGTTGCTGACGTCATGGACCGAGTGGCAAAATTGAAATGGCAATGGGCTGGACACTTGGCTAGACAGGGTGGCAACAGACCCAGGATACTCAGTTGAAGACCATGGGAAAATAGGCGAAGTGTCGGAAGGCCACCGATGAGATGGACCGATGATATTATCAAAAGGGATGGAAAATCTTGGATACAAAGGGGGCAGGATAGAGACGAGTGGAAGAAATTGGAAGAGGCCTATATCCAGCAGTGGAGGGAAGAAGGCTAGCAAAGAAGAAGAAATAAGAAGACCCCTATAATTGTGAAAAAATAAGTGTGGTAATATAATGAAAACTCACATAGAATAAGGTGAGGAGTAAATGTAACTAGTGTAGTAGGCGATGAGCATGATGGTGATGAGGATGGCAGCGGCGACGCACTTGCGCACGTTGATGGCGGCCGACAGCTGCAGCCACAGGCGGGGGCCCGGCCGCATGGAGCTCCACAGCACCATACTCTCTTGTTAGCTATGGCACTATACAACATCAACACTCTTTCACTCAGAGTGACACTAAAACTAATATTTTCACTCCAATTGACTATTCACACCGCTAGGATTATTAGGCAATGTCTTAATTGTTAATCACTCAATATTAATTGATAAGTTTAAGCCGATGCTTTTATTGGATATGTGGTTTATTGGTTTTGATCTATAACTTGCACTAATATAAATCTGGAATGTCAGTTTAGGCAATTTTTTTCCTTTCAGTTATTTGTGTTAAAAGAAATCGGGAAATATCAATATATTTAATATAAAAAGTCAAAAGTGTAAAACATTGATATTTTTTCCTTAATGGCGTAATTATCTGCACACTTTTCTGAACTTAGAGTCATGGAATTGATAATCATTTGTACATCTCCATTTCCCATGTTTCCATATTTCTTGGTACTCAACAGGAGGATTTTGGAGTGGGAACTGTGGAAGTGGGGCCGCTGGGCTCCAGACACACTTCCATCCAGCCATGGTGTGTCGGTGCTGCGAGCGCCGAGGTGCAACAGGACTGAAGTTCTACTAAGATGGCAATCTCATGTTGGTAGGAAGACGTTTGCCGCGATAAATTCATCACGGCACTTAGGCTCAGTTAAAGTATGTCACAAATCTCGTTTTAATCAGCTTTCTTCTCTTCGCCATACATCTGATACATTAGCCATTAGCGGAGGCATAATCTAAAAAAAAAATTATACATATTATTGCACAATATTAATAAATGACTGAAAAATATAAATACATGTCAAAGTTGGTAGTAACGATTCACAAAGATTGATTATATTAACTTAGAAACAATTTTATGAGTTTATGTTTAATTTAGAAACGAAAACATAAAAGTTTTCACAATTTAAAACGAAATCAAAAACATTAAAAATGAAAAGTTTAAATATTATGTATTTTAAAATAATGTCACCGAAAGAGCACTTGTAACACATGCGACATATTAACAGTTTATAAAACAAAGTATAAAAGGAAGTTGACCCGAGAAGTGTACCATAGCGAGATAAAAGAACAAAGATAAGAGATGTCAAGAACACTGACCAAATAAAACATGCCGGAAGAACCAAATATTTACATACGCAAGTACTTATGTAAAGCTCGGCTGTTGGTTTTTTAAACATACTCGGGAAATGTTTTATAAATGGACAAGGTTAGAGACAATGTTAAAACCATAACTAAGATTAGTGCAATACTAACACAATAGTAAGGAATAAAAAGAAATAAAAAATATATATGTTGGAATTCAAATAAAGTAAATCTATTTAATTTATCAGAATAAAACTTTATCATATATTTTAAATGCATTATCGTAATTAAATGGCGAGTTATGAAAAAAACAACAACAATGAAAATATATTAACAGTAATTTTTTTTATCACAAAAGTTTTAATGTATTCCGTTAAGGTGAATTTTATTGTAATTCTTTATTATTAAACCATGACAGAAGGGTATGAAATAAAAAATATACATAAACGTTAAACAAATTACTTGCTGAAACTACACGAATAAAATTTAATTCGATAAAGACAGAATACAGATTTAAAAAGATTTGTACAAAATATGATAACTGCATTGTTTCTGAATATAATAAAATGTATCAACTAACCTTGGACCCAAGATCCTTTAAAATATATATTTATTTTGTGGTGATGGGCACAGCGTAATAAATGATAAACATTTAGCGTAATGGTAATCGAGAATTCAAATGGATTAATAAATCAATATAAGTACTACTAAAAACAACAACTGTCAATAAATAAACTAAACCACAAAACATCAACGACGTCAAGCAAAGGAATTGTCATGGATTTAATGAATTTTCGTCGATTTGTCATGAGGAAAATAACGTCTTCTTTTTCTTACTAAAAACTTTTTATGGCTTTATGGAATAATAGACAATAATCACAGATAAAGATGTGCGAATTATTTATTCATTTTGTGATCGTGCGATTGATTTTATCTCTGGTGTTACTTGTCAATTTCAATATTTTGTTTGTAAGAAAAGATCCAAATTTCATAATTGAAAATGATGACAATTACGGAAGATTTGATGAGTACTGTTGTGCGATATGGTCTTTACGCAGGGGCAATATTTCAAATGATCTGCCTCGCTGCCTGCGTCGCATTACCAGAAAACTCGAATGATTGCATCTCCAATAAGGTATTTTATAATAGTAACACATATTTTATATTTAATTAATCTAGTCTCCGTTTATATGGGATGCTTTATTATGTTGGATGAACAAAGGTTTTGGCGCCATTCTTTATGTCTAATAAATGTGTTTATTTTATAGGCAATTGATAGTGATGAATGCAGTTCAGAGCAGTCCTCGCCAGGCCGGAGACCTCACCACCGCCCTCGCAAACAGGACAAGAAAAAACGTCGTTGAATTTTACGACAGTGTTAACCCAATTTCCTTTCATTTTGCGTACTCAACTATTCAGTATTATTGTATTTTGAAATTATTTACTTTTAAGATCACATACTTTTTCATACCACTCGTTTTGAAATGAAAAGAAAGAACGTCGTTGTTTCCTACAGACACATTATTTATGATTTGTTATACAACTAGGGTGCGGTAATAATTAGTTATTGTAATGCAAACAAAAATTCCATTCATTTTCTGTAATTTTCCAACGATTCCTACAAAACAAGTTTTTCAAAATCTTTTATTTGTATTGCGTACCCGATTGTAGGATATTCTTTATTATATTATAATTCAACGTTAAAAGTTTTGTATTGCAGGTATCTAGTCCAATAATATGCATTTAATTTTGAAAAAAGAATCAGATTTTTTTTTATATACATTTATTGTATTTATTACATTATATAAAATGTAATTCATTGGAGAATTCATCTTGAATGTTTTTTTCCGGTGATGGAATTTATGAATATATAGTATATTTTTAATTAAAATTATATCATTTTTAATGTGTATTGATAAATATATCTTAAAATATTTGAGTATTCGCTTTAAAAACTATTTTCAGTATCTGAAATTTACAAAAGTTTGAATAAGTTATAAACATAATTTTTAGTCTCATAAATATAAGAGTAATTTACTTTTTCCTATTAATTTTATTTTATTTTATTTAAATGACATCTACAAATAGTTTTTTCTATTTATATCTATTTTCTATGCAAATTCACTTTCCTTTCCAAATTTTTTAACCATAGAAATGCAGGGACTTGATCCAAATTCCATAATTTATTCTTAATTTGAATTTCGTCATTTCGGCGATATGTTGCTTCGAATATTATAAATTTAATGTCATAGTGCATTTCTTAAGCTACATAGTGTTATTAGAATTGCATGAAATCTATAACTTGTAATTTCCACCGTCAATAATTATGCAATGTAGTTTGAGAAATAGGTTTCAGTCATATAATAGAATCAATTTGAATGTTTTTGTTTACTTTTTCCTTATTCTTCCAGCGTATGTTGTTGTAGTTTTTGCTGAGTTGCCCAATCACTACAATGCTAAAAATATTTAAGAAATTCATATTTATGCTCAGTAGACAGTCAAATTGATCGGACTTCACAATGTTATTGCATTTATTCAACCGCAAAATTTTAACACAAATTTTATTTGATGAATTTCAAAGTGATCTCTATACATACCTAATATGTATTTCTTATTTAATAATTATTATTTATACATTGTAGATTAAGTGTGTTTTGTATTTGGTTTATGTTAATATACGTAAAGTAATAAAATTCTTTTTTTATTTTTTGTGTTTTATTTTATCACTTCTGTTTATCAAAGGGGCAGATTAAAAAAAATTTCGTTACCTTACACTGCTAATGGCCAAGCTTATATTCTATAATATTGTAACCTTTTTATGCCAAATAATCTGCCTCTAGTTGCTCAACCTGCTTCGCTATTGTATTTTTGGTCATGTCAATAATATTTTATTAGTTTCATCCCAATCTAACGAATATAAAATTTAGACCTTTTAATTTTTTTTTATAACTAAGTAACCATCACGCCGTCTTCCCAAAGGGGTAGGCAGAAAGAATGGACTGCCACACTTTTCTTTCCTGACATATTTCTCTCGCTTCCTCAACATTCATACATTGTGTCATGCACGCGCATCGATTTCTCTGACTCCTCACGTGGCCGACATTCAATATTTGATTGATTTGATCGTGCCACGTTTTCCTCAGTGTTCCTCTATTTCTGGTTCCATTTACATCTTTAACATATAATTTTTTTACTATTCTTTCTTCATTCATTCTTTCCGTATGTCCAAACCATCTTAATGATCCTTTCATTATTTTGTTCATAACACCATCATTCACACCGCATTCACTTCTTATATTTACATTCGACACTATCATACACAGAGTATCACATTTAAGAGATCTCATTTCTACTGCATTTATTCTACTTTCATCCTTCTTTTGCCAGTTCCATGCTTCACTTCCATACATAAGGGTCGATAGAAGAACACCATTGTGCACTGCCATTCTAGCTTTTTTGGATAGGTTTTTGTTTGCGATGACAACTTTAAGTGCACCATTCACTTTGTTGCCTGCCCCAACCCTTCTTTCTTTTTTTTTCTTCTCATAAATACATAAACGGGAATAAAACACCATCTTATGTATTCTTATGTTTTTTTTATATGTATTAAAAATATCCATAAACTGATAATTATTCAGATTCCTATTCTTACATCAATAAATTATTACAAATAATGTTTTTAAATAGGCACAATTCCATTAATATTATAATTAAAAGTAATGACAAATGTTTAATTTCTACCTTACTAGTAAAGTATAAATGTCTTTTCAAATAAAGCAAGTTGAAAATGCATTATCAATTGAGGATGTAAGTGCAACCAGTTAAACAAGTATTGTAAAATGCAATAGCAAGTTCAGTGTGTTTACCCTATAAATTATGCATTTGGATTTGGGTCAGAAAATAGAAAACTGGTTTGTGTTTCAATGGAGGCAATCAACTGATTTTAAAATTAATATTTTTAAAGTAATCTTATCCAAATAGTTACTTTATTGTATCAGTTACATTTGCAACTGATAAAATAAAGGTTTTATCAAATTATTTCCCAAATATTTCATTATAAAAAATCATTTTCTTTTAGCATACTTTCATGCCTTAATGTTATAACCCTATATTAAAACTACTGATAACTGGAGAACCTGTTGGTGGACGTGCACTGCTTATTATATGCAGATTTCAAAAAAGCCGCACAAGACAGGGAAGAATAGAAGAAATTGCGGCAAACCAATCCGAGGATTGAAACTTTCCAACTAATTAAAACTATAAAAGTAATTTATCATGGGGGCAAGATGGTGCCTCCACCTATGATATTACTGTAACACCTGGCCCCCCTGGAAACGACACAAATCTCAGCAAAACCTTCCACGAAAGTGGTAAGAGAATAGGAAGGATAAGGTCATTTTCAGGGCCATCCCTACAAAACTAGCTTCGCGTTGACACGGAGAAGAAAAAGATTCACCCGTCTATTCTTATTAATACCAAAACTTCGTAAATCCATCCATTTATACGTAAAATAATAAATCGTGTAAACTAAATCGTAAATTGGAACCATAAAAAAAATCATATTAAATTACAGCTTAGCCAAAGTTCCTGTAGTTGTTATTGTAATAAGGTTGCTGATTTCCTGGGTAAACTGGATTGACATAGACTCCTTGTGGAGTGTAGTATGGTTGTGAGGAGGGTGCCTGGTACGGGCGTGCCAAATAATTGTTCCTCTCAATATTTGGTCTGGCCGGATCCTTAAACGTCGCCACATAATTTTTTCTCACGCTTTCTGTCTTCGCTCTGAAAATGATAATTATTTTCAAGTTAATCAAAATGTCGAAAAAACTCTAAATGCATAATTTTAATTAACTTAAAAAAAAACTCCGATGTAACCGTTATCAACAATCGTGGTGCATAGGTACCTACTACCTCGAAGATCCTTCTCAACCCGACACTATCGCATGCCTGGTGCCTTACACGACTCCAAAAAGGGCCGCCACCTTCCTCATTCTGCTTTAGTCTTCTCCAGATAGCTCTAAGTCTACCTCGCTTGCTCTTCCCGCCCACACTAGACAAGTCCAATGCACCTTGAGCGTTGCAGTCTGGGTTCAATTTCAGAATGTGGCCAATCTATAGCCATTTGAGTCTATCGACGCTTTCTATAGCACTCTATAGACACATATAGGACTTGACTTGACGGCATTTGACTCTCCAAAAGATCTTGATTATTGAGCGTAATATTAAATATAATAATCAAGACTTTACTGAGTCAGCACAGAAGATTAACAATAAATAACTCACCTATATCCTTTTTCGTCTGCGACATAGCGAACGATCTGAGTTATCCCAAAGGGATCAACGTATCCATAACTTCCTGTAACTGTTCCATTGGTGTGGCGTTCTTCCTCGCGAAATTGGGTGTTTCCGGTTGGTGCATCGTCCACGTCGTAACCAAATGCGTAAGTCCCAGAACCTGTAAAATATCAAAAGAACTTTCGTATTTACATACTTTACTTTAAGAATTATTAAATTGCTAATTCCCGACGAAATACAGCCAGTAACAAAACAAAATCCGTCTATAAGTAGGTACTATGTAGTTCTATGGGGTCTTAATATTTAAAAAAATATATATAAAACGTATATTCATATATTTTTAATGAAATTGTGTTATAGTTTATCTACCATATAATACATTAAATAAAAAAAATATGAAATACAGCATGATTTTTTACTCTAGAGATTTTTTTTTCAATCCATTTAGAATAATAATACAATTGTTGAAAATTAAACATTGATTGTAAACCGTTAGATTTTTTATTTATAAATATGAGTACGAGTGGGATTGTGGCAACTAAAATACATATTAATATGACAAAAAAACGTTAGATAGATTTTTTTTACGATGTTCTAACAGAATTGTAAACAGTAGAGCAGAGATCTATTTAAAAAATATTGAGTACCTATTTCGTATCCAAGAAGTTAGAATTCAATATCTAAATCACTCTCCATACCGGCCTCACAAAATGCAGATTGGTTTTGCATAGCGATTTCAAACAATCGATTTTATCATTACACCAGAAACGAATAAACCTATATTGAAAACACGTAAATATTCGAAAATAATAGCCAATGTCGACTCCGTATCATTTGGAATCATTCGACGGCTAAAATAATATATTTTCTTTTCTTTTTTGTATACTTTATATACAACACTAACTTAAAAAAAATTAATATCAGACATGTTTCGTACAACCCGGTCATTCCTTAGTGATATTATAAAGATATTTAAAATATTATAAAATTATTTGTCTTTTTTATACGAGTATACTTTGTATACGAGTATACAACACAACATGAAAAAAATACATAACAGACTTGTTTCGGACAACCGGTCCTTCTTCAGTGATACATATTATAAAGATACATATTTAAAATATTATAAAATTGTTTACAAATATGATCAGTTTTGACAGATGTAATAAAGATTTATTTTAGAACGTATATGCTTTTGTTATTACAAATATTATGAATCAATTTAAAATTTAAAATAATAATTTAAATTTCTTATTGGGGTTCAGGTAATTAATTACAACAAAGGAAATAAATCAAAGATTGGACTTGACATTAAATTTATTTGATTATTTATAATATTTTCTTTATTTTTAATTGCTTTTTTAATTTCTAAAATTTCGAGATTGCTCAAAGTTATATTTTTATTATTAACATGCAAAATTTCAACGCCATTATCTTGGCGTTCATCCATGAATGTTCATTTTAATATTTTTAATATCTTTATAATATCACTGAGGAAGGTTGTCCGAAACATGTCTGATAAATAATTTAAAAAAAATTTAAGTTAGTGTTGTATACAAAGTAGGTATATAAAAAAGAAAATAAAACATCTACGACACAAAGTATGGCGAACATAGACGAAAAATAATATATGTTTATATCATTTCTTGAGTTTGAACGTTTTATTAAACGAAATAGGAACGAGATAAAACATGCACGTTCAATCATTACTTCTAATCTCCCAAAACTTATATAAATTTATTAACAGGTTTGTATGAATGAATAATGGAATACATGAATAAGTAATCGTTTGTATAACATTTGAGTCATAATTTGATAGCCTTTGGTGCTAATCTCATTCATAGTACCTTCTGGTTCCCGATAATTGTAGCTACTCCAATCTGCTATGCTAAGTCTCGCTTGGCGGCTGCCCACTCCCGTATCTTTAAACATTTGGCTCGGGAGGATGTATGATAGAGTCCCAGGTGCTGTTGCCATGCAGATGAAGAGCTGAAAAACACAAAGATTAAAGATATCTAATTAACTTATGCATGATTTAATACGCCAGCTTAACTGGACGCTATTTTCAATTTTGATATTTTACAGACGCATTAAAATGTAAATAATATTGACGAAAGAAGTATGACGACTTTGATTTTACCCCGAAGGGCCGGGGTTTGACTCCAGGTGATGGCAATGTGATTATCATACTGTCTTTTGTATGTTGTAGAATTCACGTGAAAATAAAATGACGCTATATTATTTACCTATCACATATCGTGAGAATCAATATGATAGCTATACCCTTTACATCGATTTGGCTCGCGCTATAATTACGTAAAGAGCAATTCAACGATGTAATATTATTGTATATATAGCATATTTATTTTTATTCCTATCTTATTCTTTATTTTTTATCGTTTTTATGTCATAACTTAACTAATTATTTTTTATTAACCTACTATGTTAAACATAGTATTTTTATGAGAATCAAATATATATTTTTTACTTTCATGTGAAGTACTTATTGTGACATTATTAAAAAAAATTAAACCCCGGTCTAATTTTTTTTTTAGAACCCACCGATTTCGCTCCCAACGGAGATTCGTCAGAGTAATGAAAAAAAAGTCTCTTCAGGTAATATATTTTAAAATAATATTTGTGGTAGTTCCAAAAGTGTGGTAATTTTTGAAGTAGGGGATATTAAATAACATATTTTTTTAAATAAATTTTGAGTACTTTTTGTTTAATAAACGAAATTTGAAAGCCTCCTTTTATTAACTAAATTTAATATAAACCTTAATTTATAAGTATTCTTTTTAAACTGATTGTAACCAATCCAATCCCTAGGATTAAAACATTAAAAATAAAAGTTTTATACGATGAAAAATTAAGAATTGAAGAACAATATTTAATTTTTTTAATGAATCATCGTAATTTTTAAGAAGATTATTATATTGTATGAAACATGTACCGCCCACGACACTACTTATAAACGATTTGAAAAAAATATTACAAGGTATGTAATTTAAATTATCAACAGGGACGAATTCAATTATTTGTAATATTTATTCATAAAATTATAAAAGAATAGCCCATTTCCAGATTGAAGATTTGTTTTTAATTAACAAAATATGTTTTTTCATTCCTGACCGTTATTTATTTTTATAATTTATTATAAACTAATTATTTGTTGAGCTATGTTTTATTTTAATGAGAAACAAACATAGAAGAAGGAGAAGAAGAGGAAGTGACAAATTTGTTTCGCCTTGCGAGGGCATTCTCAAACCTGTTTGAGAATGCTCTCGCAAGGCGAAACAAATTTGTCACAATTTATATAAATTAAATCCAAGTAAAACCACTAAATAATCGTGTTTACTATTATATTATTAATTAATATGGAGTTTTACAAAACTAATACCTCAACCATCAATAATTTGTTTTACATAATTTTATTTTGTGTTTAATAGCAACCAGGTTCGCACCACCGGAGTTTTAATTATAATATACTAACTAACTAACCATCACGCCGTCTCTCCGAAGGGGTAGGCAGAAAGAATGATCTGCCACATTTTTCTTTCCTGACATATTTCTCTCGCTTCCTCAACATTAACAACATAATATATATTTTAATAACTAAGAAACTAACTAATTATCCATTACACCGTCTTCCTAAAAGGGTAGGCAGAAATAATGGATTTCTGTGGCAACGGTGTGGCACAATGTGCCGTTCTTCCCATCTCTCGAATTCCTCAACATTCATTCAAAATGCACGCACTTCTGTTTCAGTTCAATTCTTCATTTCTCAATATTTCATATTTGATTGATTTTATATTATTAGATTATCGTATTGGAATTTATAAATTAAATGCCTTCCACACATTTAGGCTAGCCGCCATAATGTCATTGACAAATATAATATTATTGTATTTCTGTAGATTTTTTTAATTACTAAATTATTATTTTCATTTCCTGATTCGTCCCCACAAAAGGGACATCCGATTCTGCACAAGCACGATTAATATGGCAAGTGGGAGATCATTAAGGAATGCTATCTCCGTTATGCTTGAAGTTTCGAGTTCAAGAACATTTCGAATACGAAACCCCTAAATATAATATAACGCGCAGCTTCACTTTATCTGCCCATAAACGTGAGTAATACTTATAGAAATGCATCGTTTTCGCCAACGCGTACACAAAAATGCATTTCCTCGAATAGCATCAAGACAAATTTGTCATTGATTATTGTTTTACCGTCTTGGGTAATAGTTAGCGGAGAAATTCGTTTTATGTCGAATTGATATAATTTTTGCATTAAAAATATCATTAAATTATCTGTGTCATTGTTTAATAATTGATTTTCAATCCCAATTACTGGACAATCGGAGTTATATTAAAACAACCAACTCTTGTACAGTAATGCACGAATTAAATTGAACAAATAATTAAAAATTTAATATATTTCCAAAATACATACAAAATGGAAATATAAATTGAAGGCTGGTTATTACAAAGGTGCTAAGTAGTTTGATTAAACATAAAACAATTGTTTCTTATGTCATATACCACCGGTGGTATCTTTAGGGTGACATTTGAACTATACTATATTATTCAATTACTTTGTACCTTTGCACATATATAATGATGGTAAAATAATCGGTATGTTGTTTCACTCAAAGGAAGGTGTTAGACAGGTGAGAGAGAAATTGAGATCTACATTTTCCAATGATATTAAAAACTTTTCTCAAATTTTTCATCTGAAGCACATACTTTGTGGTTAGACATTTTAATTAATAAATATATTAAATTAAATAAACACTTCGTATATTGAACAACGTCTATTATCTTAAACCTTATACACAACACCAAACTTATTTTTGCACAGTTAACCATTATGTTTAACACCAATTGGGATCAAAAACTCAGTTTTGATTTTCTTGATACTTGGCACATTTGTAACGTCCAGCCCTCAATTGAAATCGTCAAAAATGTTTTATTTATTTATTGTTTCTTGAAGAATAGTGAAAAACTCCAAATCAAATAATTAGTACAATTGAGAATTTTGTAGATGCTTTATTTCATTTTGTGGGAATTACATGTTTCGCCTTACTAAGGCATTATCAAATGTCATTTACAAATACCAAAGCATAACCAAGTCTTAGAAAGGCGAAACATTCCATTCCCATAAAATAAAATAACACTTCTAGAATTCGTATTAAATATTTTTAATTGTGCTAAACGAGATATTTCCAACAATTACAATTAATTTAGGTTCATGGCATTTATAAGGAACTAATACCACAAAAAAGAAAATAAGCTTAGTTTTTTTATTAATGAAAATTTTGTACTATTATATATTAGTGTTTTTTGAATTTTTTATTTCTACAATTATTTATAATCTTACGGAATTACTTTCATCAGAATTTATCAAAAAATCGTGTGAATTTTTTAGTTTGTTTGTAGATTTGTCAAACAAATAACATTATTAAGAATCGAAAAACGAGAACAAAAAGATATTCAAGAAATGATTTGTAATACAGCCATGAACTCTCTCAGGTAGAGGGAATTGTATTTTGAAACCTCTTCAACTTTATAAAATATCAAATCTCATTTATATAGTCAGGTCAAGTTTATAAAATAAAGTAAGCATTCGCTTATATGTTTCCATACTCCGGGCCACACAAATCATGCCCCCGAATAAACTAACAACCCACCAAATCACCTTCCAACAATGTTCCTATCAGACGTAAGAGGAATAGCCACATGAGCTGAACCTCTGTAAGCCAGAAGATCCAAGTCCAAGTCCAATGTTTCCATAATTCATAGATTTTCAACAACGTAAAAAAATATGTATATTTCTTTACTTTAAAAATAGATTATCGTATCAATATTTATGGTAAGTACGTTACAAGTACCTACTCACTTCGATTTTTATAAATATTATGTGTAGTAGTAGGTAATTAAGAACTCGTTTTTTATTTTTTTTAGTTCTCACATCAATGCAATCTACTGTAGACCACTTCTACATTATGTAGACATCGCATCTTAGAGCAATCAATTATTTTGAGATAAATAATAATAAAAATTTAACGCGTCACAGTATTTCATTAAAGCAAGTTTTACAAATTTGCACATAGAGTTTCATACAATGTCAGTTGTTGCGAAGTAGCCATTATCCGTTGTACGAGTATTGTGCACTACAAGATTGGGACATTCTCATAGCGAGACGCTTTTCTTTGATATTCATTGAACCCTTTTGTCTTGCTGAAATTTATTTTAAATGCAGCCAATAATAAATTTCGCAAATATCTTAAGCATAGTGTTTGGTATTATTGGATATTCAACACAATACAGAGAATTATAGCGGAGGTTGAAGGTTTTTTATACTTCGTTTTTCCCGCATTTATTCAGTGGCACAGTAGCGTATAAAATTAATCATTTATCCAATGGAGTGTAAAGTTCATTAACATTAGTTTGTCTATATTGTTTTTGGTATATCCGACATATGATTTAGTTTATATTAGCACAAGCTATTAATTAGCCTTGAGTAGCTGCCTACACTATGGCATTAATAATAGTAAAAAAAACTGTAATATTTATTTATGCGCTGTATACCGGAGTGGATTATTTTCCATAAAGAGTTAATTTTAACCACATTATGTAAAATATAAGTTTTTTTGTCTCAACATTTATATAGATTTTTATCGAATATATTTTTTAAAGCGCTATTTGTGTTATAACATAATATAATCTTTCAAAGTTTGCACAATATAACCTACTTACTAATACGATGTGCCAATTAATTATTAATAAAAATTAGTTAATTTCGGATAAACAAAAGTTTTTTTTTATGAATTAAAACATTTTTTCTACTTTTGAGATTATTTTTATCTACATGTTTCAACGGTTTTTTATACCTTCATCATCGGAAGAACGATATAAAATCGTTGAACGATATAAAATGAAAAGGTTTTTCAGATGTAGAAGGTGTAAAACCTTCGATATGTGTCGAGGAAAATAAACTTAAATGTGGAAAAACTGTGTTTTAATTAATAATTAAATAAAATGATGTTTTTAAACTACTTCCAATTTTGTCTTTATTTCGCCAGTCTCACTGGCATCAACAGACTGGTCTTCCAACAGTATGTCGATGCCAACGAGCCTGGCGAAACCGGTCGCTGTCGAAATGAAGACAAAAGTTGAAGTATGTAGTTAAAAAAAACATCGTTTTATTTAATTATTATTTAAAATGAACTTCCATCAAGAGATTTCAGTAAAATCATTTGATTATGTGTTTTAATTCTTAAAAATTAAATATTTGAGTAAAACTGTCATCTCTATTTGGACTACCTTTATAAAGTTATTTTTATAAATTTAATTAAAAGTATGTAATACTCGTATTACATTTGATAATGCCCTAACAAGGCGAAACATGTCATAGCTATGAAATTTATTATAATAAAACTACTATAAAATTGACGTTTTCATTCATACAAAATACTTACTACGGAGTTTGACATCATTGTTCAAGAAAAAAATCATTTATTGTTGTTTGCAACGACCAATAACAAGATAATAATAGACAAAAAAATATATTTCAATTTTTTAACACAGTTGATTTTTCGCCGTAAAATCAATTTCCCGTTAACTTTGACAAAAGCGTAACTCCTCCTAGACTTGTGATAAATCACAGCGAATAATTTGGACAGTAACAGAATTCTAGTTTGTCTCTAATTTGCATGAACACGTATTCAAAGGTTCGTAATTATTGTTTTAAATAAAAACATCACTCACACGCCTGCTATTAAATTGTAAGCCAGCCTCAACACGGGCCGCCTGTACTCGTAGGCAGAAGGCTACAAGCAAACACGTCCGACATTGTGCGTATTTTGATTTAAGAATCGAACAAAACAAATTAATAACGAATTGAAAAATCACTAATAAAAAGATTATATGTTACAAAAAAGAGCGGGAAAAAATTATTAATAGATTCTTTGCGGTAGTAAACTAAGATTCTTTTTAACTGAATTGGTCAAGGAAAAAAATATATGAATATATACATAAATAAAGGTACTTACTTATTTTACAAATAAACTGTTAAATATATTAGTCATATTATAAAAATGGCGTTTAGTCTTTTTATTAAGAGAATAACCTAGTTTTGAATATTAAAATATCGGTTTTATTAAATTTCAGATGTGAGAGAATTAAAACTATTTTACATAGAATTAATCATTAAAATTTCTTTTTTTAAATATGAGCCCTGAATGTCTCTAAAGTTACATTCAACATACTGTTGTATACATTTGTATATTATATATTTTATAACAACACGGATAAATATTAACGTTGGTAAATTAAATTTCTTGGTAGAATTGTTAATAATGAGAGAAAAAACCTTCATATATTTAGTTATATTCCACTTGTTCTTTACTTTCGACCGTTTTGGGCACAATCGCTGCCATCTTCAATTATCTGTATCAAAGTTTATTAGTAAATGTTCAATTTAGACCAATGATATAATATCACAATTTTTTAACAAACACTATTTGAGATTGTCGCGACAGCTGTTTCGCCAACAGATGTTGGCATCATCAGGTGTTACAAACAACAAGTTGATGATGCCAACATCGGTTAGCGAAACAGCTGTTGCGACGTTCTCAAAAAGTGTACAATAAAATTTAATATTATAACAGTGCTGTAAATTTAACGTAATAATGTTGAAGTATCACAGTGTTTCGACCAAAACGGTGGTCTATCTAAAGTTTGGTAGGTTTATATTATTATTATTATTATTATTTTTTTTTATAATTTTCGTTTTACAAATATATTCAAATAAGGATAACAAAAAATATCTAAATAATATTACATTTTTGACAAATATTAAAATAATTTACATATAAATATATTGTTACTATCTAAAGACTAAAATATTTATTTAATATTATTAAGGTTTATATTATATATCGAATGCTAATGGTAAGGGTTGAAATTCAATGATTCAATATAATCAAATGTCATTAACGTTAAGTGAATCTAAAAGTGTTTTTAATGTCAACAAAATATTACTTGTTTCTAAATTAAATATCAATTATGATATCCCCACCAACAGCATTCCATATATAAACTTAAAAACGAAACCGGTAAAATCTAAAGAACTGGTGGAAAAAACTAAATACGTAATATTATAGACGTTTTTCTGTTTCATTATTGAAGCAGAAAAACTGGAACTGATGCATGGAACTGGCAAAAGAAGGATGAAAGTAGAATAAATGCAGTAAAAATGAGATTTCTTAGACGAATGTGTGATGCTGTGTATGATAGAGTGTCGAATGAAAATATAAAAAGTGAATGCGGTGCAAATGATGGTGTTATGAACAAAATGATGAAAGGATCATTAAGATGGTTTGGACATATGGAAAGAATGAATGAAGAAAGAATGGTAAAAAAAGTATATGTTAACGATGTAAATGGAACCAGAAATACGGGAAGACCGAGGAAAACGCGGCACGTTCAAATAAATCGAATTTCGGCCATGTGAGGAGTCAGAGAAATCGACATCAAGAGAAACATGTCAGGAAAGAAAAGTGTGGCAGTCCATTCTTTCTGCCTACCCCTTCGGAGAGACGGCGTGATGATTAGTTAGTTAGTTATTGAAACGGTTAAAATTTGCATTAAAATTTATATCATCTAATTTATGACTCAATCATTGTAAATTTTAAAACGCGCTGTAATTGTATAAAATAAATAATATTATTCGTCGTAACTATGAAAGTTGTAAGTATAGAAAGTTTTATATAAATTAAAACAAAAGCACACGCTCTAGCCGTTTTATTTTCTGTATCCATAATCTGTTTATTATTTGTTCTCACGCATATTAATCTTATCTATTGGTAAAGCAAGTGGATCTTGCACTGTCATTGAACATTTCCATTGAACCAATGTATTATAATTTGTGTGTAAAATTATTCATAGTGTGCTCGATTTGATCTGTGGATGCAGTTAGCTACATACCTCGTTTGGTTAATGAACCCAGACTGTTGTGATCACTTGGGTCGAGTTAGAATTACGTAAAATATCTGCACAATAAATTCGCTTATTACATAAAATATTCACCTCCATTCGGTCACAGCTCACGGCAGTCACGATATCGATTAAATAAATATTTTTTAACTCGGTTTTATTATTTATTTTATATTCCGATCGCGGAAACTTTTCTATAAAACTTTTTCCGAAAAATTTTCTTTGTATTTGTAAAAAACCGCTTTCCACTAAAATTTAACTAGGAAGACAAGTTGTGAAAATGAACTAAAAGTCGACGTGTTACATGATTGGTAATTTGTAACTATTGATCGAGTACAAGTTGTTATTATGTATTAGTTTAATGTGGGAATAGGGGAAACTCTAAGGTTAATTAGCAATACTTACAGAAATGTAAAATCGATAATTCACTCGCAGCAAGAACGTCATTATGATTTATGAGTTTTTTTTTCACTGGAGATATGTTTAATTTGCACTGCTTGGGATTTCAGTATGTGGTGTAACAATTGCGAAACAAGGAGGTGTTTATCCAGAGAAGGTGCGTAAGTGAATGAGAGCTCTGGGAAAAAATATTGGCGATCTTACGGACCACCGCACGCGAGTGATAATGCTCCTCATCCCATCCTAGGCAGGACCCGGGCCCACAGGCTACAGGCGCTTGCAGAGGCGGACTAAATGTACCAATGTATTTTAAAAATGCTTACATTGTCTATGCTACCTTTCGCCATGGATATTGTAAAAAAAAAGAATAATTTCAAAAAACGCTCCTCTTTTGTTTCATACATTTGTGTAGATAACTATTTGGTTTCTTTTGTATATATTGATATGTAAATAAATGGTTATTTATTATATAATAAAACTATAAATACGATGTCAAAATTTAACAATGCTTACTGCAAAGCCACTTTTTAATTTCTAGTTCAATAGCCTTTACTTCAGTAAGTTATTCTATCACCCGTAAAAACAACTATGTTTTTGTGTAATATCACAATATAGTTGGTTGAATTCTTAATAATAATACGGATATGATGACGTCATTTAAGATCTTTCAGATAAAATTTATTGTAAATACAAATGGCTACGCAAATTATACAGCTTTATGTGCCGTATCTGTTATATTTAACCCACCATTTAAAAATAATATGATGGAACTTTTATCAATAATTGTGTTTATTCTTCAAACTATTATACCTTTACCAATTAGTGTATATATTACATAATAAGAAAAAACTAAATAATTTTTTCTACAGCATCAAAATCATGTACGTGCTCGTTACAATAAATACCTAGTTCTCATTGAATTCAAACACTATACCTCCAAAGTTTATTTAAATTTCAACACACAATTTTTTTTAAATACAACCATTAATTGGTTTAGTTGTCTTTACTTCTATGGAATAGAAGAATCTGCTCACAAGATAAAATAGCGTTAACCCACGTGAAGTTACTGACCTGCCATAGGTACAGAAGGCGCTAATTATGCATTTAATTAGTTATGTTGGTAAGCCTGTTAACTTTTATTTTATGATCGAACGCATCGTCAATTACTTTTCCGTTGTGAGACTCTCCATATTTATTCCACAAGACATTTTCCTGACATTATTCCTCCGAAAGCCATCTGGAACAAATCTTCTGAACATCTTGATAAATCTATTTCCATACTTTTTGGACACTCGTAAGGTAATATACTGATTATTTTTATGACATTAATTACAGGTCGATCAATTGAAAATGTTATTTCTTGCCATTTTTATTATAACAAAGGGTCGTGTTTATTTTTCACTATTCATCAATTTATACGAAAATTTGTAGACAAGAGAGTTTTTTAATTTTTTTATTATTTAATTCTAAACATTTAAGCTAATAGCAATTACATATTACATTGTCTAATATTAATTTCATTTCGTTTATTTATTATAAGGGAAACAATTTCATTTCATAAGGATAGACTTTAGCCGTACTTAGGATTGAATAGTAGCCAACCTATGTTTTTACTTATTAGTACCCAAGTGTTTGATCAAATCGATCATTTAATAGAAATTAAAAAAATAACGATAGTTGGTTAGTAGGTACCAACAAGCTATTTCTAAAGAGGTGGACAAGATGGGTGAACTATTACACTGTTCTTTCCTGACGTTCTAAACTTCCCTCGCAACTCAACATTCAAACATGCTGTCATGCTTGCACGCCAATTTATGCGATTAATTAAATGGAACAAATGTACCACGTTAATACTGCGGAAGATCCTAACTAGTATGAAGACTCTTGTTGAAATTACATTTATCTAATGTTATCACGCGAACCAACAGAATGATTGGTTTTGTTCTACGAAATGCAAGATCATTTTCTGACACCACGGTGATCCGTCGTCTCTATAAAGCGCTGATTTAACAGTAATTTGGAGCATTCCTCTCATTTTGGACCCCATAGAAAAAAACAGTCATCATAGAACTAGAAATAATCCGGAAACTATTTTTGATATATTTATACCTCAGGGAGTATAACTACTATGCTTTTTTGTTCCCCTTACTATTTCTCACAGGAATGTTGGATTTCGACACTCTTGAAACACGTCGATTGATCTTTCTAGGAAAGCATATTTTTTATTGTTATCCGAAGGTATTTACAATCCAGGAATACTGAGTGAACTAAATATATACGTTCTCCACAGCTATAGCAGAACGAGGGAGCATATCTTATTTTATACCCTCAAATTGACGTACAGAGGCGATTCGTCTTCTAAACGAAGTGGCAAAGGAGATAAACCTCTTTGGATGTAATTATAGCGAATTCGTGAATACCCTTACGATAAGAGAAACAAAGAGATAACTGACATAATTCAGTTCACAAGGTTATTTGTATACTTCCTTTGGTGTCCTTTTTTTCACCCTTTACATCGATCTGGCTCACACTGTGAATATTGTATAAAGAGCTATTTAATTTAGAATTTGAAAAATAACACTGTTTATTTTCCACTAAAATATTAAATATCACGACATGTTTCTGAGGAGACCTTCAATTTCAGGTGTAAATATATAACAAAAAAAACTAAACAAAGAAAAACTTATTAAAACGCATTTAAAAAACGATACAACACAAAGGAACAATACATTTGAATAAAAAAAAAAGATGTATCTGGGCTAATTGCTTTGACAACAAATAATAATTTTTAACAGTAATAATATATTATAACTATAAGTGATAGTATAAAATTGTAATATGGAAAAAAAACATTTGAAAAGACATATTTAGCCTAGATATTAATAATCGATTAATTTGCGTTTATAATATTATTGGGAATAGAAGCTTGGAAGACTAAAAGTAGAAAGGGTATTTAAGGAATCTGATTATTAATGATGTTTTCTCCCAATTATTTTCTCCCAATCCACAGTGTTAATGTCTAAACTGTCGATAAAATATATAATTATTGCAGTTTTAGAAAATATTATGATGTCATACTGTTCTTGATAAAACATTTATTTAGAGCACCGTGTATTCGTTCATGTTTTAAATAAATATTATTTATGGGTATCATCCTCCACAAAAATTGGATTGGTAATAAAATTAAGATACATCTGAATTTTTTCTTCCGGAGTCGGTGGTTTCCCATATGATTTGTATAATTAAAATATCCATCTAAAAATTATATATTTCGTCGCATGACATATTCGTTTAGGTCTCTCACCACTAGTGTAACACGCCCATTAGATCATTGTCGAGTTTTGGAACCCGTATTGAATTTCACTGTTGAAACCGTTGTTTCTTTTAATACATAATAACGTATATAAATAATGTTCAAATCTTTCAAATAAAGCGTAGATCATTAAATTTACGATACAATGTTTTTTGTGTTTAAAATATTACGATACATTTATTTTATAAATAAAACAAAAATAATAAAAAATGAATAGTTAGTTAAAATTCACTAATGTTTGAGTCTTCGACCGGTTTCGGCAGCTTGCTGCAATCTTCGGGTGACAAGAAATTTGAAATTTGTAATAACAAAACTAACATTTAATTAAGATGTTTTTTTTGCTATATGCGGATCTAGAACTCGCGATCAAACGCCCCCTGTGTGAAAAATTATGAAACAATTATTCTTCTGTCATTCAATATATTTTTTTTGCATATTATTTAAAACAAAAATTTCGGTCATTTAGTAATATCGATATAACTTTTAAAAAAAACATGAAAATTTTGCTTATTTTATTTATATATCCAAATAGAAATAAAAAAACGCACATTCATTGTAAATTTATTATAATCTTAAAAATATTATTTAAAATAAAAACACAATAACAAAAACGTTTGTTGGTGTGCAATAATTAGATAAATAAAATAAATTACATATTTTGATGTTTTATACTTTTAATAGCTTATTGAAAGTTAAGGCATTAACACTGTGGAATTCCATTGTAGGTAATACATTTTGGAAATTTAGAAATAACATTATTATTTTTAAATGCGTTTAAATAAGTCTTTATTGTTTAGTTTTTTTTGTTATATATTTACACCTGAAGATGGAGTTCTCCTCCGAAACATGTCGTAATATTTAATATTTTAGTGGATAATAAACAAGGTTATTTTTCAAAGTGTATTACTTTTAATAGCTATAAATTTTACTGTCTTAAAATACAACGGTGTAACATGTAAAAAAAATTAACAGTGTGTTTGAATTTCCTAGATCCTGTTTTTTAAATACGTAATTTTTAATACTCGGAAGATTTATTCATATTATTGACATTCGTTTGTTATCACTGACTGCCTGTAGGCATACTTACATA
The DNA here is from genome assembly GCA_022606425.2 of Lepidostoma basale. Classification (NCBI taxonomy): domain Eukaryota; kingdom Metazoa; phylum Arthropoda; class Insecta; order Trichoptera; family Lepidostomatidae; genus Lepidostoma; species Lepidostoma basale. Next base: position 3,271,951 of record JAHDVF020000010.1, read on the forward strand.
CATAGTATGTTATACGTACCTACCAGAGATATCCGGGTTAGATTCTTCGACTGAATATCTTCAGTAGGTATTATACATTCGTACATATGTATTTTATTTATTTATTTACCATTAAAAATATAATAGGTTTATTTAAAATTTATAAATATATATATTAAATAGTTCAAAATATTATGTTGTAGGCGATAATGCGTCACTGGTACAGACTGATTGAAAAAATCGTTAAAATGCAAAAAATACGACTTTGTTTTTACTATATCTATATACGAGTATACGTATACAACTCAAAATATAAACGTTCATTTTCCCACAGTGCCAGATTTTATTGTTGTTTTTTTTATTACTTCCTCCTTATCTACTTACATACATTAATCCTTATTCAATACTATTGGATCAATCAGTAGAGTCATTTTGGGAATATTATTAAAATATTTCATGCGTTTGACATACATCTGTTTATTTATTATTTCATTAAATAATTATTGTTTGTTAATGATTCTTCACAACATACTTATACAATGAACCTAACCTAAAAACTTAAAAATGTATCCGTAAACAAAAATTTGTTGAAAAATAACTTGAAAAACATCGTTCAGTGGAGTAGATCCAGAAGAAGATACTGGAGGGACCATGTAGCCCGAATGGATGGTGACAGACTCGCATATACAGCCGCCTATGAAATCCCTTCCGGACACCGCCCACCTGGAAGACCGCCTAAGAGATGGAGGGACAGCTGGATCTCATCATCCGACGAGATATGATTTCTGTGTCACAGATCGTCAGATCTACCAAAAGAAGAAGAAGAAGAAGAAGAAAAACTTCTACTTTTTGGTCAGTTCTAATAACCCAGACGTTGATTATCACTTGGAAGAAATTTATTCTGTTTTGAGTCGCATGAAACAGCTTCTCCCCAGTTAAGAGGCCGGCCCAATAAATAATGTACAATATGGCATCTTTAGAGCTATGACATTCATCTACTGGCGACTCTTCTATACCCCTCGAAATTTTCTTAACTAACTAACCATCACGCGGTCTGTCCGAAGGAGTAGACAGAAATAATGGACTGCCACACTTTCCTTTACTGATATACTTCTCTCGCTTCCATACATCGTGTCATGCACGCATTTCGATTTCTCTGACTCCTCACGTGGCTGATATTCAATATTTGATTTATTCGATAGTGCCACGTTTTCCTCGGCCTTTCACTATTTCTAATTCCATTTTCTAATTATAAAGTATTAGTTGTATCAATACGTATTCTTGACTCCATGTGTTAAAAGCATATATATTTTCTGACTTTGTTTAGTATAAGCAGCACTCTAGTAGATCTGAAAAACATATACTATAGATACTGACGAGATGGCTGGAACCTACTTTAGATGCCGATCTTTTATTATTGAATTCGTTTCATTATTAGATATAAAGAGTGCAATATTTCTTTAATGTTAAGATAAAACAGGTCTTCAAAATACGTATTAATTTATATAAATATTATGGTAAACCAGAAACACAACAATGTAAATTAAATATTAGGCAACAGTGTATTATTTGGCAGTCTAAAAATGTGATCAATTGATCTGTTTCTTTTTCCTATATTTATTTTATTCTTATTTTAGAGAAATTCACAATAAAAAATATTAATAATATACACATTATAACCTATTTATAACTGTTCTAGGTATACCTATAACGCTCTTATATGAATTTGTTTAAGTAATAATATGTTTACGGATTTAAATCAAATGATTTATTAGTGTTTAGAATTTAATATATAACAAGGACCCAAAGTCAACGGACATGAATATCCTAAATCCATAGACTAGTCACGAAAGGCCATAATAATATTAATAAAAATCGGTTATCATTTATACTTAATAAATAATAATTCAAACAATAAATTCAGTTGTCTTTGTAGTTTGAATATTGGGTCATCTCTGCGTTCAATGATATATTTATTACAAAATATGTTTTACTGATATTCAACCACCTATAAAGAAAATATTTGGAAATCGCATGGCTTGTGAATTTCTTCAATTGCAATATCTTCATCGCGACACCAGTGGTAGACAAATGGATAGTCATAGGTATACTTACTTACTTCAGATGTCCGCACAACTTTTGAAGAGTTTAAGCACCCTCGATAACGACAATGTTTTTTCTAATGATCTTCGACCCTGCGCCTTTAGTTCCAAGAAGTTGCTTTCACCCAACTTGTAAAAAAATGGCAGAATATAATCTATCAAACGCTATCTAGTTTTTTTCTAGATTATCCCATCCGGTCTTGACCCGTAAAAATTATTAATTGCTCTGGTTTCTACAGCTCGACATAAATGGTTAACTCAAACTTGGTCTGGGTCTCAAGATCATTTTGAAGAACCTATTCTCAAATCACTTGTTTATTTGTTGTTCTTTTAGTGTCCATATATCTCTAGTAGAGTGATGATGGTATTAAGTGCTGCTTGGTGTTTATGTACAGGAGCTTAGATTTTGAAACTTCTTCAAGGAGGCCACAGCATCTACGCCTTTCTGAACTCTGTGCTCGAACTCCGTGTGAAGTGCTGCAATGGATTATCCAAGGAAAAAGTTAAGGAAAACTAAGGGTCTGCAGAAAAATAAAATCTCTTCTTCTTCTTCTTCCTCTTAGTTTAGGTCGTATGACCTGTTTGTGGCGGTAGGCTGTCCTGGGATGATGATGTCTAGCCATCTCTCCATCTCTTTGGCGGCCTTCCTGGTAATCTCTTGCTGCTTAGATTTTCAAATTTAACAGTTTTTGAAATTCTTGTATTCTCCACGCGGTCTACGTGGTCTCTCCAAAAGCGCCTTCTGCTTCTTCCTCATTCTACTATGTCCTCAACACGTGAGACACAGACAGACCTTATCGTTTCATTTCTGATCCAATCTCTGAGAGTTTTGCCTGTGATGGATCGTAGGGTTTGCATTTCTGCTACTCTAAGAAGGTTCTTAATTCTATTGGCATCGGCTCTGACCTCTATTCCATACGTCATGATGGGGCGAACGCATGCCTTGTATATCTTGACTTTACTTTCGGTTAGCATGTATTTGTTTTTCCATATGTGTCACGTAAGCAGCCAGCCACGGCTGTCGCTTTAGTGGTTTGTGCTCGCACTTCGTCATATAGGTCACTGTAGCTACCGATCTTTACGTCTAGGTAAGTGAATCGCATGACTTGCTCAATAGGTAGAAAAATAAAATCCTGACGTAAAAAACCTTCATAAAAAACCTTCAAAACTGGTTCAGTTACAGTACAACCATTATTTAGACCTGCTACATCCAAAGAAAAAATAGCCAGGAGTTATCCAACCTCCAATATGAGAGGAACAACCAGTAGATAAAGGAAATATATAACATAGGTATATTTTTTCTTTAACTTATGTTTAGTATCTACGTAATTAATAAAACTACTATCTTAATTCTCATTATATTTTTTCCTTTAATCTAGAAAATATAATTTGAAGCTGTTTCTCCGTGTTTTGATTAGTCGTTTTTGTCATTCCTTCAATTTTATTATTTATCTATTTTCTTTCCTTCTTGCCTGTCAATATACGAGTACCTATATTATTCGCGACGCGCAAATGCTAATTCTTGTGTTACCTTTATTTTTATATTTTTTGTAACGCTTCTACTCCAATTCAAAATAAAATATTCCCAGTGAAGTCCGATCGGGCTAATCGAATACGGAAATCAATTTTCAAAAAATATTTATTATATCCGATTGAGTGTTATTAGCTTTAAAGCGTGTTCAGCCATTTTAATAGTCATTATCAAAAATTCTAAATGGAGTTATTAGATCGATAAAATATTTACGTCCCGGAATAAAAACCGAAACAATGGTCGCCCCCGCGCGATGGCCCGTCAGATATTCCCTAAAAGTTCTCATCTCGGATTATATTTCATGGTTAAATAATCACTTCTCAATTAAGCGGCCACACGCCCCGATTTAGATAAGGTCGCGCTAAAAAACTGTATTATGCAAGATCAAACCGTATATTATTGTGTTATGTACACGCGAAAAAACACGCAGAGATGGACTATGAAAAATGGTGTCCGAGAAAATAAATGTAAGATTTTTTATCGCCTCTTCCCACATCATCGTTTCGCTCGAGCGTTCAGATATTGCTTACAAATTTTTGAAACGATCACATCGCGAGTTTATTAATAATTATTTGTGATATCCAATAGGTGCAATATGATAGGTAAAAGAGGTCGAATCTAATATTACGTACTTAGTAAATATTTAAATAGTCCATTGTTTTGGCAGAAACACTATGATACCTTAACATTTTAACCACCCTACGTATTTGAACGTACGTGATACGTTCACTGTGACTGTACCATTCTGCGCTATCCCGTATCACGTACGCGCTTGAGAAAAAATAATGTTCCTAAAATGTACAAACTGTTAGGGATACGCGCGTGTGCCAACAACACTCGAGTACAAGTCTTCATAAATATGACAGTTTTACAAGGGGCAGGCGAAGTGTGCGGCCGAGTATTTGACGTTTCGTAATTTTTAAAAATTAAATAAATATTTAATTTCATTTCATTAATAAAAAACCTGCTTTTTTTACACGTTTCTCGGAAAATTACCCAAAGGTAGGGGAGTTATATGTTAAATTAAATAACTTTGTTTTTTGTATCACAATTGTATTCTATTTTTCGCGACAGCTGTTTCGTCAACAATAATATATCAAATATCAAATAAAAACGATAAACAATAACAGGAAGTAGATTACATTAATAGGAAAGGTGACAAAAGTTGAAGGTAGTATTATTATTTTTTAGCTAGATTATATAGGGGAAAAGTTTTTAATGTACTATACTAATGAGGAATAAGCTGGAATTTGGTTATTTATAACATTTAGTTAACATTTTTTTGCCTTAAAAATTTCTGAATATTCGAATTTCTATAATTTTTGAGGATTATTTGCTATATGTAACAATTTCGTGTTTTTGGTCTCAAAATAACGGTCAAAATTCTCACAATGATTGACGGCATATTCGAAGTCGAAAAAATCGACAAACGTGCATGTTACGGTGTATGAATGTAGAGGAATCTACAGAGGTATGCCCGGACAGAACGGTATGGCGGTCCATACTCTCTGCCTACCCCTCCGGGGAAACGGCGTGATGGTTAGCTAGTTAGTTAGTTAACTGTCTGGTTCCGGTTTTATGGCGTCGAAAACTTCTCATCGTCTTCTCAACGATTCGGAGACGCTAGAGAGTAGGACTTTCTGGTGGCGTTGCTGATGTTATGCAACATGACGTTTCTCGGCATTTATCGGTAGGTACTTGCCCTCCAGCGGGGCAGGCACCAACGTGGCTCTGACAACCTTCGAACCCCAAAAAAGAAAAAGAGGATATATAATAATTGTAATACCTGTCAAAGTGTGTTAAATTGATTTAAAAATTAACTGTTTTGGTTAGTCGCTGTTGCATGTTGAATTTAATAAGTGCGCGTGTAATACGTTTGAGATTTAAGTCGAATTACATTTTATTTTTTCGGATATAATGAGGAACTATACTAATAAAAAACCTATTTCAGCTCCACTGGCTTGCTTTTATTACTTTACAAAGTACCTACAGTGCATGCTTTGATACTCGTAGATTACTTAAAAATGCGGATTTACCAAGCGCCAGTAAAATGGTGCGTGTCCGTCGGCCATTGTTGTGCTATTTGTTAAACTAACAAGAAAAATGTGTACATTTAAATTTAAAAAACTTTATCATTTTTTTGTTTTTTACCAAACTTGTTTATTTTTAATATATAATAGTTATAATATAAAGTTGTTCAAAGATTCGCAATCTTTACCATAACTCTATTTCTTCAGAGGGAAAGGCAAAGACTAACAGACTGTTTTATTTCCCAGCATGCAGAACCAACCTGCCTCTAGTGATGCCGGTGGGGAGAGCAATCAAACTGCTGAACATGATCGCTTCGGAATTCGACGTCTTTCATATTTGTGAAAGTACGTTCAGAAGACAAATACTCTTGACTTTGGAGAGTATTATGTATTCCTACTTTGGAGAGTTTTATGTATTTGTACTTGAAACTCCGCCAGAGAATGATCAAATGCTATGTGTGGTCTGTTTTATTGTACGGGTGTGAAACTTGGACCCTGAAAGTTAACTCAATGAACAGACTGGAAGCATTTGAAATGTGGCTCCATCGCCGAATGCTCAGAATTCCCTGGACAGACATGGTTACCAATACCGAAGTCCTGAGGCGAGCTAGAGTTGACAGGGAATTGTTATCAACTATCAAGGTTCGAAAGATCTCATATCTGGGTCATATACTGCGTGGGGAAAAGTACCACCTTCTCCAACTGATATTGGAGGGAAAAATTGAGGGACGCCGAGGGCCCAGAAGGAGACAAATGTCCTGGCTGCGAAACGTGAGGGAGTGGACCTGCATCCGAAGTGTTGAGGAGCTGTTCCGAGCGGCGCAGGACAGGGACAGGTTCGCCGAGGTGATCGCCGACGTTGGGGGGACCCGACAGGGCACTTGAAGAAGAAGAAGATGCATTCATAATATCGAACCATCTCTCATGCGTTCCTGGTATTATATATATTTATATGTTTTACCTGTTCTCAATAGATTTGATTAACTTTAGTTTATTGTCATGGAAAACGTATATTAATTTGATTTATCTGCTATTTTATAGTACTTATACGTTGTCACTGGCAGTACCTACATAATATTGATAAACCTATTGTTTTAAACACACTGGTAATTATTTTAAACAAGTCATAGTATATTTAAAACAAGTCCCATAGGAAGGTAATATAAAAGCTTTTTATTCGTTTAGATTTGTATATTCCTTGGTATAAAAATAGGTTGGTGCCGCACTCGCCTTAGGCAAACGGATATGAAAATGTGTTTTGTTCCACAAACAAAAAAACAACAATAGAATCCTCGCTGCTCACGGCATCAACAACCTCATCATCTGCAAAATATGATAAATGTACGCTGATGTCAGCAATTAATCAATTCTTTCGTAGTTCATTCGTGAAGCATTTCCCATTGTTGCATGCAGCCCACTGACTATTATGCTCGTCTCCATCTCTGGGATCACAGCAACACACGAAATAAAATAATGGCAGAGTTTTTACATTCAATAAATCCATAGCAGTAATAGTCATAATAAAATTTCGCCAAAGGGTATATTCGTTTATCAAAAATCGTGAATATATTGAATTTGGTGTTTCTAATAAAAGCTTTTTTTTAAATGTATTTATCTGAAACTAATATCAAATTAAATATCTACACCAACAATTAAATTTTAATATGTTTTTTAATCTAGCACTCATTTAATGATTTGCCACTTTAAATTTATAAAAATGTAAATAAAATAATCACTCTGTATTTTCTTCTATGTTCGCAATACTTTGTGTTATAGATGTTTTATTTCTCGTTTTATTTTTTATATAATTTGTTTACAACGCTAACTGTATAAAAATTTAAAATAAAATCAAACATGTTTCGGACAACCCGGTCCTTCCTCAGTGATATTATAAAGATATTTAAAATATTATAAAATTGTTTACAAATATGGTCAGTTTTGAGAGATGCTATAACGATTTATTTTGGAACGTTTATGCTTTTGTTAAAACAAATATGATGTATCAATATAAAACTTAAAATAATAATTTAATGTTCTTATTGGAGTTCAGGTAATTACTCACAACAAAGGAAATAAATCAAAGATTGGACTTGACGTTAAATTTATTTGATTATTTATAATTGATTATTTAATTAATACGAATGAAAATGTCTAATTTATATTGAGTGCTTTGAGGGGAAATTTAATAAAAATGAGACTAACTTAATAATAAAATTAATTTTATTAGAAAAATTAATTAGCAGAAAAATGCAACTCATGTGTAATAGATGTGTAAATAAATTGTAATTGTGTATTTTTGATTGAATTGCAACTTTTTATGCTATGTGGCCGCTCTAGATACTTAATGTCTTCATGTGATGGATATGTTTTTAAAAAATAAATATTATCTGATATAACGAGTAATGCTTATAACGAGCAAATTCAGTCGGTCCCATCTTCCTCGTAATAACCAAGTTCGACTGTATTAATGTATTGTTCATAAGCCATATACTATAGGATTACAATTGAGTTAGAATAAATCTAAAATAAATAACCTGTGTTTATCCTACCATAATATTACTTAATAAGAAGTGATTTAAAACACATTTAAGTTTATTTTTCTCGACATGTTTCGAAGGCTTACACCTTCATCATCGGAAGAACGATATAAATAAATTGAATTTATATCGTTCTCCCGATGATGAAGGTGTAAGCTTTCGAAACATGTCGAGAAAAATTAAACTCAAAAATAGAAAAAAACAGTGTTATAATTTTTAAAAAAAATCGTCGTTATGAAATTCCACAGTGTTAACGCATTAAGTTTATCTAAAATTAATAAAGTTTTCGTATGAAGCATTCACTTTGTGGTAAGACATTTAAAAATATATATTATTTGTATTTAAAATTAAAAAAATAAATAAAAACACTGTACTTTGTTTTTCACCGCTATACGGTTATTTTAATTGCCGACTAGTTTCGCTTTGACCCAAGCTTATATAGGAACTGTTATTACGAAGCCCTGAGGAAGCTTGGGTACAAGCGAAACTAGTCGGCAATTAATATAACCGCATTGTGTTGAAAAACAAAGTACGGTGTTTTTATATTTTATTTTAAATACAAATAATAAAAATAATAATAAGAAGTGTTTAATTCATATATTTAAATACGCAATAATAACTATTTTACTTGAAGTACCTACACGGAACACTCACTGATCTGAAAAAATCTATAAGGAAATCTTGTTTTATATCAGAGTAAAAAATGTCCGACAGGTTCATGATATTCCATATTTCAACTAAAACCGTGTAGGCCGAATGGACTGTCAACTGGTACAGTCAATTTACTTTGGGATTACCTGTATATCGTTCTGGAGAAAAGAGATTATTTCATATATGTAACGGTTCGCGCGTTCTTTATTTTTCTCGGTGACCAAAAAGCTATCCGCGTGTCCTTATAAGGACGCGCTTTCAGGAAGTTGACACGAAATCCTCTCCACCTGTTGTTTTAACGTTTGTATTAAACGTTTATTTCTCCGTTAGTCAGATAATAGCGGAAGTAATAACATTGGTCCGCCATTCAGTTAAACCTACGTTATTTTGTGAAACTGTTATTGTGATATTGCTATTATTGTGAATCTAAAAAAAGTTACATTTATTGTAAAGCTAGAAGAAAATACACATTTTTTGTTTACTTTGTAATATTTAATAACAAGTTCTTGCATGATTATTATATAAATATATTTTTTGTTTTCCGGATTACGCGAGAAATTCCGAATGATAAACTAAATAACCATCGCGTCATCTCCCTGAAGGAGTAGGCGGAAAGAACGGACGGCCACACTGTTCTTACCTGACATACTTCTCTCGCTTCCTCAACATTCATACATCGTGTCATGCACGCCGACACGCACTCTTCTCCGACTCTTCAAGTTTTATTTATCGTGCCACGTTTTCCTCGGTCTTCCTTTATTTCTAGATCCATTTACATCGTAAACTTTTTCTTAGCATTTTTTCTTTATTTGTTCTTTCCATGTGTCCAAACCACCTTAACGTTCATTTCATTATTTTGTTCATAACACAGATATCATACACAGATTTTCACATATTCGTCTAAGACATCTCATTTCTACTGCATTTATTCTACTTCAATCCTTCTTTTGCCAGCGATTATGACAGATTTTTTTAAAATATCTTTTTTCAAAGTTACCCTTTGTTTCTACTAAGTGGTAAAAAAATGTCTCGACGACTACACACCTCCCATATTCATAAGAGTTTAAAATAACCCAGTACAAAAAACTCATTGTAAAAAAATACAGACACAGACAGATTTATAGAGTTGTCCCACCTCTTTTTCGGTTTATTAGATCATTAAACTTTTCGAAAAAGTAGTTCTGAATTAAATTCAACGTCCAATTATCATTCTGCCGGTGTATTTTCATTAGTTTCCCGAAAAAGGACTTGCGAACCTATCAATTTAGGATAGCTATCATTCTTTTTTTACAGCGCTATTCAGGTTTCGAATCATACCGCCATATTTTGTTTATATTTTATGCACCAAATGTATGCTTTAGTTTATACACATCCATATTTATTAGAACAACGAATGATACATTTTGGAAAAAATATACACAATAAAATATTGCTTTTTACATAAATATATTATTCTTCTTCGATGGCCCTACAGCCCATATCGACCCTTAGCCTCCATCAATACTCACCTTCAACTCCTCCTGTCCTCCGTTTCGACCCTCCAATCTTACATTCGTAACAATTTCGCCGCATCTCTCCTAACTTCATCCTCCCACTGCAGCCTTGGTCGTCCAATTGGTCTTCTAACACCTGGGTTCCACCCAACATTCTTTTTGGGGTTCGCGATGACGGCATCTTTTGCACGTGACCGGCCCATCTCAGTATATTCAGTCTGACCTGTGTTGAGAGACTGGGGGCTATATAAATATTGCACAGCTCGTCATTATGTCGCACTCTCCAGCCTTCACCGTCATTCACAGGTCCCAGGATTCTGCCTCATCACCCTCTCTCAAAAGTATCCTGACGTCTGCGGATTTCCCTGTCATAGTCCACGCCAAATTGAAAACATATTATAATTACCAAATATAATATGTTTTCGATTTGTACGAATTCGAATAATACGAAACTAATAATAAAAATAAGAATCTCTATTTCTCTTACTTTTTCACCTCGTTGATGAGGATCGTGACTCCAAAGTACGAGTTATTAGTTTTTATAACAATTCTCTTCACATCTTATTATCATATAAAAAGAATCACATTCGCAGAATGTTTGTTATTATATAAAAAAGTTTCTTTCCACCCTCAACAATTTTAGAAATCTCCAATTATTCTGAAAAATCTTATTTGATTTGAGCGACCTATAAAAAAATACGTTAAATACGTCTAAAATATATTTGATTTCAATGGATAATGTTTTAAGTATATATTTTCATAAATTTACTATCATTTATATCTCCGCTTTATATGTCAAACAAAAAGAAAATACTCATGTTTTGGAACTTGAACAAAATGTTAAATAGATATTGCTGTACAATTATGAAACGGCGAATTCATATGAAGAGAATAGGAAAAGGCATCGTGTGCATTGTGCAGCAAGCATACACACAGGAAGCAATCGCTAACCACAGAGTTTATAGGCATAGAATGCGCCTTGTAAAATCACAGAATTTCGCAGTCCAAATTGGCATATCAGTCGGCATGCAGATACGGTGATTTTGTTTAGGAGGGCAACGATAATATGGTATCAATTCATATTTCATAAATCTCCGCTAGCAAGTGGGTCGCCACGCAAGAGTCGGCGTTACAACGGCGGCCGGGTTGAATAATAGGCTTATAAACCTGTACGTGTAGTAAAGTGCAGGGGACTTTTCACTTTTCCTAATAATTAGCTCAAAATTTCCGGCCGAATGGTTCGCACTGTCAGGAATACGTGCGCCGTTTTTATGTCCAAACTGAATAACTTATTGAATACTTTTCTGATGTAATAACACTTACCACTAATCACAATGTTGCAAGGAACCATTCATGTAGATAACGTCTATATAGTCGGCCGGCGGCTCAATTATTATTCAGTGTAAAATCGAAGACTTCCCCGACATTTCCCTTATTAGAGCGTTAAATTCACTTCACTTAGAATGTTCGCAAAGATTACGGTAAAGCTGTCCGTTATAATATTACCTTGTTGGTTTGTTGCGCTAGTTTGTGGAATACGATTATTTTGTGTTTAATTGTGTTTTCCTTACGCCAAAACCGTGATTTAATTTAAGTAGGTAGTGATTGAAAATGTTTTCAAAGAGGACATTAGATTAATATTACGATTAATCCTTACATATATTTGCATTTAATTATTATTTGCGAAATAGTGAGTGCTGAAATCGAGTAGGATTTAAAATATTAGTGTGTTAATCTCCTGTTTTAATTATGTGCTGTGGTGCATATTTTTATTTAAATTTACACTATTATTATGGTCATTCATTATTGTATTATTTACTCAATTTATATTATGTTTCGTTCACTAAATAAAAGAATATCGTTTGAATTGCAAATCTTACAAAAAATATAGAATTGAAAAAGATGTTTGATTCAATTATTATGTTAAAATTTATGAATATTTTGTGAATTGATTTTAAAATCCGTTGTATAAACCACCAATAGTAAATTGATTTAAATATGTATTAGTTATGTATTTATGAGAGATGTTTCCAATATAATAAATATTTGAACTTTCTTGAAAACATTATTTATTAAAATACTGTTCTTCACTTTAACTTTTATTATGATCATTGTTTTGGCGGAAATACTATGTTTCTAACATTATTAACTATTTTAATTGAAGCACTGTTATAATAACTGTAATTATTTATTTAATTTCTATGAATTGTCGCGACAGCTGTTTCGCCAACTGATTTTGGCATCAATCAACTCGATTGTAACACCTGATGATGCCAATACTGGTTGATGAAACAGTTGTCGCGATAATTTCATATAAATTTAATTAATAAATCATATATTTATATAAACCTACTTCTACTAGAAAATATACAAACATCTTTTTTAATGAATAAAGCAAATATGATAATTTAAAGGCCTCAAATGTGGATAACTGCTCTTATTTTCATAAAAGTATTCAGTTCATTTAATTTATGAATAGCACGTATACAATAAATCAAACTTTGATAAGTGAAGTAAGTATTAGCTTATAATAAAAAAATATTTAAGCCGTTTTATATCATAAACAAAGTAAATTTTATACATTCGTAAAAAGCACTTCTTAGCATAGGTGTAGCATTCTTAAAATAATTTTAAAACACTTTTATATTTCGTTTTTACGCCACTTTATTCGTTTTAACGGACCAACCGGTGTATTCTTCTTACTTATTGTAGACCTATGTGGACTGTTCTCCAGAGTGTTGCTCCTCCTGTGAGGTAGATTCCCAGCTGTCCTTCCATCTTTTAGGAGGTCTTCCACGAGGACGAGTCCCATGAGGCTGATTATGCAATGCAATATAGGGGAGTCTGGTGGTGTCCATTCTTTGAACATGACCGTACCAGTCGCTTTTTGCTGTCTGCTCCATCTTATAATATCCTCAACCTCATATATCTCTCTTATTCTGGTGTTCCTCACGCGATCTCTCAGCGTCTTGTCTGCTATCGTCTTCAGTGTCTTCATTTCGGAAGTCCTCAAAACTTGTTTGGTCTTTACTGTGTCTGCCCTTGGTTCGACGCCTTATATTTTTAATTGTCTTACGCATGCGTTATAGATTCTCATCTTACTCTTAATGGCCATGTCTTTGTTTTTCCATATTGTGGATTTTAGAGCCCTAGAGATTGCAGCTGCCTTGTTTACTTGGGCTTGTATTTCTTCCCGCAGATCAGCTCCCCCCACCAGGTCTATGCCTAGATACTTGAAGGTCCTGACCTGTTCTATGGGTTGATTTTCTATAACCAGGTTACTTGTTTTGGGTGTTTTGGAAAAGGTCGTATATTTTGTTTTTTTCGATACGTCATATTGTATTTCTTACATGCGTGATGTAGTCCGGCTAGCCATCTTCTGGCTGGTGCCATCTTCTGGCTTCTCGCTGCCATCTTCTGGCTCGCTGTCATCTTCTGCCACCAGAAGATGGCAGCGAGCTGCCGAAACGGGTCGAAGACGAAAATTAATAAGTAGATTTTACACTAAAAATAAACATCGAAAAATTCTTAATAAAAAAAAAATTTCATTATTTACAATGAACTTCTACCAAGAAATTTCAATCGACAACATCAATATTTTTTTGTAAGTCATTATTGTTTTCAGCTATGATTATAGCATCGTCTGCATAACATACCACATTGACAATTTGCTCTCCCATCCTATATCCCAGTTGTAGCGATTTCGCTTCAACCGGTTTCGCTCCCTGGAAAAAAACGGTAATTAAATAATCCGCACTAAACATAATATCCTTTCGCGAAACCGGTTTTAAATAAAATAAATGGTGTAAAAACAAAATATATAACTATTTTTAGATTATTTCTCAGTAAATTTAAATTTTATAATCGTTCTAACTATATAATAGTTGGAATATATACATGCACGACTTCTTTATATTGTTTGGCGATCGTAAAATCTTCGAATCTCATGAGATTGTGCCTAGAAGAGGAGTGCGCTTTTCTCACGGGGTCACTGAACGTGCGCTCCGTCGAACATATATTTATTGTTTTGCCATAAAACGTCCCACTCAGATCCGTCATAGAACACTATAATATAGCTTACATCTTAAAAGCATTAATTACAGCATCCTACATGAGACGTGTCCGTCTACCAATTACCAATCATGTATGTAAATTGATTGTCTGTTAATTGGTCGATTGGAAGACAAATATTGGAAGATTCGGCGTCGGTGATTTATCTTAGAAAAATAATATCTAAGAAATATACTTTTTTTGGAAAAAATACAATATTTGAATTTTTATTCGAAAATTTCTTTCTGAAATTGTTTAAACGTAAGCTTATCTATGGATTTATTTTATTTTGATAAGTAAGTCACTAAATTATTTAAAACTTTACGAATTAAAGGTTTCTTTGAAGATATATATTTAAATACCTACACTTGTACACTTCAATTTATTTTGTTTTATCTAACCATTCAGCGGGAGCGAAACCGGTTAGTACAATAAAATGAAATAAAGTGATGTAAAAACAAAGTATGAAAGTGTTTTTAATTATTTTTAATATTGTCACACCACAAATTAAGTGCTTCATATAAAATATTACCTACTAAAATTACTTCATATACCTAAGTAATCTTTCAAATTAAGAAGTTGAAAAATATGTTTAATTAACGTTGTTAGTTCAATCACAAAATATAATAATTCTTTTTCTTCTTCTTCATTGTTGTAGACCTATGTGGTCTGTTCTCCAGAGTGTTACTCCTCCTATGAGGTAGACTCCCAGCTGTCCTTCCATCTTTTAGGAGGTCTTCCACGAGGACGATTCCCATGAGGCTGATTATGCAATGCAATATAGGGGAGTATTCTTTGAACATGGCCGTACCAGTCCCTTTTTCGCTGTCTCCTCCATCTTATAATATCCTCAACCTCACGTATCTCTCTTATTCTGGTGTTCCTCACGCGATCTCTCAATGTCTTTGGCTGCTATCGTAATATAAAAACGTGATTTGATATTTATGAAAGATTTTTATCTACTACATTTTCCAAAATTCAATGTGTTTCGATAAAAGACGGTTTTTAAAGTGTTATTTATATAGTTTTGGCGGCTTCAACTCTACGTTCGAATTCTCCATCTTAAGAGTTATTTGTATAGCCCATGCAATGGAATAAAATGTGAAGAGCGTGGCCCACGTGTGGAGGTCTTCCAGTTCACAGCGTGACCCGGCGGCGTTTCCGACGCCTTTGAAAAAACCTCAAATCCCGACGAGACTCGCACCTAATCTTTCGCGAGTTATTAATATGAACGGGATCCATTTTACCGAAGACCTCAAAGTGTTTAGTTTAAGTGATTTAAAACCTTTTATTTATCAAATATATGAGCTCTTATAATGTTCATAACCATTTTTTCTTCAGATTTGTTCCATATGTCCAAACCAACGCAGTGATCCTTCCATAATTTTGTTCATAATACTTTATTCCGCTCTACATTCCTTCCCTACATCAGCATTTGAAATTCTGTGGTGCATCCTTTTACCACACATACGTTTAAGCGATTTTACCTTATCTATTCTTCGTTTATATACTTAAGGATTAGAACCAGAACTCCATGCGTTCCGTATGTTCAAACCAATGCTGCGATACTTTAATAATTTTCTTCATAATACAAAATTAAGTTAAACGAACAAATATCTGAAGTAATAATAAACTAATGTTTAAGCAATGTATGAAAGAAGGAAACAAATTTTATATTGATTAAAAATTTATTAACTGTTAAAATATAAAATGCTGTTTGTGGTATCACAATTTTTATTTTTTAAGAACTCGAAAATATTATTGTAACACTTGATGATGTTAACAAGTTCAAGAATCAATTGTATCTCAATAGAGACGAAGATGCAAATTGGAAACAGAATATGGTTGATCAAGGTGTTTACAGGACTTATGACCTGTCGTTGGTTGGGTTAAGCGCACGCTTTATGTAATACAACATTCCCCATTCCACCTTATAACATAAGTTGATGAAACAGCTGTCATAAAAAATAAAAAATTGTGATACCATTAACAGCATTTTACATTTTAAAAAACTAACTAACTAACCATCACGCCGTCTCCCCAGGGGGGTAGGCAGAAAGAATGGAACGCCACACTGTTCTGTCCTGACATACTTCTCTCGCTTCCTCTACATTCATACATCTTGTCATGCACGCACGTCGATTTCTCTGACTCCTCACCGACCACCGACATTTAATATTTGATTGATTTGATCATGCCACGTTTTCATATACCTTCTTTACCATTCTGTCTTCACTCATTCTTTCCATGTGTCCAAACCATCTTAATAACCCTTTCATTATTTTGTTCATAACACTTTCATTCGCACCACATTCACTTCTTATACTTGCATTTGACACTCTATCGAATACAGATTTGCCACACATTCGTCTTAGGGATCTCTTTTGTACTGCATTTATTCTACTTTCATCCTTCTTTTGCCAGTTCCATGTTTCACTTCCATACATAAAGGTCGGCACAAGAACACCATTATGCACTGCCATCTTAGCTTTTTATATTTTAACAGTTAATAAATTTGAATTATCATAGTGTTTCAGCCAAATTGATGGACTAAACATTTATTATTAAATTTCAGGTGTTATGTGCGATGGTGGCGATAGGAACTGGCAGAAGCGCCTACGACGGCCCCGAGGGATACTCATATAATCGTTTCTCCGGCCCAGTGAGCGGCCAGATACAGCAGATCCAGGTGAAGCCAGCAGAGGGCGAAGCTGCCAAACTGCACGCAGACTACGGGTATGACCACAAAACTGGACGCATTAACCCTGAGACTCAGAAATATGCTCACTACAATACTGTCGACTACGTTGTAAGTATAGTTGCTTTTTACTTATAAATTTAATTTTATATACCTATAATGCTTTGATTAATAACCTCAATTTTCTTGGGTTCCTGGTATTATATTGTATATATTATATTTTACCTGTACCAATCAATGACACTTAAACATCGATATTGTTTGAAATGTCTGTTGAGATAATAAACGAATTTGATTTGAATTCCAATTAAAATAAGGAAACGTTTATTTTTAAATACATATATGAAAAACTACAATTTAGGCATAACAGATAAAAATTTGTTTTCAGTTAAAATAACAAATTTTTCATTATTTACTGTTTATTGAACATTAATTTAAAACTCCAAATTAAATATACTTTTTGGGATCCTAGATGTTTCGTGGTTAGCTCTTCGATTGACATTTTTAAGATCTTCATCTTAAGGGTAGGCTCCATCTTCCGATACTAATTTGAAATTGGAGTCACTCAACGGTTTCCAAAATGTTGGTCAAATACGATATTCATAAACACATCAAAGATTGCAAATCATAATTCTTTCAACCAGGGCTAGCTATATCCGTACCTAGTAATTAATATTATCAAACTGTTAGAATTATATTGTATGGGAATGACATGTTTAGCCTTGCTGGGGTATTAACAAATTCATTACATTTAATAACACCCTAGATAAACTAATTAATCATGACACTCCCATAAAATTTAGTCAAACTTCTAGAAAACATACGTTTTTTTTTTCTTAAATTGATAAAACATTTTAGACATTAAAGATATTAAATAAAACTCTTCAACTACTACTTATATTTTACATATGTATGTACTTAGATAAATTACTATGATTTTATCGACTTGTTTAATATGTAGGCCAAGCCAGATTATCAGTACTCTTACGGAGTAGAGGATCCCCATACCGGAAACACCCAGAACCACAAAGAAACCAGAGATGGAGACGTAGTCAAAGGAGAGTACAGTCTGGTGGAGGCTGATGGAACTGTCCGAGTTGTAAAGTACACTGCGGATTCCAAGAATGGATTCCAGGTTTGTTATACAGCGTTGTTATATGTCGTTATTGCATAAATATTGCATCAATAAATTTCTGTTTACACAGTTCCACTTGCTATCAAATAATTTATAATTTGGGACTTTCATAAATTCAAAGTAGTTTAAAGATATGTAATTGATTTCAAATTTTTTATGATTTTTTTATTTTTCCGACATGTTTTGAAGGCTTTACACCTTCATCCTTCAACCTTAATTGGGTTTATATCATTGTCCCGATGATGAAGATGTCGAAGGCAGGCCTTTGAAACATGTCAGAAAAATAAAAAAATCATAAAAATATTTGAAATTAATTACATATTTATAAACTACTTTGAATTTTTAAGTCCCAATTTGCAGTATAAATTATTCCTCACTGTGGAATTTCAGTGTAAACGCCTTAAGTTTATCCAAAATTGATTAATTTCTGAAAAAAATGCTTAACTAAATTTCAGAATACTTTTTTTTCACTTAATTATATTTCTTAGGTTGTATAAATTAACTTATCATATTGATAAATGGTTAAATACATATTAAATGTTGTATTCATGAAATGTTCACTGCTGATATGAATATGAATGAGTATTTATGGCACAAAACCATTTGATTTATTAATACTATTTGTGGTGTTAATCTTTCAGGCCGTGGTGCATACCGAGCCAGCTGGCGGTTCAGGGGGACAGCATGACTCTCCGCCACCACCCAAGCCATCCAACTACAATAACAGGCCAAACCAAAATCATAACCAAAACCATAACCAAAACCAAAACCAAAACCAAAACTACAATCAATATCCTAACCAATATCAAAATCAGAACCAAAACCGAAATAATCCTAGTCAGAATTACAATGAATATGATTACTAAATAATAACAAAAATCTTAGTCATTTTCTAATTCTTGCTAAATAATTGTACCACCAGATCTTAAATAACATATTGTAAATTGATGCCTACATGACTTCATACTGATGGAAAGAACATACTGATTAATGTCACTTTTGTAGTTAACAATAATATACAATTATTTTGCTAATCTATTTATATCTACTTTTATATTATTTTCTTACTTGTTTAAGGAATATTTTATTTAAAATATAAATAAATGTTTACTTTAATGCTGTGTATCTTGTAACTATTTTTCCTACACCTGGATATTCAACTCTTCAATAAACATATATAAAAAAACATGACATGAATTAATATAAAATTTCAGGAAATAAAATCAATAAAAACTTTTTAAAATGTACATAATTAATTAAAACAAGACTTTTGTTTCTTTATTTATTAATAACGTCTACATGAATACAGTATTTTTTTTAATGTGCATAAAAACTACACATTTGTAAAAAAAAAACTTGAAACTTCCTAACAAAAGGAAAAACAATAATTTTAGACAAATTGAATGTTCATATAAACTTCAATCATCATTAATTCCCTATTTCGTTAACAGGATTGATATTTGAAAACCTTCAATTGTCTCTCTCAAAATTTCCAACTGACTTATTATTATTCTTCAATCGTTCAATATCCACATGTGGATAGTCAGCTTTCAGCTTCTCCATGTCCATATCAGGGAATCTCTTGAGTAAACCCATAACATGGCTAGTCTCTCTACTTCTCTTGCGTCGTTTTTTAAGATAAATTTGCTCATTGTAGAGTTGAAGAAACTTCTTGACTGCATATTTTCCACCTCTAAGTCTCTGCGGTAAAGTATTAGAAGAGGGTTTCAATGAATATTTTGGATACATGTATTCTTCGGCAAGCTGGAAATTTTTTAGTCCAAAAGCGTTTGATTTTATCTTCCCTGGCCTCTCACCAGTTTGACCCGTTTCTAGCAGAAAGTATGCTTCGTTGCGCTCCCTTACTACTGTCTCTAGATTTTTCATGGATTCTTTAACTTTGTCAATCCTTTCAGGGTTTGGAAACAATCTTATCATCTTATTGCACTCCTCTTCCATTGTAAGCAGCATATTACGTTCTTTCAACAAAATATACCATAGTTTATGCAAATCTGTGTTAGATTTTATTCTAAGTTCTTCCAATTTCCACGATCTTCCTACTTGAATATGACTTTCAGACCAATTCTTTTTATCGTCGAAAAATTCCATTAAGCCATTGTTGGTGCAAGTAGTTTGGAAACTATTAGAAGGGTTCAGAATATACGAAGTTTTCAAAAATGGCACATTTATGAACCTTGGTGTCAAGTAGCGTAAATTAGGAATAAGTTTCAATGTACTAAATAATGTATTTAGTGCCATATCTATTATCGTATATTAAACAGAAACCGAAAAATTCAATTGAAATAATTCATGTTTTGAATGAAGTTACAAATCTCAATGCACCAATTTTTATATTTCTAACCTCAAATTGTTATAGAATAGAATATTGTATCGTAAAATGGAACCATGGAAAACAGCTATATTATTTATCTTTGGATTATGTAATTTTACACAATGCCGTCCTGGAAGAATGTACCATAAACAATATTGGCAATATAGAGATTTATGAGGCCGTACGTAGAATTAGAATCCGTGATGTTAGGTACTATGTGTCTAATGCCGTGATCTCATTTTATTTCTATTATAAATGTGAAATTAATGTAAAATACGACTATAATTGTAATATTACTCCTTATGTACGTGTTACAAACTTTTTAATTTTTTTTTTTTATATATATATATATTTTTAAAACCCAATTGGTTGGTATATCAATTTTAACTATCACTATATCGCCCGCAAACCGTAAGTGATTGAGCTATTCTCTTTCTATTTGTATTCCTCTGTAATCCCAATTTAATTCTTTAAAAAAATATCTTCGAGGGTGAG
This sequence comes from Lepidostoma basale, assembly GCA_022606425.2. NCBI lineage: Eukaryota > Metazoa > Arthropoda > Insecta > Trichoptera > Lepidostomatidae > Lepidostoma > Lepidostoma basale. The sequence continues at coordinate 3,292,984 of JAHDVF020000010.1, forward strand.
AATAAATATGGATTCTTCATCGTGTTGATATCTCTACAGGAAGCCAGTAATCATTAATAGTTACTTGCAGGGTAGCATCGTCATATATAATACTGTTGGCACTTTACAAATGGGGAAGATTATATATCACATTCTTTGAAAGTGTTTTGTTGAATTTTCAGTGTAGAGCCAGCTATACCAACACTGCGGAAACAAAAATGTATTATATTAAAATATTTGTAACACGTATATAACGAGTAATAATACTATCATTGTCGTATTTTCCATTAATTTCACATTTATAATCGAAATAAAATGAGATCACGGCACGAGACACATAGTAACTTCACGGGTTCCAATACTACATACGGGCCCATTTGTTTGTTCCAAGGAACTTGTTTTGTAGTTTGATGTATTTTCTTCTGTGATTATATGTTCTCGGAAGCTGTTTTGGTAATTATTATTATTATTATTCTGATGACTTGTATTTAAAGTGCGCCGTTTTATAATCAATTACTCCAAGGGTGCACTAGGAAATGACTGACCGAACAGTGCAGTCTTTAGAAGTTTTTTAAAATTAACGTCACTATCCTCATACTTAATACTAACATGGAGGCTATTCCACGCCAACGGACCCGCAACGCTGAAAGCACGATCATCGAATCTTGCTTTATTGGCTCTGACAGGAATTATTATGTTGTTTGCACTTGTTTCTACTGATCGGAGTGAACGTTGCCTTTCCGTTAGCATGGGTGTCACACAGAGTTCTGATATATACGTTGGCGCTCTCTGGTGTCGAGCCTTAAACACTGTCAAACACAATTTATATTTTACTCGCTCTCGGGTTTAAGGCCGATGAAGGTCCTTCAGGAGCGGTGTGATATGACAGTATTTTTATTGCCCCATAATCAATCGGGCAGCAGCATTGAATATGCTTTGTATTCTGCTTAATTGATTATTTGGCAATCCAGCGTACATTCCGTTACAATAATCTAAACGTGACACTACAAAAAAATTTTCAAGGATCCTAGCTTAACCAATAAGTAAATATCTTCTTATATACCTTAACTGTCTCAGTTGGAAGAAACCAGACTTAACAAGCCCTGATATATGCGTATCATAAGACAGATTGCCATCTTAATGAACACCTAGAAACTTTAAACTCTTTGAAGGAGATATTTCTATCCCTCCTATTTTCAAAAGGTCAGAATCTAGATGTTGTCGCCGGGGAGAGGCCACCCATATGAGTTCTGTTTTTGTGGGATTTATTTTAAGTTTATTCTCGGCCATCCATTCTGAAACTCGGTCTATACATCGCACAGTATCAAACCTTGTTTTTTCTCTCTTGTCGAAATCGCACAATTTATAGATTAAACGGTCTTCCGCATAACCAAAAGGCATAAATATCCTTGCATTCCAGATACGCAATTATTATTTTCACCATATAGATTTATTTTTTGAGAAAGGTGTTTTTATAATTTTATTTATTTTAATGAAAATAAATATATCAAAATTTATCACCGATAGGTACTGAATAATTGTATTAATTATGACCAATTTCTCTATTGCATTTTAATTGTTTATGGTCAAGTGCCCTGTTCAGAACCGAACGTTTTCCTGAAATTATTTTGTCGATTTTGGGCGAGTAATGTCAGAATCTAAGGAAGGTGAGTAAATTACATCGAAATGTTTTAGCAAAGAGAGCCAATTTTTTTTCTTTCTATATGTAAAATATTTTTTTTTTACCGTAGTCGAATTTCTATCTAATAACAATAATAATACTTTGCTTTTATTTTGTGGTATAAGTAAAATTGATATCCTAAATTTGCACAAATATTCATCTTGTGTTTCGCAAATATCAAACAAACACAAACAAACGAGGCATAGTTATAAACATAAACATTTCAATCATGTTTAGTTTATTTCATACAACGTTTGATTTACCATTACGATTATTGATATATTATGTTTTTTTTACTTGTACTTTGATGTTTTTTTTACTTAAAAAACATACGCTTTGACAGATCAGTGCATGGAATAAGATCCGCTGAAGTCATTTTACACCACGAAAAATAAAGCTTATTTGATGTAGGTTATTTTTCAAATGGCGTGCTTTATTTTTTTGTGCTACATGTTGTATTCAATCACATAAGTGTTCTAATAATCTATATGTTTGTAATAGAAATGAATATTCGCGTATATTGTGATACTTATTTCTTGTAAAATTGGATCTTGATATCATAATATTGGTCTATATAGAACAAATGTTATTGGCAAAGTGTTAATGCATATTGTTGTGTACAGCAGACAAACCAGTGTCGGCGGCCCGGGCCCCGTGGGGGAGTGTCTTGGCTGCGGCGCGCCTTCACCCTGATTTCGGCCAGTCATCAACTAATACAACCTCAGGTAAATTTACTACCACAACTACACATTTGTTTTTTACTAATTTATCCTTCACATATTTTTAAAATTACATTCATTGTGATATTTTTTTACGCTTTTCTTTAAAATATGTTTAACTTAGTTAGTTGCTGCTAATGTATAACTCCATATTAAATGATTAATAAAAGGTGTTTTTTTAGAGGTATATTATTAAATGAATACATATGAAAACGTCTGTTTTCTAGAATTTTTATTATAATTTATGGGAATGACATTTTTATTATTATTTTTTAAGATAATTAAATCATTTTACTGAAATCTCTTGATGGAAGCTTTTTTAAAATAATAATTAAAAAAACAATGTTTTTTTAACTTCTTCCACTTTTGTGCCGTCGAAATAAAGTGAAAGGTGGAAGTAGTTCAAAAAACATCGTTTTATTTCATTATTAATATTTTGTTAAATCTCTCTTTACATCATTTACATCACAGTGCGAGCCAATTCAATGTAAATGGTATAGCTATCATATTGATTCTCGTGACATGCGATAGGTTGCTAATCTATCACCATTTTATTGTAACGTGATTTCTATATCAGACCAAAGACAATGTGACAATCACACTGCCTTTGCCGGGAATCAAACCCTGGATCTTTGGTGTGGCAGTCAAAGCACTTACCATTCGGCCACGAAGGTCGTCGTTTCGTTTCTAGAAGATTTTTCATAATTTATGGAAATGAAATGTTTCGCCATTCTAAGACATTATCAAATTTGACATTTGATAATGCCTTAGAAAGTTCTAGAAAACTGATGTTTTCAATTCGTATTGATTATCCTAGTTTTGTATGTGAATGTTTTTGTGTTTGTGTAAAGCCAATGAAGTAATTCTTTGTTTTAATGTTTGATTAGTGCTACGACCTCCACAACTAAAAGCCCGCAGCAACCCATTTGCCAGAGCACCATCGCGAGATCTCGAGTTGAACAACACTATCGGCGATTCTAATACAAGTTCGGAAGAAAAGAGTACGGCCACATGGGCAGATGAATCCAAAGCCGAAAAGAAGAATGATGAAACAGCTGTCCCCAAATTCCTCCCCCTGCATTCGTCCAGAGAAAGCATTAGCTTCGCTGGGGGGACCGTTCCAGAACCATCGTCGGAAGGACTGACTCGAACATCAAACTTTGTTTTTGGACAAAATTTACAGGATAGGGTCATGAAACAGTCAAATTCTGAGGAAGGTTTTTCAAATACTAAGGGGGAACACTCCGCCAGCAATGGCAATTCTACTTCCTCAGATCTTCTCTTTTCAACGGCTGCTAGAGCCACTTCTGATACTTCAAAACCAAAGGTAAACCATTTTATTAGTATTTAATAATATAAAATTAAAGTTCTTCAAAAACAGAGCTTATATTTAAGTCACAAAATTAAAATATATGTGTATTATATGTTTTCCCTTTAAAACTGAAGTATATATTGCCGTTAAATCGTTATCTTCTTCTTCATATCATATTGGTTTAATTTTCTTACTAAATTTAAAATGTGTTCTATTTCATTATTTTTAAACACAACTTTCTTCTTTTAAGGATTATTCCTCGAAATAAAGTGATTATTCAGCATAAATAGTGCAAATTTTAAATATTTCAGGTTGGTACAAGTTCCTCCGAGGGATTAAGTACTAACAATGTATGGGGCCAAGTGCCGGAGTCTCCGCCCCCTCCTCCGGCACCTCCTGCTGGTCCCATCCTCACCGGAGAGGAAGGAGAGACCAACGTTATTCAGGTATAACCCACCATGTTCTCTTTTTATACATTTCATTATATCAGGGTTTCCTAAACTATGAATCAGTGCGACAATTTGGAATGGCTTTATACACTGGAACATATTTATAGATCTTCTACTTGATATTGAAAGATGAGTGATCCACTGATGTGAAGGCGAATATAGAAGAAATTCTAGCTCAATATACTGAACTTATTATTAGATTTATGAATACAGCAACAGTTATCTAATATTTATTTTTTAGGTTAACTGTCGCCTGTTTGCGTTTGAGGGAGGACAGTGGAAGGAACGTTGCCGTGGACAGCTGCGACTGAATGACTCTGATGTGGGGTCCCGTCTCGTCTGCCGTGCCGCTGGCTCTCTGCGGGTCCTCCTCAACACAAAGGTTATAAATTACCAAGTTTTTTCAAATGGCCTGTAATTGTTGATGGCTTATATGTGTTATTTATATCTGGTGCACAAATCAATTTCCACCATTTTTTTTTATCAAAAATTGGCCATTTATTGAAAGAACATTATGTTCTACTGGAAGCATTGTCCATCATTTGTCACTACAGTAGAACTTCAATTATCCGAACTCCAAATATCCTAATCGTTTTCAGATTTTCAAAAAAAATTTTTGATGGAAACCAACTGCGATTCGCAAAATAATGATTCTGTCTACGCGCGCTATTGTCCTTCCCTCCGCGAAGCCACCTGTCACTGTTTCTTTTATTAGTCATTCAGTGTGTTGTTGACCTGCTTCCGAAAATTCCTGGATGTTCAGAAGTTAGTGCTGAAGGTATAGGAGAGTGGATGGTGTGTGATTCGTCAGACCCGGGGTTTCAAATTGTAAATGAAACACATGATAGATATTTTGTTGCAATTTTTTCGGTAACAATAAAGAAATTTAGATCTGTTTATAGGATTCTGACCACATTGCACATGTTCCCATTTAAAATTGTGCAAGTATTGGAGCTGACAGATTACCAAAAATAGATTGATGCTATTTCATTGTGACAAAAACCAGAGTAAAATCCCGTTTTCTCCCACAGTTTTATATTGAGCAATAGCGAGTGATTTTGTTAACAAACAAAACGGGAGAATCCAAGGGCAGTTCATCAATGACAAATATGTATTCTTAAATGTACTGATTCATTTGGTCATGCCTTGTTTTCCTCGATACCGTAATCTTTTCACATTTTTAAAGTTCTAACAAATTACATAAATGTTTTAATTTATTTTTGATGAAAATTTGAGACATTGTTTTATTGATAAACAAATAAATAATATGATTTAAAAATTCATTTGTTCATAATGGTTTAACATGCATGCAGGTGTGGGGGGACATGACAGTGGAGCGTGCTGGCTCCAAGTCCTTGCGCGTGACTGCAACTGATTCACAACTTCAAGTGAAAGTCTTTCTTGTGATGGTGAGTCCCCGTGCTTTTTACAATTATTTTTAAACCATTCGAGATGTGGTTGCCTAACTATATGACGCACTCCCGATCTGTGCAAGGAGCTTGTGTTAGATTGAAGACCCTCAAATGGATGCCTGAGGATAATTTCAATGTGGGGCTTACAGAACAAGCTTTCCTCTTCCATCGTCAAGATGTCTGCCAAAATTTTCCATGGGAATCTCGGTTGTATAAGAAACTTGGCTATACAGATGGTATCAGGTTTGAGAGCTTGTTCTGATTCCTCTAATGTCCAGGTTAACGTCCATGTCACTCTTCTGGGGCAGACGAAGGTTGTGTCAGAGAGTTCTGCGAAACTGCTTATGTTGGTCAGCCATCTCAGCCAGCGGCCATGGACCTCCAAGCGTCTGTGACCATGCTACTATATGAAGTCATTTATGTGTCTAGAATCATATATATAAATGGAACACATCGCAGTTAGGACGATGTCCTCTGCACTACTGAGGGGTCAAGAGTTCCTTTCCTGGAATTGACTAATGCCTACAGAACTGCGGATATGGTGACTCATTTATTAATAGGGGGGTCTTGGAGACTGTCGCCAGGAGATGCCTAAGCCCCGATGAGGATGGATTCACCATATTGTGTAGGGGTTTAAGAGGCTTCACTATAGGTGTGACAGAACAGGTGGAAGGGTTCCACCAGGAGGAGGTAGACTCACTCTTCCTTCCCCCCACTTCTGTGGATGGTAAGTTGTGTTCGAGGTCGGCTTTATGAACTGAGCTTGATGCCTGACTTGATATGTGAATGTGGCAAGGGGGCCCAGATGGCTTTCCACAACCTATGGCAGCAAAAATACTCTCTGTTGCCTATCTTAATTTTTTTAAATACATAATTATTTTGACACTAGCATCAGTTATATTGATTATAAGGTCTTTTTATTTGTTAAAACTGACTTATTTTATTGGTTTACAGGCTAGTCCGGATGAAATCGGCCGACTAAACAATTCCCTGAGCATTCGAGTTCTGCAAGCTAAACATCGGGAGGAGTTAAATAATTTAGAATCCAAAGGAAATACTGCTACTACCGTACTTCCAGTATCCTGTCCTGCTACGGAGTCAGAACTCCCCTTACATACTGTCACCCCTGGCGCCGGTGCACAAGATGCCGAGTTGGAGAATAATTCTCAGGATGGTGACTCCCTGGAAGAGACCCCCGCCAATCAATCGAGGAACCCGGTTGTTATAGTCTCTGCCGAAGAAGATGATGTGTCACAAACCACCGTATTGAAGCGACCTCTAGATTCGGACGAACAACACGAACAATCTAAAAAAGTGTGTGTTAATTCAATATCTAATGAACCCGAGTTATGAAATAATTAGTTAATCATTCCATTAACATCGTTTCTTTTGCTTTTACATTCTGTTTGACCATTACTTTAGGATTACTTGTGAAAGTGTTGAAACACGGTGAATGTTTAAATGGAATATTTTTTTACATAATACAATACACCAACAAGTTTTGAGTCGACCGTAATAAGTCAAAAGACTGTTTTACGATATATACAAACAAAATTGACTCGTCGAGTTTCAAAATCAATAATTTATTTATTGAATTGTTTAATTTCCTACATAGATTTTTTTATTTAGTTTTACTGGGGTTGAATTACATTACCCTTTACCTAAAAAAATATCTTTAAACTGTACTTAGTGTCGAAGAATAAATAATGTATTATTTATTGGGATACACAATATTTTTAAATTGATGATATGTAATAAATAATTCATGGTTAGGCTCAACGGGCGGTGAACCAACAAATTATACTATCTCCTGTAATGCATTTCTCAAGGAGTACCTTGTGTTCAATAAATATGTTCTTATTTAAAACTGTTTTATTTTTCTGTCATCAAGATTTGATATTTTTGATATTTACCATCAAATTAACAGTTTTCTAGTGCTTTCAGTGGCATAGTGGTAAGAGCTCTGACTTATTCCGAAGGTCCCGGGTTCGATCCCCGGCGATGGCAGTGTGATTGTCACCCTGTCTTTGGTCTGGTGTAGAATTCTCGTGACAATAAAATGGCGATAGATTGGCTACGTATCACATGTCATAAGAATCAATATAATAGCTTAAAAAAAAAATTGTATACAGTAATTGGGTTCAAACAACCTGTTGTATACAAAAAAAAAACTAAGATACATTTTAATCACAATTGGTGAATGTTAACGTACAACAGGTATTAAAAAAATTTTCACTGATATTTACTTAAAAGTAATGACAACATAACAAGAACAAACCATCACACTGATCTCTGGAAGAGTGGGTAGAGAGAATGGACTGCCACACCACTCTAACAACAGTGTTTAAAACACAAGGAAATAAATTATCTTTCTTCTTCATTTTTTAGTTCTATTTCAGGTCCCCAGATGTTGTCAATCACTGTGGCGAATGCTTTCTCACCAAAGAGATTTCTTGGGAAGTATTACTGGAGCGGATTTTTTGTAGGGGTACCTAACCTTCTTTTAGCAGGTGGGTTTTGGCTTTGTGCGCTGAAGATATGCCATATGTCCTCTCTCTGTCTGCTATGACCCTGATGGTGAGTTTAGCGATCGCATTGCCCAGGACTCAAAGGATCACAAGGACTACTTTAGGACGCCAGGGAATCGAACATACTGGAAATTTTGCTGTTGTCATGCAAGGTGACTTTTCACCACATTTTATAGGACATACGTTGCAGCAGAGTAAGGATTCACTGTGCCACTTCCAGTCATTCGAGTCCCATTAGTCAAGTTTTTGTATTAGCCAAACCAAAACAGAATACAGATCTGCAATTTGGCTGGAACCATAGTTTGCAAGTATGCTTCTCAGAAACATTCCAATCAAATAAGTAGATCATTTTACCGTCTCGGCTCTGTTCTTACTCGACGGCAAATTTGAATATAATGTGAAGCATAGGACTAAACCAGGGTGGCTCAAATAGTCAGATTTTCCGGAGTACAAACTAAAGAAAAGACCAACCAGACAAATTTGAAGTGGTAAGGGGAAAGAAGAAGAATGCATATTCACATTTCCTAGTGATTCAGTATATAAAAAAGGAGGGACCACATGATGATAATACACTTGTTTTAATGAACACAGGTGAAGCTAGTAACACACATCGAAGATAATATTATGTGTGATTAATTATTAATCCCTAGTAATAAAAAGAGGTAACATTACATTCATGTAGGTATAACAGGTAAAGCGTCTAAACACAATGCTATAGTTCAATTAAGGAGGGAAATAGCTTAAATTGACTAAAAAAATGATTTTATTATTATTCCATAGATCGTTATTAAAACTATTCAAAAATGTGCTGTCAAAGTTTCAAATAAAAATTTCAATTCGTTCTGAGTTATGAGCGTTCTTTTTTTTAAATATTTATTTATTTGACACATTCACCATGGAGTGTTGTGTGTCATACAAGTAATAATACATTAAGGTTACGTATTTATATACAAACAATTATTACATTTAAAAATAACATCATTGACTAACATAATTGAACAGTGTAAACTAACAAATATTTATTATATTCTTAAGTGAGCGTTTCTCGTTAAGTGCGGGAACGCTGGCGCTTTTTTCAAATGCATTTTTCTCGAAATTACTTTTTTTATTATTTGTGTAGGTACCTACACTCTTAACAAGTTCTTAACCAATCATTTTGAAAATTGATATTTAGTTTCCTTATATATTTGCGTTCTATATGAACCTCAATTCGGATTAATATCATTGCTCAAAGTATTTTTTCATTGCAAAAAATAAAGGTTTAAAATTTTTTGAAATATGATAATCGTTTTAAACAAGTATAAAAATTTTTAAAAAAAGAGAATTGAGGTTTATTTAGAATAGGGACATATCATTAGAGTAAATTTAAACTTCTATTGATTTCAAATGAAAACTGTGTCCTTCAGAGTGTAGGTACACAAACAGCTACGTCAGATGGTGATCTCCGATGGGTATCTTCAATATTTTCCAATAAAATACTTTTTAAAAATTACTGTATTTACTTAAATATATGTATAACATGTATCCAAAGTTTCAATAATTTATATGCATTCCTTCGTTGTCAAAAAATAATGAAAATGCAGTAAAAAAAACGTCGCTCTAAACCAAAATTCCCCCTTAAGCGCACTTTGAATGGGTGATTCTAGAAAGTACAAGTATTGCACCCCGCCGTTAGGCGTACTCTTATCGCGTGAGAATCGAATTACAATTTTTTATTCGTTTTTTTTCAGCTGACCATGTAAATGATAATGGCGGAAGAGTCAGGCACACCTGACGCGCGGTGGCGTGACTCGAATCAGATAAAACACGACAAACCATTGATTTATTCATTATGTGCCTCCACAATGTGGAATCGTTTAGGTAAATTCATTCAATCAGTGACATTAAACCGAAAAATCGCTTTCAACGAAACTTTAAAAACAAATATTTTACGCCTATTTTAATCTTTGCTAATACGACCTGCTGCACCTCATCAATAAAGGGAAGATTGAGGGTAGGCGCGGTGTGGGAAGACCCCAGATTTCCTGGCGCTAAAATATCAAAGAGGGAACCGGAATTCGGAGGGTGGGAGAGTTATTCCGTCTGGCACAGGACAGAGAGGCCTACGCCAGAGTGATAGCCGACGTCGGAGGGACCTGACATGGCACTCCAAGAAGAAGAAGAATGTGAAGGGTTAAGAATTACAGAGATAGGTACACTAATTGAATGATTTCATAAAATTTAAATTTCAAAATAATTTTAAAAATCCTTTATTTATAATATGTATTTAGTTTTATTCCGTTTAATTTTTAGTTTCTAACAGTTTCGGCAGGTTGCTACCATCTTCTGGAGTGAAAGACCAAAAAATGACAATGAGCTGAAGCTAAAAATCAAATGAAGTAAAACTAAATTCATATTATAAGTAATTTTTTTTATTCTCTATTTTTATTGTCATCATTTATAATAAACTTCTGTTAAAATATTTCAATTAACAACACAAACATGATATAAATTTGAATTGACGTGAATTCGAAACTCATTACGGAAGACGGAAAAAATATTACTATCTTAAAAATAAATTTAAATTATAATACATGAAATCAAACTATATCTCTATACACGTCGTTTCTCTCATAATAATAAATAAATATCACACAAGCAGAATTTATTATAGGTACTAGTTGCAACCCGTGAAACATTCACGAAAGTAAATATTTTTTATCCTTTATAAACTTGGTTCAACGCGCAATCGTATTCATTAATAACTTTTAATGTGCCTCTTTTTTTCACACCCTAAATTGTTCTCCATTTATTTTCTACACTACTGTCATACAACAATAATTCAAAATAATCCAGAAACGTTCAAGGGGCATGCGCGTCGTGTGCACTTCGAATTACTTTCGGAGAGAATCGAAGTATTATATTTATCGAACTCTTTCTTGATGACGTGCGGCTTTTTGCCTATTTATATTATGATATTCATCTGAATAAAGATTAAAAATATATTTTATGGTAATTATTCACATTTGAATGTTGAGAGCTTCTGAATCCAACATAATACCTAATGATAATACACTATTTTTTATCTGATTTTAAACCGTGTAATGAAGATAATTATTACGAATACATTCTATGAAAGTACGTGCTGAGATTCAAACAAACTGAAAATCAATACCTACAGTTTGTTGAACAATCGTTTATTTATATCAGCTACCATATCCAGAACTCAAAGTTACGTGAGTCTTGCACAACAATATTTAATCAATTTAGTGTAAAATTGTTGTATTGTTAATGTTATTCGAAAGAACTGGTAAAATAAACGGAAAAACGCTTTAAAACTTTAATAAAATGTTATTTTAGGACATTAATAAGATCACTGTAGACATATTTATTGTTGAAGGTGAAGAATAATTATGTCGATTTATCCACAAATATTTGTGCTTGCATATAATAAGGATTTAAAGTGTTCTTCTCGATAATGAAAAACATGATAGCCGTCAGCGACCTGGATTCTGACAAATCGTCTACCAAGTACGAGCTTCTGGGCACCAGCTACCAGCACCAGACCCGGGAATACTTTGACAACTCTACTCTCCATGGCGTCCGATATATCGCCGAACGAGGGAGGCCCTTTTGCGAGAGGTGAGTATTATCCTGAGTATATGGTAGATTAAAATACATTTTGACTTAACTTATTTGATTTATCAGACGCCTTTCGTTCAATGCTGAACGTAGGCCTCTCCCAAAGCACGCCACTGCCCCCTATCCATTGGCACTCTCATCCATCTAAAATACATTTTAAAGCCGTTCAAATAAATAATTCATAGTTTTTTGTATGTGAAAGGATAGGTGAAAATGTGCATACGATTTTAGGGTTTAAAATATTTTTTATAGGTTTATGTGGTTTTGCTTCACTTCAGTCGGAGCTGTCGCGACATGTATTATCATCGTAAGTCTTTGGGAGAAATTCCAAACCAATCCAACCATCACAGGTTCGTCAGACATATTTAGTCGATTTAATGTGAAGATAAAAAAATAATATTATTTGTGTATTCTAAATAAATTATTTGATTTATTTGCGACAGGTTTAGACACAGATTTCCATAACTGGGATGTTCTGTTTCCTTCTATCACCGTCTGCGACCAACAACCCAATAATCCAGAACAAGTCGATGCATTTATTAATAAGTAAGATATTTAAAGTACCTACATTTTGTGGTTATTTTTTTTTACATCTATTGCGTGTATTAAAGTATTTTATGTTATTCAGAACGTGGCCGGATGTCAACAGCGAGGATAGGAGCAAATTTGAAGAATTTTTACTTTTCCTATCCACCATGAGCTACCCCAGCATCAGGGAAGATGGGGCGAGATTTGCTGGAGATCCCCAACTTACTGTAATCGGAGATGACCTCCGAGATATCGTATTCTCCGTAAGAATTCAGTACATTCATTAAACACTACCAAAATCCTTATGATAAACAAATATAACATACTTACATATTACTCAAATTAATTGATTTTCTTAATTTAGGTAGTAAATCACTGCGAAGACTTTCTGTCCGAGTGCATTTTTAAAACAGAAAATGAAGATTGCTGCGAAATATTCATGCCAATGTTCACTGAAGTCGGATTCTGTTACGCATTCAATTCGAGACACGTCGAAAAAACATGGCCATGGTGAGTTATTTGTTCTTTGATATCAAATCGATACTAAACGAGTTGCAACGATTTTTATACGAGTTTATTTTGAATTTTAGGTTACAACTCAAATTAGATCCTTACTTGGAACAATACATCCACGAAACAGATACGAAATGGTCATTCGTATTCGATTCAACCCAGAAAAATATAACAAATGTACGTAAAATATTGCTTTCAATAACTTGATCTGTTTACACATGACTGATAAAATATTCAGGACATAAAACGTAAATTAATTATGTATGAAAGTGAAATTTGGAGTTAGCACAAGAAGTATGAAAGTAGGAAAAATGCCGTAGAAATAATATGATGATAATAATATAGATAGAATAATCAATGAAAAAGTTAGAAAGGAATATAAGGCGGATGAATGCGTCCTAAATAAAATTAAGAAAGAGTCACTCAGATGGTTTGAACATATGGAACGAATGGATGAGGGAAGAATGGTCAAAAAGATATATACGAATAGTGTGAATGGAAAAAAGAGTCGAATTACCAAATTGATTACAAAATTTCCAAATTAATCAAATACTGGAAGGCGGCCATGTTCGAAGCAGGAACAATCGACGGGCGTGCGTGTTACGGTGTGTGAATGTAGAAGAGGCGCGAGAGTTACGTCAGGATAGAACAGTTTGACGATCCATCCTGTCTGCAGTGGGAAACGGCGTGATGGTTTGTTAGTTTTAGTTACAATTAATTTTAATGCGGTATAGATGAGGTCCCTATAACGTATGTGTGGTAGAACGATATACGACAGAATCTCAAATGCTGATATAAGAAAGGAATGTAGAGCGGAAGAAGGTATTATGAACAAAATTATGAAAGGATCGCTGCGTTGGTTCGGACATATGGAGCGCATGGATGGAGAAAGAATGGTTAAGAAAGTATATGTTAATGATGTAAATGACCGACCAGACCGAGGAAAACATGGTATGACCAAATTAATCAAATTTCAAAGTTTTTTTTTTTTTTTTGCATGTGTTCGTTTCTGCTAAAATACCTTAACGTGTTACAGGGTCAAGGTGTTTTGTAAGCTAATGTTTGAAAAGTGTTGCTGTGTGCGAGTTTAATCTAAGTGATTTGTGAGTGTTCCTGTCTTGTGTTCCATGGGCTATCTGTGATTCCATCCCGACATTCGTCTTAGGGCTGAGGGAACCATGGAAAACCTCAGCCAAGATGACATACATATATCTATATTATAACCTTTATATCGCCATGCATACATATTCTTACGCTCGTGCATGTATATACATATATTCACATACACACATATATACGCATTCATATACACGCATATACATACACACGTGCTCACATGCACACATTCACATATACACATACGTATAGTTTCATACACAATGCACTCGATACACGCTCATACCCATATATGCATTTGCCTACAAACTCATTCACCCATGAACTCAAATACGCTTATACTTGCACTTATATGATAAACATACTCATATACCTACATAAACACTTACATATGCATATATATTCTAATATAGATGCACATACATATAAGCATACATCCGCTTGCACGGACACATGCACATGTACACATGTCTGCGCATACACACATACCCGTACATACGTGCTTACATATCTACTTATATACCCGTGCACACACACATACACACGTGCTTGCGTACATACATCCAAACACGCATACGCATGTTATACTCATACATACACCCATATACATACAGATATATTATACATTTACATAGAAATAGTCACACATAAATGTACCTATCTTGTATACACCGATGTTAATACGTAGTTAAAATTTCAAAGGTTGCTCATGTTAGAAGTCGGAATAATCGACGTGCGTGTATGACTCGCTGTATGAATGTGGAGGAAGCTAGAGAGGTGTGCTAGGATAGAGTAGTGTGGTGGTCCGTTCTCTCTGTCTACCCCTACGGGGAAACGGGGTGATGGTTTGTTATTGTTGTTGTATTAATTTTAATATTGCAGGTATCAAGTGCCTTGAAATGTAATGTATGTTTATTGAACCGAAGGTATCTTAACATTTCAGGTATACATCCACTCCACAGACGAGATGCCAGGGATGGACACCCACCCGCAGCATGTGTGGGACAGGAGGGTCGAGAAAATCTCATTCTCAGTTAAACAAACTTACACAACTCCTGACGCTAGGCAGCTTTCTATCAAGTATGCTGTAGTAATAATATTTTTAAATGGACGCCTGTGTAATTGTACTAAATGTTTTCTCCAAACATATTGGAAAGATAACTCACTCACTTGTTTCTTGTGTCTTCAAAAGATTCAAAACAAGCTAACTTTAAATTCATTGTTTAGATTTTGAACGTATGGTAACATCGGTATCTCGTGATTATGTTTAGTACCTGGTGGTAATTATATTCCATCGGGATTAAGAAAGAGACGGTCATAATTGGCTTAATCTGGCTTTACATACCATCGTCCTTATCGCAACGAAACATTTACGAATGACAGAGACGACGCACATAGGTGGATTTAAATGATTTAGGCGGTCAAAATTATTTTACGGTGTATTTTGACTTCAAATCATAAATATTATCGTAAAAAATTGTCCTTAGTAAAAAAAATATTTTTTCCCAGCCAAAAATATAAAAAAATACTAAATCTCGAGGAAATTTTTTATTTTTTATTACAAATTTTACAAACAAAAAAAAATCTAGTTACAGATTAATAATTGAGGTGCAAATAAGTATTTTAAATTTGGTTATACATTTATGGACAAATCTTGATCCATGTCTGAAATATCGGTTTCGGTATTAGGGTCAGCTGGTAGTAACATATTCATTGTTTCAGGGCAAAATGAACCTGGTTTGATCGTTTTTTGTTTGTTTCATGCTACTTAATAGTGGATCTGAACTCAATAATAATCTATTATATATGTATATCAAGGTTGCATTCCTCCCTCGAGAACTTTCTTGCGTAGTTTTCGCGGTATAATCGAAAGTGCTTATTTCTGGCTTCTGCTGCCTCTTCCGACAACTGTCCTATGGGTAATAAGGCATTTTCAATTACAACTGCACCATGAATCAATATTTTATGCAAGGTCGGAGTCATTGGGTGCCAACTATATAACTCGACATACAATTTCGCAGTTGCCATGGCATATTCATCAAATCGTTATATTTCCCGTAGTATTTTCGAAGCATCCCTTTTCCCTCGAGCCTGTAATGTTGTTTGCGCTGCATGAACGATTACTTCTTTATTAAGCGAAGAACGTATTTCCTCCGTTTTTCTTCTTTTAGTCCTCTCACTAGAATCTTCAAATGATTTAGAAGGCCGACCTGGTCGAGTTTGCTTGTTTGCTGAAAGTTCAAATGTTCCTTCTAACCACTTTTCATGAGTTTTAAGAAACATTGCCTCTTTTCTAAGGGCTTTCGACCATTTTTCTTTCATTGGTGTTTTAAAATATGCCAATCTTTGTTTGAAACTGCTTAGATTATCTGGAATGTCAACACAATAGGACAATAGGTGATTTTCTAGATATTTAATTTTTTCATCGAAATTAGGTAAATCTTGCTGCTGCATTTGATCGTAAAGATTTTTACAACTTATGGTTTTTGTACCCAATGTATCAGATATACCTAAAATAGAGAAAATCACACTTTATTACATTTTAAGAAAAAGTTGATAAAAAAAAGTGATGTCATCCTTTTTAAAAAAATAACTGTAATTTGGTCAACCGCAGCTATCCGCAGCCAAATTTTATGTCATTAATTAGTCAAATATAAGATGTATACAATACAGGAACAAACATTAGGCGATAGGACGCGATAATATAACAAAATGTCTTATAAACTTGAAAATTAAGTAAAAATTTCATTACTAGACCACCTTTTTTTGAGGTTCTACAAATAATATAAAATAACTTTTAAAGTAAGTTAAACATATCAAAAAATATTGATCATTACCTGAGTTATTCGAATCCATAACGATAACTTCGAAATATTAGGTGGACAAGGCAAAATTCTCCTTGTTAAATGTTTATACTGAGAGCGCTAAGAACAATGACGACGTGCACTTCGTTAGGCGGACATGTTTCAACCACCTGCGTGCGCACACGGTCAAAGGTTCGTGGTTGGGGATGGTCAATTATTGTTACTGGGACATTTCTTTGGATCTAGGATTTTTTTGGTATTTTTAACATCGATTTTGAAATTTGACTTATGACCGGCTAATTCTTAACAATCCACGTAAGTGCGACGCTGTACAAATCCGAAATAAGCAACAGACAGCACCTACAAATTAACTGAAAATTCAGACATACACAGACACTGGACCAGGAATTGTGACAGATATCACTTACCGATTGCACGAACTAAGACAGGACAATCAAGGATATTGAACAATGGACTGAAACTTTACAATGAACTACCAAAAGACACAAGGAATCTCACTACAACTCAATATAAAAAATATCTGAAACAATACATAATTAATAGTAAGATCTAAAAATGTAACCATATGACCCAATTGGGTTTTTTAAAAAATAAATTAAATAAAAAAATTAAAAAAAGACGATTATTACCAATAATCTCTTTGTTAAGCCCGATGGGTAGAGTTATTGCCGTCTCGAAAATGACATTATAACGTTCAGATGGCATTGGTAGAGTCCATTAATTTCAGGGAGATTATTTGCAATAGTGTGAGTGACAGTGGGTTTACAAAAACAAAAAAAAAACTAAACGCTGCTTTTATTTTATTTTTCATGAATAGAAATAACAAAAAAAAATCATATTATGGTATATTCAAACATTGAAATAATCCAAATATTTTTTGAAGCAAAATTCTATCAGCTTCACAAAAATAAAATCATTAAATTTTTAATGTTATTTAAAAAAAAAACAATTAAGGGTGTGACTAATATTCGTAATAATACTGTTAAATGTTGGCGATGAGGTTCGCAACCTTTCACACCGCGTCTCCCGCAGGGCGAAAAGAGAAGGATGGAGTGCCACATCGGTTAAAGTGTGGCAGTCCATTCTTTCTGCCTACCCCTTCAGGGAGACGGCGTGATGGTTAGTTAGTTAGTTATTAATACTGTAAAATGTAAAAATTTAAAGGAATCATTTTTTTTTAATTTAACATATCCTTCCTCTATTAAAAATGATTTATTTTCCGAAGATAGTAGTAATTTTAAAAGCTAATGCTGTACACTCCGCCTACTTAGACCCTGGAACCAAACAGATAGCGTTCTATCACCAATTTAGGAGATATTACTTTCACTATTGCAGATAATCTGCCTGAAGTGAATAAACTATATTACTTACTATCGGGTTAAATATTATAATGGCTTCAGACAGCGGCGGTGCGTGTTCGCGGACGAGAGGAAACTTTTGACGGACACCATCTACACCTACTCGGCCTGCACCCGCCAGTGCCGCATGCAACTGGCACGACAGTACTGCGGTTGCGTGCCACACTTCTATCCAAAAATCGGTAAATCACAACATAACTAAAAAAATGTGGGAAGCAACGGCATCCCAAGAACCAACAAAAATGTTACACGTTGCTGCAAACCAATCCCTATGATTTGAAACTTAGGCTAAGAGAAATGCATTGCCTATATGTGTCAATAGATATCATAACATTAATTCGATTATGTTTGCAGATAAATTCCGCTACTGTAATCTGCGTGAGCTTCGGTGTCTGGCGGAGTATGCAGAGAAGATCACCAACATAGACCGCTGCGATTGTGACCTCGGCTGTGCCAATACAGTCTACGAGGTGGAGAAACTTACTGAACAAGAGTACGGTCATTTAAAAAACTTTTCACATTCATTTTAAATGTATTAAAACCAAAAAGCATACATTAACACAAATGTAAATGTATAGGTGTCCCAAAATAAAAGCAAGATTTGAATTAAATAGAAAACACAGTTTTTAGTCTTTAGATTGTTTTTTTATTGAATCATATAAAGTACATAGTATAGGGCTATTTATGAAATAACACATCGGGCAATTGACCTCCACGGCTTTGCTGGCGCATACGCCCTCTTTTGTCGATTATTTTCAAGACCATTTTGCATAAATGTGGCTGAATTTCGTTGATGCAGTGTATATTTTCCTCTTGTAATGGACGGATGTTTGTGGGCTTGTTGACATAGAACTTCGATTTCAAATAACCCCATAAAAAGAAATCTAATGGTGTTAAATCACACGATCTAGGGGCCAATTCTGATCACCGAAACGAGAGAGTACAGACAAACGGATTTTCATCATCTCTCTCACACACTTCTTCGATATTGACATTTGAACGGCTTGTTTTTGAACGACCAGTGCTTTTAGCGTCTCCGACTGATCCAGTCTCCCTGAATTTTTTAATCAGTTGACGAAGTTAAAACACTATTCCGATCATATTTTGTATGAAACATTCGAACTGCGGCCGCCAAAATTTCATTATTTCTGAGATATTGTATGTAAATTCAAATCTTGCTTAAATTTAAAGACATATACGACGGGAGTCATTTTTGACGTAACTAACCATCACGCCGTTTCCCTGGAGGGGTAGGGAGAGTGGATGGACCGCTACGTTGTTCTACGAGTATCTTGACATAATTCTAACGCTTCTTCTATAACTGTATTCACATAATGTGAGAGACGCGTGCTCATTATATCTTATTTCAATTTAGTGACTCTTTCTTAATTTTATTTATAATGGATTCACATGCCTTTCGTTCTTTTCATATTTCTTCGCCCAGTATTCGTACATTGTTTTCCGCACATTCTCCTTTTGTAATTAAGGATATTGCTAGTGTCTTACTAAACAAATCATAAATATAATAATTACGAATTTCGGTTAATTCCAGTTCAAGCGGTGGTCCTGATACCTACCTGCCATTGGAGTCAGAGTTCGTTTCTTGGCCTATGGTTCGATATAAAAGAGAAGTGCTTTTTGGTTGGGTGGATCTATTAGGTAAGCACGGTATTTTTATAAAATTTTTGACGGGGGCTTGGAATTTAAAAAAAAGCAAAGCACGTGCTTAAGGAAAGGGGGGCAAAATATATTTTTTATTGCTGAATTTAAAATTTAAATTACAATATGATGATTCAAGTTCTATTTATAATGTTCTTGTGTCATCGTGTGTATACATTATTATGGATACAGGATAAAAATGTTAATTTGACGTCGTCCTTTTCAATGTTCAGTTGTGTTTCGGTTTTGGATCTGTTGACAAGTATTTATTTTGCTATTGCTTGGTAGACATTTGAAGCACATTTCCAAAATAAATTTCTTTGCACTTATTTCAATTGGAACGTTTTATGTAGGATAACTAATATTTACGAAATTACATGATATACGAATTTCGTCTAAAAAGTAATGCAACGTACAAGTGTAAGGGGGCAACAAAATAAGCGAGTTCTTAATGCATCTAAAGGTCTTAATCCGGCCCTGACTAATAAAAAATTGTATTGATTACTTACTTAGTACTTAATGTACTATGTATGTAAGTATGTAAAAATACTCTCATTATGATATACACTTATATAACTCTTATAGTTACAATAACGGACTTCATAGTAAAAAATCAATACGAATGAAAACCTTTTTAAAGGTTTTGTTACAATATATTTTATAGAAATGACATGTTTCGGATTTTGACTTTGATAATGACTTTACAAAGCGAAACATGCCATTCTTAAAAATATATTAAAACTTCATGAAAACGGGCGTTTTCATTTGTAATAATAATTAAAATAAATTATTTTTAAGAAATTATTCCACGTTTGTCTTTATTTCAACAGGGACTGGTTTCGCTAGACTCGTTTGCATTGACAGACTGGTCTGTCGATGTGAAAGTAGTTCTTAAAAAACATCGTTTTATTGAATTATTATTCATTTTAATGAACTTCTATCAAGAGATTTCAGTAAAGACAATGTTTTTATTAACAATATATATAAAAATATACCAAATAGAAAAATGTATTTTGAGATAAATGACACAGATGGTGTCTTCGATTAAACACAATATCAGATGAATCGGTAACTTATCACTCATCAGCATTTTTGTACAATGTTTTAGTATCGTTTGGCGGTATTGCCGGGCTGTTTCTGGGCTTTTCGCTCCTGTCCGGCGTGGAGATTGTGTACTACTTCACGATGCGCGCGTGGTGCATGCTGCACTCGGACCAAGAGGAATTGCAGCGTCTGCGCCGGCAGTACTCCATGCGCGCGACTCCACCTTACGATCTGGCGCTGCGGCCCTGGAGGGCGCCGCCCTCCGCCTCCCTGCGGGGGCCCCGCGCCGTGCTGACCGAAGCGCTAGGCCCGCGGGGCCCCCGTGACTCGCCCGTATCCCGCGGCCATCCAGGACCTGTTACGCTGGTACGCCCGGCTGAGCCGCCCAACTATTCTCCGCCGCCACTCTACTCTCAGACCTACTTGCCCTAAGCGAACTCATGCAACGACAACCATCAATTAACCCTTACCACTCCAATGTCGAGTGTGACTCGACAAAGAATTTCATACACCAACTCAACTCAACGCGTGGTTCTGTGATATGGAGTCCTCACGAGGCGAGATATTCCGTTGTGCTGGAGATGGTTCAGAAAAAAATCTGAGTTATCTCTACACGAGGGAGTATGGTAGTTGTCCGTGGCTCTATCCCACGGTATTTCTTTTGGGAATGCTCGGAACCAATTTTCTACATCTACGAAGAGATGGGCATCTCATAACCCATTTCTTTAGATTAATCAGAGGATATTTCGATAACTCGGCCGTACTGGAGGGTGTTGGTCTTTTGTCCCTGATAGATATCTCCGACAGCTAGAGGACAGATTGTTTTACCTATCGGCCGCCAGAACTAATCTACCTCTGGTGACGCCAGTGGAAAGAGCAATAAGTCTGCTGATCGCTGTATCCTCGGAGATCGACGTATTTTATATAAGTAAAGACGTTCAGGGGACCAAAACTCCAGACTTTAGAAAGTATCTTGTCATTCTCTAATGTCGAACCTTCTCTAATGCGTTCCTGGTATTATGTTATGGTGTATCTGTATAATATTTTACCTGTACTCAATAGATCCCTTAAACATTTATGCTGTTTGTAATGTCATTTGAGTAAATAAACTGATTTGATTTGATTTGACTCGACATATTACGACGTCATTTTCAAAATCAATAAAAGTATACACACCGTTTACAAGTTCAATACTACTTTTAATTGAGACTCCCTTATATACGAGTAGTATGGAAGAGCTGAAAGGGTTGGATGTAGGTGCCAAAATGAGCGGAGTGTCAGTAAGCTGTCTCTTGTATGCGGATGGCGCTGTCCTACTTGCAGACAACGAGCATGAACTACAAGTCCTGGTGAATATTATGTATGAGGTATGCATGCGAAATGATCTGATGATGAATGTAAATAAGTGCAAGTCCCATTTTTGAAAAGAAGAAACCATGATAGTCTGCAACATTAGCGTGAATGGTGAAAATTTGGAGCAAGTAGATGAGTTCGTGTATTTGGGTAGTATGTTTACAAAAGATGGGCAAGTGGAGAGGGATATTGAAAGAAGGGTTGGGGCAGGCAACAAAGTGAATGGGGCACTTAAAGTTGTCATCGCAAACAAAAACATGTCCAAAAAAGCTAAAATGGCAGTTTACAATGATGTTCTTATACCGACCCTTATGTATGGAAGCGAAGCATGGAACTGACAAAATAAGGTATAATAAATGCAGTAGAAATGAGATCTCTTAGACGAATGTGTCGATACTCTGTGTATGATAGAGTGTCGAATGAAAATATAAGAAGTAAATGCGGTGCGAATGATGGTGTTATGAACAAAATAATTAAAGGATCATTAAGATGGTTTGGACACAGAAAATAATGAATGATGAAGAAAGAATGGTAAAAAAAGTATATGTTAACGATATAAATGGAACTAGAAATAAAGTAATACCGAGGAAAACGTGGCACGATCAAATAAATCAAATATTGAATGTCGGCCACGTGAGGAGTCAGATAAATCGACGCGCGTGCATAACACGATGTATGAATGTTGAGGAAGCGAGAGAAATATAACGGGAAAGAAAAGTTGGCAGTCCATTCTTTCTGCCTACCCCTTCGGGGAGACGGCGTGATGGTTTGTTTGTTAGTTAGTTAGAATGAAATGAGTAAGTAGGTATGTTTGTATCTAAAAATATTGAAGATGTCAAAAAATAATTAAAAAGGCAAGTTTTCTCTATCGGAACTTCTCTTAAGAATCTTGCAGTCATAATACGAGACATAGCAAAGTTTCATGTAATTTTCATAAATGGCCTTTAATTTGTGAATTATCAAAACATTTTTTTATAATAACTAATAACATAGTGACGCATCGTATTATAAAAATGTAATGTTATTCTAAAAATAATAAAAAAGAATTGGTCTAAGCTGGGCAGCTTTCGGAAACATGGGTTCGGAAACTTAAAAACCGGAAAATACCGATCAACCTGAAACGAAAAGTATATGAAGCCTGCGTTCTGCCAGTTTTTACTTATGGTCTTGAAACTGTAATATTGTCCAAACAATTTTTCGCCCTTGGCATTTTCAAAATGTTTTGAAAATGCCTTAGAAGGGCGAAACATATCATACATAAATATAATAATAAAACTCCTTGAAAACTATCGTTTTTTGTACATATTAATAATTTAATATGGAGTTTTACATCATTGTTCAACAAACAATAAATATGAGATTTTATGCTTTTGGGATTATAATTTTAAATTTGAAACGAAGTATATTGTTTTACAAAAAACATTTTATTATTCTAATGTCTTATATATAATATAATAATTACAGTACATTTTTTTATATATAATATAACGAATGAATGTTCATTCACAGGAGCAATACAACAAAATAATTCTAAATAATTACGTTTTCCAATTAAGGGAAAATTAATTATATTGAGTAGGTACAAGGAAATATTTATATTTTATAGTTTAATATTATTTTTTATTTACAATCAATGCAAATATATAAACACTACAAAAAATGGTACTCACTAAAATAAGGCAAATGTGTACTCAATCAATGTACTCAATTTAGATTCTCAACATATCTCATCTCGACGATTCATCTTTGCATGCAAGATGCACTAATCGATGGTAATTATTTCTGTCGAGGAATTTCTTCAAAAAAATAAGGGGCCGATCGATTTGTATTTATATATTGTATATCCGTGATCAAAGTATCTTGGAATACTTGAAATAAAATAAAATTATGATCAATATGCTATCGAAAATATATTTCTTATCAAAAGCTAGCTGGTTTTATTAGGTCTATAAAAACATCAATACATAAAAAAATCTACATAAACCTATAAATATATATTTTTGTCAACATAAGAAAATATCGATATAACAAAACATTGATCATTAATGGACAAGGGATCTAGATTCCAGACGACCTTTCGTTTGTCGCCGAATAGGCTAAACGATCGTTAATCGTTCTAAATTCTATTTTCAAATTGGAATCAATCGATTATTATGATAATCGAATAAATTCGATTTGGCATCACCACCCGCGGCGCACGGCGCGCGGCACGCGCCCGGCCGGGCCGGGGGACAGTCAGGAGGGGACAGTCAGGCCGGAGGGGCGGCGGTCAGTGGTCCGTGGCGTTGGGGTTGGTGTAGCTGAAGCCGCGGAACTGCGCCTGGTCCATGCTGCGGAGGATGTTGTTCTCCACCGGCGTGAGCCGCGCGCGCTCGCCCGTGAAGGCCTTGTCGAAGTACTGCGTGTCCAGCGGGTGCCTCTGAAAATTTCACACAAACTTTTTTATAACACGGTTTATGGTTCAATACAAAATTTAAAACAAATAATAAAAACTCAATGAACAGACTGGAAGCATTTGAAATGCGAACGCTCAGAATTCCCTGGACAGACATGGTTACCAATACTGAAATCCTGAGGCGAGCTAGAGTTGACAGGGAACTGTTATCAACTATCAAGGTTCGGAAAATTTCACATCTGGGTCATATACTGCGTGGGGAAAATTACCACCTTCTCCAACTGATATTGGAGGGGAAAGTTGAGGGACGCCGAGGGCCCGGTAGGAGACAAATGTCCTGGCTACGAAACGTGAGGGAGTGGACCAGCATCCGAAGTGTTAAGGAGCTGTTCCGAGCGGCGCAGGACAGGGACAGGTTCGCCGAGGTCAACGTTGGGGGGAGCCGACAGGGCACTTGAAGAAGAAGAATAATAAGAACTAGTTGCAACCCGTGAAATATTCAAAGAAGCAAAAGTGTTAGGGGTGTCAGATTGGAAAGTCGAAGCGGAAGACATGAGGAATTTTGAGGCGACGAATATTGCAGGCTAAGATTCGATATGGGTTGTAGGACCATCGAAGAAGAAGAAAAATTTTCTACCCTTTAAATGTATCAACGTAATCAGTAATAACTTTTAACTTTTAATGTAATTCATTTTTTTCACACACGTTAAAAATTTCACAATTAACAACTTCAAATTGTTATTTTGTTTTCTATACTACTGTCACACAACAATAATCAGAATAAATTTCAAAATAATTCATAACGTTCTCGGGCACGCACTTTGAGTGTATTTCGAATTACTTTCGGAGAGAATCGAAGTATTCCTCTCTCGTTCAGTATTCCTCTCTCGCAGTATTCAAAATATGATACTTTTCTTCATGACATTCGGATTTTTGCCTATTTATATTTTGATGCTGGATAAAGTTAGAAATAAGCACATTAGAGGTAGCCTAAAAGTCGCTCCCAAAGCGGAAAAAAACTAGGGAGCGTCGTCTGCGGTGGTACGGCCATGTAAGCAGTAGGGACAATGAATACATTGTTCACAAGACCCTGCAACTGGAAGACGGAAGGACGGGACCAGGTCGGCCTCCTGCAACGTGAATCTCCACAGTTAGGATTCACATGTATTAATTGCTTAATTAAGATAGACACGCAACTCTTTCATTTGAAATATTTGCTTGCCATAGACAATATATTGCAACTTGTGAGTGGTACTTACCACTTGAGGGCGGAATGGCGGTTGTAGCTGGCGCCGTTCGAGCTTGTCCCAATGTAGGGGGCGGAAGAAGGCTTGCTCGCAGATGTCTCCGTGCACACACTCGCTGCCCCCCAAGCGGCTGCTCGCCGTCTTGTCCAATAGCTGACACCAACAAACATTTAAAATTCGACTAACATACATTCACATATTTTTTTAGTATTTTGTTAAATCGCTCTTTACATCATTACAGCGCAAACCTAATCGATATAAAATGTATAGCTATCATACTGATTCTCATGAAATGTGATAGGTAGCCAATATATTGCAATTTTATTGTCACGTGAATTCTACACTAGACCGAAGACAGTATGATCAAACCCGGGACCTTCGGTGTGACAGTAATAGAACTTGCCACTCAGCCACGAAGGTCGTCGATATGTATGTGAACTGTTAGAATAAAAGTAAATTCGTTCCAAAAATTATTTGTGAAATATTATATATAAATATTATATAATAGAAACCGGTCAGCATCTTTTAAGCTTAATTAAATTAATTTTTAAAATCAGTACCTATTTTCATTATTTACAATGAACTTTTACCGTGAAATTTAAAAGCACCAAATTAATATATTTTTTTGCAAGAGTAAATGTAGTATAAATGAGATCTCTTAGACGAATGTGCGGAAAATCTGTATACGATAGTGTCGATTGAAAATATAAGTAGTGATTGCAAGGTGAATAAAGTGAATAAAATAAGAAAAGGAACATTAAGATGGTTTGGACACACGGAAAGAATAAGTTAAGAAAGATGGATAAAAAAGTATATGCAAATGGAACTAGAAAAAGAGGAAGACCGGGGAAAACGTAGTACGATAAAATAAATAAATAAATAATTTCGGCCACGAGAGGACTCGGAGGAGCGACGTATGTGCATGATACGATGTATGAATGTTGAGAAAGCGAGAGAAATATGCCAGAAAAGAAATGTGTAGCGATCCTTTTTCTGATTTATAATAGTTAGTAATAATATTTTCTTCTTACAAAACAATTTATTTTTGTTATGTTAAAAATGGTTTCGAAAATAAGTATATAAACAGCTAATAAATCTTTACTTTTACCAAATCTAATGATTTAAAACAAAAAAGAAATGTAATAAATAATTTTTGATATTTTAAATTTCGGAAATACTTTCACGAATAATTTAAAATCAAAATATAAGTTGTATCTCAATGCGTGAGGGTGTAGATTGATTTAATGAAACGAATAACGAAATTTTTAGTTATAACTTCGGTTACTCACCATATTTAAAATTTGCAAAGCTTCTTGAGAAAGGAAGCGAGGGTAGCTGGGAAGCTCGTTGCAGATGGACCAGAACAGTTCATCCTCATCACATCCGCTGAATGGACTCTGGCCGATGAGCATCTCGTACAGCAAGACGCCGAAGGACCACCAGTCCACCGCTTGGTTGTACTTTTGCCCTTTGATTATCTGAATGAAAAAAAGACGTTTCAAACAATTATAGAGAATAAACCAATCTAGAATATTGCAAAGTGCATAGTTGTAAGCTTTAAAAAAGCTTTTTTTTATATGGATACAAAAAAATTTAATTCCGAAAACACGATGCATATAGTAACCTTGAATCACGACCCTCGATGAAGAGGCGTCATAATTAATACGAATAAAAACGTAATTTCAAACTAATGTGCAAAGCAACGGGAAACTACACCACATTAAAGGCCCAAATGCATCCCAAGGACCAGCAAAAATGTTACGCTTTGCTGCAAACCAATCGCAGGATTGAAAACTAGCGAAGAAAAATTCCTATGTTTTCTAGAAATTGTATTATATTTTATGTAATGACATGTTAAGCCTTCATTCGCATAAAATATAAATTAAGCTTCTGGAAAACAGACGTTTTCATTTGTACATGTTGTTCAATAAACAATAAATAATGGTAGAGTCATTAGAGGTACGAGATATGACGTATTTAAAATTGTATTCCAGTATTCCTATTCAAAATTTAAAAAGTGCTTGTTTAAAAAAAATATGCTTATTTATGCTAACTATCTAACTAACCAACACGCCGTCACCCCGAAGGGGTAGGCAGAATAGACCGCCACACTGTTCGATCCTGACATTCATCTCTCGCTTCCTCTACTTTCATAAATCGTGTCATGCACGCACGTCGATTTCTGACACTCCTCACGTGACCGACATTTAATATTTGGTTTATTTGATCGTGCCAAGTTTTTTTCGGTCTTCCTATATTTCTAGCTCCGATCACGTCGTTCACATATACCTTTTCACCATTCTGTCTCACTCATTCGTTCCATGTGTCCAAACAATCTTAACCACCCTTTCATTATTTTGTTTATAACACTTTCATCGCACCGCATTCACTTCTTATATTTGCATTTGACACTATCATATTTTACCACAAATTCATCTCATTTTTTCTACTTTCATTCATCTTCTACCAGTTCCATGCTTCACTTCCATACACTTGGGTTGGCACCAGAACACCATTGTGCCACCATTGTCTTAATTTCGGGAATTAGAAATACCTATTAAACACGAAAGTCCGGCTGACAACATGTGCACCATCGAAAAGAACTAAATTGTGTGTTATTTTATTTTATTTCATATCGTTGTAACGTCATTTCAGATTTATTTTGTTGATATTTAGTTACTAAGTGTTCGCGGGAGATGCCTCTTGGTGGCGACGAGGTCCGCAACGCATCACACCGCGTGTCCTGCGGGGACAAAGAGAGAAAGATGGAGTGCCGCATCGGTTAAAGTGGGCCAGTCTATTATATCTGTCTACCTCTTCGGGAAGACGGCATGATGTTTAATTAATTAGTTATAGAATTAGTATTTTCGACACTTGATCAAACGAAATGTGCGAATATTAGACAAAAAATTATCGATAAAAATGGTGTTCGATATTGTAAGTTTTATTTATTTTCTTAGCTCTTCCTCTAGCTTCAAGTGAGACTAATTTGAAGAAAATATGCCGCTTACTTAAAGAGAAAAAAAAAAAAAGATCAGTTTTTAAATTTAAAAAAAAATAAAGCGCCCCTATTTTTCCAAATAAAAAATCGCATTTTTATCGTATTTTTTTTGTCTAATATTCGCACATTTCGTTCGATCAAGTGTCGAAAATACACATTGCATATTATAGTTCGAAATACCTAATTTTTATAAATAACGCATAGTCAATTATCAATACATTTTATTTCTCTTTATACTTATGTATGCTCGTTTTGATTCGAAATGTTCGAAGTTGGAATCTACTTTAAAAAATCGCCGAGGTAATAATAAACACAGAAAGCATACCCGCGGAGGCAGAAAACAGATTTTCCTCAGAATTGAACAATAAGCGAAAACGTGAAACAGAAAATAAACAGTTACCTCATAGTATAATAAAGTAAGTTAATGCGCGCAGTTGTTGATGGGTAGCCAAGTCCGGGCTATAATAAGAAGCGGGGAAGGGGGGGGTATAGGAGGGGGAGCTCACCTCGGGAGCCATGTAGTCCGGCGTTCCGCAGAAGGTGTCTGCCGTCTTGTCCAGGTAGATCTGCAGCTTGCACATGCCGAAGTCCGCGATCCTCACGTGTCCCTCGAAGTCCAGCAGGATATTGTCCAACTTCAGGTCTCTGCGGAATATTTTTATTATTATTATTTTCATATACGTATGGAGAGATGGTTGGACATCATCATCCCAGGACAGCCCACCGTCACAAACAGGTCATACGACCTAAACTAAGAGGAAGAAAAATAAGATACTTCAACATTATTACTGTTAAAATTTAAAACACTGTTATAATATCACAATTTCTTTTTTTTCACTGAGAGTGTCGCGACAGCTGTTTCGACAATCGATGTTGGCATTATCAAGTGTTTGAATAAACTCTTTAACAACAACTCAGGTGTTACAATAAACTCTTTAACAGTTGGCAGATGTTGGCATCATCAGGTGTTACAATATTTTTTCTGATGATGCCAAAACCGGTTGGCGAAACAGCTGTTGCGAAAAAAAATTGTGATGCCATAACGGCGTTTAAATTTGAACAGTTAATAATGTTAAGTTATCATAGTGTTTCAGCCAAAACAAATGATAAAGTCTCAACGCTTACGTTGGGTCGGTCATGTAAAATAAATGTCAGAGGGTAGAGCGCCGAAGATTATGTCCATATGGGTGCTGCGCGAAAAAAGACCAAGAGGCAGACCAAGAAAAATATGGACGAACTGCGTGGAAGAGAACTGGGATAATCTGTAAGGATCTGGAGAACGGAGAAAGATGGCCAGGGACAGGAGCCAGTGGAGGACCGTTGTGGAAGAGGCCAAATCCCAGGATGTAGCGTGAAGAAAAAGAAGAAGAATCAATTATCAACTAATCAAATTTGTCATTTGAGCTACGAAAAATAAAATTCTTTTATAGCACTATAACTCACAATTTGTAGAACAGAAAGAAAAAATCGCGATAAAATCCAGATTATTTTATTAATTTTGTTCAATTGCAGATCAATGATTAATCACAAAGAACCTATATTTTCCCCATTTTATACTTTGTTTTTACACAACTTTATTTTGTTTTATCGAACACTTCGTTTTGTTTTTACGCCACTTTATTTTGTTTTATCGTAGCCCTTAATTTTGTTGATACACCACTTTATTTTGTTTTATCGAGCCCTCCATTTTGTTTTCACACCACTTTATTTTGTTTTATTGAGCCCTCCATTTTGTTTTTACACCACTTTATTTTGTTTTATCGAACCCTTCAATTTATTTTTACACCACTTTATTTGTTTTTGTAATGAAGCTCCGGCGGAAGTAAAACCGGTTGGTTCGATAAAGTATAAAGTATATAGTGTTGTAAAAAGTCAAAAGTATAAAAGTGTTCTAAAATATATTTTATAGTGCCACACCACAAATAAAATGCTTCATATAAAATTAGATTTTACTCTTTAAAAACATTTTTTGAGAGGTTTGTGTGCGTATCCAGTCATGTAAATACGTAGAACTTGATTTATATTGGATAATACATATATTGAAAAGGGGGAACTACTCTGGATATCATTTCCCAGGTCATGTTGGGGAGACCTGACAATGACACCGAGAGAAAAAGTAATATATTGAAACTTTTAAGACACGGGGCAAAAATTCAATTTAAATCAATCATTATTGAATTTATCGAATATTATTTATACGACGCAAAATGCAATTTCGTTGAGTAAACATAATACGAATTTGTATGTGTCATGACCAGGTAATGAAATACTGGGCTACTAATAATGATCCACATTATTTAGATTCAGGGCAGACAGGTAACTAAAGACACTTCTATTTGGCAAGCTAATGTCCAAGACGAGTCCCGTAATCTTGATGATAATTTGTCCACTGCGCAAAAAATCTAATTCTTTTGGATCAGTCATCACTCTAAATAAGAGAATTTATAATATCGTCAGAGGTAAGTGGCGGCCGGCCAAGGCGAAGGAAGACCACAGCGTTTATAACATAATTCCTCTAACGCACTCTCCAGGATAGTCCAAGTTTCGCACAGAATGAGGGAGAAGGTATTCTTGCGCCCACACTTTGGAACATTTCATTTTCCAGACCAACTACGGCTCTTGGAGACGTTACAAAAATATCCAAAGTATTTTAGTTTGAAAGACAGGGTATCTAATACCGCTCAGAACATGGGGTACCTGTATACGATGCCCTTCTTGTGCAGGAATTTGAGGCCAGAGACAATTTCTGCTGCGTAGAAGCGAGCGCGCGCCTCGGGGAAGCGGCCGCTCTGTTGAATGTGGAACATCAGGTCACCGCCGTTTAGGTACTCCATCACGAAGAATAAGTGCGACTGAAAGCAAAGTTTCATCATGTGATACACATATTATAATAACTACATTTGAAGTTATTGTAGATCCAAATTATAATATAAATAATGTGACCTCGGTGGCCCAAACATATAAAAAAAAATATATTTTTAAATGAAATTTCTTGGTAGAAGTTCATTTTAAATAATGAAAAAAAAATAAAAAAAAATTGATATAAAATGTCTTTATTATAAAATTACATGTTTAACGGGCTTCCACTTGTGTTTAACGTCGACCGGTTTCGGCAGCTTGAAGCAATCACCCAGAAGATGGCAGCAAGCTGCCGAAACCGATTAACGTTGTGGAACAACAACAAACCAACAACAACGAAACAAGTGGAAGCCCACTAAATATGTAATAATAAAGAATTTTTGTATAATTTTTTATTTATTTGCATTTTTTAGTGCTAGTTTTATTTTTCGATTAAATATAGAAGTACGAGTACCTACCTACCCTACTATGTATATATTAAATAATAAAATATTTTAAACAATTGTTGGAGTAGAGAACTTAAAGTCATTTTAAATAAGAAAAAACTTAATAAAATACATAAAACTAATGAATTCATGGTAAATCATATTAACATAATAAATACATTAGGTGTTCTATTTAATTAACAATTCTATTTAAAGAAATTAAAATTATACTGTGTAATATAGGCGTCAAATAATAGTATGATAAAAAAAATTATAAATAAAATACGTGAAGCGTAATCGGGTGGTGGTCTAGGGGATAGAACGCTTGGCTCCTGACCCAGGGGACTTGGGTTCAAGCCTAAACAAGACCAGATTCCTTCTTCATAATAATGAGCTATTTTGTGCTCACATCGAAGATTGTAAAAATAAATTCCAATATATCATTGATTTAAATCCTTGGTATTTAGTCTTTTTAAAAAAGATCGAGAGATCGGGAGGGAAAGAAACGAACAAAGATTTTCTCGATTTGAAACAAAAATGTGTAAAGCCGCAGCGGCCGTCCTATATCGAGTCGTCCCTCGGGTATTGTTGGATGCATTTAATCACTCTGAATAAACTTAGGTATTTCCAAATTAATGTCACAACGGATAAAATCAGTGTTTAGACATTAGTTCACCTTGGCTCCGATACGTGAAGCGCGAAGATCGACTCTCGGTACGTATTCCTAGGAATTATTACTTATTTCTCTTCGTAATCAGCACACCTGAGTGTTAAAAATTATAATACGTATATTCTATTTTATAAAATCATACATTAATCTACATCATTTGGTTTGTTTTTTCTTTGTCTCTTGCTATTGTCTTAGTATATCTTGTCTTATTATGCCTATTGGAATTGAATTGTGAATTGTTTTTTCTTCATGTAATGCTATTGGATCGTTTTATCTGATTTGTATATCTCTTTTTTATGATACTTGGTTTGTTTGTTTGTTTCTTCTTTGTCTCTTGCTACTGCCTTAATATACCTTGTCTTATTATACCTATTTGAATTGAATTGTAAATTATTTTTTCTTCATGTAATGCTATTGGATCGTTTTATCTGATTTGTATATCTCTTTTTTATGATACTTGGTTTGTTTGTTTGTTTCTTATTTGTCTCTTGCTACTGCCTTAATATACCTTGTCTTATTATACCTATTTGAATTGAATTGTAAATTATTTTTTCTTCATGTAATGCTATTGGATCGTTTTATCTGATTTGTATATCTCTTTTTTATGATACTTGGTTTGTTTGTTTGTTTCTTCTTTGTCTCTTGCTACTGCCTTAATATACCTTGTCTTATTATACCTATTTGAATTGAATTGTAAATTATTTTTTCTTCATGTAATGCTATTGGATCGTTTTATCTGATTTGTATATCTCTTTTTTATGATACTTGGTTTGTTTGTTTGTTTCTTCTTTGTCTCTTGCTACTGCCTTAATATACCTTGTCTTATTATACCTATTTGAATTGAATTGTAAATTATTTTTTCTTCATGTAATGCTATTGGATCGTTTTATCTGATTTGTATATCTCTTTTTTATGATACTTGGTTTGTTTGTTTGTTTCTTATTTGTCTCTTGCTACTGCCTTAATATA
This sequence comes from Lepidostoma basale, assembly GCA_022606425.2. Taxonomy (NCBI): domain Eukaryota; kingdom Metazoa; phylum Arthropoda; class Insecta; order Trichoptera; family Lepidostomatidae; genus Lepidostoma; species Lepidostoma basale. The sequence continues at coordinate 3,326,647 of JAHDVF020000010.1, forward strand.
CCTTGTCTTATTATACCTATTTGAATTGAATTGTAAATTATTTTTTCTTCATGTAATGCTATTGGATCGTTTTATCTGATTTGTATATCTCTTTTTTATGATACTTGGTTTGTTTGTTTGTTTCTTCTTTGTCTCTTGCTACTGCCTTAATATACCTTGTCTTATTATACCTATTTGAATTGAATTGTGAATTATTTTTTCTTCATGTAATGCTATTGGATCGTTTTATCTGATTTGTATATCTCTTTTTTATGATACTTGGTTTGTTTGTTTGTTTCTTCTTTGTCTCTTGCTACTGCCTTAATATACCTTGTCTTATTATACCTATTTGAATTGAATTGTGAATTATTTTTCTTCATGTAATACTATTGGATCGTTTTATCTGATTTGTATAGCTCTTTTTATATCATACTTGGTTTGTTTGTTTCTTTTTTCTTTGTCTCATGCTTTTGTCTTATTATAACTGATTTGTATATTTGTTCTTTGTCCTTTGACATTGCCTTGTTTAACTAAATTTGAATATATCTTTATCTTCAATTGATAAAGATACATTCAAATTTTTGCCTGACGGTTCTTTACACCAAGGAGTGGTACAAGATACTTCCAATGTCATGTACTTGGTGTGCACATCTAATAGAGGCATCTAATCTGTTTTCATATATATTTTTTTATTAGTTATCACTACTGTATATAGATGTTTTGTTTGTCTACCAACAATAAATAAATTACTTTCACGCAAAATTATCATCAAAATTTTAGAATTTCAAATAAATTAAGCAGGACGAACACCACGATTACGAAAAATGCGCTTAGACTGATAGAAATGAAGACAAGAAGCTTATATAGTTAGACACTGCATGACCGAATTGGAAACACGAGAATAAGATAAAAGAAATACGAGGTTGAAGATGTCGTTAGGTGGGGAGGCAACGTAGACGACATTGGTGTGTACATGCGAGAAGAATGGATTCATCTATACTCCCTCAGATTGTATTAACTAATCCCAAGGACAACCCCTGGCAGACCCCCAAAAATATTGATAGCTGTTAATCGTCATTGCAATAGGCCAATCCCTCTTATGAACCAGGTAACAAAAACGTACATTAAAAAGAAGAAGAATAATAACTTATTTGTTATTTGATTTTAAATAATATATTCACCTTGTACTGGTAACTAACTAACTAACTAACTAACCATCACGCCGTCTCCCCGAAGGGGTAGGCAGAAAGAATGGACTGCCACACTCTTCTTTCCTGATATATTTCTCTCACTTCCTCAACATTCATACATCGTGTCATGCACGCGTGTCGATTTCTCTGACTCCTCACATGGACGACATTCTGTATTTGATTTATTTGATCGTGCCACGTTTTCCTCGGTCTTCCTCTATTTCTGGTTCCATTTACATCATTAACATATAATTTTTTTACCATTCTTTATTTATTCATTATTTCCATATGTCCAAACCATCTTAATGATCCTTTCATTATTTTGTTCATGACACCATCATTCGCACCGCATTCACTTCTTATATTTTTATTCGACACTCTATCATACACAGAGTATCCACACATTCGTCTAAGAGATTTCCTTGTACTGGTAGTTCAAATAAATATAATGTTTTATAAAAAGCTCAATAAAAAGTCAATGATGATATACGGCTGAACGGAACTGTTTTCTCTGAAATTAAATTATTAATTATATATTGTCTGATCCCCGCAGAGATCAAACACATGGACCATAGAAAACCTGCGTCATAAATCCGTGACTTGCGTATTAGAGGGTAATCAAATAAATTTGATCATTAGCAGGTGGGAGTACTTATTGCGAGTTTGGTATAATATTTACAATATAAAAATTTTAATTTCTTTTCGCTGTCAAAATGAAAAAATTCAAATTCCAACTCTTGACAATAATGTCAGTAACATAAAATGTTAATTAAATTAAACAAATAAACCTACAATAAATTATATTTTATGTGTTAAATACTAAAAATATGTGAGTAATTTTTATTTACGTTTTTAATATGGTATTAGGTGTATAACTTTGCTTCCGCCGTTTTTCCCGAAATTCGAGGCTTTATCGTAAAAAACTGGTTATACATTTATGATTCAAAGTATTGTCCATCGCTGGCCACTACTTTCTCCCATCTTTCGGGCAGCATACGAATCCCGCGTTGAAAAAACTGGTCATCTTTTGAAGCAACCCACGAATCGATTCAATTTTTTACTTCTTCATAAGACCGGAAGTGCTGGTCAGCTAGGCCGTGTGCCATTGATCGAAACAAGTGATAGTCCGAGGGAGCAACGTCTGGAGAATACGGCGGGTGGGGTAGGACTTCCCATTTCAAAGTTTCCAAGTATGTCTTGACCACTTTCGCAACATGGGGTCGAGCATTGTCATGCTGTAAAATCACTTTATCATGTCTCTCGTTGTATTGCTATACTAAAACTACGTAATTCAAAATGCTCTATTCTGAGAAAATAGCGTTCTTCGTTTCGATGCAAAACCATTACCATGAGTACTATAATATAACTTGATTACTGAATTACTGTTAAAATTAATAACACTGTTTTAATATAATAATTTATTTTTATTCACTGAGAATGTCGCGACACCTGTTTCGCCAACCGATGTTGGCATCATCAGGTGTTACAATAAACTGTTCCGTCAACAATCAATTTATTGTAACACCTGATGATGCCAACATCGGTTGCCGAAAGAGCTGTCGCGACGTTCTCAGTAAATAAAAATAAATTGTGATATTATAACAGTGTTATAAATTTTAACAGTAATAATGTTGAAGGATCATAGTGTTTCGGCCAAAACAATGGACTATTTAGATTACTGAAATTATCTTTGTATTTGTATGGGAGAGTAGCTATGAATAAAACTCAATGCTATAGGTAACTTTAAGCGTTCTTTTTTTCATAAAAAATCTTATTTTATGTAATCTATTTAAACCGTTGGAAAAACGTCCCTTCAATGAGATTCCTTTTACGTAAATATAATAACTCAAAACCGTCAAATTTCGAGCTACATAGATTTGGTATTGTGCCCACGATATGTCATATCGGTCAATTTATATTATATAGGTACGAGTAATTCAATGTACCATTTATTATATAGAAACCTACACAAAAATATTTAAAATAAAACATTACTTTTCTAAATTAAAACAAATTGCAATAATCAAGATTTCTTTTTGTTTATTAAAAGTAACAATTTGAATTTTCAATTTATTTAATGGCTTTGAAATAAGTAAACATTTTAAATAATGAAAATAAAATACAAACTATAAAAAAACAATTATTTTATAATATGTATTTAGTTTTATTCTAGTCGATTTCAAGCTCTGACCGGTTTCGGCAGCTCGCTGACATATTCTGCTCTGGCCCAGAAAATAGCAGCGACCTGCCGAAACCGGCCGAAGCAAAAATCAAGATGAATAAAGCTTAAAGCTTACATAATACAAAGAAGATTTTTTATTAAACACAAATACTTTTATTGTTTACAATGAACTTCTACCAAGAAATTTCAAATAAAAATTAATATTTTTAAATAAACATTTATTGTTAAAAAGGGAAAAAAAAGAAACATTGTGGTTGATAATAAAAATAAAACCAAAAAAATTGTCCGCTTTAAAATCTGAGAATATGTTATAAGAATAACCTTCAAATGCGTAAATTGGACTTCCGAAATACTATACCAGAAAAACGCGCTTTTCTTGAAATCTAAACCTTTGCTCACTTCAAGGTTTCAATAATAAATGATTAGTGGATTTTAAATAGCTGCTCTAGCGCCAGAAATCTGATCCTTTAGCGACTGAACGATTTCTTGTCACAAACAATTAAGTATTTTTAAAAAGAAAACTACCAACATGGAATGCCGTGTATCAGATGTTTTTTTAATTGTAAAAAAAATATAATCTATTTTTCTGCCCGTCAAATTGACACGATTATTAATCATTCTAATAGTTGAACCACTGTGAAACAATCGTTATTTTTACATATATTATAACAAAATGGTGATTAGTGTACCCATGTAACAAAAGAGTATGAGAATAATTAAAACAAAATATGTTTCAATTGATTAATACGAATGAAAACGTCAGTTTTCTAGAAGATTAATTATATTTTATGGGAATGACATGTTTCGCCCTTCTAAGGCATTATCAAATGTCATTGTCAAATGACATTTGATAATGCCTTAGAACGGCGAAACATGTCATTCCAATAAAATATAATAAAACTTCTAGAAAACTGAGGTTTTCATTCGTATTAATTATTTAATATGGAGTTTTACATCATTGTTAAAAAAACAATAAATATGTTTCAATTGATTTCTAAGACTACCGTTAAATCATTTGTATTTTTTTTTAATATTTGTAATTTTTGTTTAAGCTTTCGAAGCCATATGTTCTTAAACGATAAAACATTGTTCTTAAATGTCAAGACTAACTATAAGGATTTGAATCAATGGCATTGAATTTATTTTATAAGCTTCAATATGAACAACAGTAATAACTCATTATTATAAGAAAGGAATCTGGTCGTGTTCAGGCTGGAACCGAAGTCCCCTGGATCAGGAGCCAAGCGTTCTATCTCCTAGACCACCACCCGAACTTCTCTATATATTTTTTATTGATTTCATATAATTTGTACACAAAATACGACAATAATATTAACGTGGTTCATACACCTTTCGTAATTAGGAATAGATGTCTATATTATTCATAAATTAAGTCAATTATTATTATTAAACTTGTCACTGGAGAGAACCCGGCGATTGATAAAATGGTTTCAATAAAATAATATAATATATTAAGGCAATTTTAATTTTAAATAAATTATTATGCCTTTCTATGACTAGAGATTGTGGATCGGTTTTCCGGTTATGAATTAAATTAATCATGGATTATTTAAAGTATTGAATAATGTTATTAAAAAGTACCTCTGTTTGGAAGGTGCAGAAGAGGTGACAGAGGTAGGGGTGCTTGGTGCCCAGCGCCAGCACCTTCCTCTCGATGAGCGTGCACTCCACATCATCATCTTCCAGCACTACGTCCTTCTTCAGGCACTTGATGGCGTAGTAGTATTCCGTGTTCTTCAGCTCAGCCAAGAGCACCTGTAGGAGTAATATATATAACCAAATATTTATTTTATAACAAATTTAAACAAAAAAATGCAATCTTGATAAATTCATACAAAAAATTGTATGTCATTGTGGTGGGTTTTTAAAGTTGCAACCATAAATTTGGATCGTTTTTCTCAACAAAGTTTCCCGTGACGCTTTATCGTGGAGATTTTCCTGAATTTGTTCCGGAAACCGATGAGACATAGTGACACATGGAATAGTAAGAAAAAATAACATTACAGACAGATTTTTTTATGTTATACATATCATATAACAAGCTACCATAAATATAATTATGTATGAAATAATATTACAACAGTAGACGCTCTCTTAACCGGCCTTGATGGATCCGACCCAGGGACGGATAACGAAAAAGCCGGTTAATGAGAAGGTAGTGCAAAACACATTTAAAAAAGCACTTTCACAAGGAAGGAAAAAAAACACAATTTTTTCAAAACAGAACTTTTTTTCTGTATTATAAACTCATACATTAAAAATTAACATTTCACAAACTGTAAAAAATGTGTACATGAAAAAGCCCCACATGACTCCAAATGTTTTTCAACTCATTTTTTTTTCTTTTTTCGACTCAAAGTAGGCTTAGAAGAGGCCCTTTAAAGCAGTGGAACGGTTAAATCGACGCCGGTTAAGAGAGCGTCTATTGTATATATTTTGTTTTACACCGCTTCATTTGTAATTTTAACACTACCAACCCGTTTCGCTCCAAGAGGAGCTTTACAGGAATGACAACAGAGGTTGAGTTATCCTAAAAAAAGTAATATTACCTAGGTGAGATTTGTATAAAAAAAAATTTAACGAATTTCTGCTTCATTTTGCTTACATTATACTATATTTAAAAATATGTATTTTATGCAAATTATTTTTCAGTTGAAGACATTTAATAAAAATAATACAACTGAAAACTGGCTGTTTTTTATCCCACTGAAGCTCTGCTTGGAACGAAACTGTTAAAAAAAAAACATATGTTTTCATTTATTTCTTAAAATGTCACATCACACATTGAGTGCTTAATACGAAAAAATTAATTAATTAATTTACTGGATTGCATCTAAAACTTATTCAACAAATTTTTAAAAAATGATTCTTCATTTGAAATCACTACGGAAGAGAAATACGAAGTCATTTGATCTTACGATTAATTTGATTTATTTCGTGGCGGAAAGATATATTGCAGTAACTGTGTGACCGCATCTCTATGGACATCTCGCGGGTAAGAATAAATTGCGTGCGTAATAGGTGTAACATTTACAAGTAAATATTTTTGGATTCCCATTTATCAGACCAGCCGGACCGGACGGGGGCTGGACCGAGGCGCCTCTCGCAGCGTGAAGATCATTAATGATAACCGCGCGGGGTGCGCCCGCCCGAGGACTATTTCTCATCTCCGCTCTTAACTCCGGATCTCGCGACAGCTCAAGGTAACAGCTTTCGCTAATCTGCGGTCATTGCTAATGTGTTTCCGTATAAATACGCAGTACGCACGTGCTCCAGTAGGTAACACTATGAATTATACCACTATTTATATTAACGCATAAATCATTTGACTTATCGTATCACAGATCAATCTGAATGTCATTCCGGTTAATTTAATGTCAGTCGTAAATTTACCTAGGTAAGATTTGTGTAAGTAGAAACAATTTTCTACTTTACTTAAAAATATTTATTTTCGGCAATCGTGGCAGAATGGCAACAATTACAACTGCCACATCGAAGGTAGTGGGTCAGATTTCCAGCAGTGTAAAAAAAATCACGCTGTCTTTAGTTGGTAGAACTAACGTGACAATAAAAATGACGATTGACTATCTACCTATCACATGTCATTAGAATCAATAGCTATTTGTATACAGTAATTGGGTTCAAATAACCTGTTGTATATAAAACATGTGGAAAGCTACAAAATTAAAGGCCCAAGTGGCATCCCAAGAACCAGTAATAGACTTTACTGCAAACCAATCCCTACAATTTAATTTTTGGATTCCCAGATAAGTGAAAATATATCTAACTGAAAATTATGCTATAACCGACACATATTTTAGCAATCTAGAGTGGAAATTCTTTCCACCTCACTTATCTATCTTATCTGGTATTCCTCACGCGATCTCTCAGCGTCTTGTCTGCTATCGACCGTACAAGTCCCTTTTTCGCTGTCTGTTCCATCTTACAATTTCCTCAACCTCACATATCTCTTTTATTCTGTTCGTTTCTCACGCGATCTGTCAGCCTCTTGCCTGCTATCGTCCTCAGTGTCTTCATCTCGGAAGTCCTCAAAACTTGTTTGTTCCTTACTGTGTCTGCTCTTGCTTCGACGGCATATGTTATTATTGGTCTTACGCATGCTTTATAGATTCTCATCTTACTCTTAATGGCCATGTCTTTGTTTTTCCATATTGTGGATTCCAGAGATTGCAGATGCCTTGTTTACTTGGGCTTGTATTTCTTCCCGTAGATCAGCTCCTCCCACCAGGTCTATGCCTAGATACCTGAAGGTATCTGTTCTATGAAATATAATTAAAAATGAGTAAAAACAATTTGCGGATGCTAGAAATTGGTTTCGGTCGGGAGTGAACAAATAAACCTAAAAATGAAAGTATAACGAAAATCTTTCATCTAATTATAATAATAAAATGCGAACAGATCAAATAATAACAAACAGAGTCACTTCAATGGTTCGGGAGATTTATGCGGCTATAGGTGGAGGTGTTGGAACATTTCAAAAAGCAACCCACGCAGCCGGGCTACTTAACATTCTGGTGTTGGATATAGAAATCTCACCGTGCGGCGAAGTGCTAGTAGGTATAAATCCTGGCTCTAAGTATTATTAGTTTCCGTGGTAATGTGCGATGTGTTTATTTGTTCCGCGGGGAATCGGTAAAGAAAGATACATTATTACAAGATGGTGTTGCGCCAGTTTCATAACAAGATAGATGGATGTGTATTAATAGGAAATGAATTCACTTTATTTTCGACATTCACAACAAAACTCTATAAGTATTAGTGGGCACGCAGACACTCGGTCTCATCTCAGGAGATTGTAAATAGCTTTATGTGTTGACATAATGTCTTAAGAATCAGAATAAACGCTGTCACGAAAGAAAAAGGAAGCAAAATTCAAGGGGAAAGAGTAAATACTGACACATAACATATAATCGTATCTAGCGCTGTTTATAAACAAATTCGCATTTTCAGCGGTAAAACGATAAATGTCTAACTAAGTTTTATGTATAGTGAATTAATATTTAGAAATCACATCTACTATTATAATTATGTAAGGAAACGAAGCATAGAATTGGCAAAAGAAGGATGAGAGCAGAATAAATACGTATGTGTGATAAAACGATGTGCGACAGAGTTTCAAATGCTGAATTAGGAAGGAATGTAGAGATGAATAATGTATAATGAACAAAATTATGAAAGGATTACTGCGGTGGTTTGGTCACATGGAACGTAAGGATGAAGAAAGAATGGTTAAGAAAATATAAACGTTAACGATGTGAATGGATTATGGTGTCCAGGAAGATCGAGAAAAACATGGCATGACCAAGTCAATCAAATTTTAAAGGTCGGCCATGTTAGAAGTCGAAAGAAACGGCGTGCGTGTATGACTAGCTGTATAAATGTGGAGGAAACTAGAGAGGTGTGAAAGAATAGAGTAGTGTGACGGTCCATTTTGGCTGCCTAACCTTTCGGGGAAATGGCGTGATGGTTTGTACTAATTGTTGTTATTAACAAGATTTTGATTATGTGAATGCTCTGTATTTTTTTTATATATTTGGTTTTGTTAGCTCATATTGCGTATAAATAAATAAAAACACGTGCTTTATATGTTGAGAGAAAACATTGTTCTGAATATATGTGTAAAGAAAAAAACAAAATAATTTGAATAATGTAAAATTAAGCATATTTTGTTAATTTTGTAAATAAAAATTGTTAGTAGTATTTCAGATAATCCATTATTTTGTCAGAAACATTCTGATACTTCAACATTATTAGCTGTTTAATTTGGAACACTGTTTAATATCACAACTTATTTGCAAAATTGTCGCGACAGCTGTTTTGCCAACCGATGTTGGCATCATCCCGACACTGTTAATGTACTGTTATTGCAACACCTGATGAAGTCGCTAACGTTAATTGTAAAATCGGATGATGCCAACATTGGTTGGCGAAACAGCTGTGGTGATAATTTCATAGAATTCAAATAAATAAATTGTGATATTGTAACAGTATTCCAAATTAAATCGTTAATAATTTGTATTTTTGAATTAAATGCTTTAATTTCTAAACTCTGTTATTATATTAAATTTTTATGAGATTGCCGCGACAGCTATTTGGCCTATATTGGCATTGTCAGGTGTAACAAACACTTTGGTTGTTTGTAACACCTGATGATACCAACATAGATTGGCGAAACAGCTGTCGCGGTAACCTCGTAAAAAATTAAATGTGATACGTATATACTGTGTTTTAAAATAACGTGAAGCTTTTCAAATTAACGACCTTCGTGGCAGAGTGGCAAGAGCTCTGACTCTCGTTCAAAAGGTCCCGGGTTCGATTCCCAACGATGACAGTGTGATTGTCACACTGTCTTTGGTTTGGGTGTAGAATTCACGTGACAATAAAATGGCGATAGATTAGCACCTATCACATTTCATGAGAATCAATATAGTAGCTAAATTCAAATTGTGTACAGTAATTCGGTTTTAACGATCTGTTGTACACAAAAAAAATTAAAAGATTTAATAGTAATTATTATTATTATTATTTTGTTGAATTGCTCTTTCATTACATCATGACAGCATGAGCCAAATCGATATAAAGGGTATTAGAGCTATCATAGTGATTCTCGTGACATGTAATCGGTAGCTAATCTCTCACCATTTTATTGTCACGTGAATTCTACACCAAACCAATGCCCTCGCCAGGAATCGAACTCGGAACCTTCGGGGTGGCAGTCAATGCACTTACCACTCGGCCATGAAGGTCGTCAATGTTGCAGTTGCGGTCAAAACAATGGATTATCTAAGTAGTATTTCGTTAAATACAATATAAATGAATGGTTGAAGTAAAAAAATTATGCAGTTTCGTTCTATATGATATATAATGTTTTTTTTACTTAGTGCCTATTTTACTTTAATCAAAAGTGTTACCTTTCCAAAACTGCCCTTGCCCAACACCTTGAGGAAGTAGAAGTCCTCCACCTGGTACTTCTTGAAGCGAGGGATGGTGGTGGCTGGCGGCGTCACGCGCCCCGAGCGCTGGAAGGCTGTATACGCGGTGGACGCCTCTGTAACACCACACATTTATTAGTTAACATCCATGACTGACATTTCCATTATCAAAGCACCAAACTATTATCTTACTAATTATTTTTAAAAAAATACACACACTATGGGAATTGATTACTCCAGAAAGCAGCAAAATATTCTTAGATTTAAAAACAAATAACGCCATTTAAAACAATCATAACACACCATTACAAATGAGGAGATTCTCCAAAGAATCGAAGGAGGAAGGCACCTCCTTAGGACCTTGTCCGAAAGGCGTGCAAGATGAATCGGCCATGTAATACGACAAGAAGGCCTCTTGCATGCCATAATGGAGGGTATGACCGAGGGGACAAACTCTAGGGGACGCCCACGCCAAGAGTACCTGGAGGACCTGTTGGTGGACATGCGCTGCTCATCATATGCAGATTTCAAAAGAGCCGCACAAGACAGGGAAGAATGAAAGAGAAGAATAGAGGAAATTGCTGCAAACCAATCCCAGGATAGAAACCAAAGAGAGAGAGAACACACCAAACGATATTGTAACGAATTCTTAACTAATTTGAATTTAACATTATTCTATTCCAAACAAAATAACCTATGAATATATTTATATTAACAAATTCTTAAAGGTTTTTAAGAAAATCTCATGATTTTACTGGAATCCCTTGATGGAATATCATTTTAAATAATGATTAAATTTAACAAGGTTTTTTAATAACTATTTTCCAATTTCTTTAATTCTATAGCTAACGCTGGCATACCGGTCTGTCGATGCCAGCGAGCCAGGCGAAACAGGCCACTGTCGAAAAAAAGATAATGGTGAAAAGGGTCTTAAAAACATCGTTTTATTTAATTATCAAAAATGTTATATATCTGCTTTTTCTTCGTGGTCAAAGTTATACTTCATGCTATAAAACGTTGGTATAGGTACTTATCTACGTTATTAATTACGTTGGTAATTCTACCTATAATTTTTTTTACGTTTTTTAGGGAGCCAAATTTGTTTAAAAATTTGAATTATTTGTTTCAACTATTTTTTCATTATTTTAGTTAAATTAAATGTTTTTATAAATCACTACGCACTGGCTATGCGTCTGTTTATGATTATGACTGCATTCTCTATTTCTTTGTTCAAAAAAATTATGTGCAATAAATTTTAATAAGTATAGTGTGGATTTATCAATTTTGTTAATAAGGAAATAGTATGAAAACGAGAACTCCGATAGCAGAAATCTTGGGCAAACTTTAATTGTTTTACTAAAGAAAGCATTATTTTTGTGAATTATTTGATGGTAGATCAGTTGCATATATAAATCTTCTTCATATAATAATAAAATAATGAGAAAAAATGTGGAAATACAAAGTTTTACATGTTTTGGTGATAATCAAAAATGCAGCTAATGATTAAAACGGTGAATTGACCAATACAACACATATAACTACATATTTCATATTTATTTTTATGATCAAACAATACAGTATATTTACTTAATGAAAAAATACATAAATCTAGTGAGGAATAAAATTTGATATTGAGTCAACTTCAGACTAATCGCTTTGTAATCTCGGATGAAGGACTTCGCCCTCTTGCCTCTGGGATCGTTGGTCATCATTATATTCACGATACGAAGATTACGTTTTCAAATATTTTGCTTTGTCTTAAAATAAATCTTTGATCTAAATACCTACCTTTAAATCAGTCTTGTCAGAAAACAAACAGTAGTCAAATGAAATTAATGTTAGCATTGTAAATAAGATTAGTGGGTTTTAAACTCCTTGCGGGAAATGCGAGGGATTTGCAAGCTTCGTGTTAATCTGTATTAGAGGAATTCTGGCCCACGCACGCGGGGTTCATTAACCAAGAATAATGATTGGAATAATGTCGCACTGTCGCACTGAGGAATATATTACTTCTTATCGAAGTAGGATAGTGTGGACCGTGACAGGAATAAACCGTATCTATTGACACAGAGACCATCGCCCCGACCCACGACAGGTGTGAAAAAGAGACTGAAAAATCATATTTTACAGATCATCAGCATCATCAGCCATTAGCGACCAGTGTGTGTGGACCATTAGTGGACATAGGCACCCTTGCCGACTACCACAACTCTATATCCATCGCCACTCTGTGCCATTGACATCCTGCCATTTGTCATCAACCCATCTTATTGTCTGCCCGGGTTTCTGTGACCGGTTCTCGGTCGCCATTCCAGGGTGCTTCTGGTCCACCGATCTTCCGTTGTTCATAACTATATAGCTTGCCCAATTCCACAATTAAAGCGATTTGAACCCTACTCGGCAGTTTTGTTTTTTTCTTCTTCTTGTTCTATCACAACTCCGTGGTGCATAAGGCTTCAAGACTTCTTCTCCACCTGGCTCTATCGTAATCCGTTGTCCTGGTTATATGGCCGGTCCAACTCAACTGTAACGAAGCTATTTTGCATGCTATATCGGGGATTTTGATCCTTTTTCTGATCCATTCGTTTCGTTTCCTGTCTCACAGACTAGCAATCGAAATATTGTACTCCATTGCCCTCTAGGTCACTCGGAGTTTCTATACTGTTATTTTTGTGAACGTGATTATTTCAAACCTACGGGTTAAACAAAACGTAGGTTTGAAACGATTACGTATCCGCACAACCCGTAAAACAAATGAAACACAAAATTCAAACGTACTTTAACGAAATTCAAACAAAATTTTCTTAAGCTGAGAATAATCCGTTATATTAAATCAAAAGCACTGGTGTCTATACAAATCGGGGTGAGAGGTTCACGTCAGTGAACAGATAACTAATAATACAGTTGCTATTTATCTTACTTCTGTCCACTAAATGTGTCCACAGTCACTAATCGGCTACACACTATTTTATGTACATAGACGCCGGTACATTTTTTTTACGTTTGTATTAAAATTATTATGTTTGTAAATCCAAGGATTTCCGCGATGAAATGTTGTATTTATTCCAATACATATTCTGGTTTTTTTAAACTAACACTCTTTTACAAAAAAATATAGGTTTATAATATTACATTATGTATTTATTACAGCCGGTTGGTATTTAAACTATTTGATGTAAATTATACCAACAGCTGTCAACAGACGTGTAAAAGTATTGCTTTGTGTTCGTGTTTAAACGAAAAAAACTTTCTCGATCCTTTTTCTATTAAATTTATACAATAATAAGACAATATTTAATCCGATAATATCAGCAATGGCGTAAGAGAAGAAATTAAAATGATTTTCCAGAGTCAAAACAATAAATATAAAGTAGGCAATGTCAACTATTTCGGGCGGCATGTTAGTGTAAGCCAATGTAAGCTAAAACAGAAATATTATTATTTATTAAAATGAAGCTCACTTTAAAACGTTTTTTTTCCCTGAGAATTATGATTGGCATATGATGCGGACTATCAAATGCTGCCAAGAAGATTCAGTAATCGGACGTAAACCAGTAAATATATGCCTGCAATAACAATTACACTAAACATTGAACACACCCACTTGAGCGCGCTACGGAATAAACAGTTTTAAAATCTTTACTTCATCTTCTCCTAAAGCCAAGATTTTATATGTTACGTACAATATCTGGGCATTGTTCAATACCTTTTCATAAACAATAATAAGTAATGATTTTAGCTGTCAGATTCTTTGTAGTCTGTGGTGATTTGAAAATAACAGGTGATAAATTTCTCTTCTATATTAGCCTTCACTTTTGTGTTGTGGATTCACATTTGAACAGATAGAATTACACTTCGTATTTTCACAACACTTTATTTTTCTTTTTGCAGACATGTTTCGGTTGAGACTCAACATTCTTCGATATGCACTTGTTAGCAATAAATTGAAACAGAATCTTCACAATATAAAAAAGGGGTGGAGTTATTAATGTCTAAGGGTGGAGATTAATTTAAACATATTAGTATTAAGGGAATGAATAACAACAATTTAATTAATTGTATGAAATAATATAAATTATCAAAATGTCTAATAACTAAATTAATTTAATTTCAATTCCCATGTTCTAAATATTAAACAGCCAATTAAATTTAACTTCAATTCTTCTTCTTCGTGGAGTGCCATGTCAGGTTTTCCCGACTCTCTGTCCTGTGCCAGACGGAACAACTCCTCCACCCTCCGAATTTCGATCCACTCCGTGATATTCTTGAGCCAGAACATCTGGGTCTTCCCAGACCGCGTGTTCACACTAAAGTATTTCAAACATGGTCAATTACTTCTTCTTCTCCTCATAGACCTTTGGTCAGTTCCTGAAATCAGGCTGGCCTCTCTTGGGAGGTTGACTCCCAATTATCTCTCCATCTCTTCGGCGGTCTTCCGGGGGGACGGCAGCCGGCAGGAATCTGATGCGCCACAGCGTGTGAGATTCTGGTGGGATCCATCCTCTGCACGTGCGCATTCCATTATCTTCGTTGTCTACCCCATCTCACGACATCCTCCACCTTGCAGATCTCGCGGATAGCCGTGTTCCTCACCCTATCTCGAAAAGTCCTTCCTGCTATCATCATCAGCGTCCTCATCTCTGCCACCCGTACTTTAGCCTTCGTTCTTGTGGTATCCGCTCTGGACTCAATAGTATAAGTCAGTATAGGCCTTACGCAGGTCAATTACCATGTTTGAAATATTCTATCTTAAATTTCATTTGTTAAAATTTACCTCCTTACCTTATATAACTCCACCTCTTTTGAGTATATAAGTGAAGAATCTGTTTCAATTTATTGTTGAAATTTGCATATTGAAAAAGGTTGGGTCACAACTGAAACATGTCTTCAAAAAAGAAAAATGAAGTGCTCTGAAAATACGAAGAGTAATTCTATTTATTCACATTGAACTTCTGATTACAAAAACAACTACGGAGAGATGTGCGTTAAGAGTAATAAATAAGAATAATGTCTTAATTACGCATTTCGTTTCAAGGCTCGTACGAGCCGGTAAGCGGCAGTAGAAACTTGTGTGACAATAAGGAAACAGGGGAGTGGAGAGTAAATGATGTGGCACCAGATGGCTCTAGTGTCGCGCCCGTCGCGCCGCATCACGGGACTCGCAGTCACAATATCCCGCCCACGCGCTACAAATAACGCGAAAAATGCAATACTATAACGGACGTCACACATATTTTTACGATTTCATGCGAATAGCAAACACAATCACAAAACAACGCTGAAAATTGCAATGCCAACTAACAGACACAGAACATTCCCGGTGCGGAATGGGACACAACAGTATGCATTGTATTATGAGCAAGACAGTGAAGAGGTGTGTGATAGGGGGTGCTGTGGCCTTACCCAGGATGGCATCGAAGCTGAGGGAGTCCGCCGGTCCAGGGGCGCTGGCTCCCGCTGCCGTCCCCGCCTCGCGCTTCTCTCCCCCTGTCCCACACACAACAGTTCTTATACGGCACTTATTTCTTACACATACACAATACTAGTGTTATTACATTCACCAATACCATCACATTAAGAACATTTACGTACCATCGTACAAAACGTATTTTTATTGTTTTATTTTTTAATTGGAGATGGTCTAGGGAACAGAACGCATGATTTCTGATCTAGGGGACTTCGATTCAAACATAAAAACGACCAAAATCCTTCATCATAATAATGAGCTATTTTATATATATATACAAGAACAGCAGGTTGTTATGTGTGATTTTGGGTAACACCGTGTGATTTCTCCTTCTCGACCGACGTTTCGGAGATCGATGCAGTCAGGGTAATGTGGTGGTTAACCACCACATTAACCACCAAATGTAACCACAACATTTCCCTGAAGATGGAGACTGCAACGATCTCTGAAACGTCGGTCGAGTAGGAGAAATCACACGGTGTTACCCAAAATCACACAAAACATATTGCTGCCAACCGTGAAAATCTATGCAGTTATACAACAGGTTGTTTGAACCCAATTACTGTATACAATTAGTTTTTTTAGCTATCATATTGATTCTCATAACATATGATAGGTAGCTAATCTATTGGCATTTTTATTGTCACATAAGTTTTACACTAGACAAAAGGCAGTGTGCGAATTACAAAGCTATCTCCGGGAATCGAACACGGGACCTTCGATGTAGCAGCCACTTTTGCCACTCTGCAACGAAGGTCGTGGCTCATATTGAAGATTGTATAAAAAAATATTATGCCATTTATTTAAATTCTTTAAAATAAAAATAGACTAACACCCATGATTTAAATCAATAGTATTAGAATTTATTATATACGAGTAGTTTTCAATATGAGCAGGAAGAAATAGCTCATGTTTATGCTGATGAATCGGGTCGCGTCTGAACATGAACCTTAACCTCTGGATCAAGATCCAAGCGTTCTATTGTGCATCCTAAACCAACATCAAAACAGTTAAATAAGGATCACTATTGATGCCAATAACCTCACATTAGCGCGAACCTTGGGTAGGAACGTTTAATTTATTATTCATCTGTATGATAGTAATGTCTTTAAATGCACAGGTGTAAGTGCCAAAAATACCTAGAATTAGCTTTTGTGCTGCGCCCGCAAATTGGTTTCTGTCCAAGACTAATCCGCTTGCACATGATATTTAAGAATACTTCTTCTCTTATGAATAATGGCGAACAGTGTCAAGGAGCCAACGGCAGGAGTCCGTAAACATCATTAGGCGTGACATTTTCCGAATTATTTGAATCATTTTTCATTTGTACTCCAGTTACCAGTAATAAAGTTTTTGCATATCTTATTTACAAAGAAATTTTAATAATTAAAATATCATCCAATTAGAGAAAATACTATTGTACTCGTATGTACCATAATGTATCTACTATTATTTATTGTTTCTTGAACAATGATGTAAAACTCCATATTAAATTATTAATACGAATAAAAACGTCTCTTTTCTAGAAGCATAATAATATTTTTTGGGAATGACAAATTTCGCCATGCTAATGCATTATCGAATATATCATTATCATTTAATAATAAATATGTTATTTCTATAAAACATATAATAATAAAACTTCTAGAAAACAGACGTTATAGATAAGAATCAAAACGTTTGTTTTCTTGAAATTTTATTATAATTTATGGAAATAACGTGTTTCGCCTTGCTAAGGCATAATCAAAAAACAATAAATAAATCAAATAAGTTATTGCAGTATTTTTTTTACTGAAATCTAGTGCTCAAAATAACATATTTGAAAACATATAAATAAAAATAAACTAAAAACATATCTAAGGCATTATCAAATGTATAAAATAAAATAAAATTAAACTCCTATAAAACAGACGTTTTCATTCGAATTAATTATTTAATGTGGAGTTTTATAACATTGCTTAAAAACAATTAATAAGTTAACGTACTCTTATTAAAAACTCCATTGTTTTGACGGAAACACTATGATACTTCAACATTATTAACTGTTAAAAATATAAAACGCTGTTTATGGTATCGCAATTTTACATATTTTTATTTTTCGCGACAGCTGTTTGTCAAACTACGTTGATAGAATCAGGTGTTACTTTTTTTTTTCAACTGTTAAAATAAAGTTTTCGCCAAAAATATTTACTCGTACATCATCAGGTGTTACAATATTTTTTTCGACTGTTAGTTTGACGCAAAAAATAAAAAATTGTGATACCATAAACAGCGTTTTATATTTTAAACAGTACTATTAATACTAATAGTCTATTACTAACTCATTATTTCAAATAACTCTACCATAGTTATTTTACTTCATAAAGCATTCCTGAATATTAAAGTAGATAAGATATATCGGATATGCGCGATTGAATTTAACTACGTTAGGTTTAATGAGCTGGTAATCTAGCTCCGGAATGAGCGGTCAGAGACACAGGCCGAAAATATGATATTAGAATGTTCACCGCTCCCGACAAGATGAGGAAATGGAATAATTCGTATTTCTATCACTGACATCACGCACAAAACGCAGGCGAGTCTGCTGGACTCAATACACAAAGTCGTTTGGGAAGTATGCTAATAAATATATCGTTAAAAATCTTTCAATATCTTTAAGCATATGTACTAAAGTGCGCCTTGTTAAAGCAATCTGCGTTACATTTACAACAATTATTTATGCTGAATATCAAATTTGATTATTGAAATAAATCAAATCTATTCATTCTATATTCGCTTTCAATTTGTGCTGTGGATTCATATTTAAATAAATATAATTGCACTTGGTATGACAAGATATAATTTCACTTAACACAGACATGTTTCGTTATAAACATAACCTTTATCGATGTACATAACAACCACAACAACAAACCATCACGCCGTTTCCCCGTAGGGGTAGGCAGAGAGAATGGACCGCCACACTACTCTATCCTGGCACACCTCTCTAGTTTCCTCCACATTCATTCAGTGAGTCATACACGCACGTTGATTCTTCCGACTTCTAATATGACCAACCTTTAAAATTTGATTAAATTGGTCATGCCATGTTTTCCTCGGTCTAAATCGACTCCGTACTCCATTTACATCATTAACGTATACTTTCTTAATCATGCACATAATTTAAAAATTGTGTACATCGATATTAACCGAAACATGTCTGTTGTAATAAAATTGTTATTATATTTATGTAAATATAAATCAAATCTAGTTCAACTGTGATACAGATTATTAAATTTATTTATTTTTCATACATGAAACTATACTTTAGAAAAATCACCTAACGAATCGCAGAAAGCCAATTCCTCTTATAAACAGGGCATAATCGCTACACTAAGAAGAAGAAGAAAACTTATCGAATATACGAGTTTTTTTAATATTATAAATTAAATTTCACAGATTGCATAAGATAATGAGATTGATAGCAAATCTTAGAAGATTGACTTAAAAGATAAACGTATATTTTACAAGAGTTTATATTCTTCATCATAATATAAATAGGCAAAAGTCGGATACTGTCAAGAAAGAATACGATAATATTTTGAATACAAGAGAGAAAGAGGAATACTTCGAAAGTAATTCGAAATGCACACGATTCGCATGCCCGATAACGTTTCCAGATTACTGTTGTATTACAGTATCGTAAAAAACAAAAGGAGAACAACTGTGAAATGTTTAACGTATGTAAAAAAATACATTAAAGTGAACCAAGTTTTTTAAGGGTAGAATCTTATTACTTAACTAACTAACTAACCATTACGCCGTATCCCCGAAAGGGTAAGCAGAAAGAATAGACTGTCACATTTTAACCGATGCAGCACTTCATCCTTCTCTTTTCGCCCCGCGGGAGACGCGGTGTGATGGGTTGCGAACCAATACTTACTTCGGTGAATATTTCACGGTTTGCACCAAGACAGTTAATACTTTTAAAATAAATCAAATTGATAAATTAATTCTCTTTTTTTAGATCTAAAACAACCAGCAAATTATGGCTTTGTAAGCTATTGGCAATGAATCTAATTCTATAAGTGGCTTCTGTTTGTGTATAAACAGTGCGAAAAAAATGATAACGTAGATTTAATAGTACTATTTGCGTTAACTTTTAAAATCACTTCAAGGGTAAAATAAAAATTCTGAAAAGATTAAACAGATTGCAGGTGTTGGTAATATAAATGTCTTGGAAGACTTTCTAATCGGGCGAACACTAAAATGTGTAATTTACTGTTTTGCCTGAACGTTATGCTTAAATGTTCTAATAAACGGATACACAGATGTTCAATGAAAATTGGTAGAATTCTCGACGTGATCAGAAAATTTTACATGTAAATTTAAGATTAACGAAACATCATAAAAACTTATAACGTAAACAATTTACTAACACTAAACCTAATTTATTATTTTATTTGTTTTGATTTATGCTTGACCTATTCTACAAATTAAAATGATTCAACATAACGACTGGCAAATAAAACGTGTTTGTAGTAATAAAACGAGAATTGGATTAATTTAAACTCAATCGTAAAAATAAACTTTTTATGTTTATTTATTTGAAGAATACTCGTATAGACTAGTTGCAACCCGTAAAATATATTTACAGAAGTAAACCAAATTGTACATTAACTTTCATGATTTTTTTTGTTTGTTTAATGTCATACAACAATAATCAGAACAAATTTCAAAATAATCCAGAAACGTTCTTGGGCATTCGCATCGTGTGCATTTTGAATTACTTTTGCAGACAATCAAAGTATTTCTATCTCGCTTCTATCTCCCTTTCTTTGACAATATGAGGGTTTTTGCCTATTTATATAATATTATGATTTACTAGATGTATACATGGATGTTATTATAACAGCATCATATTTATTGTTTCTTGAACAATGATGTAAAAATCCATATTAAATAATTAATACGAATAAAAACGTCGGTTTTCTAGAAGTTTTATTATATTTTATGGGAATTACATGTTTCGCCCTTCTAAGGCATTATCAAATGAGATATTTGATAGTGCCTCAGAAGGGCGAAATAGGCCATAAAATCATGTACCATATTTTGCTTTGTTTTGTTAGATTGGGACATAGAAGTGGATTGAAATTAAACTGGATTAAATGTGGCCTAGATACCCTTTTTGCTTTTTTTCTGGAATGGTGCATTCTCCAGCTAATGTAAGTCCTGCGTGGATGGGGGGCGGGCCTAGGGATTGTTTGAGCGAAGCTGACGAAGGGGCGCCGCGGCGTCTTATAGCAGCTTCGGGTAAGTGTCGGGTAAACCTTCTATGTCTTCATTTTATTTGTATTATATATTATGCTTATTTATTCAATAAAGTACAGCGAGCATAGAAGTAAGATGGGGTAGATTAAATGTGGTCTGGCACCCCCTTGTTGTTGCCGTCTTTAAATGTAAATCGCGGATGGACCAGGGACAGACCCAGATAGTGTACGAGCGAAGCTGACAAAAGGGCGCCGCTACGCCCTATAACAGCCTCGGGTATGTGGCGGGAACTTCTATGTTCCCAATAAAAAAAATGCCTTTATTTAACTGTAAGTTTGTTAATTTGTATGTGTATTAACAATCACTAAATGTTACCCTACAATAAATAAATAGTCAACGTCGAGAGGACCTGACATGTCGCCGAAAGAAGATCAATAATTAATTCTTTCTTGCACAATAACAAGTATAAATTAATATGAAAGCATTCGATGAGTAGCGAGCTTCATCGTTAGATGCAAGATTAGAATAATATTTCAGATTTATGAGCGCATCCACTTCCTAGATCTCTGGACTCGCGGTCCACCGCGGGCTAGAGACAGTGCACAGTCTGTAGAGACAGCTCGGCAGTCGGAAGCTCCGCAAATAGCCCGCCACAAGTCACTAGAGAGCAAGCGGAGCCGAATCCGTCACAGGGATCATAATAGTTTCCATCAACGACCGATTTAGTACTACGAGATTAGCGACGTATTATTAATTAGCACGAAGTATACACGTGACTTTCAGAGAAATACATCTCAAAGAAAACTTTCAAATAACGTTTATATTAAATATTGTATTAATATTTCATTACAGCGTCATGGCTAAGTAAAGCTCTAATAGATAAGTATCTAAAAGTGATGAAACACTTGCTTTGTTAATACGAAAGAAAACGTCTATTTTCTAGAAGTTTTATGTAAATGATATATTACGCCTGTCAACATTTGATAGTGCCTTAGAGAGGCGAAACATATCATTCATCATCAGCCGTCTGTCTTCCACTGCTGAACGTAGGCCTCTCCCAAAGCACGCCACCGCCCCCTATCCATTGCCGCTTCCATCCATCCATGTCCAGCAATCCTCTTCTGATCGTCGGTCCAGCGGGCAGGGGGACGTCCAACTCTGCGGAATCCTGTACGCGGTCTCCACTCCAGAACCCGTCTCCCCCATCGGCCGTCGGTTATCCGATAGATATGACCAACCCATCGCCACTTCAGCCCGCCCATCCTCAGAGCCACCTCAGTGTGCGAACATGTGAACTTGTTATTCACATAAATTATAATTAAACTTCTATAAAACAGACGTTTTCACTCGTATTAATTATTTAATACAGAGTTTTACATCATTGTTCAAGAAACAATAAATAACATATGTTGTTTTTTCTGTAATAAATTCAAACGCGCATTTGAACAGGTATAAATTTTCTTCGATTTTCAAACGCAAACACACTATACTATTAGGAATGACGTAAGGTGTGGCGAAGAATCAAACGTGATTTCGTGGAAGAGAATTAAAAACATTTTGAAAACAAAACTCACACTTTAGAGGTTTAACTTTAAATAAACTAATTATAATGTTTATATATTTACATTATAAGACACATTTTCGGAAAAGTGGCAAAGTTTACAATGTTTAATTAATTTGGTTTAAATCTTTTGAGAGTTTTCTTAGTAATGTTTAGACACTCATTTATAATTTAACGTAAACTTCGTTAGAAAATTACAAAGGAAAACATCGCGAGGAGATTTCCAGGTAAACTAGGAGCAGATCATGACTATTTCAGGACGGGGGATCTACAATTCTTACAAGTCTCTTCCAAGAAACATTTCCGCGTTAGCACATCATCCACTGTAACTAATATATCTAGCGTAGCCACTGCTATAGGGAGTTTACTTAGACTTGACGTGGACTTATTGCCATACGCAACAGATGCATTTTTTATTGATAATATGCCAATTTGATGCTAATATATTGAAGAAGAAATATATACAGTTGATGAAAAATAAGAAAAAGTACATTTAAAATGCGCAAGAGTTTTATTAGGATTTTTTGTGGATTTGCCAATGTAGTCTAAACAAGATATAAAGCTGTAATTGTAATTGCGCGTAAGAAGTGAGCTGCTGTTTTATTTCTAAATATTTTAAACGAAAAATCATCGCGAATTCTTATAATTTATTATCCTAAATAATTGAACCCGAACGTTAAAAACGCCTTAAACACATTAATCCTTAAATAATGAAAACAAAAAAAATTATACAAAATTTCTTTATTATTATATATTTAGTATGCTTCCTCTTGTGTTTAACGTCAATCGGTTTCAGAACCAGAAGATGGCAGCAAGCCGCCGAAACCGGTCGACGTTAAACACAAATGGAAGCACAGTTAATATGTAATAATAAAGAAATTTTTATTATTTTTATTTTATTTCATTATTTAAAATGAACTTCTACCAAGAAATTTCAATTAAAAATATTAATGACTATAATCCTTAACAAACTGTCATAGCATGTTAAATATTTGTAAACGATTTTTTTAAATGTATATTGCTCATTTCCATCTTCTGGTTTTCTGGTGAGCTGCCGAAACCGGTCGAATTTACAAAGATTAGTGAATTTAACAATTTTTTTTTATTTTTTATTTACAATGAATTTCTACAATAAAATTTCAATGTCAAAATTTATTTGTGAACGAGTTCGTCTAACACTTGAATTGTGATTCCGAATTCTAAATAATTTAAAACAATTAAGTAAATTCAGTAGAAATTAAGTGATAGAAATACGTTAAAACGCTAAATAAATTGATTTGTAAAACCCGAAACACCCAAAAACCTGGTCAACACATTTTTAACGAAAAAAAAAACCATTGCATTTCGAAATTCACAGATAAATAAACAATTCTGAAAGGAAGAAAAATTAAACAATATTGATCAATAGCATAAAAACAACCCAATTTACAGCCGTTTAAAGGAAAAAATATCTTGTAACATGTGTTTGCTTATCATACGAAGGTTTATTTGTAATTGTATTATTTAGTTCAGTTTCACACCCACAGCGCGGATGGTTACATTTGCAGTTCAAACAATTTGGAATCGAACTGCGACAGACTATATTAGCAGCTCATATATGAATTTAAATATCTTATAAACCTTTTTACTTACTGTTAAATTGTGCGTAAAATAATGATAAACTGTAAGAATCTCTTATAGTTGTAAATGTAGCCAATCGCAGCTCGAGACTTTTTAAACTGCAAATGAAGCCAGCCGCACATCTTGGTTAAACAAAAATTGATTTCAATAAAATAGTGTTGGAGCGGTGTGACGTACTGTGTAGCAGTCCGGAGTAGAGATCCGGTAGCAATCGGGGGCGCACTGCAGCAAGCGCCTCCGCCACCAGCTTCTGGTTCACCCCGCACAGGTTGGCCGTCAGCTGCTCGCACTTCTTGTGGCAGTTCACGTCACACTCTGCGGACACCCCCATTCCCGTGATCATCATCACCCAGGTCTCAAGACCATCGAGGTTGTGGAAATCATTTCGTCGTAAATTCGTCGAACAAGCATTATAACCTATTTCAATACGTCTTCCTTCTATATTTGTTTTGTGAATTCACATTTGAATAATTTTTTGTAAACATTGTATTTTCATAACGTATTTTTCCGCTTTTCGCAAAAATGTTTCGTGATACAGACGCCCTTTATCGGTGTAAAAATCTTAACTTAAAATTGTTTAAGATTTCTATACTGAGGAAGAGCGTCTGTGTCCCGAAGCATGTTTATGAAAAGAGCAATAAAAATTGTGAAAATAATATGTTTTTAAAAAAATATTCAAACGTTTAATAAGAAATATTAATACAATTATTGCAGCGGAAAATAAACTGTTATTTTCGTATAAACTACTTAATTTTTTGGTGTTACATTACAAGGAACAAATTAAACACTTAAATGCGTAGATTTTCTTTAGTTGGTAGCAATATGATTTGGGTATCTTAGTATCCTCTTTGACCGACATTTCGGAAATCGTTGCAGTCTCAATCTAAAGGTAATGTATCTGCGTGTAATGGATAATGCACGTTTGCATCATTCTACTCGTGAGTACTCTTAGAGTGAGATAAAGATACCCAAGATCCTAATAAACGATTGAAACACTTATTAATTTAAAAAAGCTTGCTTGTTTACCTTAAAAACAGCCAAAAGCTTAAAAAATAAAGTGGTTTATTATTTAGTTTATTGTAACACCTGATGATGACAACATCGGTTGGCGAAACAGCTGTCGCAACACCCTCAGTGAATAAAAAGAAATTGTGATATTATAACAGTGTTTTAAATTTTAACAGTAATAATGTTGAAGTATCTTAGTGTTTCGGCCAAAACAATGGACTATTTAAATAAAGTGGTCTTAAAACAAGATAATTAAGTGTTTAACTTATTTCTATTTGTATTCACATACATTATTATTCTTAAATGTGACGCGTTGGTAGTAAAAATCATATTTAATTCAGTATTTTAAACGCAATATCGATTTTTTGTAAATTCTATAGTTAACATACTTATATATAATCGAAAGAAGGATCACAATTGGTAACAAAACATTCTTCTCTCTACTACCAGCGCTCAAATCAAGAAACGTACACTGGAAAACCAAAATCACCCTGTATAAAACAATCATCCGAACAGTAGTGACCTATGGGTGTGAGGCGTGGACAATGAGAGCGAAATCTGCAGAGCGACTGGATTGAGAGAAGGGTGCTGCGCAGAATTCTGGGGCCTGTGAATGACGGTGAAGGCTGGAGAGTGCGGCATAATGACGAGCTGTACAATATTTACAAAGCTCCCAGTCTCTCCACACAGGTCAGACTGAATAGACTGAGATGGGCCGGTCACGTGCAGAGGATGCCGTCATCGCGAACCCCAAAAAGATTGCTGGAGTGGCACCCAGGTGGTAGAAGACCAATTGGACGACCAAGGCTGCGATGGGAGGATGAAGTTAGGAGAGATGGAACAAGATTGTTAAGAGTGTCAGATTGGAGGGTCGAAGCGGAGGACAGGAGGAGTTGGAGGCGAAGAATACTGGAGGCTAAGGCTCGATATGGGCTGTAGGGCCATCGAAGAAGAAGAAGAAGAAGAACATACTTATAGCATGATTGTTTTTCTCCTTATTTTTTTAAAACTAACTAACCAACTACTAACTAACCATCACGCCGTCTCCCCGGTGGGGTAGGCAGAAAGAATGGAACGCCACACTGTTCTGTCCTGACATACTTCTCTCGTTTCCTCTACATTCATACATCTTGTCATGCACGCACGTCGATTTCTCCGACACCTCACGTGACCGACATTCAATATTTGATTGATTTGATCGTGCCACGTTTTCCTCGGTCTTCCTCTATTTCTAGCTCCGTTCACGCCGTTTACATCTACCTTCTTTACCATTCTGTCTTCACTCATTCTTTCCATGTATCCAAACCATCTTAATGACCCTTTCCTTGTTTTGTTCATAACACTTTCATTCGCACCACATTCACTTCTTATACTTGCATTTGTCACTCTATCATATACAGATTTGCTACACATTCGTCTTAGAGATCTCATTTCTACTGCATTTATTCTACTTTCATCCTTCTTTTGCCAGTTCCATGCTTCACTTCCATACATAAGGGTCGGCACAAGAACACCATTTTGCACTGCCATCTTAGCTTTTTTGGATAGGCTTTTGTTTGCGATGACAACTTTAAGTGCACCATTTATTCTGTTGCCTGCCCCAACCCTTCTTTCAATATCCTTCTCCACCCTCCCATCCTTTGTAAACATACTTCCTAAATAAACAAATTCATACACTTGTTCCAGATTTTCACCGTTTACACTAATGTTGCAGACTGTCATGCTCCTTCTTTTTCGAAAATCATTACCTTGGACTCATTCACATTCATCATCAAATTATTATTTCATTATTTTTTTTAAATCTAATCAATAACCACCGAGGATAACTTAAATAAATAATTATAATTTGTGCCGTTTTTTTTAAATAATACATTATTAGATATAATTAAATTCGTTGTCAGTATTATAATTTGGAGGGAAAAAAAATAGATAGTAAAATTAATTTTAGTAGAAAAATTGTCTATGCAATAAGTCATCAACAATGTTACTTGATTTTCTATGAAAAATTATTGAGACTTGTGAAGTGTTCGTTCACCTTCACCTTCGTCAATATTTTGATACAAGATAAATAAATATGGGGAAAGTGTTAATACGTAGGAGACGCATTAGCGCCGGGGCGGCGGTGCCGACGCCGACGGACCGCCCGGCGCGCGGCGCTAAAAACGCGCCGATTTTCATACGTAAACCTTCTTTTGACTATGCTGTGTAGCTAGTATTGATGTTTAGAGAGTAAATAATATATATAACTCTCGCTATTCCTATATTCACGTGTGCGGGAGAGACAAGAAGAAGTTATAATAATATAATAAATAGGATAATTTATAAAGCGCCATTTTTATGAATTGCTCATCTCAAGTTATTAAATTTAATTGTATCTCAATAGAGACGAAACGCAAACTGGAAACTGAATATGGATGATCAAGGTGTTTACAGGACTTATGATCTGTCATTGGTCTCATCACACTTTATTATCTCTTTACACATAAATATGAAGTTCAAATTTTCAATACTAATTCTGTCATTTCGCACGCTTAATAGAACACTGGCTTAACTCAAAAAAGCAAGTTTTGCTCAATCTGACATGAGTCGGTATTTTAACAAAAAACAGTTGAAAAACACGTACGAATGGATAGCGTTAACATTGTGAACGATTTTCGTACGTACGAATGGATAGCGTTAACATTGTGAAAAATAGATGGATAGCGTTAACACAAGCCTCTGTCTAATGTTAACTCAATTATGACCTAAACCATAATCGGTCAGTTTACTATTAAGCGTGTGATTTATTTACGCACTGATTGAAATGATTATATAAATATTAATAATAATATAATATATACTTATTATCATGTCGTCGATAAATCTAATATATTACCAATAAAATAAAATAAATATATCAATGTGTTGTAAATTCTAGTATTGATGTGTAGAGAGCAAATAATATATTACTGTCTTACACACCTCTTTCCGCTTCACTCTCGCTATTACTATATTCACGTGTGCGAGAGAGACAAGAAGAGTAAGAGAGCAGAAATGGGGTATTGTATTTGTTGGTTTCGGCCTGATTACATGAGTGATTGTCCTATTTGTAAAATAGTTCATATTTTTAACAAAAAATGTAACTATATTTAATTTAGACTTAAAATTGTTGTTACTTGAAATAATATTCTATGAAAAATTCCTTTTTGTGGTTACAAGCTCTTATTATTAAGCGTGTAGTGATTACACAACACCGATACGCATAGATTTTTCCATAAAGTAAAGTATGCAAAGGCCTAAAAATATTGACTAATCCAGTTTATGTCCGAAATATTCCCTTGTTTTACGAGTATACATGCGCCAGTAGTAAAGTGTGTGTGAAATAACTTTTTCACTGAGTTACACAGAAAATTCATAAGTGAATTTCGATCGATATGATTCCTAGACTACAGGAGAAGGTTCAATGGAATGCAGAGCATTGGGTTACGAGCGCTTTAATTGCGACCGATAATAGATTCTGGGGTTCGAATGCGGCGATCGAATCTCGAAGTATTTGGCATGTTTAGTTTCCTACCTGATCTCACCTTAAACTTTACCGATGGCCGTCTATTATAGCGGCGTTAGTCAGACGCCAAATGAGTCGCACGCTCTCGCCGTCCGTCAGCGCTCGTCTACGGCGGCCTGTTGTTCGCGCTAGTTCCCACTCGCTGTTCTAGTCAGGTCCCCTCCCACACCGTGTTATCCCCGGTCCTAAATGGCTGAGCCTTTCCCGATAATTACGACGGACCGTTGTCATAAACGAAACGCAGATTTGTAAGATGTTGAGAAAAGATATAAGCTAGAACCATAATCAATTCAGATATCTGAAATTAATATTTTAAAAAATCAACTGAATTCAATTTACAAAATTAATGTGTTTTTTTGAAATTTCATCGTTAACCACTTCAATACCGTAAGGCCACTGGTAGCTGCTACGTAGGCGCACCACCAATACCGTAAGGCCACTTTGTATTAAAAATGATTCCAGAAGGAATTTTAACATTTTTTTGTGTGGCTAGCGACATCTATACACTATCTCTGCATATATATATTTTTAAATACATTTTTAGTTAAATTCTTCATAGGGTTATGGCTTCGGCCGCTTTCAGCAGCTACTACCAGAACCGGTATATATTTAAAAAAATTTGTTTTATTCTCATTAATTCAATTTACGTCTTCAAAAGTAAAAAATTATGGAATAAAATCATTTTCCATCTTGAGAATCTATGTACCAACAATCATTTTATGACTGTAAATAATGAGAATACATAAATATATTATAGCTATAATTCTCGATATTCCTCTATGCTGCTGAAATTTGAACAATGAAATCCTGTGTCACGGTTGACACCTTTGAAATGTAGTGTTGGCATCGTATGCTGAGGATCTTGTGGACTTCAAAAAGGACAAACGACTCGATCCTTAATAAGCTCAAAATAACGGAAAGACAGAGAGGTTTGGATGTGCATTGTTTGAGCCACAGGCAGCTCTATGGATCACAACCCTCATCAAAGAAGAAAACGAAGTAAGAAGAAAAATAAATATAATTTTCTTCTGGCGCCGTATCAGGTCCCCTTGTTGGCGATCACAGCAGCGAAAGAATTTCTGTCCTGCGCCACTTGGAGCAGGTTCTCCACTCTGCTCATTCCTATCCATTCTATCCATCCATCCATCAGGACAACTGCCTTCTACACATTCTTCCACGTCCCTCTATTTTGCCCATGAGTATCAGCCGAAAGATATGGTATCTTTCTCCCCTTAGCACATGACCCAAATATGAGACGTTTCTAACATTAACACTAGACAACATATCTCTCTAAAATAAATATAGCTATTTCTATCAATAATACTATCACGTGCACATTCGTGCAGTGTATGGCTGCTTTTAGAAATCTGTAGAGAATACAAATTGAGGTGTATATAATAATAAAATCACGCTATAAGAATAAGATTTAATATTTAATAAGCAGTAGCTATCGCACGGTGTCTAATATTAAGAAGCACCCATCTATTAATAATTTAAGTACACATGATATCTGTTTTAATTAAAAATAAATCAACTTAAGAAACCTCAACATCTTGTATAAATCGCTTCATCACTGCCAACACGGGGAGATTTACTGCTGGTACGTAGTTTTAAGTATGTTACTATATTTGTTTAGGTGTAGTACAGCAGCTAATGCCAGAAAATTGTAATTATACCGTAAATCTTATTTGTTTTGTCCTTTCCTCTTAATTGAAGATACTTTAAGGTAAAATCTTCTTAAGTTCGGAAGTGCTGAACTCTAGTTACTCACCCAAGAAGAGGCGTTGAACTTTAATGATTTTTCTCATTATCACGAGCCAAAATAGAATTAATGCATTCTAAGAAACGCGAACGACTTCTCGCCTGCCAGGGTGTTGGGAATAATTAATTGCAAAATACGGTACTTTACGAAAAGATGGATTACCCTTTTTATATATTTTATATGCACCCAGAGAACTCAATTTTATTCGTATAACAAAACTTTTGTACATATTACTCCAAAATACGTAAACTTTAAAACAACTGACTACGAGATTTGCCTACATAATTCACTTTGAGTTCCTATACAGAATTCACTTTGTTCACTCACTCACTTTCTTACTTAAACAGGCGTTGTCGTCCACTGCTGGACATAGGCCTCCCCCATACTTCTCCACGTATTCCTGTCTTCTGCTTTCGCATCCAATCGCCAGCAATTCTTTGGATGTCATCGGACCATCGTGTGAGGGGTTTCCTTCTGTTTCTTTTATCTTCGCGGTGTCTCCACTCCACCACCCTTCTAGTCCATTTATCGTCTACCAATCTGGCAACATGTCCCGAAAATGACCATTTAAGCTTAGCTACCCTTTCGACGACATCATTACTTCCGACCTTCTACGACCTACTTTGATGGTAAGGGTAGGCAGAGAGAATGGACCACTCTCTATTATGACATACCTCTCTAGCTTCCTAGATATTCATAAAGCGAGTCATACACGCAAGTCGATTCTTCTTACTTCTAACAAGGCCGATATTTAAAAGTTTGTTAATTTGGTCATGCCAAGTTTTCCTCGGTCTTCATCGACTCCGTAATCCATTCACAACGTTAACATATACTTTTTTAACCATTCTATCGTCCATGCGTTTCATATGTCAAAACTAAATAAGTGATTCTTTCATAATTTTGTGCGTAATACTTTCCTGACATTCCTTTCTGATATCAGTATTTGCAATTCTATAACTCATAAGTATATAAAAAATAATATAAATATTATATTTTATATATAACAACAGATAGGTAATTATATTTGAAGCCAACTACTTTCGCTTGTACCCAAGCTTCATCCTAATGAATCTTGGGTACAAGCAAAACTAGTTGGCTTCAAATATTATTTCCATTCAGTTTTGAATATAAATTTAATAATAAATATTTTATGCCAGTACATAGATATGATGGTTTTATATTTAGAAAAACCCACGCATTTTTCCATTTATTTTCAGTGGGTTAAGGACTTCAAAATACGCGGTAATGAAACATTTTATTAAAACAAAATAAACGATTGTCAATAATGTTGATTGGCACTTCAACGGAATATGGTGAATGACATCTGTTTATTTTTATTATAATTATTATAAGCAGATATTTAAATAAGCTAGTGAATTTGCAAACGCGGACAGCACAAGGAGAATGCGAGTATTTTTGTTGTATTTAAAAGCTAAATTAAAAATGCTAAAATCAAGAATAATATGCGAACAAAACGTGAAAACAGAACTGTAACATTGAATCAAATTGGCAGTGCATATTCCGGTCAAGTTCACACTCACCTAACCGTAGTGACAGCTCGCGCGAGGTTAGCGGTGGCGGGAGGCCGCTTGCCTGGGTGGATGAAAATCAAACGAACGTGTTATAAACTAATCCTCGTTTGCGGAAAAAATATCGTCCGACCGATTATAGTTTTATAATTCGTTTCGGAAACTTCGTTTGTAACTAGAGATTCTCTGGAGTGGGCCAGAAAAGATAAACCACCAATCCAAGGGATTTGTTTGCAGCAAAGTGAAACATTTTTGCTGGTTCTTGGGATTATTATTATTTGTTTCTTGAACAATGATGTAAAACTTCATATCAAATAATTAATATGAATGAAAACGTCAGTTTAAAAGATGTTTTATTATATTTTATGGGAATAACACGTTTCGCCCTTCTAAGGCATTATAAAATGATAATGTTTTAGAAGGACGAAAAATGTCATTCCCATAAAATATAATAAAACTTCTAGAAAACTGACGTTTTCATTCATATTATATTAATTAATTTTTATTATTATTTTGTTGAATCGTCCTTTACATCATTACAGCGCGAGCCAAATCGATGTAATGGGAATAGCTATCATATTGATTCTCATGACATGTGATATATCACATATATAGCTGATCAATCGCCATTTTATTGTCACGTGAATTCTACACCAGATCAAAGACAGTGTGACAATCACATTGCCATTCATCATCGGGAATCTAACCCGGGATTTTCGGTGTGGCAGTGAAAGCACTTGCGACTCGTCCACGAATGTCGTCAATACCACTGGTAGTTTCCCATTGATTTCCACATTTATGCACAGCAGGTTATTTGTAACCTTTAATAAGAAAATAAACAGTATACATTCAAAAATTGGCCAGTCATGTTACGAATATAGAAACAATCAATTTCAAACGTTGTCGTAAATTCTCTCGTAAAGGAGATGAAATCCATAACAATAAATTTATTATTATTCTTCTTTTTCCTTGTTATAGACCTACGTGGTCTGATCTCCAGAGGGTTGCTCCTCCTGTGAGGTGGATTCCCAGCTGTCCTTCCATCTTTTAGGAGGTCTTCCACGAGGAAAAGTCCAGTGAGGCTGATCATGTAGTGCAATATAGTGGAGTCAGGTGGTGCCCATTCTTTGGACATGTCCGTACCAGTGCCTCTTTCGGTGTCTACTCCATATTATAATATCCTCAGCCTCACATATCTCTCTAATTCTGGTGTTCCTCACGCGATCTCTCGGTGTCTTACCTGTGCTATCGTTCTCAGTGTCTTCGTATCAGAAGTCCTCAAAACTTGTTTCCTGACTCTGTCTTCCATTGTCTCAACGCCATATGTTATTATTGGTCTTACGCATGCGTTATAGATTCTCATCTTACTCATAATGGTCAATTGTCTTTGTTTTTCCATATTGCGGATTTGGCAGCTGCCTTGTTGACTTGGGCTTGTATTCCTTCCCGCAGATCAGCTTCTCTAACCGGGTCTTTGCCTAGATACCTGAAGGTTTTGACCTGTTGTATTGGTCGATTCAATTCAATTCAACAATAAATGTATTTCTTTTATACAATAATAATATTAAAAAGTGAGTACTGATGGGAAAAATTGAGGGGCGGCGTGGTCCTGGTAGAAGGCAAACGTCTTGGCTGTGCAACATAAGAGACTGGACCGAGGTGAGACATGTGAGGGATGAGACATGAGTTTCGGGTTGCGCAAGATAGAGAAGCCTTCGCCGGAGTGATTGCCAACGTCAGGGGGCACGCGAAGAAGAAGAAGAATATAAGTGAAAACGTATGTCTTCTATGAGTTTTATTATATTTGAGTTGAAATGATATATTTCGCACTTCTTAGGGATTAAAAAATGTCTTTTATAATTTATTGTTTCTTGAGCAATGATGTAAAACTCCATATTAAATAATTAATATGAATGAAAACGTTTGTCTTCTACGACTTTTTTATATAATATTTTAGATGGAATGACATGTTTGGGGGCCTAGTAAGGTATTATCATTTGATAATGCCTTAGAAGAGCGAAACATGTCATCCCATCTATAATATAATAGAACTTCTCGAAGACAAACGTTCTCATTAATATTAAGTATTTTATAATATTTATCTAGTGTAAATTCTTTTATAATATTTATCGATTGTAGAATGTATAATCGTATTAGTCCGCACATCTCTACCGCAGACACGACCATCAATCAGTCTCTAACAAGAGACAGTGTAGCAACAAGTACCCAATCACATACCAGGTAAAAACGTCGAAAACTTCATAAGAACAGAAATTTATAAGTTAAAAACGCGGGATTGCATGTAATAAAATGTATTCCTCAGTGGACCATTTCCCGCGCCCCCGAGCGTAAATAGATTATTATTTGGCAAACTTTATTCATTTACTTGTACAGCCAATACCGGATATCATAAATTAAAAAGAAACAGCTAATAAATGAACTGTATGTCAGATTGCGCCAGGACTCCAGCGGAGTCTAATTCAGTCAATGCGCAATTCAGCCCATCTGAAAAACTGACACTTGTTTAGGTCAGCGTACCCACACCAACGTAATTGTATTGGTGTATAATTTTAATCAATCGCATTATGATTTCCGGATTCTGATCTTAGCAAAACATATCAAGCTTTTGTGATCTTGAGTATCTTAGATATGAAGTACGTGAAATTTTAAAATATATTAAACTTGTGTCGAGAAACTGCGAGTGACCCAAAGAGCCATGGAAAGAGCCATGTTAGGAATAAGCTTAAGAGACAGAGTCAGAAACGATACGGTGAGAGAAAAAACAAAAGTCACTGACATCATCCACCCGGTGGCGAGTCTAAAATGGCAATGGGTGGGTCACGTAGCCAGAAGCCCAGATGAAAAGTGGACAAGAAGACTGCTGACTTGGAGACCGTGGACGGCGAAGAGAAGTGCAGGGCGACCGCAACTACGGTGGAAGGATGATCTAAACAGACACGTCGGAATAACCTGGATGCAGTCTGCACAGGACAGAATGACATGGAAGCAAATGGAGGAGGCCTTTGTCCAGAAGTGTCCGGGAATAGGCTGAGGAAGAAGAAGAAGAAGAAACTTGGGAATATTCTATACGTATAATGTTGAAAAAAAATCTGAATGTTTATACCGTATTTTATATTCATGAAAACGTTGGGTTTTTTAAAAAAATGCTAACATTTTATAGGAATGGCATGAGAATAGCATGGAAAAGGCAACGGGAAACCTGTCCAGTAACTGTGACAGGAAACCATTCATCAGAGTGATCGTCGAAGGGACCTTACACAGCACCATAAGAAGAAGGGAATGACTTGTTTCGCCTTAGCATTCGATAATGATATAAAAAGGCGAATCACGTCACTCCCATAAAATATAATAAAACTTATAGAAAACACGCTTTTAGAAATATTAATTATGTAATTTAAAAAATTAATTAAATTCTTTTTCACTTGGT
This sequence comes from Lepidostoma basale, assembly GCA_022606425.2. Taxonomy (NCBI): domain Eukaryota; kingdom Metazoa; phylum Arthropoda; class Insecta; order Trichoptera; family Lepidostomatidae; genus Lepidostoma; species Lepidostoma basale. Next base: position 3,362,161 of record JAHDVF020000010.1, read on the forward strand.
ATAAACCACTTTATTTGAGTTAGTAGCGCCAACCGGTTAGACTCTGCAGCGAGCTTCATTAGGGCTATACTAAACTTTAGTTTGTGTAAAGCCCTGAAGAAGTTCGTTACAGAGTGAAACCGGTTGGCGCTACTATCTGAAATAAAGTGGTTTATACTAAATGAAAAAGTGTTTAATTTTATTTTTAAATATTTTATGTCAATAAAAGCTTCGTATCAAAGATTAAATATTTAATATGCATTTTTATTGTTTCTTGAAAAATAATCTAAAACTACAAATTAAATAATTGATATGAATGAAAACGTCTGTTTTCTAAAAAAATCTCTATTTTAAGGGAGTGATGCGATCCGCCTTACTATAGCATACATGTCATTTCCATAAAACATAATAAAATTTCTAGAAAATGGACGTTTACATTCATATTAATTAGTTAAAACGAAGTTTTATATTTTCGTTAAGAAACCAGTATCCGTATTGCATTAAAATTTCGTATTGATCAATTTATTTAATTTGTGTTATATCGTGTAAAAGAATTTATCAATATTAATACTTTCTGCGAATGAGAAAACAAAAAATATGTTTGATATATCTTTATGTTGCTCGTATACCATGGCGAATCTCACACGACACAATCATTCACGTTGGTGGGCTTTATAATACAATTTATGAAGCGAAGAGACACAAAGAAAACACCGTTAAATCTAAAACGCCACATAACAAAAAATACGACGTAAACAAGCCCAACCCAGTCGCAAGGTGCAAGCTCTGCTGCAGGGCTGTCACTTTCAGTGAAGACATAACCTTTCGAATAAATGTTTCGAGATACAAGTGATTTACAGATTTTGATTAAAACATTGATATTTAATGAATGTTACCAATATTTGTAGACAAATACTGGATTTTACCCATTGCGGGTTAATCATTTTTTAAGATGTAAATTGTTTAAACAATTTACATCTTCGTCTCTATTGAGATACAATCAATCTATAAAAAATGATTAACCCGCAATGGGTAAAATCCATTATTTGTCTACAAATATTGATAACATTCAAGAAAAGCCAAAAACTGGTCCAAGTTTAAAAAGCATAAAAAATGGAAAAGTATTCTCCTGGCGTTGTCTAGCAAATGTAGCCTTTCACATTGCATTAATAAAAAAAATCTGCTTAATGCTTACACCTATTCTTAATAGATGGCGCTAGTGTAGATTGAACTAAAATATGTGAAATGTTTCTCAACATGGCAGCATATATACAACTTTCAAAATAATTGTTAGACGTGATGTTCGAAAGAAAGTCGGAATGGGGAATATTGTATTACATAAAGCGATCGCTTAACCCAACCAATGACAGGTCATAAGTCATGTAAACGCCTCGACCACCATATTCTGTTTCCAAAAAAAATTTACATCTTCATCTCTATTGAGATACAATCAATCCTTAAAAATTTATATTTAAGCTAGTAAAATTAATCTAAAATCATCATTTCAAATATTTTAATAAATAAGAAAACTGGCAGGAATGGTTGTGATTATTTTCTTTAAAGTGTCCTATAAGGAATCTGAAGCTAAAAAAATTCACTCGTTTAAAAGTGTTCGTGTTTGTATATCCCAAAAATAATATCTACAATCGAATTCTTCATGACTTTCAGCTTATCATACTCTGGTAAAAGTGCGGGTCTGCCTCTTGGTGTATTTTATCAATGTGCATATTATTTTAAATCCTGCAATATTTGCAAAGCTGCTTATGCCATCAAAATATTTGTTTTCAATCACAGCTCTTTCCGCTGCGTACGCATAAAGGTTTGGCTTTATTTTTAAATATTTCATGTCAATTGTATTCCGTAAATAATCATTTCTTTTGTGTTGTTTAGCTAACTTAACCGACTCTAAAGTCGGACACATTTTAAAATAGCTTTCTCTAAATTCTATGGGCATTTTTATGTTAACCTTTTCCTTACGGCCTGGCCGAATACGAATCGTACCGTCAATACGGCGCAAATATTTCTAACCATTTTTTTTGTTAAAAACTTATATTTGTCTGATAAAGAGTAGAATTTATCAGAATTTATAATAAATAACAGATAATAATACAACGAAACGCCAAAAATCAAATGCGCGCGCGACGCAGGACAAACGAATATAGTATAATGGCGGCCGACGGGATACTTCACAGATGTGATTTACCGACAGCGCGCATGTAAACCATAATATTGACGAAGTGAAACACATTTAATTTATTATCTTTACAGATTTCTGTAAAGGATAGAAGTAGGTAAGTATTGAAGTTATTTGTGATTCCAAATTCTTACAATAGATGTCACTACGAGTACTGCAAAGTCGTAAAACGATATATCACGGCTACCGATGTTAACGGTTAGGAAATCTTAAACGTGATATGACGGCTACCGATGCGAATAGGTTAAACTTTAAATTAAATACATTATTTAGTTTTTGTTTTGTTTTGTTTTTTGTGAGTTTAGTAAGGAAGTCAATGAGCAAGTAAACATATTTAAACATGGCAGTAGTGCGGTATTCTAATTTTCGGAAGTATTCACAGCGTGTGGGAGTTTTGGCGATGCAGTGGTAAAAGCAGAAACCAATAGACTCACATTTTTTGTTATTTTGGACAGTAGTACCAAAGCACCCAATGCATTTCCAGTAGCACGAGTAACTAGCGCGTGGGACGTGTGACAGAACGCCTAACTAACAAATTAAACAATGTTATTTTAAACACCGTTATTTTTAAAATTCACGAAATTCCATTTTGCATAAGAATAATATTAAAATAACTCGTGACCAACTTATTATTCTGAGACAATAGATAACCACATGACATCAGAAGAATTGACGTCAACGCTGCATTTTTTGTATCACTTAAAATATGATTTAAATAGATTATTGTTGATGTTTTTTTTTTTTTTTAAATATAAGGCTTTGGAAAGAATAGAGACTACAGGTATCGATAGGATACAGGGAAAGTGGTGGGGCATGTGCGCGTACGTGTACTGAGCTTGCCAAAACTATTTCAGGCGGATCTGAAGAAACCGACATTTTCACAATAATTCTTTACGTTGCTTCGTCTCGGAACATTGTATAATTTATTGATGACGCACAAGGAACGACACGGGAGAACGGGACCGCAGGAGGGTTCCGTGTAAACAGGTTTCTTATGAACGTTCGGATTTCTGGATAGAATAAAAAAGTTATTCATGTTTCCAAATCAACATTCCCGCACGCAAGTTTTCTTAATTCACACGCGCTAACACATACACACACGTATATTTTCGTATTCGTGGATTTACCATCAAATAATTTTAGTAAAATTATATTCATTGTCTTTTGAAAATATAAAAGTCGTTGAATAATTTGTTTTCCAAACAGGTGTTAAAATATGGTATTTACAAACAAACGTGTTATTTTTGTCTAACTTTATAAGCAAAATATTAGTAAATATTTGCGTAATAATTTAATCGTGGGTATAAAAGGTAAATACTTAAAACAGAATTTGCATGTTAAGTTACGAAAACTATAATATAATCACGGTCTGTGTATTTCAACGTATTTACAGAACTAGATGAGACATACGGGACAAGAAAGACACTCCGCTGGTGAGTGCTGTGCGGTGCGTGGGGCTGATAAGCGGGGGTTAATTATTAACCTGGGGGTAAAAGCATAAATGTTTTACCTTTCTTGATGCACATGATCCCGCCGGGAGACGAGGGGGCGTAGGAATCAAATCCAGAATCGTTGGAGCTAGTAGAAGTCCTTACATTTTTATCACTTTTTTTCTTATTGTCCACTTCACATTCATAGAACTCGTCATTTTCATCATCTACAGAATCAGAGTCCGATGATTCCTCTTCTTCGCTGGAAGTCTCTTCCGACTCCTCCGAAGACTCCTCCGAGCTAGACTCGAGGGTCTGAGGCGCCCTCTTGCGAAGCGGCTTCGGGGTGGCAAAGATAGGCCTGAGAGGGGCCTCCTGCTTCACGGGGCGCTTGGGTACTACTGGGACCGGGGGGCTGACGATCGGCGGGGATTCATCCTTCGTTTCGTTTTCTTTACATAAGGAAACTTCTGAGGCGGAAATTTCTATAATATCTACATGACTTTCACTGCTTTCCACTTTACTATTTGTACAATCTCCTGGCAGAGCATTTGCGACTGATTCACTAGTTACAATTCCTACGTTTTCCTCATTAGGATTTTCTTCATTTAGAGGAAGAATTTCAGACGCTACGGCAGAACATTTCGTATTGTCTGGTTTTACATTATGAGGGAGTGAAGAGGAATTGGAAATCTCTTTCTTTATTTGCGATTTTTTCAAATTAGAAGAATCATCACTTTTCTTACATTCAGTTTTCTCTCCTACAACTTTGTCAACACAGTGCTCTTTTTCATTTAATGGAATATCATCGGCTTTTGAGGGTATTTTTTCATTATCCTTAAGTTTCAATGATTTCTTTACATTATCAAACTCCTTTCTTTTAATAGATTTATCTTTCATTTTTCCATCAATATCTTTTTTAATGACAGTTTTATTGATAGATTCATCGTTGACTTTAGGTTCCACTTCAGTTATTTCAACTGAACCCGGTGAAGGCGCTTTTGTAATTGTTTCAGTCATAATGGTGTTAGTTGGTGATTGAGATTCATTTGGTATTATTATATTAGTAGGAGTAAGTCCCGGTGATGTGACCTTTGAGTCAGAAGTATCAGAAGAAATTGGTTTACTTTTATCAATTGATGAGATTTCTGTTTTTAATTTAATCTGTCCAATATTTTTATCCAATGTATTATTATCTTTATTTACATCTAATGTCTCAAAAGTAAATATTTGAGGATTCTTAACTTTTTCTTGTGAGCTTTCTCTCTTATTTTCAATGGAGCATAATTTTGCAATTGGACTTTTGTTGTCAGTTTTTTCTACGAAGAGTGCAGCTGCGCTGATGTTTTCAATCGCTTTTGATTTTACGAGTGGACTTATGGCATCAGATTTATCTGTAATCATTGAAGATGTATTGATGTTTTCCATAGCTTGGGATTTGGCAATAGGATTTTTGATGTCATTTTTGTCTTTCGGCAATGTCGACGCAGCATGTAAATTTTCCATTGCCTTTGATTTTTCCAGTTTGATTTGAGAATTTTTAACTTGAACTTCATTAGTTTGGGGGTTCACTGTTGGTGATTTCAGAGCGACACTCTGATGTACATTATTTTCAGGCTTTTTGCTATCGTCGGCCTTACATATATTTTCTGCTTCCTCTGATGCATCCTCCTCGGGAGTCCAAGCCAAAGCTTTCCTGTTCTTTTCTACTTCCTCGAGCAATCTTTTCTTCCTTTCCTTATAGTAAATTGTTTCCCTTTTGCCGTGTTTTTCCCAAAAACTTCCAACGTCGTCAGAACTCTCTTCTTCTAGAGACTTCCCTAATTTAGAATTACACTTCAATTTATTATCGTCTGTCGGTTTATTGACCTTCTTTGGTTTACATTTTTCGGTTTCTTTATTAATCAAAACCGAGTTGGATTTATTGTCTACAATTAGCGTAGGCGATGAAGAATCTTCTTCGATTAAGTCTTGTTTCTCCTCTAACACAACATTATATTTCAAACAGCTCGGAACTGGTGTTTTCTTTACTTGTTCTACTACAACATCGTCTATTCTGGCTTTTAAATATTTCCCTACATTATTTATTTCTACTGAAGACGATATCTTGGGTTTTATCAAAGGTTTCGGAGGACTATTTTGAATTGCCGAAACTGGGTTTTCATCGATGGGAATGAGCGTATGGTCAAATCTCGCTTTTGGAACTTCTAATATTGATCCTAATGAAGATGCTACCATGCCGCTGGAGTTGGACCTCTTCAGTTTCTGAGAGGAACGGCGATTAATCGGGCTCGGTGATCTGTCGATCTCCATTCTCTGGCCCATCTGATCTATCGAGTTATCGGACTTGGTTTTCATCTGTGCGTAATTACTATCACATTTCAAAAAGTCATCTGAAGTAGATTTTTTCTTCTTTTTTGAACCGATTTTATTTATTTCGCTTGATGTTTTGTAAGACTCCAATTTTTTATTTTCCGTATTTTCTACTAGCTTTGTGCTTAAATTTTCATCTCGAATTAGTGCATCAAAGAATGACGCCTGTTCGTCGAGCATTTCCTTAGAGAACCTTCTCTGGTAGCGGTTCTCGTCCTTGCCGGAAGAGACCGGCGCTTGCCCCAGCCGGTCATCTTTTGGTTTCTCAGTTTTCTCTTCCTCCTTGGCTGCCCGACTGTCGAGATCCTTTCTCAAGCTTTGTCTCTGAGCAGACGCGTGTCGTTTGATTGCAGCTGGCGTCGCCAAATTAGAATCAGCTCCCGACTTTGTACTCGAAAACTCCTCTTCAGTTTTTAGTTTTTTATCTGGATTGGTTTCTATTTCATTTCTGTCCCTTATTTTGAATTTGTCAACTAACATTTCTCCTGGTGTCTTTCTCTGACGTTTATCCTTGTAAGTTAATTCCTCTGAAAGGTTTTCTCGCCATTTAGATTTTGTGTTTTGTTCTCCGATAGATTGTGTCGGAGTAACGGGTTCCGATAGGATCGTTTCTTCTTCCGTGATTTTAGCGTTCCTCGGTGAGTCTTTGTCCTTCCGGCGGACGGTGTGAAGGCGGACCACCGAGCGGCCTCTGCGGATAGTGCTACGGCCTCTCTCGAACGTGCCGTCCTCCGCGCTGGGGCTGATCGGCTGGACCGGAGGCGAGGGTCTGTCGGCCGCCGGGCTGGGCCCTCTGTATCCCGTTGACGCGGTGGTTCGAGTTTTTCCATATTTATTGTACGATACATCGATATCTTCGGTATTTATAGCGATAGGCTTCTGATACGTGCTGGCCTTGTACTTGGGACTGATGCGAGTGTGCACTTTGGGGCTGAGGCGAGTGAGGATGCTGGAGGACACAGGCCGGCGCGAGCTGATGCCCTCGCTGATGGACGTCAGGAAGGGCGAGTAGGTCCGGCTGGGGATGAAGGGCGCCCTGGAGCTCGAGTACAGAGACAAGGAGGGCGCCCGCGAGTAGCTGCCGCCCAGAGAGGAGTGCGTGCTGTAGTTGCCGCCGACACTGAGGAAAGGGCTACTGTAAGAACTGCCGCCCCCATAGTACATGCTCATGCTGGACAAATCGGAGAATAACGGCATCACACCACCGACACCGGCGTCGTTAATTCACCCAATATATCACTAACGTTTTAAAGTGCTACGAGGTTGCGGTACTGTACAATAGAAACATTGCGAACTGAGCGTCGCGGCGTCCAACGAATAACTAACAGTCGCATCTTCGCTCTTCCGCCGTTAGCCCTACCCCCTCCACTTCCCCGCCCTCCCATTCCAGACTCCTCCTGCTCCTGGCACGGTTCCCGCGACAGCCCGCCGCCCGCTCCCCGCAGCTCTAGCCTGGCACTAGGAACGATCGAGTTTTTTTCAAAAACCGTTTGTTTTGTATAATTATTGTATGTTTAAGATTTTTAATATCATAAACACGTTTCAACACTCCCACATATATAACGTCTATTATATGAACGTTGAAAGTCAAATTAATGCTAGGTTTTGCCAATTAAAAATAATATTTAATTTTACAGCACAGCTCTACTAATCATAGAAACAGTACCAACCTATACTCGTATAGAAGTACAAGTGCACACGTATGCGGGCGTCAATGCCAGGAAGAGCGCGCGGAACGGTGTGACGTAGAGAATTATTTTGTCATTTTTATTTATGAAGATCAACACAAACGTAAACAAACATCAATATGTACTTAACACCAGCCCGCGGCACAATTCGCTAGTGCTATATATAGCCGATGCACCTTGCCAGTGCAGCGCCACTGTGACTTCTGAGCCTATTTTTACTGGAAAATGCAAAGGTAGTTCGAAATGGGAAACAGTGCGTTCTAAAATTAAACTGTTAACACACTTGGACCAATTTGCCTTATTAATGACCATCTAATAATCTATTGCAGAACCGTTATTAAGTAAATTAAATTATAATAATCTATATATATAAAACAAAGTCGTGTTAGTTACACCACCCAACTCAAGAATGACTGGACCGATTTTGTTAATCTTTGATTAATTGGATTTGTCTCCGTCCCGAATAGCAGAATATTTATTAATATCGGAAAAAATCGGCCCGAGTGCATCCCATCTAGCACATATGATAGTTTAACAGAAAGTAGTGCAACAATGCTACGCGAATCATTTCGATTCGCTTCAATAAAGCAAATCCCTTGCTGCCATGTGAATTACTTTTATATCAATGTAATTCAAATACTTTCCATTTATTTATTGAATTTAATTCATTTTGGGTATTCATTTTAACTTAATAAATAACTGAATTTAATTCAACTAATAAGTTAACATAACATTTATTGATTCTGAGATGGTACGAAGTTCGCCGAGTCAGCTTGTATTATAATTTATTAAAAAATATACATATTATTTATTTTAATATATAAGAAAAAAATATAACCAAATATCTTCTTAGAGTAGCAGAAATGAAAACATTACGACCTATCGTGAGTAGAGATAGGATACTCAACGAAGATCCTGCAAAATTGATGACAAAGTGAGATGGAATAGACAGAGAAGACGATTCTGGAGGGACATCGCGAGAACGGATCCAGCAAGGATTCCTAAGATCATGCTACATTAGACTCCAGAGTACCGTTGATCGCTAATGAGATGAGGAGAAAGCTGGTCGCCTTCATTACAGGAAGAAATTTGATATCCTGCATGACAAGATCGCAAGATCGCAAAAGATACAATAAGGAGAAGAAGAAGAAGTTATTCTTCATTCATGTCATTCCAATAAAATAAAATAAAACTTTTAAATCATATCATTATAATAAACCATAATAAAGCTAGTAAACATTTCCATTCGTATAATATTAATTATAAGTAATCATTTTTACAAATACAGTAGTCATATTTAGATGTCATATTTAGATCATGTGCTAAGAGGAGAAAAATATTAAATGCTGCACCTGACCGCTGAGGGTAAAATAAAGGGTTGACGAGGTGTTGGCAGGAGGAGAATCTCCTGGCTCCGCAATATAAGGGACTGGACTGGTTTAAAAAACGTTGAGGAGCTGTTTGAAGCTACTAGGGTCAAATACGCCTACTCTCAAGTGATAGTCAAAGTCAGGTCCCCCTGACTTTGACTATCACTTGAGAGTCACATGAGAGAAGAATCAATTAAGAACATTTGTACTTAACACCGAATAATTTAATTTCTGCGATAGTTTATACAAAATAAAAAAAACTGAAGGAGAAAAACAATGATCAATTTAATCTAAATTACTATTTTTTTCATGGCGAATTCTATATTTAAATGATTTCCACAACCTCTGAAATAAAATACATGTTTATGGTACTCTATATTACAGTCGAACTGGGTTATTACGATCACGGAAATAGCGAGATCTTGGATGTAACGAGGAAACAGATACTTCATGTCTTCGTGTGATGGGTATTTTTGTAAGCATTTAAAATGGCATATTCTCTGAATTAAGGTCCATTTACACCGGACAGCCATCAGCCGATACCGACACGTCACGATAAAAAATAGCCTTGAATCTCACCGACTCGTTATCTCAAATGCTACAATAAAATCGCCGTCGGGGGTTGCCGAAGAAGGCACCTACCTACATAAAATTGACACTTAATAAAAATGATCAATATTTTTCAGGATGTGTTTCCTACAGTACATGATCCTTTTTTACAGAATACCATTTTTACTACCATTTAAATTTGCCGTGGAGAAGGCAATTATCTCGGAATTTAAATATATGAACGGAATCGGCATTAATTAAAAGTAACAAGACACCATTAAAACAAACAAAACGATTATTTGCTCAACGCAAACGCGTGACGTGTCGGTATCGGCTGATGACTGTCCAGTGTAAATGGACCTTTAACGAGTAAAACTTATAACGAGCAAGTTAACTCGGTTCCATCTTCCTCGTAATAACCAAGTTCGACTCTATAATAAAATTGCAAACATTAATCAACAATTTATCATATTGGTCTGCAGTGATTATTTTACTGAAACGACCATTGAAATAGTGCGTCATCCACATTGCATGCCTTGAGGAAAATTAAAAGTGTGGGCGTCCCATGAAAAAACACGTTTTACAGAAGAATTGAAAAAAAAAACATTTTTACGTTTCAGGTTGGCACTTTCACAAAAACCTCACTGCACACCGTGTGTTAGTCATAACTGAATAAGAAAGAAGAATGGTTACTAATTACACTTAAAATTTGTGTTCGAATAACATTATTTGAACAATACCAACGTCTATAAAAATAATTATTATGCACTTAAAGCAATCAAGAACCAAAACATCTATGTATAAAACAAGAAATTGTGTTCCACGAAATATCGCGATATTTACAAATAACAAGAACCAAGTGATGATGGCTATGTGTATTTCCGCGAAGAAAGAATGCGAAGAGATCACAGATTTAGAAATATAGGTTAGTGAACGCTGACCCGAGTTAAGATGAGATCTAAGGGGCCCAATCCCTGGGCCCATCCATGTAAGGGCAGGCAGAGATAAATATTTCGTTATGAACATTACATTGCAAAGCCTAGGAAATTTTAAATAATAGATTTTGTTATTTTTATAATTTTGATTGTCAAAGTAATTAAAATGATACAAAATTTAAAGATAAGTAATAGATTCTACCCATGAATCTAAAGTTCTCTAAGAAATGCTAAATAACGAATTATCATTGTTTGCAAAACAATCGAGAAATGCTTTCAATGACCGTCGTTGCGTAAAGGATGCATCATAAATGCTCAAATTAAAAAAATATCTGTGCGATAAATTGTGCATCTCGCTCGTACGAACACGCAAAAGTGAAAGAAATAACGCTAATCCGGTAGACAGTTCACGCGCTTTCTCCTTCACGCACTGACAAAGTATTTACATATGTTTCTGAAATAATTACGGGTTATAGCATTTCTCGATAGTATTTTGAAAAACATATCTAATCATAAATAATAATTCAAAAACGGTATAATCAAAATCAAATGACTTTTTTTTTATTTTCTATATTATGGTAAATATATTTACTCTGTGAACTTCTTTTTTTTTAAATCGTTCGAATATTTTTGTTATTTGGGTTATTTAAGAATACGAAACTGTAAGTGCTTAACCCGAAACCGGGTATTACGAAATATTACATAGTACAAAGACAGTAGAAACAGTAGCGTCCATAACAATTAATGGGGGTTACGAACTACGTCTTGCGTTTTTGCGTACCACACATTAAAAAAATATCTCTGCTTAGATTCACTATGTGTTTTTGTTGTGTTTGGTTCAGCGAAAAAATACTCGGTTAAGAAATAAAGAGGTGTAAGTACAATAAAATAAGATACGTTAGTTGAAGAATAGAAAAGCCTTACCCTCGCACTTCAGCCCCTGGCGGAAGAGACCGTATAGCAGCGAGCCGCAATGATCGCAGAAGGTAGGGGAGACGAAGGAGTGTGCCTTGAAGCGGTGTGGCAGGTCAATCTTGAACCTCTCCCGCAGATACTGCACAATTATCATTCAACTTCAACTAATATTCCATAACATAAACAAAATACAATCATATACCTACAGTAAACATAAAGTGATTGTTAATAAATATACAAATGAACAAATATTCAGTTCAATAAAGACATAGAAGATTTCCCACCCCTTACCCAACGCTGTTATAGGATGCAGCGGAGCCCTTTCGTCAACTTCGCTCATACAATCACTAAGCCCGCCCCCCGTCCACGCAGGACTTAAGTTAACCGGGGAATGCAGCATTCCAAAAAAAAAATCAAAAGGCAATGGAGTATCCAGAACAACATTTAATCTAGTTTAATTTCTTTTCACTTCTTTGTCCCAATCTCACAAAACAGAGCAAAATATGGTACATGATTTTATGGCCAATTATAAAATTATTTCAGACTAAATGATAGATTGTCAAATGGAAATATAATATAATAAGTAAGTTGAGAATGAAAGTATGATAAAAAAAATAACTAACTAACCATCACGCCGTTTCCCCGAAGGAGTAAGCAAAGATTATGGACCACCATACTGCTCTGTCCTGACATACCTATCGAGCTACCTCCACATTTTCGCTCACGATTCACACGCTCGTCGATTTTTCCGACTTCGAATGTGGTCGCCTTTTAGTATTTGATTAATTTGGTCATCCCAATGTTTCCTTGGTTATTCACGACTTCTCTTTCCACGCACACTGCTTGTATACAACATTTCATCCATTCTTCTCTCCCATTCGTTTCGTATGGCCTAGCCATATCAGAGATCATTTTTTAATTTACTTTATGATGCAATAATCTGCCTAACATTTCTTCCTTATTTCCCCGTTTAGTATTATCATATTTCGTTTTTCCGCGCATTATCCTCAGTGATCTTATTTATATGTAATTTATCCAATTTACATTTTTCTTTTGCCAGCTCCAAGCTTCCCTTCCTTACATCAGAGAACAAGTCGCTAGACGCAAATGGCTGTGATCGGTCACATCCTGAGACGGAACCCAGCCTGCGTCGCTCAGGGCACACTAGACTGGTCCCCTATGGGGGGAAAGAGGAAGCGAGGTAGACCTAGAGCCACCTGGAGAAGAGCCCTACAGGACAGGGTCAAAGCAGCAGGCTTCACTTGGGATGATGTTAGGCATCAGGCATGCGATAGAGTCGGGTGGAGAGATTCCTTGAGGCCCTATACACCACGGAGATGTGACAGGACAAGAAGAAGAAGAAAACATAAAGATTGGCTGTATAACTCCATTTTGTACTGCCATCTTTGAAAGTGCTGAAGAAAGAAAATAAAGAAAAATAACCATTTGATAATGCCGTAGCAAGGCAAAATATGTCTACAAAACGGACGTTCTCATTAATATTAACTTGGGTTATTTGATTGATTCAAATAATCTATTTCAAAATAACATATTAAGATTCAAATTCAACTACAGTATTGGCTTACAAATAGTAATTATCCAAGTGTATATTAATAACGAAGCAAATGGGATTTAGCACATGAAAATGAAAATCATTATTCCAAGGCATTGTACACAATTAAAACCAAGGAAATCAGTGAAATATCCATGGACCATCTAGGTCAAAACGAGTTTTTCAAATTTTTAAATTTGTTTACAGAGTTTAAGATAGATATCTACGTATACTCCGCATGTAAAGAGCTAGTCAGGTGGGATAGAGAACCGAATAACCCCCGCGTTTGTGACGTCGGAAGTCAAGTGAGCTGTCATTCTTAAAGATACACGAGAAGCAGGGGCGGCACTAGTTTTAAATTATTGCAGAACTAAATATAATGTTAATTGTATCTCAATAGAGACGAAGATGCAAATTGGAAACAGAATATGGTTGATCAAGGTGTTTACAGGACTTATGACCTGTCATTGGTTGGGTTAAGCGCACGCTTTATGTAATACAACATTCCCCATTCCACCTTTTTTATTATGACCAACATGTCTGACAAACTTTTTGGAAGTTGTATGTATGTTAATCTCTAAGACTACTCTTTACGTGGTAGTTTATACAATCTACATACTAATGCCATCTATGAAGATTTGTGTTTATTAAGCATTAAGCAGAATATCTTTTTAATACAATGTGAAAGGCTACCGCCATTAGCGCATTGTTAGAAGCCGCCTGGAGATGTCACTCCTATCTACATGCCAAACTTGGATCAGTTGTGTATTTTTACAATATTTTTTGAATGTATATAATACTTGTACACGAATACTGGATTTCGAAATGGGTGAAATCCAGTATTCGTGTACAAGTATTTGTATACATTCAAAAAAAATTGTAAATAAATATAGGTAACATATTTGAAGAACACGTAAATAAATAATTCCTTTAATAAAAAGGCAGTGCATAATGGTGTTCTTGTGCCGACCTTTATATATGGAAGTGAAGCATGGAACTGGCAAAAAAGGATGAAAATATTATAAATGCAGCAGAAATGATATCTCTAAGACGAATGTGTCGTAAATCTATATTTGATAGAGTGTCAAATGCAAGTACCTATAAGAAGTGAATGGGGTACGAATGAAAGTGTTATGAACAAAATAATGAAAGGGTCGTTGGATGTTTTCCGAGGAAAGCCCAAGCTGTTAGCGGAAGGCGATATCCGAAGTGGTTCACTCGTGAGATTATTATCAGTGACATCAAAACAAAGCATCGGTACCATAAAAAATCTAAGTCTTCGGGTAATTCGAATGATTACAATTCTTTTAGTCAGTATCGAACTATCGTAAAACGTAATGTGCAGTCTACTTACAAGTCGTATATCACCGAGGTAGAATCAAATATAAACTTCTTAATTCTGAAAACTTTTGGGAATACATACTCGTATAGTCTAAACGTCAGGATGGTGGAATCATTGACTGGGCAAAATTCAGAAATTGCAAATGCATTCGCAGACATATTTCGTTATGTTTATAATGTTTCCTCATCGCATAATTTTATTGTATCTTGTGTTTAAATTTTTTTTTTTTGTATTCTATATTCATAAGCAATTTGGATACTGTGATACAATACTGTGATGTTTATGTTTTTTTTTTTAATTGAAAGATGGTTTGGACACATGGAACGAATGAGTGAAGATAGAATGGTGAAGAAGGTATGTGTAAACGACGTGAATGGAGCTAGAAATAGAGGAAGACCGAGAAAAACGTGGTACGATCAAATCAATCAAATATTAATGTCGGTCACGTGAGGAGTCGGAGAAATCGACGTGCGTGCATGACAAGCAGTGGCGGTACTCCCATAGAAGCCCAGAAGCCCGGCTTGCGTAAGAAATTTTGAATCAAAACCCCCAAATCTAAGTAATCGTGCCCCCGCATAAACCAACAACCCACCAAATCACCTTCCAACTATGTTCCTATCAGACGTAAGAGGAATAGCCCACAAGAGCTGAATCTCTGTAAGTCAAAAGAGGTTTTGATTAAAAATTTCTTACGCAAGCCGGGCTTCTGGGCTTTTATGGGAGTACCGCCACTGATGACAAGATGTATGAATGTAGAGGAAGCGAGAGAAGTATATCAGGACAGAACCGTGTGGCGGTCCATTCTTTCTGCCAACCCCTCCGGGGAGACGGCGTGATGGTTAGTTAGTTATTTAGTTAGTTAGACAAAATAAACTGTTGTTATTATATAATATAAGATACCAACAATTGTACCACAACCGGGTGTAACTTTTACTAATATGATTAATACATTTCGTATGTAATATATTATAAATTGGTTTCATATACATTTAAAAGAATGAGTTAGAATGTGAAAAGCTCCCCACATCCGACCCTGCTAAACTTACAATTGTGCTCTCGGAGTTGAAGCTCGACTGTGGACACGAGCCAAGCAGCTTTTCGTGACATTTCTTGTGGACCGCTGTCTGGCAAGCTGAAACATTCATCATGCGAGCTATACATTAGCTACGTTATGTTGGACTGTGTTGTGTTATTGTCGCGAAGGGAGATTACCACGTGACAGTGAATAACACTACTGAAAAAACAAAGAAGTCATTTCAACGTTTACATAAATATTACTTATTTTCAAAAGACTTTTCAGCGCACAAGACCTTGTGATCATCCATCAATTTTGTAAACAAAAATGTCTTCCTATTTATTTTATAAATATACACATAATTACCTTTCTATTAAAATAATGTTATAATAAGTACAACAACAAGAGTAGACATTGTGTCTCTTCAGTATGAAGATATATAATAGAAAGTGTTTACATTATGAACTCCCGACATACGAGTATTAGGATTACTTAACATATAGCAAAAGGGTAATTCGATGTGATTCAGTAGACGATATACGAGGTCTGTCCAATAAATACGCGAACTGACTTTTTTCCCAAAATTTAGGGTTGATAAATCTATCCCCTTCAAAATGCTCACCATTTGTGTCAATGCACTTGTCCCACCTCCGTTTCCATTGTTCAAAACATTCCTGGAAGTCTTAAGGAGTCAGGCTCTTCAGCTGCTTTGTCGTTTCACGTTTAATCGTCTACACGTCGTCCCAGTGCCGCCCCCGCATGACCTTTTTTTATATTTCGGGAACAAAAAGAAGTCGCTAGGGGCTAAATATGGTGAATAGGGAAGATGATCAATCACAGAGATCGCATTACGGGTCAGAAACTAACGGACAATGTGAAGGCACATTGTCACGATTTTCTCAACTTCAAATGTTCTGTTTAAATCGTATGCACAGACGATTTTCCTAAATTAATTCACCAGCAATCATCCGAACAGTTCATCATTGATTGGAAAGCATAACAGACTGAACACGTTAAATTTTTTCATCAACACAGGAAGTCGACGGTCGTCCTGAACTTGCATCGTCCTTGCAGTCATCACGGCTCTCACTCGATCAACTGAAAAAGGTCAGTTTTCTACAGTGTCTTAACTCCATAAACAGCCTTTAACATTTCATGAATTTCCGAATTATTCCCAAGTTTCACCAAATATTTGATGTTGACTTGTTGTTCCATATCTGTTTGTCAATATCCATTGTCGACAAGAGCATTTAACACATGCCACAAATAAATTCCCCGTTTAAGCGGTACGTTTACCTCGGCGTTTTAATGATTATGGATTCACTTAGTGGCTCACCCGGCAACAAAGCAGCCAGTGCTCTTGCGCGAATTTCAACTGAAGACCACCCGAGCAACGCAGTTCGCGTATTTAATGGACAGACCTCGTATACCAGTAGACAATAAATCATTTTTGTAATACGAAATAGTGCGGATTCATTCCAAACAAATGAATGCGTGTTATCTAAAAAGTAAAGACAACTTAAAAAACAACAACGATAACAAACTACCGTGTCGTTTACACGGAGGGATAGAAAGAGATAATGGATCACCACAATACACAATTCTGATACACCTCTTTAGATTCCTACAAGCACACCGATTCTCCGACTTCTCCAGTTCTAACTCTTATATTTGGATGTGAAGCGTGGAGTTGGTAGAATAAGGATATGAGCAGAACAAATGCGGTAAATATGCGATCCCTTAGACGTATGTGCGCTAAAACGATGTAATTTCAAAAGCTGATCAGTTAGGAATCTAGAGCCGAAGAAAGTATAATGAACAAAATTACGAAAGATTGATTTAGACATATTGAACCCATGGATGAAGAAAGAAAGGTTAAAAAGTTTACGTTATCGAAGTGAATAGAGTACGTAATCGAGAAATATTAATCAAATTTTAAATATAGCCGTAACCAGAGTAATCAAGTTTTAAAGGTCAGGAATATTAGAAGTCGAATGAAATGACATGCTTGTATGACTCGCTATATAAATGTGGAGGAATCTAAAGAAGTAGCAATCCATTGTCTCTGCCTACGATTCCGGGAAAACAGCACGATGCGATGGTTTGTTTGTTTGTGTTGTCAGGTTGTTTAAAAATTCTAGTAGTTTTTCTTTTACATAAATCTGGTACAACTCTGAATTTCTGAGAAAAGTCGTACATTTGTATACATGTATAATTCATGTTGGGATGAAATGATACGGAACGGGTGTGATAAATTTGTAATAATGTCTGAAAGTATTGCGACTCAGATTGCGCTGACAGCTAACACGACTACGCGTATCCAGGAAGCAATCAGACACTTAGCTCGCGAGTGGATTATGACAGAACACTTTTTATCTCGTTTAATCATTCCAAACGGCTGCACTCGCGAGTGGGTTTAATTTGTTAAAAGCTTTTGCTAGGAGTATGCAGATATTTTAAACAATTAAAACGCTCCACCACAAATAAGACAATCTTGTCTGAAATCGCGTTTTGTTTTTATTTCTGATCGTGATTTCTCAATCATCATCATCTTCAGAGTTACAACTCTGTAGGTTTTAGCTTCCTCTAACAAGGGGAGGGCATTACATAGGAAATTTACTTCGGGATGGGATTTTAAGGGATTATAGTACCTATTGATGGTTGAAGTATTAGTTTTGTAAAACTCCATTATTAATTTATAATAGTAAACACGATTGTTGAGTGGTTTTGATTGGATTTAATTTATATAAATTAAATCAATTGTGACAAATTTGTTTCGCCTTGCGAGGGCATTCTCAAACTGAACCTAATCACCAAACAGTGTGTCCTTATATTGAATTTAGAAATCTTAAGGGTGGGGGAGAAAGTATATAATGCAAATGGTTTTTATTAAGTAAATAAGGTTTTTCTTAAAATTGTTTTATTTAACAACTCAAAAATTTGCATTATATACTTTCTCTCCCACCCTTAAGATTTCTAAATTTAATATAACGACACACTATTTGGCGATTAGGTACAGTTTGAGAATGCCCTCGCAAGGCGAAACAAATTTGGCACTATTTATATAATTTAACTAACTAACTAACCATCACGCCGTCTCCCCGAAGGGGTAGGCAGAAATAATGGACTGCTACACTTTTCTTTCCTGACATATTTCTCTCGCTTCCTCAACAATCATACATCGTGTCATGCACGCGCGTCGATTTCTCTGACTCCTCACTTGGGCGACATTCAATATTTGATTTATTTGATCGTGCCACGTTTTCCTCGGTCTTCCTCTATTTCTGGTTCCATTTACATCATTGACATATACTTTTTTTACCATTCTTTCTTCATTCATTCTTTCCATATGTCCAAACCATCTTAATGATCCTTTCATTATTTTGTTCATGACACCATCATTCGCACCGCATTCGCTTCTTATATTTTCATTCGACACTCTATCATACACGGAGTATCCACACATTCGTCTAAGAGATCTCATTATAATTTATATAAATTAAATCCAAGTAAGACCACTTAACAATCGTGTTTACTATTATAGATTGTTGTACTCCCAAAGAGTCGTCCATACTCAAATTATGAAAGCACAATACATCATACAAAAAAGTATAAAATTGATTTTGAGAAAAGTTATACACCTGTTATTGAAAATATGTATGTGTTTTCAACTATATTTGCAAAATAAGGAGAAATAAGTGTTTAATATTGGAATTGAGCCGCACTCACTGACGCACTGGTAGCCTTGTTTACCAAAGCCCCAAAGGAACTCCTTACAGAAGGCGCAGAAGGTAGGCTGGCGGAAGAACTTAGCCACGAAGCGATGGCCGCTGACCTCGTGTACCCTGAACAAAAAACAAAAGCATCACTACCATTCGCCTGTCCTTTATTTATTTGTGTGATTTTTGTTGCTATACAAACAAAACATAATATTAGAAGTGAATTAACAATGCTGTTTATTATTTATAAAATAAAAATATCAAACACAATTCATTTCAGAGGTGACCTCCATCCTCAGGTGTAAATATATAACTTAACTCTAACCAAAGAAAGATTTTTTATATAAATATATATCAAGTAAAATGTTATGACTAATCCTAAATAGTATCAATTACAGGATGGAAGTCACCTCCAAAACATGTTGTGTTTGATATTTTTATTTTATAAAAATCTTTATATATAAAAAAATGTGTTTGTCTGTCTGTCTGTCTGTCTCTGATTTTCTCGAAAATTACTAAACCGATTTCGCTGAAAAGTTTTAAGTCTTTTCTTATTAGTCCCAGGAAGGTATTGAGAATAATTTGAATGAAATCCAATTGCCTTCTTCTTCTTTTGGAAAAAAAAATCGATTGCTTTGAAATTTTAATATTTACCGAGCTTCGCAATTTTGACACAACGTTGCATTCGAATCCGCGCGTGTTTTTACTTGATTTGTTGGATATCGTCTTCTCTAGAGTTCCAGACCGGAAGTTATTCACCTGTTGGAAATTCTTTCTTGGGTGTTGAGATTGGATATTGTTGGATAGAGAGAGGAGTATTTCTTGGGGAATGTGGTGTGTTGGGTTCGACATTTGGACCTGCCTACCCGGGTAAGAAAGACTGGAGGGGTCAGGGGTGGCCTTGGACAGGGGCCTAAGTCTTGGGTGGAGACCGAAGGACGATGATAAAGCGTGACCTTGGGTGAAGGCCGGTTGGTCCTGGGTACAGAACTGAATAAGACGAGAGTAGCCTTGGGTGTTGGTCGGTGGTTTCAGATGGAGAACATTGATTCACTGTTTGTGACTATTTTCAATTTAACCAAACTGAGCCACAGCAATACGTGGCTGGGTACAACTAGTATTTAATAAATAAAAGTAGAATAAAAACAGCGTTGTTAATTCAATTCCATGGAATTCCGCATTGTTAACGCCTTAACCTTCAATAAAATGTATAATGGTGTAAGTAAAAAAATATATATAATATCAGATAAAACACTTCAATTCGATGTGTTCACCAAGTTATCAAGTGTTTTAGTAGAAAATCAATATTTATATTTCGATCTGAAATTAAAGTTTCTCCGGCTCATTGTAGGTTTGGTAGGAAGTCAGATTATTGCATTAAAAATCTTCCTACACAATGCAGTAGCTATTTAGATAATGAGTTATTTATATGTAAAGTAGCTTTATTTTAATTGAAGTCATAAAATGTGATTTCGTAATCAAAAATATTCATTTATGAAATAATAATAATAAAAAAACTTCGTTCTTCAGCGAGCTTCATGAATAGAACAAGCAAAAAAAATAAGAACCATATAAGGCTGCCAAAGTAACAAATTAAAAACTATTACATATATGTATATTCTAAAGCTGATTATTCTGTTAAATGTCTCATGAGAAAATATTTTTTTAAATAATAATATGTTGGTATTAAAATATAAAAAAATTTAGTATTCAAATTTTATGGTTCTTCTTCGAATTCGTATTCGAATATTCGCAATTCGATTAGAGTTAAATGTTTGTTAGGACCGTTTAATTTATTCAATATTAAATAATGTTCTGATTTCACTAGTAAATCAATCCGCGCCATTAAATTTTATCGACATGTTTAGTAAACAATATAAATATTTAAAAAAAAAAGAGGAACATTATCGTAACTCTCGTGTCAAATTTGATTGAATCGTGATTAATGTTGTATTCAAAAAATATTTATATTCCCGACTAATAAATTTCAAAGGTGTGATGTCGTAATTGGCGATACAAAAGATTTGACTTTTCCCGCCACACGAAATGATTTGACAAAAAAGCTAGCTTGCTAGACATCTGTTGGATAATTTACAAACTACGAAGAAAATTGAAGGTGAAGCTATTGATGTGAGGTATTATTGTTTTGTTTCCGAGAAATGTGTCCACACTAATAATAACAGGATAGCGTGGTAGGTTGACGGAATAAACATTACACGTGTAGATTTAATATATTATTTAATCTACAATTATTTTTCTTAATCTCGTAATTAAAAAAAAAGAAAATGATTTGCCAGATAGATATCTCATTTTTTGCCATTCGCTTAAAGCTTTTTAAATGACACGCATTATATATCCACTCTCCGTAGTTTAGGTACGGATATTCCATCATATTTTGTATTTCTAAACTTTATTATACTAAGTATTTTTTATTAATAAATTGCACACCTGAATTTTGGAGAATATTCGATTGAAATGATGTTTTCAGGCGTTCATTTTTTTAATTTCATATTAACTTTAATGTATTAAAGGTCACCTTAAAATTGCTATTGAAGTTGTGAATTGTTATAAACAATGTTAAATGTTGTCATGGGATAAACAATAAATTATACTTTAACTATCATAATTATTAAAGATCACGTTACATTTATTTCATTCGATTTTTTTCTCTGCGAAAATGTAATTTTTCATCGTTAGAAGTATTAGATTTTAATATCAAATTAAATATCAAACAAAACATGTTTTCTTATAAATATCATAATTTCATTTAACATTTTGACTAATTCGTATATCAAAAGCACACATCAAAAGTTGTTTGTTAACCCCTATTTGATGTTGGCATTTCTAGCTCAAACAGATATTAAAAGTTCATCATAATATATTATTACTTACAATTTAGTAGTAAAGAACTTAAGTACGATGATTTATAATAAAATTCAAATATGAGCTGCAAATGAAGTCTGCCACACAATAGGGGTTAAAGTCTCATGTTTTAATATTTCGTACGTAACAAACACACCCTAAAAAATAATAAAAATCTATCGTTGAAATAAATCGAATTTACCTGTGGTGTTTAATGGCTCCTCTCCTCTTGGAGATTTTCTTGGCTCGCGAGCTTTTGAGAGGCAAAGCTCCCTCCTCTGGGCCCGCGCCTCCTGTGGCCCCGGCGCCCTCTTCGGCCCCGCCACCGGAACCCCCCGAATTTGTCACCCGGGATCGTGGCACGCGACTCCTCCCCTGGATGCACCAGTTATCGTTAGAATAAATAAAAACGCAAGGGCATGTCTAATGAAACAGTGCTATAATACATATTTTTTTGTTATTATTTAAATTATTTTATTATTACATCAGGCTATTTTTTTAACACAATTACTATATACATGTTTTAGCTATTGATTCTCATGACATGTGCTAGGTAGCTAGTCTAAATACAGCGTGAATTTTTTCACATTGTTGTCGCCGGGAAATCAACCCGGGATTTTCGGTGCGGCAGTCATGTATATTGCCACTCTGTCACGAAATGATATCATATCAAAAATCAAAAATTCAAAAATATAAACGCATTGTTTTATACTACTCTTGGATAGAAAATTCGTGAGAGATATCATAACTCTTCATATAAGGTCATTGATCATTGTTATGACCAAGAGACCAAATAATAAGGAAATTTGATAGCTGAGTTATTATAGAAATACAACATAATTTTTGTTGATTTTTTTTCACTCCTGACTTCATTTTATAAAATTTATTTCGATCCTTCATCAACGGAATTTCACAATTGAACGGAATTTCATCATTCAGAATTTCACAATTGTGAAATTCTGATGGGAAACCTCAATATTACCAAATATTTTGCATTTGTTATATTACAATAGTATAAAGTTAGACACCGGCATTTTTTTTGGTTTCCACATTATCATTGACATATATCACTTAAATAGTCCATTGTTTTAGCCGAAACGCTATGATACTTCAACATTTTAAACTGTTAAATTATAATTTGTTTTTATGTATCAAATTTTCATTTCTTCTATGTTCACCATAACTTTGTGTTGTAGATATTTAATGTTTCTTTTTTTATATAATTTGTATAGGTACAACACTCACATTTATTTAAAAAATATATAAATTAAATATCAAAAATGTTTCGGACTAACCAGCCATTCATCAGTGATATTATATAAATATTTAAAATATTATAAAATTGTTCACAAACAACATCTGTCAAAACTGACCATATTTGTAAACAGTGTTGTATACAAAATATATAAAAATAAACTAACTAACTAACTAATTAACTAACCATCACGCCGTCTCCCCGAAAGGGTAGGCAGAAAGAATGGACTGTCACACTTTTACTGGTGCGGCACTCCATCCTTCTCTTTTGCTCCGCGGGATACGCGGTGTGATGGGTTGCGAACCTCATCGCCACCAATATAAAAATAAGAAACATCAAAATATTATTTTTATTTTTCGCGACAGCTGTTCCGTCAACCTATGTTGCCATCATCAGGTGTTACAATAATATATCAACTGTTAAATTTTCGTGATTTTTCGAACCTTTATGTGTATTTGTTCCAATGTCAATTTGAATAAAAAAAATTAAATACACATAAAGGTTAATTTATATAATAATATATATAATCACTAAAATTTTATATTTGATATATTATTGTAACACCTGATGATATCAACATAGGTTGATGAAACACCTGTCGCGAAAAATAAAAATACAATTGTGATACATAAAAACAAAGTTTTATAATTTAACAGTTTATATACCACTTTATAGTGAACAAAACTAACATAAATTTTTTGAAATTTATCTAACAATCAACAGTTTTTTTTTTCAGATGCTAATTTTAAAAATTATTTGCAGTTATTCGAAGAAAACATATTTATTTGTTGATAGAAATCGTCCATAATCAAAATGTGTTTATAACTATCCCTGCTAACGTGGATTCGGGTGAGTGTATAATAAAATATTTTTGATAATAGTTATTGACATATTGAAGTTATTAAAGCTACAAACAAAATTTTAATTGAAATCAAAGTATTTCTAGGACACTTTATTATGCACAAAAATTCACACGAAAAATGTCTGCAGGCCAAATACCAAAAAATAGTAATTATAATAATAGTATTTAATAATATTTTAGAGAATAAAATCTTTTTTTATTTCCTTGATTTTTTTAAATTTTGTAAAGAATTCTAAATAACATATTAGCTCATTGATTTTAATGATCTAATTGCGTGATTTTTACTTAATTATTCAAAAATAATTATAACATCCTATACAAAAAATTACATTTTTAATAAGTAAATGCACTATTAAAAACCTTTTTGGCGAATTGAATTTATTCCCAATAATTTGAATTTATTCACAGATTTATTTTTAGGCAAAATATAACACGTAACAATTATGACACGGAATAGACTTAAGTCAGGGTCACATCTGTCATTAATCATCGTGTCTCCCGTCCATCCAGGTGTGCCAGGAGTGAATCACAAATCAGCGGAACTTCATACCTATTATAAGACATCATCTTTCATCTTTGGCGGTAATGTCAGGTGACTGTAATTAGTGCATTCTAATGGCGATAGAGCGGAAAATTCTCAGAACAACATCCAACACGTAGGTACCGCCATTGGAGATGGGGTAGTTCAAGCCCTTAAATTCAAATTTCAAAATAAAACTATTATTCGAATACTATTATTCGAATAACACTAATAAATACCTTCACAAAAATAGTGACGAATATACGTTTGTAATCTCTATAAACAGCGGGATTCCAAATAATAGTTATTAAAATAATTTAGTTTAAATTATTTCATATTAAAACCTTTGTATCCCATGAGGCCGACATACGCCCCAAAGTTTTCAAGCAAGTTTTTAAGTTTATTGTATTTTTAGTATTGAGAATCGTTTATTTTTAAATGGATGCATTTACTGTATATTAATGGAGGTTACTTTTAGACTATTTAAGTATGGTTTATTATGCTTCACAAAAAGGGTCAGATTATGCCAAGTGGGTTAAAAGAGCAGATGGATACATGGGATTGACTTTTCGTCGTAAATTTGATAAAAAATGTATTTAAATATATCAACGTTATAAATAATAATACAGATGTATATTTTAATTTATTAAAATTTATATATTCTTCAAAGTATTTTACGCGAAAACAATGTATTATTAATGTTTTTTTCTTCTTCAAAATTTCGTATAATACTTTTTAAATCCAGTTGTTTTTTTTTTTATATATAAGAAGTAATAATATAAGAAGCAATCTGAAATAGGTATAATGTATACTTTTTTATTTAAAAAAATAGTACGAAAGTATTCGTCATATTTATTTTATTGATGATGTTATATCAAATACATAAAAATATTTATTATTATGTATTTGATATAGTTTCTCTCAGGAGTGTTGGGTTTCAACACTCTTGAAGCTCGTCGAATGATCTTTCTGGGAAAGCATTTTTTTAAGCTATTATCCGGAGGTGTTTTCAATCCAGGAGTGCTGAGAGAGCTAAATCTGTACGTTCCCCATAGTTATAGCAGAGCAAGGGGGCATATATTATTTTATGCCCCAAATTGCCGCACAGAGGCCCTTCGAAGTTCTCCTGTATTGAAGGCGATTCGTCTCTTAAATGAGGTTGCAGAAGAGATAGACCTCTTTGGATGCAATTATGGCGAATTCGTAAATGCCCTTATGATAAAGGCAGCAAGCAGATAACTGGCTTTTCCTATTCATAAGGTTCTATGTATATTTCCTTTGATATTCTTTTTTTTCACCCTTTACATCGATTTGGCTTGCGCTGTAATGATGTAAGGAGTTTTGTCAACAAAATAATAATAATAATATTCTACATTAAGATATCAAAAATATGGTAATAAAAATAAATATTAACTGAATAAAAAATAAAATAAATTGAGGTTTTTGCATAATAATAATATGGAATTTTTAGCACATTTTATGCGAAATGAAAAGATTTAAAGGGTAAAATTGAAAAATGTATTTGTATGCTTTGCACTTGTACAAGTGCAAAGCATACAAGCATACACGCGTTGTACAAGTGCACAACTTGCATATTAAAAATTATGCTCAATCAAATGTTCTAAAGATTTAATATCAATTGAAGCCATCAATATTGCCCAGATATTGGAAAATTTAATATAGTTTTTTTATTTATTGTCTTGATATTTTTTAACTTATATAACCTAATTGGGGTTTTCAAATAAATTATTTTTTTTCTCTATATTTCCCATAAATTTGTGTTGCGGATTCATTGAACAATGTTTCTTTTTTAAACTTTGTAGGTACACAACACCAACTTTAATAATAAAAAAAAATTAAAATCAACAAACATGTTTCGGACACAGAAGCCATTCATCAGTGATATAAATATATATATTTTTATATTTATAATATTTATTGGGCTTTTGTGTCCGAAACATGTTTGTTATATTTTAATAAAGTTGGTATTGTGTACAAAATTTAAAAAAAAACATTGTTTGTTTAAACGCAGTTATACGTAGTTTTTATGCATTTCCGTTGACATGAGTTATTACTTTAGATAAATTTATCATAACAATGTAATTACATAATATTGTGAATTAAAACAGTTTTCCACGTTTGAGTTTTTTTTTTGCTGATATATTTCAAAGGTATTAATTTTTTTTAATCTTCTAAAAGAAAATTCATCGTAGGGAGAATCACATTATATAAACGTATATATTTTAATACATTAAAAAATATCGAAAATAATAAACTAAAATGTGGAAA
This sequence comes from Lepidostoma basale, assembly GCA_022606425.2. Taxonomy (NCBI): domain Eukaryota; kingdom Metazoa; phylum Arthropoda; class Insecta; order Trichoptera; family Lepidostomatidae; genus Lepidostoma; species Lepidostoma basale. The sequence goes on from JAHDVF020000010.1 coordinate 3,389,010, forward strand.
AAATATTCTTCGATATTCACCATTACTTTGTGTTGCGGATTCATAGCTGAACAATATTTTTTTCTATGTAACAACAACACTTTATTTTTAAATGCAAATAAAATTAAAAATAACGCATTAACCCAAAAATGGTTCGGGACACAGAAGCCCTTCATCGGTGATCAGTTTAGACAGATTTGTTACAAAGAAAATATATCGTTCAAGAAAAAAATTGTTTTAAACATGTATTGTATATATCAAAAATTAATTAATGTTCTTACCGAGTAGGATTTATCTGGGGGCTGTGGTGGCCTCGGGGGGTGGCGGGGAGCTGGGGGCGCCCTGCGGCCGTGTGCCCCCGTGAACATCATCTTCTATCTCTTCTTTCCGGGACTAACCATAGCCTCGGGGCTCCAAGGGGGTACAACACATCATCTCACTAAATACAATATATTGTCTGAAGTCTCACCAGTTCTCACAACTACACTTCAGTAACTCCACTGTTTTATCTTTATTGTCATCATTTGGTATATTTATAAAATTATTACAAATGTATTTTCACTATTACAAATAAATTTGTTCGTCTACGTAAAAGTAATACTTATTTATCACAATTTAAAAATCATACATTATTAAAAATTACAAAAGTCATATATAATGAAAAATGTGTTGTCAAAGGACATTTTTTTCAAAATTCATTTCACTTAAAAAGGCACTGTGGAATACACAAATAACGGAGTGAAGAATGTTGGAAGATATTATTTATATCTTGGCCCACGTAGAAAAATTAAAAAAAAAATCTAAAAGTAATCTTAAATAATCATTCCTTATGAAAAACTCCAAAGATGCTTTAGAAGGGCGAAACATGCCATTCCCATCAAATATAATAAAACTTCTAGAAAACTGACGTTTTCATTCGTATTAATTATTTAATATGGAGTATTACATCCTTGTTCAAGAAACAATAAATCTAAATTTAGTATACAATTTTGGTAAAAAAAATAAGTTTGTTTTCTTGTAGTTCCATTATATTTTATGGGAATAACATATTTTGCCTTGCTAGAGCATTATCTAATGTGGCTAATGTCTAACGCATATCCGTTTTAATACCAGATTTGATAAAACAGAACAAGGTAAATAATGTTATTTAAATTATACAATGTTAACAATAATTTTGTTGCAAAATTTGATTTTTTTGTATTTATTGAAAAATGTTATACTTATTAATATGTTTTTGGGACCTTAAGAAAATTCGTGTAACCTGTCTTTTTCGACCGGTGTTTCGGAGATCGCTGCAGCCTCCAACTTCAGGGTAGTTGTCGAGAAATACAAGATAAACGAATTTTCCCAAGATTCTAAAAACATACTGCTACCAATCGTGTAAATCTGCGCAATTATTTAAGATATTAATTTTGGAATGAAATGAAGAAACAATCAAAACTTCCGCACGAAATCTGGAATTCGATAAACAGTATTATACGAATGATCGGAATTTGATTTTAATGCGGAGAAAATATTTATTGCAGCGTGAAAGAATATTTTTCTAAAGGATACCATACCGTGCCGTCATTCAGCGGCTTTCCGATTATAAAATAAATGCGTAAATAAAATGCTCGAGACGGGTCATCGCTCGTCGCCACATGAAATCCTCAAGGGGAGATATAAATCACTGGAGTTTATTCTGGGCTAATGCCGCACAAGTAACCGCTTCAACAAAAATGTCGATAAAAAATAGAATATATGATAAAACTTTTATATCGGATTATTGTGTCATTTCGAAGCTTACACAGATTTTTTAAACGTACGATAACATCGAGTATACAATTAGGGGCAATCCAGTATTATCTGTGTTTTATGTTAAACACACTAAAATAAGTGTCGCCAAATTTTGTTAACAATTTAATCAATGCTATGTATAATTTTACAAGTATATAACATAATGAAAACAAAAAAATGTTGATACACTCATTTCAGCGCCATGAGAATGGCGTTGAAATTTTGCATGTTAATAATAGAAATATTACATTGATCAATCTCGAAATCTTAGAAATTAAAAAAGCAATTATAAATAAAGAAAATATCATAAATAATCAAATAAATTTAGCGTCAAGTCCAATCTTTGATTTATTTCCTTTGTTGTAAGTAATTACCTGAACACCCATTAAAACTCAAAATTATTCTTTTAAATTTTAAATTGATTCTTAATATTTGTTATACTCGTAACAAAAGCATAAACGTTCCAATATAAATCTTTATATTCTGTCAAAAATGATCATATTTGTAAACAATTTTATAATATTTTAAATATCTTTTTAATATCACCGAGGAAGGACTGAGTTGTCCGAAACATGTCTGATATATAATTAAAAAAAAAAATTAAGTTAGTGCCGTATACAAAAAAAGAAAAAGGCAAATAAAACATCTACAACACAAAGTATGGCGAACATAGAAGAAATTCTGTATCAACATTTGTTTTTGTTTTCATTATTTGAAATGAACTTCTACCAATAAATTTCATTAAAAAAATTAATTATTTGAGTATAGGTATAACATATTTAAGTTAAGGTTCCCGTGCATTGAAACATTGTTAAATAACAAAACAAAATATTTACGATACCCTAACCCCGATTTTCTATAAAACGAGAGCAATGCCTCGTATTGTTTTTCAAATATCATTCTGGGGAAATGTGTTTAGTTTCACACCCGTCACGCCGTCTACCACGCTCCCGTCATATTTATCTCAGCAAACGTGTTTCGCAAAAACACATGTTATTTACATCACCAGTTTCGATACAGTGCTAAACAATGAGTTTTTTTTTTATTAAAAGCTTTTGACATAAAGTAAATAAATAACTTCGGCAATAATGCAGTCTCCTGTAGTTTTTCCGACACGTTCCCCCGCTGACCGCGCCGGTGCCGCCATCTGCCCAACACGCCCGCAGACTCGATGCCAGTTTGCAACCGAACTTACCGAACGGTGCAATCTTTCAGCACGAACTTTCAGATGGCAACATTTGACACGAGAACTTTATATCATTCTCATGGATCGATTTTGTTGATTCAATTGATTCAGTGGAAAATAACGATTGTTTTATTCGAATGCACAAAGTAAATGGGATTTTTTAAGTAGAGTAAAAAGGGGTCAATTGGTTAAACTTAAACAACATCAGATAACGTTAGCACTGCAGAATCGTACTCTCGGGTTGCTCACCGATGACATACTCCCACCGGCACTTGGTAAACTATTTGCATATCGAGTTTTCCGAAAGTTTGTTTTGTTTACAGACGCGTCGGGCGTGGAAAGTCCTGGCGGGACTCGCTTCCGTGGGGGCTGCTCGGGCTCGAGGGCCGCAGGCGAGCGGGCGGGGGGCTCGCGGGGCGCGGTAGGGCGAGGGGCGCGCCGGGCGTGGCTCCCGCGGCCGGCCCGAGGGCGCCGTGCCCCGGCATGACGGCGGGAAACATCGCACTGAAGCGAGCGCCGCGCACTCGGCGAGGAGCGCGGCTAAAAATACGGCGTCAGGCGGCGCGCTCGCCGTTCAGCGCTCGCCGTGGCCGCGCAGTGGGACGATCCCGCATTTTTGGAACGTGTGGAATTTTAAAGGAGTCCGCGAAATGGTCATCGGGAACGTTACAGCGTCAGGATCTCCGCGCGTTAGTCATTCGCTCTCCCCAAAGTACACTGCCGCGCGTACATTCCGAGATCCGGTCAAAAACTTTCGTTCCACTTCTTATTACTTGTTATTTACTTCAATACTTTGATTCCATCGCGATTATCAAACATAAATCTTATTATACATGTTATATTATTTATTAACATGTTTAATTTTATTTATTTATTTTTTTTACTTTTGATAGACTCAGGAGACTGTTATTTCAGGCGGGTCCCTTTGAGGCGCTGAACCCCAGCTTTCTCTCCACCGTTTCGGGGGTCTTCCTGGTCGGCGTTGTCCGTTTGGCGTTCCATAGAGAGCTATGTGTGGTATCCTATTTGAGCTCGTCCTTTCTTCATGTTGGTGCCAGTATCGCCGTCTTTGACGTCCCCATCTAACCACATCTTCGACCTCGCAGATTTCTCGGATTGCTGTATTCCTAACTCGATCACGAAGGGTCTTGCCAGCTATAGCGCGAATATATATATTCATATTTTTTAACAACACGAGGAAAAAACAATTTAGTGAATAAAGATGGTGTAAAAATGTCAGACCCACCACTTAGAGCCCTTGCAACATAGATGGGCAATAAATATATCTCGCGAGTAACAAACTAGTCCGCCATAATAAAGTTGGCCCAGAATAGACTCCGCGCCCCCCGCCCCCGCCGCCGGAGTGCGTCCTAATTGGCGGTGCACATCTGCACATCGACTAGTGGCCATTTGATACGTCGATGATATCCGCTGGCGGGAAATTCGCCAGAGAGCCCATCGGAAACGTTGCGAAACTGCGGAGGGGACTGAAGAGCTTTCGGAAGCTCCGCATCAGAATGTCTTTGAACTCCATGCACCGGGCGGCCGGGAGAAAAAACTGACGAGTGACAGGCGATGGCGAGCCGCTGGCATGGCGGCTGCCGCAGTGCCGCGCGGCTAAACCGTTTTACACAATATTTTAATTAAAATTTATTCTTCCGTGTGTTTTAAATAGACTGAATTAAAATTCCAAAATAAACATTCCCAAAACGCTTTTAGACTTTTGTTTAGTATTGGTTTACACGCAATACTTTATTTACATTCTAAAATCAGCGTAGTAAAAGGTTTCATTATATGTTTTAGAGAACATTAAAATATTTAGTTTTATTCCATTTTGACATAGACAATGACAGGAGCTTCCGAAACCGGTCGAAACTAAAATAAGAACACGTGGAGTGTAACTACATACCTATTAATTATTATAAAAATAGTTTTTTTACATGGATACAACGAAATTGCTTACATTTAATCTTAATAGATGGCGCTAGTGTAGATTGACCTAAAAAATGTAAAGTGTTCTTAACATTGTAGCATATATAGGTACATCTTTCAAAAAAATTGTCAGACTAGGTGGTCGTAAGAAGGGTGGAATGGGGAATGTTGTTAACATAAAGCGATCGCTTAACCCAACCAATGACAGGTCATAAGTCCTCAACTACCATATTCTGTTTCCAAAAAACAATTTACATCTTCGTCTCTATTGAGATGTATATTAATCCTTAAAAATGATTACCCCGCAATGGGTAAAATCCAGTATTTGTATACATTAAAAAAAAAAAAATTCAATAACAAAATATAAAATTTAATAGAACATTTACAAGGTATTATAAAATACAAACTGTATTTGAATTGAAATATAGGTACGTACACGTATTATTAATAAAAAGACGCATATGGAAATTAAAACAAAATGACCCTATTATTAACATTTTACGGGTATGTACATTATATACCTACCGATATTGTTTTTGAACCAAAAAAATAACATTTTACAAATATTTTTCAATAACCTTCACATTTGATCCAAGAAGTGAAACAAAGTTTTCGACTTAGTCCGATTAAAATCACTGAAAATAATTTTACAATAAAGCGAAAGCAATGCGGGAAATATTGTATAAAAATACTCACAAAAAATAGTTTAAAATGACGAAAATTTTTGGTACAACAGTGGACACTTATTTAATTGTACGGTTTTCGATTTAATCCGATTAAAAACACTTAAAAAATGTTTACAATAATAAATTTGAGTAAAAACTACAAACATCTAAGCGTAAGCAACGCGGAAAAAAATAAAAATATCCACAAACTAAAAGTTTAAAATTACAGAATTTTTGGATTCGGCGAAGACGAAAATTCCGCAGACGAAAACATTTTTTTTATTTATGATTACTGACATAATATTTAATGTTCATCTTTTTATAGAACGGTCCAAAGGGGCGCCTCTGTGTGCCGCGGCCCGATATGATACAACACGAGTCATATCAAGTCAGAGTCAGCAGTCACTAGTCACTGCAAGATTTTTATAAACACTTACATGCTGCGGAGCCGTTACCCGGATCCAAGAATGACGAGGCGTGGGAACAAAACGTTTCCGGGTTTAACTCAATTCTACGATTTTTAAGTCACTCAAATTTGAACTAAAGAATACTTTTATATTCCGTTCTGACTAACTACCCATAGACAAATATTCTTCTTCTTCTTCCTCAGCCTATTCCCGTCCACTCCTGGACAAAGGCCTCCTCCATTTGCTTCCATGTCATTCTGTCCTGTGCAGACTGCATCCAGGTTATTCCGACGTGTCTGTGTAGATCATACTTCCACCGTAGTTGCGGTCGCCCTGCACTTCTCTTCGCCGTCCACGGTCTCCAAGTCAGCAGTCTTCTTGTCCACTTTTCATCTGGGCTTCTGGCTACGTGACCCGCCCATTGCCATTTTAGAGTCGCCACCCGGTGGATGATGTCAGTGACCTTTGTTTTTTCTCTCACCGTATCGTTTCTGACTCTGTCTCTTAAGCTTATTCCTAACATGGCTCTTTCCACTCTTGGGTCACTCGCAGTTTCTCGGCACTTTTTTGGACAATGTAACAGTTTCAAGACCATAAGTACCAACTGGCAGAACGCATAGACAAATAATACCTCAAATGTTCCGTATGAGGTTTTCCAGGGTTTCTTCAGCTATAAGGCAAATGTCGGAACATATTATTTATAGATAGTACATTGACCACAGAGCTTGACTAAGTCAGCTCAATAGACATGTAAAATACAGAAACAAAAATTTATAATAATTAGTGAAATAATCACTAGCAAGGATTACATTATTCTTCTTTATTTCTGCTTTATTTAGGACTGTGTCCTATTAATCTATTTAGGATCGCTGCGTTGGTTTGGACATATGGAACGCATGGATGGAGAAAGAATGGTTAAGAAAGTATACGTTAATGATGTAAATGGGGTACGAAGTCGAGGCAGACCGAGGAAAACATGGCATGACCAAATTAATCAAATTTTAAAGGTTGGTCATGTTATGTTAGAAGTCGGAGGAATCGACGTGCGTGTATGACTCGTTGTATGGATGTGGAGGAAGCTAGAGAGGTTTGCCAGGATAGAGTAGTGTGGCGGTACATTCTCTCTGCCTACCCCTGCGGGGAAACGGCGTGATGGTTTGTTTGTTTTGTTTGTGTCCTGTTATTTCTCGGAGCCTGTTCCTGGGATGCAGATGTCCAACTGTCTCGCCATCTTTTATGTGGTCTTCCAGCAGGTCGATTTCCTGTTGGTACTTTATTTGCGGCTATATTTATGACTCTTTCAGAACATGCTCTTTCCACGTGATCTCTCCAGTAGCGTCTTCCCAGTCTTCCCCATCGCACGACATCTTCTACATTGCAGATCTTTCTTATTTCAGAATTTTTTATTCTGTCTCGGAGTGTCGTTTCCGCAACGGATCGGAGAGTCTTCATTTCTGTGCTTCTTAGGAGACTTTTTGGTGTCAATGATGGATGGTACCAAGGATAATATTATAGAAACCAATACAGAAAAAAAAACAATTTACGATCACGCTATTTCTTCCAAAGGGGGAAGAGCAACCTTATTCGTCTAAGAGATCGCGTTTCCACCGTATTTATTCTACTTGTATCCTTCTTTTGCTAGCTCTATGCTTAATTTCCATGCACAATATCGGTGCAAAAACACCAGACCTCTTCCAAAGCACGCCACTGCCCCTTATCCATCGCCACTCTAATACATCCTCGTCCAGCAATCCTTATAACATCGTCGGTTCAGCGGGCAGAGGGACGTCCAACTCTACGGAATCTTGTTCGCGGTCTCCACTCCAGAACCCGTCTTCATCATCGGCTGTCGGTTCTCTCCTACAAATATGGTCAGCCCTTGCGAAACCTTCAATAGTTCTACTATGTCCGGGTGGTGACCATCACATTGAAGATTAAAATAATCAAAACAGGATTCAAGCAAAAATATTAGTACAACTAAACTTTTTTTTTTTTTTTACACATTTTTTTTCTACATAGATGGCTGACTGAAACTGACACGTGAAGATAAATATGGATTTTGAAGTATATATACATCTTCCAAAAATTTGTCATGCACGATCACAATAACAAAGGTGGAATGGGGAATGTTGTAATTACATAAAGCGTGCGCTTAACCCAACCAATGACAGGTCATAAGTCCTGTAAACGCCTTGATCATCCATGTTCAGTTTCCAGTTTACGTCTTCGTCTCTATTGAGATACAATTAAAAATTTGAATTAACCACCCTTTGGTGTAAATCCAGGATTTGTATACAGGTATAAGTATACATTCACAAATATTTGTACAACTAAACTTTTTTTTACTCGTGTCAATGGAAAAAATACGCTTGGTATATAAAATAACAGATGCCCCCTTAATATAATATATTTTTTCTTAATATATAGAAGCCAAGAAAGGAGCTAGCAGAAGGACGAAAGCAAATCACTGAGATTCTTTTAAAGTTTTCTTTGTGTAGTGAAATTATGTACCTAGGTATGACAGAATTTCCAATGCTGATATCAGAAATAATGTAGAGTAGAAGAAAGTATTTTGAACAAAATTAAAAAATGATCACTGCTTTAGTTTGGAAATAGAATACGGAGTCGAGAAAGACCAAGAAAAACATGGCATGACCAAATTAATCATATTATAGGACGGCCATGCTGGAAGTCGGAAAAATCGACGTGTGTTAGACTCGCTCTATGAATGTGAAGGAAACAAGATAAGCGTGCCTTAGTGTGACGGTCGTAAAGAAAAACATAAAATGTTATTTGTATTTATACAAGCACCGCCAAATTACAATAGAATTTAATATTTCGTAATTGATTTAGAGAAAATATATTTTGGCACAGTGGATAATAACATTGACATTGATAACTGATAATCAAAACGGCAGGTACGCTCTCAAATCATTTGGCAGCTAGCAACTATTTAGATAGTGCTTCCTTCGTCTTTGCTTATAGCTTTTGAAATATCAACACACGGACTTTCAGCACAGTGAAACATAATCGAAAAAAAATAAGTTATTACAACTAATTTGTGTCAGAAATATTTTTACTAAATTCTCACAGAGAAGCTTGAATAAACTATATAAAATTGTATTGTTTTATTTTTAATTTCTATTAAATAGTAAATATTTTTTATTATTTATGACCGGTTCTTTATACAGGGTGCGGCAGCATAACTTCCATTTTTAAAATGCGCGCCATTCAGTCGGTTGATGTCGTAGCGGTCTCGTCCGAGAGGCGGAACTATAAAGTTTTGCCCCGATACAGTTTAGTCGACATCATGCGTTGGAACAGTGAGGAGCGTGCGTTTGACGTTGAGGCCTACTTTTCGAACGGATGTTCAAGGGTGCGGCAGCATTACTTCATTTTTTTCAAAACTCAATAAAACCCATTATACGAATCCGAAAAAAATTTATTTGTGTTTTTTTATAATGTAAGCACATACCTAAAGTTTTGATTTACTTAGTTTTTGAAGATCAAATCAGGTAGGTGACGTCCCCCATTCTCCATACACTGAGTAAACCGATTTCTGGCGTTTGTCATGACTCTTGTCAGCATATCAGGCGTTATTTTCGCAATTTCTTCCTGGATGTTGGTCTTCAAATCTTTTAGGGTCCCTGGACGGTTCACATAAACACGGGATTTCAAAAAACTCCCTAGAAACAAATCGGGAGACTGGGCCGGCCACTCCAAATCGCCCCTAATTGAGATGAGGCGCTTTGGGTAGTGTTCCCTTAAAACAGCCATCCCGTGACAAAGAGATTTTTATATCGAAATCCGGTCAGTAGTATTGCCATAAAAACAAACGCTTTTGAGGTAGCAATCACATTGCGGTAGGTATATCAAAAAATTATACAACAATAAAAATCACCTGGTGTTCTTTCACTTCCATTTTTTTTTTAGAAAAGTTAACCGGTTTCGCTCTTTTTCAAGCTTTCCTAAAGAAATAAAATATCTTTTGTTGCCTTAACGAAGGTCGGTCGAGAGTTAAACTATTTGGAAATTTTTAAATCAAAATGATAATATTCAAAATCATTTTTATTATCTAAAGGCAAATACCATCAATCATTTTTCAGTAGCAAATATTATGTCAAAAAAATGACATGCATAATATACTATACTTAAAAAATACTAATAACTAACCATTACGCCGTCCTACCGAAGGGGTAGACAGAAAGAATGGAACCCCACACTGTTCTATCCTGACATACTTCTTTCGATTCATCAACATTCTTATATCGTGTCATGCACGTCGATTTCTCAGACTCCTCGTGTAGATGACATTTAATATTTAATTTATTTGATCGTGCCACGTTTTCCTCGGTCTTCCTATATTTCTAGTGTTCTGGTGTTCTTCGGTGTTCTGTCTATATGTGTCTAAACCAGTGGTTCCCAAAGTGATCCGTATGGACCCCAAGAGTCCCTGGGACCATTCAGGTCATCAAAATTGATTTGGGGGTCCCTAAACGTCAGGGGGTGCGCACAAAGGTTTAATATAAAATAAAATTGTGAAAATCGGCCGGTCGAATCTTTTTTTGGTCGGATCACGAATGAGCAAAAAAAAAGGTCGACAACGAATTTTAGATTCTTTTTTCTATTGGCCTAATTTTGCTGGGCGTCTACTTCAAAATCTCATTTTATGGTTATAGGTGAATTTATAAAAAAAAAATATATATATATATATATATATATATATATATATATATATATATATATATATATATATATATATATATATATATATATATATATATATATATATATATATATATATATATATATATATATATATATATATATATATATATATATATATATATATATATATATATATATATATATATATATATATATATATATATATATATATATATATTACGAAAGTAGAGGGGTCTGCACAAAATAAAAGAAATCAGCAGGTGTCCACGGGACAAAAAAAGTTTGGGAACCACTGGTCTAAATCGTCCGTTTCATTATTTTGTGCATAACACTTTCATTCACACTGCATTCGCTTCTTATATTTGCTTTTGACACTCATATACAGATTTATCACACATTCGTCAAAGAGATCTCATTTCTACTGCATTTATTCTATTTTCATCCTTCTTTTGCCAGTTCTATGCTTCACTTCCATGCATACATAACAATAACAATAAAAACCAATTAGACGTAAGAAATAACCGAAACATCTTTTTTAGATTTTTTAAAGATATTTTAATTTCGATTGCCTCATACGTATTTTATTTGTAACCTTTTCCCGATGCTTAATAGTCTCTGCAAATGGAAAACTTTGTGATAAGTGAAGTGAAAATTATTATTTGGCAGCTTGATTCCACCGAGCGCTACATTAACAACTGGCATTATTAAAGTGGCATATGATACAGTGTGGTATAATTTTATAGCCCACAAAGTGCACATGTCGTGGCTAAATGTGATCACATCATATTACCTAATGTATTCTGTATATTTCTACACAGTTAATTCATTTCAGGGAGCGGACAGTCCAATTAACATCAAACAAACTGTTAATTCTGGATAAGTAAGTGAGAAATTGTTTATTTTTTAATCTATGCATATATACATAGTCGGTTTTATTTTGTTTATATCCCATTTTTTTCATATTTCTATCTGAACTATGGAGACTCTCGGTGACATTTTCTTCTTTTCTTCGACACTACATCCCAATGAGGGATTTCTCTTCCTCAACAACAATACTCCACTGACTCCTGTCTCTGACCATCCCTCTTCATTCTCTAAGTCTCTCTGGTTTCCTCCAGTCCTCTTCTACGCAATCCGCTCACCTTTCTCTTACAGTTAGTCTTTTTTCCGGTGGCACCAATCTGGATATAATCTTCGGTGTTCTGTCTTCTGGCATTGTCAGCCCATCGTAGGCGTTGAGACTTTAAGAATCTCATCAATGTTTCCTAGTCAATCAGCACCTCTAGCTCAAGATTTCTTTTAATTCTGTATAATATATAATGATAAATTGCTAGGTTGCTTTCTTCTCCCTGTGTTAGAGACGATGTTTCACAGCTGTAAGTGACTACCGATCTTATGATGGTTTTGTACATCAGCTTTTTAGTACATCTAAGAACATACTAAGAGGCAGATATTTATTTCTTCTGCTAGCATATTTTTGGAGTTAAGGTTATATTCAATGCCATACATCATTAAATAGTCAACAGACTTGTTTCTATTTTGTTATGTTTAGTAAATAACTTCATAAACAACCACAAACAAAAAATACTTCACTATATTACCTCATCTACTGTAGTAAAATGTATTGTATTGGATACGTCTATATTTTAAATGCATTCATATTTATTGAGGATTTTATTTCTATTCGCAACTGCTGCATAAAAGCGTTCTGCCATTGAGAAAAAATGGGCAAAACCATTATCACATAGACTTGGCAAAACAATAAGAGCATAATATTGTTCTAGCTAAATAGATTATTTCTTTGGCATCAATTTGACAAGAGAAAATAAATATCTAGAAATGAAGTTTACAACTTAAGTGTGCTTGGAATGAATTTCTATATTGAAAATCTGTTGTTTTTTTTTTCTAGTGAATATATACAAATAGGTAAAACAATCAATTAAAAATGCAGTGTCAATTTGTTTCTTTATTATAAAATATGGAACTTATTATTGATTATAAATTAGTATTATTTAAGATTGAGAGGCTGTATTTTTGCCATCCGTATTAAATTCAGCTTCCGTCCCTTCTTCATCTTCAGAGCTTTCGTTGGCGGGATGCCTCAAGTATATGTCAGTTAACTCCCGTCCTACGTTGACCTCTGATATTAGGGAGTCTTCTACAATTTTTAACAGTACAAGTAATGCTATAGTAAAATATATTATGAAATAATCAGTACATGTTAAATAATAATAAAAAGTAAGTGTTGAAACACTATTCTAAGTATCACAAAGATACATTTAAAAAAATATCCGATACCCAAACAATAACTCACCATCTTCTGGTATGCTGATGGGTGTATCCTTTGCTTTACTTTTTTCTAGTTTACATTTCTCCCATTCAACTTTATAATCGCTGTTGAATAAAAACCAAACAAATATATAGTGGCATAAAGAATATAAATCAGTACACACAAAGTTCATTTTTATGTCTTTAATACTTACAGTTCGTATTCCTTTGCGGCTTCATCAACTAGTTTGAAAAATTCATCTATTCCCTACACATAAAAATCATCAATGACAAAATATTATAAATACCAATTTTTAATACAATATTGATCAAATTTCAAAATAACATAATGCATAAAATAAAACGCAAAATATATTCATGCATATCAGTAGAAGAAGATAGAAATAAATACCTGTCCAGTGTGGGCGGAAACTCCACAGGACTTGAGGCCCTGATAGAACTCATCCAGCGCTAGTGCCATGGAGCGTGAGAGGTTGCTGATGTAAGAGGTCTCTGCCTCACTCTCCAAGGCCTCCTGAAATGCCTCAAAGTCCTGCATCCACTCCACAGCATATGTATGCTCCACTACATCTATCTGTTAAATAAAAAAAGAGGCATGACATAAAAAAATAGAATAATAAAAATGTGTTTTTATTTACAACACTTTTGTTCCCTTAATGATAAACCCTAGCGTTATTATAAAATTACATGCAATTAATCTAATTAAGAATGAAATAGTGAAGCATTAAATTACTAATGCCTAAATAATGGGGTAAACCAAGATATAAAACTATACCTTATTCATGACCAGTATGAATGGTAATCTGGACTTGTAGAGTATTGAGCAAGCGTAAAGCATGTTGGACATAAAGGTAACAGGGGCCACGCTACGAACTGTGTCCAGGACGTACACCACCACCGTGGGCCTCGAGGATGCCAGCGTCTCTGTGATAATGGCCCCAGATGCTGACCATGTAAACACTTCAATCTGACCTAAAATATTTCAGTTATATTAATATTAACTAATACATGCATCGGCCCGTCTATCCAAAGGTGTAAGCAGTAAGAATGAAACGCCATACTGTTTTTTCCTGATTCTATCGCTTTCTCAACATTCATACATCGTGTCATGAACGCATGTCGATTTCTCCGACTCATGTTTTCCACATAAAATATTTGATTTATTTGATAGTGCCACGTTTCCCTTGGTCTTCCTCTATTTCTTGTTCCGTTTACATTGTTAACTTTCTTCACCATTCTTTCTTTTCATGTGTCCATGTGACCCTTTCAGTATTTTGTTTATAACACTTTGATTCAAGGTTATCGATTTAAAAAAAAGTAATGGATGTTTAAAACAAATATAGACTAGAAAACATTAAAGATACAATGTATAAGCACAATGTTAGTATTAATAACATGGGAAGTAATTTACTGTTGCCCAAGTAATGATGTAGAACTTGTTATAAAATCAAATATTGCAAAAACTGAAATAAGTTTAATGGTAATAACTAATGTATAAATATTAATAAATAGTACATCAATTTCTAGTGCCAACCCTTATGTATGGAAGTGAAGTGGGGAGTTGGCAGAAAAAGGATGAAATTAGGATAAATGCGGCAGAAATGAGATCAATTATAAGAATGTGCAGAAAAACAATGACTGCTAGAATACCGAATGAAGAAGTAAGTAAGCAAGGAATGTAAAGCGGATGAATCCGTCCTAAATAAAATAAAGAAAAGGTCACTAAGATTGTTTGGATATATGGTACGAATGGATGAGGGAAGAATGGTTAAAACATACATCCAAGTAGTGTGAATGGAAGAAAACTCGTGGAAAGCCAAGGAAGACATGGCATGACCAAATTAATCAATATAACTAAAAGGCGGCCATGTCCGAAATCAGAAAAATGGATTAGCACGCATTTCGCGGTGTATGAATGTAGAAAAGGCACGAAAGTTATATCATGATAGAACAGTATGGCGGTCCATCCTCTCCGCCTACCCCTCTGATAAAACGGCAAAATGGTTAGTAAGTTTTTAAGTACATCAAAATATCCATGTTGAAAAAGTATAAAGATCTTTAATGTTTTTTTAAGGCAATAAGAAATGTTTATGCCTACCTGGAGTGTCAATAACACAATATTTATGTTTTTCGCCTGCTTTTTCTATTAAGTCTACAACTTGACCAAATTTTGTAGAAAACAAATTGAGAGCTGTGACAATTCCTCCATTGGGACCAAGTCCATATTGTTTCATAACTTCTTTGTAATTTACAGTATCTCTTATATCTGTGAAAAAAAAGTGTTTATGTGGCTTAACACAACAGTACGATAGTCAAAATATAACGATAAAAAACTTATTTTAATGAAAGCCATATACTTACCAATATTTGCTGGATATGGAACGTCAAGACACGCTGGATCCAAATTAACAACGTAAGGTTTATATTCATTATAATTATGCGAAGACAATCGTTTCACGAAGGACGTTTTTCCAGCTCCTGCCATCCCTAACAAATAAATCCAAAATAAGTTTATTGAAGGAAAACAATAAAATATATTGCTCTAATTGTACTTGATATTACAAATACGTGTAAAAAAATGTACGTAATTTCATGATTTTTAACTAAAAAATTAATATCAAATCAAGATGAAAAAGGGCATCGGCATAAAAAAGTGAATATCACATGTATTTTTACCTAATACAATTAGACATATGGGCTGTTTGCACTTGTCTTCTTGCACGGATGGACTTTCAGTAGAAGTTCTATCAGTTTCAGCTTCCATTTCAACAGGATTTATAACTTAATACACTATTTTACTAACGCGCACTAATCATAACATGAACATAACCTCAAAATATCGGAAAACGACCACAACAAATGAACGTCAATCGGACAGATCCAGGTAGAGGTATCTATGGTCACTCATTTAAAAACGTTTAGGACAAAAATTGTCTATTGCATTTTTTTTTTTTGTTTATCGCCAATTTTAAGCGCGAAATATAAAAGATTTGGTTGGAAATATAATTATTATGCGTGAAAAATTAGTGGTCAATAAATGAAAACCAAATATTGATTACTACAAGTTACGTAAATGCAACTTACTTACTTATGGTACTTGCCATTAGACCATCTCCCTGAATGGGATGGCAGAATGGACCGCCACACTATTGTTTCCTGACATACTTCTCTCTCATCCACAACATTCTTACATTGTGTTATGCACGCACGTCGACTCCCCACATACCGACATTTAATATTCGCTTTAACTGTGCCTTTTTTTGTTGATGTCGTTCGATTTAAATGCAACATTTCATCCAGAATTGCAGGATAAAAATCTTAATACTGTTTTGTTAAAACAATTTGCTATTATTAAAACAAAACATATTATTTTGCCCTGTCTATACATCGCACCGTGAGTGTAAAACCGAAACAAGTGCAAATAAACATTTTGGAGATATGGGAGTTTAAAGACTTCATATCGCTTGGAAAAACTGTTTTTTTTAATAAACCAATGATTTTCAGTTTAAAGTAATATACCTATAAACCGAAAATCATTGGTTTATTTTTAAAAAAACAGTTTTTCCAAGCAATATGAAGTCTTTAAACTTCTATATCTCCAAACTGTATATTTGCACTTGTTTCGGTTTTACACTCACGGTGCGACATGATTACATAACAATTAAACAACTCCCACATCACAACCTTTTTTCCGGACAAGACCAAGACCATTGTGACAAATTCTGTTCAAGCTAGATAGGTAAAATGAACTGTACACTGAGAAATTCAATATAAAATTCATATTTATTGTATAAAAATAAAATTCACACAATCAAATATTGTTTTAATATGTATACTTATTTTGAGAAAGGATATCTTTTGAGTCATTTGAACGCTAAATAGATTAGGTAGATGAAATATTTTATCAATAAAAATAAATAAACCAATCAAAAAAATTCCCGAATTAAAAATTACAATTTTCAGTAAAATTTCAAAATTTGTCTTGACATCTGAGAAAATTGATAGCGATAAGAATAGTGATAAAATGCAAATATTATATATGTTTAATTATCATTTCTGATCAAAACAACTTGCTCAGCATCTGGGTATATAGGTAGATCAAGATTATATTTCTCAATAATGCCTGGTGGTAAAAATCTTCCTCCGAGGTAGTGAACTCCTTTAAATAATTTGGCACAATTCTTAGGAGCAGAAAGGGAAATTAATAAAGTGGGTTTGATTATTGGGCCAGAGGTAGGGGGGCCATTGTCCACATCCCATCCCGATGGTATATCCACACTGGAAAAATACCAATCAATCAATTATTTTTACAATACAACGGCAAAAATGCAAGACACTATAATTTCTTAAATATATACTTTTTTGACAAAGAAGATGCTGAGTGATAAAAGTAGACAACATTTTTCACATTTTCTTTAACACAAGAAAATAATATTCTGTTAGAATACACACAAATCAACTATTCAAATCTTACATTTATTAAATACAATTATTTGCTTTAAAAAAATATGGATTCTAAACATTTATAGTTGACCGTGATAATACTTTGATTCATATCTTTACTTTTATAGTAAAAAAAACAAAAAATTTAATAAGGATTATTCTAATGGTATATTTTTTGTACACACATTACATATTATATCAAAATAAAACCAAGATGTTATTAAGGAATTAATCATTTCTTACAATTGAAGTATAATCATATACTCGTTCCTTATTGAATGACAATCGTAAAATGCACAATATACATCAAATTATGGTTAATCATAATTTGTGGTTACTTTTAGCAAGCTTGCACTAAATGCAGTATTATTAAGTAAGATATCTAAAAGCTTTTATGTGTATGTTTATCACTTAAAGTATTGAACGGCATAATTTTCAATGTGTAAGATAACCTACCTGCAGCATTGCACTTTAGTATCACTAAGTGCTGTCATTATCGGTAGCATTGAATCTCTCACAGGAGGCTTGAAGCTGAATCCAAAAAGTGCATCCATTACAATATCATAATTCTGATCAATTTCACTTGCAGATGGGCAATTCTCGATAAAATTTATTCCATGTTTGACACATTGATGGGTCAAATTTTGATATAGTTGCTGGGCCGTTCTCTTGGGATAGAATATGTGAGGGGTGTAACCCATCATGGATAAATGGCGAGCAGCAACCAGACCATCCCCACCATTGTTTCCGGGACCACACACAATCAATACTCTCTGGTACCTTCAAAGTAAGAATAAAAATTTAAATAGTAAAATTATTCTAACATAAAATTATATTTTGATTATATTAAACACACAATAATTTATATTTAGTGACTACTGTGACAAAGTACGAACAATTTATTACACATAAAACAAATGAATATGGTAAATTCTTTTTACAAAAAGGGTAAGAAACAAAAAAAAATTCGGTTCATGCAGGCTATAGTACCAGGATTCTCCGCCCTTATAGCCAGCATAAATAATTAAGCAACATAAAGAACATGAGACAATTAGCAGTGAGATTTTAAGACTATTTTTTAATGCGAACATAAACACAATCAGAAATTAAATGATTTAGGTAAACTTACTTTTCAGGACTAAAAACTTTTCTTACGGCACTGGCGCAACTCAGTCCAGCCAATTCCATGAGTTGATCTACGCTATATTTGTACTCATTGAACAAATCCTGGTCTAGGGCAGCAGCATCTTCTTGACACAAATATTTAGATTTTTGTTTGATGTGTATATCCATTTTCTGAAGTTTATTAACCTTAAATAATAAATTCACTCTTTAATATCACGGTAAAAAAGTGTGACACTGTTGCACTTCTTTGAAGAAAAAAAAGTGTGACACTGTTGCACTTCTTTGAAGAAAAAAAAGTGTGACACTGTTGCACTATTTTGAAGCCACTAATATTAAAATAATAGTGGGTCTGCGAAAATTATCTTTAAAATTGTAAATATTTTGGGATAATACCATAACATGTTTTGTTGCGGTTAAAAACATCGATACTAATTAATGTAACCGCAATTACCTCCAATTGATTAAATGTATATAAGCTAAAATAAAATTTTTAATAAACATTACCCAACGTAGGTCTTTTCCTGTAAAACTGAATAGCCTTTTAATATTTCTTGATAAGAAACTCATTCAAAAATGTTAATTAGCTGCTGGAATAAGTTCAAGATTGATTATGAAAACAGATGAAAAGAAAATGTGTCAGTGCATCGCCGATGTGTAAAAATCAAACATTAGTTTTCAAAGTGACAGATGACAGACAGCCGACCGCTGGAGTTCTTGTTAGCGCCATCTATTGCCGAATTTTTGTCTCTGCCGGGCGTTTTTTTTTAAACATGAATATTAATTATTATTTCGCACCTTTCTTTTTAATACACATTTTTAAAATAATTGCATTTCCATTTAAAAGTTGCCACAGTGTCCCTTCTAGTCTTATTTTATCAATAATTCAAGTGATTTTCTTGGATATTTTCAAACTGGTAGTGTAAAGACAAGCTAAAAATTATTAATGAAAGATCGTATTACATAGGCATTCCGTTTATTTGTACAAATTCGTACAAAACTAAATATTTTATTTATATTACATTCCTACCAGTTACATAACTTAATAAGATTCCTCAACCTATTTGAAAAATTAAAGTTCATGATATTATTAACATTGACTATATTTGATATTTATTGGACAAAACTTGGGCACGCTTTGTTTTATCTTTATCAATTTTGTGTGAGTTGATTCTGCCATCGATGACGAGAGGCCCGTTCTTGTTGACACACTCGATAAAGGCATCCACCTCCGGGCTGCACTTGTGAGAACAATTCTGGTTGGCTATAAAACAGTTCATAAGCTGAAACAACAAAATAAATTTTACAATCAAAATAATATTATTTGAAACGTACCTATATGTTTATAATATTTTGTAATCTTACGTTATCCCTTTCTGGATTGCATAGAGTCTGAAGCCGTACTATTGTAGAAGCTCTCTTTTCGACAACATTCGCGAAATAGATTATAGCGTCTTCCATTAAAGCATTTATTCTGGTGAAAATAGAAACTAAATTAATATAATTACCAATATTTCAACACAACATCATAATTACTGAAAACGGAAAATTTGCATAAATATAACACCATATACCTACCTAAAAAAAGGAATTAACCATAAAACACAAATTACCATAAAGTATAATAAAACTTTTATAGAACAGACATTTTCATCCTTTTACATTTCAATAAAAATTAAAATCATTTTTCAAAGGCGTACCTAATATGATACAAAGTACATTTAGATTTTCGTTTATAGGGTAAGTAGATTAATAAACAATCTCAAAAATTTACGATAGTTAGTAAAGATATTATTGCTTAGAAAATGGAGCGTTTTGAAAATATAAACAATTTTGGATATTAGAAATAATTTATTAAAATAAAACAGTATATTTTAACGTGGGAACTTTATCAATGTTATTTCAAGTTCAGCTTCGTGTTTTTAAGCTTCCTAAATATGATCTTGTATCCTTAGAAGGATGCGTTGCGATTATAATTACAAAAAATCACCCAACAAATGTATTTTCATATGACCGGTATGTGGGCGTAGATTACAGATTATTAACTTTGTTTTTGAGAAACCACTTCACCAAATACCCTTTTATTTTCGTGATTTTTAATTTAATTGTGGTGTATTTTTTATCAAACATTTCATTTAATGTATATACTCGCATATTTTTTCATTTTTCCCGAAATGTAGGAGGTTTTTTCTTTCTGCTTGGATTATGAACTACGATAGTTATTTTCTAATAGTAGGTAATGTCAATTTCAACGTTCACTGATGATTGTAGATAAATATTTTTACTGAATAAGCAATATATAAAATCAAAAGATAAATTTGTATCAATGCAAGCGATCGAATTACTTTTAAAAATTAACTTATTAATCCAAATAATTAGTAGATATTATTATTATGATGTCTACTAGCATTCGTTATGTTTTTTGATATTATGTCTTGTGTGAGTGAGACATTGATATCGTCTATTACTCCTTCAAGTGATGAATGTTCGGTTTGTTGTTGACGACCTTCGTGGCAATTTGCAAGAGCTATAACTACCATACCGAAGGTCCAGGATTCAATTCCCGGCGATGGCAGTGTTGTTCTCACACTGTCTTTGGTTTGGTGTAGAATTAACGTAACAATAAAATAGCGATAGATTAGCTACCTATCACATGTAACGAGAATCAATGTTATAGCTAAAATCAAATTGTATGCTGTAGTTGGGCTCAAACGACCTGTTGTATACGAAATAAAAAAAATAAATAAAAAAAGATAAATAACAAAAATAATGATAAGCACATTTTTTTGCCTTACCCTCCACTCTCTTTGAAGTTTTCGATTAGACATTTTCTCTCTGGTGACAGTGGAAAGCATGGTTTTCCATCGGGGTCCACGGGAGGCAAGGACCCACCGATTACTCGCTGCATAACATTATCAGAGATGACTATTTCGGAGGGGCCTTTATCTCCACACTCACTCCCCTTGGTAGAAAAATTATCCATTTTTTTCGCTTAAAATAATATTGAAAAACAGTCATTAATATGTATTATTTAATACTCTTGTGTGACTGCTTCACATGTCTTTACTGTAATGATATGCTTTCTAATAAAATATTTGTTATGTATTTTTGGCTTTTGACTATCACTACATAATAATTTTATATTACAATGGTTAATACACGCGTTTAATAATAACATGTTTCTTATTTTACCTTTGTATAGATGATATAATTTTAAAAATGTGTATTTTTTGTTTTTTTAATCATTTGGTTATTTTTCCCTAAATGATTCCTTATGCAAACTAAGAATTTTGAAAAGTGACAGTTGTGACACCTAAAAGCAATACTGTTCTTTCAAATTTGGTATTGGATTCTCTAAAAATAAAATAAAAGATATTATAAATAGCTACCTTTTGAGCAAGTACTGAAGATATTTGAAACAGGTTAAATTTTGATTATTTATTTGTAAAAAATAATAATTGAAATGTCTTGCTAGAAAGATAATGAAAATAATAATAAATTACTTTGAAATATATATTAAGTTTTATTCCACTTGATTTTTGTCTTCGACCGGCTTCGGCAGCTCGAGACCTTGACTGGAAGGTGATTGTGATTTTTTTTTTAATTACATTTATTATTTACTTGTTTTATGCACAGAAAAAAATGCTTATGCAGGTAATATTATATATTTTTTATTAACGCATAAAAATACATACGTCACTATCACATTCATAGAAAAATCTAACTAAAGGTGGAAATTAAATATTTGAGTAACTTTTTGAAAACATTGTATTTTCATAACACTTTCACAAACATGTTTCGGGACGCAGACTTCCCTTCTTTGGTTTATGAATTTATGAATTTTAAGATACAATGTTTTCAACAAGTTATTCAAATATGAATTCACAACACAAAATGATGGCGAATTTAGAAGAAATTCAATAGTTTAAAATGGGTATGGAAACATAATTTATTTTTTTATATATTGTAAAGTATTTGAGCCAACATTGTTTGGATTAAAAATAAAAAAATGAACAGGACTTTGAAGATTGTGTTTATTTGAAGGGAAATTTGTGACAAACATCATTTGACCAGCCTGTTCCGGGAAGAATCTGTTTATGATGGGAATTCTTTGCCGAATGTTTCCGATCAATTCTCGTACTCTGCTAGCGAACAGCCCGAGGGCATCCGGAACGTTGATTTCAATGGGGAGAAACGGTATTGCTTCTATAATGTTTGTGATTGAAAACTTCGGGTCAATCTGCAAAACGTCTTTGAATGATTGTTTAGTAGCCTGTTCTGTCGATAAACTCATGCCCGCGGGCGCGCGCAGTCGCGCTGGGACGGCCGTTGTGCCTTGCATAGCGAATGCAGTCCCGGTCGGGTGCTGATAGAGTAACGGGAAACTGAAAGCATCGTGGTTCTAATGAGCGTCATTTATATTTTCATAATAAAGAATAGATAGAGATGTGAAATTATAGTCACTGCGAATATATGTTTATGACAATGCATTTTATAATAATACAATGCAATAAATTCCACATTAAAAAAAAATAACATTCAATTTTAAGGAACAAAAACATATATAAATAAATACTCATAAATTTTGATCAAAATTGCATTGAATTTATATAAAATTTGATGGAATACGTATGTTTTCTACGTAAGTTTTATTATATTTTAAAATGTGGCATTTTTCGCCATTCTGATTACATATTTTTAATGCTTTTATTTTTTCAACAATGACAATGGTAATTCTACAACAATGATCATGGTTCAATATTGTTATTTAAAATTTGATTGTAGAAATTCATTAAAAATAATGAAAAAAATATATTTTAATATCTTTTTAAAATGATTATTTCGTTAATATCCACTAATGTTTGTGTCTTCGACCGGTTTCGTAAGCTTTCTGCCATCTTCCAGAAGATTTAATCTGTACGTTTTAAAAATATTTTTTACAATTTTTTTTATTATTTTCATGTCTTTAATGACAATGGTAATTCTTCAACAATGATAATGGTAAATAAATATGAAATATTGATGGTAAAAATGACAGTTTTCTAGAGCTTCTGTTATATTTTAAACACGACAATGACACGTTTTTGCCTCACTAGGCCAATTATTTTTTTATACAAATCCAAGTTAATTGAATTTTTACAAGGTACCTACCTTATTCTACTACATTAAAACAGGTACCTATATAGACCTGTTTATATTCTCGTCACATATGATAATGCTCTAGAAATTCGAAACATGTAAACCTTATAATAAAACCAAGATATAATGAAACTTCTAAAAATAAACGTTTTCATCAATTTCAAATAAATACTACACTACTTCTACGAAATATTTTGAAAATTCAAAAAATATTTTAAAACTTCCAGAAAACGTAGGTACATCTTCATTTAAATTGAGTTTTACATGATTGCACTGTAGGAGCAATAAATGTATTTTTATTAGCATCTAAATATGATACCAACATTAATAGGTTGATGCATCGCTTTATTTTATAAATATATAAAATAAATAATAATAAAAAAGTAAAGTATTTCACGGATTCTAGTAGTTTCTTACCTGTCATAAAATCCTCCCAGTGGAAAGATAAGCAGTGTCTCTAATGGCGAATTTTGAATAGGTGCAGATTCTGATAAACAAAAAAATGCTAGTAACAGCAACACGCACATTTTCATAATGTAATGTTCCGTAATAGCGTCGCTTTACTAACAATTATGTGTTATTATACGAGTACATCCGAAACATTTATGTTTATTAAGCACCGTAATAAGTAGAGTACCTTTGCAGTTATCAGTGTCGGTTAATGATTTAGTTCGCGACTTGCTGGGGACAATATGTCGAATGTGGCTCTTCGTCGCTTCGTCGACTTTTAAACCCCTTGTCAAGTAACTGACCTGGTTTAAAATAAATACATTTAAATCTCTTTGAATATGTATAACGGAGAGACATAAATTTCGTAGGTACTGATGCTGCATCCGAGTGCATGACAATTTTAAGAGTGCCACCTGAGATAACGACTTGAAAAAAATTAGGTTAGGTATGTACAACTGTAACATACAATACAGTAGCTATTTAGAGCAAATATTACATACGAACAGGATACATATTCTTTTTTTGTAATTATTAGAGTTATTCCAATGTGTAAATCGGATATGAAAACCTTTTTTTTTTACAAACAGTATTTTATCTATGGTTTTTTAAATTCTCAATTCATAAAATGGCCTCCTTCACATTTTCAAATGTATTTATAATACAATGTTTAAATGGATGGAGAGTACTTTTTATATTAACCTTTATCAAACTCCAGATAATGCTAATTATTTTTACCCGCATCTTGCCACTTTTTTGCAAGTTTCACAAACATGTTTCGGACTATATATGTTCTATCTGAGCGTAAAAAAATATTTAAAACATTACGATGAAGAAGGGTGTCTATGATTCGAAAATTGGTTGTGAAATTGCCAAAAATAACTGTGAAAACAACATGTTTTTAAATTATGAATACACAATACAAAGTAGCGAATATAGATGAAATATGTAAATTTATTTAAATATCATTTTCTCCGCCGATTTCTGGCTCTATTTGATGATTTTTATTTATATAGGTACTAGGGTTTAGAGGACTGGAAAATGCTGCTAATTGAATGGGACTTCAAGTAAATACGCACAAAACAAAATATATAATAGCATCCAAAACACCAAGTAAGATCAAAAATGGTTCAGGAACATTATTCAGCGTAGGTACCCACAACATAGAAATAGTTGAATCGTTCCAATATTTGGGCTCAGTGGTAACTAGCAGCAATAATGTTATTTTGAAATCCACAGACATCTAAAATCTCGTTTGCTGACAAGAAACACCAAATTACTTCTGTATAAAACCTTGCTGAGACCAGTACTTGTGTATAGTGCGGAGTGTCGGGTAGTGAGCAAAAGGGACGAAAATGCGCTGCTGGTCTTTGAAGGGAAGGTGTTGATAAAAATCTTTGAGTCTCTCTGTGAAGGTGGAGTGAGGAGAGTGAGGCATAACCAGGAGCTGGAAGGACTTTACCAAGATGGTCCTTCTCCTTGGCAAGTACCCCCTTCAAAAGAAATTGATTGTTTTGTTTGATTACTGAGGTTACCTACTTGGTGACTTCATTGTAAATAGGAAATTGATTCAAATGGAAAGATCTACGTCCAAAGCTGGAATCACGGCTGATTTTTTAATATTCCTTTCTTAAGGAATAAAGCTTGTTTCTTATTTGGCTTCTATGTGGGCTTAATGTATTTGAAGTGGGTGGTTCACAATTCCAGAGTACCTACCTGCCTATCTATTGTGCGACAGCCTGCAATCATTTATGTAATGATAGTAACACATACAAACATCATCGGACATTGAACTTAACAAGAGCATTCGTGTATATTATTGACTTGTTTGATTATAGCGTCTACACTCGTAAAACTTAATCTCGTTTCGTGAAAATACAAAATAATACAACATATATACGAATTGAACAAGTCGGTATGCGGTAGCTACGTAATTAGAATAATGTGTTTTGTTCCACTACCAAGTTTAATTTTAAATAAGAAGATATATGTGTAATACCTATTTTATAACTAGAAGCTGTGTAATATAACAATATTAGATATTAATTAGAATCTTACTGGAATCGGTTTAATTAAAATCTTATATAAAATTTCATTGATGGATGATTTTATGCTTGTAAAAACTTTGCAACAATTTTCATTTAAACATATCCTTTCTTTAATATTTTAACTTTACAAATAATCCATTATATGAACACGTTTATTATATGAACAATACATATAGGTATCAAAACAACTGGAGGACTTTGGAATTTTCATAGATACTGAAACCTGCAAGAATTTTAATTTATTACAATAACCAAATTTGGCGTATATATGTTTTTGTTTGTTCTTTTGTTTATCTGAAAAGTCAGATAAAAAAAGAATAAACTATATATCTGAAGAATCTATACAATACGTTTGAATAATATTATGGTATAATAAAAAAATACTCTTAATATATTAATACTTACCTACTCACTTCCTTACCTTACATGGCTGTAAAACTCTTGAAGAGTTTTAGTCTCATTTATGATGATTCCCCAGCTCTTCGATCCTGTGCCTTTTGTATTTCAATATATTTGGCATTAAAATAATAAACAAATAATAATTTTTGAAAAATAATAATAAACAAGTCAATTCATTAATAACCACTAATGCAAAACAATTTAATTACATGATGATTCTTTCAGCCTTTCGTTAAAACAATTTTGTTTTAATTGTGAATACTTTAATAATTTATTTTATATTCGTCATACTTTGTGTTGTTATGATAGTTTATTTCTCTTTTTCTTTTTTAAATACTTTGTAAATACAACACTTATATTAAAAAAAAAAAAATTACACAGACATGTTTCGGACAAACAGTCCTTCTTCAGTGATACATATTATAAAAATACATTTTTTTAATATTTTAAAATGTATCTTTATAATATGTATCACTGAAGAAGGACTGTTTGTCCGAAACATGTCTTTGTAATTTTATTTTTTTTAATATAAGTGTTGTATTATAAATACAAAGTACATAAAAAAGAAAAAGAGAAATAAACTTAAACAATTGTTTTTATCCAGCATTTTTACATAGTATTTAATGTATTTTCGGTACATTTCAAGTACTCTTACAACCAGAAATCACGTCATGGTTTGCTGAACTGAAAAACTTTTGATTAAAAGACATTGAGAATTGACGAACCCTTATACTCGTACAATAATAATATATTGTATAAAGCGACAGAATACAGAATAAAGAGTGGTGATGAGTGTGCATGCTGTAGCTATGTGAAAGTGTCAATTGGTAGTCATATAAATTAAGTCTCAAATAAAACGCAGTTTCAGTATAGGTATATATTTATTTCCATTTTATCTGTTCATATTCGGGGTTCACATACAAGGGATTTAAGGTAAAGTTCAATTTATGTATAATATGTATATTTTTTTTCGTTTTCAATAGAAAACGTGGTATGGAAAAGTATTTTATAAATTTATAGTTTAATCGAAGAGTAAATTCATGTGTAGATTTATCACAATTTAATAAGGCATATCGCTGCATTCAAATAAATCCAATTCCATTTTTATCGATGATATTTACAGATTAAAGCAAATATTTCGATAAATTTGGAAGGTTCTTGTTTGCTTTTTTTTTTAATTATCTGAATCCCCACTGCAGTCAAGCGGTCTAGTTAGTTGAGTCTCCCGGCCAACAAGTGATCAGCTCGCCTCCTGAAGGCAGCGATGGGCGCAGATGGGGCCTTGGCACTGCTCGGAATGGGGACGCCAGCAGTGCGCGGATCGACCCCGGCGATGGCAGTGGCTACGGGGCGCGCGATGGCTAGGCCGCCTGGCCCTACTACCGCTGTGGCCATGGGCTTGCTGGAAGCTACGCCGCCCTCGCCAGCTATCGCCAAACCTAAAACCGCACCAAAAGCCATTCATTTATTTGTTACCAAATCCCTACTTACAATTGGATGGCACGACATGGGAAATTGACTTCGGGATAGGATTATATTCGTCTATAGCATAGGTTTCTAATCTTTTCTGGGCCACCACTTTACAAGAAAAATAAACGTTCAACGCCACCCTCCCATAAAAGTTATTACAAAAAGGGAAATAGATTACAACACATACAATAACAAAATAAACCAATATTTATATTTGTGAATGTATACTTATACTTGTATACGAAATCCTGGATTTTCACCAAAGGGTGGTTAATTCAAATTTAATTGTATCTCAATAGAGACGAAGACGCAAACTGGAAACTGAATATGGATGATCAAGGTGTTTACAGGACCTATGACCTGTCATTGGTTGGGTTAAGCGCACGCTCTATGTAACTATACACAAATATTTGTAATTATTCTGGTCAATTCTTTGGCATATAGAATGGAATAATACTCCTGGCGGCTTCTAACAATACGTTAACAGGCGACAGCCTTCGCATTGTGTTAATAAAGTAGTTTGCTAAATGCTGAAAATCATTCTCCATAGATGGCGTTAGTGGGTCGGTTGTATAGATTAATCTTGAATAGATTCACAAGTGCAATCAAATCTACATAGATGGACAATTAAAAACTGACACGTGAAGATAGATATGGATTTGAAGTATATATACATCTTCCAAAATTTGTCAGGCATGATCATAATAACAAATGTGGAATGGAGAATGTTGTAGTTGTCTTCGTCTCTATTGACAACAACAACAACAACAAAACCATCACGCCGTTTCCCCGCAGGGGTAGGCAGAGAGAATGGACCGCCACACTACTCTATCCTGGCACACCTCTCTAGCTTCCTCCACATTCATACATCGAGTCATACACGCACGTCGATTCTTCCGGCTTCTGACATGACCAACTTTTAATCTCTAATTCTCTAATTCTCTATTGAGATACAATTAAACCAATATTTAAGTTTAATTTGCTTTATTCACCTTGCCTTAACATTGCTCTATTCACCTACGTGATTAGCGTGTTTTTTTTTGTCTTTTTAGACTATATTTTTTATCTACCCACGCTCTCTATTTTTTCTGGGTCTTCTACTGCCCCCTTGAAAGTCTCAAACGCCCACAAGGGGGCGTTATCGCCCACTTTGAGAACCTAGGGTCTATATTCAAAGTTAGAATGCGCAAGACAGCCATTTCTGAAAAAAAATCTAGAAATTGGCTGACTACTGCGCTTTCTTACTTTGACTATTGGCGACACTTAGGGAGTATGTACAATCCGGCAAAATCCCATTTCAAAGTCAAGTTTCTGTGTTTCGTCTTATAATAACACAAATTTCAATTTTGTATTGCTGTACCGTATGAAGCACTTAACATGTGTTGTGGCATTATTAAAAAAAAATAACACTTGTGTACTTTGTTTTTACACCACTTTATTTAGTTTCATCAACCAATCGGTTTCGCTCCCGCCGGAGCTTCGCCAGGTTGCAAAAACAAACTGATTACAAAAACAAATTTCGAAGTTTTTCATAATCTACATTAAGTTTCGTGGTTTCTTTGTTTGTTTAATATCATACAACAATAATCAGGACAAAATTCTGAATAATTCAGAAACGTTCATAACTTTCGCAGAGGGTCGAAGTATTCCTCTCTCGCTCTAGGGTTTTCGCCTATTTACATTATTATGATTTAAAAAATTTCCACAAAACATAAGAGTTTCGGTAATATCGAATGGAGTAATAGTAAATGATACCAGAATATGTATAAGATACTGACCAACAGGCTTCGCTTCAGCTACTGAGGCAGAGTCGGGGGGCCCATTGATTAACACGGTATCCTCCTGAGTCACCACGTTAGAGTCTCCTTCCGTGCCGAGTTCCTCGCCAACCTAAAGCAATCAATCGCCATATTCACAAATCTCATAAATTTCTGGTACCTTATATAATATAAGTAGAAAGCTTTTTTATATTAAATATACTCGTATTTTACTTTATTGTCTCCAAAATCGGACTTTTTTCTGATTTAGAACTTCGGATCTAATTTTACAATCTAGAAAACAAGCGTAAAACATACGATGTAAGTATTTTTTATGGTTTTTACATTGACGCATTTCGCTTTACTTGGACATTATCAAATACATTGTTATATCCATATAATTAAAAAAACTTTATAAAATATATATTTAGTTTTATTCCGCTTGATTTTAGCTTCAACCGGTTTCGACTAGAATACATTAATTCAAATATTTCAATTGATAAAATTATCCCTTACAATTAGTAAGATAAAACATATCAACCGTAAAAATCAAATTAAACGTATTGAAAACACGAATTTCTAATTCTCAGATATGTTTACTTTTTTTCTTCAATATATTCAATTATGACTCTAATAGAACAAACAAAAAATCTACTGGTTTGAGAATTGGATACTGAGAATGATCCTGGGACCCAGACCCGGTGTTGCAGCGGGAACTTAGAGGCATTGGACCAACCAATAGATCCGTACGATGACCCAACAGCCCCTTGTTAACGAGCACTGTGAAAGCGGTTGCCTAGCATGGATTGAGCACGTATGCCGAGCCGGAGAGACCAGACCAATTATTAACCGAAGTAAGACCTAGACAGCCCCTAATGGACAATGTTCTGGCTGATCTGGATATATTGGTTGAATCGGACTAATGGGAGCAAAAGGCGCAGGATCATTAAGCTTGGAGGAAAATCATCAAGGAGTCTAAAACTCTTCAAGAGTTGTATGGCCATAGGAAGTAAGTAAGTAGTAATATATTCAATTCAATTAAACTCACGTCTTCCTCATTTTCGTCTGCGGGCAGCTCTCCATTCTTTTCTACGCCATTGGCATCGCTCGTGGTCCTCATGCCCTGGGAACCCAGGAGGGCCTCCAACCCCTGCCCACTGGCCGAGGACTGCGCCAGATTGCTGGCCGACTGCCCCAGAAGGGCCAAGTTAGAGTTGAAGTCCGTCCTCTCCTGCGGCTCCAGCTGCCCGGTCCTCTGTATCTTCTGTTGGAGGTCTACCAGCCTCTGGGCGGAGGTTTGCAAGTTATAGAAGCTCATGTCGAAGTTGGCGTTCGTGGGGTCTTGGAAGTTTTGGGGCTGAAAAAAAGTTGCCGCGTTTTGTTGCGCGTCGACGACCGGAACTATGACTTGGTTTAGTATGGCGCCGTTCTGGTCGCGCGTGATCTGTAAGACCTGGCCGCGGGCGCCGCCGTAGTACGGGAGGCCTACTACCTGCGGCTGCCATCTGTCGTGAGCAAATAATCATCATGTATTTCGGGGCTGCCAATGTCTCGGGTGGAGGGTACTGTTGTACAGTTTATAGAAGCGAGTTGATAGCTGATAGCATAGATATGTATTCACTGTACATACTCGTATATACGTATATAATATGCTTCTTATAAAAACAAATGAAAATAAGATATAGGTACACCCCATCTCACATATTTCAGGTGTGTATCTGAATATATTGTATTATACGAAAGAGAAATAAGTTTTTTTCAGTATTGCTTGCAATTTATTATTGACAAACATTTAATATGTATACAATATTAATACAATACAATAATACATCTATTTATATAGAGATAATATATAACTTTTTTATATGTGTATAGATAATATTATACAATAAAATCAGTATTAATATAATAATATATATTTTTTATTTTTACTTCAAATTCAGGTATTGTATCTTAATTACTAATCTTAGTGAAATTATTATATAAACTTAATTATTTACAAATTTGTTTTATGTACACGTCAATAAAATAAAAACATTCAAATGCGTAATCTATTACATTAGGGTTCTAATTCGCGAGAACAAAAAAATAAAGTCGACTTTGAGACTACGTATTTAAATAATCATATTGAGACAAGTAGAAATTTTCAGGAAACCGAGTTAAAAATGAGGTTATTATTTGTAAATTTAACATGCTGTGATATTTTAGTGAAATATTGAGTTATTAACTTATTTTTTAATATATTTAATTTAAAAAACGAAATATATTTTTAGAATTTAGTGAAATTCCACAAAACGCACCCAAGTTATAGAAGTATAACAAATATTTACATATTTTTTTACTGGCAAAAAACTTCTCGAATTATTCGTAGTAGTCCACGACTAGATCTGACTGAGCGTGCGCAAGGCCCCCTGGTCCTGCCACCGCCACGGCTTTGGGCTCAAACACCACGTCGGCTTCCAGCCCTTTCTTCACCTGGGCATTACCGATGGGATTGGCTATGGAGGTTCCTCCATCCTCAGACGTCGCATAAGCTTCCGGCTTCAAAATCAATATATTCTTTTCTGACATGGGCACCTCCATAACATCTGGAACGAATGTAACGAAAGGGAAGCCTCGCGCATCCAGCAAGTATATCGGTCTGTACTTTATATAGTCGGGTTTCCTGATGTTCACCGTGACATCTGTGCCAGGTTGAAATGAAATAATGCTTCTAGGCAAAGTACTGCTGGTATCTTGAGTTAGATATACTTCTCTTTCTCGCGGTTCTACAAATGCATTGTCAAAATGGTTAATTTGTATCAGAGGTGACCGTTGGATCTTCAAAGATCTAGGTTCAATTGAAGATATTTGATCGTTTCTATTAATCTTTTTAATTTGGAGATTTTTTAAATTCAATATTATCGGTGGATTCAATGTAGCTTTTTGACGAAATATATCAGAGGCGGTGATGGAAGATTTTATTCCACTATATCTCAAGTTCCGACGAATTGAACTGTAAACACACAATTTAATCAGTCTTTTCATCGGCGGTCAATTGGTGGACATGTTTGTAATATTATACATTTTCCCATTAGTATGCACTCACGGTCACTAGCACGGTATACCCAGTATCACATAATAATTCATTACAATATATATTATATTATGCTCTAGGTGTTAACATAACGTAATGGCAAACATCCCAAAACATCCTCCCGTCTTGGTATGATATAATATTATGTCACATCCTTCGCTAGATCTCACCATATGTTAGATCGCAAATGATTTATTCATTTATACGTCAAAATACTTTGTGTCTAAAAACCGAACACAAATCAATATTAATCATACCATTCGTGTTCTTGGAACAGGAACAAGATCAAAGAGATGATTGTTAAGTTTAAAATATGTACAACTAGCATCAATATTGAAAATAAGATGAAATACATAATGTAAGTTATCTTTTATGTAAGTACCTACCAATGATTCTATTTTACAAATGTTTTAAACATCACTTGAATATGTACATACGTACGTAACATATGTAGGTACTTTAGAAGAGGCCTACGTATTGTGTTATACAACCTGGCGACTTTTTTTTAATATTCAAAAGTCTTGCGCGGTAATAGCTACAAGTATTTCAAAACAATGGCGATAAGCGGTCATTAAATAATAATGATGTACCTCCCCGGCTAAGGTACTTTCTTCTGATTAAGTCAATGCGGAGTTCTGTAATTGCAATGGCGATTGTTACAGATTCGCACGAGGCTCACGTGTGTTTGAGCAAGTGGCCAGCGAGGGAAGAGGACAAAATACCGACGCACGTGACATTTAACAACCTTCTTTTCTTAAGTACCTACTTTATTACAGGGAATTGATTTGGGTTAATTCGTTTATACTAATTATAACAAAGCGAAAAATATACATTTAATTTATGTCTCAATATGTCTATGGCGTGTGCGTTATTGTCACATTGTATAAAAATAGTTATTGCATTCCACAGCACTATTAAAAATTAATAGTTTGAATACTTAGGTAATGAGTATTCATAGAAATTAACGATGCCTATTGAACGAATATGCAATAAAAATGTTGAAATTTTATGTAACTTAACTATTGAAAATGATACATTTAAAAATATATTATTTTGACATTATTAAATGTTAATCTCTTTCATTTTTTTAGTCTCATATCAACCATTCCAGTTATGCACAATTTAATTTAAAGTTCACAATAAATCAGAACCAATAAAAAAATAAACATTGGCAACCCGTATTTCTCATAAGCAGGCGTAGAGTAATAGCATAACACATAATATTATTTCTTCTCTTGTAGGAACTTTCTTCAGCTCACACTAAAATAGTTTCGACATTTGGTTGGGGGCGATCATGGTAGATGATGGGTCCTGTAGCGACAACCTTCCCGCCAGTCGGGAGGAACAATTCTTTTATCGTAGTCCCGTCATTATTCAATACGTATTCCCCGCTGAGATCGTTTATTTCGGCTTCCTGGCGCCGGTTCTTGCTGAGCTGGCTGATTAGCCTGTTGAAGTCTAGATCCACGGGAAGGGACACGACTCTGGAGCCGGGGCCGACGATGGCTATGGCATTAGGTTTGGTGTAGGCCACACCGTCAGGCCCAACAATTGCCGTTCCTCCATCTGAAGCTGTGGCAACCCCGCGGGGTCCTACTATAGCTACGCCTCCTCTGACTACCTTAATTCTCTGCAACAATTTTCCCGGTAAAGCTATATTTATTGGCTGGAATTCCCGATCATCCGATAAAGACTGTTTATCACCAACATTGGATACTATTTGTACAGGCGATGATATAGATTTATTTAAGATAATTTTTTTATGTTCTCCTTCAGGAAGTTGCAGTTTTATATTTTTCGCAGACCCTGATGTCTTTCTTGTAAGAAATTCTTTTTCAACTATTTTCTGTTTGATATTTATTTTCGATAATTCTTTCTTAACAGTTTCGTGTCTCGTATCGGATGATTTCAAATTTGAATTAGTATTCTCGGTACTAGTTGAAAATTGGGTGATGGTACTTTTTCCGATTACTGATGACGGTGTCGACACTAACGACTTTCCGGACCGATTGCCGCTCACACCAGCTTGCGCCGGTGTAACGGTTTTGACCGCAGAAGTCGGATTAACCAGCAGTTTATCTGCTTTCAATTCCGTTGGCATTTTTGGAAGATTCTGCGTGCTGTTTGATTTTAAATCAACTGTTTCTAATTTTGTTTTTTCTTTGACAGCAGAAGCTTTGAATATGATCTTTTCTGGTTTTGGAGGTAGCAGTTTGTTTTCTAAAATTGGATATTGATTATTCTGTGGAGGAACAATTTCCTCTCTCGGTTGCTCCTGAAGTATATAATTATTTACTAATTCATTATCTTGTAGTGGGGGTAGAAGGTTTTGTTCTAGAATTGGATAATAAATGTTCTGCTCACGTGATGTAACTGTTTCAAACTTATTTCTAAAAGGTCCCTGGTTCAAAGATGGGTTTGTTCCACTGGGGTACTGTGGCGTGGAATATTTATTTACAAAATTCTTAGAAGCGGGAATGTTTGTATACTGCTGATAGTTCCTGTAACGGTTGTTGGGAGCGTATCTTAAATTCTGACGATTCACATTCTCCTGATTAACATAATATGCTATAGGACTTCGATATTTGTTATTCTGTTTTTTAAAGAATAGTTTATTTAAACCGTTTCCCATATTAGCGTATCTCTGAGATGCTGCTGGTGTGTAGTAAGTAGGTCGGTAGTAAAAAGGTGAATTGAGTAAATCGTCGTTTCTATTGTTTCTAAATAGAACTTTGGACTTGGTGTCCCTCGGATAATTGAAATTGTTTAGAGCTGGGCCCGTGTTCTCTCGGACTCGATTGCGCGAATCCCTTTCATCTCGAGTAGATTTGGCGAAAGCCATTATCGGCAGAAGGTGATTATATGTTTGATGAATTAAGTCTTCGAAAGGAATTTTAATGATAACTTGTTTCTCAATTCTGAAAAGACAGTTAAAACAAAAATAGAAAGAGGTCATGTCATATAAGCTTAATTTTATATAATAAAATATGTTTTCTTTACAGTGTTGATAGACGAAATAAAAAGTTACAATTCCAAGAATATATTATATCATTTAAAAACTTTCCATTGGTTTTTGTCAATATTATTTAATTTTCAGTTATTGTTATCTACAATGTATTATTTTTTCAAAATGTTTAGAGAATCATTATTTGCATACTTCAATTATTAATTTATATTTAAATATACTAGTCTAAACATAGCGTTGTATACCTAATCATATAAATTGAAAAA
This sequence comes from Lepidostoma basale, assembly GCA_022606425.2. NCBI lineage: Eukaryota > Metazoa > Arthropoda > Insecta > Trichoptera > Lepidostomatidae > Lepidostoma > Lepidostoma basale. The sequence goes on from JAHDVF020000010.1 coordinate 3,425,065, forward strand.
TATTCTTGAATATCACTACAGATGCTGGGAATAAAATCAATTATCATTTGTATTTAATTCACCACATAATTGCTATCCAATTTTTTTTTACTTAAAATACATTGAAAATATTTACGATGGATTTTACAAGCATGTTTAAAATTTACTAAATTAATCAAAACCTTCTATGCACAAGCCATAATATTTAAACATAAAAAATAATATTTTCGCTAAAAACAATTATATGATGAATAAACATAATTTATTAACAATTTACAGCACAAAATTTAAACGAAATCTATATAAATTCCCTGATTATAATTCCATACCTTTGAAAGAAGGAATACATAGACAAATATTTAAAAAGATATTCATCCTAAACTAAGAACATAATTTAGCAGTAGGCACTTAATCAAAAAAGTGGTTTGTGTGGGAAGTTAGAAACATAATATTATCTAACATAAGAATGCAGCATCATTCCCCGCGGTTCGCGAATGTAACAAAGGGGTATTTAACATGTTAGTAAGGATGGTAATGGAACGATTCAATTATTGTGTTATCGAAAATAAAATACAAAAAATGAACACTCACTCCACGTTCTGGGGCCTGGCAAGTGCAGCTGCTATCATCATTAAATTGCATATCTGGAAAAAAGTGCGAAACATTAGGAAGGCTATTTAATTAAGATGACTCATCACGATTATAAACCATTGATAATTTAAATAATTTTTTTAAAAAGCATCCAAGCTACTAAAAAATGTTATGAAACCTTTCTAGATAATTAATATATTTCAGAACCAGTTAATTAATTTAATTTTTAGTAAACTTTGGCGTGCAATTCCATAGTGATGGTTTTTTGTGAAATTAAAATACTGTTTTTACTACTTTTTTAAAGTGGAAAACCGTGTTTTAATTCTTAAAAAAAATGTATTATTTAATTTAAAATATATTTCGTACCCAATTAAAAACTTGTATATTTAGTTCTATTATACTTTCTAACCGATCACGAATATCATATGCAGCGTTCATATTTAGATTTAAAACACGTCTTAATGCGCCCTTGGGGTGATTACATTACAAAAACGGCGCTTTAAAAGTTAGCATATTATTATTATCAATATGTACCAGAGTTTAGATGTGAAAATGCAAAATATAAAGCTAAAAATGATAAAAAAAAATATATATTTCAGTAGGAAATTCAAGTAAATAAAGAGAATTCTTCAATATATAGATATTTATATTTTGAATATTGTGAAACAAATGATATTTTTATACTATGAAGAAGATATTATTCCACATTTCACACCATAATAAATTATGAAGTAGCATTATAGTTCAATAAGCAATGGTGTACAAATCAATATTAAAACATACAAATTGAATTTAGTTTTTTTGTAGTTTTATGTGATGTTTTTAACGTTCTTTCATATTGTGAAAAAATCACCATATTTAAATAATTTGATAATGGACTAACAAGACGAAATGTTTAAACCATTTAAAATAGATCATATTGGTTTGCAAAAGATTTTAATAAATCCGATATTAAACAATTGACTTATTATATGGTTTCTCTATCGTTTACACAAAACGTAGATATATTTAAATTAGTATGATATAATTTTAGATAACAATTTTTATATAATTTGAAACACACAGAATTCCCATTTTAAACATTAGAATGTTGCGAAAACACGTGTTGCATCGCACATTTGTGTGTTTGACCCTTAAGATGCATTACAGTATTCAATGTATAATATGATAAGTTGAACAGTACTGTGTCGCGGAATGTAAATCGTAAATCGAGTTAATAATAAAAATAAAGATTTATTTGTTGACATCGAGAGAGAGAACGGTGATCAGTGATCAGGGTCAGGAGGGGACGATGACCTCTTCCATCCTCAACTGGTTCAGTCAGCACACGGCAGGCAGTCCAGCCCAGCCCGGTGGGCGGGAGCCCGGAGTAACAGAGGACAGCTAGCCACCAGGTCCCGTAATGTCAACATGATCTACAGACGATACCACACGAGCCGAGACAAGAATTGTGTCAGTTCAGTCTCGCATACTTTAGCATGCAAAATATAAACGGCAGATATTGTTTATCGCTTCTCAGAAACGAACAGGATGCTACAGCAAAAGATTATTGAAATTTCAATCATTGTTAAGAGTTTTTTTAATTTACATATTTGACAATTAATATGAACGAAAACGTCTGTCTTCTTGGAGTTAAATAATATTTTAGATGAAATGACATGTTTCGCTCTTCTAAAGCATTATCAAATGGGCCCTAGAAGGGCGAAACATGTCATTCCATCTAAAATATAATAAAATTCCTCCAGACGTTTTCATTCATATTAATTATTTAAAATGGAATTTTGCGTCATTGTTAAAGAAACAATAAATACATATTTCACTATTAAACATAGTGACTACACTTATTTCTTAATAAAATATTATTTTGGAAGGAGAATTTTTAACACTGAATTTATTAGATATTTTTACACAATAAAAGTATTATATACTGCATGTTCCTGAAGTAACTTCCTTTTTCCTCAAGTATAAATATAACGAAATCAAAACCAAAACCAAATAATAAGTATTCATTGTTCTTGAACAATGATGTAAAACTCCATATTAAATAATTAATTCGAATGAAAAAGTCTGTTTTCTAGAATTTTTATTATATTTTATGGGAATGACATGTTTCGTTTTTCTAATGCATTATCAAATGATAATGATATAATGACAACAATTGATAATGCCTTAGAAAGGCGAAACATGTCACTCCCATAAATATATAATAAAACTTCTAGAAAACAGACGTATTCATTCGCATCAATTAATTAAATAATAAGTCTTATTTTTTAATACATAAAGTGGAAAATATAGTGTTTTAAATTCTGCTCCCAAATTAACATTAGAATTTCAGTGTTAACTTCAATAAAAAAATATGATTTCTTTATAATCTATCTTCATTACTATTTACATCATTATTTAAAACATGTCTTATTATAAACTAATTTCAGTATACACTCATTGTTTTATACATGACAGTACAGTTAACACTTAATAATATGGTACATGAAAGTAACAGACCTACAACTGTAATAAAATAATATTTAATCTGCACTATAGGATACCATAAAACCGTCGTAAAATAACTCGTTTTTAGTTATAAATTAATGAAAATCTGGAATGTGTTTAAATCGACAATAATGATGTCAACTAGTAAAGTAAAATCTATGACACATTATTTTACAAATATTTAAGCATGAGATAATATAAAAATGTAGTTCTAAAAAGCTTCTAGTGCACTATATTAAAGGTCACTGTTTTAAGCAAATAAAGAAAGACTCTATTTATATTTAGATTAACTCTATTAACTTAAAATTATATAATTTAAGTAAATACAATTAATAAAAACAACGAAATCACACGCTTATTATAATTATTAATATTCATTATTAACAATAATATCTTGAACAATTTTATCGTTTATAAGTACGTATATGATATACTAGTTGAAAAGTTTTATATTTAATAAATTACATAATGAAATAGCATGTTGAATTAATCTGCGTGCATTATTTAAAAACAGTTTTATTTAAATCAACGTCGTAAATAAGATAAAAGCTTAATAAAGTAAAGCTTTTTAGTAACGTGAATTTAAATATATCTGACTCAATGTAAACAAGAAGTAACCGTGATTGATATGGCATTTGATTCGTAGCTATCCATTAAATCATACTGTAAAATAATGTTCAACCCGTCACTATAAATATAAATATTTGTAAAACAATCATTATAAAGTAAACACTTTTTGTAGTGCCTCTATAGTGGCAAAACGAACGGTTCTTAGACAATACACAGTAGCGCGGGCAAGTTCATACAGAATTTACTTACATAAAACATTACACATCTTCAAAAGCCTATTCAAAGCTCCAATAGAACTGCGTACGAGGAACCGCGGGAATACTAAACAAGAAATTAAGATTTGAAGAGCGAAGTGTAATTGTATTCTAACAGAAAGAATAGAATATTTTAAGCGCGAGTTATCTTTGATAAAACACTTAGAAATATGAAGTGGACTTACCATAAAGAAGGAGCTCGCCATGGTGATCGTGTGAGAGTGGCGTGGAGTCCGTTAGGAGACGTCCTTATCGTAGTGTTCCGCTGGGGCTGACAGCTTTGGTCGACTGAACCGTCTGCTAATACGTGATCCGTTTTTAAAATTGGCGCCGAACGACTTAGGAGGGGCTTTTTTTCTTTACGGAATACTTAGTTAATTTCGTAAATAATTCATTCATCTTACGTCACTTGCGGCCTCAGCGGCGCTGGGCTCGCGAGGGGGCATCTCCAGCGGACAGGCTGTCCGGGGACCCCGAATCTCCACTAAATAATTAGACCTTTGTCAGTGCCGAATCAACGATTTTTTTTGGTTAGCATATAGAATGGCACAAGCTTCTGGCATCTTGTGTTTAAGTCCAAGATGCCAGAAACCTAGAAGATGGCAGCGAGCTGCCGAAACCGGTCGAAGCCATAAAATCAAATGCGATTTAACTAAATATATAGATATTATAAGTGTTTTCTTAATTTTATATATATTTTTATTATTAAGCATACTTGTATTTTCAACACTAAAAAGCTGTTTAAATCGATATCACACGATTAAGCTCTATATAAGATGTCAGCGAGCTGCCGAAACCGCTCGAAGCCATAAAATCAAATGGAATTTAACTAAATATGGTATATAGATATTGTAAATGTTTTTTTAATTTTATATTTATTTTTATTATTAAGGATATTTGTATTTTCGACACAAAATAGCTATTTAAATCGATATCACACAATTAAATTTTAAATACGATGTGTTAGATTATGTATAATTTCAGTAGAAGTAATTAAATACTCTGATTTTTCTATAATTTCTCAAAACCTTTCAAACATCCGGCATCTTCAACTATGTTATTGTTTTATTATCTCTTATATTTAACCTATAAAAAATCTTTTATAACTTATAAGAAAAATAAAACTTTAATTCGCGTATTTCTTTAAGGATTCACACGTTAATTTAAGATTATAAATGATTCCGGATTGTCTTGTTGTTTTAAAATATGGACATTTTTATTATTTTATAATAAATCAATTATTCTTATTTATAGACTGTGTTTTTAATATACATATCTATCTAGAAAGTGCCATGTCACTAAAATTAAATTGTATATGAAATCATAATAAAATTATTTTAAAATTTCATATGGAGCACTCACTCACTTTGCAGTTATACATTTTAAATTAATAAATATATATAATATTTGGGTTTTCTCGTATTTAATTATATATTGTATATTATTTAAGTTTTTATATCCAATTATTATAGTTTGTATAACTAATAATCATTTTAAATAATTGCGTAGATTTTCACGGTTGGCAGCAATATATTTGTGTGATTTTGGGTAACACCGTGTGATTTCTCCTTCTCGACCGTCGTTTCGGAGATCGTTGCAGTCTCCATCTTCAGGGTAATGTTACCACCACCACATTATCCTGAAGATGGAGACTGCAACGATCTCCGAAACGTCGGTCGAGAAGGAGAAATCACACGGTGTTACCCAAAATCACACAAAACATAATAATCATTTTCTCCAATCAATTTGGTCACAAATGTTTTTTCTTTACTACTAAGTCCTGCCCTGTCGTCCTGAAGGACAAATGTCCAAATAGGTATACAGCATACACACTCGCATGTATTTATTACTACCGTACATAATTACATACATGTGTACGTGTCTCGGGAATCTCAGGACTCCATTTATCATTTCAAGGCAGAATGAGGTCGTTTGCAGGACATTCTACCTGTTCACGATCCAGCTACTGGTTTCAATGGCGACCGTGAAATATTTCTAAAATACCACGGTGAAAATATATACATTTTTACATCCATAATTCAACACTTTCGAAACATTTTCTAAGGTATGAGATGGGTAATAGTAATTTTAAAAAAAACTATTACCCTTATCATACCTTCAATAATGAAAATAATAATAATAAAAAATGTGAAAATCTTTTTAAAGTATATATTTAGTTAAAATCCACTAATGGTTGTGTCTTCGACCGGTTTCGACAGCTCGTTCTTCTGGTCATTTTCATCCATTTTTTTTAAATGATGCGATTTTGAAAAAACTTTATATATTGTATGATTTTAACTAAATATATAATACATTTTAACTAGATTTTTTATATTTTATTTTTATTATTTACAATGAACCATGAAATTTCAAATAAAAACATTAATTTTTTAAAGGTTGCCTGTGAAGCAGTTTTGAAAAAACTTTATATCTGATTTTAACTAAGTATACATTAAAAAGATTTTTTTATATAACTAACTAACCATCATGCCGTCTATCCGAAGGGGTAGGCAGAAAGAATGGGCCGCCACACTGTTCTGTCCTGACATACATCTCTCGATTCCTCTACATTCATACGTCGTGTCATGCAGACGCATCGATTTCTCAAGACTCCTTACGTGACTGACATTTAATATTTGATTGATTTGATCGTGCCAAGTTTTCCTCGGTCTTCCTCTATTTCTAGCTTCGTTCACGTCGTTTACATATACCTTCTTCACCATTCTGCCTTCACTCATTCTTTCCATGTGTCCAAAACATCTCAACGATCCCATTATTATTTTGTTCATTAGACTTTCATTCGCACCGCATTCACTTATTATATTTGCATTTGACACTCTATCATATACAGATTTATAACACATTCGACTTAGAGATATCATTTCTTCTGCATTTATTCTATTTTCATCCTTCTTTTGCCAGTTCCATGATTAACTTCCGTGCATAAGGGTCGGCACAAGCACACCATTGTGCACTGCCATCTTAGCTTTTTTTGGATAGGCTTTTTTACAACGCTATTTTTATATATATTTTATTATTTTCATCATTTACAATGAAATTCTACCGTGAAATTTCAAATAAAAATATTATTTTTTATACCTAAAATTAAAAAAATTACAGATTTATTTAACAGTACTATTTATTTGACTTTTTTTTTTGAATTGGTGGCCTACAAGAGTTTTTTTGAGCTTTTTTCAGTCATATAGTAAAATTCGAAAAACTCTAACTACCACTCCGCGAAGGTAGTGATTTTTTTCTTATTGAACAAAAACTAACTAAATAACTAACCATCACGCCGTCTCCCCCGACATATTTCTCTCGCTTCGTCAACATTCATACATCGTGTCATGCACGCGAGTCGATTTCTCTGACTTCTCACATGGCCGACATTCAATATTTGATTTATTAGATCGTGCCACGTTTTCCTCGGTCTTCCTCTATTTCCGGTTCCATTTACATCATTAACATATACTTTTTTACATTCTTTCTTCATTCATTATTTCCATATGTCCAAACCATCTTTATGATCCTTTCATTATTTTTTTCATAACACCATCGCGTGCACTTCTTATATTTTCATTCGAAACTCTATCATACACAGAGTATCCACACATTCGTCTAAGAGATATCATTTATTCTGCATGTATTCTACTTTCATCCTTCTTTTGCCAGTTCCATGCTTCGCTTCCATACATAAGGGTCGGTAGAAGAACACCATTGTGCACTGCCATTCTAGCTTTTTTGGATAGATGGATAGATTTTTTTTTTGCTTATTGAACAAAGATATAAAATTTTATGTACGAGTATAATCCTTAAATTTGCAACGACTATTTGACGAAATGATCTATTGACGCGTCTGGGTTCAAAGTGTGTTTAAGAATTTAATTTCTGTGGTTACGTTTTTTACTTAGACACGAACATGTGTCCGCTATTAATTATGAATAAATCTTTCGGTATTATGTTGTAAAATTGAACACATCAGCCACCACTGCGATCACCCACTAAGTATCCCATTATTGGGCAGTTATCCTCTCATCTGGATGATGTGGGGCTACCTGATTCGGATATGAAATATGGAGGATTGCGAATTATGGTTAACCTTTTAGTAAGATAAATTATATCTGACTAAAAAGGTACGTGTATCATTGTAATTTCAAGAGATTCAAGAAAATAACAAATACATCAAATGATATCAAACTTCACAATAAAAATACTAGCAAAAGAATTATGAAAGTATGATAAATGCCGTATAAATTAGATTACTGAGAAGAATGTGCGAGAAAACGATATATGATAGAATACCGAAAGCGAAGTAAGGAAGAAATGTAAGGCAGATGATTACATCATAAGTAAAATTTAAAAAAAGGTCCCTGAGATGGTTTGGACATATGGAACGAATGGGCAAAGAAGAATTGATAATTCATTGTTTTGGCGGAAACACTTTGATATTACAACATTATAACTGTTTAAAATAAAAAGTTGATTGTAAGACCTAACGATTTTTTTTTATTATTTTTTTTATTTTACGATGCTAACATCGGTTAGCGAAACAGCTGTCGCGACAAAATATAATCAATTGTGATATTTATAACAATTTTTTATTTATTATTTAAACAGTTAATAAGAGAAGAATGCTTGTATACAACCAATGTAAGTGGAAAGAGAAGCCATGGATTACCAAGGAATGCATGGCATGACCAAATTAATCAAATACTGAAAGGTGGCCACATTCGAAGTCAGAAAAATTAACGAGCTTGCATGTTACGATGTTTTTTTTATAAATTCTTCCACATTTGTCTTTATTTCGACAGCGATTGTCGATGCCAGCGAGTCTGGCGAAACCGGTCGCTGTCGAAATAAAGACAAATGTGGATGTAGTTATAAAAAAAACATCGTTTTATTTCATTATTATTGTGATTGTGTTTAAAAATGTGGATTTCCTCAATATTCAAATGCCAAAGGTTGGTATGAATTCTTTTAATTAATTTGAAACGGCGAATTTAAAAAAAAACGCCAATTTCAAAATTGTACTCACACCACCTCCTTCGAGTAGGTATTTCTAGTATTTTTGAACCTCAAAAGTATGTACTAAGAGCCGAATAACAATCTCTCATACTCAATGAGCAATTGGCGATGTACGTCTGAAGTATTTAAACAATCGAAGTATCTACTAGATGTTTTTCTAGTATCTGTTAGTATGTGTTGAAATCAATCATATTCTTTATAATGAATGAAACAATTGCTTACAATAGTTTTAATAAGATAGAATATTTTTCTAGAATACAAACTCATTCACGCAAAAATGACTAAAATTTTGGAACTCATAAGTGATCATTTTTTAAATAAACCAGCATCAAAAAAGTCAATTAACGTCAACTTTTTGTAATTGTCTACACTTTCGTTAAACCTTTTTATATCTTCAGAGGAACGATTTTTCTCCTTCGTAACAATTTCTGTTGCATTGTCGTTGTTTATTGAATGTAAATCTCTCGGCAGATTGATTTCTTGAGTGATGTTAAAAATATTTCTAGGATCCGAGGAACTTTTTGAATATTCCGATTTTCCGAAAGCTTTAGCAATTTTCCTGCTTTCAACTTTAATGTCGCTATCCGTATTTGATACGGTCCCCCTAATGTTGACGATGACTGTAGGTTTGATGACCATTTGTGATTCCCTGTTGCCGATTTGACTTACTCCAGATAACGTGTTGCTCTGTATCCTAGGAGACGAGGGAACGACAGGTCTCCCGGTCGAACTAATCGTAGAATCTTCATGAATTTCTTCCTCAGTCTTAGCCCTGTTTCCTGACTTGTTCTTCGCGGGTCGTGGTTCGGGGCGAAGCGGCGGAGGTAATTTATTATTCGGTTTTTGCTTCTTTGGTTTTTTCGTAGTAGTAGATTTTTGAAAACGTTCGACTGTGTGTTTCAAAATAGTTTCCAGTAACGTGTCAGTAATTTTCAATTTTGATTCGTTTTGCGTAGGTTCGAATGTAATTTGTAACGACTTAGGCATAAACAATTTATAATCACCCCCCGGCATTGCGTACAGAATTTCGCGCCGCACGTTGTCCTTGCCACTGTTGGCCGTTTCGACATTTTTTGGCCGATTCCCGCTTAAATTAGATTGCATTTTTTCGCTAGAAGATGAAAGAAATGGTCTGAATTTTAAATGCTTGTTCGGAAGCCCATTACATGATAGTACTAGTAATAGAAAAACGACGGCATTTTTCACCTGAAAGAAATAATGTTAACCCAATTAGTGGAGTTCGCCATTTGAATTCAAAACGTATCAAAAACTAACTCATTTCGTTATTTAGATTATTGCGTGAGGGCAATTAGGTAACTAAATTGTTCTAAGCACGTAGATAGTGATGTTTGTCACATTTTAATATTACTGATGATGTTCAGATGCTCAACAAGTAATAAAATATAAAAAAGAATTCAGGGGAAAATATCCACATTGTAGGCTTGCACAAAATAACAATTTGAAAAAGTAAGTAATCCTGACGTTCCGTCTGACTTTCTTTCACATAATAAATTATATATAAACACATGCAATCGATTATGTCACGTAATCTTACAAATATACTGATTTTATGAAACTTACTTCAGGCAGCATCTTGCTGGTTCGTGGTTGACACTGGACTGAGATTCTGTTCTTAGGGTGCTTAGTAAAAAGACAAACAAGTCTCCAGTACTTTAGCTATGTGGGACTTAGAAACCAGAAATTCAACACGACATTACTTACTACTAGCCTAATGATTCAATATATTCCACAATTATCGATAAATAAAATTCAAAATTGCATTGGAACATGTAAAAAGATTGACAATCAACATAAATTATACGCATAGAATATCGACGAGATTTTCTGATATTTTGTTGAACTGTAGAACAACTGTACTCAAATTTTCTATTATAAAAGTTAGATTGATCAATTAAATAAAAATAATTTTCTTTTTTTTATATACTTTGTATACAACACTCACTTTTTAAACAAATTAAAATTAAATATCAAACAAGTTTCGGACTACCCAGCCCTTAATCGGTGATATTATATAGATATTTAATATATTATAAAATTGTTTACAAATATGGTCAGTTTTGACAGATGTTATAAAGATTTATTTTGGAACGTTTATGCTTTTGTTGTAACAAATATTATGAATAAATTTCAAATAATAATTTTAAGTTCTTATTGGGGTTCAGGTATTAACTTACAACAAAGGAAATAAATCAAAGATTGGACTTGACGTTAAATTTATTTGATTATTTAGAATATTTTCTTAATTTTTAATTGCTTTTTTAATTTCTAAAATTTCGAGATTGTTCAAAGTTATATTTCTATTATTAACATGCAAAATAACAACGCCATCTTTATTAAATGAATTATCTTTTTCAATGAGGTGGTTTGCAAATTCAGAAAATTATTATTAGAGAGACACCTTATGTGCGCTTTTAAGTGCGGGCCACACTGTGACAAACAAACCGCATAAACACGTGAAATCCATAGGGATTCGTGTTTATTCAAACAGTTATCTATCTCATTCTACGCCGGGTAAAATAATGCGAGGAAGAGAGATAAACGTACCATGTGCAACAAACAAACTATTCAACAAACATGGTACGTTTATCTCTCTTCCTCGCATTATTTTACCCGGCGTAGAATGAGATAGATAGTCTGGCTCGTTGGTTGGAAACCGATGTTTTTACACAGTCTGGCCCGCCTTTTATTCTTAATTTAAAATTACGCCTCGTTTTACCTATATATAAAAAAGGGAGCAATTACATTTCAGTTTATAAACTCCCGATTGATAAAATGTATCTTCCTTGTCTTGATTATTTTTTATTAATTTACCTAAATTATTATTTGTATAAAACGCGGGTCTGATGTCACATGGGAGTTGTTTTGAAATTATATTTGTTAAATTATTAATGTATAAAAATCTACGCCATTGATTATTATTTATATTATTATTGATGGGAGCTGGAGAATAAAAGATTGCTTTAGTAAATTTATTTTTGATTTTAAAATATTATCAATTAAATTATTATTGTAACCATTATTATTATTATGATTGGGGGTCGTGTCCATCTTGTACACCATTGACCATGGCATGCCATGAGCTCCTGTCATCCGTCAGTCTCCAGGTTTCAACTAATGAGAGACCAGTCAGCAATATTTACACGATTAAAAATGTATATTTAATTTGGAATATTTCGAAACACTTTATAAAATTGCTGTTTTTCAGAAAGAATACAGAAAAATATTAAAAATTATTCAGAACAACTTATTTCAGAGTAGAATTCCGTATTTACTCTAGAGTTTTAAATAATTGTTTAAGAAAAAATAAATATAAAATCCACTTTGAACAAAATACGAAACATTTACACACTTGAGAGTTTTTTTACCACCCATTTCAATATATCAACAAGCCTAATTGAAAAAATATTGCATTTTATGATGAAATATATTTTTATGTAACAATATTATTGAACACAATATGCTTTGAAAATATAGCCAAATTCATAGTTCCTACCTTCACTCTCACGAGTCGCACCGGATCAGATGAAAAATATTATTTGTGATTGATGTGATGGAAATGAAATAAATTAGCATTTCAGAAGATATATTAACCCTTAACAGACACAAGTCACCTCTGACGTGACAACAGAACTTTGTCACTGCAGTCATTTGGCACATATGAGGTGACACAATGAATCATGTTGAAACTTGTTGTCTGTGGAATCTGCGCGTAATTTTTGTCTATTGAATATTACCAATGTGGCTATTAACATGCCCAGTGCCTTTTTAAAATTAAATATTAATAGAATAACGTATACAAATGATACAAAAGCTAGCGTCCGATAAGGATTAGCATAATTAACCATCACTTGAGATGAGAAAGAAAGTATTCATATCACTTGAGATTCTGAATGTTTGTCTCATGAACTGTTATTCAACTGGTACATGATACTAAAAAAGGGTGCTCTTTTTTACTGTTTGCAGGTGTTACTTTATGTTAAAGATTAATTCTAAAGATTTAAATTTTAAATATAATCTCTAAAATGTTCTTTCTCATTCTCATTTCCCACTTTAAGTGCAGTCGGGCCTCCTGATACGATTTCTCCAGGACGCACTGTCATGGGTCAGCTCTCTTTTGAGTGCATATTTCTTTAAAACGACCTCGCTAGATGACCCCCATGTCACTAAGACCATCCTCTACCCCTCTTGACCGTTAGTATTCAAAGAGCAGACTTTATGATGTAATGATTTTCTCGGCGCAAAACATGGCCAAACCATTTCAAATGCAATCTCTAATGTGTAATGAATTATTAATATAAATAAAAAGTCTGTTTTCTATAAGTTTTATTATAATTTATAGGAATGATATGTTTTGCCCGTCTAAGGCATTCTTCTTCTTCTCCTGTCACCTCCGTGGTGCATAGGTCCTCAAGGAACCTTCTCCACCCGACTCAATCGCCCGCCTGATGCCTAATGTCATCCCAAGTGAGACCTGCTGCTATAACCTTGTCCTGCAGGGTATTTCTCCAGGTGGCTCTAGGTCTGCCTCGGTTCCTTTTTCCACCCATAGGAGACCAGTTTAGTGCGCCCTGAGTGATGCAGGCTGGGTTCCGTCTCAGAGTGTGACTGATCCAGATTATCAAACGATAATGCTTTTGACAGATGAAACATGTCATTCCCAGAAACTATAACAAAACTTTTAGAAAACAGACATTTTCATTCGTAGAAATTATTGCTGATATTAAAAGGATTTTAGTCAACTAACCATCATGCTGTCTCTCCGAAGGAGTAAGCAGAAAGAATGAACTGCCACACTGTTCTTTACTGGCATACTTCTCTCGCTCCTCAATATTTATGCATTGTGTCAGGAATTTAGATAATCTGTTCAATTCTTCGATATGTTCATGTTCATGTTTATATCATAATATGCCAAATTTAAAAATGTGTTGTCATTTTAGAGATAGAAAAATACCACTAGTATCCAATTCACCATAAGATAACTTTTAAATTGGAATTTTTGTAAATAATACACATGTGTTAGTAAAAAATATGTTTAATTAATTATTTCCGTGTTAACAATAACATGTCTAATCAATATTCTTTATAAATATAGCTTCAAGCTACTCCTAATCTATGCAAATAATAACTAGTATTGTAACAGTACATAGGCCTATCATAACATACTACCTTATTGAAATTTAATACAACAATATCACACCAAATCACTCTTCGCTTCAACAAAATAGGTCTGCGTGTCAAAATGATAAATTTGATCATTCATACCTTTGGTGTAATGGAGATATCATATATCAATAAGATTCATCAGTCAAATTAGTACCACAACATGAACTACCTCTGATATGAGACTAAAAAAGGTAAAATACGTTATCAAAATGCCCCAGAATTCTTCTCACTTCTAGATCTGAGAAAGATAGAAAGCGTTAACAATCAATATATATTGTACCAACCCTTATGTATTGAAGTGAAACATGTAACTGGAAAAAGAAGGGATGAAAGTAGAATAAATACAGTAGAAATGAGATCTCTTAGACGAATGTGTGATAAATCTGTATATAATAGAGTGTCAAATGCAAATATAGGAAGTGAATGCAGTGTAAATGAAAACATTATGAACTAAATAATCAAATTGTCATTAAGACGGTTCGGACTTATGGAAATAATTAATGAAGAAAGAATGGTGAAAAATGTACATGTTAACGATGCAAACGGAATAAAAAATAGGGGGAGACTGAGGGAAATGTGGCACAATCAAATATTATATGTCGGCCACGTAAAGAGTCTGAGAAATTGATGTGCATGCATGGCAAAATGAACGAGTGTTAAAGAAGCGAGAGAAGAAGTCATGTCCATCCTGTCTACCTCGTCGAGGAGACGGCCATGATGGTCAGTTAGTTTTTTTTTTTAGTTTATATAAATATGTATATCAATAGCTACATGTTATTATTTCGTGAATCTCACCTGTTGGATATAAACTTACAACATATATTTCGCACCGTGAGTGTAAAACCGAAACAAGTGCAAATATACAGTTTGGAGATATGGAAGTTTAAAGACTTCATATTGCTTGGAAAAACTGTTTTTTTTTTAAATAAACCAATGATTTTCGGTTTATAGGTATATCAGTTTAAAGTAATATACCTATAAACCGAAAATCATTGGTTTATTAAAAAAAAAAACAGTTTTTCTAAGCAATATGAAGTCTTTAAACTCCCATATCTCCAAACTGTATATTTGCACTTGTTTCGGTTTTACACTCACGGTGCGATTTAACAAAGGCATATATTGACACGTTTGTAGTTCAGATTTGACTGGTGAATTAATAATTAAAACAATAATTTTTCTAAAGACTAACAATAATGTAATTTCGTTGAGAGAAACAAATAGAACACTTATAATATTTTGGTAAAGAATAATATATTTAAATGGTCAATATGTGCACAGTACTGTTAGACATGAGCTTCATACATGTGCTAATAACATACAAATCCAAAATACGAGCCCTTGCTGTCTGTAGCCCTTTATAAGCAAATCTGCAAAGTAGACTAGATTCGCTTGGGCCAAGCTTAAACACTATCAACTAAAATAGTTTAACATCTGCTGTATGCAAAAATAATGCTTTAATTTCATATTATTATTCATACTTATTTAAATTCTTCAACAAGAATTATTGCTACATCACTTTATTAGGCCAAACAGTACTTCATTGTATTCTAAATTGTACAAAATGATAATAAATAACAGTAACTACATTATATCATTTAATTACAATCAGTGCAGTGCAAAATTATTTTAGTTTGCTAGTATGATTAAGCTTCATTGGGGTCCCTACGACTGCAATAAGATCACACAACACAGATTCAAATTATAAAACACCACCAAAGTAAATGGCAATATCAAAATCTAATTTAAATCTGTGTTCTAGTGATGTTTCCACTTGATACATAGTATATATGATTAAAAGACTTGATCAATATGTCTTAGAACATCTCTTCACTAGACAGTGACGCCAACATTCCCCAGTAAATTAGAGAGCTTGTTCAGGTTGGCCTTGAGGGTAGAGTCTGGCAGGTTGGAAGACTTTGCAATAACTTGAAAAGCGTTCAGATATTCCAGTTCTGAGAATGAGGGACCCTTTTCTGCTACAAGTAATAGGATCTCCTAAAAAAAAAACAGATGTTATAATTTTTAAATACGAAATGTAGTACGTACACAATTTTTTTTTTTTTTTTCATTATTTTACTTGCATTCACTCTGAATATATTCATTATCACTTTTATGAAGACATGGTAGTATCAAAAACGATTAGCAAAAGAGATATGGTTTATTTTTATTTCATGAATTTCAATACGAAAATATTATATTAGGTACTTGAATAAGTCTTGGCCCCTTTTGGGCAAAAAAAATTGTCTTTATTTGAATATGAAGATACAAATAGATTTCATTTAAAGTATGCTTCATCTGAAGCTACAACCTTTGCCCATTTTTCGGGCAAGGATCGAAGTTCTTGAGCAAAAAATCCTTGATCCTTTGAAGCGATCCATTCATCGAGCCAATTTTTGATGTCATCGTAAGAAGTGAAGCGGGTGCCAGTAAAAGCTGGTTGCATCGACTGAAACAAATGGTAGTCGGAAGGGGCCATGTTTGGCAAATACGGCGGGTGGGTTGGGCGAATATTTTAATTATGTGCGGACAGGTCGAGCCACATGGGGTCTGGCGTTATCGTGCTGCAGTATCAATTTGTCGTGTCTATTGTCTCATTCTGGTCGTTTTTGCTGGATGACACGCTTCAAACGGATTAGTTGGAGTCGGTAACGATTGCCAGTGATAGTTACAGATGGTGTCGCCATAGACCTTTTGATCCCACCAGATACACAGCATAATCTTCAAACTATAAATATTGTGCTTTGCCAATGATGGACCGCATGAACCTTTCAGTATCCATCCTTTTATACGCTTAGGGTTATCGTAGTGAATCCATGTTTCATCCCCTGTGATGATACAATGCAAAAAAAAAACTTTCTTTGTTGTCTCATAGGTCACTAGACGCCTTTCAACATCCCTCTCTGAGCCTTTTGTGTGAAAATGATACATTTTTGCCACACCTTTCTTAAATAAAAAGTAGTGAAGGAAATGGGACTTTTTTGGCACAAATTCAGACATTTTCAACGCTACCAAAACAATTGTTGTTTAGATTTGCAATAAATGTGTTGTGTACTGTTTAACAGCTGACATATAGACCTATAAAAATATGTAATTGCCAGAGGCAACAAAGATATAATGGATAACGTAACAAATCTCATAGAAAACGGCCAAGACTAATCAAGTACCCAATATTATATCCAGAAGATAGCAGCGAGTTAGAAGTAAACCTTCAGTGTGTTATAGATTTAGAAATAAATAATAGGGAGTATTGACCTCGTGCGTCATGTTGAGCATGTGCAGATAGAGTGAGGCTTTGTGCAGTCCCTCGGGAGACAGGTGGGCCGCTGTGAGGCAGTGGCGCAGCGGCTCCAGCTGGGCTGCTGCACCGCCGCCTGCCACCCCTGCTGCGCCCCCACGCCACCCGCCCACTACCACTGCAGACATCATCTCCCCCAGACCCTCCATCACATACTGAAATTGTTAACAAAAGACAAATCAGATACTCGAAAAAAAATTGTTTCTCACTACTGTTATATTGAAACAAGGTTGTACCGCTGTTATAATATAGGGTGTTTTTTTTTAGAGGTTTGGTTTTTAAACTGGCAACATTGTTTCTACAGACTGTCGTATAGTTGACAGATGATTTGTAGTCAATACGTTTTGCCATTTCACTATGAATAGACTGACATCAGAACAGCGCTTGAAAAAAGTGCAAATTTATTTTGAAAATCATGGTTCGGTTCACCAAACTTATCATGCACTACGTCCATTTTATGGTCGACATAATCGTCCATCCGAGCAAGTTATTCGGAAGACCATGGATCGTTTTCGCATCACGTACGCTCTAGTGAATAATACACATCCACAAAGACAATAATTGTCGAAAATTGGAACACGATTGTGCTTCATATTTAAATAATAATGGCATAAAATGATCTATTAAATAAAGCCAATATCATAGACATTAACAATATTTTAATTTGTTTTTTTTTCATTCTGAATATGTATTGTAAACCTCGAAAAAAAAACACCCTTATTACAATGTTATCTGCGCACTGTTATACAAAAAAATAATTAAAATAATAAGGCCATAGTAAAAATGACGAACAAAGATAAGTGTATTTATTGTTTCTTGAACAATAGAGTATCACATCATATTAAAGAAACAACAAATAAAGCTATTTTTGTACCCTTTAAAAAGGCTTGTCTACTCGTAGCTGATGAAAAATAAATATATTTATATTGTTCATATTTCAAGCAAATAAAAGACACAAATATGTAGTTACATGCAATCTCCTATGCTGTAGGATAGGCCCGAGCTGCTGGTAGAAGGCCTGGAGGGTGCGGGCCAGGCACACCGTAGGAGACTCCCCCGTCTGTCCGCCCACCAGCCAGGGGTTGAGGCGCCCAAGGTAGTGGAAGCACTGCATCCTCACCTGGAGTTATAAATCCATTATTAGATGCACATAACACACTTTTTTCTTCAATAGAATAAACAGTTTCAAAATAAAATTGAGTTAAATATAATTGCTATTTACAATTTAATAAAAGAAATACTTTTGATCCTAGAAGACTCTTTTACAAAGATACAATATATATATTAGGTGTTTCGGAAAGTTCGGTCTGTTTTACAACAGAGGGCTCTGGCTGCTTCAAGCCTTCAAATCTGGCGGTCATTTTTTTTTAATAAGCGTGAGCATCTGTTAATTAAGTTCAGTTCGCATATGTTTGTCATTCTCACAACAACATTTGTTTTATCACTCCTTAAAATGTCGACTTTCATGGTAAATAAGAAGCGTTTGCGGGACGTTCTGCTGTTATGTTTTAATTGAAAGAAGAGTGCAGCCGAAGTGCATAAAATGCTTGGGGAAGTTTATGGCGATCATGCCTCATCGGATAAATCATGCAAAGAATGATATAGACAAGGGATGGCGAACGACGGAATCCACGGGGTCACCGCGAGTCACAGAAATTATGTGACCTGGGGGAGAAATTATCTGACTCGCTTGAACTTTTAGAAATGATTCACCTTGGTGAGCGAGTTAGCGATGACTCCAAGATGACCGGAAGTCGCTGATGAACTAAAAAACAAAAACAAAAAAGGTCGCCATCGACTTCCTTCTAAATAAAAATGTGTCACTATATTCATTTTTATGAAAACCCTAGCCAGCACTTTTTTTTATAAATTTGACTCACTTGCGAAAAAGGTTCGCCATCCCTGGTATTGACGCTTCAATGTTGGTAATTTAAGCATTGACGACAAAGATCGCCCTGGAAGACCAAAAAAGTTTGACTGAAAAATTAACTCCTCAAACCGGGTGAAATGGTCTCGGGGGAAGTCTACCGATGACAATTAATGCGATTAAAGCAGACACTGTGTGAAAAATGACCGGAATGGAGCAATACGCACAGCAAGCTAATTCTTCAACACGACAATGCTCGACCTCACATCGCAATCGCAGTCAAAAACTACAGAATTTGGGTTGGGAGTTTCTACCACACCTGCCTTTATTCACCAGACGTGGCACCATCGGAATACCACTCTTTCAGATCCACGACGCCTTAGAAGAGCAGCACTTCAGATGCCTGAATTGCCTCAAACAACGAAACATCTATTGCCAGAAAGATGGGAAAAAGTAGTGGCTAACGATATCATACAAAAAACGGACCGAACTTTCCGAAAGACCCAATATATATAGATAACTACTTCATATCAGTGAAAGTACTAAGAAGAGATCGACTTCTTTCATATCAGTGAAAGTACGTTCAGAAGATAAATATTATTTACTTTAGAAAGTATCTTAAACATTTATATTGTTTGTAATGTCTGTTGAGATAATAAACTGATTTGATTTGATTCCACTTATTTTAGGACCTGCAATTCAACTTTTTCAGCTTTTTCATACACTTGTCCATATACAGATAAGAACTTATAGTAACAGTGTATCATAAATCCTACCTCCAAGTGGAGGAGCAGCAGACAGTTGTCCGACAGGTAGTGGAAGGAGGCCGCAGAAGCGGAAAGTTCCACCAGCAGAGCGTCGTGCGAGTTGGGACGCTTCTCCTTCCCGGCTTCTTTTTTCACAGCACCCTCCTCTAAGCCTTCCCATGTTTTAACTTTCGTAGCGAGCCATTCCTAATTTAACAAAGAATGATTCAAACAAACAGTATTTTTACAAGTTACATTTGCTTTTAAAATGTTGCAGTTTCAGAATATAAAAAAAAAAATCTTAAATTATTTATCTTCTATGAAATACTTCACAAAAGTTTTTATATCAAAATTTAATCTTACATTCATATAATTAGTTAGTAGTAGAGTTATTGAAATAATTAAATTAAACACTTTTCACTTACAAGGGGGGGGCACGACATAGGAAATTGATTGAGAATGACATTTTGTAGGATTCTAGTACCCCCTCGTCTAAGAGTCGTCCATAGTAAGTAAGTGCAATAGAAAGGAAATTTCTAGAAAAGAACCTTCATAGTTTTCACCGTTGCCTATATCTTACTTTCCTTTTCTATCCCACTGAGCGACTGGATCCCTGTTCAAATCCCGCATCATGCTCTTGTTTTTTTCTTTTTATTTTCTAACATATTATAAAGGGTCTTTCAATGAAAACAATGTGTGTGTGAGATATCATCAAAATTATTTATTCGTTTGAAAGGCCTATCGATGCAATTATGTATGGAATATTACATCGTTCAAATGTCCGTCGCGGCTTCTCTGTGTGGTGCGCATAAAAAATGGCCAATTTTCCATGACTCTGACGCATAAATCAGGCTGAATTTGACCGATGGTATGGGTTATGTTGGCTTTGAGGGCCCCTGTGGTTTGCATAAGCAACGGTGAAAATTTTAAAGGTTTTTTTTCTATAAATTGTCTGGCTTTTGCATTTTCTTACTTTGACTATCAATAACTCTTAGGGGATACTACAATCTTGAAAAATCACGTTCCGAAAAGTCATTTTCCGTATCGTGTCCTCCTCTTGTTAGTATCAACCACTTTATTGAGTTAGTTACTCGCTAGAGAGCGAAACTAGTTGGCGCTACTAACTCAATAAAGTGGTTTATACTAAGTGAAAAGTGTTTAAAAAAATTATTTGTCAAACCTGGCTTTGTATCAATGTGCAAAATTTGTTCAATTAAACTGGCATCGAAATAATAATTATCTAATTTGAGGGACATTTTAATACGAGAAATTATTGATAAATAAAAATAATACAGTACCATTGTCTCACACATGATGGCCACATCTCGCAAGGTGTTAATATTTGATATGATTTCTTTTTCATTGACATTTCCATCTCCGAGACTAGAACCTAATATTTCAGCTTCGCGTTCAAAACTTTGCTTCATATCCTAAAAGATAATAAAATAAACATTAAATATTTTATCAAAGACATAAGACTTAGACAAAAATAAACATTTATGTAAGTAAAGCTTACCGCAGCAGCAACATCGCAATCTTTTCTCCCTTTTGCAGGAGGATTTTTCAATAGATTCCAATTTGATAAGGATCTGAAATAACAAGGTATATGAAAAATAATTGTACAGTTTACTATATAATATAAAGGTTATCAAAAATGCTAAATACTGATTATTCCATTGAAACGGGATTTAATACTGCAAAGATGCAACATTTTCATATAATAATTATATAACATACGTGTAAATGTACTTTTTAAATAATTTTATCAAATGATCACATCTGATTATGCCTTAGCAACATGAATAGATATTTATTGTTTCTGAAACAATAATCTAACTCAGCATATTAATTCATGAATACAAATGTCATTACATTAATGAAAAAAACATCTATTGTATAGAAGTATTATTATATTTGAAATATTATAGAAGTTTTATTATATTGTAATGACATGTTTTCACAAATGTCATTTTATAACATTTATTTGCCTTGCTAAGGCAACAAATGCCTTAGCAAGGCAAAACACGTCATTCCCATAAAATATAAGTTTGAGAATGTATAAGTTTGGCACGTATACCGAGCCGGAGAGACCAGAGCAATCAAGACCCGGTATGCATCTAGACCGACTGGAATAAGACTCTGGGAAGGCCTAGACAGCGCCTAATGGATAATGTTCTGGCTGATCTGGCTTGGTTGGGCGAATCGGGCTCTTTCTTTCGCTTAGCCATTTCCCATTATTTGCAGTCGGCTCTCCTAATACGGTTCCGCCAAGTTACGCAATCTAGGGTCATCTGGCTGTCCAGTCCCAGCGTCTTCAGGTCGTTCCTAACTGTGGACATCTACGTTGCAGGAGACCGACCCGGTCCCCTCCTTCCATCTTCCAATTGCAGAGCTTTGTGAACGATGTATTCATTGTCCCTCCTGCTCACATGGCCATACCACCGCACCAGACTGCTGGGAGCAAAAGGCGCAGGATCAAATATGCAAAAGCTTACTTGAGGAATCTGGTGATATCGTCGTCACTGAGCCAGAGGTGTGATCTGGCACGAGGCGCAAGGAGCGTGGTACGGCGACGTGCAGCCGTGGCGAGCGCTGTGAGTGCCGGCAACACTGCCCCTCGCACCACTCCCCCGCCCAAGACCCCTAGCCGCAGCGCGTCACGCAGGGCCCACTCACACGCCTCCCAGACGGACACCCCGCACTGGATTAGTTATTAAACATAAATCAAATCAAATTTAATCAGTTTATTAACCCTTCACTGCATGACTTTTTTATTTTAAGTAAAATAAATATTTTCTATTGTATCTTACTCTAAACATTAGAGGAAAAATAAAATAAAAAATAATGAAAATTTTTTAACAAGAATAAATCAATAAAATACCTATGTATCAAATTTGCAACATCATGCAATGGTTATCCTTATGAGAAATTGTATAGAATAAGTTTGGTATTCAATAATCAATGAAATACGAGTATATATCAATTTAATAATGAAACTAAGTCTTATGTGCATTTATTTTATACGTATATGTATTCTAATTTATATGGTGATAATTAAAACACTATTTTCATATCATTTTTATACATTTATTACACAATTTTTAAAAATCTCACTGGTGAAAATTTATAAAGCAATTTTTATTTTTTGTAAAACATAAATGAACACCACATTTAGAGCACTTGTAATGCGACAACCCCCTTACAATTTTGTAATTCGCAACGTTGTCTGGAAGGATCATATTGAATCCAATTGCTCATCTGGTCAGTATGAACATTTGACGGAGGAACATGAGTTGTCGGACCTTTATGTCGCTTTTCTTCCAGCTCACGGTCAATATTGCTAGACCTCCCTCTTTTCAGCAAATTATTGATTCCCATGCAACACAAGCATGTAGCAATCTCTGCCTGAAAATCCCATTGGGTCATATTATTTTGTTGCCTATTTTCAATTGATGCACATTGAAATAATAACCATGCATTATTGGTAGGAATGTCTAATAAGTGGAAAATACCATTTTTTGATCCCAAAGATATATGATGACGTCCAATGTGACTATCTTATAAGTCTACACCACCCATATGGGTATTATAAACTTTTGTCACATTTGGCCGAGCAGCAGATATCGGGGAAAGTTGGTGTAGAAACATCACTGGTTTGTGGGATTGAATCTACTTCTGTAATATGAGTAAGCTCCACAGGACTATTTTCAATATCCTCATAACCAGAAGCACCATGTTCAACTTCAATGTCGTCACCTGAAGAATAAGTATCCGGTTCATCTTCACTACCCCCGAATGTTTCTATGATCTCCATCAGTTCTTTCTTAGTAAGGGGTTCGTTCATACTTTTCTTCAAATATGACATTATAAGAATAAAAAAAGAATTAAAATTATCGTACTGCATATAAAACACTTAAAATAATATATTGCAAAGTAATCCATAAAACGAGCATTACGAAGCTACCATTGCATGATGTAACAAATTTGATACAATATTAAAAAATAGCAATTTCAGTTACAAAACACAATATAGTAAATTTATTTATATTATAAACGATAATACACTTACATGACTGCCTGTAAATATTTTTTCTCCGTCATAATCGCTCCAAAAAAGTCGAAAACACGAATCTCAAATCACCGATTTGCACCAATTGACATTTTGTCTTCGAGTGACAAGTGAGGCTATTATTTTGGCGTTCATAGCGCCTCTCGTGGCTAAATTATGAACTATATACGTGAGTTATGAATGTAACTAATCAGTGACAACAACGAATGGTTGCTTATATTTTTTAAAGGACGTTTTATCGCTAACTTTTGGGTATGTAACAAATTTGATACACCATGCAGTGAAGGGTTAACTCAACAGACATTACAAATAACAAAGTTTGTGAGGGTTTGTGTAGTTATGCGTGGCTCTATCCCACGGCTACTTCGAAGAGATGGGCATCTCATAACCCATTTCTTTAGATTAATCAGCGGATATTTCGAGAACTCGTCTGTGTTGGAGGATGTTGGTCTTTTTGTCCCTGATAGATATCTCCGATAGCGACAGCACAGATTGTTTTACCTTCCGGCCGCCAGGACCAACCTGCCTCTGGTGACACCGGTGGGAATAGCAATTAGTCTGTGGAACGCGGTCTTCTCAGAGATCGACGTATTTCATATTAGTGAAGATAGGTTCAGGGGACAAATACTCTCGACTTTAGAAAATATCTTGTCTTCCTTATGTCGAACCATATCTAATGCATTCCTGGTATTATGTTGAATGTGTATAATATTTTACCTGTACTCAATAGATGCCTTAAACATGAAAGCTGAATGAAAATACACTAGCTAAGAGGTTTATGAAAGTGATATTGTGATTTAATAGAGTGTTAGTAGGATTGATTTAATAGGATAGGCAAGACTGAATTTTTAATGTTTATTGACAAGCAAGAAAGAATTATAAATGTGCAAGGAGCAGACAGGTAGAGCTCAAATAGCATGCTCTTTCTGGAGTGCTTTGTGACAACAAAGTACAAATACAAACTAAAGGAAAACTGTTGTAAGACCAACCATGCTCTACTATTCGGAAAGCTGGGTTATAAGATGCCAAGAGGTACAGAAGCTGCATGTGCCAGTGTGATGAGGATGTTGAGGTGGGCTGCTGGAGTGACCAGGCTTGAAAAGAAAGATAAAAACTAGTATATCCG
This sequence comes from Lepidostoma basale, assembly GCA_022606425.2. Lineage (NCBI taxonomy): Eukaryota > Metazoa > Arthropoda > Insecta > Trichoptera > Lepidostomatidae > Lepidostoma > Lepidostoma basale. The sequence continues at coordinate 3,450,261 of JAHDVF020000010.1, forward strand.
AGGAAGCTTCAAAGTGTCCATTGTGACGGAAAACACAAGGGAGGGTTGTCTGAGATGATACGGGTATGTGTGCAGAAGAGGCAAGACCATATTGTCCAAAAAGTCCTACAACTAGACATGGAAAAGAGAAGATCCGATTCCCTTCCGGCAACTTAACTGTCTTAAAATTATTGCAAATCGACAGTAGAATGACCAAAGAACGAGAAGGCTGGCGATGTTCAATTAGGATAGCTGTTCCGAAATAAATGATAAATGGCTAGGAAAGAAAAAGCATAAGAAGCATGGATCAGACAGGTAGATAAGTCTTATATAGACCAGTAACTGAACAAAATGAAAGAATAGAAGATAGAGAGTACAGACCTTGAAGAGCGTCTTGTTGAGGTGCGGTGTAACAGCCACGAGCAGCAGTTCCCTCCAGGCTCCGGGCTGGGCACAATGCGCCACCACCAGCGCCCGCAACTCTCCCGCCACGCGCTCTGCCTGCGCCCCCCTCACCAGCTCCGCAAGGAATACGCGCAAGGAACACTCTGATACCCTGAGACACCAACAATACTAATTTTGAATTTATTTTTACATTTCCTTCATTTGTACAAATACTTTTGATATAAACAGTCTCTTAAAGTAAATGTTCATCTTCTTCTTCTTCTTCTTCTTCCCTTTTTGTAGACTCAGGAGTCTGTTATTTCAGGCGGGTCCTCTTGAGATGCTGAACTCCAGCTTTCTCTCCACCGTTTCGGGGGTCCTCCTGGTCGGCGCTGTCCGCTTGGCGCTCCATGGAGAGCCACGTGTGGCACTCCACTTGAGCTCATCCCTTCTACGTGTTCATGCCAGTATCGCCGTCTCTGACGTCCCCATCTGACCACATCTTCGACCTCGCAGATCTCTCGGACCGCTGCATTCCCAACTCGATCATGTAGGGTCTTGCCAGCTATAGCGCGGAGCGTTTTCATCTCGGTTGTCCTGAGCATGTGCTCCGCCAGTGCCTACTACTACAGGAAGCCCTGCCGGTCCCAAGCCCGGACAAAGGAGGAGGGTTCTCAGGCAAGGCTAGCAACCTACCTGGGGTAAAAAAGCCTACAACGCTCACAGAACAGGCAACAGAGCCTCGGACACCGGATTGTAAATGTTCATATCATGAAAAAATTTGCTTTAGCTAAGTTGCCAAAGGACCTTTAATTTAAAATATCATGATCACTTATTTCTAAGGGTGATGTTTCATTCATAACTGCTTTAAAATGAACATAAATATCCATGTCTAATATTAAAATGAACATATATATCCATTTCTTCTATGTTCGCCATACTTTGGGTTGTAATATATTCATTTGTCAAAACTGATCATATTTGTTAACAATTTTATAATATTTTAAATATCATTATAATATCACTGAGGAAGGACCGGGTTGTCCGAAACATGTCTGATATTTAATTTTAAAAAAAAATTAATTTAGTGTTGTCAATTTGTCAATTTGAATAAATTCTTCAATCAAATTTTCAAATTTTTGCTGGTGTTGGATTGTGATAAGTGCCTAATTAAAATGAAAAAAGTGGAATAAAAAATTAAATAAACACAAATTAATGTCCGGATCGTCCAGCTGACGACAAGTGCACCATCTAAAAGAACATTATGTGTTAAATTATTTTTATGTGTTATTTTATTTTATATCATTGTATTTTGTATAATTTGTTTTAGATTTATTATGTAGACGTTGAATGATTGAAGTGTGCGCGGGAGATGCCTATTGGTGGCGATGAGGTTCGCAACCCATCACACCGCGTCTCTCGCGTTGGCGAAAAGAGAAGAATGGAGTGCAGCATCGATTAAAGTGTTGCAATTCATTCTTTCTGTCTACCCTTTCGGGGAAACGGCGTGATGGTTAGTTAGTTAGTTAGTGTTGTATACAAAGTATATAAAAAAGAAACGGAAAAATGTATATATCCATGTCTAATATTGTCAATACAAATAAAGAGAGGGACTGTCATCTTAGATAAAAGTAGTGAATTACGAGTCTAGGTCATCAAATGTATCCAATGTGTAAAATTCCAACATGTTATGTATTGTTTCTTGAACAATGGTGAAAATTTTGTTGAGAAGAAAAAGAAAAGTCTGTTTCTAGAAGTTTTATTACATTACGTGATAGTGACATTACTTTTATTTATTTATTTCAATATTTGATAATGCTCTAGAAAGGCGAAATATAATAATTTATAATAAAATGTCTGTACAATGGACATTTTTCTCAATAACATGTCAAATGTTGTAATTTTGAAAGACTGAAAGATTATACGTATCATAATTAATTTATTATTTTTATGGCGAAACAACTGCCGCAACAATCTCATAAAAATTAATAAATAAATTGTGATAGTGTAATAACAGTGTTTCAAAATTAAAACATTTGTCATAATGTTGAAGTATCATAGTGTTTCGCCTAAAACAATGGATTATACATTCATGTGTCAGTAAATTACCCAATGATGTATTTTTAATTAGTTAATTGCTCGAGAATTCACCAAACATTAAATGTATATCTAAGCAGTAGAAATCAGAATATAGTTACCCGGTGTTGGACTCCACATGAGCTAGGAAAGTGTCGAGCAGATGGTAAATGTGTGCTAGATGCTGCGGAGACGGCGGGCACACCAGCTTCCAGCCCGCCACACCACCGCCCAGAGTCTCCGTACCGCCCGGTGTACTGCTGTTCATGTTCAACTTCAGAAGGCGAACCTTCTTCTTGCTGAACAGAACATAAAAAAATTACCTGCTGTTAACATAATAGTTTACATGATGAAGGACATCAAAGTGCTCGTTTACATGACCGTTATGATGCAAACACTCCTATACGCTTCAGAAACATGGACTCCATATAGAAGACATATAAAATTTCTGTAGTACCACCAATGTTATCTGCGAAGGATCCTAAACATGAATTGACAGGACAAATAACAGAATACAGAGGTCAATGTGATGAGTATTGAGGTTGCCATTATTCGAGAACAACTGCACTAGACAGGCCATGTTATCTGAATGCCTGAGACTAGACTCCTAAAGAAAATACTGTACTCTCAGCTGACTCAAGAAAAACATTCACACGGGGGTCAGAGGAAACGTTTCAAAGACTCCCTAAAAGCAAACCTTCAAAGGACTAACATCGAAAGCGAACACTAGAAAGAAACTGCAGAGGATAGACCTAGATAGAGAACAGCAATACATAAATAGATGCCTTAAAAATGTATGCTGTTTGTAATGTCTTTTGAGTAAATAAACTGATTTGATTTGATTTGATAAATGCACACAAGACTTTGAAGCGCAGTGCAGAGATGACCCGACAGAAAGGAGAAGGAAAAGAATGGAGGGACCATTACGAAAAAATGGCGATTCCACTGTCAATGCCTTCCCTGCCCTAGATGCCCCAGAGTTTGGAAGTCCAGAATTGGACTCTATAGCCATATGAGGATCCACATCTGTGAGGAACACTCTTCCTCGGATACGAGGGACAGGCAATACCACAATGACAGTTTCTATGATGTAAAAGATAATAAGATGCTGTATAGCTCTCTGGTGAGAAGTCGGTTGGAATTTAGTTCCATTATCTGGGCGCCGCATGAGATTCGATATTCCCTGATGATGGAGAGGGTGCAGAAGAAATTTCTGCGATACCTCTATCTTAGGGAGTATGGATATTACCCGTGGCTCTTTCCGACTGATTTCTTGCTAGGGATGCTGGGCTACCAGTAACTCTAGAGGAGACAAGACATTCACTTGGGTGTTCACTTCTTTCGACTGATAGGCGGTTGTATACACAACTCGGAAATCCTGAGTGATGTAGGTCTGTTCGTCCCTGATAATTATCTTGGACAAAGGGGCCATAGATTGTTTTATCTCCCACGATGCAGAACCAACCTGCCAATTTACTAAATCGTGTCACCTCGGAGGTCGACGTATTTAATGATAGTGTAGTTAACCTGAGGGAAATGCTGTCTCTGTCATTGTTATAATTGTGAGTTCATCATATTATTTCATTATGTGTTATTTACTGTTGTATCTCAAACTTTTTGCTAATAATATTATATTATGTATCATTGGTGTATTGGAATGTAGTTCTGTGATGCTTTTGATATGTTTAAATAAATAAATTAAATTAAATTATAATACTTGTAATCTAAATATAAAGGATACTTTCATTTTACCTTTGAGGCTTCTTTTTCACAAAATATGAATTGATGTCAAAGTTAACAGGTTGCTCTTGATACAGCATTCGTTGGGGGCCTGCTTTTAGACTTTGTATATCCAAGTAATCTGTCAGTAATAATTGTAGCTGGAACAAATAAAATAACATGATTTATTTACAATTCTATACATATTTGTGTATTTAGGTAGCATGTTCACAGCAGATGGCCGAACGGATAGTGACGTCGAAAGAAGGGTTGGTACGGGTAACAAAGTGAATGGAGCTTTAAGAATACTTATTGGAAACAAGAATTTATCAATGAAAGCGAAAACGGCCATTCACAACGGAGTTCTGGTCCCATCACTAATGTATGGAAGTGAAGCATGGAACTGGCAGAAGAAGGATGAAAGCAGAATAAATGCGGTAGAGATGAGGTCCCTAAGACGTATATGTGATAGAACGATATACGACAGAATCTCAAATGCTGATATAAGAAACGAATTTAGAGCGGAAGAAGGTATTAATGAACAAAATTATGAAAGGATCGGTGCGTTGGTTCGGACATATGGAACGCATGGATGGAGAAAGAATGGTTAAGAAAGTATACGTTAATGGTGTAAATGGGTACGGAGTCGAGGCAGACCAAGAAAACATGGCATTACCAAATTAATCAAATTTTAAAGGTTGGTCATGTTAGAAGTCGGAGGAATCGACGTGCGTGTATGACTCGTTGAATGAATGTGGAGGAAGCTAGAGAGGTTTGCCAGAATAGAGTAGTATGGCGGTCCATTCTCTCTGCCTACCCCTACGGAAAAACGGCGTGATGGTTTGTTTGTTTGTAGGTATATCATGAATTTTAAAACTTATATAATTTACAAATGTATCATGGGAACAATTAGAATCTAAATAAAACTTACAACAGCTTGCACTCTGCTCCAATAGTGCTGCATTGTATAGAGTTGTAATCCTGGGATATTGTGTTTCTTAATCAGATTTTTCCACGCCTCCAACAAGACTTTGTGCCTCTCGGCTATCACTCGACACTGCTGTAGCACCACCCCCATCAGTTCCGCTAAAGGCTGTGCAGCTTGTGCATCTTGCTTCTCTCGCTTAGACATGTCCACTTCAGTAATCTGTGTATCTGAGAATGGCTGCGCCTGAGCAGGGATCTGATATGTACCTAAATCTAACACCTGCTGTGACGCATTGGAGATTACCTCGAGTAATTCAGTTTGCATTTGAACTTTAACAATCTGCAAAAGAAACGCATAATTTATTAAGTGGACTTACTCAATGCAAAAATTATTCAAAAGCATACTATCAAAACAATCTTGCTCCACGGTGTCCCCCTTGGGACCACGACCAGCTTCTGCTACCTCGGTAGTATGATAGCAGGCTCGGGAGGTACGGAGGAAGATGTGGTCAGCAGACTTAACAAGGCAAGGGGAGCTTTCGCTGTGCTTCGCCCTGTATGGCGCTCCAGTATCATTTCGAGAAAGCTCAAGCTCCAAGTATTCAGCAGTAGCGTTAAAAGCGTACTGCTGTACGGATGTGAGACTTGGAAGTCTACCGCGGACGTTATTGGTAAACTACAGGTGTTTATAAATAGGTGCCTTCGCTCAATATTCAAAATCAGTGTCAAATGCCGTTCTCTGGACCATGGTAGGCGAAAAGCCAATTATAGAACAAGTCGCTAGACGCAAATGACAGTGGATCGGTCACACTCTGAGACGGAACCCAGCCTGCATCGCTCAGAGTGCACTAGACTGGTCCCTTATGGGGGGAAAAAGAAAGCGAGGCAGACCTAGAGCCACCTGGAGAAAAACCCTGCAGGACGAGGTTAAGGCAGCAGGCCTCACTCGGGATGATGTTAGGCATCAGGCATGCGATAGAGTCGGGTGGAGAAGGTTCCTTGAGGCCCTATGCACCACGGAGATGTGACAGGACAAAAAGAAGAAGAAGAAGACTATCAAAACAAACATCAATAAAGCATCACAAAAAATAAGTACATTTTCAACGTTCGGTGCAGTTCTAACCATCAAGAAAATACTAACCTCAAGTGATTCCTTAGCTTTGTTAATAGTGACTAATGATTCAACTAAAAATGCCAATTTTAAATTCAATGTCCTATTTTCCTCAGTCAGCTTTAACTCTAGCTGGGGGGTAATTTCCAAAGGTTCTTCGTGATTTGAAGCTCCTATTCGTTGTATCTCTGGAAATATACATATTGATTATTATTATTATTACTATTTTGTTGAATCGCTCTTTACATCATGACAGCATGAGCCAGATCGATGTAAAGGGTATTATAGCTATCATAGTGATTCTCGTGACATGTGATAGGTAGCTAATCTATCGCCATTTTATTGTCACGTGAATTCTACACCAGACCAAAGACAGTGTGACAATCACACTGCCCTCGCCGGGAATCGAACCCGGAACCTTTGGGGTGGCAGTCAATGCACTTACCACTCGGCCACGAAGGTCGTCAATTCTTCGTCATTCATGCAAATAAAGCATAATTCAAAGGAAATTTAAGCACAAATTAAAAATAAAAGTAATAATAAACAAATACACACCATGTTTTCTTGAAGGATTTTGATTCTTTTGGCCATTATCATCACTGCTAACTTTGTACAATGCCGTATTCAACTCGGCTAAAACACGATCATTAACCAGTTGCTTTTTTACCTGGATCAAACATTTAATCACATTTAAATAATCATAACAATATATATTTGACAACAGGGACGAAAAAACTGTGCAGTTAAATGTTTACCTCCAAATCTGATCGCAGATGTTGCAAAGCCTCAACTTGGCACAAACTGGTCTGAGCTGTCACAAGAGCATTCTGTAGTACGGTGGCTGCATTCAGGTAATGCCCCTTGGACAGGTGGCCATTGAGTTCCGCTCCAACCCCCGATAATTGATCACTAGTACACAAACATTTGAATCAATTGAATTAAACTCCCAAATACACAAACAGCTGCGCGAAAATCTCTATTAACTATTTCTAACTCTCATGTGCACTCAAATAGTATACGATATTTGTGGTACAGAAGGTACAAAATAAGCTTTTTAAACTGTTTTAATATTAATTTGGAAGGAGAATATTAAATACTACATAATCTATTTAATTTAATAAATATTTTTACAAAATATATATAAATATTATCCAAAACATGTTTCGAATGTGACGTCCTGCAACCTCATCTTAAATTATTTACACCGAAGGATAGAGGAGGTCACTTCTGAAACATGTTTTGGAAGAACACCGACAGACATATAAAAGGACAACAAACGTACAACACGCCCATCAAACATAACCATTCGGTACCAAAAATTAAAACTTCTTATGCACAAAGACATTTATACTATCTCGGACTCAAACTATATAATATAATATAATTCAGAGACATTAAAAAAGGGGTGGCTTGAATGCAGAATATTTTATAAAAATAAGTAATTAGTTTAAAATAATGTTACAATATAATTATTCTATAAGACAATAAATTTTAAATTATTACACTTTATGATATATTTTGTTCCCCATGTTTATTAATTGTTCCCTAAATTTGTAATTTATATATTGAAGTTATATAGTGTAAAAATGTCTTCCTAGAACGGGTTACCCCAATTGGGAGGTATTAAAACCATGTACTTGGTAAATGATCAATAAATAAATATATAAATTTTGATTTTGCAAAAATATTTAATAATTTAAGTGTATTATACTGTGTTTAATATTCTCCTTCCAAATTAACTGTGGAATTCCACAGTGTTAACACCTTAACCTTCAATAAGGTGATTTAATTTTAGTTGTGATCTGGAGACTTAATTATCTTAGAATACAGAATATATAGAAACAGTGCATACATTTGTGTAAGGAGGAGCAATGCATGGCGGTGCTGGGCACCCTCTTTGGCTAGGCGGTGCAGCTCGGAACGGCGCCAGCAAAGCAGCTCCTTGCAGCCAGCAAGACGAGCGCGGGCGCCACGCACACGCAGCCGACACGCACCCACAACGCCACTCACTCCACCAAACACCTTAGCATCATATTTACAAGATTATTTATTTGATAGTACATTCTAATTGAATACACAACTTGATGAAATCATAAAAAAAACTATAATTCAACTTAATAAATACATAATCAACATCTTCGACCTATGTGCATGGGAAAGGTTCAAAAGATTGAACAGTGTTTAAATTACACATCATGCCCTTGTTTTGATTTTTGATGCAAATAATCAATCCTTCTTAACTAAAACAAATAATGAAAATGTGGTGCAATGAATGTAATTTTTTTTTTAATGGAACAAATATAATTAGACTACACAGCATTACTGAGTAGATACCAAACCATAGAAATAATTGAAAGATTTTACTAAATTTCCCACGCTCTTTATTACAGCGTTAATGAATATTTTTTGTAAAGGTTTCTGAGAATTGCATAGATTAGTTTGCAGTAACCTTGACAAAAGAAACAAAAAACAAACAGCATACCTGCATAACTTGTGCCAATTCATTGTTCTGAGCAGAAACGAGCTCATCCAATCTTTGATCACATTTCTTGTATTCTTTTTCAAGCTTTGCCTTCTCCCTGTCTCTCTGTTCATTCGTTTCACTAGCAGATAGTGTACGAATTACGGACATCAACAAGCCACTCTGAAAATACACGAATTAAAGTTGTTATATTAAAATGTAGAAGTATTACAAAATTATTTCAATCAAATGGTAATTGGACAATATATATATTTTTTAAATAAACCGCTTAACCTCGATTTAAATAAATAATTGAATTAAAATAACACGTTAAGACGTTAAATAAAACTTTTTTCAAACTAGTTATTGTCAAATTAATAATATATAATCAGATTCAATAACAGAATGGAAATAAAATATACGTCAGTGATATAGATGGGCAATTGGCATGTTCATTTCATTATTTCAAACACCAATTTATAACCCAGATAGCAATGTAGGCGTAAACGACATTACATAAAATCATAATAATATTATTATAAATAAAGAAAATTACCGTCTCCCTCCCTTGTTTCATACCCCGGGGGGGTTTGATCGGGGGCGGTGTAGACATGATTAGGGCGTTGAAAAATAATATCTATCTAAATTATAATCATATCAACGAGCCGACAAAACCGACGAAAATCAAACATTACGAAATGACAAATCCTCTGATGACAACTGACATTGACGTACTGGATTCCATAGAAATTATCGCGCAAGATTTTGTCTATGATCTACTGGCATAATATATAATTTTTACTATTGCACGGATGGTGTGTGTATCCAATGTTTTTAGAATATTTTATATCAAGGATCTTAATGTTTTCTTCATTTTAAACTATTTTAACTGGTATATTTAGCATTGATATAAAGAAAAGGGAAGTGCATAGGTTTGAAAAAATATCACATACATAAGTATGGTGGTCTTATAGTATATAATCGTTAGAGAAATATGCATGCTAAATCTTCTCATTTACAGAATATTGAGATCGACAAGCCGGAAGAATCGATATTTATGCAATTATAAATAACACAATGTAAATTGCTGGTTGGACTTCTTTTCAAACGTTGTTTGTTGTTTAATCGTCGTAACGTGTAGTAAAGGTAATTTATTCAATAGACGCTCAAGCTGAATAAATAGCTTCCTGGCCCCAAAAAAGGGTTAGGGTTTTTTAGTAGGCCTGAGGCAATATTTTGATTGATGTATTGTATCATATGTATCAGTAGACAATATTTTGATCGATGTATTTTTTATTTTACCTTTCAAATAAATGCAATTTTTATACAAAAAAACAGACCAAACTTTCCGAAGCACCCAGTATTTTCTAAATTTTGTATTTAATATTGTTGAAATCATCCACTTTCAAATTTGGTGATTTTAAATATTATTTACAAATCTCCTGTTTATGATTGAATATATTTTATAAATCACTAGCAAATGTCTATCACTACATTTAATAATTCTTTAAAAAAACTAACTAAATAACTAACCATCACACCGTTTCTCCTCAGGGGTAGACAGAGATGATAAACCGCCAAACTGTTCTATCCTGACATAACTCATTGATTGTTTTACCAACCGACCACCAGAACCAATCTGCCTCTGGTGACACCGGTGGGAAGAGGAATTAGTCTGCTGAACGCGGTCTCCTCGGAGATCGAAGTCTTTTATATTAGTGAAGATACGTTCAGGGGACAAATACTCTTGACTTTAGAAAGTACATTGTCTTCCTAATGTCGAACCATCTCTAATGCGTTCCTGGTTGTATTTTTATAATATTTTACCTGTACTTAATAGACGCCTTAAACATTTTCCTATTTGTAATGTCTTTTGAGTTAATAAACTGATTTGATTTGATTTGAACTCGCACCTCTTCAGCATTCACACACCATGTCACGCACGCTCGTCGATTGTTCCTGCTTCGAACATGGCCGCCTTTCAGTTATTGATTAATTTGGTCATACCATGGCTTCCTTGACTTCTTTTTCCATTCACACTACTAATAGATATATTTTTAACCACTCTTTCCTCATCCATTCGTCCCGTATGTCCAAACCATCTTAAGCGACCTTTTCTTAATTTTATTTAGAACGCATTCATCCGCCTTACATTCCTTTCCAACTTATTCATTAGGTATTCTAACATATATTGTTTTTCTACACATTCTTCCAAGTGATCTCATTTCTACGGCATTTATCCTACTTTCATCCTTCTTCTGGCAACTCCAAGCTTCATTTCCATACATAAGGGCCAGTACTAGAACCCCATTTTGCTCTTTGCTTCAGTCTATATATTTCTATTTTACGTGATGGTTTTGAGTGCACCATTTATTTTGTTTCCAGCACCAACCCTTCTTCAGATATCTTTCTCCATTATTCCATCTCTTGTAAACACACTTCCCAGATAAACAAATTCAGTAACTTGCCCTAATTTCTCACCGTTCGCACTTATGCCACAATCCGTCATACATTCTTCCTTGGCTTAGACTTTGACACGTTCATCACATGGTCACATTTAATGTAAAATATGCCATTCCCATAAATTATAATGTAACACACATTCAGAAAATAGATGTTTTTTTTTTATAATTAATGTAGTTTTACATCATTGTTTGAGAAATATTTTATTTTTTTTAAATAAGTTTATTTTTGATAAAACATATTAAATAAATAATACTACGTGAAATAAAACATCATATGGTACACTTGTTCTTTATTTATTTATAAAAATGTAAAGCCCCATGTTCCATAAAGTTAATGTTCCAAAAATATAAAGATGTATCAGCATGTTCCATTCCATGCTGCCTTATTAGATTTACACCTTCGTGAAACAATCGTTACTTATTTACCCTTTAACACATTGTTGTCGGGACACGGATTTTTCCGTTTTTGCGGAACTGTTGCTGGATTGCGGGACCCGTAAAAATCCGGGTTTTGTAGTCTGTTGCTAGAAGTCGGCTCACGTGTTTATCTGTGTTATTTGAACTGCATTTTTTTGTTATTGTCCGCAGCTAGATGTCACTGCTTTGATATTTAATAAAGACATATTTTTATTCGTCGTCGCATTTATTACAGTTCCACCAAATGTATTATACTCATTTTGATATTGAATTTTTATACCGTACAAAAATATTTTTTTTTAAATGACACGTAAAAGTTAAATAACGAACTATAATATATATTAATATTATTAAGACTATAGACATGACATATATGTCTATAATTCCATTTTTTATTACATACATTATTATAAAACTTTTATGTGCAAAATAAACGCAAGTTTCCACTAAATATAAAACTGTCATCCTCCATGTTTATTCTTCATTTGATAGTATTGTTTATGGTTAATCTGTGTGTAAAATTTCATAATTTTATATTGTATAGTATAAAAGTTATGGCGAGTTTCCGAAAATGTATAAAAAGGCGCGCGGCTGCTAAAAAATGGCCCGCGCCAGGCTTAAAACAATGCGGGAAATCATCCAACAACAATGTGTTAATGTTTTTTTGCCAAAAATGTGCGTGATAGTATCTTTTAATTTGGAAGAAAAAAAAACACTGTAGTTCTCTATGAAAGCTGGGGCTATATCTCTAGTTACCATTTCCCACCCTTGCGCTTTTTCTTTTGTTGCTGTTTATTTTTTTGCCATCCAGGTTCACTCTGAGTGGGTTGCTTTTCTGCCACCCGGGGGCTTTTGCCCGGAACTGTTTGTTGCTTTGTCATATCACTGTAAAAGAAAATAATATGTGTATGAAATAAATAGATAAATATAATTTTTAACAATTGAGTGGAATTAACTTGAAAGATATAAACAATTAAAATTGAATGTGCATTAAAGTCAACCCCGAATAAATATTATTATTATTATTTTGTTAAATCGCTCTTTACATCATGACAGCAAGAGCCAAATCGATGTAAAGGGTATAATATAGCTATCATAGTGATTCTCGTGACATGTGATAGGTAGCTAATCTATCGCCATTTTATTGTCACGTGAATTCTACACCAGACCAAAGACAGTGCGATAATCACACTGCCCTCACCGGGAATCAAACCCGGAACCTTCGGGGTGGCAATCAATGCACTTACCACTCGGCCACGAAGGTCGTCTAAAAATATAAAAGGCAACAAGAAGAATTTAATATGCATAATAAGTTTAACCCCCATTGTGCAGTTGATTTCATTTGAAGTGAAACAAAATTGGTTTTGAACTGTAGCTGACTACATTAGTCCCACTTCATCATAATTTTTTAGTAAGGTACAGTAAAATGGTTTATAAGATACATTCAAATATGAGCTGCAAAAATGTAGTCTACTCCAGTTCAATAAAAAAAAATTGACTGAAATGTAGCCAGTCACATAGTGTTTAAATGCCTTTATATCATAAACATAATCCATTTGATCAACCATTTAAAATAAGACACAAAAAACAATTATATTGCACTTTTGAATCAAATAAAGTGCCCCTTTAATGAACAAAAGTAAGCCAATAAAACATGTAAACAAAAGTTCAAATTACTATTGATCGGTGGCGTTGGTAGTCATCCCCTGGCTGCCCTTGATCTGCTCCTGTCGGGTTCCACGCTGCCTCCTCTTCCGGAATACAGCACGCTCATATCTCGGGAGCCACCTGTATACAATTATATTATTTAATAAAATAAAAATTATTACTAACACCTCATTATTATGAAAATTTACAATAATAGGAATCCCTTTTTTTCCACTTCTGAAAGTGGAAAAAAGTGTTTTAATTCATAAAAAAATCATCATTATGGAATTCCACAGTATGTATTAACGCCTTAAGTTTATCTCAAATTGATAATAAGAATTGCTAAATTGTAAAAATAATAATTATACAAATTATTTCATTGGCTACAATATTTTGTAAAACAAATTGTTGTCATTATGAAAATATTCACCGTTCTGGATCTGGGGGAACAGACAAATCAACATTGGAAGGAAGACGAGTTTTTCGTTTGCGGTTGGCCAACTTTTTCTTCGACATATCCGTGCCAGGAGTACTGGAATCATACAATAAAGAATGGATTATGACAAAGACAAATTATTACAAAATTATAATTGTTAACCTTATAATGTAGTAAATTGAAAATTTAACAATTAAAAAAAAAAGGTATAAAAATTGTTACCTGGGAGATTGTTCCAAACGATTTTGTGTTGATTTTTTCACAACCTTTGCACCCATCATCCAATTGGAGTTTTCTAACGCATCAACATCAATTTTACCCTAAAAATAAATTTAAATATAAGATGTAATAAAACACATAATTTTCACTCTAGAAAAAAACATTCTCACTCCTCTTTCTTTAGAATAGTAATGTGTGATCAACTTGGAATTGGTTTAATACCTGTAGGTATACAGAGTTAATTATTACACCTTACTTCAGTATTTTTGATGGGAGGTAATTTCTCTGCTAGATGCTGAGCCCCACTGGGATCAGCCACCAACAAGCGAGCAAGAGCACGCCCACTTGTGGGACCCCCTTTGCCTCCATGTCGAGACCGCCACGCCTCCTCCACATCCAATCCTTCCTTGAATAGTAAATAGGGATTTAAATTAATTAACACTGGAAAGGAAAACCTATCTAATTTATATGATTCTTAAAATGTACCTTGTTGCCTTTCAGATGATGCATGGCTTCTTCAAATAATTTTGCTACTGCATCTCTGTTATTGTCTGCATTATACAACAAAACTAACGCACTTATTACCCCGGCCTTGAATCGCAATTCTTTACTTTCCAATATTTTAATTGCAGCCTTGTAATCTCCCTGAAAAATTAATAAAGAGTAAATTAAATATAAATGTGTGAATATGATTTATTTTGGATTCAAAAATATAAGTACCTAAGCGGAAGTAAATATATTATATTATCTAACCTGAGTGAGCAATAGGTGTACTGCGGCTAATTTTAGGTCAGGGTGTTTTAATAAAACATTGACAGCTTGGGGTTGTTTTGCTCTTGCAAGAGATGATGCTTCAATCAAGATGGCCTCTTTCTCCATTTTGAAATCTTTCACGAGTCTAGTGCACAATTGTTTACATAGTTCATCCTAAAACATAAAAGTAAATTAATGATGATTATGATACCAGTATTAAAAATGTGATGTACAAAATAAACATAAAAAAATGATCAATCACATACCTGACTAGCATAAACAGAGAGTAAAGCCTGATTAAATAGAATAGAACGTCTCTGTCGAGTAGTAAGCTTATGCTCAAGACCGTCCTGAGTCGCTGCTTTCATTCTCTTTCGGGAGTCGAAAACATTCAATTCCCTAAAAGAAAACCATTCTCATTAAAAACACATATGTAAGAAAAAGATAAAAAGAATGTATACAATGTAATTGGGAAGTAAGCTTACTTATTAATCACAACGAGGTTATTGCTAGCGATAGCAACAAGTGCAGGATCAGAAGGTTTATTTTTGAGAACTGATTGATAAAGTAGAGCGGCTTCTTTATCTTTCCCTTGAATTTGCAAACAGTATGCAAGTTGAACTCTGAAAAAATATATATAATTAAATACAAAATAATTTTGTTGAACTCTTTTAGAAAGAAAAAAAATAACTGTTGGAAAAAAACAGATATTTGAAAATAATCAATATATTACTTGATAATGGCAGTCTCTTCCTGTATTTCTTCTTGGCTACCTCCGTCCTCTGTGACAGACTGGGCAGCGGCCGTATCAGAGCGGTGGAGAAGGGAAGCAGCCTCAGCTGGCTTTCCATTCAGTGCCTCGGAACACGCTGCATTATACAGCATCTCGTACCGGTCCAGGTCACTCTCACTCCACGGAGCTGATACCTAGAATCATCGTGATATTCAGATTCTATTTATCTTCTTCTTCTTCTGCGTTATTTAGGACTGTGTAGTTATTTCTTGGAGCCTGTTCCTGGGCTGTGGATGTTCAACTGTCTCGTCATCTTTTGGGTGGTCTTCCTGGAGGTCGATTTCCTGTTGGTACTTTATTCGCGGCTTTACTAGTGTCTATTTATAATTTACTATAATTAATTATAATTAGATTTAGGTACACTCAAATTGGTCTAACACAAATTTGATAAAAATCAGGCAGTTTTTTTTTAATGCACTTTATCTGCACATTAATGTAAATATTTAATTTGTGAATGTGATAAAATATTTTATTTTATTTTCAGGTTCTAGATTATGTTCAATCTCTTTGAGATAAAAAAGTTAAAACCTTTTATCAAACTCATTTAAAAGTAAGCAAATTAGTCTATATCTAACAGAGAAGTTTTTGGCAAACGATGGAAAACTTTTCTGCGCATTTGTAGATCTGCAAAAAGCGTATGACCGAGTTGACAGAGAAAAGCTATGGAAGGTTTTGGCTGAGTATGGAGTAGGCACAAATCTGATGAGCGGTTGGTTCCCTTTATGAAGGAAGCACCACGTGTGTCAGAGTAAATGGGGCGCGAGAGTTATGTCAGAATAGAACAATGTGGCAATCCATCCTCTCTGCCTACCCCTCCAGAGAAACTGTGTGATGGTTAGTTAGTTAGTTAGTCTATAATATTATTTACATCTTATTCTCAGGTGTAAATAATATGCTGTTGTAAAATTTCATAATTAATTATCATGATTTTTCATGCGGGAGATGCCTATTGGTGGCGATGAGGTTTGTAACCCATCACACCGCGTCTCCCACAGGGGGAAAAGAGAAGGATGGAGTGCATCATCGATAAAATGGGACAGTCCATTCTTTCTGCCTACCCCTCGGAGAGACGGCGTGATAGTTAGTTAGTTAGTTAGTCATGAATTAACAGTTTTTTCAACTATAGAGATATTATTCTCGACATGTTTCGAAGATATTACCTATGACATCAGGAGAATGATATAAATTGATTGAAATATGTTGAAAAATAAACTCAAAAGCAGAAAAAACAGCATCTTAATCATAATAGGTTATACCTGTCAACTAACATCCAAGAAAGTAGTTTAAAAAAAATAATTTGAATTATGTAAGTATAAACTAGCCACAATGAAATAGGAGTGATAAAACCACAAACCGTATCTTTCTCGGTGATATAGGCATATGCTGCTGCCATGTTAGTTTGTCTCTCATCTTCATAATCATCATTTGTGTTCTTGACAATGTCTCGGTATAAATTAAAGCACTCTAGATACTTTTCCAATCGATACAATATTTGAGACCTAAAAGTAAACACCAAATACTGAATAATGTGGAGTGAAGTACTATTATTTTGAATAAAATTTGAAAATGTGAAATTTTAAAATATTTAAAATCATCATAACAACAAAAACAACAAACCATCACGCCGTTTCTCCGCAGGGGTAGGCAGAGAATGGACCGTCACACTACTCTATCCTGACACACCTCTCTAGCTTCCTCCACATTTATACAATGAGTCATACACGCATGTCGATTCCTCTGACTTCTAACATGACCAAGCTTTAAAATTTGATTAATTTGATCATGCCATGTTTTCCTCGGTCTACCTCGACTCTGTACTCCATTTACATTGTTAACGTATACTTTCTTGACCATTCTTTCTCCATCCATGAGCTCCATATGTCCGAACCAACGCAGCGATCCTTTCATAATTTTGTTTATGATACCTTCTTCAGCTCTACATCGTCGTACATTGTTCTACCACATATAACACACATAACCGGGTGGTGGTCTAGGGGATAGAACGCTTGGCTCCTGATCCAGGGGACATGGGTTCAAGCCTGGACACGACCAGATTCCTTCTTCATAATAATGAGCTATTTTCTGCTCACATTGAGATTGTAAAATAAATTCTAACATCATTAATGTAAATCCTTGATATTAGTCTTTTTTTTATTTTAAATATATACATCTCATCTCTACCACATTTATTCTGCTCTCATCCTTCTTCTCCCGATTCCATGCTTCGCTTCCATACATAAGGGTTGGGACCACAATTCTATTGTGAACGGCCATTTTCACTTTCATTGATATGTTCTTGTTTCCAATAACTGTCATCATAATAGGGGGTTAACTTTAAATCTTACCTTATTCTCTGTTAACTAGGACATATTAAATTATTAATATTATAACAACCATATTTACTTTAATTCTTTGAGTGCATTGGTGAACTCTGGAGCTGAATCCACTGTTTTTAAGGCATCTGCTGGAAAATTCATCCGATATTGTATGTAGGCTTTTTCAAAGTATAGACAGGACACAATATCAGCGTATTGTGTGTTGTTAAATAAAGCCAGAGCATCTTTAAACTTTGAAAGTTGAATCAAGCATACAATTTTGCAATGAAGGGTTTTTAAATCTACCGGACACAGCTGAAGTACTAAAAAAATACAAATTAATTTGAATATAAATCGTATTCACAATAATTTATCCCCGCAAGAACACAAACGGAAAGAAAACAAGTTTTATGTTAGAAATAAGAACATTCATTCATATATGACATTAAAATAATCAAACTTACTTTTATTGGCTGTTTTCAAAGCCTTTTCATAGTCACCATTCTGACCAAAACGATTTAATTCTGCAAAAGCAGAAGAAACATTCACTTCTTTAACAGCAGCCATTTTAACCTGACTTCCAAGTTACCAGGCTATTGGTGATGGCCAGCAGATGGCGAGAAAAATCAGGAAACGATTCTCAAATCCTAACCAATGTCGACAAAACCAGATTTGACGTTTTGACGTGTCGTGTTGATTTCGGCTACTTAGTGAGTTTATATTCAACATTTATTTAGGAAGTAAGTACTCTACATTACGAGTGATTTTTTTTTCATTTATCACTTTAAAATCTATGCTCTTTCACCCATAGAAACTTCACAAAAATTGTTCAATTCGCGCCAAAACACATATCTTGCGCTTCTGCCGGCGTCTGGGTGCTGCTGCTAATTTGCTTTAATTTATTTAATTGTGATAAAATAATCTCAGGTAACGTATTTGCACGTTATTAATATTTAATGTAACTAATTTACCGTCATTTGCAAAGCGCTATCCTAATGTTGTTTTCTTTTACTAAAATTCATTGTTCCTATATTTGCAGAAAATGTTTGAAGCACGTTTACTACAAAGTGTTCACTTCAAGAAGGTTCTTGAAGCAATCAAAGATCTTCTAACAGAGGCAACCTTCGATTGTTCAGATAATGGGATGCAGTTGCAGGTAAATACGCTACTTCCATTAATATTAATCTATTATCTGGCTTTGTCCTTGGAAGTGAACTAGAACAATGACAATAATTTTCCCCCAACTTGATATTTTTATATATACATATTTTTGACTAATTATCTGGTTTCCCTTCGATACGAATAGATCTTTGGCCTTTTACCAACTATTAATGTGATTTATTTATTAGGCTATGGACAACTCCCATGTATCCCTGGTGTCAATGACTTTAAGATCTGATGGTTTCGACAAGTACAGATGTGATAGGAACATTTCGATGGGACTGAATCTCGGAAGGTATTATTTACTCATTTTATATTGATGTAAACATATACGACATGGAAAATACAGATTTACATGACTTAGGATGTTTTGTTACATTCTGCACATTTGCAGATCTGCAAAAAACGTATGACCGAGTTGAGAGAAAGCTATGGAAGGTTTTAGCCTAGTATGGAGTTAGCACAAAGCTAATACGAGCGGTTGCTTCAAGCACCGCACGCGTGTGTCAGAGTAAATGGGGCCTTCACTTCTTGGTTTGATATCACAAAAGGTGTCAAAACAGGGTTGTGTAATGTGGTTGTTTAATCTATATCGCACCGTGAGTGTAAAACTGACTTAAGTGCAAATATAAATTTTGGAGATATGGGAGTTTAAAGACTTCATATTGCTTGGAAAAACTGTTTTTTTTTAAATAAACCAATGATTTTCGGTTTATAGGTATATTACTATAAACCGAAAATCTTTGGTTTATTTAAAAAAAACAGTTTTTCCAAGCAATATGAAGTCTTTAAACTCCCATATCTCCAAAATGTATATTTGCACTTAATTCGGTTTTACACTCACGGTGCGATATATACATGGACAAGTGTATGAAAGATTTAGATGGCATAAATGTTGGTGCGAAAATGAACGATATGTCCAAATGAAATAAATGGATGAGGGAAGAGTGAGGTAATTACATAAAGCGTGCGCTTAACCCAACCAATGACAGGTCATAAGTCCTGTAAACACCTTGATCATCCATGTTCAGTTTCCAGTTTGCGTCTTCGTCTCTATTGAGATACAATTAAAATTAAAAAAAAAAAAAAAAGGGAAGAGTGGTTAAAAAGATATATACAAGTAGTGTGAATAGAAAAAGAAGTCCAGGAAGGCCAAGGAAGATATGGCATGACCAAATCAATCAATTGCTGAAAGGCAGCCATGTTCAAAGTAAGAACAATCGACGAGCATGCATGTCATGATGTGTGAATGTAGAAGAGGCGCAAGAATTATGTCAGGATAGAACAGTGTGGCGATCCATCCTCTCTGCCTACCCCTCTGGAGAAACGGTGTAATGATTAGATAGTTTTTGATAAGATGAAATAGATAAATTGTTAACATTGAAAAGTATTATTAATTTTATTTATTTATTTATTGTAATTGAAAATGCCCCTCACTGATTAGTATCTAAATGATTTCAGTTTATACAAAATAATGAAGTGCGCGGGGGAAAAGGACAACATAACCATTAAAGCTCACGACAATGCAGACACGGTCATTGTTATGATTGAGTCCCAAAATCACGAGAAAGTGTCTGACTACGAGATGAAGCTCATCAACCTGGACCAGGAACATCTGGGCATTCCCGACACGCAGTACTCCTCCACAATCCGCATGCCCAGCGCAGAGTTTGCCCGCATCTGCCGGGATCTCTCCCAGTTCGGGGAGTCCATGGTCATCGCATGCAGTAAAGAAGGTTTGTTAAACAATTCCGTATTATTTTTTTTCTTTACTATTAAAGCATGTAAATTTAGTAAAAAATATAAAACACTTACAGTACCCAGAGATAAATAATACACATCGAGCTTACGAATAAAACAATTAGTTAACTTTGACTTTGTAGTGCGCCATCTCTACACACTTGTTCTATTACTTGAACAGTTCTTTAACCGCCCTACCTATTTGAACATACGTTCACTTTGACTGTACCATTCTACGATATCCCGTATCACGTACGGGATTGAGAAAAAGTAATGTACCTAAAATGTACAAAGTTTTAGGGATACTTGCGTGTGCCATCAAAACTTGAGCACAAGTCTTCATAAATATGATAGTTTTACAAGGGGCAGGCGAAGTGTGCGGCCGAGTATTTGACGTTTCGTAATTTAAAAAAATAAAATTAGTATATAATTAAATTTCATTAATAAAAAACCTGCTTGTTTTTTGCACGTTTCTCGGAAAATAACCCAAAGGTAGGGCGGTTAAAGATACTGGATATCATAGTACGACAGATAGCACATTAGTTAATTTAATTGTTTAATTTATTTATTTAAATAATTCATAAACATTACAAATACATAAATCCAAATTGTGTATAACTACAGAATATTAATAAATAAAAAGGCATAAGGAGTACAATTAATAATGTACAATTAGAAAACACACGAGTAAGAAAAACAAATAAGCAATGCTTTCTGAGGGTAACCGCACTACCGTGAAAAATGTTCACATCCGAAGAGATGCGGTTTAGAAGGATTGTTGCCCTAACCACGGACATTATCTTAATAAATGTGTAATGTTAAAATTCACGCTTTCAGTGTAATTTGCTTTCTAATTTACATTTATTTTAAGGAGTGAAATTTTCATCGGCTGGAGATATCGGAACAGCTAACGTGAAGCTAGCACAGACCGCTTCCGCTGACAAAGAAGATGAGGCTGTGATTATCGAAATGGAAGAGCCCGTCTCTCTTACCTTCTCCTGCAAATACCTCAACTACTTCACAAAGGCCACCCCACTCAGTGCCCAAGTAAGATTTTCTTTTCTTATAATATAATAGCACAATCAATTTTAACTTATGTTTGTTTTAACAAATTAAAATAAACTTCTAATTTATCTTCAACGTTTTATTTTTTATCTAAGAAAAAAGAGTAATAGTGATCTATTTATTTCCTGCACAAGGCAATTTTTTTCATGACATACAGCTATGTAGTCACACATCGATCAGTCGCTTCGACTTCGTCAATCTACATTGGCCTTATTTCATTATTTATCTTGTCACATTGCCGCGTGAGCCAACTCACATATCCAATCACCCATCTCAATCCCATACCAGCTGAGAACTGCCTTTGCCGTGCACCCAAAAACTGGCAGCGATCAAATCACCGCGAGGCATGTCCTAGTATGGCTACCGTGTGAGCCAATGTTCAATATTTTACCTTGCTTATTTGATACAATACACCTTTATACAATCATGTTGAGAAAAATTGCACTGCATAAATTAGATCGTTTTTCCATTATACTATTATTTTTTTATTTATTGAACAGGTGCAACTGTCCATGTCAGCTGACGTTCCGCTGGTGGTAGAGTACCGCATACAAGAAATAGGACACATCCGCTACTACCTCGCCCCTAAAATAGAAGATGAAGACAACTAATAATGCTGGGTCCCAAATGACATGATAAATTCACTTCTGTGAAGGAGACTTCATTGTGCAGTTATTTTTAATTATGTGCCTTGCCCGTTGTCTTTGTGGATATATAAACATACATTTTTTTTTTTACTATTTTTATACTGTATTAATTTATTTCCCTGGAAGATAAGAGATTTGCTGATGAAGAACAATTATAATCCTCAGTATGTGAATAAAGTATCAGACAATGCTGCACCAAGTATTAAAGAGGTTCTCTTTGAATTCCACATTCCTCATGTAATTTGAATATGATAAAAAAATTACCAATTATTGTTAATCCCAATTATTTTGATAAAATAAAAACAGTATTTTTAATATGTTTGTTTATTCTCTACACATTTTTTCCACTTTCAATCTATTGTATAAAATCAAGTTATAAATCAGAAATACCAGATGAGAGAATGTCTCAAATTTGTATTAAAATATTTTTTTAAACGTTCAATTTTTTTTTCTATGTTTCAAATAAATACTTTTTTTATGCTAAATGTGTAATAAATTTGAAACTTATAAAACTAAACTCAAAATTAAGAAAACCGTGTTTTATTTCATAATTATTAATTTCCAGTGTTAACGTCTTAAGAAATCTATTTTCTTTTAACGAATGTATAAACAAATTTTAAAATGTTTATTCCCGTCTCTTGGATGATATAAATGTTACTATTACTAGATAAATAAACATACAATATCTTATTGTACAAATTTTAGATGGTCAATCTACAGGAGATCCACTAAAGTGTGGTATTTTTCCTGATGAAGATATGGTTAGTATCACAAATGGTCAGCCATTGGTTGAAGTAATTCCTAATCAGAACAATAAATGTAAATTTAAAGTCCGACCCCCAATTGTATACAATTTTAAAATAGTTCATTTTCAGCCAGTTCCAATAAACTGGCATTTAGCTGCAACTCCAGCATTCGCCTGATCCAAAAGTGGATGTCAATTATTGCCATTATCTGACTTGCATTCAGAACTGCAGCTATGGCTCTCTGACTCACCGGGTCGTCTCGGTAGAGAGAGTTGAACAGCAGGTTGCAAATTTTACAGCGAAACACTTCTTTGTCATTCATCTTCAGTATGCAAAAGTCCCACTCTTTCATAGGAATAAGCTGTACTCTAAAACCAAGTTTTTCCAATGTGTCTGAACAAAAAAAAAATTGCATATATAGCCTTATGTATTACAATCAATAAAGATTAGAGATAGCAGATGTAATTGATTAATTTATATAGAAAAGTACTGTACACATGAAAAGTACAAAGGAAAGTTGTGCAAACGGAGACTATTAAAAAAGTAATGACTTTTGAAGTTGTAATATTTTCTTGAGAATCCTTAATTTGTGTTTAAAAAAATTTTGTTAATGAAAATAAATTTATATTATACAACATAATTGTTCAGTTTTATCACGGTAATAAAACAATGCGAAGCTCCGTAATAAAATAAACCTGTTAGCTCTTAAATAAACTATCCTGTCAGATAATATAAGGTTATTTTCATTAGTAATATCCAACATGAATTACTTTTAAACTTGCTTTTCAGAATGAATAAACATTTCAAACTGTAGCTCCTGTATTATATCAATAAAGGAACATACATTAAAATTCCTATGCAATCAGATTTATATACCTTTTATGATAAAAAATCTCTGTACTTTATATTTTATCACCCCATGGGATTCGTAAGGACCATAAAATAATTTCACAAACTTTGACATTTTTTTTCACATATAAATAGTTTAAAATATTTCTCTAAATAAAAAGTACACCGTCCTAATTTATGTAAAAAAATCGTACTCGCCGCCACTATCGACTTCGAAATTTGTGTCCGTGCATATAGCGAAATTATTGTGTGCTTTAAATCTGAACTAAAAATCTTCAGACTAATTGACATATAATAATGACGCAAGCTAGACCTCTCGATTTGAAATTACAAGTCCTAGCGCCACTACGGCTCGCAATATGCGCGGCAGTCTTTCTTGAAATTTCTTTTTTATCTATGAATTTCCTCTCATCAGATACATAAATATAAAGGAATCCAATTCGAATAAAATAAAGTGAAAGATTAGCACTCCAAAAAAAAGATTACGATGAAACTAGAATAATTTGACATTATATATGAAAATTAACATTTGAAATTGAATAATAATCAAATATATTCAAAATATCTAGATAATACCGTTAGTTTGATTTATGCTGAAAAAAGATGCTTCGAGATAAAAGAATATATTTTTTCTACTTTTTTCCAAATAAGTAAGAATTTTAGTTAAAGGATAAAGATTTTATGTATTTTGTAACACAAAATAAATTCTTCAGAGATATGCGATATATTGAGAGGGAGAGTGAGAGCTTAGTTTTGAGTTATGAAATTGATATAGCCATGTTTCATCGCATAATAGGTGAGACTGCACTAGACAAATTTTACATGACCGAAAATACGTTTTCTCTCTGGAGGCTTGTTTGATCTTAGTTAAGTTTAATTTTAATTAGTGATAAGACAATTTAAAAACAATAATAGTGTTTAAAGAGGTGAAGTGACAATTTTTCGTAAGTACTGCCATGCGGGGCCGAATTATGCCGAACGGCAACACTTTCCGGGGAGGGGGGGGATGACCTAACCCCCACCCTGCGGATCGGAACTCAGGGGGCCGCATGTAGCGACATACGACAGTTGGAAATCAGACTCCCGAAGTAGCGGACGGGCCGCTCCGGCGCCCCGCTGGTCGCCAGAGTTTCGCGCCGGTCAAGGGCTTTCCCACCATTTTGACCACGCCGGGGCCGGGCGAAACGCTTCTGAAGAAAAGTGCGCAATATCGCCGGATGGTGCCAGTAACCATGGCGCCAGCCTATCATTATTGGGACCTGATGCTGGCCACGGCTGTCTCAGCGAAGGAGACCAGACCGCCTCTCGTGCCTCGCTCTTCCGCCTCGCACGTCCCTCGTGGTGCGGACGGAGGAGGATGTCAAGCCGCCTGATACGGTCCGTCGCCGTCTACATTGATACCATCAGCAGCTAGATGCCGGCTGCCTCAGATCCGGCCAGCCTCCACGTCACCCTTCGCCGTCGTCTGCCTCGCCCGATCCCCGCGGCGGAGGCCAGGTCGGCTCCAGCATCCACGGCTCTCCCCCATCGTCCGCCTCGCACGTTCCTCGTACGCGGACGGATGAACGCAGCCCCAACTCGGCGCTGCTGTCCCGAGGATAACATTACGCAGTTAGTTCTAAGTCGTTGGCCAACGAATAGCATGTAAGTCCTCTTTAGTTCATAAGTAATCTGGTTTCTTTATTTTGTGTGATTAAATATAATTGTAAATAGTAAATATTGGTTTCAATTTCATATCACCATACATCCCGGAACACCTCAAAGATCACATACTGATGACATTAGCGAATAAACACAAGGGCAATACGTTGTGAGGAGTTGCTTCGAGATCGAGAGTCAGATACGAGTAATCTTCATTTTCACCCCGTGACGCCAACAAATTCGTAACAAAGTTTGAGAAGATATTTTGCCAACTCAAACAAAACGAGTAGTTAAACGCAAAAACAGAACCCCTAGAAATAAGCTTTGCGCCGAAAATCCTTGCAACAATCCCGAGCAACACTCTGATGAATGAAGTAGACTTGACGCAAACCTACTTCTTGCGCGCAAGACCGATTGTCAAAGTTCATTATATTACGTACAATTCAGTAGTGAAGAATTAATGTCATTAGGTTTATTAGATTTAAATAATCGCCACAAATTATGATATAGCCATGTTTTATGGCATACTCGGTGAGATTGCCAGGTGCTGGCTGCCTTAGATCCGGCCACCGCTGTCGCTGCGAAGGAGACCAGTGCCCTCCACGGTCTATCATCCGCGTGAGCCTTCTGTGTCGTGCAGTCTCTGACAGTCCTTGTGCCGGCCAACTCGCCGCCACGGCGGCTTCCGTCAGCGTCGGTCCTTGCCGCAGATCACCGCCTTTGTTAGTTACATTAGTTTTAATTCGTTGGCCACCGAATAGCATGTATGTCCTCTTTAGATCTTAAGTAATCTTTCTTTTTCTTTTGTATGTATTTTGTTAATAAATGTAATTTTAAACAGTAAATATTGGTTTCAATCTCATATCATAATACATCCCGGAGCATATCTCATATAACATAATATTAATTGGCGAATCACATGGGCAAACGTTGGGAAGTTGTCGAGATCGGGAGTGAATTTCGATTAAATTCATCTTTCACCCCGTGACACCAATTTTACCCCTAACAATGACGTTTGTCATAGTTTAAAGCCATTTTTTTAGTCTGTAAATCCGCACTCTAGGGGTTTAACCAAAAATATTTTCCAATGGGACTTAAAATCCATTTCAATTCGTAAATATGCGAGTTATTAATAATGAATTAATGATTTTTAACCCTAATCCTAACCACTGATAAAAAATAAATTCATTTTTTTTTTGTCACAAATGTAAGAACTCATATTTTTTTAGTTTTAAATTATTATTGTTGTGTCAATCACACATGCAAAATTAATAAAAGGTTTTAAAAATCTTCCTTGAAATTTAATTTCACACGTGAATCTCGTAGATATTGATATAGGTACAGTTGATATAGCCATGTTTCATGGCATAATAGGTGAGGTTGCACTAGACAAGTTTTACATGACCGAAAAGGTGTTTTCTCTCTGGAGGCTTGTTTGATCTTAGTTAAGTTTAATTTTAATTAGTGATAAGATAATGAAAGCCATTTTAACACACTAATCGTGATAATGACAATTCTGTGAGTGAAAATAAATAGCGTTCTGCCCCGGTATCGCAAAGCAGTTAGGTACTGCCGGGCCCAATTTTCGAGAGTGGCCGCACTTGAGAGGGGACGATCCAACCCTCCGCCCTGCATAGGTTCCGGGCAGCTCTCGCCCCAGTCTATCACCGGCCTCCGGGAAAGGATCATCTCCCCCTCGCGCCGACGCGCGCCGAAGGGGAGATAGTCTAAAAAGATCGCGAAGTGTTATACCGAACGCCGGGAAGTGAATCCGAAAAAGATCGCGATATCGCCGCGTGGCATCAGCAACCATGGCGTCAGCTCATCATCATTGGGACCTGATGCTGGCCACGGCTGTCCCAGCGAATGAGACCAGACCGCTCCTCGCCCATCCTCGCGCCCGCCTCGCACGTCCCTCGTGATGTGGACGCCACGTACCGGCTGGATCGACGACTTCGCAGATCAGATCAAGTAGTGTTAATTCAGTGACGGAGTAGCTTTAAGTCGTTGGCCAACGAATAGAAGTAAGTCATCTTTAGTTTATAAGTGATCTTGTGTATTTGTTTTTGTATGTTTGTGTTTAAATATAAGTGTAAATAGCAAATATTGGTTTCAATCTCATATCACTATACCTCCCGGAGCATCTTAGAGATCGAATAATAATCACATTAGCGAATAAACACTGGGCAATACGTTGTGAGGAGGTGCTTCGAGATATGGAGTGAGATACGACTAATCGTCATGTTTCACCCTGTGTCGGAAATCATCTTACTTACACAGTACATAATCAAAATGATAAAATAACTAGAAATGTGAATGGTTTATTTTGTAACAATAAAAATGGTTTATTTAGGGATATATATATTTATTTTTCATTTAACGGTGATGCATTTGAAATATGTTAAAATAGTACCCATTTTTAGTAATAATTCTTTTTAAAAAATCAATTATATATATTGCGGAAAATACAAAGCGTTAAATAATCAAACCCAGTTATTTAAGGTTTGATAAATTACCGTGATTTTTCTTAAACTTTTATTGTATAAAATTGTGATGTCGTTAAGCCTTCATGTAATGTTATTTTAAATAACCGATTGACTTAATTTCACAAAACAAACTTCGTAAAATAAATTATTTTATTAGTACACTAATGGCAGGCATCAAAATATTTCAAACGAAATAAAGTAATTGGACATTTATATTCCTAGTTTGTTTTACACTGCACCATAGAATTTTTGTTTGGTAGAAATTTGTGACGTTTTAAACACCATGTTGGCAACCTTTTATAGCGACCTTGCATTATGGTTGAAGAATGTAAAATAATAAAATGCACTCTATGGCGGCCACGTAAGACGGATTCGTATTTTAGATAAGTTAGTGACTTTTAATAAGTGGATATAACTCAACATTTTGCGTACAGTGTGCAGTGATAATCCTAAATTAATGAAATGGTTTCTGTGGTCTTACAGACCGTATAATAAGAACAGGTAAGATCCAATAAATTCGTTAATTAACTCATGTCACTTGTCATGATTATTCTGACCTGTAAATTTATACTTCTAGATGATTTTGCATGTTTTAAGGGTTTATTTTTATATTTTTTCTTATATACTTGAATTATTTTAATTTGACACCAACTTATCAATTTCTAAAATTAGTCATGTTTGGTTAAAGGCGTAAAGTACCTTTGAACCACCGATATAATTTTATGATCGCTTCACGTCTGATATTGCGTGTTGTACAAATTTGTCTCAAATGGGACTTATCCAGAATTTTAGACATGTATTCGCAAAAATCACTACTTAGCGTTTTTTCGTACAAATTATTTACTGCTTCGAAAGTTTTTATTTACGTGACGTAGTTTTGACATATCTCGTCATTAAATACGTTTGTGGTCTGTATAAATTTAGTAATTATTCCGATAATATCACTTTATGTTTTTAAGTAGTTGAAAGAATATCGAGTTGAGATTTTGACAGGTCTATTTTTTATCACTCTTTTTATGACTCATCTATTTGCAGGCAATTAAATAACTTTCTAGATTCCATGTCCCAATGCATTTAAATAAAAAAACGGTTAACAACTAGCATTATGCAATGTTTTTAATGTAATATAACCGAACAGCTTAGAGTGATAGTGTAAATGATTGATTTATAGTGTTTGGAGGGGAGCATGTCCAAGTTCACAATAAAACAAGAAGCATTATTTAGATGCTCTTATATTTCGTCTGGACACATCTATAAAAAATGTTAAATCAATAAAAATTCTATATGCAAGAAACACTCACAGTCTGAAATAGTTTTTTATTTCAGTAAAGATTCACAATGTTTCAAACATGTGTCAAATATGTCAAAATATAGCAATACAAGACTAGCTTTATTGAAACATTTTTTACATCTTTTTCAGGTAGAAAATAAAATGTCATATAATCCAGCGTTTCCTCCTTCGCTTCCGGCGAACCCACTGAATAATAGCCAGATGTCAATCAATTCGCACCATCAGGAGGGCCCAAAATATTCTGAGCGTATGGATTCGTTCTACCATCCTGTCACCTCTACGCCTTCACCATCTTCGCATATGTTTAAAGGCCGACCAAACAATCTGTTAAACAATAATGCCAGCCCAATGTCATCCAGAAATTCATCGCCAGATGTTTGCAAACCGCCTAGTGTTCCATATTTTCCATTAACCTCTCCCAGTAATGCTTCCAAATTGCCTCACAATGCGCCTGGTGGATTTCCCACCTCGGGCATCGCTCAACCTGCAGCTGGGCCTGCTGTTCCCAACCTGCACTCTTCTCAGCCTGCTCTGAATACATTTTATTCAGTCAACTCACCTCAACAGCCAATGTCTCTTACTCCGCAACAAAAACCTTTTACGCAATCCCAGGGTAATATCTCACGTCCACCAATCACTTCACAAATAAATAATCATACTCCCATGTCCTCAGTATCTCATCCATATGCAAATGCAAATTCTTTTCCTAGTACTCAGTATCCACCTTCAAAAGGAGTTAATCAATTACCTCCAACTTATTTGAAAAATTCAAACACTTCACCAGCACATCTTAGCACAATTTCTCAACAGTCTGGATTTCCAAATATGCAGATTAACTCTAATGCGCCTCCATTGATTCCTAGTCAAGCGCCTAGTTCCCAGAGTTTCCAATCGCCAGTCAATGCTTTTGTCGGTCCACAAATCCAACAATTACCACCCAGTTCTATTCCTTCTCAAACTCTGAATCATTACTCAAATTCTCAAGGAGAACCCTCAACTAATATGCCATATTCTCAAGGAAATGTATATAATCATACAAATATTTTAAGTAGTCAAACAAGTTTACCAAACCCTTCAAATTATCCCCCGAGTCAGCCAAAATTACCACCAAGACTTCCACCGTATCAGAGTAATCCTCAGAGTTTCCCCCCCTCCGGCCCACTCAATGGTCCCCCCTCTGGCCCACTCAACGGTCCTCCCTTGGGGCCACAGAATGGCCCCCCATCAAGTTCACTTAATGCTCCCCCCTCTGGACCAATCAACGGCCCTCCCTCCGGTCCTCTCATGAATCCTACAGGGCTTCTCTCTGGCCCTCCTTTGGGTCCCCAAGCCCCCTTCAATGCGCCTCAGCCGTGGAACCAGCAATCAGTGCCTCAGTACAATAATGGCCAACAAGAATTAACACAGCAAATGGGAAAGATGAGCGTCACTCAAAATTCCTTCAGTCAATTATGGGGCCAGGAATCAGTAGACTTGCTGCAATGTCGAAACGTTCTACCGGAAGACAAAGTTCAGCCTCCTACCATCAAATTGAATCATCAATTTAGTCAATCTGTCAACTGTAGTTCTGAGTAAGTTTTCATTTCTGTTGTTACTTGTCTCCCTTAAATGATAAATTTTAATTATTGTTCTGTACATTGATAACATGTATGTTTAAACCTGATTTAAGTTGTGTTTAATCATCACTATATTCTCAAATTTTCCTAAATTAAACTTAATGTATGTAATCATCTATTATTTTTCAATGATTAAGATTAATGGAGAATGTTATTGTAGGGTATTTATTGTTGCTTGAACAAACATATAAACCACTTTTCTGGAAGCTTTATGGTATTGTTAATATTAAATATCGATATATGTGTAAGAATTACTCCAAAACCAATTTTTTTTGCAATAATGATACATTTTCATAATCATCATTCACAACTAACATAAAAACAAACACCTGCTCTTGTCGTATAAATATAAAATCTCACTTTTATTACATATTCCAAATGCTTATAATGACAATAATGAGGAAAACATGAAACGTGTTTCACTATTCAGAGGAGAGACACGTTTCGCCTTGCTAAGCCACTCAAATGTTTTATTTAATCAAATCAGAGAAATATATCTCTCTTCTTTTACCCTGACGAAGCTCCGGCAGGAGCGAAACCGGTTGGTGTTAACAAAAAAATTGCTTTAGATACAAATATTACAAGTGTATTATTATTTTATTTAGAAATATATCTCTCATATTATTATTATTTTGTTGAAAAAACTCCCTACATCTTAACACAATGTTGTCGGGAAACGTAAAACTACGTTTTTTTCAGTTTGGTGCTCAAATGCGGGAAACGTAAAAATACGTTTTTTACTCTCTGGTGGTTGTCGTCGGGTAACGTAATAAAACGTGTTGTGTAATAAATGGATTTTGTTGCTAAATCGTATATCTGACTTCACAATATAATTTCACTCACAAATTTATATTTATTAGGCTTTACTTTTGATTTATTATTCAATTATAAAATGAAAAAAAAATGTCTAAAAATATACATTTTTGTGTGCTCGAAGAAACCTTGACGCAGATCCCGCTGGCTTGTTTTTTTTTACCTTCAATGCGCAATAATTCTTTTCAACTTGTACGGAGAATTTTTAGGGTTCTTTCTACTTGAAGAAGGGATGAATGGTAGGAATGTTTTGTTCATATTTCTACAAAACATTAGTGTTTATGTAAACGTATACATGTTCGGTCGTTCGGTCGTTGTCATTGAGTTCATATAATTATTTTTTACCTAAAACCCACAATGTTTTTTCCGGATGAGAATAAATCAGACGATGAATTGTGTGTAGACAATTTATCTAATTGTTCCTGTGCTAGTGATACAGAAAGACTATTGATGGCAGACAGTGAAACAAGTGATTTATAAAGCAAAATATCCAGACTCAGTAAGGTACAAATTTTTTTTATTGGAGACAGCACGTCATTGGATAACTAGCAGTATTGAAAGCGAACTAAGTGAGGCTAAAACTTCCAAAGTGCTACTTTGAAGCCCAATTTTTTTTTGTATTTGTTTTCCATCATTTCATCATTGAGACACAATAAGGTAAGATGCATTTAAAGTTTCAGTCAATTATCACGGATATTTCAAAAGTTATAGACTTTTAAAATAATGTTGAAAAAACTCGCGCGCGAACCCAAATATCGCCCGCGCCAGGCTGCAATCAGCATAAAACAATACCCGAAAACAATGTGTTAACAGCGCGAGCCAAATCGATGTAAAGGGTAAAATAAAAAAATATCAAAGGAAATATACATAGAACCTTATGAATAGGAATATGCCAGTTATTTCCTTACTGCCTTTATCGTAAGGGTATTCACGAATTCGCCATAATTGCATCCAAAGAGGTCCATCTCTTTTACAACCTCATTTAAAAGACGAATCACTTTCAATACAGTAAAACTTCAAAAAGCCTCTGTATGGATTATGAAACATTAAAAAACTGTTTCTTCTTCTCTCTGTGTCTTGTCAGGTCTCCCTAACGTTGACTTGAGTAGGCCTCATGGGATGACCTGGGTAAAAATATCCAGAGTGGTATCCCCTTGCCTTCTCTGGAAGATTTTCTGTCGAGGTTACCTTCCCTTACCTGTTGTATCCAGTTTTATGGCGCTGGAAGCTCGCCATTCGTCCTCTCTCTATCTGCTATGGCACTAAGTAATATGTGCCACATTGCCCGGGGTTCGCGGGGTCTTTAAAATACCTCTCGTGGACGCTAGAGAGTTGGACTTGATAGTAGTGTTGCTGTTGTAAATGCAACATGGCGCCTTACAACATTTTGTAGAGGCTTATTTTCCAGCAAAACATACCCCATCGTAGCCCTGCTACCCTTTTGAACCCCGAACTGTTTAATAGATCATTATAAGCATTTTGAATACATAACAATAGTAGGGTTTTTAATATCTTAGACAAGAGTAGGCTTGATGTTAGGCACAAATGATGATTATGAAAATGTGACATGAATAATTCTAACATATACATATTTCAATATTTGATATTGACAAAAATTTCCATTATAATATGTGTAAGCAGAGACAATGGACCGTCACACTGTTATTTACTGACACCTCCTGCTTCCTTAACATTCATACTTTATGTCATGCACGCACTTCGATTTCTATGACTCCGCATGTAGCCGACTTTTAGTATTTGATTTATTCGATCGTGTCACATTTTCCTCGGTCTTTCTTTGTGTCTTCCGTTTACATCGTTAAAATATATTTGCTTTAACATTTACTTTACTCATTCTTTCCATGTGTGTAAACTTTTTCATTTTGTCCATAACACTTTCATTCAAACTGCATTCACTTATTATATATATGCATACATCCTTATAATATAATAAATCTAGAAGACTAACATTTTCAATAATTTTAAATACTTAATGAGTTTTACATTATTGTCCAAGACAATAAATATATTTTTCAATATTTTTTATCCAAGGACTCTTTTATAATAAACAAAATTATTTTTTCAGCATTTTTAGATGTACACTGACAAAAATTCCAGAAACCAATAATCTATTACAAAAGTCCAGGTTACCCCTGGGAGTGCTCATTCACCCATTCAAAGACCTCAATGTAAGTATAGTAATTGTGGCCCAAACTCTGTCTACTTGTAATAATTTGTTAATTGAGGACCCGATGGTAATAAACCGAATGTTGCAGCACCTGCCCGTGATCCAGTGCAGCACCATCGTGAGATGTCGGGCGTGTCGGACTTACATTAATCCTTTTGTCTATTTTATTGACTTGAAGAGATGGAAATGCAATCTATGCTACAGGGTAAATGACTGTAAGTTGGGTGTTTTGTTGAAACTTTTATTAGTTCATTCATATTTGAATAGTCAGATTCATAGCCTTATAGCCTGATGACCTTGGTGACAGAGTGCAACAGCTATGATTGCCACCCAAAGGTCCGGGGCTCAATTCCCGGCGATGACAGTGTGATTCCCACACCATCTTTGGTCTTGTGTAGAATTCATGTGGCAATAAAATGGCGATAAATTTGTTATCTATCACATTTGATGAGAATCAATATAATAGCTATATCTTTTACATCGATTTGACTTGCGCTATAATGATGCAAAGAGCTATTCAACAAAATAATAATCAAGTAATGCAGGAAACGAGTGAAGCTCGTTGCAGACCAATCCGCAGGATTGTAACCATGAAGAAAGTAGTAATATAGTTAAAAGTATAATTTAAATAATTCGCTTCATCTTTAAAAAACTTAAACAGTTGATGTCATCCACTGCTGGTCATAGGCCTCTTCCATACTTCTCCACTTCACCACCCTTCAAATTATTATAAATTGTACCATATTATTATATTTAAAGTGCCAGAGGAGTTCCAATATGATCCGGCGAGTAAAACATACGGTGAGCCCCGTCGCCGACCGGAGATCCAGTCGGCTACACTGGAATATGTGGCGCCCAGCGAGTACATGCTGCGGCCACCGCAACCGGCAGCCTACACCTTCTTGCTGGACGTGTCGGCAGCCGGAATCGCTTCGGGTTACCTGCCTCTTCTGTGTGCAGCCCTCACGCGCCACCTGGCCGAGCTGCCCGGGGACACCCGCACCATGCTGGCCTTTATCTGCTACGACCATGCCGTGCACTACTACTCTATGAGTGGGTCCAAGCCCAAGCAGATGACTGTTATTGATATTGATGGTAAATTGAACATTCTATTCACAAATAATACTGGTTTTTCCACTTTTGAGTTTATTTTTTCGACATGTTTCGAAGGCTTTACACCTTCATCATCGAGAGAACCATATAACAATATGATTAACCAAAATTATTTCAAACAAAATTCAAGACCCTAAGTACATCTGTAACATGAATAGTTAAAATTAGGCAGAATACCAGGGACAAAACATTAACAATAAGTCAATGGGTTGATAATTTATGTTTTAAAAATGATTTTTTGAAGGTGATTTATTTATTCAGCAAAATCACATCTTCATTTTGTATTTGCTCCGATGAAGATATGGCCAGTAGTCCAACTATTTGGCAATTAACTTTTTGTCTGCAGTGATTGATTTTAGTCAGATTAATATGTCGTGTTCAGCAGACTCATTGCCTTCCCCACCGGCGTAACCAAAACCAGGTTGGTTCTGGCGGTCAGTAGGTAAAACAATCTATGCTGGCGCTGTCAGAGTAGATATATATCAGGTTATATCAATATCTTTGATATTCGAGAAAGATACTGAAATAATCAAATGCTGCTTCAATGCTGCTGTAACGAAGACAGATAAAGTAATGTTTGCTTAGCAGTCTAAGGGTTAATAAAAAAAGTAATTTGTTGCCAAAACATGGCATATAAACCAGCAATTATTAAATGTTATAGTAATGGGTCTGGGAAAAAGTTTGGGACGTTTTTCCTGATAGATGAACTCTGAAAACATAGATCGCAGCATATTAGCAGTGTCGATATTGGTATGGAGCTAGGCATTGACCACAAAACTGTTTTGAACCATTTACACAAAACTGGCTACAAAAAGATGCTTGATGTATAGGTCCCTCTTGAGTTGAACGCGAAAAACATGATGGACCAAATTAACATTTGCGATGCACTGCTGAAACGCAATGCAATCGAGCCATTTCTAAAATGTGTCATAACCGGTGATGAAAAATGGATCACGAATGACAATCGGAAGCGACAAAGATCGTGGACAAGGGATGGTAAGCCAGTACAAGCGTTCGTGAAGACAGGATTGACGCTGAGAAGGTGATGCTGTGTGTGTGGTGGGACTGGAAGGGATTCGTCCACCATGATTTACTTCCAGTTGGTCAGACG
This sequence comes from Lepidostoma basale, assembly GCA_022606425.2. Lineage (NCBI taxonomy): Eukaryota > Metazoa > Arthropoda > Insecta > Trichoptera > Lepidostomatidae > Lepidostoma > Lepidostoma basale. The sequence goes on from JAHDVF020000010.1 coordinate 3,486,430, forward strand.
ATTGATCCTCAATTCTACTGTGGATAACTAGAGAGATTACGCCAGGCAATTGAAAGAAAATAGCCCGAGTTGAATAATAGAACAGGTGTTGTCTTCCATCATAACAATGCCCGACCACACACTTTGATGACCTGTCAATAATTGCAAGAGCTTGGTTGGGAAGTTTTGATGCATCCACCATATAGTTCAGACATAGCACCTTCTGTTTATCACTTGTTACGATATCTGCAGAACTCTCTCAATGGAATTATGCTGCTTTATGCAATAATTATGATGATTAAGTTTTTCAACCAGAAACCACAGAATTTCTTCACCGATGGCCTCATGGTTCTATCCGAAAAATGGCGAAACATTGTCGATAAAACCAGTTGAATTTTACTAAAAAAAACACCACAAACTTTTGCTTAGACCTAATATATTGTATACGAGTATACTACTTTCTTCAAATCTGTTGATGTATCTTTTTAGATATATTTGTACCGAGTCCAGAGGATCTACTGGTCAACTTGATGGAGAAGAGAACAGCCATAGAGGAGTTATTGGAGGCTTTGCCAGCACTCCATGCTTCTCCTTCTCCCTGTGCCACACGCAGTGCCCTTGGGGCCGCCCTACAGGCTGCTCACCGCCTCACGGTATTATACCCTTACTTATCTAACTATTTAAATAATATTACTCTTGATAAATTAATAATTAACAATAACAAACCGTCACGACATTTCCCAAGAAGGGTAGAAAAAGATAATGCAATGTCACACTACTCTATCCTGACACACCTCTATAATATAATAATAAGTTGGCTGATGGTTGGATGAGTGCCATTTTTATTAACTAATCATCTCTAAGGTGTGTTCCATTTTATGAACTTGTTAAATTAAATAAACAATTTTAGTTTGAGGGCTGCACCTGACGCAATCGATCAACATTGACATCAGGATAGGATAATTTGAAAAGGTGTGTTTTGAGCCTAGATCTTAACTCTGATGGATTCTCAATGCATTTGAGGTCTGCAGGAAGATCGCTCCAGGCTGAAGGGCCAGCTACTTCGAATGCTCGGTCGTCAAAATTTGTATGAAGACAATTTACCGATCGCAGAAGACTTTACTAAACTCAATGTAGACTGCCTGGCATTCAGGTTCTCCGTGATGCAGAGTTCAGATATATAAGCTGGTACCATTCCATGCAATGCTTTAAAGATTAGATTCCTCCACATTCATACAGCGAATTATACACACACACATTGATTATTCTGACTTCTAATAAGGCCAACCTTTAAAACTTGATTAATTTGGTCATGCCTTGTTTTCCTCAGTCTTCCGTGACTTTGTACTCCATTCACATCGTTAACATATACTTAATTTATTCATCCATGCATTCTGTGTGTCCAATCCAATGCAATATTTCTTTTATAATTTTGTTCATAATACTTTTCTTCGTGATGTCAGCATTTGAAATTCTGATGTAAATCGTTTTATCACACATGCGTCTAAGTGATCTCATCTTTACCACATTTATTTTGGTCTCATGCTTCTTCTGCTTATTCCATGCTTCGCTTCCATATTCAGGTTGGAACTAGAAAATCCATTTTAGCATTTTTGGATAGGCTTTTGTTTGCGATGACAACTTTAAATTGAAACAAGAATTTATATATTAATAATCTTTTTTTTGTTGACTTCCAGGCACCCACGGGGGGCCGTATCACTGTGTTCCAGACTGCCCTCACCAATACTGGTCCAGGAAGCCTAACTGCAAGGTATATTGTACAATTATATATGTATTTTCACAATTCTGTGTGTTTTTACTGTCTGTTTGTTACCCAAAATCAGCGGCTCTAAAGCTTTTGTGACGACAGAACCCTTTTGAAACAATAAATATTTTACGAAGTTCTAAATTAAGCAAAACCTGATTGTTTGTTCATTATTTAATTATAAACATTGAATAAAAATCATACAAAAATAGATACATTTTACACTAATGACTTATTGATGGTTGAGGTATTAATTTTGTAAAACTCCATTATTAATTTATAATAGTAACACAATTGTTTAGTCGTTTTAATTGGATTTAATTTATATAAATTGTGATAAATTTGTTTCGCCTTGCGAGGGCATTCTCAAACTCAGAAGCTTGAGATGACTTCTACAACAGTATACATAACAGCACACGATAATACAATATACAAAATAATGCTATGTTGGTTCCACTGTAAATGATTCAGTTAATTGGAGGTATGAAGTTTTTTATTTTTGACTGACTTTTGGCGTGTAGTGATGAATATCAAATCGCCACATACCTACTCGTACAGGATAAATGTTTTTTTTTTCTTCAAATTTTGATTGTAGCATTGTTGTAGATTTATTATGTTATTGAGAAGCGCTGCCCTAATTAAATTAAATTAAATATGTTTTTGAGCTCATTTAATTAATGTGCAATGCTTGCAGGGAGGATCCGAATAACCGGTCTTCAAAGGAGGTGGCACACCTGAATCCGGCCACGGACTTCTACAAGCGCCTGGCGCTGGACTGCAGCGGTGTACAGGTGGCCGTGGACCTCTTCCTCCTCAACTCGCAATATGCTGACCTTAGTACTCTTAGTAAGTCTACTTTATTACTTCTAGGTGCTCTTTCCTTCAAATAAAGTAGGATATGATTGGGAAACGATATAAATATGTATTGTTTCTGACTACATTTGGTAGTGTTTCCAACTAGTAATTCAATCTGAAGCTTTATTATTAACATCATAAGCTCGATAGGGTAGGCTTTGACTGATCCGAGAAGTCTCCTCCATTACTGAGGCTGTCTGCTGCCTCAGTTTTCCAATTTGCTATCTGTAGTGTCAGAAATAAACTTGTGAAATAGAGGACATTGTTTGGTGGAGTAAATCTAGAAGAAGATTCTCACATATTCAGCCGCTTACGAAATCACATCCAAACACCGTCCACCTGGAAGTCCACCCAAGAGATAGGAGACAATTGAACCTCATCATCTCAGGAGACATGATTTCTGTGTCACAGATCGTCAGATCTATTAAAAGAAAAATAAGAAGTGTAGATGTATCAGCGCTGGGAGAGTTCATCCATTGCATTTTGCAGTTTTCTTCGTCCTTGCAGTGTGGAGTGTGAGGCTTTTAACCCGTTAGGTACGAACAACCTCCATGATAGTAGAAGAAAATTTCTCCTACAGTACAGTCAACATGAAGTGTGAACAATCGTTACTTTCGTCCTCATGTATTTTATTAATTTGATGGTAAAGGTCTATAAAAAAGAATAATATCCTAGAGTAAAGCTTTTACAACAATACCTTTTATCAGAAATTCTTTTTTACTAACAGATGAATTAAATGAAATTATTCTCGGGGTCTAGGGGTCAATAGGGTTGTAAGCGCCCCACCTTGATGGAACAGATCACATCTTGTTTACTGAAAAAGTCATATAGTTCACGTACCTAGGTTCCACAGTCATCAAGAGTTATTATGGACTCCAAAAACAGTTAAGGTCTAAATTAGTTAAAAGGAACACCAAAATTCTAATTTATAAAAGACTGATTAAGCCAGTCCTGACATATGTCTCCGAAACCTGGGTAATAACAAAGAACACGGAGGGATCCATTGCAGCATTTGAGAGAAGGATCCTCAGAGCAGTTATCTATGATCGATTCAATAGGGAACTACGTGACATACGTTTTATAACAGTTTGTTTGATTATAGTTACAGGTATACAATTAATTTTTTAATCATGCTACAGTTTGTAAATGTTTAATTGTCTAGTTATTAAATAGCGTCATTTGAAGATATGGGTGGATCATGAATTCACTATAAAAATGGTTATAAAGTTTATGTTTATGATAATTGTGTAATGTGATTTAGTTTATTTATTTTTCAATATGACAAAATGACACATAAAAACAATTATCCCCATAATAAATAATTGAAACTTTCCACCTTAGTATAAAAATGGTACGAAAATGAATAATTCAATACAGTGAAACCCCTATTTTACATTTTTTAAGCGACTGAAAAAGAAAACGTAAATGGAGGGAAAATGTAAATTAAATCATGTAGATTAGTTCGCAAAATGCGTGCCTAAAACCAAACGAAACCGATGAAAAAAGGAAGAAAATATTGTAATTAACTTATCTAATAAAACAAACCAAAATCGTAAAAACTCTATGTAAATGATGATCGCGAATAAAGTCAAAAAGAACGAAGCGTTACAAATCAAATTGAAAACCGAATGACAGATGCCGAATGCCGGCCAATCACCACGTTGCGCGCCGTATGTCGCAATGACTACTGTGCCGACTCATTGCCAAGCGCGTGTAACTCGCATATTTTGAATATTTTTGATGTAAATTGCATGGGAGAAAAATTAAAAAGCGGGTCAAAAAAGTACTAAAATATATCGAGACTAAAAAACTTAAACCCAATTGGCGGGAAAATGTTAAATAGGGGGGACATAAAATCCAGGTTTCCCTGTAGTTTCCTTCAATCAAAACATCAGGTAATCTCAATTTTGATCATGGGGTATGTTTTACCATAGATTCAGTAGCACTTCCTGAGGTCTAATCGAGAATCGGGTGGTGGTCTAGGGGATAGAACGCTTGACTCCTAATCTAGGGGACTTGGGTTCGAGCCTGGACACGACCAGATTCCTTCTTCATAATAATGAGCTATTTTCTGCTCATATTGAAGATTGTAAAAAAAATTCTAATATCATTGATTTAAATCTTCGATGTTAGTCTTTTTTTAAAAAAAAAAAAAAAAATAGTTAATCACATAATGCATTATTATTTTGCTTGACTTTAATACTTGGGAGCCACCTTTAGACAACATTTTATTGATATCAGTTTTAGGTATGCATCATTTGCTTGATCCTTCCGCATGAGACAAAATCGCTCCCAATGTTTCAACTTATTTATTTTTACGAAGCTCCAACATTTCTGTGCTCCAGAACCAATTCCTCCACATCCTCACTATCAATGTCCGAACCAATAGACCTGCCCGGACACACTAAAATGACCCTTTATGCTATGTTTACCAATGGTTATTTGTTACAGGTGGAATTAGCCAGTTTAGTGGTGGCACAGTGTATCACTTTCCACTATTCAAGGGAGAGAAGGAGTGGCTGGCTCAAGACTTCCAGCGTTGCCTTACTAGATATCTAACCAGAAAAATTGGCTTTGAAGCTGTCATGCGGGTGCGGTGTACACGGTACCGATTGGTCATTTATTCTGTATATCCTATATTTCCCAATCAATTTACATCATTTCTAGAGTACTCCAATATCTCTATTCATAATTAATTCAAATGAAAACGTCTGTTTTCTAGAAGTTCAATTATGGTTTATGGGGATGACGTGTTTCGCCTTTCTACAGCATCATTAAATGTCACATTTAATAATGCCTTAGAAAGATGAAACATGTCATTCCCATAAACCATATAAAACTTCTAGAAAAGTAATTTTAATTCGTATTAATTATTCAATGTGGAGTTTTACATCATTGTTGCAGAAACAATAAGTATCTCTATTCATATTTACGATAATATTTTTTGTTTGTTTAGGGGTATTGCAATACATACATTCCACGGGAGTTTCTTCGTTCGCTCAACGGACCTGTTATCTCTGCCCAATGTCAGTCCAGACGCAGGATTCGGGATGCAACTGACCATAGAGGAGAGTCTCGCCGATGTACAGCACGTGTGTTTCCAGGCAGCTCTTTTATATACAAGCAGTAAAGGTGAGGATGTTGTTGCATATCAAACACATTTTGTATTTTATTACATTTACACACATAATGCATTATTTACCACTTTATTTTTTTTTCTGCAGACATGTTTCGGTTGTGACCCAACCTTCTTCGATTTACAATTTTTTTAAATGAATTGAAACAGAATTGTCGCTTATGTACAGTGAAACCTCTATCTTATTGTTTTTTTAAAGGACCTATTAAATTAAACTATAGATGTGGGAAAACAATGAATGCGGGAATACAGAAAACAAAACACATTGTTATTTAAATTTTTAATGCGTACATACATATTCTAAAAAAAGACATGTTTCAGGTATAAATCAATTTGTTTAAAATAAAATAAGGCATCTGCATGGAGACAAAAAGAATTATTCTTCGTATTGTATATAATCTTTCATCACCATTTGTTTTTTGGATTTTTTATTGCCGTAAGAAATCAATATTTTTTCGGTGTTAAAAATTACATTTTTATCGGCATCAGTTATCGAATGTGCATAAAAAAATGTTTTTAATCTTTCGAACATCGTGCATGCTTCCGAAAATGGAAGGACAGGCGGCGGATCCTCTTCATCGACATCAACCTCTTCTTCAGTCTCTTTTAAGCATGCGTCACACAAGTTTTCTATCATTTCAATTGGGATATTGTCGCCGAACGTAGCAAAATTATTAATTTTTTAAGGATATTTTCCACATCCGCAACAATTTTTAATCTCTCTTGAAGAGTACGCACTTTTATCATTAGATGGTTCATTTTTATGGCTAAATGGCTCAAAAACTAGGAAGTAAAAAGATTTATATACGAAATTTTCCGTATAATTTAAACGATTAATGCAGTAAAATGATGTATAGCGAAACGATCGATGCAATCTACTTTTATGTGTTTTGTATGAAATTCATTCGGGACTGTAAGAAATAACGATACATTCGAGAAAACGATTATTTGAGGAACAAAAGATAGAGGTTTCACTGTACTACTAAAAAGGGGTGGAATATTGTTTAAAGGTGGTGATAGACGTACGAACTTAAAGTCTGCGGTTTTTAAGATCGCGAACTTACTTGACTCGACGTCGGCGATACACGCGCCAACTTAGGTGATAGACGTACGAACTTAAAGTCTGCGGTTTTTAAGATCGCGAACTTACTTGACTCGACGTCGGCGATACACGCGCCAACTTACTCATACCGTATCGCGATGTCGTCCACTGAAGAAGCTTTGTGTTATTTAGGAATTATATCGTATTACATTTCAAAAACTAAAAACAATAGACGAAGGCGAAAGAAACAAAATGGCGGCTCGCGGCTCGCAGTGCTGCCACACGTACGAGCCAAGACGAGCTACGAGTAAGATTTCAAACCGGTTGGATCGCCGACGAACTTACTCGGCGGTTTTAAAGTACGCGTACTTGCTCGCCCGTCTATCACCCACTTAAGTGTGTCGGGGGTGGAGGTTATAATGGGAACATCTGGAACATGGGAATTGAAGTTAAATTTAATTGTTGTTATTTTTTATTATTATTTTTTAATTCATTACTTTCATTATTTCTTTGAAAATAATAATAAAGAGTTTTGAAAATACGAAGCGTAATTATATTTATTTAAATGTGTATCCACAATACAAAGTGAAGACGAATATAGAAGAAAATATATTCAGGCAGTTTACTTGTGATTGTCACACTGTCTTTCGGCTGGTGCAGAATTCACATGACAATAAAATGGCGATAGATTAGCTATCTATCACATGTCACGAGAATCAATTTGATAGCTATACCCTTTACATTGATTTGGTTCGCTCTGTAAAGATGTAAAAAGTGATTAAACAAAATAATAATAATAATTCAAATGATTTGATAATGCGAAACATGTCATTCACACATATTATAATAAAACTTCTAAAAAACAGACGTTTTCATTCATATTAATTATATTAAAATGATTTTCAGGTGAAAGGCGTATCCGAGTGCACACCATGTGTCTTCCAGTAGTCAACACGCTTACAGAAGTAGTTCATTCTGCCGACCAGCAGTGTATCATAGGACTTTTAGCTAAAATGGGTAATGCTCATTATCAATTTATTGCCCTTTTTCCATAATAACTTAAAATTTCACAAAATATAATGTTTATTTTTATTATAAAATTTTGAATTGGAACATTTTATCACATTCTTTCATAATATTCATTTTTATTGGAATGTGTACTGTTGTCCAAAATATACATATATCGGCATGTCATAACTTTCAATATCTACATTTTTTTAATTTAATTTAAAAAAATTATAGATAATATTATTTCCCAACCCATTTTGGCAACAAAACTGTCATTGCATTTATATAATTTAAAATAACCTATATTGATTGCAGTATAACTGCTGAAATCTAATGTGAAAAAAATTATCATCTTTGCATTTGAAAAAGATTCTCATAATTTTTAAAAAAATATTTCTAGTATTATTATTTTCGTTGTTGTATTTATTATTATTTCACATGATGGGTGCAATTTAAAATTAAAAAAATATATTTAGTTTATGTATACGACTTTTCAAAATTATTTTTCTTATCCAGGCGTTGATCGCTCCTTGACATCTTCACTTTCTGATGCTCGGGAAGCATTGCTGAATGCTGCCGTGGATGCACTGGCGGCACAACGGATCACCTCGGGATCCACCTCTGGTCTTGTAGCCCCCGTGTCACTGCGGCTCATGCCGCTATATCTATTGGCCCTTCTTAAACATGTAAGTTGTATATTACATCTTAATTTTGTCTGCAATAGAAGTTTGAATTCTTATTTTGTAAAACATATCAAATTATCATACAACCATAAAATTTTACTATTTTATCTCTTCAAAGGGTATAAAGAATATTTAGGGTTCTTTTCTAGTTTGTTTTTAATGGAATTTTTTTTTTGGTAACAAATTAATTCATTAGAATAAGTTTACACATGAATTTTAAATTGGAAGTTCCCAAACTTTTTTGCCAAGTAGACCACTTCCAAATGGTATTTTTTATCTTTTCGCCATGTAGACTACTTCCAAATGGTATTTTTTCTCTTTTCGCCAAGTAGACCACTTCCGAATGGTATTTTTTCTCTTTTATCGCCAAGTAGACCACTTCCGAATGGTATTTTTTCTCTTTTATCGCCAAGTAGACCACTTCCGAATGGTATTTTTCTCTTTTCTCCAAGTAGACCACTTTCAAATGGTATTTTTTCTCTTTTCGCCAAGTAGACCACTTCCGAATGGAATTTTTTCTCTTTTCACCAAGTAGACCACTTCTGAATGGTATTTTTTCTGTTTTCACCAGGTAGACCACTTCCGAATGGTATTTTCTCCTTAGATCCACTGCCTACCAAAATCTAAAATAAATAAATAAAATGTATATTTCGCAGTTGATATAGTGCTACTCATTTTAAGGAAGCTTTTTGTAGTCAATTTATGTAAAAAATAAATAAAAAAACATTTCCAATATTTATTCAGACGTTTATTAAAAAGAAAAAGTTAATATTTTGATTTTAAATCATTGTTATATGTTATTTACGGAAAACCTTAATGTAAATGTTGACTGGATGTATTTGTAAATGGAGAATACTTAGGTGCACCCCCATTCAAATCTCGTGGATCATTATTTTTGTATCCCAGCAAGTGGAAATTAACATCTAGGAGTCTATATAGATCGAATCTTATTTTAGATTCGAATTAATTTACAAATAAATATGATTTTATGTATTCAATTATAAATCTTGAAATGAATAATAATTATTTGCAGCCTGCATTCCGAACCGGCATGTCCACTCGATTGGACGACCGTGTGGCGGCCATGTGTGCCATGAAGAGCCTTCCCCTGCCCAGCCTCATGAGAAGCGTGTACCCCGACCTGTATCCCGTGGCGGGACTCGAGCACTACCTGCGTCCCGCCCCCGCTTCTGCCACCGCTGAGGATGCCCCGCCAGTGCCCTGCCCGCCACGGCTGCACCTTAGCGCTGAGAAGTGAGTTCCACCACTTGACAAAACTTTCAAATATGGAACAAAGATTGATTGCAAATAATCACTTTTTTATTTTATTTTATTAACTCTTGTTATGATGTTTTTCAAAATACTAGTGAGATATCCAACCCTACATAATTAACCGCCCTAAGCATATGAACGTACGTAATACGCACACTTTGACTGTACCATTCTGAGAAAAAATAATGTACCTAAAATGTAAAAAACGTTAGGAATACGCGTGTGTGCCAACAACACTTGAGTACAATTATTCACAAGTATGGTAGTTTTACAAGGGCAGGCGATAGTGTGCGGTTAAATCTTTGAGGTTTCATAATTTAAAAATAAATAATTACACTCAATTAATTAAAAAGATGATTTTTTTTGCACATTCCTCGGAAAGTCACTTACAGTTAGGGCGGTTAATTTTGAAAATAAAAAGTTTATCAGATGTGCGATATCTCTTTCGCTCTTGTTTGTTCGTAGGAGCGAAGTACAATTTATTGCAAAGAAATTATTTGGTTTGACCATGTATGAGTTAACTTTTAGGCAACGATGTTGTCATTTGTATTTCTCTATGGTTTTGCGAATAATGATATATAATTGTTTAGCATTCTAAGGGCTAGTAGAACTTTTTAAAAATTAAACTTCTCCTAGTTTCAATACTTTTGAGTAATGTATCTAATAATTTGCAAATAATATTTTTGATTTTGTTTTTATACAACATATTAACTAATGTGAATATTTTCAGAGTGAATGCAACTGGGGCTTATCTCATGGATCAAGAGACGCATATGATATTATATGTGGGCCACCGCGTGGACCCGCGCTGGTTGCAGGCAGCTCTGGGTGTGAGTCACCACTCGCTGCTAGCCGACTGCCCACACTCCCTGCCGGTGCTTGATACAGAAGAGAATTCCCTGTTGCACTCCTTTATACACCATCTCAATGATGATAGGCCTTATCCAGCTTCTATCCAAGTCATTCTGTAAGTTACTTATTCAACGTGTAATTAGTCTGCGAATAGTCATGAGAATTTTAGTCATCGGCAGAGCAACTTTAAAAAAAGGCTCAGTGCAATATTATGTTTTAGATATGCGCATATTTTAATTATTAATTTCATCATAAAAACCTGTACCTTTGAGGCTTTGTGGACAATTGCTCGTCTAATAAATAAATAAAAACAATTAGGTTCGAACTAGGTTTACAAGATTTTCATTTTTAAACGTTTTGAGCACTACAGGTATATTTCTAATGCTATTGAACAAATTTATTTTGAAAAATAGATGGTTTAGTTTTGATTCTTGAGTCAATTCAATATGGCTTTTACATACGGTTGCATAAAGCTAAGTAACTAACTAACTAACCATCACGCGGTCTCCCCGAAGGGGTAGGCAGAAAGAATGGACTGCCACACTTTAATCAATGCAGCACTCCATCCTTCTCTTTTCGCCCCCGCGAGAGACGCGGTGTGATGGGTTGCGAACCTCATCGCCACCAATAGGCATCTCCCGCGCACACTTCGATCGTTCAACGTCTACATAATAAATCTAACACAAATTATATAAAATACAATGATATCAAATAAAATAACAAATAAAAATAATTTAACACATAATGTTCTTTTCGATAGTGCACTTGTCGTCAGCAGAACGATCCGAACATTTGGGTTTATTTAATTTTTATTCCACGTTTTTTTTAATTAACTGTAATTAGGCACTTAAAACAATCCAAACACCAGCAAAAACTTTAAAATATTATTGAAGAATTTATTCAAATTGTCATTGGAACAAATGAAAAATTTATTTTTACACCTGTCAAAATTCTTTTTATTAATGAAAAAACTTTGTATAATTTTAAAATCAAAACAGTGAAAATGTATTTTGTGCCACAAATAACTATCATAAAGTGCGGCAACAATCAAATTGACCAAAACAATTCACTTATACACGAAATATCTCCAAATTTACGGGAGCACCACATGAACCAAACCAAATTTTCAAAATCAAAAAATTAGCATAAAGCTTATAATTGTTATTGAAATTTTTTGGTAGAAGTTTATAGTATCTAATGGAGATACATAAAACTATTTTATTCGATTTATTTTAAAAGAAATATAATAAATACTCGTTTTCTTTAATAAACTTGAGGCTGTTTGCTGTTTTGCAAATATAATCTACAATTTAATTGCATGATTGTTTTGGCGGGAAATAAACACCAGAATATGGTATTTCTATTATTTTTACAAGGTGTCTCAAAAGAAAGTTTATATCATTCATTAATATGTTATGTGGAGACGTTAGAAGACTTCTTGATGCCGGAATTGCAAAACTTTCCTGGCTATAACCAAAGAATATGGTTCCAGCAGGACTGAGCAACGTCACACGACCAATACGTCTTTGCCACGAGTTCGTGAAATTTTCCCTGGTAAATTGATCTCCAGGAGAGGTGACATTAATTGGCCTCCACACAGTCCTGATTTAACCCCTATGAACTTTTTCCTGTGGGGTTATCTCAAATCCAAAGTTTACGCCAATAAACCGGCTTTCCTGGTGCATTTGGGAGAAAATATTCATCACAAAATGGCAGCCATCACGGAGTCTACCTGCCGAGCCGTCATAAGAAATTTTACTGTTCGACTAAATGAGTGCCGCGAACGAGAGGGTTTACATTTGGACTGTATTATTTTTAACCGTCGCGTTGCCATGTGGTCAATTGAGTTTCCACTGCCAATTTAAAGTTGATTTTCTTAAAACCTATGGACCCTTATATTATAAAAAAAATTGTTATCCTCCATTGAAGTGTTCTCAATATTTCGTAATAAAAAAAAGCAAAAAATTACTTCCTTCATCCCAAAAAAAAAATTTTTTTAAGACTGCCCTCACCTTCATTCGTGTTAAGGTAGAATTTGTTTTGCTAATATTTACAACTTTATCAAAAGTGACAAATACTTAATCGCTGTTTTGAACGTATTATAAATTATATGTTTGGCCTTTTCTCATAGGTACGTAATAATACTGACTGTGGACGGAAACGCAGCACGCAACTTAATAATATCAGAACTGTGAAAATATTAACACTTAACCAAAAGGGATAAATATTAATACGTACTCGTTGTCTTGAACGTACTATACATTTTGCCTAGGTGCCTTTATCATACGTAAAATTATAGCGCCACGGCGCGCGGCGCGCGCGGCGGGGCGAGACAAGTTCATACTTGGTGTCAGTTGCTCATATGCTGTGTCGCATTCTATATCAGAAATCGCATGGTTCCAGAAAAAAATTAACAATGATATGTTTTTCAAATAATCCATGTATGTTATAGATATCGATCTATTCTTAATGAAATTCCCTACAAGATGACATAAATTAAATTTTGATTCATCGAGTCATATGCTTGATATTTAGATAAAGTTAGCGGTAAACTGAATTGACCACATGGGAGCGAGCGTTTTGTTTTGAACACGGTACGTTAAGGGTTAAGAAATAAATAAATTGATCCACTAAATATTAACTTTCTTTTGAGACACCTTATATGATCTACATTTTATTGCATGATTATTGTTCTGGCGGAAGGAAACATCAATATGTATACGGTATTCCTATTATTTGTATTGTTTTTTTAATGTCATCTTTTGTTTCCCAGGGACAGCAGCCCCAACAGGACTCTGTTCACGGAGAAGCTACTGGATGACCGCGTGGAGTCGGCGCTCTCGTATTATGAATTCCTGCAGCACATCAAGTCTCTGATTAAATAATTCAGTTGTTGAATCGGAATTGAGTTTGGTTGTAAATACATCCTGACCTTACTTACTTTATTTTTTTTGTTGCAATGAGTTAACTCAAGAGTGTTTATGTTACTGAGGAGTAGTGTGTCTAGATCATAATATTATGCCCATGTAATATTGTCTATGAATCAATATTTTATTTATTTTTAATATTTCCAATTGAATTAATGTATTTTATAAGTTTGTACACTTTTATCCAACTGGCCTTTGTTTGATATTATTTAGCAAAGGGTTACATATTGTCTTGGTTAGGTGCACACTCCACTTACAGTTCTGCCTGGCCGTAGCCTTTGTCATTATACTCTGCAGCTAATTTTAACGACTTAATTTACTCCAACAGTAGTCCTTTGCTATTTTTGGTGGCTCTGCTCCTTATAAATTCAATATAACGGGATTTTCTTTCTATAAATATTAAATTTTATTTATTTTCATTGTACTTTATTTTAAAAAGTACTGTATTTACTATTTTGTCTTTAAATTTATCTTAATGTATGCGAAAAAATTTCAACAAAATCATATCCAAATATCTGATTTATTATTATTAGCCTTGAGTCAATTAATTTATGTTTCATTTAGTTGGCAATGTGGATCTGCAAAAATGTGAGGGGTTTCTTTTATAAATGTCTAACTTAAAAGATTCAAGTAAAGGGCTGCTGGTCAATGTAGATATCCAACCATCAGGTGGGAACCTACGCATCTGTGTAATATGTTTTCTCTTCACCTGCTTAGTGTGTATCATTTCATTACTTAAACTGAAAGTTTATTGCGGCATACTTCCAGAAGATTGATATTTGTAGGCTACTGTTGTATTCCAAGAGATTGTTGAAGCAAATACCACCCGGTTGTTCCATGGAGTTAATTCACAAATAAATTAGTGATTGTTTCTGCAATGGTATTTGATTTACACTAATTATACACCGTTATCACATTTTCTACAATGTTATTAATGTTAATGTTATAAAATTATCCAGGGGTAATTTTGCCTATTACTTGTTTTAGATTTACTATGTATATTGTTTAATTTATATAATCTTAATGCATTCATGAAAATTATTTATATGTAATAAAATTTATTAAAAGCAATCTAAACCTAAAAATGAATGTCTTAACATGTTTCTCTAGTCAAATCACTCATTACTCACTAATCCCCGCCCATCATAATTTCCTCATTTCGCTACTTTGTTCATCTCTAATTGTACGACTGCTAATAAAATATTTTTGTTGATTTGAAAAGATAAGGGTATTCAGTGTAAATTGATCATATTTACTCAGACTTGAAGTGCTCTCGCGTGGCCTCGAAACACTGCATATATCTATATTGATTATATAGCCGTGTTCCAGATGATTCTGCCCCCCAGACCGAGATTTAACTAGCTTCCCTCGCCCTTCGTATTACTCAGGTCCGCGCAGGGAACAGATTTATTCTATAGAATCGAATAAGGAAACTGGTGATAATCGACATAATTATTTTATTTTAATTCTTTGTACATTTAAAATAAGTAAACAGTCAATATGACTGGCTTTACATACCAAAATATTTATATTAACAAACACATACATACTTATGCTTATTCTATTATAAGTTATGTTTTTAAGTTTTGCCAGTACATAGTATAGAGCGTTGGGTGCGGAGTCCACAACAGGTTGATTCGTTTCAATTTAGCGCAACAAGATAAACATGAATGTAACGTAGTTCATTAGTACACTTTGCTGCAGAGTTTTTTTTCACTACTTTCTACGTTAATAATGTGTTCTGCAATCTGGTGTGGACTTATGGTTTTAATAATAATTTGATGTATACATATTTGGAAACAAATCATTATTTGCATGTTAGGTTATTGTTTGTTGCTTAAACATAATCTGTATAGTTAATTTTTAAAAAAATGTATGGAAAATGGATAATAAAGTCTTTAAAGATACGGAGTTTGTTTAGTAAAACAGCATTACTCACAAGCACACATACTTATATTTGAGATATTTAAATTCTACATTGCAGTACAACAAAACAAAATACAGCAATAAACTGAAAATAAATACACCATAGACACAAGGTAACTGTATATAACAATAAAAAAATAAATAAAAAACTAATAAACATTTTTAAAGCTTGTACATGCTTTTTTTAATAGCTAGAAACATTTTTTATATATCCGTCTGCTTAAAGGACACAATATGGAGAAACAAGCATATTACTAGATAGCAAGGTATGAATTTAAAAAATCTCTGTAAGACCCATTATGACATGGTATAGAAACCAGAGATGACAGTCAGGACTTCAGATATCTGAGATGATAATACTGCGAACTATAGCAGAGGACTCTCAGGGAAAGGGTTAGAAACTGGAATAAAAGAGACCCGTCAGACAGAAGACATTGTAACATGGGGCACTAAAAGACAGTGGTACTTGAGAGACCACATAGATACGATGGACGATGCAAGAATTCCCCATGTGGTTACCCACAATACACCCATGGGACATCACCTTCTCAGGAAGACTACCAAAAAGATGTAAAGATAGCTGGTGTTCCACTTCCCAAGAGGATGACCCCCGTTCAAGAACAGATCAGTGATCTAAAATAAGATGGAGAAGAATCGTTTTTTACGATCTCAAAAATCAATTGTTTTTGATTTTCGTGGCTAGCACAACCAACCATAGTTTTTTTTAATTGATCCGAGTTTTACCATTTCTGTTTACTTATCGTACATAATTGCAGTCATTGTCCAGAATATGTTAATTACATGGCACGTTTTTAAATCATTGTATCTGCACCAAAAAAAACATACTTAACCTAAAAAAATGGTTTACTTACTTTATAGATAATAAATAGTTAAGCAAGGAAATACAAATATATATACATTTATTTTTTAAAGAGACTGAAATACAAAGTATTTTTTTGGTTTATTTTTTCTTATTTAACTTAAAACTACAGAAGACTAAAACTAAAACTTATTATATTACAAATTCACTGATGATCATTATGAATAGTTGGCGGTAAGTGATGAGACAAAAACCAATGTCATTTGTAAGATCAAAGATCAAAAAAAGATCATTGTATTATTATTATTATTATTACTTGATATAAATTAAATTTGATATCGAATTGTATTATGGAATGTCTGAAGAATTATATTAAAACTATTTAATTCAAGTTGAATTCTTGGGCATATCATCTTCTTAGATAGTCTTTTCGAAGGTACCAGCCTGGAGGCTATTTCATGTAGGAAATTTCTTTCTTGGTTGCTAAGGTTGGATATTATTGGATGGTGAGAGGAGGGTTCTTGGAGGATGTGGTGGGTTGGGTCCCACATTTGGAACCTACTACCCAGGTAGGAAGGAGTGTGGAGGGGTCGGGGGTGACCTTAGACAGGGGCCAAGGTCATGGGTGGAGACCGAAGGACAGTGACAGAAAGTGACCTTGGGTGGGGACCGATTGATCCTGAGTACAGAACCAAGTGCGATGGGAGTGGCCATGGGAGGACACTGATATGGCAATGGGGTTGAGATAAGGATGGTGGAAAGGGAGGGAGGAGTATATCATATCTTAATACTACCATGACACATGTGAAAATGACAGGAATTACATATTTAATTTTTTACCGTTTAAATGAACATTCATAATGATTTCTGTTGACTCATCGATCATGAAATCATGTTTTCTCAAGATGACTCTTTGTTACTTCTCTCAGATTGCTTTGCAATTTCTTCTTCTTGCAGTAAAGGAACGTTTCCAGGACTAACAAATGTGTCATGAAGAGTTCTCAAATGCCGTAGTAAATTAGATTTGACATTAAAACCTTTGTTACACAGGCCACATATGAAAGGTCGTTCTCCTGCAAACCAATGTAATCATTATATAATCAACTTTTTTTTCAAACTACTTTAGGGGGAAGAGATTCATTTTTTTAAATGCTGCAGGAAAGCAGAATCATTCAAATTTATAAGCAAAAGAATATTATTCATATTTAACAGTGAGTTCACTAATTTTGATAAACAACTGTAAACATGACAACAGGATCAATTATATCCTGCAATTGTTTTTATAAATTATTTATATTAACCCTTAACGGATGTAAGTCACCTCTGATGTGACATGTGTATGGCACATGTGAGGTGAAATGATGAATCTTGTTGTCCGTGGAATTTGCGCGTAATTACTTTGTCAGTTAAGTGTTACCAATGGAACAATTAACATATATGGTGCCTTTTTTAAATTAAATATTGATAGAATAACATATACAAAAGATAGCATCCGATAAGGGTTAACTATTAATAAATTGATTAATAATTAAATGACGAGTCACCATTCAATTATATCATAATTTACCTGTATGAGTTCTTAGATGAATTACCATGGAAGCGTGAGATGGGAATATTTTCTTGCAGTGGTCGCAAGTTTTCTTTTGTTCTCCATATACATGCCTGTTGTGCCGACGCGGAGGGGAACTGTTGTTGGATAGGGCCAATTCTGAAACACATTTAGAATCATTCACTGTACTTAAATACATTTAAAATATGGTTTGAGCATGTACCTTGAACGTTATAATAAGTTTTGTTTATTTATTGTACTCCTATTGTGAGAGTGCACGTAAGTCAAGACAGCTGTGGCTGGTGTTATCAAGACAATACTAATTATATGTGGCGATGAGGTTCGCAACCCATCACACCGCGTCTCTCGTGTAGGCGAAAAGAGAAGAATGGAGTGCAGCATCGATTAAAGTGTTGCAGTTCATTCTTTCTGTCTACCCTTTCGGGGAAACGGCGTGATGGTTAGTTAGTTAGTTAGTTTACTAATTATTCCAGAAGGATTACCTGTTTCTGTGTGAGTATTTTGGATATGGCGAACCCATTCCCCGGGGTTAGGGAATAGCTTTTGGCACAAGTCACACCTCAGAAGGGCCGTTGCTTCTTCAGTGTCATCGCTCTGGAGATAGATATACATTAGGACATTTCGCTTTTCTGAATGTGAACTAAATACAAGTGATGTAAATATCTTTCTCAGTATTTTAAGGACAAATTATTGTTAATATTAATTTTTATATAATGTCACCACAATCAATTTGCAATGATAATTAATGTTATTTCAAATATAAGTTCAGAAACTAACAGCTGATCTTGCCTTTCTCTTCCGTGTTTGCGGGCTGACCTCAGAGTGGGTTTGTATGTGACGCACCCATTCTGCAGGAATTTGGAACACTTCGAAACACAATTCACATGTCAGGGGACTATATTCCTAAAAAAAATTACTTATTGATTAAAAAAGTACTTATTGATTAGGAATATATTGCATTTATAATATCGCACGCTTAATAGAATACTGGCTTAACTCGAAAAAGCAAGTTTTGCCCAATCTGACATGAGTCGGTGTTTCAACAAAAACAGTCGAAAAACACGTACGAATGGATAGCGTTAACATTGTGAAAAATAGATGCACAGCGTAAACACAAGCCTCTGTCTAATGTTAACTCAATTATGACCTAAACCATAATCGGGTCAGTTTACTATTAAGCGTGCGATATATTCCTATAAGAAATTATAATATATTCCTACTAGAAATTATTTCAATTACATTAGAAGAAAACGTTTTATTATGACATTGTAAATATTCTTAATTTGCAAGCAATTATAGTTTAAATAAGGAAAAAATTAATGAATTAAAAATTCCTTAATAGTATTTTTCTTGCCGTCTCCTCTGCGAAGGTTGGCGATTTGGGCTATTTCCACCTTGTTGACTGCGATATATTCAGTTTAATTCCACTAAGGTTTAATGGCTTCGATGATCTGCCAAAACCGGTCGAAGCCATAAACCTTAGTAGAATTAAACTTAATATGTACTATAAAGGAATCTTTAATTATTTTTTATTTTCATTATACAATGAACTTCTAACAAGAAATTTAAAATAACAATATTAATACTTTTATTATAATTTAAATAATATTTTACCTGTTCCTCTTCTTCCATATCTTCGACATCATCAAGCTCAGACTTGATGGTGAGTTCGGATTGTAAAATACTTTCAGGATCCGGACCATCATTATTTTCCCAATCGGGCTCCGGTTTAATGATGATGTCACATAAGTTTTTTTCTTCTATTTCTGCTGAAAAATTAGATAAACAATTAAAAAAAATAAACATATGTTTTTTTAATTACAATAAATACTATCTTCCTCATAAATCAATACCTTTAAACATATCAGTTACATCTGTGCCCATTTTCAGAACACTTTCCTTCCTTAATTCAGTTTGTGTTTTAGTTTTAGGATGATCGAGTTTAGATTTTTTTGCATATTTTTTTAATGTCTTCTTTAAACATGTTTTTGATGCAGTGTTATTTGAATTGGTGGGTTCCTGGTTTTCACACATAATAGGCAGATCTGGTTTCACAATAATAGTTTGGGCAGTCTGCATCGGTCCGAGAGACCTTAAAGGTGAGTTGGCATCTGTTGTTTTAATGAACACCAGCTTTGGTGGGCCAATGAAGGATTGTCGGGATATATTTATATGTTGGAGAGGAGTGTAAGCCTTCAGCAGCTTTTCGTCTTTTTTCACGGTTATTTTTGGCTTTTGTGGGTCTATTGTAACGGGCATAGGCTGCTTGTTTATCGGTTCCGGTGGCTTGTCATTAATTATTTTATCAGCCGGTTTTTCATTCTTGTCCTCGGACTGTCTCCATAGACCCCTGATTTTTAATAAATCACCCGCTTTAAGAACTATATCTAATACATCATTAGAGACTGTCGTTTCTCCTAGAATAATAATAAAATAAAAATAGTATTAACATTATATGATGTTTACAAAAAATTATACTTCTAAAATACTTTTTTAATCAATAAATATCACTACCAATTATAGAGCAGCAATGTTGAGAAACATTTTTTTTTTGATAATTCAAACTAGCGAACAATAACATTTTTATTTTGCATAAGAAAATATTGAAGTGTACACTTTGCTATAACTATAACTAATTATTTTGCTATAACTATAACTAATTACCTTTGTACATGTATTCAATCAATATTTGCAGAGCCTTGGTGGAAATTTCTCCTGGCAATATAACATAGATCATGGAGTTGCCCAGACGGAGTGCCGGCCGCTGGCTCTCAAACAGGTTACTTAGGTAGATGCTGCATGAGTTGAGGATGAACTTGTGGGCGGGGATCTGGCAGCCATCCAGAGTGCACAGCACCACATCGGTGAATTTCTCGGAGCGAAGCAGGGCCGCCACCGATCCGTTCAAGTGGTTGGAGTGCGAGTGCCATTTTAGCTGGTAGCTGTCCATTGCAGAATTCGGTTCTACAATTGGGGCATCAATCTGAATTACTTGTTACGAACCGACTAATTAATATGTTTATAAATTATTCAACATATACACAAAAATATTATGTATGTTATTTTAATATTTACAAACTTGAATACAGGAATATATACAGAATTTTAAATCATCAGCGTTTCAGCAATATCAAATTTTAAAATAAATTAGCGTGTTCATCATACACAAGAAGTTACAGCCACGGAGATAAAAAATAATCAGGTTTTCATTAAAAATATTAACAAAGCCATACTGATTCCTCAATTTAAGAAAGATAGATAATTATGTATCTGTTGAGAAGTAAGCGTTGAAATAATTATTAATTTGAATTATTATTATTAATTTGATGTGATATTGAGCTAGTTATAATAGGTCTGAGGATCAATTCAAAACAAATCACAGAAAAAAAACATTAATTAATTTATGTATTTTCTAGAAGCAAAATCAGAAATATTAAATATTGATGTTTAATCAGAACACTGTAATTGTTTTGGATTGGTGAATTTTCTTGTATGAATGTGTTGCTTTCTTATTAATTAAACGAAACAAAAAAACACACGTCTTTTAATCTTAAAATTAATAGTAATAATAGATAAAACGATCTTATGGAACTTTCAGACAGGTGTATGTTTTTAGCGAGACTAATATAGAATTTACACTGACAGATTATCTAAAATGTTTATTTTACCTGAATATACATTATTTTTTATCAGTTATGACAGCCTGTTAATAAATAAAGCACTAATATGTAAATGGCTTCGACGTGAAATGCAATGCTTATTTATATTTGTGGAAAATTCAAACGTTTTTCTCAGTTTTTGCAGATAATATTTTTATGTTTACCTTTATTTGCCATCTCGATAATCTAAATGCAGATTAATCTGATAACACACTTGAGTTTTTATTGTCTAAAAGCACAATATTCTTCAAACGTTGCAATTGAAAACAAAGGATTAAATAAATTGATTACTTGTGTTCATTCTCTAATTAATCTTCCAACGAAGTTAAAATTAATAGTTCTCAAATCACCCACTAACACCGGAATGTATAATTCAACTTTAACACTCGTAAAATCTTATTTGTTTACATTTTCATTCAAGACTGAAATTTAAGAATCGCCTGATTAGGTAAAATCAGCCCTCTACGTATCGCGCGCACTTTCCCTCGACTGCAAACTACTGCGTTTTTCTATAGATCGCGGGTAAACCCGAAACAACAATATTTTGAATGAAAACTTTGTCCGAAATGGTTTTAAATATTTAAAAACACGCGGAATTATGTCATGAGAACCACCCCAAACAATCTTTGTCGGCAAATGGTCAAAAATCGATAGAATCGGCGCGTTGTATTGATTTATTTCAACCAATCGCATTTGCGCATTTATCTTATCGATCCTTTGGCCGCTTTCGCGGCGCGTGTGCGCCATGGCGCCCGCTGTTCCCGGAGCCGCGAGGATACGCGGCACGGCGCACAGGCGGCGGATCTAGGGGGCTGAACTCTCCGGGTGGGGGCGTGCTTCTCCTTCGCTTTTCTCCCCGTCCTGTTCCTAGCTACGCTTTGATAAAAACAACCCCCTTGTTTATTACCTTCCACGAACTGTTACTCTTTTCTGAAGTATAAGTATAAAGCGTAGAGTTTCAAACTGTTAAAGTTTGACTCCTACTGGAAATCGATGGACATTTTTACATTTACAATAACGAAAAAAAAAAATACCTTAATACACTCTTATTTTAGTTATTAATATCAGAAATGTTTTGTATAAGCATATTGATGTATTATGCAAACTTCATCAAGTTCTAAATACATTTGATATATTCTATTTTTTATAGAACTCTCAAATGTTTTGACACATATGTACACATTTTAAATGTAGTTTTTAGATACCTAAATTCTACCTCAATCTAATTTTGTATGTTTTGGTGTATTTTTTAATATACATCAATAGCTTTTTACGCTTTTTGTTTAATAATATTATTATTCAATTGATATAGCTCTATTGCAGTTATTGTAATAATAATAAATTAAATAATTAAGTAGAAAGTTGTGAATTGGAATCCAGCTAGAATTTATCTATTTATTTTGCAATTGATTTTTATGCGTGGTTGTCAAATATTTAATCATTATTATACATATATCTGCATAAAAATGATTATCGATAATTTATTTTTCGGACTTTTTCTATTAAATTTCTTGAGAACCATATTAAAACTCCTATTGAGGTATGTTAAAAAATCTCATAGTAGTTATTTTTAAATTTATTATAATTGGTTAGATAATATCAAATGATTCACTGAGTAAATTCCCTAAAATAGAAAACATTATTGCAATCTTGAGATTTATATGTTAACATTTAAAATGTGAACGTTTTGTAAAGGTACAGGAAAATAATGAAAAGTTATTTCGTATATTTGTGTTCAAAAACATATATACGATGAGATCTTCATAAATTTTATAATATATGCAGTGTATATGTTAAATTAAATATACAATTGCACATAATTTTCATTTGACTTATGAGCAAGAATGTTGTTGAATAAATTAAATAAAATTTTGATTTATAGCGTTAAAAATGAAATATACTGTCATCGTTAGCAGTATATCGTTTTTCGAAAACTATAATTTTATTTAAGAATCCGAAAATATCGTATTAAGTGTTGAACGTTTTGTCTTTAAACCCACATCTGTATAAAATTAAATGTCACGTTCCTCATTAATTAAGAGTTATACGAACAAAATTAAGTTGAAAATATATATTATTTTTTTCATATTTCGCAAGAAAATTAAAAGTACCCCATTGTTATTGTTTTTTTTTATATAAAGAATTTAAAAGTATTCTGTGTAAGCGGGACCTTATGTGGGTTTGAAAGCTCTAGTTCTCCCACCCAACTGTAATCTACCGTCTCCTGTCAAATTTCTTATCCAGTCCGGTGTTGTGAATCTTCCCATTACATTAGTGAAATGACACTGTACTTTTTGTAATATAAAACATTTTCTTTTAATTTTAATAATGGAAGGTAAGCGTTAATTCCCATTAATACACTACATTATTTAATTATACGTGCTTCAATTTAATAAAAATATTTTTAGGAGAAAATCCATTATCTTCCGAGCTGTCAAACGCGCTATCTGCTCTAAAAAACCCAGAAAACAACGACCAAATAAAAGATGTACTAAACAAAATCATATTAGATGGTAAAGACTTTAGAGGCGATATTTTTGACAGCTTAACCTTACTTCTCGAATGTGGAGATCCAGAGGTACACTGTTTAGTCACTCAAGTCATAGCCGAGCAGTCCATCTGCGAAGAGAAAAGGAAAAAGTATTCCCAAGAGAATGTCATAAAAAAGTTACTGGATTTCTTGAAAACTTCTATTGAGGATAAAAATTTGAAACTGATAAAGCAAACATGTCGCGCTTTGGGAAACATCTGTTGCGACAATTTCATCGGTCGCGACCTTATTTTAAATTTGGGAGGAACGTCTTCCATAGTGGAGCTGTTGGCTAAAACAACGAAACATCTTGAAGATCTGAAATCGGAGTATACATCGGTCCGGCTGTGTGTCTGCAAACTATTGCTGAACTTGTTGTTGGGAGGGTCCACGTACATAGAGGCTGCGCTGGATGCAGATATAATGCGGCGGATGTATGAGGTCCTGCTGCTGGAATCTAAAGAGCGCAACGAGGAGTGTATGAGCATGTCCCTTCTCGTCGTGAGTGTCATATTGGACAATAAACCCTCCATCATCTTGGAGGATGACTTTAATCTGTTAGTTGTTAATATTTTGAAAGAAACGGATAATATTGAAATATCCGAAATGTGTTTGGAGCATTTACACGCACAAGCTGAGCACGGTGAGTCAAACATATTATTTTTTGTTAAATTTAGATTTTTTATGTGTTTATTTATGTTAGAAAAAATATTTTTTCATATTTCTTATTAATTACGCAAATGTAAACTTCATCAATGTTGATTAAAATGAAAAAAAAAATGTGATTTAGATTTCTGAATATTTCCATTACATAAGAGCTTAAACACTTCTTTAATCTTTCTTCCTTCTTCATTAATTCCAAATGTTTATGCCACCTTAGTAATCGAATTTTCTGGCTTATATTTCTCCCTGATGTGTGCGTTTAGTTTTCTGTAATACGTCATATTTCCACCCAGTGATTTCATTTCTACAGCATTTTTTCTTCTTTTGTCCTTCTTCAGCCAGCTCCATGCTTTACTTCCATACATAAGGGTTGGTACTAGAATTAAAAACATCTCATCCATTAACACTAATGATTTTGTATGTTTCAAACAATACGTTAACCCTATTCTCATTATAGATGAAGTAAAGGATTTCCTGGCATACGCGGGAGTGCCTCCGTTGCTGGGAGAGCTGCTACAGGACCACTGCGTGCTGGCTGTGAGTGAAGAGAAGCGCGCCGTCATGAAACTTGCTTGCGATCTCATCGTGCTGGTACTGACAGGAGGTAAATGTATTCTTTATTTGAAGGTCAACAATTGCATCTCAATGTTACAATTTAATTTGACTCGTAATAGTTTTTCAAGAAGTTTTAAATGTATTTATGATTTCTTTGAGGAATTATTAAAATATCCGTATTTAAGTCATTGAATATTAAATTTGCATCACACGAGGAGTCGGAGAAATCGACACAAGTGAAAGAAGTATGACAGGAAAGAACAGTGTGGCAGTCCATTGTTGTTGATGTAACATGGCTATTTGAATATTAATTGAATAAAAAAAAATTGTCAGACACGGTGGTCGTAAGAAGGGCGGAATGGGGAATGTTATATTACATAAAGCGTGCGCTTAACCCAACCAATGACAGGTCATAAGTCCTGTAAACGCCTCGACCACCATATTCTCTTTCCAATTTGCATCTTCGTCTCTATTGAGATACAATTAATCCTTAAAATGATAACTAACTAACTAACTAACCATCACGCCATCTCCCCGAAAGGGTAGACAGAAAGAATGGACTGTCACACTTTTACTGATGCGGCACTCCATCCTTCTCTTTTCCCCCCCTCGGGAGACGCGGTGTGATGGGTTGCGAACCTCATCGCCACCAATAGGCATCTCCCGCAAAAAAACATCGTTTTATTTAATTATTATATAAACAATTATATTTATATTATCAATATCAAGCCTAAGGCTACGATTAATTGCAATTTTGTATTAAAAATATAGTCCCGCAGTACAAACCACTACAATTGTAGTTCCAATCATCTTTTACTTTCATTTAAATACAAATATATCCTCATCAAATCATCCGCAATGGGTAAAATCCAGTATTCGTCTACAAGTATTTGTATACATTCAAAATGTTGAATATTAATTGTTTTATTCTAGATGAATCAATGCACATCCTCTACGGCGATGGGAAAGGAGACTTGTACATTGCCATGGTGGAGTGGCTGGGGGCTAAGGACTCGGACCTTGTGACTACGGCTGTCTTGGGGCTCGGCAACTTTGCCCGCACGGACACACACTGTCTTCACATGATGGACTCGGGGGTCTTTGCTAAATTATTGGGTGGGTTTTACTTTCATTGAAACTTATTGTTTTTAATTGGGCCTCTGGAGACAGTGTATTCACTTCGTCTTTTGTTTATTTCTTGTTGGTAGATGAATAATGTGCCTGACCTTCTTGAAACCAAGTGTAGACCCAATTTAAGATCATGAGTAATTTAATAAGCAATCTAACTTATCCTGATAAAGACATTGACCCGTTTGGCTTACTATTTTGTATTGTATTTATACTGGTTGCGACATATGGAACGAATGGACGAGAGAAGAATGGTTAAAATATTGTATACAAGCAGTTGTGAGTGGAAAGTGAAGCTATGGAAGACCAAAGAAAGCATGGCCTGACCAAATTAATCAAATACTGAATGGTTATTTAGTTAGTTTACTGTGTATTGTAGTCATCAGATAATCCAATGGGTTAATATAAAAGTTGCTTTAATAATATTTTTTATCAATATTTATTTTTAACCTTTATATAACAAAATAAATCATTGTTAAAACCCTTCAAAATGGTTTGGTTTCCAGATATTCTATCCTCGCACAAAAGCAACGAGGATGACATCAGATTGCAGCATGCGGTGTTGAGCACACTCCGGAACCTTGTGGTGCCCCAGCAGAACAAGCCCCTGGCCATAGAAAAGGGGATTCTGCCAGTTCTCACAGAAATGTTGCCCAATGTTACACAGTATCATGTAGTATTCAAGCTCCTTGCTACACTAAGGATGTTGGTAGACAAACAAGGTGCTTTAATCTTTTATTTTAAAATGCTCATTTTATGTTTTCAACACTATTTGGGATTTTTATTTTATGATAATATGAAATAATATTAGGTGTATAACTTTGCTTCCGCCGTTTTTTTTCCGAAATTCGAGGCTTTATCGTAAAAAACTGGTTATACATTTATGATTCAAAGTATTGTCCATCGCTGGCCACTACTTTCTCCCATCTTTCGGGCAGCATATGAATCCCGCGTTGAAAAAACTGGTCATCTTTTGAAGCGATCCACGAATCGATCCAATTTTTTACTTCTTCATAAGACCGGAAGTGCTGGTCAGCTAGGCCGTGTGCCATTGATCGAAACAAGTGATAGTCCGAGGGAGCAACGTCTGGAGAATACGGCGGGTGGGGTAGGACTTCCCATTTCAAAGTTTCCAAGTATGTCTTGACCACTTTCGCAACATGGGGTCGAGCATTGTCATGCTGTAAAATCACTTTATCATGTCTCTCGTTGTATTGCGGCCGTTTGTCTTTCAATGCTCGGCTCAAACACATTAATTGCGTTCGATAACGATCGCCTGTGATTGTTTCAGTCGGTTTTAACAACTCATAATACACTACGCCGAGCTGGTCCCACCAAATACTGAGCATAACCTTGGAACTGTGAATATTCGGTTTGGCCATCGACGTGGAAGCATGGCCGGGATATCCCCATGATTTTCTGCGCTTGGGATTATCGTAATGAACCAATTTCTCGTCCCCAGTCACAATGCGATGCAGAAATCCCTTCCGTCTTTGCCTTGCAAGCAGCTGTTCACAAACACACAAATGCCGTTCAACATCTCTCGGCTTCAACTCGGTGTTTCTGAATCATTCCCATGACTTTCAGGCGTTTTGAAATGGCTGGTTGCGTCACTCCCAATGATCCTGCCAATTCTTGTTGCGTTTGACACGAGTTTTGATCAAGTAATGCCTCCAATTCTGCATCTTCGAAAACCTTCTCTCTTCCACCGCCATGCTGGTCTTCGACGTTAAAATCACCGTTCTTGAAGCGTTGAAACCACTCTCGGCACGTTCTTTCACTAATAGCGGCCTCACCATAGGTATTTGAGAGCATTCGATGAGCCTCAGCCGCAGATTTCTTCATATTAAAGCATAAAATTAAAACCTCCCGCAAATGACGAGAATTTGGCTCGTAAGCTGACATGTTTAATCGGGAATAACTTTATGATGCAGACACAAATCGACTAATATTTCGATGGCGTTATGTTTACAAATACTGAAGCTTATTGTATGACATCTATGATCTATTTATTCCAACTACCATTTACCGCTACTGCCATCTATTGCAAAACAGCGGAAGCAAAGTTGTACACCTAATATATGTACAATCTCCTAAGTATAATATTAGCTTGTGCTCAAAAATGGATATATGTAGTTCATATTCACAATTGAACCCAAGACTTCTGATCATAACCCAAGATTCTGTCCAGTAGACTACTCACTACACCATAGATTTCCAATCTTTTCTAGGCCACCGGCCCCTTTACAAGAAAAAAAAAAACGTTCAACGCCCCCCTCTCATAAAAGTTATTCGAACTATGGGAAAATGATTACAATACATACAATAACAAAATAAACCAATATTTAAGTTTAATTTGCTTTATTAGTATCTATGTGATTAGCGTGTTTGTTTTTTGTCTTTTTAGACTATATTTTTTTATCTGCCCACACTCTCTATTTCTACTGCCCCCCTGAAAGTCTCAAACGCCCGCAAGGGGGCGTTATCGCCCACTTTGAGAACCTAGGCACTACACAAATGATGTTTAATATAACATTATTTAGCCTTAAGAAATCACAGTTACAAATTAAACAGCCTTCCTAAATTCTAACATTCTTTATATGATTTAAAAATTTTTCAACGTTTTCGCATTTCACAGATTCAATAGAAATTTTATATTAACCCTTAATTGGGCACAAGGAAACTGATTATTTTTAGTAATATTGTTTTTAATGAAGAGGTACAAAAATATACACCATAAAATAATTTGTTGGCTTACTTTTTCCGATTTATTATTCTTTTCGCTCCATCGAGAAATATGCTAATTTTATTTATATAATATTTTGTGGATAATAATATTATTATTATTATTATTTTGTTGATTCGCTCTTTACATTATTACAGTGCGAGCCAAATTTATGTAAAGGGTATAGCTATCATATTGATTCTCATGACGTAGCTAATCTATCGCCATTTGATTGTGACTTGAATTCTATACCAGACCAAAGACAGTGTAAGAATCGCATTGCCGTCACCGGGAATCGAATATGGGTCCTTCGGTGTCAGTCATAACATTTGCCACACGGTCACGAAGGTCATCAATATTAACGTGTATCTATAGGAACATGGATAATATATTATAATATGTGAGATCTATTTTCCTTCGGTCCAAATAAGAGTTAATAAATCTTTTATGTCTGAATGCTGGAAAATTAAAAAAAAATCTTTGTAGTGTCGAAAGTGTGCAGAGGAAATTTTCGTTAACAATAGGGCTTGGTTCGAAGTGTTTCTCGTTTTTCAACAGAATCAGTAGCTGTGGAACTGGTGTCGTGCGGGGCTCTGGAGCATGTTACTCGCTGGGCGGGACGCTGGGAGCATGCTGGCGTCACGGGAGAGGCGCAGCGACTGCTAGCCTGGAGTGTCCGGCACCTGCACTCCACAGAACATTTCGCTAAAGTCATCCAGGTTAGTTTAAACACCTTTTGTATTTATTACATTATATCAAATAACATCATTTGTTGCTCCAATTACAAGAACTGCACTGATTGTAGGTTTAGAATAACAAATGAAATAGATATGACTGTGACCTGTGACCCAGAAATTATATCTTCTGAGAGGATGAGGTCCAACTGTCCTTCCATATATTTGGGGGTCTCCAATTGGACATTGTCCTGAGGGGATTTCGTTAGCGGCTGTACGAGGTGTGTTAAAAAAGTATTTGAACCTTTGGTTGGCAAAAATACATTTATTGATTTGGAAATCTGAAACACTCTTCAAAGTAGTCTCCTTGGTAATGCACACACTTCTCCCGCGTGCTTCCGCCATTCTTGGAAACAATTCTGGAATGCAGATTTTGGAATGGCGATGAACTGTGCCGTCGCATTCTGCATGATCAAATTGGGTCCCTTTTAGCGGCCTATTCACTTTGGGAAATAGCCAAAAGTCACACGGACCCATGTCGGGTGAGTAGGGAACCTGAGGACACACAGGAATGTTGTGTTTGGCAAGGAAAGCCTGAATCAAATGCACTGAATAAGCAGATGTGTTATGATGGAGACATTTTACAAAAACTGAAATCCGACGACCGCTCACTACATGCCTTCACTCATTGGCCGACTACCAGCGACTGATGCTTTTTGCGGGCGAGAAAAAATTCACGACTGAGCATGAGTGTCTCCCCTACATCTATACCGAAGAAAGTCTCCCGCACTTCATCGGTTTCTTCTTCTTCTTCTTTTTGTCCTGTCACACCTCCGTGGTGCATAGGGCCTCAAGGAACCTTCTCCGCCCGACTTTTTCATTGATTTATGCAGAAAAAAAATTAAATTCAATACTTTTTTAACGCATCGTCGTCACAATTCATTCTGGCTGCATGGTCTTTACCCCAAGTTTTTCTTATTTCTATATTATGGACACGATATCGGAGAGTTTTTCCAAGAATGCATCTTTCTCAGGAACACCATCTCAGATATTCTCAGTAGCCCATTGGTTTGTACAGTATCAGCCCGCATCTCTACAGCATATGTCATATTAGGTTGCACACATTTCTTATAAATTCTGACCTTGCTGTCAATACACATGTGTTTTAGACACCCTGGGAGACGTTTTATTGACATGTTCTCGTAATTCGGTATTAAGATATTATTGCTCCACAGGTATAGCATTAAGCTTACACCTCATAGGTTATTGTATGATTTTTTGTTTCGCTGAATATGAGGCCATATTTAGCCTTTGTGGTGTATTGTGTACCATCCGCAGACAACATAAGTAAATATTGCTGTATTCAGGTAGCAATCATAAATATTGATTATGTATTCTTTCCTCTACAGGAAATATGATTTGGAGTGTCAAATTACATACTATTTTGATTATAAATATATTATTTTTATATCTTTTTCTGCTATATTTAGGACTGTGTTCTGTTATTTCTCGGAGCCTGTTCCTGGGATGCAGATGTCCAACTGTCTCGCCATCTTTTAGGTGGTCTTCCTGCAGGTCAATTTCCTGTTGGTACTTTATTTGCGGCTATATTTATCACTCTTTCAGAACATGCTCTTTCCACATGATCTCTCCAGTAGCGTCTTCTCAGTCTTCCCCATATTTTTATATGTTTATGTTAATATAAATATGAATAAATGTTAGTGTACTCTCAAAATCGTGTTTGTTTTTTGATCTTCAGGAGGATGGGTGTATAAACTGCCTGGTGAACATGCTAGTTGGAACCCATGTCATAATGCAAAATGAAGCAATCATATCGCTGTCTATATTGTGTACCACATATCTTAACCGAAGCTCTGAAGACAACAGTGACAACTCAGAAACATGTGACGTCACAAATGTAATTAATATTACGGCTAATAAACTCACCGAAGAACTGATCAAAGCTGAAATCGGCAAGCAATTGAAGACTATGATAGAAAATAACCTAACTGTATTGCAAATCGAAGTGTTGGAGAATATTTGTAAATTTATATCCATATTGATGAAATGCAATAATTTGTGTTCAAATTTAAACCAACACCAAGTTGCCGGCGCTCTCGACAAGTGTCTCTTGGAGCGAGACGATTTGACGGAACAAATGAAGAAGGTTATCGAAAATATCATCCGGGAAGTTAAATCTGTTACGGGTTGAAAAAACTGGTGTTTTAAAAGATTGTCTTGTTAGTGACCCTGCACCATTCATTTTGTCACGCAATGTTATGTACTTTCTATGATATATCTAATTCTAAATTTCATCAATGATTAGTGCCCAACTTATTTTATAGATCGCACATTCCAAGACATTTAAAATATTAGATTTCAAATAAAGCATTTTTTGATACACCATTAAAAATAAATGTTTTGCTTATTGAAACTGCTAAATAAAATTACACAAACTAGAAAGTTTCTATTGATATGTTTCACACATATAATATAATATTCCATAATAATTTTGCAAAAAAATTTGTTAACACAAAAATATATG
Source organism: Lepidostoma basale (assembly GCA_022606425.2). Classification (NCBI taxonomy): domain Eukaryota; kingdom Metazoa; phylum Arthropoda; class Insecta; order Trichoptera; family Lepidostomatidae; genus Lepidostoma; species Lepidostoma basale. The sequence continues at coordinate 3,518,744 of JAHDVF020000010.1, forward strand.
TTTCACCACTGTTTTTAAAAATTTACGTTTCAAATAAAAATTTTCAACTAACCAAATATATAAAAAAAATGCTTATGAAATTAGCTGCACTAATACTTTTTCTTCATGTGGCCGTACAACTCTTGAAGAGTTTTAGCCTCCTTGATGCCGCACCTTTTGCTCCCAGCTGTCTGTTTTGCTCAACTTACCCAAATCAGCCATAAACATTAGGGGCTGTCTAGGCCTTCGTAAGGCCTAACTCTGGCTGGTCTTGATTGCTCTGGTCTCTCTGGCTCGGCATATGTACCCAATCCATGCTAGGCTACTGGCTCTCATGGTGCTTGTAGTAGGAGGAAAGGGGTTGCTGGTCATTGTACGAATCTCTTGATTGTTCCTATGCCTCCAAGTTCCCGATACAACATTAGGTCAGGTTCATTCATAGGATCTTATCCTCAAACCAATAGATTCTTTGTTGTTCTTTAAGAGTCATTGTCCATGACTCTGAACCATATGTCAACATTGGCTTGATGATGGTGTCAGCTATAAATGTGCAGCTCGGTGTTTCTGGATAGAATTTTGGACTTTAAGAACTTCAAGGAGGTTCCAGCACGAATGCCTTTATGAACTCTGTTTTAACTCCATGTACATATTATTGGTTTCTGTCATGACCTCTCTATTGGCTGATTTTATCCACCTCCAAGTAAATATCGCTCTGTGATGAGGTTAGGCCATTATTCTTCCTGGAAACACTCATTTCAACAAACTTATGGGTATCAACTAATACCTCAATTATTTAGTTTATAAAATCATCTGTGCATATAATTTTTTTTGCAATATATAATGTATCACGAGATTTAGATTCCTTTGCGTCTTCCAAAAAATGTATTTAATTTGGCATTAACCACCCTACCTCCAGGTAACTTTCTGTAAAACATGCTAAAAAAATCATGGTTTTTATTAATTAAATTTAATTATGTATTAATTTTGGTTTTTTAATTACAAAACGTCAAAAACTTGACCGCACACTTCGCCTGCCCCTTGTAAAACTATCATACTTGTGAAGACTTGTACTCATGTGCTGTTGGCACACTCGCATATCCCTAACGGCTTGTACATTTTAGGTACATTACTTTTTCTCAAGCGCGTATGTGATACGAGATGGCGCAGAATGATACAGTCAAAGTGTGCGTATCACATACGTTCATATGCGTAGGGGGGTTAATAAACTGCACACATTTTTGTATTTTGTTATAGAGTTTGCAAAAGTTAGTTTTACAAAAAAATATGTTTTAACGTTTATCTCTGCTTTGCTATAAATACAGCTGTAATACTACAAGTGAACAAAACAAGGTTTGTTTTGTCGATGTGGTTTTAAATTGAGATCAGTCGGAATGAAGAGTGATAAAATATATTTTTAGAATCGCTTCAATGATTGAACTTTTGTAATTTTAGTATAAGGCGTGTGCAAATAGCAATAAATATTTTTATATTAGCGAGACCACGGCAAGTGGACCCACTAGACCGGGGTAGGTACTAACGCTGTCTAGTCAACCCAGAGAATCTTGAGTACATAAGTTGTTACCTACGTATCGAGTCTAAAATAGATTGTATAATGTTATTTAAATATTTTCCCCTGTTATCGAGTTAAAGTATCAAATCTAGTGTGCCTAATATTATAGATATGATTCTATTTCACTTCAATTTATAGTATGTCTAAATTATATAAGCTATTTAATTCTTAGAAAATATTTTTCTTATTCTCTTAATTTAGATACGTAAGATTATTTTTATCGTAATCTGTAAGCATTTATTTAATTTCATTGTACCATGTCATCATTTTATAGTTTATTTAATTGTTATAAAAAATGCTGTTTCATCTTAATTCTACATTTAGATATTTTTGCTCTAATTACTCTTGCACATAGGTAATAATTGTGTATGAAGAGTTGATCGAATGATGTATTTTTTGGGTTTATAGTAATGTGTTTTAACGGTAATTGTATTCAATAAATATGCTTCCCGTGTTACTTTTAGAATATATCACCATGACTGCTCACTTCACACACAATTATTCTGGCGAGAAAGCCGGCTTTAGGATTGAATGTCGTTTAAAACTTTAGTGCAATTGATCACTTTCATATTATTTAGAATGTATTCTAATATTTTGTCAGTAATACATCAAGTAACGCACCCTTTTACATTATATTGTACTCATTTTCTATTTCTATAATGCTATTTTATCTTCTGATCATATTATAATAAATAAATTGAAAAATAAACTATTTGATGTTTTTTATTTTATCATATACAGTAGAACCTCGATAATTGGCATTCCAAAGGACCAGGCCTACGATGGTCAATTAACCATGTTTTCCAATTATCCAGTTTTTCATGTATCCAGGTCCAGATTGTGCTTTGGTTTTTTAACCAGGTTTTGTAACCACAAACAGAAAAGCATAAAACATTCATGGATTGATCCATAAAACAATCAATAATTTTATTCCCTTCTCTGGTTTCAATCCTGGGATTGGTTTGCAGCAATTTCCTCCATTATTCTCTTCCATTTTTCCCTGTCTTGTGCGGCTCTTTTGAGATCTGCATATGATGAGCAGCGTACGTCCACCAACAGGTCCTCCAGGTACTCTCGGCGTGGGCGTCCCCTAGAGTTTGTCCCCTCGATCATACCCTCCATTATTGCATGCAAGAGACCTTCTTGACGTATTACATGGCCGATCCATCTTGCACGCCTTTCGGACAAGGTCCTGAGCAGGTGCCTTCCTCCTTCGATTCCTTGAAGAACTTCCTCATTCGTGATGTGGTCTCTCCAGGAAATTCCAAAGAGTCTTCTATAGGACCACATCTCAAAAGCCTCTAGTCTCCGCTTATCCCTTTCGGATAGGCACCATGTCTCGCAGCCGTACATCAAGACACTCCATACATAGGTCTTGATGAGGAGTATTCTCAGTTTTAGGTCTATATTATTTGATTCTATTATTTTAGACCTTTTATTAAATGCAAGCCTAGCCTGATGTATACGGCTGTCGACCTCGCTCTTAGACCGACCGTCCCATGTTATTTTGCTCCCGAGGTAGACAAACTCCTTGGTGTTCTTTAGTGGAACTCCTGACATCACTACTCTGATCTGATGTTGCGTTCGGCCTACAGTCAGCAGCTTTGTTTTGTCCTTATTTATCTTCATGTTGTAGCTATCTTGAAGAATGTCTTGCAAAGTATCTAAGGCCTCCTGCAGTTCCTCCTCACTTTCAGCAACCATAGCAATATCGTCAGCAAGTTTAAAGTTTAATAAGTAAATTGTAATTGTACATACGTGCATACACATACAAATAATACATTTAATTATTGTGGCTTGAAAAAATCAGTTAAATGGGCCTGTTTCACACACTAAAATGTTGCACAACTCTGCGAGATTTACGTTGTCAAATTTTTGGATTAGTTTTAGTTTCGAGCTCAAATCATGGCCGTTATATTTATATTTGTGAAACATTGCGATCTAAAATGGACCACCTTCGATCAGTACAGCACAAATACTGAGGAGATGTCAGTTTACAGAGATCGAGAAGGCAGGGCTCTCCAATTACAGAGGTTTAGGGCCACAATGTCGAGTTCAATTAAACAGATTTCTTTTTTCAATTTAAGAGGTTTTAATGCTCCAGGGGGGTGGGATCGGAAGTTTGCTGCCAATTATAGAGTTTTGCCAATTAACCAGGTTCCAATTATCGAGGTTCTGCTGTATAATTTTTATTTTTATTTTTTTATTTCGGGTAACAGAGTGCGATTTGCATACATAAATAAAAACACAAAGAAGGAATTCAGGAAGCCCAATTATATGTTATCACATGTACACACATGTACAATATATACCTGTACATACACACACACACACACACACACACACACACACACACACACACACACACACACACATACATATATTTACTTACTTCCCATGGCCATACAACTCTTGAAGAGCTCTCGATCCTGCACCTTTTGCTCCCAGCAGTCCGATTCGCCCAACCTAGCCATATCAGCTAGAACATTGTCCATTAGGCGCTGTCAAGGCCTTCCTAGAGGTCTTACTCCAGTCGGTCTAGATGCGTACAGGGTCTTGATTGCTCTGGTCTCTCCGGCTTGGCATACATATCCAATCCATCTCTCTCAATCCAGGCTCTCACGGTCTGGGTCCCAGGATCATTCTCAGTATCCTATTCTCAAACCAATAGATTCTTTTTTGTTCTTTTAGAGTCATTGTCCACGATTCAGAACCATTTGTCACCACTGGCTTGATGATGCTGTTATAAATAACACATTATTATTATTATTATTATTTTGTTGAATCGCTCTTTACATCATGACAACATGAGCCAAATCGATCAAAAGGGTATTTATAGCTATCATAGTGATTCTCGTGACATGTGATAGGTAGCTAATCTATCGCCATTTTATTGTCACGTGGATTCTACACCAGACCAAAGACAATGTGACAATCACACTGCCCTCCACGGGAATCGAACCCGGAACCTTCGGGGTGGCAGTCAATGCACTTACCACTCAGCCACGAAGGTCGTCATACATACACACATATACATACATAATAATAACAACTACAAAAGTAACAATAATTATTAATCCAAAGTTAAAAACAAATTATTAATTACACCTAGAGGATGTTCCAAACATTCCTTTAAAATTTGCTGCATTCAGATGAAATATATCGATATTATTAATACACTTGTAACTATCACATCCGATACATAGTCGCGTTTTTAGCGTAATTGGTGCGGTAAGTATTATAGAAATATGGAATACTAGGTTCGCGGTGTCTTATACGTAATAAGGGGGTATTAAGAGTCGATTGGTTTTAAAACAGTATTAGTTTAATACTGTTCTGTATGTATTTTTATCACAAGATTCAATATATTGCACTTGAATTTCTAATTAAGATGGTTTGGACATACTTAAAAGAATGAATGAAGAAAGAATGGTAAAAAAATATATGTTAACGATGTAAATGGAACCAGAAATAGAGGAAGACCGAGTAAAACGTGGCACGATCAAATAAATCAAATATTTAATGTCGGTCATGTGAGGAGTCAGAGAAATCGACGCGCGTGCATGACACGATGTATGAATGTTGAGGAAGTGAGAGAAATATATCAGGAAAGAAAAGTGTGGCAGTCCATTCTTTCTTCCTACCTCTTCTGCGAGACGGCGTGATGGTTATTTAGTTAGTTAGTTATATTTCTAAAATGACATAATTCAAAAACATGATTTGACTAGTATCACTTTAGAAATACGAGTGCATAAACTAAAATTTTTCGAGTACCTACGTTCTCGTATTTTAAGAGGAGTTTTTTTATATCTGTGGAATTATCAATCCTGTGCCTCAGGTCGATAATAATAAAGGGATACTATCATCTCCATTACAATATACATAGGTAAGTACTCCTAATGCGCACACTGGCCTCGGACGCATGCTCGCGCACGTATGTCTCAGTAATCAGTCTCATATCTCAGTACCTAATTGGGTGCAAATAACCACATAATTAAGTATACAAAAATGTAAAAAGAAAGGCCCAAGTGGCATCTCAAGAGCAAGCAAAGATGTTGACTTGCTGTAAACCTATCCCAAGGATTTAAATTTATAGGTATAAACGAGAAACACTGAATGGTCCAGAGATGGTTCTAACCACTGGTAAGTAGATCCTGCCTATTATTACATATCTACAACAGGTGAGAAATAAATCAAATAAACTCGCCTGTGTTGATCAAGTTAATCAACAATTTTTGCACGTTTTCCAAACATTTTCTAATTGGAAACTTACCAGAACCACGGCACAAATCATAATTTGATATTTTTATGACTCCGATGCGGCGGTTTATTGTTTACAGAATATTTTTTATTGTAAACAAGCCATTAGTTATACCATGGTAGTTCAAACTAGATTTTATTTTTACCCATGCCGCATTCATCTGAATTTTTGTATTTTTTTTGATTGGCACCTCCGTTTCCGAAAATTTGCGGAGAATAAACAATATTAGTGTAAACAACCAAAAATATAATCCGCGACACACAGAAGTGAATGCAGTGCGAATTTAAGTGTTATGAACAAAATCATGAAAAGGTCATCATTTATAGAAACAAAAACGGCAATGTCAGCATCATCACATCGTTGGTGAACAATGAAAAATGTTTCGATTTAAACCTGTTAAAGGTTATTCTATGCAACCATTTTTAAATATTAAAACATAGCGTGCAGCTATAATTTGAGTAAATTTTATTTATACCCGTGGTTTCTTTTCCAAGATATCGGCTATTTTATAATTGACAATGCCGTTTTTGTTACAAATTTTCTGACACTGTCGGTTTTGTTTTGAATGCAGCATGACATTGCCATGTTTGTTATCAACACCTTTTCATACGAACGACATTTGTATGGGACGCCATCTTGAAAAATTGATTGGCTTTTTTTTTTTTTAAAGACTAATATCAAGGATTTACATCAATGATATTAGAATTTATTTTACAATCTTCAATGTGAGCAGAAGCAACTCATTATTATGAAGAAGGAATCTGGTCGTGTCCAGGCTTGAACCCATGTCTCCTGGATCAGGAGCCAAGCGTTTTATCCCCTAGACCACCACCCGGTTTGTTGACACTACCAGGATTGTTTCAAATCTGATTTTAAAAAGTCGAAAATGTATGTGTTAATGGCGGATTTGTTCCAAACTAAATGTACACTCAGATTGTATTATTCATACACTATCAAACAGAATATTTAACTCATTTTCATATTTTGCTTGACATAGCCGTCTTTGTTTCTATACGCCTCATTTGATCATCAAGATCAAGTTTTGGACACGTGGGAAAATTGAATGAAGAAATAATGGTTGAGAAAGAAAGATATGTTTTCTTCTTATTCATATCCTATCGGAGGTAAGACAGCATCATGGCTATTTCTACTCTTGATAAAGTAACTCTAAACAGTGATGTTGTGCTGCAAGTGAACCATCCTCGACAGTTTTCAAGCTAAGATGTTTTTAGGAGGTTTTCCGTTAATATTACTTTGAATAATCAGTTGAAACAGCTGCAACTGATTATCCAAAGTAAAGTTTATGTAAACGATGTAAACGGAACTAAAAATATAGGAGAACCGAGGAAATCGCACCACGATCAAATCAATTAAATATTAGAATAAGTGAAATCAACGTACGTGCATCACACAATGTATGAATTTTGAGGAACGAGAGAAGTATGTCAGGAAATAACAGTGTGTTGTTCCATTATTTCTGCCCCTCCCCTCTGCATCGCGATTAGTTGCTTATTATATCACAATTCTTTTTTTTATTACGACCGATGTTGGTATCATAGGGGTTAACATTAACATTGGCAATACAACAATAATTAACGACACACTTCTTCTCTTATTAGATGCAGAGAAAAGAAAGTTGCGAATGAAAGTGTTTTGAACAAAAATAATGAAAGGATCATTAAGATGATTTGGATACATGGAAATAACGAATGAAAAAAGAATGGTAAAAAAAGTATATAAAAATATTATAAAAACTATGTTTTGTGTGATTTTGGGTAACACCGTGTGATTTCTCCTTCTCGACCGACGTTTCGGAGATCGTTGCAGTCTCCATCTTCAGAGTAATGTGGTGGTGGTAATGATTATCATTACCACCTTCATTTCCACCACCACATGATCTGCAACGATCTCCGAAACGTCGGTCGAAAAGAAGAAATCACACAAAACATATTGCTGCCAACCGTGAAAATCTATGCAATTATATAAAAACTAGAAAAAATATAAATTTTAGAAATCAATAGACTCAAATACAACACCCCTTACCAAATAGTCCTTAATGACCATTTGCTGTTTGCTTACTAATCTTTGTTATATCCAATATAAAAAAATAAAAAATATTCCTAGAATCGATTACTGTCGAAAAATAGTTTTGTTATGATTCCAGACCTTTGCAGCTCTTATGGATGGAAAAACCAATAAGACGACGCCAACCTAATGGACCAAGATATAAAACATATCATATTTAAATTCAGCAATAAAAAAAAACAATAAACAAAAGTAAATCAAATAGTTAACATCTAATTAACTAACCATCAGCCCGTCTCTCTGAAGGGGTGGGCCGAGAGAATGGACTACCACACTTTTTTGTCCTGATATACTTCTCTCGATTTCTCCGACTCCGCACGTGACCGACATATAATATTTGATTGATTTGATCGTGTCACGTATTTCTCGGTCTTCCTCTATATCTGGCTCCGTTTACATCGTTTACACATACCTTCTTCGCCATTCTGTCTTCACTCGTTTTTTCCATGTGTCCAAACCATCTTAACGACCCTTTTATTATTTTGTTCATAACACTTTCATTCGCACCGCATTCACTTCTTTTATTTGCATTTGACACTCTATCATATTTTCAATTTATCACACATTCGTCTTAGAGATCTCATTTCTACTGCTTTTATTCTACTTTCATCCTTCTTTTGCCAGTTTTATGCTTCACTTCCTTACATAAGGGTCGGCACAAGAATACTATTCTGCACTGCTTTTTGGATAGGCTTTTGTTTGCGATGACAACTAAATTAGATTATAATTATTATTTTGTTGAATCGCTCTTTACATCATGACAGCATGAGCCAAATCGATGTAAAGGGTATTATAGCTATCATACTGATTCTCGTGACATGTGATAGATAGCTAATCTATCGCCATTTTGTTGTCACGTGAATTCTACACCAGACCAAAGACAGTGTGACAATCACACTGCCCTCGCCGGGAATCGAACCCGGAACCTTAGGGGTGGCAGTCAATGCACTTGCCACGAAGGTCCTTATGAATGATATTAAGACTCCAACATTAAATATCAAACTTTAATGAAAACGTCTGTTTTCTAGAAGTTTTATTTTATTTGATGAATTATATATTTTGCCTTGCTAAGACAAGGCGAAACGTGTCATTCCCTTAAAATGTTATGAAACTTCTTGAAACAAAGGTTTTCAATATATTTCAAGGTTAGAATGCCGTTTTTTTGCACAAAATTAGATTGCTACCGTTAAATAATTTCGTGATATCTTAACTCTGTTATCGTGCTTTGCATATGGTCTACAACCAAACAACCATGTATTTAGAAATGCAAAGAAGCGTGTATTTGCCATCCCATTTGATGCATCTAATTAAAATGTGCAGAAAAATTGGAAGATCGGAAAAATGTGGCACGATCAAATAAATCAAATATTGAATGTCGGCCACGTGAGTGGTTGGAAAAATTGGCATGCGTGCGTGACACGATAAATAAATGTTGAAGAATCGAGAGAAGTATGTCAGGAAAGAATACTGTGACGATCCATTCATTCTGACTACTTTTTCGGAAAGACGGCGTGATGTTTAGTCAGTGAGTTAGTTAGCTGTAGCAAATAGCGAATAAAAATGTGATATTATTACAGTACTCTTGATTAAACCGTTCATTAAATAAAATAGTTAAAAATTAAATGTTAAAGTATTATTAACAATTTTTATAAAAATGATTGTTGTATTTTTAATTTTTAATTGAATTAATTTAAAAAATAAATGTATAATGAACATATTATCCCAAGATCAGTAACCGTCGATGGGTCGGCTCTCGAAGTGGTACAAGAATACACGTATCTTGGCCAAATCATACAATTAGGACGAAACAATTTCGAGAAAGAAGCCGACCGAAGAATTCAGTTGGGTTGGGCAGCCTTTGGGAAATTACGTCATGTTCTCACTTCCAAAATACCACAATGCCTCAAGACTAAAGTCTTCAACCAGTGCGTTTTGCCAGTCATGACCTACGGAGCCGAGACCTGGACATTGACAAAAGGTCTAGTCTACAGATTCAAGGTTGCCCAGCGCGCCATGGAAAGAGCCATGCTTGGAATAACCTTGAGGGACAGATTTAGAAACGAATTTATTCGACAACAAACCAAGGTGACTGATGTGGCTCTACGGATAGGCGGGCTGAATTGGCGGTGGGCTGGCAATATCTGTCGGAGAACCGACAGCCGATGGGGAAGACGGGTTCTGGAGTGGAGACCGCGTACAGGATTCCGTAGAGTTGGACGTCCCCCTGCCCGTTGGACCGACGATCTGAAGAGGATTGCTGGACATGGATCGATGGGAGCGGCAATGGATAGGGGGCGGTGGCGGGCTTTGGGAGAGGTCTACATTCAGCAGCGGATGACCGACGGCTGATGATGATGATGATTTAAAAAATCCTTGATTTATTTCATGATTTCAGCAATCTTTATACTATTTTATTCCACATCCAATAATGCATTTTGGAGGAAAAAATTGTATAACAACATGCGTGCTTGAATTAAAAATTGTATTTTAAAATAAAGTTACTTCTCTTTTTAATATATAAGAGAAGAAAATATAATATTTAATCGATACTTACACATGTACCGGTGATTTTACTCCCGATATTTACGACTCGGTCAACAGTAAACACATCTGTGTGGAGCATTTATTTACGTTTTGGTCCGAAGATAATATCCGAATGCTGCGTGTTGTTATTATTGTGCGCGGTAGTCCCGGAGTGTCCCCTCTCGGCCGTCAACAATTTATTGTGGATCATCTTGGCGACATTTCAAAAATAAAATAGCCCACGATGAACTTCTGCTGCTGTAGTTATCTGACGTTGGGCGCGTAGACGGGTGCGTGTGAAATAGTGTTTGGCGCCAACCGGGGAACGGGGAGCCATTTCAGTTCAGTGGTCGGGGGAGCCCGTCCGAACTCTTTCGTTCCCAACTGAAACTATCCGATCCAGAAAAGTTTCGTAACAATTAGAATTCAAAATCAATCTTAATTAAACCGTTTACTTTATCAAGAGTGATTAATAATTTTCTGTACAAGAAATGATCCGCTGACTTAAAAGTTTATAAATCGTGAAAAAAACTGTGGCCTAAAAATCGTTTCCCTTTTTATTATCTCGGTAGGAACTATACGTCTCAAATTTTTTTAAATTTCGATTATCTGGTGAATTAAGAGTGTAAGCATGGAGACGATCGAGGAGAAAAGGCGCCACATGATGAGCAGCCGTAGTATCAGTGTGACGGCCTATGAGAAGGACAGGGTGAGCTACATTTTTCTATTGTTACCATGTCCAGAGAATTGCTGCGACCAGGTAGATACCCTTATTCAATACTTCTGAATGTTGTTCATCTCGCTTCCATCTGTCATACTGTAATACTACACACATTAAATGTATTACTCGTTTCTAAATGAACTCCTAACAACGCGCTGGTACCTACATAACACTCATCAGCCTGCGTATGAGCCATGAGCCCTAACTAACACGCACTGTCTACACTACCTACTGTTTACTGTTGTTTGATTGTTTTAAAAATATATGAAAACAGTAAAGGGCTCATCTGATTCCACTATAAATTAAATATCTCCACAGTAATACCAACCTCTTTTTTATCGAAAATTAATATTAATCGATTTGATTTACAAAATAAGTACTTACTTAATTAATTCCATTTTAAAAGAAAACTCACTGCTTAATAAAAGCATATTTTTACGTAGAAATGGGTATGAAACAAGGTGTATCGTAAATTTTTCGTTTACCTCTTTATGTAAAGACAATATTTTTATATCTTTATGATAATAAATACAATTTTATATTTATTTCATTCTATCAACAAAATGTTATCCCTCTCATGTTGTTAGTTATGTATCTAGTCTTTGTGAATAATAAAATAATGATCTAATAGGAAAAAATCTTCAAAAGAAACCTCTTAGTACCTACGTATATAAAATATTTTTATTGCAAAAAAATTTAGCCCGGGTAATAAGCTAAAGAACGAGAAACTGTATTACTTTGAAAGAAAAACAAATTGTATATACATTCTATCTAGCATTATTGTGTCGTAGTTATTTAGGTACTCCGGATATACTGTGGAAAATAATTTTCACGAAACAGGTGTTGACTGAACGAGACACACAGACAAACTTTCAGAGCTGAAACAGAATTTTGAATATTTTAATACTTGACTTTGTCGTTCAACATAATATTAAGTAAATTTTGCATATTAATTATTAACGTATCGCAAGATGGAAATTCCGTCTTTCGAAATATTAAAGCACTCGAGAAACATTAAATAACTAATTTACAAGTTTCAAATGTGTTTTATGAATATGAAATTACTGCTTTTTGTGTATTTGATAGTATATGTGAATGAATAACGTCAATATAATATATACACGTTGCCTAAGTAATAGTGTTAAACTCCACATTGGATATATAATATTAAAATTGTTCTTCTCTAAGCGCCGTCTCCTCTGCGAAGGTTGGTTATTTCCACATTGTTGACTGCGGCCCTTAACAGCGATGTGGTGCCATTTCTGAACCATTGTCTTTAATTGTGTAGCCAAGAGATTCTTCTCTGACCTTGTCCTCCTCTTCCTGGTATTTTCCCCTGAATTATCAGTTGTATGAGTTTTTCTCCTCTCGTTACTTGTCCAAAGTATTGCAGTTTCCTTGTTTTTACACTGTCGAACAACTCCAGATGCTTTTTCATCCGTTAAGAAACAATCTAACTACGAACTCTGTCTCTCCAAGATACTTTAAGTATTTATCTCCGCGATGAATCCCGAATTCATTCTGAAACTTGTCGAACGTTTTTACAAAGGACTCCCTTCACATCCCAACCCCCCAATAAAAGACATCTCAAATTACGACCCAAACACCTCCAGCCGCCACAAGCGTCCAAAATCGATCTCCTTCAGAGGATCACTCCGGGCCACACAAATCATGCCCCCGCATAAACTAACAACCCACCAAATCACCTTCCAACAATGCTCCCATCAGACGTAAGAGGAATAGTCACATGAGCTGAACCTCTGTAAGCCAGAAGATCCAAGTCCAAGTCCAAAAGTTTAAATGTTTGTGTTCTCCTCTTTGTCGCATCAGTCAGTGTCCAGGCTTCCTTGCTATATAAAAACACTTGAAACACATAAACACGGACAATACGCATTCTGAGATCCAGGGAAGGGTGGTGATTGGTCAGGATGTCTTGCATCTTCACGAAGACTCCACGTGCTTGCTCAATGCGGCATTTAATTTCTTGACTATGGTCCCATCTCTCATTGATCAAACATCCTAGATATTTATTTATATGAGTTGAGTTTACACACTGTGTTAGTGATTTCAAATAATTAAATTGTTTCTTCTATGTTCGCCATACTTTGTGTTGTAGATGTTTTATTTGTCTTTTTATTTTTTATATACTTTGTATATACAACACGAGATATTACATAAATATATAATTTTTTTTTTAATGTTATATTATGTTTTGGACAACCGGTCCTTCTTCAGTGATACATATTATAAAGATACATATCTATAAAGATCTTCATATACATCCTTAGTGTGTTGGATATTACCCGTGGCTCTTTCCGACTGATTTCTTGCTAGGGATGCTGGGCTACCAGTCACTCGAGAGGAGACGAGACATTCACTTGGGTGTTCACTTATTTCGACTGATAGGCGGTTGTATGCACCACTCAGAAATCCTGAGTGATGTAGGTCTGTTCGTCCCTGATAATTATCTTCGACAAAGGGGCCATAGATTGTTTTATCTCCTACGATGCAGAACCAACCTGCCGATGGTTATGCCGGTAGGTAGAGCAATATCTTTGCTAAATCGTATAACCTCGGAATTTCACGTATTTTGTTATCACGTATCTGGCTCACCTGAGGGAAGCACTGTCCTTATTATAATTGTATATTCATTTTATTAATTTGTCATGTATCTTATGTTTCTCGCTCTTTTTATTATTTTATTATGTTTTACTTATTATTGTGTACATCCAACTTGTATCCTTAATGTATTGGAAAATAATTCTGTAATGCTTAGGATATAATCGTATTTAAATAAATAAAAGCAATGAAATGAAATGAATACAAGATACTCTCTAAAGTCTTGTGAAATGTCTTCTGAACGTACTTTCACTAATATGAAAGAAGCGATCATGTTCAGCAGTTTGATTGCTCTCCCCACCGGTATCATCACCGTGAGATATCGTCCTTCCCGTTGCATTCTTGACTTACGTGTGAGTTTCATATTCTTCTGCATTTATTCTACTTACATTATTCTTTTGCCAGCTCAGAGTTAGTACAAGAATACTTTGTTCTTTGAGATCTTAGTTTTAAAATTAAATTTAAAATAAACAAATTTAAAATGAAAATTGCGTGTAGTGTTGAATTTCTTTATGTTATTTTACTTATGCATGAATTCAATATATGTAAATAAGTTAAATTACTCAAAGGAAAAGTTATTTGAAGTTAGCAGTCTTGATATTGATTGGCCATATTATTTTATAAGAAGTCTAACTTGACTTGGCTTTTATACGTTTGAAGAGGAAATAAAACGACTGACACTTGAAATTAGCTTTATAAAGTCGTCTTTCCTGGCACTCTGTAACGTAATGTGTACGTATGAAGTTTATGGGAGCGTATAACGTATTACTGAGAGTACACAGAACACACCTATTTCGCTAAGCAAATACAGTTTTTCACATATGCCAATAACAAGTTCCGTTAATCAGAAAAAATGGAATGTAATATGATTAGATTCACATTCTACCAGAGGAGTGTCGTATTTTTTTTTATAATAATTTACTAATTTGAGGAGTATATAGAAACTCACAAAATGAAGTTGTCGGGGTTAAATGCATAACCCATATAAGCGGACTTCGACTGCTGAATCAGCATATTTCATGATGAAATATATTACACGAATAACCGAAAACGCCTGACTTAGGACCTACTTATCAAAAGTGACGAATCGGGGCCCAGATTTTATTCACACAGGTCACTAGGTCACTAGAGCAGAGCATCGTGTGAAAATGGAAGCAAAGCATATAAAAGCGGTACATCCGACCACCATGGACAGTATTCCTTCTTGCGACTTCTAACCGACACGAGTCTACGCCGTCAAGTCTACGTACGAGAAACCTCCGACCCTCCTACCGAGCTACGCAACTGTCTACACTGCTACGCCGCGTAACTACCGACGAGTCTTCGCTCCCGCCGACCGACGGCGGTGAGCCATCACCCCCAGCTGCTATCGATGCCCAGGCGCACGCTCCATCACGAGTACATAATACTGTTAACGTACGATTACTTGTGATCTGCCACAAACGCTGAAACCTCCACTGCTTTTATATCTCACCACATCCCCCAAAAAGTCACTCTTTTGCAATGACAATGTCAACTAACTAAGAGGATGTTAAGGTGTTATGTGTGGTCTGTTCTGTTATATGGGTGTGAGACATGGACATTAAAAGTAAATACAATGAACCGGTTAGAGGCATTTGAAATGTGGTTTCACCGAAGAATGTTCAGGATGCCATGGACAGACAGTGTGGCAAACACAAAAGTCCTGAATCGTGCAGGAGTAAATAGAGAGCTGCTGACATTGATCAAAGTCCGCAAGATTTCATATCTGGGTCACGTTCTACGAGGAGAGAATATCGCCTACTGCATCTGATTTTGAAGGGAAAAGTGGAGGGCCGCACTGGAGCAGGGAGAAGGCAGATCTCTTGGCTGCGCGATGTGAGGGAATGGACGGAATTCCGGACAGCGCAGGATAGGGAAGAGTTTACCAGAGTGATCTCCAACGCCGCGGGGACCTGACAGGGCACTTTAAGAAGAAGAAGATATAGAAACCCAACTTAAGGTTGTCATTAAATTTTCTTTTTGGATCTTGGGAAAACCCGTGTAACCCGCCTTTCTAGACCCTGGGTTCTCAAAGTGGGAGATAACGCCGTTTGAGGGCGTTTGAGACTTTCAGGGAAGCAGTAGAAGACCCAGAGAAAATAAGGGGGCGTTAAGATGGCACAATGAGAGCGTGAGCAGGTAAAAAATATATATAGGGTAAAAGTGGGATAGTCGCCACACTTTTTGAAAAATATGATTTTTCGACAAACTTATGAATTAAACTATCTGATACTTATGTGACGTTTAGTTTACCTATTATATAATATTGTGCATGTGTAAAAAGTATTTACTGTATTTTTTTTTATAATAAATTATTTTCGCAACCCCTATGAATGAGGATAGATGTCTCAATGTTATTTTGACTGGTGGGATAGTTGCCTTATGAAATCAGTTAAAACAATATTTTTAATGTATTATTTTATTTTGTCACAATTATGTCACGATCATTTTTATCACTTAAAACTAACATTATAATTCAGTTTAGCAATTTTGAAAGTTTTTTTTTTTTTCCTTTGCAAAATTTAGCCCGTCTACATTGATTACAGATATTCCCGTACAAAGTGCAACTCTCGTGATGCACTGGGCACCCTGGCGGAGAGTGGGATAGAGCTTTGTTGTAAAGTCAAAATCGGCAGTGTAATAGTTATGCATGTCTCGATATGATAATCGTGGCATCTCTATCCCCCTACGGCAACTATCCCACTTTTACCCTATTCCAAAAAAGATTTAAAAAAAACCACGCTAATCATGCAATAATAAAGCAAATTAAACTTTAATATTGGTTAATTTTTGTTATTGTATATATTGTAATGATATATATATATATATATATATATATAATATATTGTAATAATTTATCAGGTGTGCGAAAATTCACATATTTCGGTAGTTCGGAGAGTGAATGAAAATTTATCTGAAAGATTCCATTATATTCAGATCTACATTAAATTGGATACGAAAATTTTTATTTTTTGATTCGAATTAAAAATTTAAAAAATATATATTTCTTCTTCTTCCTGGCGCCATCCCAACTCATCGTCTGTATTGACTGTTGGGTGGGCTCTTCTCGATCTCAGGCTGTACCTCAAACGGTTCTGAGTATCGTCCTCATTCAAGCCATTTCTCTGTAAGACGCTATTGCACTGAATCATCCACGTGTTCCTAGGTCTTCCTCTATATGGTTGACGAGGAAGAAAAATATATTTATTTATATACTATAAATATTATTATATATTTTTTTTAATTTTCAATAGTTGCAATGTAGTTTTAATAATTTTTCGTGTAAACCATAAGTTCCCAACCATTTTTTGTATGACGCCTTTTGTAGGAGAGGGGGCGTTGGAAATTTATCTTCTTGTAAAGGGGGCGGCGGGCCAGAATAGTTTAGAAACCTTTGTTCTAGACCGACGTTTTGGAGATCGTTGCGGCCTTCACCTTCAGGGTGGTTATAAATATGTGTTGGGTAGTGTATGCTTAACTTCTACGTTGTGCCGTGTCGCCGGCAAAGTGAGAGCGAATATGACATCTCCGAGTTTTGCGCGCTATGTTCTCCGAGTTAGTTAGCACACTGCGATGTGTCTTTCGCCATTATGCGCCATTATACGCCACAAAGGTTTTAATAAAAAATAATAGGTACAATACGTGTGGTTTGTTTTATTGTATGGACCTTAAAAGTCAACATGAACAGACTGCAAGCATTTGAAATGTGTATCTATCGCCGAATGCTAAGATTCCCTAGACAGACATGGTTACCAATACTGAAGTCCTGAGGCGATCTAGAGTTGACAGGGAGCTGTTGTCAATTATAAAGATTCGGAAGATTTCACATCTGGGTCATGTGCTGCGTGGAGAGAAGAACCACCTTCTCAAACTGATATTAGAGAGGAAAATTGAGGGACACCGAGGACACCGTAGGAGACATATGTCCTGGCTGCCAAACATAAGGGAGTGGACCGGAATCCGAAGTGTGGAGGAGCTGTTCCGAGCGGCGCAGGACAGGGGCAGGTTCGCCGAGGTGATTGCCAACGATTGATTGGGGGGACCCGACAGGGCACTTGAAGAAGAAGAAGTGGTACAAATTTGGAAAATTACGTCATGTTCTCACTTCTAAAATACCACAATGCCTCAAGACTAAAGTCTTCAACCAATGCGTCTTGTCAGTCATGATGTTCGGAGTCGAGACGTGGACACTGACAAAAGGTGTAGTCTACAGACTCATGGTCGCCCAACGCTCCATGGAAAGAGCCATGCTTGGAATAACCTTGAGGGATAGATTTAGAAACGAATTTATTGGACAACAAACTAAGGTGACTGAGGTGGCTCTGCGGATGGGCGGGCTGAAGTGGCGATGGGCTGGCCATATCTGTCGGAGAACCGACGGCCGATGGGGGAGACGGGTTCTGGAGTGGAGACCGCGTACTGCCGTTCCGCAGAATTGGACGTCCCGCTGCCCGCTGGACCGACGATCTGAAGAAGATTGCTGGACATGGATGGATGGGAGTGGCAATGGATAGGGGGCAGTGGCGTGCTTTGGGAGAGGCCTACGTTCAGCAGTGGATGACAGACGACTGATGATGATGATGACGAACGCTTTAAGTTAATCATTTATAATAATTAACTCGTGGTAGGAAGGTAACAGTTATATGTCGAATAATTGTTGCGGGTTCAATTTCGTCGCAGAAGAATTATTTATCGTTTTTCGCAATATAAAACAAGTTAAATTTATTTCGTTAATATTGTGAGTGCATTGATTTGAAAAATACCTCACATAACGACCTAAGAGATGAGATTATTTGCTTCTTCGATAAAACATATTTCGTTTTCGAAAATGTTTTTCAGGTATTCGGTGGGACCTTTTACATATTTTGATTCGATTGTTTCAATTTCAAAAATTATTCGAACACTCCATTTAAATTTTAATTTGTTGATTCATTCACATAACGTGAGTTCATATTTTTCAAAAATAACTTTCTTGCATTTTTTTACGTGTGTTTAAAACGCGTTCGTCTATTTTGCATTTATGTCTTACATCTATGTGGGACGTTCTAGCATATAATGTACTATGTATTATCGTCTAAACGCCTCTAATTCTAAGAATAGCTGAGTAATTGTTCTTTACAGAAGACTTATACTTTACCTCGGCTAGAGACCACAACCCATTGATCAGCAGTCTAGCTTAATATACTAGTACTAAACCACCACGTAAATAAGGAAACTAAAAGATAACAGTATCAATTTAACACACTTTATTGATGATTTAGATGACTTTACTGAAATATAATATATCACATATTAAACAACAGACAATAAAAAAATATTTTGTTAGGATAAAAGAAGAATAAATGCGGTAGAAATGAGATCTCTTAGACCAGTGGTTCTCAAACTTTTTGGTCCCGTGGACCTCTTGCTGATTTTTTTATTTTGTGCAACCCCCAACTTTCGTTATATTGTTTTTTTTTTTAATTCACCTAAACAATTGTGATACATTTTTATTATTATGGAAGTTACGTAATAAATTAAAATGGATATTTTTCGTTGTCGACCTGTTTTTTAGCTCAACAGCGACTTCTGGCCAGTAGAATTCGGCAGCGACCAATTTTTTTTAGCTTATTCGAAAAATCGGACATTCGATGATTTTCCGAAAGGAGCTAAAAAAAATATGGTCGCCGTCGAATTCTACTGACCGGAAGTCGCTGTTGAACTAAAAAAAAGGTTGACAAAGAAAAATATCTGCGGACCCCCTGACGTTGTTAAGGGACCTCCAAATCAATTTGAATTTTCTGCGGATCCCCTGAAAGATCCCAGGGACCCCTAGGGGTCCGTACGGACCACTAAGGCAACCACTATCTAAGACGAGTGTCTGGAAAATCTGTGTATGATAAAGTGTCGAATGAAAATATAAGAAGTGAATGCGGTGTGAATGATAGTGTTATGAACAAAATAATGAAAGGTTCATTAAGATGGTTTGGACACATGGAAATAATTAATAAGGAAAGAATGGTAAAAAAAGTATATGTTAACGATGTAAATGGTACTAGAAAAAGAGGAAACCGACGAAAACGTGGCACGATCAAATAAATAAAATATTTATGTTATTTATTGTTTCGGCATTCACTTTGTGGTAGGACATGATTAAATTGTAAATAAAACACTTGTTTTTCACCACTTGTGTGCAGTGAATAAAACACTTGTTTTTCACCACATACAAGTGGTGTAAAACAAGTGTTTTATTTACAATTTAATAAAATATTTAATGTTGTCCACGTGCGGAGTCGGAGAAATCGACGTGCGTGCATGACACGATGGATGAATGTTGAGAAAGTGAGAGAAGTATGTTAGGAAAGAAAAGTGTGTCAGTCCGTTCTTTCTGCCTACCTCTTCGGAGAGACGGCGTGATGGTTAGTTAGTTAGTTAATTAAATTCAATAACACAATGAAGTCATTTTTATAAAATTGATTTGATACAATACATAAACAGTGGAATCAAGAGTACCAGACCAAACTGTGGAAAGCTGCGGGATACAATCTGTTTGTGGCAGTGGTGACGCAATGTCTATTTTTAAAAAGTTTCCGAAATATTGGTTCTTTGTTATTATTTTTTCTAAAACATGGCGATAGATCCACTGGGCTTTATACTGCCCAGCACAACAGCGAACTAAGGTTGTCCGATGTAAAATTTAATATTTCAAGAATTGAATATTTGTATTACATATCTTTTTTTATATTTTATACTAGTGTACTATGTTTTATTCTGTTTTGTGAGAGTTAGACATAGAAGTGAAAAATAAATTATAGAGTTGACTATTATCCGGGACATTTGAGTCACTGAAAAAATATTTTATAAAAATAAAAATATTTCACAACAGTACTTATTATAATGCATCTGTCACAGTGACATTGGGCGTTTAGTTCACATTGGCGCCACCGCCAACATGCGTTTGTGAAAAGTGTCTATGGTATAATGTCTATGTCTATAGTATAATGGATAAACGCAAACGAGTCGTACTTTCAATTGAACAAAAACTCGAAATAATGTAAAAGTTTGAAAATGGTGCAACCGTTAAATATTTATTAAATTAATATAATGTTGGTGATTAAACTAAACGGGACATCATTAATAAAAATACGTATTTTTTTGTTTTCTGATTAACGGGATAATCGATTATACGGAATTTTTTTTACCATCCATCCCGGAAAATCGAGAGTCTACTGTTCTATGATGAATGTGGCTAGGGGTTCCTCCTGCACTTGTTGGAATGTTCCTTTCTTCTCCGAGTGTTTGTGAGACAATCGTATGTTCTTTGATTTTTACACTTCACTAGCAAACCCGACAGTCGTTGTCCTGCCCGAACGTTGGCTTGTCTGCTATTAGCTGGTTCAGCGAACGTTTTTTCGATATTCGTATTTTCGACAAACTATATACTAAATGATACACTATATACTCAATACGCACGCAATTGTGATACATGGAATGAACTTCCCAGACGGTTTTGATAATCACCTACCAGGTCCAATTGTAAATTGAAACCATCTAGAGACCCACTAAAACACACAAAAAATTTCGTCAAAATCGGTCCAGCCGTTTAGGAGGAGTTCAATTACATACGCCCGTACAGAAGAATTATATATGTAAAGATTAAGCGACATTGCGCAATCAGTGTGTCACAAACGGTATCGTTTAACTGTATTGGTATTTTACTCCGATTTTCGATAAAATTACTTATTTTGTTGCCAATAGGAATTTTAAATATATTACTTCAAAATGGTAATGCATAACGGAGGAATACCGAAAATAATAACATTGTGTTTATTAAATGTAAAGAGATACTAAAAATATTAGAAGTAATGTGTATCAGCTACACAGCATCGACAAGGTAAGGTTAAAGACCGTAAAATTATTTTTTGGGGTCACAATTATTCGAACCCTAATATCCAACGATAATCTTTTAATGTGGTACACACTATATTCTTTTATGTGGTACGCACTTTCATCTTTAATGTGATACATTAATCTTTTATGATATTACTCTCTTTTATCTTTTTTACGTGATATTTTTACATTAATTAAACGACTGTCATTTCAAAACGTTAAATAAAATCAAATCAATTTCTTCTATGTTCGCCATACTTTGTGCTGTAGATGTTTTTTTTATATATACTTTGTATACAACACTATCTTAAAAAAAACTAAAATTAAATATCAGACATGTTTCGGACAACCCGGTCCTTCCTCAGTGATATTATGAAGATATTAAACAATATATAAAATTGTTTAGATACAAATATGATCAGTTTTGACAGATGTTATAAAGAAAATAAATATTTATGATATTTGTCAAAACTGATCATATTTGTAAACAATTTTATAATATTTTAAATATCTTTATAATATCACTGAGGAAGGACCGGGTTGTCCGAAACATGTCTGATATTTAATTTAATTTTTTATTAAAGTTAGTGTTGTATACCAAGTTTATATTATATATAAAAATCAAATCAGTTTATATCATCAATAGACATTACAAAATTAAGGTTAAAGGCATATTGATAAAAGGTAAAATAATATATTGTATAAAGTATACTACCAGAAACGCACGAGAGATGGTTCAACATTAGGAAGACAAGATACTCTCCAAAATCAAGAGTGTATGCTTTCTGAACGTACTTTCACTAATATGAAGGACGTCGATCTCCGAGGAGACCGCGTTCAGCAGATTAATTGCTCTTCCCACTGGTGTCACCAGAGGCAGGTTAGTTCTGGCGGCCGGTAGATAAAACAATCTATGCTGTCGCTGTTGAAAATATCTATCAGGGATAAAAAGCCGAACACTCACTAGCACAGCTAAGTTCTCGAAATATCCCCTGAGCAATCTAAAGAAATGGGTTATGAGATGCTCATATCTTCGAAACTGCAGAGAGTTGGTCCTATGCATACCCAAAAGAAATGCCGTGGGATAGAGCCACGGATAGCTATCATACTCCTTCATGTAGATATATCTTAAGTTCTTACATATACTTTTTTTTTAAGATAGGTACTAACATTTTACATAGATTTATAATATTTTACAATATTAAAAGAATGTTTATTCTGAAGGAGCGAAGGTTGTCTGAAGGACATTTGGATGGCAGAAAAAATGGTGATGCATGGTTAGATGGATGGAATACGTATCCATTCATATTAGGGTAATTGGTTTGGACATATGGAATGGATGATGGAAGAATGGTTAAAAAGATATATACAAGTAGTTTTTGTGTAAAAATATGTCGAGGAAAGCCAAGGAAGATACGACACGACCAAATTAATCAATTACTGAAAGGCGGCCATGTTCGAAGTAGTAACAATCGACAAGCATGTATGTCATTATGTTTGAATGTAGAAGAGGCGCGAGAGTCAGGATAGAACAGTGTAGCGATTGCTCTCTGCCTACCTCACCGATGAAACGGCTTAATGGTTAGATACAATATTAAATAAAATCTATGCAATAACGTATATAATAATTGGTTTGTATTTAATACATACATAAATATATTTAACAATTTAGTGGGATTAGTTCAGTGCTTAGTTAAAATACATTTCACTACAAGTTACATAATTTAATATTCTAAACATGTACAAGAAGATATGTATAGATGTCTCACTTTAAATAAAAAAGTGTCAGGTTTCAGTTTTTGTAACACCCCTGTTCGATTTTTATAAATTTTAAAAATAACTACGAAGAAGCCGTTTATTTATAGAGTTGCCAACGGAAAATAACTTAAGAGTGCCTACCTATTTATGTGCAGAAAATATTATAGAAATTAAAATTGTACCAGCACGAGTCATACAAACAAAACCGATATAATGTTATTACTTTTTTAAACAAATATAAACATGTTTTTACGAATATCGCATTCGTCAATTAATTATATTATTGACATTCTATGGATGGCTTGCACACGTTTTAAGTGTACAGAGATATTGCATTAACATACAGAGTACCCAATTTTAAATTAATATTCCGGAGAGCTATGTATAGTCACTTTAAGTACACGAATGCTTAATATAGTTCATGTTAAACTTCATCAGTATGAGCTACAAAAATATGTTTCCATTAATGCATGTAGTAGTATTAATTGTATCTCAATAGATACGAAGATGTAAATTATTTGGAAACAGAATAAGGTGGTCGAGGCGTTTACAGGACTTATGACCTGTCAATGGTTGGGTTAAGCGATCGCTTTATGTAATACAACATTCCCCATTCCGCCCTTCTTACGACCAATACATCTGACAAATTTTTGAAAGATGTACGAGTATATATGCTACTATGTTGAGAAACATTTCCCATTTTTTAGTTCAATCTACACTAGCGCCATCTATTAATATTAGATGTAAGCATTAAGCATGGATAATGTTGTATTACATAAAGCGATGTTTTAATGTTGTATTACATAATGTTGTATTAATACATAATTATTGCAAAATGTTGTATTACATAAAGCGATCGCTTAACCCAACCAATGACAGGTCATAAGTCCTGTAAACGCCTCGACCACCATATTCTGTTTCCAAAACAATTTACATCTTCGTATCTGTTAAGATACAATTAATCCTTAAATTAATTAAACAAGTATATAAAATATATAAAATGTCGAACAAGTTACTCCAGTTAGGAGGTAACGATAACGATAAGCGAAGAATTAAATCAATATCTGAGCCTCCATATTTTTCCTGTCTAAGTATTGTAACATTTTTAATTAAAACGGAACGACGAAACTTCCGATAATTCAGATTTCCCATCTTTTGACACTTTAATATAAAGTCATCAAACGTCAATTATGAATAGAAGTTGGCGCTTTGATAAAAGACGCGAGGAGTCAGAAATTTACTTCGCGTAAAACTTTCTTGATTGAGAAATAATGAACTTAAAATCAAAGTTTGTAGTATTGATTTATAGACGTAAAATGAAGACATGTCTCCTCACAAATTTAAACAAGAAAAGTTACCTAAAGTTACAAACAAGATAAATAATTTGGGACAATAATGACCCCTATGTGGGTAAGTGTAAAAAGTTTTACGAAGGCGTATGTCATGTACCTACCCTCGTAATTAATACATATACAGGTATTTCATTAATTAGCCAAGGGAAACAGTAGTCAACTTTGAAATAGTCAAAAATAATAAATAATTAATGTACATGTTTTATTGATTTACGAGTAAATGTGAACACTGTAGAATTTAATTGCATGGAAATTGTATATATCATTCTTGATTCAGTCTATTTGAAAATATGTATTGTTTCTTGAACAAAGATGTTAAACTCCATATTAAATAATTAATACGAATGAAAATGTCAGATCATAGAGGAGGATCATGATTAAACCGCAATGGGTAAAATCCAGTATTTGTCTACAAGTAATTGTATACATTCAAAAAACAAATTGTTTAATTAAACTTAAAACATTAATACACGAATAGCTAAGCTAAATAAGTTTTTTTGTATTTTATACGCCAATTGGCGTATAAAATAGGAGTGGATACTCCAGGCGACTTCTAACAGTGCGATAGGAGGCGGTAGCCTCTTCGCATTGTGTTAATAAAGTAGTTTGCTAAAATGCTAAACAATCATTCTTCATAGATGGCGTTAGTGGATGGATTGTATAGATTAATCTTAAAAAATTAATTAGTACAATCAAATCTACATAGATGGCTAACTGGAACTGCCACGTGAAGATAAGTATGAATTTGGAGTATATATACAACTTCCAAAAAATGTATCATACATGATCATAATAACAATGGTGGAATGGGGAATGTTGTAATTACATAAAGCGTGCGCTTAACCCAACCAATGACAGGTCATAAGTCCGGTAAACACCTTGATCATCCATATTCAGTTTCCAGTTTGTTTCTTCGTCTCTATTGAGATACAATTAAAAATTTAAGTTTTTTTGTGTTCTGTAGTGTCACATTGGCGTTGATTTACACGTAGGAGTGATAGTCTTTTTCTCAGCTATGGTGAACAGTTCTTTAACAGTTTTCAAGAGGCCCCCTCACCAACGTTTCAGAACTAAGACATTCGTCTTGTATTGTGGAAGGATCTTCTGGCTTACAGAGGTTCGGCTCTAATGGCTATTCCTCTTACGTCTGTAGGAAACATTGTTGGAAATGTGATTTGGTAGTTGTTTTACTTCTTCTTCTTCACTTTTGGTAGACTCAGGAGTCTGTTATTTCAGGCTGGTTCTCTTGAGACGTTGAATTCCAGCTTTCTCTCCACCGTTTCGGGGGTCTTCCTGGTCGGCGTTGTCCGTTTGGCGTTTCATGGAGAGCTATGTGTGGTATCCTATTTGAGCTCATCCTTTCTACGCGTTGATGCCAGTATCGTCGTCTTTGACGTCCCCATCTGACCACATCTTCGCCCTCGCAGATTTCTCGGATTACTGTATTCCTAACTCGATCACGTAGGGTCTTGCCAGCTATAGCGCGGAGTGTTTTCATCTCTGTTGTCCTGAGCATGCTCTTTGTCTTGACAGTGTCTGCCCTCGATTCAATGCCATATGTGAGGATTGGTCGCACACAGGTCTTATAGATGCGTACCTTGCTGTCAGTCCTCGTGTCCTTGTTTCTCCATATGACATCTTTCAGGCAGCCTGCAACCGCTGCAGCCCTATCCACCTGTGACCTTACCTCTTAGTTGTTTTACGATGGGACTAAATGTATAGCCCGGAGTGTCCCTCCGAAAGAGGGCAAACATATCACTCGATCTTTACTTTTAATATTGGTTAATATAGGAGTATTTTCACCGTTTGTACACCATCCAAACAAATCTTTCTGACTTTACACTTGTTAGAAGCACTCGAGCTGTGCTTACCCCTTATAGGATTTTTTGATTATTTATATATTGGGGTTCAAGATTTTCTAAGCATTTTTCGATTTCCAATATTATCATGTCTTATGTTTCTACACGCTTTTTAGTGGGTTATCATTTATTACTTTCAAGTTTTATTAGGTGGGACATATTAGTTCTTAGTTATTTTTACCATTCTTAGACACATTGATTTACGGTTAGGTTGACACTTTGTTAAAACCATACATCCGCGTTTTACTAGTTACAACTTATGAGTTTGAAACAATACATTGTTTCAGAGAAGCGCCAATAAATTTAAAACTGTCCGAAGAGCTGTGGAAAGAGCAATGTTGAGGATCAGTATAGCCGAGAGGATGAGAAAAACCACAATTACAGTCAGAACATGTCGCTTGCAGCTCTGACAATAGATGGACAAAATGCCTCCTTTGCTGGCATCCTAGAACTGCGACCTGGAGCCCAGGACGTCCACAACTTCGATGAAGGGACGACGTTAAAGAGACCGCCGGTAAGACATGGGGTGCATGTTGTCCAGAATCGACAGTCATGGAAGCAGATAGATGAGGTCTACGTCCATGAGTGGACGGATACAGTCTGTTGATGATGAAACTATACATTTATTTACACATTCCTGGTTTGTCATCCTCTTTCAATAGGCATCGCTAGACCTACCATCCAGGTGACTTGTTTTCCAGAGCATCCCAAGAATGCGTGACATAAGGATAGGTACACGGCAATGGAAAAGGACAATAACACATACACATTATCACGTTGTACTTCTCTTCATTGCCGTTGTTGGAACGGGGTGGATGACTTTATGTAACATTTTACAATCCTAAACCTAAATGGTAAACCAAAATATAATTCGTCACTACGGTTATTTAAATGCAATACAATCCATCTTAAATCTTTGTTGAATTTTCCAACGATGAAAATGTGAAAATCGTTTCAATATTGTATAACTGACGTCAGCAACGAAGAATTTCTCTAAAACAATGCTATTTGGTGGTCAAATGTTGATAAATGATACTCGTATGTGCCAAATAGCTTTTCATAAAAATAAACTAATGCTTTCATTTTCAAAATCAGTAGTACTTGTTGATGCATTTGTAAAACAAACTGAAAATTACCACATTAAAGGTAGAATCTGTTGTCATACTATTATTATTATACATGGACATTAGTTAGTTTAGATCAGAGGTTCCCAAACTTTTCTGTCCCGTAGACTCCTTGTTGATTTCTTCGAGTTTGTGTAGACCCCCTGCTTTCCTAAAATAGATTTTTTTCAGACAAAAAAAATCTGAAACAAAAAAGCCGGAATTCATTGCCGACCTTTTTTTTAGCTCATTGGGGAAAATTTGCCGGTCGAAATTAATGGCGAACTTTTTTTTTTTTTTGAAAAATCGATCATCCAATTTTCCCAAATGAGCTAAAAAAGAAAAATCGCCGACGATTTCTATCGTCCGATAAAAAAAGAAAAGGTCATCAACGATTTTGACCATCCGATTTCCCCAAATGAGCTAAAAAAAAAGGTCACCAACGATTTTGATATTCATTCAATATTCCGCTTCAATTTAGTTGAACCATCTCGTGGACCCCTATTTACACCTCATGGACCCCCAATTATTTTTACAATTGTCATAGACCCCTTGCAAGTTGTCGTAGACCCCTGGGGGTCTATATAGACCACTTAGGGAATCACTGGTTTAGATGGATGAGAGGATGATTTTTTCATGTAAACGGCGATGCATAAAACTGCAATTTTATTATTATGAATACGAATTCTATGAAGATATCACATATCGTATGCTCAATACTACAGGTAGGTAAATCAAAATTCCCTATTCTGAGAAAATGGCGAACATAGATTCGTAACGTCAGATATATACTTTAAGCATTCATTTACTTATATTTTATTATTACTACTTTTTGTTCAGTCATATTTTTTTACAATTCTTACAACTAATTATGCAGTTTTAACACACCACAGTTTTAACATGATAATATAACAGTTTTAACATAACAAAAAGGCTGAAAATACGCAAAGACGAAACACACTTGTATAAGAAACTCAAAACTCTCACAAACGTGAATAAACGAGCTCAGGTCATTGGATCAGGAATTTATTTATAATTTTACGACTTATCTAATTATGAAAACGCTAAATAACTCAGAAAATATATAATATTTTAAAGTACCCATTGGAAAGGCTCTTCGATAAGCAATCTATTCATTTAAATTATATTAAATTTTCGAGTTACCTAGTTTTAGTATTAAGATCATGATAAGAAAAAACAAAGGTCACTGACATCATCCACCGGGTGGCGACTCTAAAATGGCAATGGGCAGGTCACGTAGCCAGAAGCTCAGATGAAAAGTGGACAAGAAGACTGCTGACTTGGAGACCGTGGACGGCGAAGAGAAGTGCAGGGCGACCGCACCCTGGAGTGGCAACCAAGAACTGGCCGCATAAACCCGACCAGACTACATGCAAGATGATGTAAAAATAAAAATAAATGGTAGGAGGTCAATGGTACAGAGTGGCGAGATATAAGGAGTTGAGGAAGTCGGGAAGGGGAGCCTACGTCCAACACTGGATGACTAATGGCTGGTGATGATGATAATGATAATTGAATAAATTATAAATAGAAAATCTACAAAAAATTTTTTGACGAAGGAATTAAATAACGTATACCTTTTTTTAAAAGTATACAATATAATTCTCGCGATGAAATAGAAAAAAAAATTGAAATCATATGGCATTAAAAAATATATAAAATTAGAAACATCACTTATTTTTGATGATTAAACTTCCAAACGGTTTCGCTCTAAGCGGAGCTTCATCAAAGTGATAAAAGAAAACTTATATTCAACTTAATAAGAACGCGTGTCGAGAAAAACGTTGCACGTTCAAATAAATCAGATATTGAATATCCGCTACGTTAGGAGTCGGAGAAATCGACGTGCATGTATGACACGATGTATGAATGTTGAGGAAGGAGAGAAGTATGTCAGGAAAGATCAGTGTGGCGGTCTATTCTTTCTGCCTACCCCATTCAGAGAGGCAGCGTGATGTTTAGTTTGTTAGTTATATTTAGTTAAAAAAATAAATAAAATAAAATGATTAAAAAATTAATGATAAAAGTTTTAGATATAAAATAATAAAACACTTCGTATTTTACCATGGTATGGTTATTATAATTGATGTCAACTAGTTTCGCTAGGACCCAAGCTTCATTAGGGCAGTATAACAACTGCCCTGACAAACCTTGGGTCCAAGCGAAACTAGTTAGCATCAATTATAATAACCATACAGTGGTTAAATACGAAGTGTTTTATTATTTTATATCTAAAAGTTTTAAATTTGCTTCATAATTCAAATACAAAAGTGTTTTAATTTTTGATATAATATATACCATACAACTTTTTGATAATTTCATGTAAACAGTTTTTAATATAAGTACTCGTATATTAAAAGTGGACACAATAGAAAACGAATTATCATATTCAATCTAAAAAGCGCCATGTTAAATACAGTACATCTTGTTATTATAAATATCATTCCAAAGAATTTTCTTCGCATTTTATTCGGATGCTGCTTCTCTACCCACTCGATTTTTTTAAGGTTCTAGACCTTTTAATCTAACGCGCGTCTTGCCCTTTTCTCGATCTTCAATTCTTTAGATAACGTAATATTATTGCCCTTATTTCTCCCACGATTGAACCTAAATTCACTCCCTGTGTCTAAAATACAAAAATAGATAGAAATAACAACCTTCCGAACTTATATAAAAAATATTTTTTATCATTTTCGGTATCTATCTGTGAAGTGGCAGGTAAAAACACGCATTATCTACGAAAGAGCAAAAAATATGAACACAGGTAGCTAGCTACTAGTGCCTAACGAAATAAATTATTTCACATCTCCTACATACATAATATTATACATAGAATGGCTTAGTTTTTGTTTTGTAAGAGAATGATTAAGCATGCCTTGGTATTAATATTATGTTCATTAAGTTAGCATTTATGAATTGTGTTAGTACGTGTTTATAAGACAAGGATAAATGGATATCATTGTGAATAAGGTTGCAGAGGTTGACGAATAATCAAATTAAATCTAATCAGTTTATTATCTCAACAGACATTACAAACAATATTAATGTTTAAGGTATCCATAAGGTAAAATATAATATTGTAAAAAAATAACAAACTAACCATCACGCCGTCTCTCAGAAGGGATAGGCAGAAATAATGGACTGCCACACTTTAACCGATGCGACACTCCATCCTTCTATTTTCGCCCCGCGGGAGACGCGGTGTGACGGGTTGTGAACCTCATCGCCACCAATAGGCATCTCCCACGCACACTTCGATCGTTCAACGTCCACAGAATAAATCTAAAACAAATTATATATAAAATAAAATAACAAAATAAAAATATCATATCACATGATGTTCTTTTTGATGATGCACATGTTGACAGCTGGACAATCCGGTCTTTTGTGTTTTTTTAATTTATATTCCACGTATCCACCTTTCTTATAACTAACTGTAATAAGGGACTTAAAATAATCCAACTTCGGCAAGAGCTTCAAAATATTATCAAAGAAATTATTCAAATTGATATTGCAAAAAATGCACATAAAGATTCGAAAAAATTACGAACATATACAATATAATACCAGGAAGGCATGAGAAATACTCTCTAAAGTCAAGAGTATTAAATGTAATATGAGTAAATATGAAAGACCTCAATCTCCGAGGAGTATACTAATTACTCTTCTCACCGGTGTCACCAAAGGCAGGTTGGTTCTGGCGGCTGGTAGGTAAAACAATCTATGCTGTCGGTGTCGGTGTCGGAGATATCTATAAGGGACAAAAAGACCAACACCCTATAGCACGACTGAGTGTTCAAAATATCCCTGAGAAATGGGTTATGAGATGCCCATCTCTTCAAAGTTGTAGACAGTTGGTCCCAAACATTCCCAAAAAAAACGCCGTAGGAAATACCACATTCCTTCATGTAGAGATTGTTTTTATTAAGGGATATTTATAAATATTATTTGCAAAAAGGAAAATTTGTGCGTGTATCTTACAAATATTACATACCTATTAAAATGACATAATCTAAATGCGAGGAAAGCGAAACGGAAATTTATATGAAAAGAGAAAAAATAATATTTTTCATAAATTTAATAATTATGTTACGATATGTAATTATTGATTACTTTTTATGTTGTACGAGGATTATTGTTTTCTTAAAACATTTTTATCTAATACATGTTTGAGAAATGCGATTTTTTTACCGCTTTGGGCGCTCACTTCTCTTGATCCGCCACTGTCGTTATAAACATTTTTTGGGTTTAAATATAAACGTATCACCTAACGACATTAATCTTTCTGTCTACAATATAAAATCTAAGAGGAGAAATAACTTTGTTTTATAATTTAAAATGAGATTTATTCAGCACATTTTAATTAGATGCATCAAATGGGATGGCAAATACAGGCTTATTTGCATTTCTAAATACATGGTTGTTTGGTTGTGGACCATATTCAAAGCACGATAACAGAGTTAAGATGTCAGGAAATTATATGACGGTAGCAATCTAATTTTTTTGAAAAAAACCCTGTATTCATTACATTTTAAGGGAATGACACGTTTCGCCTTGTCTTGGCAAGGCCAAATATATAATTCACATCAAATATAATAAAACTTCTAGAAAACAGATGTTTTTATTAAATTTGATATGAAATGTGGAGTCAAAATATCATCAAAATATCATACAAAAAAAAAAAATTTTTAAGGAAATTTTCATGGAATAAAGATTCTACTTTTTAGTATATTTATCTCTGCATGTTTCGAAAATAAAACTACATACAACTGTTTTATCTTAAATAATATCTTCGAAACTTATCTGGAAAGATCTCAAAATGAAAATTTCATAAAGAAACATCAAATGGAATTATTGAAGAATTATTTTCTTCAATAATCTTATTGATAATAACTTTTAAAAATATGTATATATGTATTATGTATTATATATTATATTTTTTTAATAATTCCATTGTATTCCTGATTCTAAGTTTATAAAAAATTAAACAATGAGAAAAAGTCAGAGCGATAAAAAAGAAACTGAAAAAATTTTCATTTTGAATAGTCACGAATTTTTAAAGTTGAAATTTAACAAAATAATGTAATTCTATAAATAATAATAATAGTTGTGTTGATGAAAAAGTAAACGTTAAATTTGAACATTTTAACAATGCAACAATTCTAACTCTTCTATTTAAAACTGAAATTGTGAAAAGATTTGTCCTTTAGAAAAAGTTATATTAAATAGTCCATTTTTTGGCCGAAAAACTATGATACATCAACTTTATTAATTGTTAAAATTTAAAACACTGTTATAATATCACAATTTCTTTTTATTTACTGAGAGTGTCGCGACAGCTGTTTCGCCAACCGATGTTGGCATCATCAGGTGTTACAATAAAGTTTATTGTAACACCTGATGATGCCAACATTGGTTGGCGAAACAGCTGTCGCGACACTCTTAGTAAATAAAAAGAAATTGTGATATTATAACAGTATTTGAAATTTTAACAGTAATACAGTTATATTACTGTTAAAATTTCTTTGCTTAATCGTATCACCTCGGAGTTTGACATATTTTGTGATAGTTTGGCTCATCTGAGGGAAGTACTATCTTTATTATAATTGTATGGTATATTTATTTTATTAATTTGTCATGCATCTTATGTTTCTCGCTCTTTTTATTAATCTATTATGTGTTACTTATTATTGTGTATCTTTAACTTGTATCTTTAGTGTATTGGAAAAAAAATTCTGTAATGCTTTAGATATGTTTAAAATAAATAAATGAAATAAATTAATGAAATGAAATAAATAAAATATTATTGTCTTTTAATAAAAATCGTTACTGTACATTTAAGAAGAAAAAAAATAACAATGGGACGTTTCTCATTTTTACTTATATAAAAACGACTATTTTATTATAAGTATTAGAGTTAATGATTAAAAGAGTGGTAATGTAATATTACAAAGAATACTCGTTCGCTCACATAAACTAGCGCATCTATTCACATAATGCATTAGAGTTGTACAGTAAAACGAGTTGACCTTTACACCCCCGTTGAGGGCATCGCACCCTCAGTACGTGCCACCCAGATCACTATCGCACAGTAGACACAAACAAAGGTAAAAAAGTAGCTATCTATACCATTAATCAGATTATTGAAAGCCGTATCGAAATGTGACATCTGTTGTATCGGGATCCAATTCGTGTCGATTTGTGAATCACAGAAAAAAACACTCTGAAGACAAGTCAGTTATCTTATGTATTTGGTGATAAGTATAATGTGGGTTAATCATTTGGGCATCGGGGAAGGTAGTCAATTATCGTACTTTTAATCATTATGTCTCCGCCACTTGAAGCAATGGAAGCAGCACCCATCAAATGTAAGGTTAGAATCCATTTCAATTCTTTTTTTTATTCTAATGTAAATTTGATTATGAGCTTTATTAAATCTTAAAATTCATACTATAATATATATTTTTGTTTCTACATTAAAAAATATATACCATAAAGGTATAGAAGGGTATTATTTTTTCTTTGAAAATTAAGTAGTTACAATTTCTAGTGGAATCTACCAGATTAATTGTGAGGATTGTGATCCCGTATATATTGCAAAGACGGGTCGACATTTTACACCGACAGGTTATATGAACACAAAATTTCATACAAAAACAGAAACATCTTTTCGGAAATGGCGAATCATTGGGTGAATTTTGATCATCATTTCGAAACCAAAAACATTTTTTTTTGCATATAGCAAACAATTCCCAAAAAATTAGAGAAATTAGAAATTTTAAAAGCAAAGAAATGTTAATTGAATGTTATAAATAACCAAATTCCAGCTAATTCCCAATAGGTATATAGTACATTAAAAACTTTTCCTTTATACGATCTAGCAAAACAATAATAATACTACCTTCAACTTTTGTCACCTTTCTTATTAACTTCTGTATATTGTTTATCGTATTTAATTTATTGTGTTTCATCGTTTTTAACTCTATATTACGAGTAATAGTTCGTTCTAATTACTGTTTTTATTATTATAATGAGTATTTTTATATCTTTTTATTACTATATTTCCACCTTTAATATTTTCTCCTATAAGTAGTAACTTACCATTCTTTTAATTAAAATAATTAGGTACCTAACTCGTTTGTTTATCGTCTTTAATTTATTATGTTTCATCATTTTTGACTTTATATTTTGTGTAATTGTTCGTTCTAATTACTGTTTTAATTTAATTATTTAATATTTATTATTATAATTAGTATTATTATTTTTTATTTTTTCTTATTGTTATTATATTTTCTCCTATAAGTAGTAACTAACCGTTCTTTTAATTAAAAAAATTAGGTACCTAACTCAACTCCAGCAAGAATATCATAATTATATCAAAGAAATTATTCAAATTGACATAGGAACAAATACACACAAAGGTTCGAAAAATCACGAAAATTTGACATTTGATATATTATTGTAACATCTGATGATGTCAACATAGGTTGACGGAACAGCTGTCGTGAAAAATAAATATACGATTATGATTCATAAAACAAAGATGTTTAATGTAATAGTTTATAATGTTAAAGTATCATAGTGTTTCGGCTAAAACAATGGACTGTTTAAAATAATTTTTTTTTTAAATACATGTTAACCCTTTCGCTCCCGGCCAACTCGTTTGTGTGGGTACAAACATATTTTTTTTTATGAAAATATGCTATTAATTTATGAATATAAACCCAACCCACTTTTCTTAAAATTTGCTAATAGTAGATTTAAAAAAAAAATTATCATATAATAAACTCAATTGAAACAACAATAATAAGAAAAATCTCAGGACCGAAAGGGTTAAGCTGCAATCTATTATATTATATTTTGTTACACTTCTTTAATATTTCAAACAATTTAGTTTTGGGACATGAATAAATATATATTTTTAAATAAATATAAAACTATTGCACCATTCTATGTAAATATTATAAAAATATTAAACCATTTGACAGTTGCTTCTACATTCTTGGAATAGTGCTTTTAAAGTTTTTCATTTAAAATATGCTAAAATTTGAGTATTATAATGATAAAAAAAAACATTGTACAGAGATTTTATCAATCAAGGCGCGCGTCGTATGTTCTATTGTACAGAAAACTCCGCGTAGATTAGTAAACAATAAGGTTTTACGTTTTATGATTGACATGATTCGCTTTGCTAAAGCGGTAACATAATGTCAATACTAGTAAGATGAAACGGATCAGCCGACACCTAAGTAAATCTTTTCGAGAACACGATTTTATACATACTTTTACGTTATTTTAGGTTATTGCTCAAGTACATAACTGCAAAGTGCTGTAATAAATTGCCATAAATCTACTATCATTTCATCAGGATATTAAATTATATTCAAAACTAGCGGACCGGAGAGACGTTGTCCTGCCCGAACGTTGGCTTGCCTGCTTATTAGCTGGGAAGATAAATAATCAAAATATCACAGAATTTCACATTAACGCCATCTATGGTAAACAAACATAGTTATGAATTAATACGAATGGAAACGTCAGTTTTCTAGAAGTTTTATTATATTTTATGAGAATGACATGTGTCGCCCTTCTAAGGCATTATCAAATGTCATATCAAATGTCAAATATCATTTGATAATGCCTTAGAAGGGCTAACATGTCATTCCCATAAAATATTATAAAAATTCTAGAAAACTGACGTTTTCATTCGTATTAATTATTTAATATGGATTTTTACATCATTGTTCAAGAAACAATAAATTAGTTATGAATTATTCTCATTAGGCCAATTATTCATGATATTCTCAGATAACGGTCACCTACCGAGTCAAATTGTGAATCTAAACCATCCGGGGACCCACTCAAACACACACACAAAATTTCATCAAAATCTGTCCAGCCGTTTAGGAGGAGTTTTACTACATACAAAACAAGCACAAGAATTTATTCGTATATTTCATTGCTTAATTTCGAATAATTATTTGTTAACTTTTGTTCTAACATTGTTGAGGAATTTTTAAAGCTATATTAAAACTTTTTTAATTTGAATTCTGCGCAGGTATCTATTTTTATGAAGTACGTGATTTAAATGTTTGTATTATTTATCCCAAAAGCAACCCCAAAGTAACGCCTTCGAGTGACATCGCTAAACTCATTTATGAAAAAAATAATACCTTAAATACTTCTTTCCACGATAGTGGCTGTAATGATTCTTTGTTTTCATATTTCAAAATAACAATATTAATGTATATTTTATAATGATGCATGCCATCAAAATAAATATTAATAATATTAAAGTGTTTACGTAATGAAACCATATGACACATTTCTTTCAGTAAAAAAATTAATCCATCCTTTTTAATTTTAAATTTAATACTCGTATTTGAAAATTCGTTTTTATATATTTTCATTTAAGTGATTAATGTTGTTATTAAAATTATTAACCTTCAGTCTGTCGATGTATGCGACGTTACCGAAACCGATGATAATAAATTTGTGAAAGAATAAAAAAATCATGTTTAAACTTTCTTCTTCTTCTTTTCTTTATTATGTATATTTTAAAATTCAATATGGTATAACTTATACCGTGGAATTTCTACTAAAAAAACGTTGATTCATGACGTGCCTTTTTGAAAATAATATTTGCTTAAAAAACACTACGTATTTAAAAAAATATTAACCGTTAAACATTATAACACTGTTATGATATAATAATTTTTATTATTCACTTTTTGAATGTCGCAACAGCTGTTTCGACAATCGATGTTGGCATCATCAGGTGTTACAAACAACTGATTGCTGAGTTGTTTGTATAGAAACAACTGAATTGTTTGTAACACCTGATGATACCAACATCATCGAAACAACTGTCACGGCGTTCAAAAAGTGAATAATAAAAATTGGGATATCATAATAGTGTAATTTTAACAGTTAATAATGTTGAAGTATCATAGTGTTTCGGCCAAAACAATGGACAATTTAAAAATATTTTTCATACAGGTACTAAGGTTTTTAGATATTTCATGCGGGTGTATTGTAAATTGAGAATCTTTTCTGAGTAATTATTGATGGTTGAGGTATTAGTTTTGTAAAACTCCATTATTAATTTATAATATAATAGTAAAAACGATTGTTTAGTGGTTTTACTTGGATTTAATTTATATAAATTGTGACAATTTTGTTTCGTGTTACGAGGGCATTCTCAAACTATGAGCAGTTTGAGAATGCCCTCGCAAGGCGAAACAAATTTATTACAATTTATATAATTTAAAAAAACTAACTAACTAACCATCAAGCCGTCTCCCCGAAGGGGTAGGCAGAAAGATTGGACTGCCACACTTTCCTTTCCTGACATATTTCTCTCGCTTCCTTCACATTCATACATCGTGTCATGCACGCGCATCGATTTCTCGGACTTCTCACGTGGCCGACATTCAATATTTGATTTATTTGATCGTGCCACGTTTTCCTCGGTCTTCCTCTATTTCTGGTTCCATTTACATCGTTAACATATATATTTTTTACCATTCATTCTTTCCATATGTCCAAACCATCGTAATGATTCTTTCATTATTTTGTTCATAATATATAATTTATATAAATTAAATCATAATATATAATATATGATATATAATTATAATATGTAATATATGATATATATATTATAATTATAATATATAATATATAATTTATATAAATTATAATATATATTAGATTATTTCATAACATATAATTTATATAAATTAAATCCAAGTGAAATCACTAAACATTCGTGTTTACTATTATAAATTTTCTGAGTAAGGTATTTTTTGGATACGTAGACACTATAAAGGAAAATAACCTCGGTTGCTTATTAAAATTTTCACATTTCACATTTTACATTTCCTCTGAAACCTTAAAACGAAATCTCCCGCGCGAAGTTGAATCCATCTCTTAAAATCAAGGCAAATATTTTCACGAAAAGAACTCACGAGTCAAAGAAAGTTCCTAAGAAAGATTCTAATTTGTATTACGTTCACGTAATCGTAATGGGGGAATTCTTTCCTCCCGCCGAGTCCTGGCTTTAGTGGGCGCGTATTAAATCACTGAAATGATAATAACGCCTAGAAAGGACGTGCCTTAATCCGATAATGAACTTGTTGACATGGCTTATCTGCTCAGTGGATGCTAACGGGCTAAGAAGTAATCAGTGGTACTTCGTTTTATCTGCTTACAGCTAACGCCATGCCATGTACTTATTACTCACTACAATGTACACGAGATATACTCGTAATAGAATGTGTCGTTTGGTGCGATATTACACATGGGTAGGTTCATCTCATTATTTTATGTCTGTTACATTTTGTATTACAACACTTTTTATTTTTACTGAACTCAGACATGTTTCAGACTCTATAAGCTGGGCAGCTTTCGGAAACATGAGTTATATCCTTAAAAACATAAAATACCGATCAACCTGAAACGAAAAGTCTATGAAGCCTGCGTTATGCCAATTGGTACTTATGGTCTTGAAACTGTTACATTGTCCAAACAAAGTGCCGAGAAACTACGAGTAACCCAAAGAGCCATGGAAAGAGCTATGTTAGGAATAAGCCAAAGAGACAGAGTCAGAAACGATACGGTGAGAAAAAAAAACAAAGGTCACTGACATCATCCACCGGGTGGCGACTCTAAAATGGCAATGGTCAGGTCACGTAGCCAGAAGCTCAGATGAAAAGTAGACAAGAAGACTGCTGACTAGGAGACCGTGGACGGCGAAGAGAAGTGCAGGGCGAGCGCAACTACGGTGGAAGGATGATCTAAACAGACACGTCGGAATAATCTGGATGCAGTCTGCACAGGACAGAATGACATGGAAGCAAATGGAGGAGGCCTTTGTCCAGGGGTGGACGGGAATAGGCTGAGTAAGAAGAAGAAGAAGAAGAAGACATGTTTCGGTTACAAGTAACCTTTATCAATGTACAGTAGACGCTCTCTTAACCGGCGCCGCTTTAACCGGCCTCTTCTAGGAAGTCTACGAGACAAGTAGCAACTTGAACGTCTGGCGGCGCCATGGCTGTGAGTCAGTCACTTCGGGAATGGGTTCTTGAAGGTGATGACCCTCTTGAAAATGAAATGTTGAATGATGACGAGATAGTTCAGACTGTTATCAACGAAGCACTAGAAGAAGAGGAAGTCGACTGTGAGGAGTACGAAGAAGACAACACGGTTAGCCACGACGCAGGAAAAGAAGCTCTACAGGTGGCGGCGATGTAAATTAATGTTCATAAAGAAATGGCGTGACTACGCATTTAAAAAGTTGATTCAACACAAGAAGCTGCAGAAAATAACAGAATTTTTTAATCCATTGTAGGCCTACTTTTAAATTTTATTTTGGAGTGATGTGTGGTTTTTTCCTGTACATATTTTTTACAGTATGTGAAATGTAAATTTTTAATGTGTGAGTTTCTAATACAGAATAAAAGTTCTGTTTTCTTAGTGTTTTGAAAAAATTGGGTTTTTTTTTCTTGCGAAAGTGTTTTCTTAAATGTGTTTTTCACTACCTTCTCTTTAACCGGCTTTTTCGTTATCCGGCCCTGGGTCGGTCTCGTCAAGGCCGGTTAAAAGAGTTTCTACTGTATACAAATTTAACAGTCAAATAAAACAGAGCACTTATATACTAAATGGAGATCGAGTTATGTATAAAAGTGGAAGAAGGGGTATAATTAGGATTGAGGAGAGGGGAGGTGTAACGGGAACATATCATTTAGTGTATAAGTGACTGCTCTGTTTTATTTGACTGTAAAAATTGTATACATTGATAAAGGTTACTTGTAACCGAAACATGTGTGAGTTCAGTAAAAATAAAAAGTGTTGTAATACAAAGTGTAGCTATATTTATTCAAATATGAATCCACAACACAAAGTGAAGGCGAATATAGAAGAAACACATCTCAAGTTTGAAAATATAAATACATGGAAAAATATATACCCGGCGATGGGAGTGTAATTGTCACACTGTCTTAGGTTTGTTGTAGAATTCTTGTGACAGTAAAATAGCGATAGGTTGGCTACCTATCACATGTCATGAGAATCAATATAATAGCTAAAATGAAATATAAAGTTATAGTTTTTAAGACAATATATATTTTTTAAATAATACTTAAGATAATTTACGTAACAGGACCAACTCTCTGCAGCTTCGATGAGATAAGTTTTACATAATCCATTTCTTTAGATCAGGGGATATTTCGAAAACTTGGCCGTGCTGGAAGGTGTTGTTTTTTTGTTCCTGAGAGATATATTTGACAGTGCCACCATAGATTGTTTTACCTATTGGCCTCCAGAATCAACTTCCCTCTGGTCAAACCGGTGGGAAGAGCAATAAGTCTGCTGAACGCGGTCTCCTCGGAGATCGACGTCCGTCATATTAGTGAAAGTACGTTCAGAAGGCAAATACTCTTGATTTTGGAGAGTATATTGTCTTCCTAATGTCGAACCATCTCTCATGTGTTTCTGGTAGTATACTACATACAATATATTATTTTACCTGTTCTCAATATGCCTTTAACCTTAATTTTGTAACGTCCATTGACAAAATAAACTGATTTGATTTGTTTTGATTTGATTTAACGTTTTGAAATGACAGTCATTATTTAATGAATATAAAAATGCAATCGGAATAGCAATCAGTCTGCTGAAAACGATCATGAAATCCACGTCTTATTAGTGAAAGTACATTCGGAAGACATATTCTTGACTTTTGAGAGTACCTTGTCTTTAGAGAGTATCTGTCGAAACATCTCTCATGCTTATATTTTAAAATTGTTTGTAATCCTTTTTTTAAAATTTGATTTGATTTTGATTCAATGCATGTATTTTTTCAGCATCCCGCGTATACCTACTCGTATTGTAGATTTAAATGGTGACGCATTTTAAAAGTAACAATTTGTTTATTAAAGTAGGTGCCTGCCTATTTTATGGGGCATTGTTTGAAAACAAAAGGCGATTGGGCACGTAGGCATAATCTTTATTTAATTCTACTCATTTAAAATATATTCTCGGTAAAATATTGTCGTTCGAAAACAGTTGTTATTGTTAGAGAGAAAAGCTATTTTCCTATCGCTTAACAACTGTACTGTTTAATTGTTATATCAATCCACCACACCAGCGATAAGGCGCGCTACAGAGATTCTTATCGAATATACTGTTTTATATGAAAAAATAAAGCGCTGAAAATAAACGCATTTTTGCAATCGTAATATGTAAATATTGATGTTGTTAATTGAAATGTTCTGGTAGAAGTTCGTTGTAAATAATGAAAATATAAAAATAAAAATAAAAATCTTTAATATACTATTTATCATGCTGTTTCCTCGTAGAGGTAGACAGAGAGGATAGATCGCCGCACTGTTCTATCCGGTTACATGTCTCGCGCCTCTTCTACATTCACACACCGCGATACGCACGCTTAGCGATTGATCCGACTTCGAACATAGCCGCCTTTGGGTAATTGATTAATTATGATTGAAACTGCATGTTCAGCTTCAACCGTTTTCGCTAGAATATGGCAGAAAGCTGCCGAAATCGGTCGATGCTAAAAATCTAGTGAAATTAAATTAAATACGAGTATACGTATCTTATAACCGGGAGAATATAACGGAAAACCATTCCAGTAACACTTACCAGGAAACCACCATAGAAAGAAAACATTTACAACTTCCTTCCTTTACTTCGTAAGGATCTAATAAGGCACTATTAGCAGATAATTTTTAAAGGATTTTCTTCTACCGAAAGTTGCCTAAAGCAATTTAATATTTGAAACAGACAAATATACCATAGTTGTTTTTTGAAATTTCGTGGTAGAAGTTTATTGTAAATTATGAAAAAAAAGAAATTTTTTAAAATGTATATTCAGTTAAAATCCACTATTTTTTGTGTCTTCGACCGGTTTCGGCAGCTCGCTGCCATCTTCTGGACTGAAGATGGCAGCGAGCTGCCGAAACTGGTCGAAGACACAAACATTAGTGGATTAAAATATAATTTTTATCATTATTTTGTTGAATCACTTTTTACATCATTACAGCGTGAACCAAATCGATGTAAAGGGTATAGCTATATTGATTCTCGTGACATATGATAGGTAGCTAGATAATCTTTCGCCATTTTATTGTCACGTGAATTTCTCACCAGACCAAAGACAGTGTGACAAACACACTGCCAATGCCGGGAATCGAAACCGGGGCCTACGGTGTGGCAGTCAAAGCACTAACCACTCGGTCACAAAGGTCGTCGAACTTTTCGTTTGTTTAAAAAATATTCAGATTTTTTTTTTTCATTATATTGTAGATACATGTCATAATTAGGCGAAGGAATTTTTGCTTTTAAAAGTTTGTGACAAAGCGGAAGTTATTAAAAAAAAGGTCAGGCGTACGAGGAAATGTTCCCACGCTGTGTTATTGTTTGGATCGATTGGGAGCGAGAGGTAGAGTACTCGTATAAGTCACCCCTAGAGGAGTCCTCCGCGAGAGCCGGCCGCCGCGCCGCCCGCGGCCCGTGCCCGCGCGCCGGCGACGGGACGCGCACGCCGCGGCCGTTGCCGGCACGGGAGCGGACCGCCTCTAGCGAGCGCATTCCGCTACCAGCGCTCCCGCCATTCGGTCACACTCTCCACATTCCCACAAAAGTTCGCCAACAGATATACTTTCCCGCGAGTGCGCCTAGCCGGAACGAACCGCTCAACATGCCGGATTCGGAGGAAAAGCCCCACATCCAAGTGAGATTTTTTTCACTATTATTTACAAACAATGCAATATTTACGCGAGCACGCCTCACAGACTCCGAGCAGCGCAAAAAAAACTTAATGTTTTGGTACCGCTATCCGTTGTTATGACGGCACCTCTATGTAGAAATATTAACTAGTGAAAGTTATATTTTTATTTATTTTTATTTTTGTGAGTCAGAGATCTCGAGTAATAATTGAAATGGAGACAGATTGAAACTGAAATCGGGGATATTTGTGTTGGCGTCTAATTTAGGCGGCTCTGCGAGGGCGGGGGGGATCGGCGGGAAGGGCGTGGTGGGCGCGCGCAAGGAGCAGATGCGAGTGTAAAAGCACCGCCGTGTAAATAGAAAGCCATCATTTATTCCCCGTCCATCCGAATCCATATTCAAAACAGACCACTTTACAGAGGAGCCACGTTCGCGAGTCGACTGTGCGGGCCTCGGGCGCTGGATTTCTCCGGACGTGTGTTTTGGTCCATTTATTGTGTTCCAGATGAATGAATCGAAAACTTTTTCTTTGCTGTTTTGTAAACATCCCTTAATAATTGGTACATCACCAGGATATCTCTCGTGTTATAAATACTTCAATAACATTGAATAAAGGCGCCAATAGAAGTTATTTAATTGAGACGAATCTGCTCCCAGAACTATACTTGTATACCTATTGATTTGACATTGTACTCTGGGATGTGTGTACTTGACAATGACTCCAATTTAAACGTAGTGCGTTTTCCGCTCATCTCAAAATGATTCCGATTTCCGTGTACTTTTTATAGCTCTTATTTTTAATTATAT
Organism: Lepidostoma basale; assembly: GCA_022606425.2. Classification (NCBI taxonomy): domain Eukaryota; kingdom Metazoa; phylum Arthropoda; class Insecta; order Trichoptera; family Lepidostomatidae; genus Lepidostoma; species Lepidostoma basale. The sequence goes on from JAHDVF020000010.1 coordinate 3,563,042, forward strand.
AAATTGACATTATTTATTTTATAAAACAAAAACATATTTTATATAAATTATTATGCAAAACATGTTCACAGACTTTCGGCCACTTGAATTCTCGACAGCCTTCACAAGACGATCTTAGACGGTACTTAGCTTTAATTGCTATCATAAAGATTATACCTCAGTTTATCGCTGGTACGTAGTTACTCTAATAGTTCAAGTAGATGCTTGCAATTTGATGAACAAAAAATATATATGTCTACCATAACGAGTAACAACGAGAATCATGTTTTTTTTGTTTTAATAATATATGATTACCAGCATGTAGAGATAAAAGTAGAACAGAGGAGAATTGAGAGACAGAAATTTATTGAATGATTTAAAAAAAGATTTTTGTTAAATCATTCGGTAAATCAAATCAAATCAGTTTATTTACTCAAAAGACATTACAAACAGCATAAATGTTTAAGGCATCCATTGAGTATATGTAAAATAATATACACATACAAAATAATACCAGGAACGCATTAGAGGAACCCATAAATGTCGATATCGCCCAAGGAAATCCTTACAATGAAATTTTTTAACAACCTATCTACTATCCTTCTAATAAGATTCATGCCTGAAATAAATATAGTATGAAAATGAAAAAATAAATTTTTCTCTGTTTTAATTTTAATTTTTGGTAATTCATATTACGGAATATCGGAAGAGTATGTTAAAAAATAACGTAATGTAATTATTATATGCTACAGCCTACGACGCAATTTAAATTGCGTAGATTGTATATAATAATACTTATGTGTAAGTTCTACGAAACACTACGCACACTCTACGACTCTTTTGAGTTGTCTTGATTAGAAGTTCCTCTGTACAGAAAAATAAAAAATGTGAATGTACGTGACATTTCTTAAACCATTTCCTTTAATATGTCATATTTAATCTAGAAAGCCTCCGCTTTTAATCTTATTGTGGACATTTGTGGCTTTGTACGCCAGGAGAGCCAACTTGGATTTTTTTATTCAATTATCTTTAGTAACTAAAATAAAATGTATGCTAAGTTCTTTATCTTAATTAAGAACACTCAGTACTTGAATAATGCGTACTATTTGGGAATACACGTAACTCTTCTTCTTCTTTTACTGATTGGAGGCCGTTAGGGCCTGTTGCCATAGTTTGCTGCCTCTTTCGATGTGGATTCCCAGCTGTCTTTACATCTCTTGGGGGATCTTCCAGGCATCCTTCCTTCCTCTGGTTTCCCATGTAAGGCAAAGTTTGATAATCTTTGTGTGTCCATTATTTTCATATTGTCCCTCCAATATCTTCTTCTTTGTCTCTTCCATCTCGCAACATCTTGGATATCACAAATTTCTCTGATGATGATGCATAACTCAATTTAATAAAACGAATAGTTTTTTTTTTCTGATTTAACTAATAGAAAGATAGGATATTCAAGATCGAATCCTAACAGACGCCACCCGAGACAGACAGTCCTAGAGAGGCCATACAAAAAGAGCCGACCCCAAGTAAATGGGAAAATGCTAGGAAGAAGAAAGAGAAAGATTGGATATTTATTTAAATATTCGAATTATGTAGATGATTTTTGGCAATCAGATTTTTTTCATAAAATTTTAAGCGATGCTTCCACTAACAAAGAAAATTGTCCAAGTGGGCCTCTGTAAGGGTACGGCCACACCGGAGTGCCAGAGTAGGAGTGACACAGGTGGCTTGTGTTATACACTGTGGCGTGAAGCGTATAGTGTGGTCGGTCCCATAGTACGCCATACGTTGGTTCGCTAGGTGTTCATTTTGACTCCTACTCTGGCACTTCGGTGTGGTCGTACCCTAAGTGTCATTCACTATAAAACCTCCTGCAAGTTATTTGCGCTGGTTTTGATAATCTTCGCATGAAAAAAATGACTTGCATCGGGTGTTAACAAAGTGAAGGGAGCTTGCACAAGTTTTTTTGCTTGTGGATAATCTAAATGATCTTAACTTTGGCTAGCGTAATACAGCTGAAGTAATTAAATCTATAATTTATTTTTATAACTAAATAATATGATTACGTTCAAACAATGTAAGATAGAATACCAACCAAAGAAGTAATAAAGAAATTTATGGTGGATAAATGCGTGCGTGGGTGAATATGTAATTAAATTGTTAATGTATAATACAAGTGGACGGGTGAACGCAAAAAATATCTCGTGCAATTTCCTTGGTACATTTACTATAACGAGTATATAAGCTAAACATATTTACTCTCGCTGAGGGCGGAAGAGGAATCTTGTTTAGTTAGTGGTTGAGAAACATGATGTTCATAAAACCCCCGGAAAATATCTCATTACTTAGTATATCTTGGCAAGCAGAGTAACTTTACGAAGAACATCTTGATTTTCCGGAAAATCCTGATTGAATTTAGAAATTGGGTTCTTTCGGTAAATTTCATTTCGTCTCAAGTTTACATGCGGAGAGAAGAGGGAACGTTATTTGGGCTTGACTTGGATTCGCATCCATCAAGACTGGTCACAAGTTGAAGTCGAAATACAGTCAAATGCATCCTTAATTCAAAAGATGTGTACTTAATTCTAAATTTGAATATATCTCTTATTTAATTAACGGTTTTAATACCTCCCTCAGGGTAACCTGTTTTAGGGAATCATTTTTCGCACTCTATAGGTATAACCTTAATAGAAAACATACAAAATTAAGAAACAAATAGGAAACAAGGGACAAAACAAATCTTTACACTTATTAATCTCAAATCATTATCTTATATGATAAATTAACACTATGTTATTTGAATACTATATACTTTTTTTAAAAAGTGTTCTACATTCAAGTCGTTCTTTTTTATCGGCTCAAAAGTAATTTGTTTTTTGTATTAATCTATTGTCCTTTCTTGTTGTTCGTTTATATTTTTTGTTCATAGTACTGTAAACTTTGAGTCCGAGATAGTAGTAATATCTTTGTGCATAAGATTATTATATTTATGGGTATAATATACGAGTATGTCTCGCCTTATCATATTAAGACATTATCATATTAAATAATGTCCTAGCAAGGGAATTAAGTCATTCTTATATAATATAATAAAATTCGTAAAGGACGAACGTTTTCACAAACCGCTAAAACCGATAATTAATTAGGATTAATACATTGTTCCACCAATCTCAGCCCTCTACCAAATGTTAGCTAGAAACAGTAAACTCAGCACAGAAAATAAACTCCTGATATACAAAACGGCCATGGGGCTGATCTTCATTTACGCAGCCCAAATCTGGGGCTATGCAGGTTCGAGTCACATACGGAAACTCCAAATCCTGCAAAATAAGACTATCCGTTGTGCGTCTTCATAGACCAGGATTACACAACTGCACCTAGAATAAAAAAATCTCGATGATATAGATGAATTCATTCTGTTTTTACAATGAACTCCCTTCACATCATGACCCCACAATAAAAGACTCACAAATAACAACCCAAAAATCTCCAGCTGCCACAAACGCCCAAAATCGATCCTCCTTCAAAAGGACACTCTGGGCCACACTAATCAAGCCCCCGAATAAGCAAACAAACCACCAAATTACCTTTCGAACAAAGTTTCCGTCAGACGTAAGAGGAAAAGCCACAAGAGCTGGACCTCTGTAGGCCAGAAGATCCAAGTCCAAGTCCAATCTAGAGTCCTAACTAAAAATCAAAAATATCCGTAGTGTGTAGTAGAAGTAAATCTTCTTCTTCTTTCTGTGTCCTGTCTGGTCTCCCTAACGTTGACTATTACCCTTGAGTAGGCCTCCCTATCCTGGGCAGCTCGGCTCTTCATAGTGATGACCTGGGGAAAATATCCAGAGTGGTATCCCCTTGCCTTCTCTGGAGGATTTTCTGTCGGGGTTACCTTCCTTTAGCTGGGTGTATCCAGTTTTATGGCGCTGAAAGCTCGCCATTCGTCCTCTCTCTATCTGCTATGGCATTAAGTAATACTTAATACGTAAGAGTAAATCTAAGAAATTATTATAATTATTATTTTATTGAATCGCTCTTTACACCATGACAGCATGAGCTAAATCGATGTAAAGGGTATTATAGCTATCATAGAGATTCTTATGTCATGTGATTGATAGCTAATCTATCGCCGTTTTATTGTCACGTGAATTCTAGAATATGGCAATCACACTGCCCTCGCCGGGAATCGAACCCGGAACCTCCGAGGTGGTAGTCAATGCACTTACCACTCGGCCATGATGGTGGTCACGTTGACGTTTAATATAAAAAAATATATATGCAGACGATGCTGTGTTAATCGCTGACAGTAGAGAAAATTTGCAAGTCTTATGGTCAAGGATGTATGAGGCATGCAAAAAGAGTGACCTGGTGATGAATGTGTCTAAATCTAAAGTGATGGTTTTCGAGAAAGAAGAATGTATGACGATTTGTGATATAAGTGCGATGGGCGAGAAATTGGAGCAATTACCGAATTTACGTATCTGGGAAGTATGTTTACTAGAGACGGAAAAATGAAGAAAGACATCGAAAGAAGGGTTGGTGCTGGGAATAAAATAAATGGCGCACTCAAAGTCATTACTGCAAATAGAAATATATTCACAGAAACAAAGATGGCAGTACACAATGGAGTTCTAGTGCCAACCCTCGTGTATGGAAGTGAAACTTGGAGCTGGCAAAAGAAGGATTAAAGCAGCTTAAATGCCGTAGAAATGAGATCACTAAGAAGAATGTGCGGGAAAACGTTGTATGATAGAATACTGAACGATGAAATAAAAGTGAAATGAAAGGCAGATGACTGCATCATGGATAAAATTAAAAAAGAATCCCTGAGATGGTTTGGACATATAGAACGAATGGATGAGAGAAGAATGGTTAAAAAGTTGTGCACAAGCAGCGGGAGTTGAAACAGAAGCCGAGGACGACCGAGGAAAACATGACTTGACCAAATTAATCAATTACTAAAAGGCGGCCACACTCGAAGTCGGAATAATCGACGTGCGTGCATGGTACGATGTATGAATGTAGAGGAGTCCCAAGAGGTATGCCAGGACAGAGCATTGTGGCGATCCATCCTCTCTGCCTACCCCTCCGGGGAAATGGCGTGATGGTTAGTTAGTTAGTTAGTTAAATATATACGTCTTAAATTTTTTTTCCTTGTATACAACAGGTTGTTTGAACCCAATTACTGTATACAATTTATTTTAGCTATCATATTGATTCTTATGACATGTGATAGGTATCCAATCTATCGCCATTTTATTGTCACGTGAATTCTACACCAGACCAAAGACAGGGTGATAATCACACTGCCATCGCCGGGAATCGAACCGGGACCTTCGGAATAGTAGTCAGAGCTCTTACCACTCTGCCACGAAGGTCGACGTTGACGTATTATTCCAAACAGAAATTTTCTTACGTATCCTATTTATAGATCCAAATGTAATTGCACTAAACGTTTATGCTCGTCTTCTGTAAATACTCCCGTAATCAAATCAATTAGTTTCGTTTGTTGTGTATTGGAGTTATGTGTTAGGAATATGTATTGTTTACCGTAGCACTTCTGGGCGTGTTTACTCTCCATTACACCTCTGTTACTATCCGCTTCTAGCCGGCTCGGCTCTGGGCGTCCCGGCTGCCCAGTACTCGACTAGTTATTATACCCGCCAATCTCGCAAACTCGGGCTAGCGAACTCGCTCCTGGCTGCCTACACGTCCAACTTGCTCGCGGAGCGCGCTGCGCTACTAATTTAGCTCGGAGGATGATGGAAATTAACATTCACATAACTGACAATTATTTCACACGTTTCCCGCTATGTTACGCCTCATTCTGAAATGTGTCAAGTATTAATGAAGAAGGATTTCATTATAATAATAATTATGATTTAAATATGCGAGCGAAATGGGTTTTGAATATCTTGTATTATTATGATTAACAACCACAAAAACGGGATTAAATGAAAATGTCATATAAATGACTATTCAATAACGTCATTATTATTATTATTTTGTTGAATCACTCTTTACATTATTACAGCGCGAGCCAAATCAATGTAAATGATATTAATTCCCATGTCATGTGATTGGTTGCTCTATCGCCATTTTATTGTCACGTGAATTCTACACCAGACCAACGACAGTGTGACAATCACACTGCCATCGCTGCGAATCGAACCCGGGACCTTCGGGGTGACAGTCAAAGCACTTACCATTCAGCCACGAAGGTCGTATAAGACGAAAAATAATTTTATTTATTTTATAATACTTACCTACCATACAAACATTGTTTTTTAAATACTGTAAACAATTTTTTTTAAATAATCTAATGATTTGAAATCTCTTGACGGACGTTATTTTTAAATAATAATGAAATAAAAGTTTTTTTAAATAACTACTTCCACCTTTTATCTTAATTTTGACAGCAACCCGTTTCGCCAGTCTAGCTGGCATCAACAGACTGGTCCAGACCAGTCACACTATAATTATAAATTTTAACAGAGATTAGTTAACTCACAGAATCTCCACCCCCATTCGATTAAAAACTATAGTAAAAAATAAAACTTCGATATGTTTATTAATCCTTTGCACTCGAAAGATTTTTGGTTTGTACATAGAACCTTTTTTAAGAAAAATAAATCATTTGAATTGAAATACAATTAAATTCATAAAAACTAATAACTTGTATGTAAGATATACAAAGGACACAACAATTGATTATTTGAAGTTTTTTCATTGTTTGATATTTTACATAACAATCTCCAACGTGAAGTCCAGGTACTTTCGCAGGCTTCGCAAGACATTCGTGTTTCTTTTCTTACACCCAGAATTTTCGTTTAAGAGATCTCATTTCTACTGCATTTATTCTACTTTCATCCTTCTTTTGCCAGTTCCATGCTTCGCTTCCGTACACAAGGGTCGGTAGAAAAATACCATTGTGGACTGCCATTCTAGCTTTTTTGGATAGGTTTTTGTTTGCGATGACAACTTTAAATGCACCATTCACTTTGTTGCCTGTCCCAACCCTTCTTTCAATATCCCTCTCCACTTGCCCATCTCTTGTAAACATACTACCTAAATACACGAACTCAACTACTTGCTCCAAATTATATAATATAATATTATATTATACGACTATATAGGTTATGTATTATATTTTCAATCTTATTCTTTAAACCAAAACAGATTAAAAAAAAAAACAGAATGTTTATGTCCCTCGCTACACATGGGTCTTAAAGTAAGAACTTTAGAGAATTTATTTTAATTTCTGAAACTTTTTTTGTGTTTAGACAAAAATACGTCTTACGAACGTCGAAAATTATTCAACTAGATCCACCTACTTCCATAAAAACTTTATGCATAAATTTAATTATCCGAAGCGACCTGCCATTACTGTTAAGCCGTAGGGAAATCTCAGAGATTATCGTTTTTATATAAAGCAGTTAATCGCAGTTATTAAACACATAAAATTCAAATTCATTCACTTAAAAACATTAATAAATTCTCAATCCTGTGCAATTACGAATTTTTCGTAATACTTCTTTGTTGAAATACATAACTAACTTATTAACCATCACGTCGTTTCTCTGATACCAATAGAACTAAGAACCTTCTTAGAGTAGCAGAAATGCGAACCCTACGCTTCATCGCACGCAAAACCCCCAGAGATCGGATCAGAAATGAAACGATAAGGTCTGTCTGTGGTGTTGAAGACATAGTGAGATGGGGAAGAAGCAGAAGGCGCTTTTGGAGAGACCACGTTAACCGCATGGAGAATACAAGAATTGCAAAAATTGTTAAAGATGAAAACCCAAGCAGCAAGAGATTACCAGGAAGGCCGCGGAAGAGATGGAGAGATGGTTGGACATTATCATCCCAGGACAGCCCACCGTCACAAACAGGTCATACGACCTAAACTACGAGGAAGAAGAAGAAGAAGTCGTTTCTATGAAAGAGTAGACATAAGGAATGGCCACCACAATACTTCTTTCGCCTCCTCGACATTCTTACATCGTTTTATATACGCGTGTCGATTTTTCCGGCTCTTTACGTGGCCGTAATTTAAAATATGATATCAAAGATTATTTTGCGTCTTGCTAAGACATTTTGAAATGTTATACACGGTGTCCAGTGGCAGATTTCCGATTTTGAATTTAAATAATGTTCGATTGGGTAGTGCGGGGAGACATGTGGGGTGTTTTGATAATGTGATTGTTGCGAATTTATCAGTCACTATGGAGCGTTAGACAGGAGAGCAGCGTGCTTACGCTATTGAGGCGTACCTTATCAATGGCTTTTCGACCATTACCGCGCAAAAATATTCGTTTATATACGGACAAATAAATAATGGTAATCTTCGTCAGCTTGTCTGCATCCACTGCTGGACGTAAGCCTCTCAATCCCCACGCCATCCTTCTCGGTCTCTCTCCAGTGTTCTCCAGGTCCTTCCCGTCGTTCGCTCAATATCATCGCTCCATCTGGTAGGCTGTCTTCCGACACTTCTCCGGCCCAACCGTGACCTCTATTCATTAACCCTCTGACTACATCTTCCATCATCCCGTCGGCCCATATGTCCAGCCCATTGTCACTTTTCTTCGGCTCTACATTCCTTCCTTACCTTCTATCTCTAATGTATTCAATTGTTTTTTCTTTCTTTCTTTATTTTATTCATATTTAAGAATTTACTCTTTATGTTTATTTATTCGTATTCTGCAGTTGTAAACGATTTTTATTTATGTATTTATGATATTTTAAATTTAAATGAAATAAAAATTTAAATCATTTTAATCTGCTTATAATTGATATTGACAGATCTTGACAATTAAATAATCACAAATTTTATTAGATTCGTATTAACACACGGGAGACGTTCACTTTTATTTATTTATTTTTTGGTGATGTAATTTCCCGTTTAAAAATACTCACTTCTTTATACCCTTTTGCATTAATTTAGGTAAATAAATAAAATAAATAAAAATATTAAATAATTTATAAGAACGAAAACGTCTGTTTTCTAGAAGGTTTACTATATTTTATTGAACGACATGTGTCGCGTTTCTAATATATTATCAAAAATGCCTAGAAAGGCGAAACATCTCATTTCCATAAAACAAAATAAAAGTTCCAGAAAACAGATGTTTTCATTCGTATTGAATATTTATTATGGAGTTTTATATCATACTCGTAAGTCAAAAAATTATAAATACAATTTTTAAACTTTTTTTTTAATTTTTCATATTTTCAAGGGTCTTTGCGTTGATAGAATTCTCATACACTTTTATAAGTTTCATTTGTAAAATTATTTTACTTGTTTGAACATGAAACAGCCGCATCAAATGTGTGAAAGTAGGTACATAATTAAGATAATTTTTCAATTTGAAACATTCGAAAAATATCAAAACAATTGAATTTAAATTATGTGTTTGACATTTGGAACACGTTGTGATGGCTTTAGCACAATAGATACATATATACTAGCCAATGGATACAGAAAGTAACTCAGTTTTGGACAATGTAAGAAGTTCCGATTACATTGAAAACTCAGCGGTTATCTGCAAAACAGATAGTGCAGGATCCTTCAGAAAAAACTCCAAGGGATCCAGGACTTCGGGAATAAGCATAAATTCACAAATATTTGGGGTTAGTACAATATTTTTTAGAAAATAAATGCGATGTTTGTGTAGACAAACATCGCAGCGTTATTAATATTAATAATATTATTAATAGTAAATAAAATAAATGAATTCACATTTGATAGGAGCGATAAAAAATGAATTCAGAATACGTTTGCAAACGAGAAATTCAAGCCTTACAGATACGATTAGTACAAATATATTATTTCGATTAGAAAAATAGTTTATTTTTATATATTTTCATCGTAAATTCATCTTTAAGCTTCACCTTATTTTCAAAATAGTGATGTAAAACTCCATAATAATCAATTAATATGAATGAAAACGTCTGTTTTCTAAAAGTTGTATTATATTTTATGTGAATGATATGTTTCGCCTGTCCAAGGCATTATCAAATGATATTTTATAATGCCTTAGACAGGCGAAACATGTAATTCACATAAATTGTAATAAAACTTCAAGAAAACTTGTTATTGCTTATCTCTAGTAAAAACACTAACGAACTAACTAACCATCACGCCGAATCTCTGAAGGGGTAGGCAGAAAGAATGGACTGCCACACTTTTCTTTCCTGACATATTTCTCTCGAATCCTCAACATTCATACATTGTGTCATGCACGCGCGTCGATTTCTCTGACTCCTCACGTGGCCGACATTCAATATTTGATTTATTTGATCGTACCACGTTTTCCTCGGTCTTCCTCTATTTCTAGTTCCATTTACATCGTTAACATTTACTTTTATTACCATTCTTTCTTTATTCATTATTTCCATGTGTCCAAACCACCTTAATATAATTTATATCTAGTTCGTTTCTTTATTAATCATTCTTTCTTTAATGATCAAAATTTTCTGAATTTTAATTCTGCTTATCGTCTTAACTTGTCTTAGGTTTAATTCTTACTGTTAGTGTATTAAAATGTTCTTAGATTTATGTCAATTATCAACAAAACATGTTCTCATCTTCTCAAAGTATCATCTCATGTTCATTCGACGTCGGCTATCACTCTGGCGTAGACCTCTCTGTCCTGTGCCAGCCAGAAAAACTCCCCCATCCTAGGAATTCCGGTTCACTCTTTGATGTCTTCCAGCCAGGACATCTGGGGTCTTCCCACACCGCGCCTACCCTCAATCTTTCCTTTCGTGATGAGGTGCAGCAGACCAGATTTCTCGTTAGGGAGAATGTGTCCCAAATATGCCAACTTTCTAGTCTTTATATTGAACAATAATTTTCTTTCTACTCTGGCTCTATATAACACTTCATTGTTGGTGATCATATCAGTCCATGGGATCCGCAACGTTCTGCGAACAAAACATGTAATGGAATTAATTTTATCAATAACAAAATAAATAAAATATACGATTTCAACAAAACAACAATAAACCATCACGCCTTTTCCCCGTAGGGGTAGGCAGAGAGAATGGACCACCACACTACTCTATCCTAGCACACCTCTCTAGATTCCTCCACATTCATACAGCAAGTCATACATGCACGTTGATTCTTCCGACTTCTAACATGACCAATCTTTAAAATTGGATTAATTTGGTTATGCCATGTTTTCCTCGGTCTACCACGATTCCGTATTCCATTTACATCATTAACGTATACTTTCTTAACCATTAATTCTCCACACATGCGCTCCATATGTCCGAACCAACGCATCGATCCTTTCATAATTTTGTTTTTAATACCTTCTTCCGCTCTATATTTCTTTCTTATATCAGTATTTGAGATTCTGTCGTATATCGTTCTATCACACATACGTCTTAGGGACCTCTATACGTTTTCATTCGTATTAATTATTCACAATACTTCATTGTCTATATCAGCGGCTCCCAAACTTGTTTGTCCCGTGGACCTACTGCTGATTTATTTTATTTTGTGCAGACCCCCTACATTCGTAATACTTTTTTTTTACAAATTCACATATAACTATAATATAAAATGAGTTTTCGAAGCTGACACAGTAAAATTAGGCCAATAGAAAAAATAATCTGGAATTCGTTGTCGACCTTTTTTTATTAACTCATCAGAGACTTCCGGCCAGTTGAAATCGACGGCGATCTTTTTTTTATTTTATCGGACGTTCGATTTTCCCGAATGAGCTAAAAAAAAGGGCCACCGCCGATTTAGACCGGCCGATTTTTTCGAATGAGCTAAAAACAGGGACCTGACAATTTTAATTTTAATTTTTCATAGACCACTTTGGGAACCATTGGTCTATATCAAACTCCCAGCATTTTGCCAGAATTTGTCTGTTCTCTGTCTCGTTCAATTCATAATCTTTTAAATTTAGTAAAAGGGTAAGTTAATAATGAAAACATGTTCTCATTTCCACAAACGCCATTAAACCCCCGGCGATTTGAATCCCGAGAAGCCATAATTTTATTAAATTCCGCATCTCCTGAGCGCCCCTTACGTGTTCTAATAAATTTCCACACCAATAAAATGCTTCTTACCTCGAACCGTGCTCAGAAGGACTAACAATAATTCATGATTATAGGAAGATAAACGATGTGCTAGGTTCACAAAAAATAGAACTAATTTTGAATTACCATTATATAGTCGTTTTTCTCTTTACTTCAAGTATTATTTCAAAACGTTATATTGTAACGTATAATGAAGGCGATATTTTCCGTATCTTCTAAAATTAATTAAGATAGGTACTTAATCTTTATTGTAGATATGTATAAAATTTATTATGTTCGAATATTCACGCGTGTGAATTTAGGGTTTCGTGTCTAGATATGTAATTTAATGAACGCGCCAACCACTCCGGCAAATAATTAATGTGATCGTAATATGAATGGTTGATTTAAATAACAAGAATACGGATGATGTAACAGCGAGGCGTCGCATGATCAACAGATGTTAGGCTTTTGTCAATTTATGATATTTACCCATTTAACATACCACATCCCTAATGCCTCCACTCCAGACAAAGGTGAATAATATTATTAATTGAAGAATAAGTCAAAATAATCAATTTAAAGGTCACATGATTTATAATGCAAACGTAATTGATGTACATTTTATTTTGTTTAATACGAATAAAAAATGTGTCCATAATGCGCGAGCACGTGTTTAATCGATTCAGAGGCACAGAAAGATAAAAATCATTTTTTTTTTTGTAAACCCAACAGATTTGTATACAAATTGAATGATGATTATTTTAATTCCCTGTACAACACACATTAGAGCGCTTTTTTTTCACTATACGAATAGAATTTCTGTACACTTCGAATATCACGTAGGCGTACATTAACCTTTAAAATAATGAGTATTCCGCATATCTAGTTCTGGCACTCATAAAAAAAATAAAAAATGATATTTCGGTGTTATCAATTGTATATCTTTATATCAGTGCAGAATCTAGTAATTCCCTTATCAAACCAGTAGATGTATAGAATGAAATCAATTTATTATACAGTTCGAATACCTTTAATTACATCAATATTGTATTTTATCACAGAAAGTAAATATTTTTCTGAGATTTAAGATTAAAGAAAAAGTGATTTGGGGTATATATATAGTACAGTATACAAATGTAAACAATATTATGAAATCACACAGTTTTATCTATGCATATCTTGTTTACAATTTAATAGAACAATTTTCTTTTTTGCACATGATGACTGATGACATTATCCGCTGTAATTTAAACATAATATGATATTTATCCACTTGAGAAAATTGTCTCGTGGAAGTGTTTGAGGCACCCCATTGTTTAGGAACATTCTGTTTTTTCGTTGATATAAATTCACTCGGAGCTTAGTTCTGTATAATGTGCCGCCTGTTTTGAAAAAAAAAATGTTTTTCCGCTGTCAGTTTTGTTCAACCCATTTAAAATAATGTCAGTTAGCGTCTTACTCTGCTTTAGTGCCAATTTATTACACATTTTTACTTTTCCTGTTACACAAAGAATTTGGAAGAATTGTGAAAGTGAATAATGTAAAAAGCGAGGGATACAGAGAACATGTGTCTAATTTGTGATACTTTATTTCTCTTTTCAGATCCCTTCTTAGAAAGATACTTTTTTGCTTTAAAAATATCGTCAGAAAGGAACGTTTAATAAACAAGTAAATTTATCTTATTCGATATATATTTAACAGCTTTGGAAGTGTTCACGGGTTGTTAAATTTGCAATTTGAAAGGTCCTTCATTCGAATGATCGAATTGAAATAATATTATGAAGTATGGAAATCGCTCAATTTATTACGGAATATTGTGTTATGGTCCATTAAAAATAATTCATATGTAGTAACGTTTGAATCACTGCGGCGAAGTTGGAGACTATCGGGATACAAAAGACGCTAGAATTATGAAACATTTCAAAACATCATTTGATAACTTCATTCCTCGGTGTTGTATCTTTCTTCAATGTCGATTAGCTATATCTCATCCTTTGGTGTACAGTGCAAGTGAAATCAAATCATGTTTAATACGTCTAGACACTCAGCGGACAAGATCTATAATAGAACAACAACAGTATTTTGGGACATCAAATTGAAAACGGCCTGATTGTTTGACTGTTTCGGACGGATATTTTTTGCATAACAAAGGATTAATCCAACTAAAATTTTCTCAAGGATATCTGCGTTAACAAAGATACAAATCCGAATTCAATCAGTGAATTTCAAAATGGACCATCATATTTTTTACTAACTAACTAACCATCAAGCCGTATCTCCGAAGGGATAGGCAGAAATAATAGATTGCCACACTTTTCTTTCCTGACATATTTCTCTCAATTCCTCAATATTCATACATCGTTTCATGCACACGCGTCGATTTCTCTGACTTCTCACGTGGCCAACATTCAATATTTGATATATTTGATCATGCCACGTTTAACTCGGTCTTCCTCTATTTCTAGTTCCATATTTTTTACTCTTTATGTAAATTTCTTATGAAATTCTGTCTTACATTAAAATTACAAAATATAGGTTCGAATAAAACTATGTATACATCTTGATCGATGTGTACATTACATCTACAGAAAGAAGGGACAACGACGTCCCCACTGACAACGCCTTTTCTAGCTCTAGATGCCCCAGAGTCTCTGGGTTCAGGATTTAATTCTTCAGCCATATGAGGACCCATATCCGTGAAAAACAGTTTTCCACGGACACAAGGGACAGTTATTGAAACATCCCCTGAATCGACAATGTCCGAGGAAGACTGCGTTTCAGGGATTCTCTTTCTCGTATGGTTAAAGAGGCTATTCCTGGAACCACAAAATCTGGGTCATTTGGATTGTGGGAAGTTGCACCATTTTTTCGTAATACTCTTTCAAATCAGATTTTCCATTTTCCGATGTATTTTTATCTAATCGCGTGTAATTTAATCTTTTTCCAATAATTATTATTGTTATTGTTTGTTAAATATACACATTTACACCGTTACTCAAGCCAAATTGATGTAAATATTAAAATAATAAAGAACGTTTTAAGAAATATGAATACATGTGAAAGCGAGAATTATATTCGTTGTTCGCCATAGTATTCATATTAGAGTGTATTTACAAATTTTATATAGCAACTTCTAAAGTGATCCACTTTGAATGCCGCCTCGTCTGAGAAACGTAATTGAATGAACTTCTAAATGCTTCCGTGCAGAAATTTGTAGCATAAAACAATATATGGCACCTTGATCCAATCGTCTCAGTATTCTTGGTTTGTAAATATCACCAAATAATATTTTCCTAGAAAGATCATTCGAAACGATTTAAGTATTCAAGTCGTACATTACTTTGAGGAATACAAATGCGTATAAATTACATTCCCTTTAGTATATAAAGCATGAGAATCGCTTTTGGATCTTTTCGATTTCACTGATAATTTTTTTCACTCACTGGATTTCGAACAAATTATTCATATTACGATCATACTCGTATACAGTTCAATAATTTTATATTGGATTTTGTAACACTTCACAAAATCCCGTACAGGTAGACCTCTGTAATATGTAGAATGATTTTCACGGGGGTAATAAATAATTTTCTTCGTAGTGGAAGTGAGACGCCGGGCATCCTGCACAGATGTTCCCGACAGTGGCAATGCAGCCTCGAAAAACCTGTAATTTTTCCGAACACGATCCTTTTAAAATATAACACGTACGTTTTTTATTTCAAATGTGAAAATGTATTATTATAATAATGTACGAAGCGAATTGAGTAGACGTCTCGCTCTCCCGCTTGCTTTACGAGCCGCGGGGACAGAGACGGATTGGCGACATAAAACGTTATTTATGTATTACTCATATTATTATTTAGAAATTGTATTATGGGATGTGTTCTGTATAACATTATACGTTTGGATATTTAATATCTTTGAGCTAAATTGGGTACTTGGGAATGGGTATAATCCATCAAAAGAAAAATATTTTTGTTCCACAAATAAGGTGTCGCGTATCTCTTGTGACAGTTTTTTGTCATTATTTCAGTACCTAAATTATAAAAAAAAAGTGAAACACAACAGTGTAATAATTTAATTTTGTGCTTTGTGGGCGAAACTGTTGTTATTATTTTAGAGAGAAGGTTAATGAGAATCCAAATAGAATAAGTTATTAGACTTTGCTAAAATTAACCCTTACAGACCAAAGCAAAGTGTCATCGCTACGCGGCACATTCTCTGTCGACGCCTTTGAATAAAATATCACTTTTATAACGATATTTTGTTACAAACCAAATCATAATAGCAATAATTGATTATTTCGGTATATTTCTCGAATTTAAAAATCAATATATACATACTCGAGATCATGATGCCCACGACTTTTTACTGATTAAAGTCAGACGTAGCGGACCAAGAGTTAAAGCCAGACATTAATTATATTGTTCAGCATTTATAATCTGTGACATACTAGTTTATTTAATATATTATACACCAATAAAAAGTAATGACAGAAATTTCTTGACACGATAATGTATTTTTATAATTCTTTTTCATTATTAATTAATAGAAGTTCCTGAAATTACAATAAAATTATTACTGTTAAAATTTAAAACACCGTTATAATATCACGATTTCTTTTTATTCACTGAGAGTATCGCGACAGCTGTTTCGACAACCCATGTTGGCATCATCAGGTGTTACAATAAACTGTTTATAGTTTATTGTAATACCTGATGATGCCAACATCGGTTGGCGAAACAGCTGTCGCGACACTCTCAGTGAATAAAATAAATTGTGATATTGTAACAGTGTTTTAAATTTTAACAGTAATAATGCTGAAGTATCATGCATAGTGTTTCGGCCAAAACAATGGACTATTTAATAAAATTATTGATAACCATTACACCAGGCATTTCTATTAAATATAAAATAATTTGATAAAGTAGAATATTTACAGTGTTATACAAATACGTTAACCTGGAATTTTATGAGAACACAGCGTTTTTTTTAATAATCCATTTAATTATTTGATTTCATAATTTTAAATTACAATTATTTTTTAATTCACAATATTTTATTTTGAAAGCACTCTATGATTTTCAACAATATTTTTTTACATTTTTCTAAAAAATGGCTAATGGCGTGTTAATAGTTTCCGATCCGTGTTTACGGTTGAACCCATGTCGCCCTGCACTTTTCTATGCGGTCCATGCTCTCATAAGTCAGAAGTCTTATAGTCTATTGTTATCTTGCACTCAGTTTGTAATAATTTTGGTTAGTTCATATCGTTCTTCCGACGATGAAGCTGTCGTCGAACATGTCGAGAAAAATCAACCCAAAAGCGGAAAAAACAGTGTTTTAATTTAAAAAAATATATATATATATTATATAATACATTTTGAATGTATACAAATACTTGTAGACAAATACTGGATTTTACCCATTGCGGGTTAATCATTTTTAAGGATTAATTGTATCTCAATAGAGACGAAGATGTAAATTGTTATTTTTTGGAAACAGAATATGGTGGTCGAGGCGTTTACAGGACTTATGACCTGTCATTGGTTGGGTTAAGCGATCGCTTTATGTTAACAACATTCGCCATTGCGCCCTTCTTACGACCACCACGTCTGACAAATTTTTTAATGAAAAATTTAGAAAGCTACTAAATTGAGAAACACTTCACATTTTTTTGTTTAATCTACACTAGCGCCATCTATTAAGATTAGGTGTAAGCATTAAGCAGAAAATCTTTATTAATGCAATGTGAAAGGCTTTGCAATTTTCATACATTGTTAGACAACGCCTGAAAATGGTTCTCCAATTTTTTATATATATTTAACTTAAAATTTAATGTTGTCATTATTTTTGTTATTGTTGATTTAATGACTGGGACTTTAAAGATCATCAGTCCTACCCTGTCACGCCAGAACCGTCCTGTGACAAGATGCTCCACGCTTATTTATTTGCTCACTTCAGTAAAAAAAAACGACGGCTTCGCAATAACTTAACGAAATTCGGCCCCATAGTCTAAACTCAATTTAATTTCATCTGAATGCCTCAAATATAATCCGAGATTATTTTAGCTTTATACAAATTGTATAAATTATTCAATATTCAAGCCCTTCCAAAACGATGACGGTAATTCCTCTGAAATTAGGGCTTTACGATGTGAAATTGTTGTAACTTAAAGTACTTTGTGTCGCCGTAATCATAAATATTTATTACAACTGAATTTTGCTTCGTTCGAAAAGATTTCAAATAAACCTAAAATATTGAAATCTTTACATTAAACACAATGTGACAACATATTTACTGCTTAAACATGATTAGCTTAAATCACTTTCGCTGTGGAATTTTTATGTAGTTTTTTGGTGAAAATTGTTTGGGAGTGGTGTAACTAATAAATATGTTTAGTTAATCCATTGTTTTGGCGGAAACACTTTGATATTTCAACATTATTAACTGTTTAAATAAACAAAACTCTCTTATAAATATCACAATTGATTATATTTTGACGCGACAGCTGTTTCGCTAACCGTTGATTGTAACACCATCACTCGGTTTTCCGCATTGTTCGAAATCTCCCCGCTTATTCTAATGTGTTCAATTATTATTTACAACGGTATTTATGTTTGTTTCATAATACATAAATTGCTTATACTTAAGGTCCATTTACACTGGACAGTCGTCAGCCGATACCGACACGTCACGGGTTTGCGTTAAACAAATAATCCTTTTATTTCTTTTGGTGGTATCTTGTTACTTTTAATTAATGCCGTTTCCGTTCATATTAAATTTAAATTCCGAAATAATCGCCTTCTAC
This sequence comes from Lepidostoma basale, assembly GCA_022606425.2. Lineage (NCBI taxonomy): Eukaryota > Metazoa > Arthropoda > Insecta > Trichoptera > Lepidostomatidae > Lepidostoma > Lepidostoma basale. The sequence goes on from JAHDVF020000010.1 coordinate 3,581,871, forward strand.
ACGGCGAATTTAAATGGTAGTAAAAACGTTATTATGTAAAAAAGAATTATATACTGTAGGAAACACATCCTGAAAAATATTGATCATTTTTATTAAGTGTCAAGTTTATGTAGGTAGGTGCTTTCTTCGGCAACCCCCGACGGCGATTTTATTATAGCATTTGAGATAACGAGTCAGTGAGATTCAAGGCTATTTTTATCGTGACGTGTCGGTATCGGCTGATGACTGTCCAGTGTAAATGGACCTCTAGTCGTGTGAGAATAAAGGAGGTTATTTCTAGATACGCATATTTTAGTCACCCTACCCTTCGAGGGTTTATCTATCTGTGGAATGTAATAGATTAAGTTCGTGACATATGGGTCACGAGTACATGGGAAGTCACATCTCTTCATTTCGCATACGATCACACAACGTGATTATGCTTGTAGATATCCCTTGTACACGTGCCGCGGTCCGTGGGAGATGAGATATTTTCGGAGCTATAATTTATGCAAAAAATATGCTGTGAAAGAAATTAAGCCATTTAAATGGCACAGAAAAATGGATTCCGATAAAAAAAGGAGAGCTGACGAAATCGTTAAAAAAATGTGATGTTTTGTGACCGTGAAATAATGAATGAAGAAAAAATGGTGACGGAAATTAACGTTAACGAATTATGTAAATGGAACAAGAAATCGTGGCAGGAATATTTTATGCATGGAAATTTCCTGGTGGAGTTTGTAGACTAATAAAAACAAACACAACAATATTTACTATAAACATTTTATACAGACACCCAAAATAGCTTTTTAAATTATTAAATACCTACCGATAATTTTAGTTTAAACAATATGCAATTAGTATCACTTAACACTAATGACAATGAAAATGATAATTATGTATATTAGTAACATTAAGAGAAGGATGGAATGCCGCATCGGTTAAAGTGTGGCAGTCCATTCTTTCTGTCTATCCCTTCGGAGAGACGGCGAGATGGTTAGTTAGTTAAATTTCAACCCACATCATTAGCATTCCATAAAAAATTAAGATATTTTGATATAGATTCCAGAAGATAGCAGCGAGCTGCTGAAACCGGTCGAAACTACAATAGAATAACGAAAAATGGAAAAAAAGAAATATAATTTTTATTATTCAAAATTGAGGGGGTGAGAATGGGAAAGGAATAAGCAAACAAAAAACTTTAAAAAAAGAAGATTTCTAGGTAATGCAAATTAATGTAATAAGGTGTATTTGGTACAAATAAATATTAATAATGCGAAGTCAGAGGAGGTAGGGGGTTTAGTTACTAGGCTTAGTGAAAATTAATGTAATTAGATGTATTAGCTACAAATGAATACTGATGCAAACATCAAAACAAATAGAAGTGAAAAATTTAATTCGTTTTTGATGTAACCAAGTGAGCTAGTGTCGAAAATATGTGCATGTACCACCCCTCAAGTTCTATAATTATTTGCGACTTTCGTAATCTGGGGCGGTCCTTTTCAAAGGCGCGAGCAGAGTTAAAAACCTTGGAATCGGTCAGTAGCTTCCAATTTGAAAGGATTTCGCCATTAGCCTAATGGCATTTGCCGCACATTTGAAAGGACGCGGGACAAACACAAAAATCCTATAATACGAGTATAATACTTTAGCGGCTCCGGCCCACCAATAAATCGAAAAGCGTCGCGCAGAAAACGAAATTAGCATGGGGAGGGTTGTAATAAAACGATAAAGGCACTTTGCTGGGCAACAAACGGTCCACCAAGAGAGCCAAGAGTCAGTCGTGCGAAAATTGAGAAATAATTTTATTATAATTTGAAGTTTGTCGACAAACGGTACCGCGTCATCGATGATTCTCCGCAGTAACTAGCTGGGATTGCTTCCCGATTGCAAAGGAAAGAGTCGCGTCCACGCTATAATGTCATATACGCGTCCTCAAAAGTGTGTCTGAGTCACTTGAGTCATGTAAAAGTATCGACTCACTTTACTGAGCGATCCGTTCAGCTCAGATCCCTGACGTCTCGCCGCGCCCCGCCTCGCCTAGCGAATCACGCCTCGTGTAATTTAATTAAATAAAAGAACTTACACAAAAACAAGAGTCAATCACCACAATTTCTGGCTACCCCTTAAAAGGTGCAACCCACATTGGTGACCCCGACGTGATTGCAGAGACTAGGATTCACGGGGCTTAGCCAGCGCGATTGAGTGGTGATATATAATTTTTTTAATGTGTCTGTGTGCGTAACAAGATTCGGTATTTTGTGTTTTAATTTTTGAGTTAAACAATATTATTATTATTACTATTTTTAGAATATTTTTTTTAGTTAAATAATTTAATACCACCGCCGAGCGGTATATCGCAAAAAATACTATTATTCGATAAACTGAACAATTCTCCGGCTTAACCGAGAGAAATGTGATGTAAAGAATCATAAAAATAGGGCAAAGATGCAAGAAGGAAGGGTCTCTACGAAGAGGAAGCATGGAAGTCGGAGATGGTGAGGGTAGCGGTCGCGATAGCAGAACGAAATTTCGAATTGGCCGGAGTCCAGCTCGATAACATCATGTTCCGTCATACCATTGGTGGACTTGACAGGCGAGTAAGCGCCGAGATTCGGGATGTTATCCTCAAACCCCCAGCGACCGAAAAATTCGAGGTCATAAAACGGGAGTCAACCCACTGCCTCAGCGCGTCCCAGGAGCAAAATACGACACAGCTCTTGGAGTTAGAGAATATTCAGGACCGAAAGCAATCCCAATTTTTCAGACATCTCCGGACACTGGCAGGCACCGCCGTAAATAATGAGCTCCAGAGGACTTTGTGGACAGGACGATTACCGCAAGCCATGAAGGTAGAATTGGTGGGCGCGATAGCGGATGCGTTCTCCAGACTCTTGATAGCAGCTACATTAGCACCAGCGACAACAGAGGTCCTCAAAGTCCTCTAGGAAATAAGAAAGGAGTTAGCCTTGTTACGAGACGAAATATCCGGCCTGCAAGTAGGCAACCAGGAGCGTGGCCGGAATTACGTCAGGAATAACCCAAGAGGTCGCAGGATTCCTTCCAGCTGGAGACAACAAGGCGAGGTATGTTGATACAACCAGAAGTTTGGCGAGCGTTCAACGCGATTTTCCTGCAAACCCATGAACCCTAAAAGAAGAATCGAATCGAATAAGTATTTCTACGCAGTTTGAGAGTATGATTCAAATTTAAATAGAATTTTATTTCAATTGATTTATTTTTATTCGGGACTTTTATCAAATAAAGCTACATACCTACATATGTTACAGAATGAGGTAATCGCATAAGTAGTCGTTTATGATATCATACATGTACGAGTATGTATATTCATTTATGATATATGTAGATGCGATAAAATAGTACCAGTCAAAACAGCTGTTTGTTCATTAAAATTATAAATGTTTAACATATGAAATATCATGCGTCTCCATTTTATGTTCATTCTGTTAATAACAATTCTATTTTATGTGTAAAGGATGTTTTTTTTATAGGTACAAAACTAAATTAATTAAAATAAAACACATACAAATCTTTGTAATGACCATGTAATTTGCGTTATTAGAAATAGTAATTAATGCTGTTAGTGTTTAAATATGATTATGAGTCGGTTCGCGATTGGTTCAAATAAAGTGCAATCTGGATGTTTTCAACCAATCTTTACGAGAATCTATGGCCGCATATCGGCCATTATGCAGCAAATGCTGGTTTCCAATTCATCCATCGTCTCTGGTTTATTGGCGAAGACTAGCGACTTCATATTTATATTCTGACAGAAAATAATTCCAAAGTGTTAAGTCACACGATCTTGGAAGCCAATTTACAGGTTCGTTACGCGAAATTATGCGCAAATGTTTTCATTAATAAAATGATTGTGGCGCGCTCTACGACATGTGACACGTTGCGCCATCTTGTTGAAATCACAACTCTTCTATATTAATGCCATTTCATTGCGGAACAAAAGAGTGAGTATCTATAACATTCTCAATTGACTGCAACGTTAATACATTATTTTTTAAGAAGTATGGACCAATTGGATCCTGGCTTCACAACTAATTGGATCCTGGGGTCTAGATCGGCTTAAAATTCGCAAGAAACTGTTTCGAGCTGCCAGGGACAGTGACACCCACTCCTAAATGATAGTCTTATCGGGGAGACCTGACATGACAACGAAAGAGGAATAATAATGTAGCAATGATTTCTCCAGTCCATATAGAACATTAAATACTTGACTTATTGTGGATGTAACGGCGTCTTAATGGCTTGTGGATTATCTTCACTACCAATGCGGCAATTTAGCTTATTGACGTAGCCATACAACCAAAAATGAGTGCATATCATTGCTAAACAAAGAATCAAGAGCAATCTTGTTTTCGGCCCATTCATCGAACGTACAACGCGCACGATGGTCGAGTGGCTTCAATTTTTACGTGTGCAGCATTTTAAACCAAGATCTTTCTCCAAAATCATTCATAAGGCGGATGGACACAACTTCTCATCAATACAACTCTCCACAGCAACAACAGGTTCTTCGGTGCACACTGTATGATGCTTTTGCGGATACGTATTATCTGAGTATACGTGGTGCGAATCCATAGTTATTTGAATTACTTGCTCAGATTGACGATTACGTCGACCGTAAAATGGACAAAGCGCGCGGTGAGTTTTGCGAACTGAACGACGATTTTCGAAATAAATTTGCACAATTTGTAAGCGTTAATCTGGCGGAAGTTTAATCATGGTGAAATGGCAAACCAAACTGAGCACAAATCGGCTGTCAAACGCAAATTTCAATTTGAAAAATCAACCTCTAGAAAAAACATCCATTGTATAGAATTTTCATCTTCATGTTCACGCTGTCTTTTTAATTATTTTTCATGTGAATAACGTTTTTAATAAATTTAAATACGTTAGTGGTTTAATGAAGAAATTGTAATGTTAATTGTAATGTAAAACGTCTTGTACACTCGTTGTCTTTGGAACAAGAATTAATTTGCATTTTTATACTAATACACTTTTTTATATTTATGTCTACCGATAGGCTTACATGTTTAAGTGTAATGTATTAAAATTTATACAGAGTAATATTGAACGTGTGTAAAAATAAATTATGACCGAGTAACTGAAATTCAACAGTAGCTGAAACTGAACGCAATAAAAAGACTACAATGATACATTTAACATGTGATCAATTTAAATAAGTATCCGTGCATTTTTTTAATTGAAATTCTTATACATATCTTTGCAATTTTTTGCAGGTAACATAACTTACGTAATTAAAATTTAATTAGGTGTTGAATCAATCATTTTATATAACGTTCAAATGACCTGTATTTATGATATTTTTCTTTGAATAATACGTAGAAATAATACAACATACAAACAAATTTCGCACGCTTAATAGTAAACTGACCGATTATGGTTTAGGTCATAATTGTGTTAACATTAGACAAAGGCTTGTGTTAACGCTATCCATCTATTTTTCACAATGTTAACGCTATCCATTTGTAGTACGATAATCGTTCACAATGTTAACGCTATCCATTCGTACGTGTTTTTCGACTTTTTTTGTTAAAACACCGACTCAAGTCAGATTGAGCAAAACTTGCTTTTTTGAGTTAAGCCAGTGTTCTATTAAGCGTGCGATATATTATATAAAAATAAGTTAATATGTATCAAAGTAGCCAATAAATCGCCAATTAATTCCTAGAAGGTACCTGTGTCTAAAGTTTGACATTTCGAGTGTAATTTCCCCTAAAGTCGGAATGTTGAACATTCTCTGTTCGGAGTTACAACGACATCCGACATCGATTCAATTTAAATTTATCTCCAGAAAGCCGCAGAGCCTCTCCACGGACCCTTTATCCTTTGCCCTTTCCAGAGACCGCCGTTGCCCGGCCCCCGCTTGGGCTCGACCTACCCTTGTTCGCCAATTTACCCGAATCTCCCGGCTTTCTGGTTCTAGGGTCATTGTCTCTAATAATCATTGTGAGCATTCAGTTTAAACGCTGAACCAATGTGAGCTGATCGTGAACACATTAAAAGCGGATGTTCTTTGTTACAGAAATATGTCGTCAGCACCGACCGCAGCGGGGACATCCACGTGCATGTGCAGGTAAGCAAGCATTCCTTTACCTTACAAGTAGAGTGCATTTTCCATTATACATACGTCACTATCGTGTTGTCAAGTCTGTCGTTCTGCTAGACGGGGCTTTAAGGCAGAAACAGACTATTGTGTCGTGGTATGTCGTGACGCGCCACAGTGATATCAGAACCACACATCGTTTTCAATATCTTTTTTTTAGGTAATTCATTGTTTTGGCGGAAACACTTTGATATTTTAACATTATTCACTGTTAAATTAAAAACAATGTTTTAATATAAAAAATTGAGTTTATTTTTTATAAAATCGTCGGGACAGCTGTTTCGGTAACCGATGTTACCATCGTCAGGTGTTACAATAAACATATTAATTACAATAAACTGTTTATTGTAACACCTGACGATGATAACATCGTTTACCGAAACAGCTGTCGCGACGATTTTATAAAAAAATAAACTCAATTTTTAATATTAAAACAGTGTTTTTAATTTAACAGTGAATAATACTTTTTTTTACATAATTTTCAATCATAGAATGCATTTCTTCAAATTAAATTAATTTTGAACCACTTTTACTAAACGTATGACAATTTATTTATTAATTTTTTTATGTATTTAATTGTGATTTTATTAGTTTTTTGCCAATCTATATGTTGGCATCATCAGGTGTTATAAATAACTGAGTAGTTGTTTGTAACGTCTGATGACGCCAACATGGGTGGACAAAATAGCTGTCACGACAATCTCATAAAAAGTAATAAATAAATAGTGAAACGCATAACAGCAGTGTTTCAAAATTAAAACATTTAATTATGTTGAATTATCGTATTGTAGTATTTCGGCCAAAACATTGGATTATCAAATTCTATTTTTGACACCCTAAAATAAAAATGGGATATTTATCGCTCTCTAGTTTTTGTTTTAGTCAATGAAATTTGCCTTCACTGCTTAGTCTATTTAATGAATAAATCCGATAGCTTGTATACGTATATTTTTTAAGTAGTTTAATCATAAACCGTTAACGAAAAATATTCAAAATCACTATTCAAATACAATAAAAGCATTGTTTGCGCGTTTACACTAAATAGACTACGGCTACATTGATTTAAAAAAAACTTCAGATCTTGCCCTCTACACGACAGTTAGATGTGCACGCTCATCGTCACATCAGTGTACCCCACGATACAACACGCCACAATAGTATATGACATGTAGTGATTGTATGTTTCTGCCTTTAGACTTCAGACAAACACAATTCCCGCTCGCCAATAAGCGCCGCGATAAACAGAGCAGTAACCCAAATACGTGTACCTACATGAGAATATATTATTCTACATTACATTCGCACATTCGCAGACTCCCGAATAAAGCCGATGGCTTAGATTATATTACATCTTCAACTTCTGTATACTTTGGATAACGATATTCTTAAGTGTCTTAGAGCTCATAGCGCTATATGTGGGATGCTTAGAAAGTGTTGTCAAATGTATGAAAGTCTAGTTATTCTGAATTATAATAGACATGTTTGAGTTACATATAGTTTGTGACTTAACCACGTACTGTTTCAGAAAACAACCCATTTTATCGTTAGGTAGGGTAACACTCAAAGTTAGTTTATTTTACATATTATGAATATAGTTCACTTTGTGGTACCACAGTAGTCTACTATAAACATGTACAATAGATAGTTCACTTTATGATACCACAGTAGTCTGCTTTACATATGAATATAGTTCACTTTATGATACCACTGTAGTATGCTTTACGTATGAAGATATTTCACTCTATGATACCACTGTAGTCAGCTTTACGCATACGCACAAAGATATTTCACTTTATGATACCACAGTAGTATGTTTTACACATGAAGATAGTTCACTTTATGATACCACTGTAGTACGCTTTACGTATGAAGATACTCGTATTTCACTTTATGATACCACTGTAGTCTGCTTTACACGTGAAGATAGTTCACTTTATCATACCAAGTAGTTTGCTTTACACATGAAGATAGTTCATTTTATGATACCATAGTAGTATGATTTAATTGTTTTTATTTAGTTGCGTAGATATACGTAGCATTGATAATATTTCTGTATTCATATTTAAAAATAATATTATTTAACAAAATTTGGAACGTACTCTTCTTCTTCTTTCGGTGTCATGTCAGGTCCCTCTGACGTTGACTATCACTTGAGAGAAGGCGTTTCTGTCGCTGGCAGTTCAAGACTGCTCCTCAACGTGCCTCTTCCACGTTCAAATACCGTGACACCCACGCACGTCGATAGTTCCGACTTCGAGCATGGTCGCCTTTCAGCAATTGATTAATTTGGTCATGTCATGTATTCCTTATCTTTCCTCGACTTCTAATTCCATTCACACTACTTGTTTCTGTGTTTTTTTTTTTCTATTTAAACACTGTTAAGATCAAATTGAATGTATTATTATATTAACGTAATGTCCTGAATCATTTGTTTTCTAGAAAAGATACAGGTTACTAATATGAAAGAAAACGTTTTCTAGAAGTTATATTGCAATTTATGTAAATGACATGTTTCACCTTTATAAGGCATTACAAACACTTATTACCTAATTACTTATACAGCCGATGTTGTCCACTGATGGACATTGGTATCCTCCATACTTCTCCATAGATTGTGGTCTACCATATGTTATATCCAATATTGTGCTCTAGCGAATCATGTCATTCACATAAAATATATTAAAACTTCTAGAAAACAGACGTTTCATTCGTATTAATTATTTAATATGGAGTTTTACATCATTGTTCAAGAAACAATAAATAAGGTGTTCTCGTTTTGTCCATTGTTATAATGAATTGTAAAATGCGTGTAACAACTTAACTTGTTCAGATAGATATAATACAAACTGTGTAGATATGCACTCGTATTCCCGTTCCGTAATTCCGTCGCGCATACATAAGCGGACCGCTGAGCGCCCAGTGTAAATTTTAATTGTCATTAAGTTCCCATTTAGAAGAAGCGAGAGCCATTGCGAATTGCGATGCGATCAACATTACAATGTCGGCGTCGGCTATGATCGTAAGTGGTACGAAATTAATAGGACATCTGCGTCTATTGTGGCTATCCGTGCCGCCGTGTCGCCTTATCCACCACACACTAGCACACGATCACCGCTGTGGGCTGTTAGCTATTTCATCTGGTCATCTAAAGCGAATGATTGCATCTTCCATTTATTGGCCGACGTTACTCGTGTTTATGACCGCTAATCACCAATAACCAGTGTGGAATGGCGTCGCATTCAATATTTGCTCCGCATCCATCATGAGATTAATAGATACGAACATTTCGCAAATTCCTGATCTTTAAATAAACTGTAAACTTTAGACAAGACAAAGTAAAAGCACTAAAAATTGGCAAACGTATCATATCAAAATTTTCTAACTGTTTTAAAAATGTGAAATGTAGATACTTTGATGTGTAGTATATACAATAATTTATCAACGTGATTCAAAAACAAATATATCTCGTTAAAACTTGGCATAAATTATAATAATATATTTTCCTACTTAAACATGTTTCAAAATTACATCCAACATATTATTGAAAAACTTTATGATCAATTTGTTTTAGAAATCTTTTAAAAATATATAAAGAAGCCTAATATATATTTTTTATTAATTTCTTAAAACACATTTATTGTTTCTGTAACCATAACGTGTAACTCCATATTAATTAATATATACGAATGTAAGCGTCTGTTTTCTAGAAGCTTTTATTTTATTTTAAGGAAATGTCATGTTTCGCTTTGCTAAGATATTCAATAAAATCTTGACAAGGCGAAAAATTTAATTCTCATAATATAAAATAAAGCGCCTAGAAGCCAAACGACGGCCTTCGTGGCCGAGTGGTAAGTGCATTGACTGCCACCCCGAAGGTTCCGGGTTCGATTCCCGGCGAGGGCTTTGTTATTGTCACACTGTCTTTGGTCTGGTGTAGAATTCACGTGACAATAAAATGGCGATAGATTAGCTATCTATCACATGTCACGAGAATCACTATGATAGCTATAAATCTCCTTTACATCGATTTGGCTCATGCTGTCATGATGTAAATAGCGATTCGTTAATGGAACTAGAAGTAGAGTGAGGAAAATGAGGACGGAAGAAAACGTGGCACGATCAAATAAATTAAATATTGAATGTCGGTCACGTAAGGAGTCGGAGAAATCGACGTGCGTGCATGACACTATGTATGGATGTTGAGAAAGGGAGTGAAATATGTCAGGAAAGAAAAGTGTGGCATTCCATTCTTTCTGATAGTTAGATAGCTAGTTAGTTACATATTATTGCTTGTAAAATGCCTATGTCAGGCTATATTCATTCCCTATATTGGACATATTTATTGTAGGGTAACATACAGTGATTGTTAAAACAACTGCAAATGAACTAACTAACAGTTAAATAAAGACATAGAAGGTTACCCGCCGGTTTCCCGAAGCTGTTTTAGGACGCAGCGGCGCCCCTTCGTCAGCTTCGCTCAAACAATCCCCAGGCCCGCCCCCCATCCACACAGGACTTACATTAGCTGGAGAATGCACCATTCCAGAAAAAAAAGCAAAAGGCACAAGGGTATCTAGGCCACATTTAATCCAGTTTAATTTCAATCCACTATATTGGACATAGGTAGGGTATTCAGAATGTACTTTTCACGTATGTACAGCTGGACCACACAGAGTGAATATAGGATAGGTCAGTGCTCGTCACCTCGCCAACGAACGGGTGAAGCGGCTCCGGCGTCCACTAAAGTGGGACCGGCTATCCGCTGGCCTCTATCTGCTATCCGCTATCCGTTATCGGCCACTCGGACCCACTGCCCACCGGGCTATTTATATCTGCCTGCTACTGGGGTACCCCTTCCTCATTAGCAAGGATGATACCCGCCTTGCGCATATCACCAACTCCCGCGTTTATGTTTACGAACCCGATAAGTAGCTACTTGTTGGAATGAAAAATTTAAATTATTCCAATTATTTAAATTACTTAAGTACTTTATACGAATGAAAACGTCTGTTTTCTAGAAGTTTTATTACATTTTATGTGAATGACGTGTTTTGCCTGTCTAAGGCATTATCAAATGAACTTATGTTCTCTCTATATTAGGCGATGTAGTAAAGATTAATTTTGGTTAGTTTTTTATACACATTTTATTATTGCACTTTATTGAATGTAAATATTAAAAATCCATTTGTAAATAAAATAAATATATAATTAAAAGTTGAAACATTGGAAAATAAAAACACTACTTTTCAAAATCCATTTTAAACGAAATGAAAGCGAGAAAAGAAGGATGAAAGTACAATAGAATAAATGCAGTAGAAATCAGATCTCTTAGACAAATGTTTGGATACTCTGTGTATGATAGAGTGTCGAATGAAAATATAAGAAGTGAATGCGGTGCGAATGATGGTGTTATGAACAAAATATTGAAAGGACAAGTTATATGTTGGTAGGTATTATCAGAAATATATCGACTGAAGCAAAGATGGCAGTGCACAATGAAGTTCTAGTCCCGACCCTTATGTATGAAAGTGAAGCTTGGAGTTGGCAGAAGATGGATGAAAGTAGGATAAATGCCGTAGAAATGAAGTTACTAAGAATAATATGCGGAAAAACAATATATGATAGAATATATAATGATAAAGTAAGAATGGAATGTAAGGCGGATGAATAATTATATGATAAATAAAATTAAGAAAGGGTCAACAAGATGGTTTGGACATATGGAACGAATGGATGAGGGAAGAATGGTTTAAAATATATGAGTAGTGTGAATGGGAAAAGAAGACGAGGAAGGCCATGTTCGAAGTAAGAACAATCGACGAGCGTGCATGTCACGATGTGTGAATTTAGAAGAGGCGCGATAATTATGTCAGGATAGAACAATGTGGCGATCCATCCTCTCTGCCTACCCCTCCGGAGAAACGGCGTGATGGTTAGTTAGTTTTTTAGTTTATGAAGATGAAACATGTTTCTAGAATTAAATATATAATAAACATTTAGAAAATATACGTTGTAATGAAATAATTTATAAATAATGAAATATATTTATTTGGAGGTGTCTAGCCCTGAAATCTGATATCGATATAAATATGCAGACACGTGTGTCGGTCCGTTAACTGATAGAGCCTATTATTTCTATTCTCGCCATCTCCATCTCCGCGGAGAGATGTAAATAGTTTATATTGGCATAAATATTGGAGCAGGTTTGCCATCGGGAAAGCGGAGTGCTATTCCGATCTCAGGCAAACGATCTTGACATCAAACACCACCTTTGTCTCCGCCCGTCTCCACCGTTACCCGAGTAGCCAATCAATTAAATAATAGACTGCGCTTCGCTCCGAGCCGGCTATAAAATCATTAACGTATTTCAACCTAGAAACGTCCCAGTGTATTAATTAACCCTTTCATTGCTGCGCTAAACATTTCCGCACGTAACGGTGCTGCGTTATCACTACACATTTAAAAAGAGAGCTTGACATTTTTGAAAAAAAAAATTGTTCCATGAAAATTGTTTACAATAAACTGTATTGAACAGGTCTTTAAACCCAATCTTTCTTATTTCTTCTTATTTTTGTCCTGTCACACCTCCGTGGCGCATAGGGCCTCATGGAACCTTCTCCACCCGACCCTATCGCATGCCTGATGCCTAACATCATCCCAAATGAGGCCTGTTGCCTTAACCACGTCCTGCAGGGCTCTTCTCTAGGTGGCTCTAGGTCTGCCTCGCTTCCTCTTTCCCCTCATTGGGGACCAGTCTAGTGCGCCCTGAGCGATGCAGGCGGGGTTCCATCTCAGAATGAGACCGATCCTCTGCCATTTGCCAAAAGGTTTGGGCCAAAAGATCAAAAGGCCCAAAGATCTTGAATATTGAGCGAAGGCACCTATTTATAATCACCCGAAGTTTTTCAATAACGTCCGCGGTAGATTTGCAAGTCTCACATCCATACAGCAGTACGCTTTCAACGCTACTGCTGAATATTTGGAGCTTGAGGTTTCATTTGAACCCAATTACTATATACATTTTATTTTTAGCTCTATTATACTGTTTCTTATGACATGTGCTAATCTATCACCATTTTATTGTCACGTAAATTCTACACCAGATCAAAGACAGTGTGATAAATGAACTACCATCGTCGGGAATCGAACCCGGGACCTTCGGTACAAAGTTAGAGCTCTCACCACTCTGCTATAAGGTCGTCAATTCAGCGTCGTAATTGTTCACGTGTTGCTATATCGATGCATTCTTCCAAATCGGCGACTTAAGTGTTTTTATATTAGTCATGTGTATTAGGAAAATAATGAAGTTAAATTTGAAAGCGAATATGTTTTTATAAAATTGCTAAAAATCATTAAAAAAATCGATAAACGCTCTAAACTATTGAAAAACCATAGAGCGGGTAGGCCACTCATGTTAACGCTCTAAAACCGATTGACGCCATATTCGATTTCTGGGGGCACGAGTAATTACTTATCTCTCTCGCACATACGAAAATAAAAATGGCTAGAACGAGACGCAAAGAGGATATTGGAGTGATTTACTCTATACACGAATTACCGACACAATGGAATATTTTTATTACTGTTAAAATGTAAAACACTTATAACATCACAATTTATTTTTATTCACTGAGAGTGTCGCGACAGCTGTTTCGCCAACCGATGTTGGCATCATCAGGTGTTACAATAAGCTTAATAAAAATAGTTTATTCTAACACCTGATGATGCCAACATCGGTAGGCAAAACAGCTGTCGCGACACTCAGTGAATAAAAAGAAATTGTGATTTATAACAGCGTGTTTCGGCCAAAATAATGGGACTATGGAATATTTTTTATCATATTGGCAATGTATCTCCGATTTTCGATTAAATACTTATTCTGTACATGACTATATAACTATTTTAATCAATGATTATTGTATCATGGAGGAATAAAATCTGGACGCATCGTTGATTATATTCAATAAAATATATATTTAAAGTAATAAGAACCGATGTGCGCTAGCTACCCAGCATCGGTAACGGAAGAATATGTAAGTACAGAAGTTGCTGTAACCCATTTGGAGTGAGATTATTCAGCTGTCAGGGGCGAAGAAACCGCGGCTTATAAAGATGATATCTTACGAGTATCTGTACGGGTATTTATAACGCAATGCGAATACTCGTAAATTAAGCATAGATCATGAATGCCGCTTTGTGAGTTGATGACAATGTTTGAACGAAGAAATATTAATAGACGTTGTCTCGATTAATGTATAATATTATACATACATGTCCCAACAATGATACGTAGCTTGATATATTAAATACGTTTACATTTAAATATAGTCGTATATTTAATACTCCTTAATGATATTCTCGCAATACTAGCTCGTGAAAGATTTGTAGATAAGATTTTAATATTAAAATACTCAATGGTGTAGGTATTTGATATAATATTCGTTTTAACGTATTGCAATTAAGTGATTTATCACCTCGTGTCGTATCAAATACTGATCGTCTGACTGTAGCGCCCAGAGCCTCGCCGATTAGTAATAAAGATCTTTATCGTTTAAATTATACAATTTATTAGAAATCGTCCTTAATTTTTGGGTATCTACCGTAATTAATCAATTATTTTCTATGTTAATCACTTGTACAGATACGTTCGTAGATAAGAGAAGCAAAGCAATATAATAACATTGACGACCTTCGTGGCAGAGTGGTAAGAGCTCTGATTCCCATTCCGAAGGTTCTGGGTTCGATTCCCGGCGATGGCAGTGTGATTGTCACACTGTCTTTGGTCTGACGTAGTATTCTCGTGACAATAAAATGGCGATAGATTGGCTACCTGTCACATATATATCAATATATCAATATATCAGCTTAAAAAACAAACTGTATACTGTAATTGGGTTCAAGCGACCTGTTGTATACGTCAAAAAAATAAAAAATAAAAAATAAAAAAAATAAAAAAAATAAAAAAAAATAACACACACGTATTGGTACTAATTAATTTTATAATTTAATTGTTTCGTAATTATGTAAAAAATAAGTCCTAAATGTAATTAAAATGTAGACAATAAAGTTAAGTGAGAGAATCAAAATAATAATAATTAATATAAATGAAAACGTCTGTCTTCTAGGAGTTTTATTAAATTTTATATGGAATGACATGTATCGCCCATTTAAGGCATTTGATAATGCCTTAGAAGGGCGAAACATGTCATTCCGTATAAAATTTAATACAAATCCTAGAAGACAGACGTTTGTATTTACATTAATTATTTAATACGGACTCCGATATCATTGTTCAAGAAATAATAAATAAATAAATAATAGTTGTTATGAGAAAAGCGTACAATATTTTTTTTTATTAACTTATGGCTTCGAGAGAACAATATAAACTTAAGTTTATATAGTTCTCCCGATGATTACGGTATAAAACCTTCAAAATATAGGAAAATATCCGGATTGTCCAGCTGACGACAAGTGCACTATCTAAAAGAACTTTACGAGTATGTGTTAAATTATTTTTATTTTGTTATTTTATTTTATATAATTTATTTAAGATTTATTTTGTGGACGTTGACAATCGAAGTGTGCGGGAGATGCCTATTGGTGGCGATGAGGTTCGCAACCCATCACACCGCGTCTCTTGCGGGGGCGGAAAGAGAAGGATGGAGTGCCGCATCGGTTAGAGTGTGGCAGTACGTTCATTCTGCCTACCCTTTCGGAGAGACGGCGTGATGGTTAGTTAGTTAGTTAAATATTGGAATAGAGAAAAATTGACAAAAATGGAAAAAAATGTGTTTTAAATTTTAAAAAAAAAACCGTCATCCGCCGGTTTCACGCTGGCCTTGAATAAAAAAAATACATATCGTATTTTAAGTAAATTCTGTTTGATATTGTTAATTAAGATTTTTTCTTTATTTTATATATTATATATAAGCAAATTTGTTTTTTAATTTTTTTTTATTATTAATCCACTTACGTGAGCGTGAATAAATTGCTCATTATTATGAAGAAACCGCAATCAATGCGGTCAAAAAAAAAATTCTCCCTGATAGCCCAATACGTACTCCGCCAAACAAAATAGTCTCACGCAGGACGCTATCTCCTACCCCAACTCCATCCAGGCACTGCTCCTCTTATCTTCCCCTCGGGAATAGACTTTTTTTATAAATACAATCCCAACCCTAACTGGTCTTCCATTCCTTGACAATAATGTAAGACTTTATCATAAATCCTAAATCCCCCCTCGCCCTCTTTCGGAGGGACACTCCGGGCTATACATTTAGCCCCATCATGAAACAACTACCAAATCGCATTCCAACAATGTTTCCTACAGACGTAAGAGGAATAGCCATTAGAGCTGAACCTCTGTAAGCCAGAAGATCCAAGTCCAAGTCCAACCTCGTCAAACTAAAGATAAATTTAAGGTTAATAAAAAGCATTTTTAGTTCATTACCAGGAAATACACAAAATACTAATAAACGAACTGTGTTTTTTTTTTTGTACACGGTGTTAAGTTATTCTTGTGCCCATACTCTATTTCCCATTTGTTGAGCGCTGTAATTCAAGCCCTCTCCAACATATTTGAAAAAAACACTCCGATGTTCCACTACCTACCGTAACAAGAATTTATGTACTCTTGTCGCGGGAGAGTTAATATCGGGCTCGAAGCACGCTCGCGCCAGGAGCCGGGCTAGCGGGCGGGGCCGTAACTATTATAGTTGCCGTGAATGGTGTACCGTGTTGCCATTTTCCGGATTTCAACCGCAGCCGCTGATTAGTCCCTATTGATCCATCTATCTTGTCGACTTCTGATCGGAAGCGGCAGTCTTATTGATCAGGAGGTGAGTACCTGCCGAGCAGCAGCCGCCCGCCCCCTCCCGTGGCACTTGCGAAGTGTACCCACATTAATTTTCCCGCCAAAATACATCCAAAGGCGAGCGAGTTAAAGGGATGTAGCAACCCCCGCACAGCCCAGGTGTAATTACTAAATTCATAAATTACTTTTGACGTTTTTTTTATAAATATTATTCACGCTTTTTTTACCAGTAGGCTTACCAGATGAATTTATATACATAAAATTTATTGTTTCTGGAACAATGATATAAAACTCCATATTGAATGGTCGGGTGGTGGTCTAAAGCAGTGTTCCGCAAACTTTTTGTGTTCAAGGTATCAAATCAAGAAATTTTAGAGGTACACCAAAGAAAAAAGCAATGTTTATTTAATATTTATTTATTACTAAAATCAATATACATAATATGAAAAGATGTTTAGATGGTTTCTCTCACCTCTTCATTGATCGTCCTTAGGCGTTCTCTTTTTTTCGATTTAATAGTAGTTTTCCGCGTCACACCAACTGATGACCACGGTACACCAGTGTGCCGCGGCACACGCTTTGCGGAACAATGGTCTAGAATAGAATAACTTTTTTTACCAGATGAATTAATATACATACAATATATTGTTTCTCGAACAATGATATAAAACTCCATATTAAATGGTCGGGTGATGGTCTAAGGGATAGAATGATTGGCTCCTGATCCAGGTGACTTAGGTTCGAGCCTGGATACGACCAGATTCCTTTTTAATAATAATAATTTATTTTCTGCTCAATGGAGATTATATTATACAATCAATTCTAATACCATTGATTTAAATCATCGGTGTTAGTCTTAAAAAATGAATAGAAACGTTTTTTTTCTAGAATTTTTATTACAGTTTATGGGAATGACATGTTTCGCCTTTCTAAGGGATTATCAAATAAAACTTCTTGAAAATTGATATACATATTATTTATGTTCATAACGCTTATAGCCCGAGGTACATTACATTCTATGTCACTACAATACACACATAATATATTGTTTAATCTTGTATGTATCTGAGGAAATATACATAAATTCGTTTTTCAATAAACATTTTCGGCGCAAATATACAATTCACATGATTAATACGAATGAAAACGTTAGTTTTCTAGAAGTTTTATTATATTTTATGGGAATGACATGTTTCGCTCTTCTAAGGCATTATCAAACATTTGATAATGCCTTAGAAGGGCTAAACATGTCATTCCCATTAAATATAATAAAACTTCTTGAATATACATTGTTTATAAGCATGTATTTTATTTATTATTTAGCTGTGTAGTATTTATTTATCATAATATCGTGTAGTATTTATTATCATAATTATAGTGTAGTATTTTAAATCAGGACGTAGTGACACTATTGGTTTATATATAAAACGAAAACTCCAAATTGATCTTGTTGTACCTTTGTTTCGCTGCCAACCAGGGACCAATCCCGAAGTACCACAACGCGGTCAACCACCAGGTAGGTAGTGGGAAGTATTGCATTGTTGATAAGTATTGTATTAAAGTAAGTACAGCGCGGATGTGACCTTTTGTGTTTCAGGAAATATCGGAATGGGAGCTGAACTCCACATTATTCTCGCTTTTACAACCCTTATAAATATACAACGTAATCTTACATATTGTAGGACCCGACCCGCCATACTCCCGATTCCTGGCTCCCATTCATCCGTTCCCCCTACCCCCATCTGCTCCTGGAATACTTCGGGACATACAGAAATCCGAGGAGGAGGTGAAAAGATTAGATAGATGATATCTCCTCGACTCTCTCGGTTATTCAGAAAGCCTTTTGCTGTCAAAGAGACTCCTTAATATGTCAGAAGGCATATTATTATTTTATGTCATAAAACCATAAATCATATTTACGGATTTCAATAAACATTTTTTTTCATAAGAGAATATTATAATAAGCTTAATAGTTTGTACGTTTATTTTCGCCACAGCTCGGTTTCAGGATTCATAGATCATCATGTACTTAATATAAACAGTTTTTAATTTTCATTTAATTGTTTTGATATTTTTCGAACGCTTCAAAATAAAAATTATCTTAATTACTTACCTTCAGACATTTTTAACGTCTGTTTCGTATACAAGCAACTAACTAACCATCACGCCGTCTCACTGAAATACTATGTAGAAAGAATAGACTGACACAATCTTCTTTCCTGAAGTAAATCTCTCGATTCCTTCACATTCATGCGTCGATTTCTCCGAACAATAGGAACATAAAGATGTTTTGGACACATGGAAAGAAGGAATTATATTAAAAAAAAGTATATGTCAACGATGTTAATGGAATTAGAAATAGAGGAAGACCGAGTCTTTTGATCGATCAAATTTATCAAATATTGAATGTCGGCCATGTGAGGAGTCATAGAAATCGACGGCGTACATGACACGATATATGAATGACGAGGAATGGAATATGTCGGGAAAGAAAAGTGTGACAGTCCATTATTTCTGCCTATCCCTTCCGAAAGACGACGTGATGGTTAGTTAGTTACATTAAAAAATATCGATCTCTTTCCGATCCTAACAATACTATTATAATAATAATTTTGTATTTCAATGGCGCACTTTCATTAGTTAAAATATTTATACTGTTATTAACCTCAATTCAAATCTCTGGAAGACATATTTCAATCTCGTTCTATTTGTGAAGCTGCCGGCTCCAAAATGGACCATCCCCCGCCTCCGTCAGTCTCTAGCATGCTGTTGGTCCGTTGCCTTTATTAGGTACCAGAGCGCATCGTTTGCATTCCTGTCCGAGGGCGAATTCATAAGCGAGCATTAGAATGCAGTGACGAGATAGCGGGAGATCGGTGAACTATGCAGGTCAGGGTGGGCGGGTCATGCTGATCGCTTTGCTCCCAGGTCGCCCCGTATATCCACTTTAGTTTTCAAATAACTACTTAATCAGAATTGATGGGTTGTAAAAATGACGTTCTGAAAGTATTTACCCGGCCGTAAGCACATAGACAATATTTCCAACATGGAGCTTTTCTGGGCCGTTAGTATTTTCTTTTCTTTTCTTTTATTTGAATAAAAATCACAAACATTACAGACATGTAATTCCAGATCGTTTACAATTACATAATAAGAATTTATAAGAGAAGCATAAAAAAACCTAAAGATTAAGAAGTAGAATTTCGAGACGGCATTAGGTTGTTAACCTGAATTACTGGTATCGGTGACACACAAAGAATCTAAAAAATTCACAAAAAACAACACACTTCCAATACTTGGTATTCAGTTACTTTGAATCATTAAAATGGTGGAAACTTGCAATTAGTTTTTAATTCTCACTTACACGTTATAATAATAATAATCACAATTTATGATTATACACTTTTTGAGAATGTCGCGAGAGCTGTTTCGTCAACCGATGTGGGCATCATCAGGTGTTACAAACAACCGTTGTTTGTAACACCTGTTGTTTTCCACTTTAAAGTTCATTTTTATTTTTTTGCTTCCAAGATGTTATATCATCTTCGGGAGAACGATATCAAATGGTTTTTAGACAGTGTTTTAATTAATAATTATTGAATTCCACAGTATTAATGCTTTAAGTTTAAAAAAAAAATCTTTCAATGAATGAGAAATAGAATATACAATGGAAAGCGAAAAAAAATCAAATTATACCTCTTTTAAATATAATGCCAATTATAAAATGCGATTCTACAAAACCTGAGTTCGTACTATAATGGCATATGGTATTTAGACGAGGGTTGATACCACTAAAACTCAGAGTCTCATAAGAACTTCAGAAATAAGAACTCTCCAACGCATTGCGGGAACAACGACATCCCAAGAGATAATTAGAAATTCTGAAATAAGGATGATTTGCGATGTCGAAGATGTGAAATGTTCAATCTAACACTTTGCCTCTCCATTTATCAACTCGTATGTAACACAAGCCATCATGACACTTCACCTTAAATATTTGTTTTAAAAATATAATTAAACATTTTATCACTTAGTATAAACCACTTTATTTAAGCAAGTAGTGCCAACCGGGTTTACTATGTAGCGAGATTGCTCAGGGCTATACGCAAACATATTTTAATTGATTCCCTTTGTATGATTGTGATTTTTAATTAATTTACTCCTTCTATTACTAAAAATTTAGTAACACAAAAAACTGTTTTGATCTTTGCATTACGTCAAAGTATAATTGTCATTGGTATTAAGTAGGTATTGAAAGAATAATGTTTAGAAAACCACAACAATAAGTTCGTTAATAGTGTTATGTAACACGGTAATAATAGAGATCATGACACGACGAAAAATCTATACCCTTTCACGAAATAATGTACCTACTCTCGACCAATTCTTTAGTGGTTCTATTACAACAAGTGTCTTGCACAATATGAACACTTTGGTTTCTTTGTATTATAAATTTGATAAAAAGTAAAGTCCTTATATTGGGTCAGTTTGTACGTATATACTATACAACCTACAGCACTTTACACAATGTATCTGCGCTTAAAACTATTTTAAAAGATGAGTTCCCTAAGTCGGTTGTAAAAATTCCGGAAGTACTTTATCCAAACTCAATATAGGAAACAGACGCGACACCTTCGCTTTACGTGATGCGGGTACATAAGGGAATACTCTACCTTACAACTCTGGAGCTTTTACATTCACCTAAATTTTATGTTCCTTCCAATACATAAGAGAAGTGAAGCGAGTGTAAAGAGTTTGTAGATATTCGTGCGAGTAACGTATGGTTCACTAAACATAATGATGTACCAATATTGACTGTCAATAAGGAAAGTTATGTACAGGTCATAGGGCAGAAGCCGTATTAGTTTTTCGAGTTCTATATATTATTGTCCTAGATAATAATGATGTCACATACAGAGCGAACAAAGGACGATATGTCAAAATATATCATTATTTTGATCAAAGAACTCTATAAAAATGTTCAATATGCTCATCAAATTTATATAGCCATCGAATTTCAGTAATAAGATAAAAAGAACAAAAAGTCAGCAGTGGAATGGAAGAAAAGCAAAAGATCTGTTTTTGCTATTCTTTCATCTTTCGGAAGTATTATATCAAAATAAACAATCACGCTATTATGGCCACCGATCAAATGGGAAAACTTTTAAAATTATTAAATCTAAAAATCAGACACTTCTAGTAACACAAATTCTTGATTGATGGTTTGATCTTAAAAAAACTTTTTAATTAAAATAATTACATGCCACCCTTCATTATACTTCGAATAGTTGACTACTTTCATGAGTACTTTTGATATTAGTTTACGTACACCGAATTTTATCTTTGATAAGTTAGGCGTGAACTTAATATAGATAACTTTACGGTTAATCAACCCGGTTATGTTTGGTAATTAAAATGTATCTTTACTTATACCCTCCTCGAAGGTTCGAGTGATGTAAAATATTGAATATTCTGCCAAAACACGTCCCTTTCTGCCCCGGTCCTCTGCCCGCCTCCCTCTCGCCCTTTCCTTGTGAGCTTCTCCGAACTCACCCCCAAGCGGCTGGCCCACGGGACCTGCCTGGAGCCCGTGTTTGTCAAGAATAGAAAGGGGTCTTGCTTTATTTATACTTGTTCGGTCTACTGTACTATAATGTGCTGCTGTACTATCCCCGTGGATAATAGAATTACAGAATGCTTTATGTGATACCCTGGCACCGCGGGGTTAAAAGTTTCCATTATTTACGCACTCAAACAGTTCCTTCTAAAGTGTAGGTATACATTTTAAACAGTTAAAACAAACATTTCATCTAGCACAGTGGTCGGCTAACCCATTTGTTAAAATAACCAAATATCAGGAGTACAATCATTTATATTTATTTTAAAAGTCGAAGTTCCTTTACACTGTTTTTATTAACTCCGTTAAAAGTTTGTATGATTATTATTGTTCAAAGTTTATATATTACAGCATTTTTTTCTTTGTAATAATCTTATTGATAAAAATGACTTTTGACCAAAATCATTGGAAATTTGGGAAAATCAGGTATGATTGTTCACGGATAGTTCTCGTCAATAAGAATGATTGATTTTTGTGCTCAAATAAAATAAAATTAAACTAAAAAAAAAGGATTTAAAACACGCCCTCTGCATTTGACCCGCGAGCCACAGTTTTCCGAACTCTAACCTAGCATAATACAATGGAAACATTAAAAATATAACACAAAAGAATTTTTATATCCTTAGAACTGTTTATCAAATCTAGAAACTAGACTTAATGAAAAACCAAGCCACCAGCTAAAAAATTTTATCACGATGTATAGAAAAAACACTATGTAATTTTATACGGTGACTACTATGTTTGAGATATGCTACGGTAGTTGTATGTAGTTGGAGATGTAAGAAGTGTGAATGAATAACCCATTCGTTTTAATTCAATTGAGCGCGGCACCGATCAAGAGAACCCACCAACGAATTGAGAATTTTATAAACTAACGTGTTATTGTGAAAATTTTCCAGGGCGACTTGAGCCAGCAGGACAAGCGCTGCGTGTTCCTGACTGTGCACGACCTCGGAACTAACCGTAAGTATAAACTGACAATTAAGCTTTTTTATGCTTTCCAATTAGGTACCTGCCCATCCATTGGCCGATGCCGGGTGTCCGCTGTCTGGGTCGCCCGTAAACGATGTGAAATAACTCATTTTCGCGACGCTTTTAGCCATAACACTTTGTGTGCACACATTAATTATTTGCCCAACTGTTTGGACCTGAAACGCCTTCTTTACATAATATTATACCAGATGTTTATCGGCACACAAGCGTGGCCAATTACAATGATTATTTACTGAATTACGCAACACGAGATACAGATATAAGTAATCAAACTAATAAACACATTAGAGTGCGGGCTTTGTATATTTTTCTATCGTGTTTGATATTCAATATAGGCATAACTTCAAAATCATATAAACATGATCTGGTTTTAGCACCGAATTCATGAATATATATAATATATATCTGTACCTGACTTATACTTGGACTTGGATCTTCTGGCTTATAGAGGTTCAGCTCTAATAGCTATTCCTCTTAAGTCTGTTAAAAACATTGTTGTAAATGTGATTTACGAGTGGTTGTTGTAAACTGGATGTGTAGTCCGGAGTGCTCCTTTTAAAGGGGGTGAGGGAGGATTTAGGGTTTATGGTAGAACTATTAAATCTCATGTATGTTTTCAGCCGAAATGAGTTAGGTACATTTATGTTATTGTCTATACAGTATATAGTAAAGTATATACGGTATACAGTATAATAAAAGTAATTGTTTGTACGGACAATCGCCCTGGACGGAATCGTCACATAATGACAATCAGATATGACCATCATTAATCATTTCTGACAAAATTTCATTAAAAATTTTATAGCTCTCGGCCGCAGATATAATACTCGTATATTAGTGATATATAATATTTATCTTAATTTATTAAATAACTTCTGTGTGGCACGATTCATGAAATCATTTAAACGTAAGACCCAAATGTAAAGACCCGAATCTGAATGACTTAAAGTGATAATATTGCCATGTGTTTTAAAATATGAATACGAAATGATGTGTGTATTGTTTTATTGATAATTCATAGATTTTAGCAAGAGCTTGATCGATTTAAAATCTGATCATCTACTTTTCTTATACAACTGTCTTTAGAACTTTGTAAAAAATATAACATTTGTTTCTTTCAAATAGATGAACTTACAAACAATGTTTTTAATGTTATAATTCTTTTGACACGTTTGGTAGAAGGTTAAAAATAGAGACCTGCGCGTGCACCCTGTTACGGAAGTGCTACATCATGAAGTTATCCAACAATGATAAATTACAGCCGACATGACACGCGTGGCAACTCACGAATTGTGAAAACATGTCATTAATAAGAAGAAAAAAACCTGTACTAAATATATTACTACAATAATTCGAATATTAGTAATATAATACAAATCACAGTTTTCGAAGTTTCGTGATGAAGTTAACCATCAATGATAAATAATTCAATCATTTTTCCTACAGGGCTTAGATGAAATTTTTTCAGTAACCTTACTGCTGTTTGTTTTGTGTTTTTTTTTTGTTACCCCAAAGAACCATGTTTGTCGACCTTCGTGGCAGAGTGATAAGAGCTCTGACTTCCATTCCGAAGGTCCCGGGTTCGATTCCCGGCATTGACAGTGTGATTGTCACACTGTCTTTGGTCTGATCTAGAATTCACGTAACAATAAAATGGCGATAGATTGACTACCTATCACATGTCATAAGAATTAATAAAATAGCTAAAATAAATTGTATACTTGGGTTCAAACGACCTGTTGTATACAAGGAAAAAAATATGTAAGTTCTAACATGCGTACATAAGTACACACACAGTTTTTTTTTTAAATTTTATTAATTCATAATTCAAAATACTCTTGACTTTAGAGAGTATCTTGCCTTCCTAAAGTCAAACCATATCTTATGCGTTCCTGGTATTATATTACAATAGACGTCTTATACCTTAATTTTGTTTTGTAATGTCTGTTGAAAGTTAACAGATTTGATTTGATTTAAGCTGATAATTTTCGAGATATTTCCATCGTTTACCGAAGGTATAATTTTATGTAGGTTACATAGTGAATATCGTAGTTCCCGACCATCATAATATGTATAACACCAGCTGGTTCTGGGTACACAAAAGGTCACCAATGAATAGCGTGGCGCATACATCCCATTACGAGTATATATGTATTTCTGGCTATGACCGTTGACCGTTCGTACGAAGTATTACCATATTGCAAATGTTACTTGTTACTCGAGACAGAAATAAATTAAATCATTTCATGAATCATGTCATGCTGTAGGAATTTCATATGTGTAGAAGGAGCAACAATACGAAATGACGAAACCTCTTGGAGTATCAATATAACCTTTCAATTTAAAATATTGATATTACTTGTATTAATATCACCCGACCGAACCCGAATAGTACAGTAATGAACACTTATTATATTGTATTATTGCTAACTAACTAACTAAATAACCATCACGCCGTCTCCCCGAAGGGGTGGGCAGAAAGAATGAACTGCCACACTTTTCTTTCCTGACATATTTCTCTCGCTTCCTCAACATTCATACATCGTGTCATGCACGCGCGTCGATTTCTCTGACTCCTCACATGGCCGACATTCAATATTTGATTTATTTGATCGTGCCACGTTTTCCTCGGTCTTCCTCTATTTCTGGTTCCATTTACTGATCCCTTCATTATTTTGTTCATGACACCATCATTCGCACCGCATTCACTTCTTGTATTATTGCTTTTTTTTAAATTGGGTTTTATAATTTTTAAACGGATTTTCGAAAGGTCTGTCTCAGCTGAATTATTATTTTTAGCTCTTAAATGTTTTATTGTAAAAAATTTCTCAAGTAAATTAATCTAAATAGATTTATTGAATTGCTTTTCGTTTTATGAATAACGATCCATTAAAATAGTCAGAGAGAAAATAGCTTATTTCATAAAATTGTGTGCTCTTTTGAATTGACCTTTAATAATTATTCTAAAGACTTAATTAATATCCGATTGGTGTAGGAACAGCAAATGTCTTGTAGGTTCTATGATATTATGGCCATGACTTGGATCTTTCAATATTATTATATAATGGATAATATGTAACATTTCTAATTACATTAGAACATTCAAATGCTGTGTCGATTAAAATATAGCGCTCTTAAAAAAATTACTTTGATAAATCTACGATAGATGTCACTAATTAGAGTGTTTGAATTTTGTTTTGTAGTATTTGGGATATCGATATTTTTAGTACACACGAGTATAAAAGACACAGCTAGTAGCGTAGGTTTTATTGTTTGTGTTAATTATAATTATGTCAAATGTTAATTATAATTAACATTTGATAATGCCATAGAAAGGCAACACATGTCATTCCTACAAATTATAACAAATCTTCTAGAAAGAAAACAGGAAAACAGTTTTTCATTCGTTTTAATTATTTTATTATAATTACACAGTGAATATGTTAAAGTGATTATTTATTTTTAATTGTTTCTGTTTTATAATAATCAACATAACATTTTTTAATCATTTATTCACAACATGCTTCTTGGGAACTTGGAAAAATCCGTGAAACTCATCTTTTTGGACAGACATTTCGGAGATCGTTGCAGTCTCCATCTTCAGGATGGAGATTTCAGATCATGGATTTTTCCAAGGTCCCAAAAATCATATTGTTACCAACCGTACATTGTAGGATGTGATTTAAACATATGAGATTATTTTTCTGAACGATTGTTAAAAAAACGAAAAGAAAACTGTATCAAAGGCTCTCGTACGATAAATATTTAAAATGGTGATTCCTATACTAACCTAACATATATCCTTTCACAGCCATTCAGCTATAATATATTATGTTACCGCGTAAAATGTGCGCTCCTTTCTCGGAATAGCATAATTCTTCAACCTGAAGCAGCAAGCCGTAGACTCCCCTCCTTAACATAATCTTCTCGGTGGATCATTATCATTCTAAGCATAATATCTCTTTGGCAGATACCTCGCTCCATGAATTCGTGAACAGCCCGTGTATGCTGGAGATCCGAGACCGCTCCTGCTTCATCCATGTGGATGTGCCCGGACACGAGGATAACGCTCCCAATCTACCCGACTCGTGAGTATTATATGATATCCCTATCTACGTCCATACACGTGTATGAATATACTTCTTGTTTGTTATACTATTTGTGAACTTATCGGAAATATTTTACACAATAGTTTTATATTCTTCTTCGTATCAATGACAAGAAAGCTTGATCCATCACAGAGATGTCGTTAAATTGGCTAACTTCTCCTCTTCTTTATTTGCTATTATGGTGAAAGGTTTGGTCGACTTTGTATTGTTTTCAGGGGCAACGGGTGTTATAATTATAATAACACCACACGTCGAGGCACCTTCCTTGCTCTAATATTAATATACTTTTTAGTTTAATTATGAAAGACAGTATAATTGTATTCCTTGTGGCTTGAGCAAATGATGTAAAAATCAGGTATATTGAATTTCACATTTCGAATAGTTTTTTGTTCTTTCATTTGCGGTTGATATGCCCTTATATGGATGGCATCATCAAAATATGAAGCAAAATGCTTCAACAGCTATAATAATAATAATAATAATACTTATAATAATTAGGCTAATTTGTATAGCGCCATTATATGGAAGGAATGTAGAGCCGAAGAAAATATTATGAACAAAATTACGAAAGGATCACTGCGTTGGTTTGGACATATGGAACGCATGGATGAAGGAAGCATGGTTAAGAAAGTATACGTAAACGGTGTGAGTCGTGGGAGACCGAGAAAAACTTGGCATGACCAGGTTAATCAGATTTTAAAGTTCCGTCATGTTAGAAGTCGGAAGAAACGACATACTCGTACGTGGTGACTCGCTGTATGAATGTGGAGGAATCTAGAGACGTGTGTCAGGATCGAGTGTGGTGTGGCAGTTCATTCTCTCTGCCTACCCCTTCGGAGAAACGGCGTGGTGGTTTGTCGTTGTTGTTAGGTGACCCAAGTACGCTTGAATAAAATGACGGTAGAAAATTTATCGAAATTATTTTAATTTGTTCGTAAAATAATTTGTTGTTTTATGTTTCCCTGCCTTATTAAATTCTCAATTAAGAGGCATTGGGAGATGCCTATTGGTGGCGATGAGGTTCGCAACCCATCACACCGCGTCTCCCGCGTAGCGAAAAGAGAAGGATGGAGTGCCGCATCAGTAAAAGTGTGACAGTCCATTCTTTCTGCCTACCCTTTCAGGAAGACGGCGTGATGGTTAGTTAGTTAGTTTTTTATTAAGAGGCATTTTCATTGTATGAACTACGCGTTATTTATACAATACGTTATTTATCTTATGTTCAGTCCCTTCGTTTCGCATGTGTGCATGTTGTTAAGGTTAATATCATTATAATGAATATGAACATTTTAACAGTCAATAAATTCCTCTACACTTCACCAATTTTTATTTTAAAATGGGTAAGAATACCGACCAAATTTTAAATGCGTTAAAAATGGATCATTATATTATATAAATCAATGTGGTTAATCCTTTTTATTTTTTAAATCATTAAAACGATTATCAGAAAATGGTATAACTTATTCAGTTAAACGCGTCCGCAATTCTCTGTTTATTTCCTCATGGCATCCTGCAAACTAGTTTTCCTTCAACTATTCAAAAACAAAACGGGGAAAAACTTTTCTCGCTGAAAGTTTCATTTTCCATTATTGTGCCATCCGCATCCCGGGAGCCAGAAAGGGTTCCAATCTTTTTGCAAAACCTATTTCCAGAGCTCGAGAATAAGTACTCATATGAACAGTGTGTATGTATAAAACTTTGGAGCTCTCTCATTTTCAGAAATTCCTCGTGTAAAAACTTCAAAATTAATATTATACAAAAAAAAGTCCTTATATGGTTTAGAGTTATGAGACTAAAATATTAAAAAGTTTTGGTACTATTAGCATATTGAAACAATCTCCTAAAGTAGATGTAAAATGAGATAAATTTCACAAAGCCTTCTACTTACTATGTATAAAATTTTATTAAAAAAAAATTGATGTCATAATATAATTTGGCAAATATTGTATTATTACAATGATGCACAACTTGTATATTTTAACAGCATTAAACACTTCATAAACAGACAATGATCGCAGCTTAGATTAACAGATATCATATTACATCTAATGGTTGCTACGATGTTTTTTTTAACGCTAATGTGAAATGCTACCTTCCGTAAACAATTTCATAAAAATAAAAAATATATAAAGTTTATTCATTTCATTTAATTTATTTTGATAATAATCACAAACATTACAGACATACAATTCCAAATCGTTTGCAATTACATTATAAACAGAGAAGCATTAAAAAAATTAAAATTAAGCTTAAGAATAAGAAAAAATCATAACATTGATCCCTGAGGCAACTCCCTATCACGAAATATGTCGTGATAATAATTTATACATTGTACGTAAAAGATATATTGAATATGCTCTATATCTTACACTCTTGCTTGTTCGTACTAGCGAACGAGCGAGATGCGCTGTTAAACGCACAGAAATTAGTTTAATTCGAAAATATATGTGTCATCTTTAATGTGAGAACATTCTTCACTAGCGTATCTCTATTGCTTTTCAAATGACAGTGTATCGTTTTTCAGCATTCTAAAGATTAAATAAAATTATTGTTGATTTGTTGTTAAATGGTACATAGACATTTAATATTTGATTGATTTCACCGTGCCTTAATGTTGATTTATGTACGTTTTACCCAGACTTCCTATATTTCTTGTTCCAGTAACATCGTTAATTTATATTTTAATTATCATTATTTCAATATTCATTCTTTCCATGTGTCCAAACCATCTTAATGACCTTTTCATTATTTTGCTAATAACACTTTAATTCACATTTCATTCACTTCTTATATTTATATTTGACACGCATTCATCTAAGAGATCTTATTTCTATATATAATATTTTCATCCTCCTTTTCCAGTTCAATGATTCACTTCCTTACACAAGCGTTGGTACAAGAACACCATTGTAAGTATATATATATATACCTGATTGATGCGCAGGTACCAGTTCCCGCCGCTGCAGACGCTGGGGGAGGACCTGATCACGGTGCTGGACTTCCTGCACGTGAAGTACGCTGTGGGGCTGGGCGAGGGGGCGGGCGCCAACGTGCTGGCGCGCTGCGGGCTAGCGCACCCGCGCCGCCTGCTGGGCCTCGTGCTCATCAACTGCACCGGCTCGCCCGCCTCCGTCATGGACGCCTTCCGCAACAAGTTCCTCAAGTGGCGCGGCGGGGAGGTCACGCAGTCTGAGGAGGACTTCCTCCTCTACCACAAGTTTGGACACGTGAGTGCACCACTTAATTACGCGCTCTTCGTCTTCTTCTTCTTCCTACCCTTGTTCCATTCACTTGTGATCGGATCATTGTTTCTAGAACAATGCTGTAAAACCCCATGTTTTAATAATTAATACGAATGAAAGCGTGTATGTTCTAGAAGTTTTATTATCGTTAGTGGGAATAATTTTTTTTTATAAAGTTTCAATTCAAGGGATTGGTTTGCAGCTAAGTGTAACATTTTTGCTAGTTCTTGGGATTCCATTTGGACCTTAAATTTGGCATTTTCTATTTGCTTTGGTAATTTTTATACAGAAGGTTATTTGAACACAATTATTGTATACAACTTTTTAGCCATTAATTCTCATGACATGTGAAAGAGAGGTTGTCTATCGCCATTTTTTTTTATCAGAAAAAATATGTATATAATATAATGTTTTTATTGAAATGACACAGAAAACATATGAATATTTCAACTATAAGTCATTGTTCTATCTGCGTTAGAAGTAATATGTTATTTATAGATAGATGTATACATTTACTCGATGTATTTATAAATGGGGGGCACAGGTCTACCGCTATTTAAATCTTATAATCCGCCAGCTAGGCAAAATGACTCCGGGGGGTCTAAATAGACTACTTTGAGAATCTACAGTTTAGAAGATATTTTCTAATATCTTGACATCATCCTTTTGTTTAGACTTAGTTAGTGATCTTACTGGTATTTAGGCTTAAATTTAATATGCAATGTCCTTACAATTCCACTAAACATTGTTAAGGTCTCTCCTAACCATGCGTACTGCAAATTATCTGTATATTGTGCAATGTTATACTCATTTAAAATTGTGAGAGCGTTTCTTATATTCCGTATATTTTTTATATTATTCTAATTTAATGAAACGTATATGTCCGGTTCTCTTTTTATACGTGAGTTTTTTTTATCCTAAAATTAATTATATTTTTCTTAGGCAAAGCAGTTATAATAATAACTTATTCATTTTTTAATGTAATTTTTCACGGTCGTGGATCGGTCTAATCATTAAAAAGTACTTTTATAATAAAATGTTTTGAAGTGTAAACGGGTTCTTTGAGATTTGCGTCTTTGCCTTGACCATCAGTAGGTTTTTAGTCACTTATGGACATAGTAGATACTCCCTAATTTATTTCCAGCAATTGTTTTTGTCAAACGAAAAAAATCTACTTTTAGTAAATGTTTTTTAACTGTACAATTTACATACAATTAGACGACACTCTTCTTCCAAGAGAGGAAACAGATGTTATGAAAACAACTTTTAAAAACTTTCAGAATTGAGGAAACGTTCACTCTCTATTATGATCATTATGGCACTTTTCAAGTACATACTTGAGACATGAATCTTGTTTTTCAAGATTTTGTGATTTATGTTTGCTATTCGTGTCATTTCATTATGAAGTTTACTCTCCTCTTTCTGGACCGCAGCATTTATACCATCCGAGATTTGTAACTGCAAATTTACATTCGAGTATATAATTGAAAATATTGTTGCTTCCGTTTTATCTTATGAATTTTTATGACCGTCTTCATCATTTTGTGCGAAATTTGGTTTAAAAATAACCACCTGAGATTCTGCAAAATATGGAAATTTGGACCAGCTCAAACCCCGCGTTGCCGCAATTTTCATAATAGCGGGGGCTTGTTTTCAATTTACATTCTATTTTCTCGCTTTTCCTTTTTATAACAATGGATTAAACAAATGCATTGTATTCGTAAATGTATACTCTGATACATCCTCTCATAGTGTGTAATTACAAAGTACTTACCGAGACAGCCTGTAAAACTATTTTCGGGCGTCGAAATTAATCCATTACCATACTGATGCTTTATTCATTATGGACTCGCTGTTGCTTCGGGAATCTTAATTAGCTGATTAATAAATAATCTACTGGATGATTTTCAAGCACGTGATTAAATTCTTGATAAAGTTAAATATTCAGTAGTGCATGCGTAATCCATTTAATAATTATTTATTTATATTTATACAGCTGACTTATTGTATATATTGTATATATATATACATACAAATGAAATTTAGATTACAGACGTAAACAAGAACATAAAACACATAAATCTGTAAATCAGAAATGTTGGTTTATGATCATTTTGATGATTGTATTGAGTAAAATCCATTTAATTCTATAATATAGCAATGTAGTTGATTAAAATTGTTGTATTATTTTATTATTAATAAAGGTACACACTACCTTCAAGATATGTCAAGATAAATGAACTCACAATTGAAAAATAAAAGTTGGGATTATGAAATTGAAGTCAAGCTGTTTGAATCTTGCGACTGATTTTTGTAACCGCAGACGTAATGTTTCAAGTGAACGAGGGTATTTTTACTTTATTAGTTTTCCGAGAAATTTGTCTGCGTATTATTTTTGACACTTTTATAATCTAGTCACACAAAAAAACGCAATAGAATAAATGAAATTCGTATATATCACTATTTAAAATAAATAATGATGATTTATTTATCCAAATTTATAATGTTGATATATTCTTCTTCTTCAGTCTTCTTCCCTCCACTGCTGGATATAGGACCTCTTCCATTTTTCTCCACTCATCCCTGTCTTCTCCCTTTTGTATCCAAGTCGTCCCAGCTATTCGGTCCACCTTTTAGGTCGCCTCCCAACCCCCTTTTTCTTTGTCCAATGCATCCATTGGAGTATTCTGGGTGTCCATTTGGTACTGCTGTGTCTGGATATATGTCCAGCCCATTGCCACTTCAATTTAAATGTACGATCCATGATGTCGTCAACTTTGAATCAGCGTTTAATTTCTTCACTTCGTATTTTATCTCGAAGACTCACGCCGAGTATTTGTCTCTCCATGGATCGTTGTGATCATTTTAATTTGTGGACATTGGTAGTTGTCTCAAGACTTCTTCTTCTTCTGCTGCATCTTAGTTAAGGTCGTATGGCCTGTTTGTGACGGGGGGCTGTCCTGGGATGATGGTATCCAGCCATCTATCCACATCTTTGACGGCCTTCCTGGTAATCCCTTGCTGCTTAGGTTTTCATCTTTAACAATTTTTGCAATTCTTATATTCTCCATGCGGTCCACGTGGTCTCTTCAAAAGCGCATTCTGCTTCTTCCCCATCTCACTATGTCCTCAACACCACAGACAGGTCTTATCGTTTCATTTTTGATCCGATCTCTGAGAGTTTTGCCTGCGATGGAGCGTAGGGTTCGCATTTCTGCTACTCTAAGAAGGTTCTTAGTTCTATTGGTATCGGCTCAAACCTCTTTTCCATACGTCATGATGGGGCGAACGCATGCCCTGTATATCTTGGCTTTACTTTCGGTTAA
Source organism: Lepidostoma basale (assembly GCA_022606425.2). Lineage (NCBI taxonomy): Eukaryota > Metazoa > Arthropoda > Insecta > Trichoptera > Lepidostomatidae > Lepidostoma > Lepidostoma basale. The sequence continues at coordinate 3,616,113 of JAHDVF020000010.1, forward strand.
CATGTATTTGTTCCTCCATATGGTGTCGCGCAAGCAGCCAGCCAGGGCTGCTTTGTTGATTTGTGCTCGCACTTCGTCATATAGGTCACTGTAGCTACCGATCGCTATGCCTAGATAAGTGAATCGCACGACTTGCTCAATAGGTGTGCTATCGATGATCAGTTTACATCTGAGCGGCTCTTTTGATATCGTTAAGCACAAGACTGTAAGTCAGTATTGGCAATATTTTGATTAATGGGTGGATCTATTATTGATAATTTATATTGATTTTGAAATTTAGTGATGTGTAGATTTTCTTGTCACAACAATAATTAGATGGTTCTCATATTGTCATAGTTTAAGCCAGTGGTTCTCAAACTTATTTTGTCTATCGCCCACTTTGAAAATCAATTATTTTTTAGCACCACCTGATTTTTTTACTTTACCACATCTTAAAAACCACAACGACATTCATTACTTTAATTCTATAGGAGACTTTTTTACCAGTGGGAGCAATTAAAACGCAATTTTATAATATTAAGAATATATTTTATTCAAATTAAAACAAATATAATCAATTTTAATTTTAAAACTAACCTAATATGAAGGAGGAATCTGGTGATTTTTAACAAGTTTGTTGATATCAGGTTCGAAATTACTCAAAAACAGCCGCAAGTCGCCGCGTTAGGTAATATTTTAAAATATTAAGTAGATGAAATTACAATTCAGCTATAGCCCCCCTAAACCACTTCAACACCCCCCCTTTTTTCTGAGCTCCTTACCGCCCCCCTCTAGGCCACCAGCGCCCACAAGGGGGCGTTATCGCCCACTTTGAGAAAGACTGGTTTAAACTCTCTCTATTAAGTACATCGATTTCCGATGCCACTTTATTAATACATGGATTAATTTTATCTCAATAGAGACAAAGATGCAAACTGGAAACTGAATATGGTGATCGAGGTGTTTACAGGACTTATGACCTGTCATTGGTTGGGTTAAGCGCAAGCTTTATGTAATTACAACATTCCCCATTCCAAATTTCTTATGACCACCATGTCTGCCAAATTTTGGAAGTTGTATATATCGCACGTTGAAAACAAAAGTGACACTATACAAAAATCTCAATTTTTCAGTACGGTCATTTAAAGTTTTGCCTGCTTATTAACCTAATTAAAATCAACTAGATTCTGATAGAATAATATCTAAACTAATATATAAAATAACAACATTTGATATATTTCAACTCACAGTCAAGTTATTGACCTCACAAAACTTTAAATGGCCGTACTGAAAAATTGAGATTTTTGTATAGTGTCACTTTTGTTTTCAACGTGCGATATGTTAATATCCAACACCACAATTCACATGTCAGTTTCAATGCGCCATCTATGAAGATTAGATTTAAGCATTAAGCAGAAGATCTTTATAATCAATTCAGTTTCCAGTTTGCATCTTCGTCTCTATTGAGATAAAATGAATCCTTGAATTGATAACCCGCAATGGGTAAATAAAATCCAGTATTCGTCTACAAGTATTTGTATACATTCAAAATGTTATTAATACATGTTTCACGTTGACAATTGAATTGGGAAATCAAAATTGAGAATATTGATTTTAAAGAGTTTTTAAATTTTTATTGTAGCTGACTGAGTTTTGTATTTTTTTTAACAGCACATAGTCCAGGAGACAGACACGGACAAGGAGCGCATCCTGCAGGAGTTCGTGGCGCGCCTGCGCGGATCCCTCAACAGCCACAACCTCAAACTCTACGTCAGAGCATTTCTCAAGTATGTACACATTACGTTCCTCGTGTTTACTTGGGAATATTCCTAGATTAGGCAATTATTTATATTCATATTCCTAGTGTAGAGCGTTCTATAATAGTGCTTACACAAGGGATCAGACCAATTAGTCTGCCGTTGAGAATAAATGGGATAAATTAAATACGATTAGGAAGCTCCTCTAATTTCATTTACGCTAAAATATCCATTTAAACATGTAACAAATTTAATCTTGTAACCTAACGTAACACCACATTCAATACATAAATGAACATACAAGATATTGCTGTATTGTAAACGATGAAAATCTGGTACAAGTGGATGAATTTTTTTATTTAGGAAGTATGTTTACAAAAAATGGGAGAGTGGAGAAGGATATTGAAAGAAGGGTTGGGGCAGGCAACAGAGTAAATGGTGCACTTAAAATTGTCATCGCAAACAAAAGCCTTTCTTAAAAAAGCTAAGATGGCAGTGCTGATGGTGTTCTTGTGCCGACCCTTATGTATTGAAATGAAGCATGGAACCGATAAAAGAAGGATGAAAGTAGTGAAGAAGAATGTGTGATAAATTTGTATACGTCAAATGCAAGTATAAGAAGTGAATGCGGTGCGAATGAAAGTGTTATGAACAAAATAATGGAAGAGTCGTTAAGATGGTTTGAACATATGGAATGAATGAGTGAGGACAGAATGGTGAAGAAGGTATATGTAAACGACGTAAACGGAGCTAGAAATAGAGGAAGACTGAGGAAAACGTGGCACGATCAAATCAATAAAATATTAAATGTCGGTCACATGAGGAGTCGGAGAAATCGACGTGCGTGCAAGATAAGATGTATGAATGTGGAGGAGGCGAGAAAGTATGTCAGGACAGAACAGTGTGGTGTTCCACTTTTTCTGCCTACCCCTCCGGGGAGACGGTGTGATGGTTAGGTAGTTAGATATTGCTTATTAAAAATTTAGTAAAACTTGTGTAAAAATATATTAATTACGTGTCTTATACCCTGGTTTCAGACCAAGATGAGATCATTTAGAAATACTTTAATCTTTTTTTTTTAAGCCATAGGGACTTAGAGGAGTCCCACCGCTTTCCCAAAGCTGTTTATAGGCGGATGTCGCCTTTCGTCAGCTTCGCTCTATCAATCCCTAGGCCCGTCGCTCGTCCATGCGGGACTTACGTTACTGGGGTTTTGTGATAAAAACTAAAACAAGAGGGACCCAGGCCACATTTTAACTACCCATTTCCTCTATGTCCCGCCGAAATGTAAATTTATTTAATAAATACAATACAGAAAAAAATTAAAAATTCAAAAACAGAGCTAATGAAAACTATCTACATGTACATAACAGCGGGAGGTCAGGTGAGGATCAGAGGAGGCAAATGCGGGCAGGGGAGGTTAGGAAGACATTTTTTACATTTAGAACACGGAATGGGTTTAAGGAAACAGAAACATAATAAAAACTTATAAATATAATGTACTTGGATCGTTTTATTTCAGCCGAAAAGATCTGTCCCTGCGTAACTGCCAGCCGGACACGCTGCTCATCACGGGCGCGCTGTCGCCCTACGCCGCCGTGGTGGAGAAGCTGTACCGGGACGGCAACAAGGAGAAGGTCTCCCTGCTCAAGGTGGAGCGCGCGGGAGACGTGCTCTCCGAAGAGGTATTTTCATTTACTGACAAATTTTAGTAAACATACTGTGTGGACATATGGAACGAATGAATGAGATAAAAATGGTCAAAAAGATGTATACAAGCTGTGAGAACGGAAAGGGGAGCCACGGACGACCAAGGAAAGCATGGCATAACCAAATTAATACATTTTTAAAAGACGGTTATGAAAGTAAGTCAATGTCGGAAAAATCGACGAGCGTGCATCATACGAAAATAATAATAATGTATTGAATAATTTATAGAGCGCCTTTTATATGAAATAATCATCTCAAGGGCGCTGCAGAAATTTTTTCGTTTTATTAACTAGTTAAACATAAACATATTTATACTTAAGAAATTGAAAATAACTTTGTTTAATCCACAAAATATTGAAAAACACGACATGTTTCAGAGGATACCTCCACCTTCAGGTGTAAAAATATAATATATTTTTACACCTGAAGATGGAGGTACCCTCCGAAACATGTCGTGTTTTTCAATATTTTGTAGATTAATCAAAGTTATTTTCAATTTCCTAAGTATATTTCTATGGAATTCCTCAGTGTTAATGCCTTAGCGTTCAATAAACATATTTAGTATGAGGACTGCACCTGAGGTAAGCTCGAGAGGTATGTCAGGATAGAACCGAATGGCAGTTCATACCTCCAGAGAAACGGATAATTTAATAAATTCAATAATGATATTGCAATTCATACGCGCTCTCCTCATATACGAGTACGAGTATATTGTAATATGTTTGATGACTAATGGAGTACGCGTGTCCCACAGCCCGCGAAGGTGGCGCAGAGCCTGCTGCTGTTCTGCCAGGGGCAGGGCCAGCTGACGTCGCTGTCGCTGCCCGGCGTGGAGCGGCGCATGTCCCGCGCCATGTCCATGGAGGACTACGACAAGCCCAACCTGCGCCGCCTGTCGCTCACGCCCGCCTGCCCGCCCACGCCGCCCAAGTCCTAGGCGCGGCGCGCTCCCTCCTCCCGCAAGCCCTAACATGTGTTCATTTCGATGCCTGCGAATTGGACCTGACTCGATTTTGTGGAAATTTCTCGTGCACATTGCATTTTTCAGTGTCAAAGTTTAGTTTTATAGCATTATTTATATAAAGCGTATTGATGATCTTTCACGTTACAAATGTATTTATCGCGAGCTATTCACAGACGAGCATTTCTTTTCTGTACGTACGATCGTATGATTTCATAAATTTTAAGTTCTCTTTTTTTCTGAGCCTCCCAGTAAGGTTCACCGATAGATTTCGCAGGTGGTACAAATTTGGATATTATCTGGGAATATTCGAGAAATTACAAAATCAGCCCCAAGCATGGGGCCAAAATCTTTATGACTCAGTATTTCAAAGTCTCTCAGTTAGTGCGGTACGCGCGAAGGTGTAGATCTTGCGATCTATAGACAGGATATCAAATTTGGTCCTGTGATGAAGATGATTTATTTATCTAAATATTTTGACATATTTTTTATTCATTACTTACACCGAAGATTGATCTCTTGGAGCATTATTTATGATCCAAGGACATATTTGAATATTGATTTTGATTGAACGTACAGAATCCACTTCCAACAAATAAATAGCTTTTGATGTTAAGGCTGCCATGGTTTAGCAGAGTTCACAGTTCAGTTCGCAGGCGCCCGGCGGAGGGCGCCGCTTCAAATGACCAATCAACGCGTCGGACAACTCTACTTCGACCGCGACTGAGACGAATAATATGTTTGTCTGTGATTAAACTATAGCGTGTGATCTTGTAACGTTTGCCAAAAAAAATTGTTTTGTCTGTGATTTAAAACTTAACAAATTTTTGCTCTCGTCAAAAATTTTTTTGGAGAGTTAGCCAAAAAGCAAAATCGGCGGCCATGTTAACTTCAATGCATGACAACCATTATATGCTCTACAAGCGTATCCATTTCTCGTTATTTTTTAAAGAACATTTGTCGGTCATTCTATTAGATATTCACACATTTAATTATGTTTAAGCTTTTATCACCACCCTTCGCGAAAACCTTAAAACTTTCTTAATATACCTAATGTCATTGACCATTAATATAAAGTTGCTTTGTAGACTAGATTTTCTGGATGGTTGACATCCGCCCTCTAGCTTCACGTAGCTATTGCGCGACTGTAGCGTCCCGCGCTTTCCTTAGGCGGTCCATTCTCTTTGTGTGTGCTGAAGCAACAAAAATCGTCTCGGCGGTGATAAAAAAAATACTTAGTGCATGAGCGCAGGCGCCTCCTAGCGCCGCGCGATATTTTAAGGTTAAACGCGCGCGAAAGCTTTCTCTTACTTAATTCTACGAACGCCGCGTGTCATTTTATTTGCGTCAGTATTATAAGATTACGGGAAGATTGAACTATTCAGGATTAGAAGAAATAAACGTGCCACAAAATATAATTTTGACGTTTTATAATAGTATTTACACACTTGACGCTGGTCAAACCGACGTTAAGTGAACTGTTGACGGATTCATATTTTATCAAAGGAGAAGCTCAAAAAATACGTATCCATGGTTAAAACAAGATGAATTAGTTATATAATATTTAGTTTAGGGGATGTTTAGGCTACTGAGGCCAGCGCTGCTCGGGGGTGAGGTGTTGGGAGTCGGAGACGATTTCTGAATAGTTGGGGGTAATGCTTTGATAATTGTCATGGCATGTGTACATGCAATAACCCCACAGAATTTTCTAAACAAACGCAGTCGGCTATGTTTCTGACACCCATATCAACCTGTAGAGGCCTTTTCTTGATTAGCGGCTGTAGTGAAAAATGTAGACTATTTTAATAAATTATATATGTGTTGTTAATATGAGAAAAAAATATAATTATTATCGTAGATCGTGAGGTACATATTATTTAAGATTTATTCACTGTTTTGTTTGTTAATTGTATAAACATTTTCCAACAATAAATAAATTATATTATTTACACTGGCTTATTAATTTGCATCGGTTACAAAATCCCAACTTTTTGGTTTCTTTCAACAGCTGGTAACGACTTCAAAATTCATATTAGAATTAATTTCCCCTACCCGCTGGACCGGTGATATTGTAAGGATTGCTGGATGGATGAGAATGGCAATAAATGGAGACAGTGGCGTGATTTGGGAGAGGCTTACGTTCATCATTGGACGACAGACGAATGATATGAAGAACAAACAAGAGAAATTGTACAATACTAAAATGTTGAATTCTAAGGGTGTCACATACTTTAGTACTACTTAACGATATGTTGCGAAGTAAGTACTCTAATATAAAAAAAATATCTATTGACTTCCAGTATCGAGGGCTGAAGTGGAAAAGTAAATGGCACGACTTCGGAAAGACGGAAGGTTAATTAGTTAGTCAATATGAAGTTTTACATCATTACTAACTAACTAACTCATTAACTAACCATCACGCTCATCCCCGGAGGGCTGGGCAGTAAGAATGAACCACCACATTCTTCTGTCCAGACATACTTCTCTCGCTTCCTCTACATCCATGTCATGCACGCACATTGCTTTATATTTTATATTTTTGTTGAATCGCTCTTTACATCATTACAGCGCGAGCCAAATCGATGTAAATAGCTATCATAGTGATTCTCGTGAGATGTAATAGGTAGCTAATCTATCCCCATTTTACTGTCACATGAATTCTGCACCAGACCAAATAAAGACAATGTGACCATCACACTGCCATCGCCGGGAATCGAACCCAGAACCTTCGGGGTGGGAGTCAATGCACTTACCACTCGGCCACGAAGGTCGGCCACAAAGGCCTACTCCTTAAGTGACCGACATTTTATATTTGATTATGACATGTTTTCCTCGGCCTTCCTCCATTTTTAGCTCCGTTCCCGTCTTTTACATATACTTTCTTCGCCACTCTGTCTTTGCATGTGTCCAAACCATATTAACGACCCTTTCATTATTCTGTTCATAACGGTTTCATTCATTTATGTATGGAAGCGAAGCATGGAACTGGCAAAAGAAGGGTGAAAGTAGAATAAATGCAGTAGAAATGAGATCTCTTAGACGAATGTGTGGATATTCTGTGTATGATAGAGTGTCAAATGAAAATATAAGAAGTGAATGCGGTGCGAATGATGATGTCATGAACAAAATAATGAAAGGATCATTAAGATGGTTTGGACGTATGGAAAGAATGAATGAAGAAAGAATGGTAAAAAAAAATTATATGTTAATGATGTAAATGGAACCAGAAATAGAGGAAGACCGAGGAAAACGTGGCACGATCAAATAAATCAAATATTGAATGTCGACCATGTGAGGAGTCAGAGAAATCGACGCGCGTGCATGACACGATGTATGAATATTGAGGAAGCGAGATAAATATGTCAGGAAAGAAAAGTGTGGCAGTCCATTCTTTCTGCCTACCCCTTCGGGGAGACGGCGTGATGGTTAGTTAGTTAGTTAGTTACATACAACACTTTTTTTTAAAAAAGTGATATGTAATATAATTTATGTATTTTTTTTTAAATATGAGTGTTGTATATACAAAGTAAATAAAAAAGAAAAGGAGAAATAAAGCATCACAACAACACAAAGTATGGCGTATATAGAAGAAATATTAAATTAGGGGTTATATTTTAATGTTCCGGCCCTGAGTAAGAACGATTTAATTAATACGAACTCAATATGCGAAGATGACTGAGGCCTAACGTTGCAAAATATTCAATATAAACGGTATTATCTACAAAGTGTGATTGGTGATGGTTGCATCAGAATGCAAATAGCATTTATACACAGATCTTAAAATTCATATAAACATATTGGCTCATATAAATGTGACCTTGGAATAAAATTGTGATTTTGTGACATAAAATGACTTGGGTTTGGAGAAAAAGGTGACAAAATTCTATAGTTTGTTATAAAATTTGCATAAATATGTTATGTGAGTGGGTGAGTATTATATGTAATAGGTTGAGAAACGGTTTAATTGAGTTATTCTATAAAAAAATAGTTTAGAACAAAATATATTTAATACGAAGTAAAACGTCTGTTTTCTAGACGTTTTATTATATTTTATGGTATGAAATATTTCATCCTGCTAAGAAATTATCAAATGTTTTAATTAAAGTTTTTGTAAATAAAATAAACTGTAGTTTATTGTTTTGGCGGAAACACTTTGATACTTCAACATTATTAACTGTTAATAAATAAATATAAAACGCTTGACCTGGACATTGAAATAAAATGCAGAATTGAAGTTTCACGAGCTGCATTTAATAAAATAAGAACATTATTTTGCAACGATAATCTTAACTTGAAACTCCGAAAAAGAATGATGAAATGTTATATATGGTCTGTTCTACTATATGGCTGCCTGGACTCTGAAAGTGAATGTAATGAACCGGTTGGAAGCGTTCGAGATGTGGATATACTGCAAAATGCTCCGTATACCGTGGACCGAAAGGGTCAGTAATGCAGACGTACTACAATGAGCCGGAGCCAATAGAGAGCTGTTATCGAATGTTAGAAAGGTCTCATATTTGGGTCATGAGCTAAAGGGAGAAAAATACCACATCCTTCGACTGATATTAATCAGTTGTTAACTCGTGAAACAATTAAGTTATAAGGTCACAAATCTCAGATAACAAAAAAATTCAATTCATTATATTATGATTGTACTTACTACAAATAACCAAAGGTATTTAAAAAAAGACTTCTGCATTTCAAGTCTCTATTTATAAAAAAAAACTAATATCAGTAACGATTCCTAGGTACTTAGTTTTCCTACTGTAACAGATTTAGAATAATGTAAATATTTGTATTCTTCAAGAACATCGTGATATTAACGCGTATGTAAAAAAATGTAAGTTAATTAACTAGTTAAGGACAAGTCTATGATTCTACTGTAGAAATTTTTGATTCACAAAATATTAACCACATTCAAAAACAATTATATTATTATCTAGTAAATAACGAAAAAGAAACCGGTTTAGAATCTGTAAAACAAAAAACTAATTGATTAAAAAGAAATACAATAAAATAATACAATAAATACAAATGAATGTAATCAGTAATAATCATTCTTCTTCTTCTTCTTCGTAAGCCTTTATCGGTCCACTGCTGGACATAGGCCTCTTCCCTTCCCTTCCACTTGTCTCTATCTCCTGCCAGTCGCAACCACATCCCCCCCCCCCCACGGCACCAATGTCGTCGGCCCACCTTTTTTTGTGGCCTGACATAAACATTACATAAACAGAAACAAAAATATTATTTGGATTACTTTTTTTTCAAGTTTTATTTCAATGTTTCAAGAATAACACGCATATAAAGCGCTTCACGGAATGGTACCAGCCTATCCTACCCAAGTTAAACATTTATACTTTGTTCTACTATACTTTTAAACCGATCGCTTTTTAAGCGGTCACATTTAGATTTTTAGATTTAAAACACGTCTGAGGTGATTACATCACAAAAACGGCGCTTTAAAAGTTAGCATATTATTATTATTATTATTATATATCTGAACTTTGTGTTGCTGATAGCCACAACTTGCGGCAATCTACAGTTCGATCAACACACTCCTCGGCAATATAGGCAAATTAGTTGAGCTAAAGCGCAACCCCCGGACAAATTTCGGAGATCGGGCTTTCGCAGTGGCAGGTCCGTACGCCTGGAATATGCTTCCTGCACGCCTCAGATGCATTGACAATACGACAGATTTTAAATCTCACCTTTTAGGTTTTACCCACTTTTTAAAATATCGCATAAAATGTAAATAACGGGTATCTGATTGCTGTTTTCACTTGCAGTTCTCATAACTAAAAACATTGTCAAAGCGCCCTTCAGGTGAGCTATTCACGAAAACGGTGCTATACAAATTAGCCTGATAACTAACTAACTAACTAACCATCACGCCGTCTCCCCGAAGGGGTAGGCAGAAAGAATTAGCCTGATTATTATTATTATTATTACTGCTTAACACTTTGACCGCCATGACGGTCACTGGTGACTGACACGAAAAAATATTTGAAAGATTTAAAAAAACGGACACATAAAATACTATATTTTGTTGTATTACCAATTCTTGCTTATAATATATGTTTTATTTTATTTTATTTCGTGTACTAAATGAAATAACTAAAATAATTAATAACAATAAACATACTCTATGAATTTTAAATAGATTGATACTGGTTTTTAGAACCAACAATATTAGTTTATAACATAATTATTTAAATAACTTGAAACAATAAAAATAAATGGCTCGAAAGAATGTCTGAGATCACCTTCCAACCATTTCATCTAATTGATTGTTAAATTAGTGATTTGGAGAATGGCTTTGATATTATAGCAGTGTGATCTTTTTATACGGTATTCCGAAACATTTCGCAAAAAATAAAAAGGGTGAGTTTATGCTTACCCATATGTGATAGAGGTGACCCAATGGAAACATAGATAGTTGCCAGGCTGCCAGGCTGGTGCTTAAATAGTGTTCGATTAATTTTGTTTTATTGTCGCAAATAATCAAGAATTTATTTATTGTTTCTTGAACAATGATGTAAAACTCCATATGAAATAATTAATACGAATGAAAACGCCAGTTTTCTAGAAGTTTTATTATATTTTATGGGAATGACATGTTTCGTTCTTCTAAGGCATTTTCAAATGTCATATGATCGCAAATGGTAACTAATTTTGAACAGATAAAACGCAAAAGTTTTTTAATAGTTTTAGTCACAATAGATACACTGTGATAAGTTTGCACTTTGTAGTTTTTATATGATACTAAAAATACAATAGATAAAATTTGATAATACCTACCTTGGAGGGGCGAAACATGTCATTCCCATTAAATATAATAAAACTTCTAGAAAACTGACGTTTTCATTCGTATTAATTAAGAATTTCTTTGTTCTTTGGTTGTGTGAAATGGGTGTTTTAATATACGTTTTTACGCTAATATTTGATAAGGAATTTTCAATATAACCATCCACTTAGGAAGTCAGATGTTATTATATAATATTATAATACATATTTTTAAGTTATAAATCTTTCAAATTCATCGTGACAGGATTTCAGAAGATAAAAACAGAACGGGATGAAATATGACTAAAAATCGTAGTTAACTTTAATATGTAATGAAATAACGATAAATTTGATTTATTTTTAAGCGCAATGAAAACAAAGGAAATGTTATCATTTTTTCTATTAGAACACTAAATATGCACTCGTATGATTAATTACTGGAAATAAATAGCTTTAAAAATTGCCATTAAAAGTTGTCATCGCAAACAAAAACCTATCCAAAAAAGCTAGAATGGCAGTGCATAATGCTGTTCTTCTACCGACCCTTATGTATGGAAAAAGGAGGATGAAAGTAGAATAAATGCAGTAGAAATGAGATCTCTTAGACGAATGTGTGCTCCTCTGTGTATGATAGAGTGTCGAATGAAAATATAAGAAGTGAATGCGGTTCGAATGATGGTGTTATGAACAAAATAATGAAAGGATCATTAAGATGGTTTGGACATATGGAAAAAATGAATGAAGAAAGAATGGTAAAAAAATTATATATTAACGATGTAAATGGAACCAGAAATAGAGGAAGACCGAGGAAAATGTGACACGATCAAATAAATCAAATATTGAATGTCGGCCATGTGAGGAGTCAGAGAAATCGACGCGCGTGCATGACACGATGTATGAATGTTGAGGAATCGAGAGAAATATGCCAGGAAATAAAATTTTCGCAGTCCATTCTTTCTGCCTACCCCTTCGGAGAGACGGCGTGATGGTTAGTTAGTTAGTTAGTTAAAAACAGGGTTTAACCCCCATTGTGTGGCTGGTTTTGTTTTCAGTAAAAAAAACTTAAACTGTGGCTGACTATATTTGCAGCTCAGACAGATAGCCCCAGTTCATAATAATAATTTGTACAAATAAGTAGTAAGGATCTAAAATAAAAATGTTTATTTAGATACATTCAAATATGAACTGCTATTGCAGTTTGCCACAGTTCGAGAGCAATGTTTTTCACTGCAAACGTAACCAGCCGCACTATAGATAGAGGTTAAAAATAAACACCTGGAAATATTCACACTTTTTTCAAGAAAAACTAACCTTTAATGGCGGCTACACGTAGAGAATAATATTTTCTTTATTTGATCCTTTTTTGTTTGTTTTGCCCACAACACTTTACTTTAAGTTTAGATCTATACCGCTTGTTAATCTATTGAATTTTTAGTATCATATAAAAACTACAAAGTGACAACTTATCACAGTGGATCTATATTGGAACTAGAACTATTAAAAACCTATTGCGTTTTATCTGTTCAAAATTAGTTAGCACTCGGGATCATATGTTTCGCCTTGCTAGAATTTTATCAAATGTCTATATACAATTTTACAAAAATAGCATAAAACGGACATAGTTTAGGAATAATAAACAGATATCTTCATACAACATTTTGAATGTATACAAATACTTGTAGACAAATACTGGATTTAACCCATTGCGGGTTAGTCAATTTTAAGGATTAATTGTATCTCAATAGAGACGAAGGTGTAAATTGTTTTTTGGAAACAGAATATGGTGGTCGAGGCGCGTACAGGACTTATGACTTATGACTATATTATTGGTTGGGTTAAGCGATCGCTTTATGTTAACAACATTCCCCATTCCGCCCTTCTTACGACCACCACTTGTTCATTTTTAATTCTAGTTTCATGGATTGTTAAATATTAATTTAATAAATAGCGATAATCATTTTGGTAAAATTGAAATATAAATGTTGTTTTTGAAAGACTATTTATAATTTTCATGTGTGCTTTGGTCAATAAAAGGTGTTAATTTCATAGATCATTGATATTCGTCCACAATAAAGGATTTTACGGAAATTGATATGGCGGAAGTAACATTATAATTTTTTGTACCCATGAATATGGTATACATCCGGCCTGTGCCACAACACAGTACCTCGTGTGTATTACCATTCTGACACTTGTCAATATTATGAAGATTTCTTCGATCTGTGTTTGATTTCTTTCTTTCGAAATGATTCGGAAATGTCAATGTCAATCCGTAGAATAAATGTTTGCTCTCAACTCCCACATAACAAATGTCACATATTTGTATGTTAAACTGGCATTCGTATGAATAAAAAGGCAAAATTGTTTATATATTTCCGTTGGCTTAAAGAGATACATGTTTATATGTGTCATAAAAGAATGAAGGTGAATTCTATCATTCTGTGATAATAAAGTCAATAGTCTATTAACGAATATATTATTTTAAATCAAACATACTTGTTGTAAATTACATAACGAGATTCCGCTTATTCAAAATTATCGTTTTTTAAAGTTGTTTTTCTAGAAATTATATTATTTAGTATTGGTGCTATTACACAGTGTTAAGTTGTTTCTTGTAAACATACCTCATTGACAATTGCTCCGCAGTCTATAGTAATTGAATAAATTTGAGAACAAAAGCAAAAATACCCTAAACTGAAAAAAGACATTCAGAGACAACACGGCGATAGACAGAACGAGAGCGCCTCGATACCTTAAATCTAATTACCAATCCGGCATGTTTCGAGTCATTTGACCAAGACACTCAAGCGTGTTTGGTTTCAAAAGAAAGGTGGTAAATAATAGGTTAAATGGTGTTTTAAAAATGATTTATTAAAAAAATATTCTGATATAACAAAAACGATAAATAAAATATTTGACAAATATTTATCTCAAAATTACACAGCGCAGAAAAAAAGTTTTATGTTATGAAATAATAATATCACACTTCGAATTAAACGTTTGTTTAGTCAAATGTACCCCGTAATATTCAGTTTGAGTAATTTGCACATGGTGGTTAGTTGTTGGTGTCGTACTCCACTTCCCGGTAGTCCATCTCCAGCGTGGCGAGGTCGTAGCGCGCGTTCTTGAAGTCGTCCTCCTCCATGCCCTCCCCGATGTACCAGTGCACGAAGGCCCGCTTGGAGAAGAGGAGGTCGAACTTGCGGTCCAGCGCCTCCCACACGGAGCGGATGGCGGTGGTGTTGGCCAGCAGCGTGGAGGTGCGCGAGGCGGCCGCCAGGTCTCCGCCCGGGACGGCCGCGGGGATGGAGTCGTTGATGGCAATCTTGAACCCGGTGGGGCACCAGTCCACAAACTTGATGTTGGACTTGAGTTTCACGTTGGCGATGGCCATGTTCACGTCCTTGGGCATGACGTCCCCCCTGTAGAGCAGGCAGCAGCCCATGTACTTGCCGCCACCCGGCTCGCACATCACCATCTGACTCTCCGGCTCGAACAGCTGCGAGGTAATCTCCGGCACGGTGATGCCCTCGTGGAACGACCGCTCCAGGGGCATGATGGGCGCATGCGCCGTGATGGGGAAATGGATGCGGGGGTAGGGAACCAGGTTGGTCTGGAAGTCCGATAAGTCGGCATTCAGGGTGCCCTCGAACCGGAGGGACGCCGTGATGGAGGACACCACGATGCTGATCAGCCTGTTGAGGTTGGAGTACGTTGGTCGCTCTATATTTAGACGTTTTTGGCATATTCCATAGATGGCTTCATTGTCCATCATGAAGGAGCAATCAGCGTGCGGCAAGGACCTGTGTGTGGACAGCACGGCGTTATAAGGTTCCACGACGGAAGTTGACATCTGAAAAACGTAATTTCGAGTTAATTTTTTGTTTATACATAGTAACTATTTTTATTTTGTATCATTTTATGTAACATGTTAATAATCAAATTCGTCAAAACATTATCGGGACAACTTTGGTATGCTTAACTTTTGATAACTTTATTAATATTATGTATGTACCTTTGGAGATGGATAAATGGTGATTTCCAGAGTGCTTTTTTTAGTGAATTCGTCCGAAAGCTGCTCCAGCAGCTGAGTGGTGACCCCGGAGCCCGTGCCGCCGCCCAGCGAGTGGAAGACGAGGAAGCCCTGCAGGCCGGAGCACTGGTCTGCCAGCTTGCGGATGCGGTCCATGGTGGGCGCCAGGATCTGCTTGCCGACGGAGTAGAAGCCGCGCGCGAAGTTGTTAGCCGCGTCCTCCTTGCCCGTGATCAGCTGCTCCGGGTGGTACAGGTTGCCGTACTCGCTGTTGCGGATCTCGTCTGGTGGAATAACGCTCATCTTATTATTTCACAATTCCTTTTCCCACTACTATGCAAATATATTTAGTGATTCCAATTTTTTTTGTATTGTTCGTTTGTGTTATATGTATAAAATCAAAAAACATTGGCATGATGACTCCTTCTAGAAAATAGTTATTCCTTGCTAAATCAATGTATGTTTATAAACGGTTAATAATTTTAAATAACTTATCTAAATGTCACGTAATATCTACAGTTTAAGGGATTCTATTTTTTTAAGTGATTTCTACACAAATTTCCTCTACATTAGTATTTTCTTTTGTGTTCATATTCGATCAATTTTATTTTTACACAAACATGTTTTAGATCGTTGACATTCTTAGGTATTAGGTAAACATATTATGCTTTTTACATTTACACTAAAAAAGAATGTCGGAGAATGTTTAAAAATAATTACAATGTATCAATACAAAGTGTATTCCAACATTAAGATTCTATAAAAAAATAAATCAAACAATCAAATACAGCCAAAACAATACTTTGAGGCCAAAATCAGGACGCGCTAAAATCAAAGACGAAGCAAACAGATCATTGTAGAAATTAAAGGTGTACAGTTGGTGCATTTCTTTGAGAAGATGTTTACGAGTACTTTATAGGAAGTGATATTTTGAAAGTGGACGACTGACCGATGACTGTGGGTTCGAGGTCGACCATGATGGTCCTGGGCACCAGGCGGCCCGCCTTGGTCTGCGAGAAGAATGTTTCCCTAGAGCGGCTAGACTGGTCCGCTGTCCTCTGGTTCTCTTCCTTGCACTCGCCCGCGGGGTCCACCAGGTGCTCGCGGCAGTACAGCTGCCAGCAGGCGCCTCCCATCTGCACTCCTGCCTGGCCCACGTGTATTGAAATGCATTCCCTCTGCAAATAATATATATATTAATCTTTTATGTCATCAATTATTTTATGAAACCTACACAAACTTCATTTAAACTATTATGCGTATCATCATCATCATTATCAGCCATCTGTCATCCACTGCTGAATGTAGGCCTCTCCCAAAGCACGCCACCGCCCCCTATCCATTACCGCTCCCATCCACCCATGTCCAGCAATCCTCTTCAGATCGTCGGTCCAGCGGGCAGGGGGACGTCCAACTCTGCGGAATCCTGTACGCGGTCTCCACTCAAGAACCCGTCTCCCCCATCAGCCGTCGGTTCTCCGACAGATATAGCCAGCCCATCGCCACTTCAGCCCGCCCATCCTCAAAGCAGTCACCTTGGTTTGTTGACGAATAAATTCGTTTCTAAATCTGTCCCTCAAGGTTATTCCAAGCATGGCTCTTTCCATGGCTCATTGGGCGACCTGGAATCTGTAGACTAGACCTTTTGTCAGTGTCCACGTCTCGGCTCCGTACGTCATGACTGGCAAGACGCACTGGTTGAAGACTTTAGTCTTGAGGCATTGTGGTGTTTTAGAGGTGAGATGCGTAGATTATGAACAAAAATACAGTTTATCAATAAGTTTAATAAGTAAGAAAGAATATTTTTTCTCGTAAGTGTAATAAGTGCGCATTGATCATTCGTGTTTCATCGTATCTCATATCTCCTCTGTCTCTTCCAATTGTTGTCATTTTATATGCCAACATCATAATGAAAATTTGCTTTGCAAATCGTCATCTTCTTCCTATTTCTCGTGTCAATGGTAGATGTAGTCTTATTAAATATCGTTGGCCCAGAAGCCAACCGAACCGCGCTTCTGAATACTAGAGCCAGTTCCTCTTCGAGGAAGGTGACTAGGCAGTTCGGTTACTGCCTTATGTTCAGCGTTGATTATGTCGCGCCCATCTTGCCAAGTTGCATATTTTATAAGCTTATCGATATATGTTTTGGTAGAATTGTCGTAGATTAATATTATTTAAATAATTAAATTATTCATTATTTTGACTGAAACGATTCAGTCTGAATCCAGATTATTTTCATTAACAATGTAAAAATTGTGTTTTTGACTTAAGCCACGTCTCCGATATATTTTTGTTTGTCATTATCTAGTTGGATGTTCAAAAATACAGATCTGTCTTGAATGGTAAAATATTGCCGAGAAATATACTAAAAGAAGTTAATCTTAACATTTTTATTTCTCGCAAACAAATTGACAAACTTAATAGCCGTAATAATCCATTATTTTGGCTGAAACATGAAACGAAACTGCCGGTTTCTGAACAAAAAACTGAAACCCAGAAACTAAAATGCTGGTTTCTGAGATATGCTACAAAATGCGTTAACATTCTATGTATTATAACATATAGTTAACTTCATCATGGACATTACAAAAGTCATCATTGAAACATATAATATATATAATATATCATACTTGTGCATTATGTATAATTACTTATAAAGGTATTGTAATAATTCATTATTTCACAATATATTGACGATAAGTATTCGATCAGTGACATATTGTTTTTTATCTGATCACACTGAATTGTATTTGGCAAGTAAATAAAAGTAAACAATGGTAAAAAATCAATTGGCTATCCTAAAAATAAGCTAGTTGTTTTTTTTGCTGTAGCTTAATCAGTAGAGCACTGCTTCCGATAAGTTGAGGTTGCGGGTTCGAACCCCATCATAAAGATTTTTTCATTTTTATTTTAATACACTTATTGCAGTATTATTTTGAATGATAGTGTATTTATGTGATAAAACGAACTATTTTAAAAATTAAACGTTCGTAAGATTTAAATTTGATCCAATTTTTTTTCAGAATACATAACGATTTGTCATAACCCAATTGCTGGAAATAAAGGTAAGTAGCTGGAATTTTAACAAAAACCAAAACCAAGAGCCTTTGAAACAAATTGAATTTGTTCATCTTATAACTATTATTTTTCTTGATTACTATAACAACGTCTATGTGAATATCAAGGCTTTGAAAAATATTTTAGAAAAAATTCTCCTTACCATTTTTATTGAAGTTCGGTATATTTATTCACAAATAGATTTAAAATACAATTTTACAAAGCAATTATCCACACTATAAATTTTGATTACATATAAAAAGTGAAACTTAACAATATAAAAAATAAATAAAAAATATTCACACTTCACATTACAATTTTTCTGATATACTGAAAATTTACTCTTTTGTTTCTCTTTTATTAACCCTCCGTTGTTTTAACAAATTTTGTTCGATTTTTGAAATAATTTTATACAATTATTTTGTTCAGTACTTACTTACATACAGCTGTGAAGTTTAACAGAATTTCAATCAAATATACGATAGCTTTTATTTTGATTTTTGTATGTTATTTTATATAACGTGTCATCTGTCAACTTACATATCATCTTTAGAGTAGACTCATTAATTTAATATTTGTGTTAAGGAGTTGTTTTTCAAAAATTATATAAATAAAGTATTGTCATTAGTGACAGGTTTAGAGTTTTAGGTTTTTCACTTGCATCCTTAAAATGCTGGAACATGGAACAAATCCCGAGAACACGGTTTAATCTTCAAGGTAAATGTTTTCTTCAACTGCAAGTGACAGGTAATCAACGGGGCAGCGAGCTGCAGCGCTGGCGACCGGAGTAATCTCCTACTTTGCTTCCCACGCCGCTTATTTGGCCAGTGACATCAGATAATCAGATACCGATGGCCCTTAGCTGAAATATTTAAAAAAATTACTAAACTTAACATCACCGGGTTTTCTTTAATTCATATGATTCATTGCTCTCAAGTGCGCTCAAACTCGATAGAACGCGTCGCGCGTTCGCGAGAGATGTAGAGAAATGTTTTCCGAATCGCTCGCAAAACGAAATTAAATTATTTTTTGTAAAAATGCAGTTTGATAGTAGAAATGAGCGGGAGCTGCAGGCCGGTTGCCGCCATTGTCTGAAGGGACTTGATTAGAAAAGGGAATGTATATTTTGGCGCAGATTGATGGTTGCCGAAGGTGCTGGCAGTTGTAAAGTATGGTGGCCTTATCTGCAGGCACTTGAAACACAACAAGTGTAATGTAAATACGACGGCAAACTAAATATTGCAATAAATGAGAGAAAAGAAATAATTATTCGTACAAAAGCGACCAGGCAAAAACAATTGTGCAAACACGGCAAAATCCCACAGCGTTCCCTACGAATTTATTGAAAAATCGTAATATCTGTGTTTACACACGCTACTGTTTTAATAATAAAAAATATATCGGGCCTACTATAAAAACCTTATTTAAACACAAAAAATAAACGTGCGACGGAAAAGTGGCATGACCCCGGAAAACATCGCGGCGGCAGCCTGACTCGGCGGGGCCGGTACTGCCGCAAAAACTTATTTGCTATTTCGCTATCTGACTTGCGACACTGATTTTTGCGAACTCTTTTCAGTCGCAATATTGCACAAATTATAACCGAGTATGTGGGCCTAACTAAGCCAGTAGTTAGTATAATTTAGCAATTCTTAAACCGCTATTTATCAACCGCTAGCGGGCAGCAGCCCGGAACAGAGATTTACAATTCCGCTTGCTTTCAGTTTCTGAAACAAAGTACAAAATACGTTATTCCGATTCAACCGAAGGCTGCACCTGAAAGCGTTTATTAACTCTAATAACTTCTCACTTTATATTACAGATATTTTAGCTTAAATAAACTATTTGAAAATTATCTTTCATCTCATTATAAATACCTTACTTATCTGTTTTACCGCAATCTCATATGTACATTAAGTTAATTTGATCATTTTATTTATTGTTTCTTGAACAATGATGCAAAACTCCATATTAAATAATTAATATAAATGAAAACGTCCGTCTTCTAGGAGTTTTATTAAGTTTTTTAATAAATGACATGTTTCGCCCTTCTAAGGCATTATGATGACACCCTTCTGTGACATTTGATTGACTCCTTGAAGACAGACGTTTTAATTTATATTCATTATTTAATTTGATTCATTAGGATTATCTGACCATTAAATTGAAAATTAATTTAAAGCATAACTCCCACGAAATTTATTAAACAGGCAATCTTATTTATCTGTTATCTTATTGTTTTATTTTACATCTTCACAAATTGAATAAGAAATTATGTTATATTAATGAATCAATTTAATCGCAATTAAATACATACATGATATATTATATCAGAACTCTTCAAGCTCACAACGAACTCGAACATACAAACATATTTTCATCCAATCATTTTTTTTGTTTTTCGATTCTACTAATGAGTACCAAACTTTTTTATTCTGAAAAGTGGTTAATTATTTTAAAAGTGTTTGAAAGCATAGTCATTTTGGCAAATTATTTATCTCTAAGTACTCATTGAATATTTTCTGTTTATATTTGTTACAATTAATCTGAATCGAAATCAGACAAAATCCAGCAGTCTTCAATGATGCTTCTTAACAGGCATCACCAGATATAGATTTATTAATTACCAAATGATGCATTGTGTTTTTCCAAGTAAAAAATATTTTCTTTAAAATGGCTGATTTATCGATAAATCTCATAAACTCTCCAAAGAAATGTAAAATTATGACAATTTAACAGTTGCAAACTATTGATTCCCCGTATGTAGATCTTGACGCAAAATGATATACACATATAGTACTTTTTTAAAACGTAATGAAAATTAAACAATCATCAAGCAATGATAAACTAACTTACTAACTAATTAACCATCACGCCGTCTCTCCGAAGGGGTAGGCAGAAAGAATGGACTACCACAATTTTCTTTCCTGACATATTTCTCTCGCTTCCTCAACATTTATACATCGTGTCATGCACGCGCGTCGATTTCTCTGACTCCTCAAGTGGCCGACATTCAATATTTGATTTTTTGATCGTACCACGTTTTCCTCGGTCTTCCTCTATTTCTGGTTCCATTTACATCGTTAACATATAATTTTTTTACCATTCTTTCTTAAATCATTCTTTCCATGTGTCCAAACCATCTTAATGATCCTTTCATTATTTTGTTCATAACACCATCATTCGCACCGCATTCACTTCTTATTCGACACTATATTATACACAGAGTATCCACACATTCGTCTAAGAGATCTCATTTCTACTGCATTTATTCTACTTTCATCCTTCTTTTGCCAGTTCCATGCTTCACTTCCATACACACATCAAGCAATTATAAGGGATTATATTTCTTTCTAGTTTGAGATAAGTCTGTCATTTCTTACTGCGACTCTCAAAAAGGCGCCATAAAGATGATTTTTAAAGTTTCTAGGTAAGAAGATTGCAATGAAGCTGTGTCACGGATAGCTCATATACTATTTTTAAGATTATTATGAAATCACTCTAACTAGAATTTACAAAAGTTAAAACCAACCGGTTTCGCTTTCGCCGGAGCTTTGTCAGGCTTACAAAAAATAAAGTGGTGTAAAAACTAGTAAAAGTGGCAAATATTATTTTTAATAATCCCATAGTAAAGTGGTTCATACGAAAGAACATAATATATTCTCTCGTACAGAAATCCTTTAGATTTATTTGCTCTGCCCTTTCTGCGAACAATTGGGCATTTCGCCTGTAGACTCTGAATCACGACATCGTAACCTAACCCTAGACGATAATTCTCCTTCTTTTTTATCTGCAATGAAACATGGTTACTTTTGATGTGCTAATAAAATGTGTTTTTATTTATTAACTATACTAAGATCCTTTAAATACTCAATCTATTGCATATTCTTCTTCTTCTTCTTCGTCAGCCTTCATCGGTCCACTACTGGACATAGGCCTCTTCCCTTCCTTTCCACTCGTCTCTATTTTCTGCCAGCTGCAGCCACATTTCCCCCCCCCCACGCCACGGCAGCAATGTTGTCGGCCCATTATTGCCCATATATTGCATACTTAATTTAAATATTTGAGTCATTATATTTTCTTGGAATGCTAGTTTTTTTCATTATAACTCAAGGATGATACTGTTTATTCCATGTTTTTTTGTAATCATTATTAAGTTTATTCGTTATATATTTAAAAGTCTAATATGACTGATTTAACTGTTACTGAGTTGACTCGGTCTAGCTACGGGCTTAATAGTTATGTTACGATATTTACCGGCTGAGGAAACTACAGAAAACCCCAGCTGAGAACCAACATCTATGTGAGAATTTGATATATTTAATAGAGCACATAATTCGTCTTATAGGGTAAATGTAGATAATGTCGTGATGGTGGAAATAACGTGGTATTTTTTATATACGAGGTCTGTTCAAAAAGTATCGCGAATTTTGAATTTACGCTGGCTACGTATATTTGATTTTTGATTTTTTTGTAGCGTTATGTTGGTACTCATGTCCCTTACTTATGCTGACAAGGTCGGCCATTTTAAATGTTTAGTTAATTTTTGACAGCTGTTTTGCTTGGATGTGTTTTGGCTCGTCTTCGATTTTTGCCTATTCCAAAAAATGGATCAAAGAATCTGTATCAAATTTTGTGTGAAAAACAAAATAAAGTGCGCGGACGCATTTCGAATGTTGACTGTGGCATATGGTGAAGCTACCTTGGACCAAAGCAACGTTTATCGGTGGTACAAAATGTTCTCAGAGGGCCGAGAAGATATGAACGACGAAGAGCGTGCCGGACGCCCGAGCACGTCAACAACAGACGAAAACATTGATAAAGTGAAGAAAATAGTATTAGCCAATCGTCGAATCACCGTTAGAGAAGTTGCTGAGGACCTAAACATATCGATTGGCTCGTGCCATTCGATTTTAACCAATGATTTGGGCATGAGTCGGGTCGCCGCGAAATTCGTGCCAAAATTGCTCAATTTCGACCAAAAACAGCATCGCGTTAACATTGCTCAGGAGATGTTGGACTCGGTCCGTGACGACCCAAATGTGCTCCAGAGGGTCATAACTGGTGACGAATCATGGGTTTATGGTTATGACGTGGAAACCAAAGCTCAATCATCCCAATGGAAGCTGCCGCATGAGCCAAGACCAAAAAAAGCGCGCCAAGTTCGGTCGAACGTGAAGGTTTTGCTCACAGTTTTCTTCGATTGCAGGGGCGTGGTGCATCATGAGTTCTTGCCACAGGGTAGTACGGTCAATAAGGAATATTACCTGCAAGTTATGCGCAATTTGCGCGAAGCAATCCGCCAGAAACGCCCGGATTTGTGGAAGAACAAAAACTGGCTTTTGCACCATGATAACGCTCCTGCTCACACATCGTTGCTTGTGCGCGAATATTTGGCCAAAAACAACACAGTAATGGTGCCGCAGCCACCGTATTCCCCAGACCTGGCCCCCTGTGACTTTTTCCTGTTTCCAAAACTGAAGAGGCCCATGAAAGGACGACGCTACGCCACTATTGAGGAGATAAAGACGGCATCGAAGGAGGAGCTGAACAAGATCACAAAAAATGATTTTTTTAAGTGCTTCGAGGATTGGAAAAAACGTTGGCATAAATGTATTATACCCGAGGGGAATTACTTTGAAGGGGACAAAATAGATATTCATGAATAAATAAATACTTTTTGAAAAAATATAAAATTCGCGATACTTTTTGAACAGACCTCGTATATGACTTTACCTATCGCAGCAAGAACATGCCAGTCCCACCCAAAAAACTAGTAAAAAACAGACGTTTTCATTCGTATTAATTATTTAATATGGAGTTCTATAATGATGTCTTTCATATTAGTGGAAGTACGTTCAGAAGACAAGTTCTCTTGACTTTAGAGGGTATCATGTTTTCCTAAAATCAAACCATCTCTAATGCGTTCCTGGTATTGTATATTAATTTACCTGTTCTCAATAGATACCTAAAATCTTAATTTTATTTGTAATGTCTGGTTAGAAAATAAAATGATTTGATTTGATAATTTTTGAGATATTTGCATCGTTTACCGAAGGTACAATTTTATGTAGGTTACAAAGTGTATATCGTAGTTCCCGACCATCATAATATACCATACATAACCTTAATTTTGTTCATAATGTCTGTTGAGAAAATAAACTGATTTAATTTGATCATTTTATAAAGTTTATAAATAGGAACTTTCACTCAATATTCAAGATCTATTGCCTCCAAACAGTGTCAAATGCCGTTCTCTGGACTATGGCAGGCGAAAAGCCAATTAGAGAACAAGCCGCTAGACGAAAATGGCAGTGGATCGGTCACACTCTGAGACCGAACCCAGCCTGCATCGGTCAGAGCGCACTAGACTGGTCCCCATAAGGGGGAAAGTGGAGGCGATGCAGACCTAGAGCCACCTGGAGAAGAGCCCTGCAGGACGAGGTTAAGGCAGCAGGCCTCACTTGGGAAGATGTTAGGCATTAGGCATGCTATAGAGTCGGGTGGAGAAGGTTCCTTGAAGCCCTATGCACCACGAAGGTGTGACAGGACAAAAAGAAGAAGAATAAGAATTTGATCATTGTTCAAGAAACATAAATCGGACTATATGTTTTTAAAGGTATTCTTATTGAGAAAATCCTGCAATAAATATATTTATATTTGTGTATAAAATAAATATATATGTTATGACTTGTACTTTGTAAAATTAGAATAATTATAATACGCGTCATAGGGATATGATACGTTTAATGACAACAAGCATTTAACACCGCAAACAAAACATAAGCGTGCAAGCGTGCCGAATCGGTACTAACGGATGGTGTATCCGCGAGAGGCAAACCCTTCCGCAGTTCGCTACGCAGCGACCATGCAAAAAGGATAAAAAATGAACTCTTTAGTGTCAGTGCATTTTTACAGTTTAAAAGCTTTCAAAGAGCCAGTTTGTCGAATTAAAATACTAACAATAGGATTAAAGGTTTGTATCCATCCCTCCCCGGCGCACCCGGTGCCTCCGAGGGGGTGTTTTATTTTCGGGCGCACCCCTTCTACGATGGTAATAAATTTTGGAGAGTTTTTTTGAACAAATAAACAGGTACGTATAGTCGGGTATTATTCATTCATAACCCTTTCATGTCAGGGGTGGACCACGAGGGCGCTCATACACCAACTTTCCATTATTCTCAGTCAGACATTAAGTTTTCGTTACACATTGTGATCAATTTTCAACTGAGAGTAATATCGATTTATTGGATCCATTATAACTTTCTTTTATAACCTTTTTTGCAATTTCTCGCATAAAATATCTTTTGACAAACTTTCGGTACGTTTAATTGAATTTACAACCCAACAATAGCTTTTCCATAACTTGCTGTGGCCAATCGAATGTTCATTCAAAGATAAAATATTCGCCAAATGGCACCCGTCGGTAAAAAAGAGAACAGTTTTTTTGCGTTCTTTTATTTAATTGCGTTTATTAGATTCTATAAAAATACGGCGTTTTTTATTATTATTTTGTAGTTGATTAATTTGGCTAATCGATTTATTATTAAATGTTAAACTCTTCTGATCTTTAGTTTGCTGTTGTCGGAAGTGATACTCAGGTGAAGTTTTTTTTTAAACACATAAATATGGCAACGTAAGTAGGTAACTACCAGCTTATAATAACCACTAATTGAAATTTATTTTAGAACACACATTTTAAAATTAGTTTACCTAGTCTTAAAAATATTTATTTTAACAATTTTCATAATTTTATAATGTAATTAAGCTATAAGTTAGTTTTCTCTATTCCTTTTTTTCACATAATTATTAAGAATATAATAAATATTTGTTAATTTAAACTTTTCAATTATGTTAGTCAATGATGTTATTTTTAAATGTACTAATTGTTTGTATCTAAATATGTAACCTTAATGTATTATTACTTGTATGACACATAACACTCCATGGTGAATGTGTCAAATAAATAAATATTTAAAAAAAAAAATCTGGGTGCGGAAGAGACAAGGCAGTGACGACGAGTAGAGGACAATGGAAGAGGCATATCTGGCAATGGAGGGAAGAAGGCTGAATATGAAGAAGAAGAAGTAATCATTTCCTTTTGTAGTTTTAGGGATATAGTGAAAATAGTTTAACTTTATAGAAAAATTATTGTATAAAATAATTCGATTAATTTATAAATACTGAATTTTACACAATACAAAAATATACTGATAAAGGACGTTTTTGAAAAATGCAAAAAAGTGTTGTAAAAACACAATGTTTTTCAAAATATATTTCAATGTAAATCCACTACACAAAATTATACCGAAACAGAAGAAAATTACAAAATAATATCGTATAAATATAACTGGTACATGCAGGCAAAAAATTGGAGAGACATCTCCAGGCGAAATCTAGTACTGTATGATTTGCATAGACTCTCACAGTACATTAATAAAGGTTTTCTGCTTAATGCTTTCTAATCTTAATATAGATGACGCTAGTGTAGAGTGAACATAAAAATGTGAAAATAGGTGTAGAAACCTACCATATATACAAGTTCCAAAAAGTTTGTCAGACGTGGTGGTCATAACGGAATGGGGAATGTTGTTAAACGTGAAGCGATCGCTCAACCCAACCAATGACAGGTCATAAGTCTTGTAAGCGCCTCGGCCACCACCTTCTGTTCCCAGAAAACAATTTGCATCTTCGTCTCTATTGAGATACAATTAATCCTTTTAAAATAATATCGTTTCTATCGCTTTTTGGCATAAAAATAGCTCCCTGGTGTTTCGTCGTTTTTCTTCGTGTCGAAAGATAATGAATGTACAAAGTTATAAAGAAAATAGTTTGTTGTTATGACCGGAGTATTCTAATTAACAGATTTTAAGTGTGAAGCGTTTTAATTTATAATTATTGTAAACGTAAGATATACTGATGTACAATAAAATGCACGTAAATAATGTATACCGAAAATACGTATTAGTGTTAATAAGTATAATAATATTTCATAAACAAAGTGTCCATAATTTCCACTCTAATTGGACACCTGAAGGACAGGTCTAATATATAAATAATCTCATATTGCCTTATGGCATAGAAGAGTATATGTAAATTGCGGTAACAAAATACTAAAGTATTCCTTGATAATTAACACTTCATTAGCAAGGTTCATGAATATTTAGATCTAGTATTGTAAAGACGTTGATTTTCTGTCCATTATGGCTATGTAATCAAGAGTCTAGGGGGCAAGCAATAATTCTTATATACGAGTAATACGCAAGTAATATCTAATTTATCAAAATGATGTAATCTTTGCGTTCATCTGAGGTGATGGACCCTGTGGTTTGATGTATGAACTACTACAGTATGTAAATATATCAAACACTAAGGTATTATATGAATAATTTGTTATGTTTGTATGCTTTGATCATGTAAAAAAAATAATTTAAAAAAAAATCGTTTTATTTTTTTATAATTAGAATTATCTATTTTTGTATTTGTATTAAATACAATATTTGTTTACTTTTGAGGATAGTTTATTATGGTCAATGCACAATTTGTTGAATATTACGTTAGGGCTATTTTAGTAACGAAGGCCATTGTGCGTAGTTGCACAAAAATCGTATTTTACAATAAATTTTTATTCTACTGAAAACGAGTTCATTTCATTATTTGCGTTAAAATGGAACGGCAAATTATATGGAAACCGATTTTCGAAAGATTGAATTTTCTATCAAATTTATATACGCATGACAAAATATACATTTTCAATTAAAATGGTTTTTTTTCTCTCTCCTTGTATACAACAGGTCGTTTGAACCCAATTACTGTATACAATTTATTCTAGCTATTATATTGATTCTCATGACATGTGATAGGTAGCCAATCTACCGCCATTTTATTGTCACGTGAATTCTACACCAGACCAACGACAATGTCACAATCAAACTGCCATCGCCAGGAATCGAACCCGGGACCTTGAGAATGGAAGTCGGAGCTCTTACCACTCAGCCACGAAGGTCGTCAATTTATGTTATTTCAATTTTGCGTGCTTCGTTTTGTTTAGCATGATGTTAATATTAGTAACTCCTTTAATGGATTTTTTTTTCCAATATCTATTATAATTATACATATGCGTGATTATATATTAAGAAATCGTCGGAAGAAACACCATGAACCAGTTAAAAGCATTTGAAATCTGGTTACACCCCAGAATGCTTCGTATATCATG
Organism: Lepidostoma basale; assembly: GCA_022606425.2. NCBI lineage: Eukaryota > Metazoa > Arthropoda > Insecta > Trichoptera > Lepidostomatidae > Lepidostoma > Lepidostoma basale. The sequence continues at coordinate 3,644,609 of JAHDVF020000010.1, forward strand.
GACCGAGATGGTAACAAACTCAAAAGTTTAACTAGAACTCAATACTGATAGGGACCTCTTGCTGAATGTGAAGACTTGGAAGACCTCATATTTGAGGCATCTGCTGCGTGGAGGATACCGCCTTATCCAAACGGGAAAAAAGACGGTCACCAAGGAGTCAGCAGGAGGCAAACATCCTTGCTGTGCAATACAAGAGATTGCACCAGAAGAATTGTTCCGGAGTGCGCAGGACAGAGGGGCTTTCTTCTCAGTGATTGCCAAAGCCAGGAAGCCCTAAAACAGCACACGAAAAAGAAAAATAAGTTTAATTATCTTTCTTACAACAATTACCATAAAAATCCTTTACTTAGTAAGATAGATTTTCACTCCATTGTGTTAAAAATAAATAACAGATATATTTTTCTTTTGATGACTTTCTATTAATATTTTGATTGATTTTGGCATCAATTCACTACATTCACTTATATACGAGTATATCCTATGTGTTATTGCAATCCTAAGATTACGTAAGCTAACATCTTATTCAGTAGCCCTTTGTTCGTCTTTACTGTATACCTAATGGGTAAAATTTTAATCTAAAGAAGCGTATGTTTAGATGATATTCTTACCACCATAACGTTAAAGATGATGGTTTTAATGAATTAAAAGATCTACTGTGTATCTTAATTGTAATTTGTATATTTTTTTGTTTCAAAATGACGATACGATGCATGTGAACTTTGATGGCTGTTACATTAACGTACACATGAGATAATTAGTAGAAGTAATAATGTTGAAATGACATACTCGTATTGCATAAAAAAATAAGGTATCTTCTTAATCAAATAACTCAAAAGCCACGCGTATAATTGATATTTACTATAATTATGTTTTACTTAACCTAGACCCAAATGAGATTCTTTAATATATTCAATTAACCACTTCCAATAAATGAAATTCTTCCTCTTCTTCTTCTTGTTCCTCTTATAGTAGATCTTGCGATCGGTTTATAAAGGATGTTAATTTTTTTCCTGTGATGAAGAGGACCACTCTCAATCTCATTGGTGGTCGACGCCACTTTGAAGTCTTGTGCATCACGATCTTAGGAATTCTTGCTGTCATCAATTTTGCAGAATCTGCGAATCTCTTCGTTCGGAATCTCCATGGACCCACGTCGCAATGTTTTCATTTCTGCTACTCTTAGGAGATATTTGGTTCTGACAGTGTCTACTCTTGCTTCGATTCCTTAAGTCATTATGGGCAATTATAAGTGACTATAGCATAAGTAATTATATGTCATTATTCCGTATGACAATGAGAAATTAAACTAACTAACTAACTAACCATCACGCCATTGAGGGGTAGGCAGATAGGATGGATCGCCACAATGCTCTGTCCTGGCAGACCTCTCGGGCTTCCTCTACATTCATACATCGTACCATGTACGCACGTCGATTATTCCGACTTCGAATGTGACCGCATTTTAGTAATTGATTAATTTGGTCACGCCATGTTTTCCTCGGTCGTACTCGGCTTCTTTTTCCACTCACGCTGCTTGTGTACAACTTTTTAACCATTCTACTCTCATCCATTCGTTCCATATATTCAAACCATCTCAGGGTTCCTTTTCTTTATTCTAAAAACTGAAGAAGAAAAACAGTATTTATTACAGTTTTATTATACATGCATATAACATGAATTATTTATTCTTCTTTTATTATATTGTGCGAAAAATATAACCTTTGTGATTTATTAAAATTCCTAAGAAAATGAATATTTCCCTACACAATAAATTAAATACTGTATTTTTCAAATATGTTAAACATATTGTTTCAAAGTAAAAAAAAAATACAAGTTCCTCGCGACAATACAAGTGAATGACAAATTGTCCTACAAGGAATTTATTCTGCGAAATGTAAATATATATTTAAAATATTATTATTTTTACAATAAGGTTATTTTTAAAAAAGGCTGCTACGATTGCAACCTGATGAAAAAGATGCTCCACCAGAAAACGGATATTTGGTTTAACACTTTGAATCCGAGAAAATTGTTACTATAAATTTTCACGTATTTATTAATTTTTTAAATATGTATTCGATTGTTTCGATGGTTGAGTTATGAGTTTTGTAAAACTCCATTATTAATTTATAATAGTAAACACGATTGTTTAGTGATTTTACTTAAATTTGCTCGTAATTTATATAAATTATATAAACAGTGAGAAATTTGTTTCGCCTTGCGATAGTATTCTATAACTGAGTCAAAACAGTATGAGAATGCCCTTGCAAGGCGAAAGAAATTTGTCACGATTTATATAATTTATATCAATTAAATCCAAGTAAAACTACTAAACAGTCATGTTGACGATATTAATTAAAAAGTGTTTTCGATCTTTAGTACTTAATTTATAATTTTTATTTCTCTTTTTAATTTTTTATATACTTTGTATATACAACACTTATATTTAAATTACAAAAAAATTACACGGACATGTTTCGGCCAACCAGTCCTTCTTCAGTGATACATACGATACATGTTTAAAATATTATAAAATTGTTTACGTGTTCTGAGAGATGTTATACAGATTTAGATTTTTTCTTTTCTTTTCATAATTGTCACAAAAAAACACATGAGTAATGTTCAAAATAATTTTGTACAAGATTTTAAAAATTATTTTGTCTAAGAGTTCACTGCCCGCCCATGCGGGGAAAGTCCGCGCGCACGTATTCAGATTTCATCGGAGGGACACGTGAATAAGTCGGGTGGATTTGTAGCTATCAAATCACATGTCGGGAGTTTAGTTTAATAAATAGGGTGAATAATGCTTGCGGGAGTTAGTTGGCGGCACGCGTCAGGGTTGTGAGGCACGCGACTCGTCTCCTCCCGAATGTTTACCAAGTCCCAACTAAATTAGTTCCACTGACATTAATATCACATTAATCTCACGTTCATCTCGTGCTAACAACTGTGCGGCATTTATTGGTTGATTTGTACAAGTGACTTTTGAGTGCATCAATGTAAGTATATAAGATTCTTTAATTACATTATTTTAAATCAAAATTCCTTATTTTAATAGTTATACAGATAGAGATATACAGATTCATACAAACATACGCAGCAGATGATTTGACTTTTAAAATGTGTTATTATTACTTTTATTATTATTATTTTATACACATGAAATTAGAAAATAATTATTTGAAAACATTGTATTTTCACAACACTTTTTTCACATTATACAAACAAGTTTTGGAACACAGAAGCCTCAGTGTAGAAATTTGAAAAGTTTTACTAATTAACTAACTAACTAACTAACCATCACGCCGTCTCTTCGAAAGGGGAGGCAGAAAGAATGGACTGCCAGACTTTTCTTTCTTGACATAGTTCTCTCGCTTCCTCAACATTTATACATCGTGTCATGCACGCGCGTCGATTTCTCTGACTCCTCACATGGCCGACATACAATATTTGATTTATTTGATCGTGCCACGTTTTCCTCGGTCTTCCTCTATTTCTGGTTCCATTTACATCGTTAACATATAATTTTTATATATGTTTTACTAATTATATTTATGAAAATCCCGTTATTAATATGAAGTGTGTTTCATTGATAATTATTTCTTTTGTTTTTGTAACACTGACGAATCTCCGACGGGAGCGAAACCGGTTGGTTCGATAAAACAATATAAAGTGGTGTAAAAACAAAGTATACTTGTTTTAATAATATTTTTAATTAATTTCTTAATAGTAAACTGACCGATTATGGTTTAGGTCATAATTGTGTTAAGATTAGACAGAGGCTTGTGTTAACGCTATCCATCTATTTTTCACATTGTTAACGCTATCCATTCGTACGTACGATAATCGTTCACAATGTTAACGCTATCCATTCGTACGTGTTTTTCGACTGTTTTTGTTAAAACACCGACTCATGTCAGATTGAGCAAAACTTGCTTTTTTGAGTTAAGCCAGTGTTCTATTAAGCGTGCGATATTTATATATTAATTGAGTATTATGTATATACTAAAAATATGACTAAAATCTTGTTGTCGTGGTAGTTAAAAAACACAATTAATGTCTCATAATCCAGGAATTATAAAAAATAATTATTTAAGGGCGCAACACGGAATATTTTCAATATAAGATATTCCGAAATTCTGTTAATAAAATATATATTGATTTTATATTTAATTAGATTTTGTATATCGGAAGTCAATGTGTTAAACTCGTTATTTGTGAGGATCTCAACGTAACCTTTACATTATAAAGTAGTTTATTTAATAAATCAACTAACAACTGTCCCAGGCATATGATTCCTAATAAGCGGGTTACCAATTATATAGTACATTATATATGCATAAAATACATTCCGTTTCTTGTGTAAAATGTCTTGTATATTGCACAAAGGTATGCAAGCCGAGTACCTATTATACATACACATGTTATTTATTGTTATACGATCCTTGTCTTATCATAATTTATTATTCTCAAAGATTACTTTTGCAGGTATCTACAAAATCCTCTATGGAAACAGTTTGTAATAAATTATTTTTCAAATAATATATGTTTCTGAAAAGATAAAAGTATTATTAGCGTTTTTAATTTGAAAAAGTCAAAGTAGTTATTTTATATAAACTTTCGTATGAAGTACTTCATTTGTAGTATGACATTATTAAATAAAATAATAACACACCACTTTGTTTGGTAACACCAACCGGTTTCGCTCCCGCCGGAGCTTCGTCAGGTTGAGAGAGTAAACTTAATAAGATATATCATATTTATTATTAGTATATTATCATTTTATTTATTATGTGAATTCAATATAATATTGAATCGAAATGTAAAATAAATACAAGGGTATTTTATTGATTTTACTGAAACCTCTTGATGGAAGAGTATAATTGAAATAAATATTAAATAAAACATCGTTTTTTTAGAAAATTACTACCACTTATGTCTTTGTTTCGACAGCAACCGGTTTCGCCAGATTCTTTGGCATCGACAAACTTGTCACCAGTTGCAAAACATGCCTATTTTTCGACAGCGACATGTTTTGCAACTGGTGACAAATCTGTCGATGCCAACGAACCTAGCAAAACCGGTCTTAAAAATAACATGTTTTTTTAATTATTATTTAAATACAAGTAGTTTTTTTTAATTCAAATTATTGATGTTTAATTGATGTAAATTATTCGAATTCTACGTGGGTGTATATATTTTAACACATTTTTGATTTAAAAATGAAAACGTAATATTATCATTATTATTTTCATAATGTAGGTTTTGAGAGTTTGAAATTTAGAGACAAATCATATGATGAATTTAGAGCGGAAGACAGTCTTAATATAGATGGAGAAAGAATGGTTAAGAAAGTATACGTTAACGATGTAAATGGGGTTAACCAAATCAATAAAATTTTAAAGGTTGGTCATGATAAAATTCTGAAAAATCGACGTAGAGTAGTGTGGCAGTCCATTCTCTCTGACTATTCCTGCGGGGAAACGGGTGATTGTTTGTTGTTGTTGCTGTTTCATATCAAATTGTTTTTTGTTTTCGTGATTTTGTTTCGATTGTAACAGATTTATTATTAATTAAAATGTGAAGTCGCCCTCTTGATATGGACACGTGGGTGGCGTGGGGTGACTTCACAGCCATCTAGTGCCGTGGCGGGCCAGTAATTAGGTAGGTACTACCCGTCACGGCCCGCCGCCCGCCGCACGCCACCTGACTCCTGTTAGGGAGACTCAATCTGGTCAACTCAAACATACACATAAACGCGTGATTCCGTGTTTAGGGAAATTATCCGTGAACATTTGAATGCCATTATAAAATAAGTTATTAGAATGAATTACAACGATTCCGCATTGTTGCATTAATATGAAAATTTACGTTTTTGTGTGAAGGTCAGAATCATTTTACGCCTACTCTCATACGCGTATAATTCTGTGAATTTAAAATGCTAATTTTACAACGGAAAAACAAAAATGTTATAATTTTCTGACAGATTTGGAATTTTATTGCCGATGCATCTCATTATTAAGCTGTTCAAAAACAATTATATGTATTCCTTGACTACCTACGATTGTTAGAATTTACGACATTAATGTGAATATAATTTATTGTTTCAGATTATACACTATCATGGATCTCGGGGATAGCATTTGCTCGTCGGATTCCGGTTTTGAAAAAAGCTTCGAAGACGTCTTCCAGCCGAGCTCCTGCGATATAACTCCAATAAAAAGTATTCTAAATTATTCCGATCACGGAATTTCGATTTCGCCCGAGAGGAAAAAAACTAGTAGAAAATTGTTTCTTACAACAGATCCTTCCGAGGACTACGTAGTTAATGCGGTTTCTGAAAATATTTCCTTCAATGAATTTACTACTGGAATCGTTGTTAGCGGACTAACATCTTCTCCTTGTAAAAGTGCGAATAAATCCAAAACAAAAGACGGCAGTAAACCAAAGAGAAAGTATGCCCACGGAAAGAATCGCATCACCCGGTCCCGTAGTCCTGCACACGTGATGCGGCTCAAGAAGACGCGGAGGATGAAGGCCAACGACCGAGAAAGGAACCGCATGCACATGCTAAACGAAGCCCTCGACAAGCTGCGATGCGTCCTGCCCGCCTTCCCGGAGGACACTAAACTTACCAAAATAGAGACTCTTCGTTTCGCCCACAACTATATTTTCGCTTTAAGTCAAACTCTAGAATCATTGGAAAGCATTAATAGCAAAAACTTCTCCAAAAACTCGTGTAAATCTAAAAATTATTCTTCTCAAAAGCATACAAAGGACGCGTTTCAAGAAATGTTCATAATGCATGACGCGCCTTACAATAGTTACGGGGAGTACGGTAACGAGGTTGACAACAGAAACTATCGCGGATTCAACCGTAATATATTTCCCAACGGGGCTAACTTTTGCCAGACCCCAGAAGGTATTCTTGTTAACGTCGGAAACGTTACGGTGTCTATCAACAACAGCGGGGGGAACTGTATCGCCTCCACAACGGGCTGCGGCTACATTTCATCGCCCAAGTACATGATTGACGAAATGGAAGCGAACAAGAAATACGACGAGATGCCTGTCTACCATTCTAACCACAGCGTCAAGTCGGAGACGTCCGCAGAGTACAGATACCCGAAGACCAAAGAAAACTACTGCGATGTAAACACAAACGTGTACTCGAGTCTCGATAGTCCGTGCAGTTTTAAATCGAATAATTACGTAAAATTCACGCAAGAGGACTGGTTCTCGGAGAACACGGGTGAAGAAATGCCGGGATTTTGCAAAGAGAAATTCGCTATTTTCAAGGAAGCTTTCGACTCTGCCAGGAGAAGTAAGGTGTGTGGAGGGCCGCCGCCTGGGCAGGTGCAGCACTACGGGGACGTGTACAGCAACCCCGCTTACCTCCCCTATCCTTCCGCGGGCTCCGGCCACCCCGACGCGCTGTTCTCCGGCGGGCTGCCTCTCCGACGGTGGGACGAGGGCGGGACCTACCCCCTAACTTATCATTAACATTTATTGCTCTATTTTACCAAATGAACTAGTCATATTTTTATACTGTACAAAAATAAATCTATATTTTATGAAGGCATCAAATGTTTTATTTTAAGTCGTACCTGTAATATTAACATTTGCTTGTAAAGGTCATCATTGATAAAAAACTAAAATAAGTCAAGTTTTCTTAAGCACAAAATAATAAATGATTACCAAAGATTATATTAAATAATTGTTTATTTTTCACCTCTTACAAAACACGCTTAATAGTTTTTATGAACATATTTGGTATGCTCGTACATAGATATTTTATTTTACCATTATAAAAAGGATAAGAAATATTTATTTGTTTCTATATATTTTTTTTGTTTCATTAAAACGAAAAGGAGTTTAATGTTTATGCTAAAAACCAGATTAACGAGTTTCCCTAAGTGATCGTGAAATTAAACCAGTAAAGGATTAAAGGCAGTTTACAATTTGAATATAAAAACATACATAAATATATACGTTAATCGTATTATATATTATATGTATCTAATAGAGATTTTAAACTAATAAATAAACATTATTTCAAGGTATAACACGTAATTTTCTCACGTTCTATTTATGTTTTCTTTGTAGGTATATAAGTTTTATAATACCCATAAATTGTTATAATGGATATTAAAAAAAATCACTTCCTAATCACATAAATTTTCTGCTGTATACAAAATGACTACATGAGTACATCTAACACCAAAGATGGCGCGATAAAACATCATTGCACTTGTCACAAGCATATGCATTATACATGTACATAATGTTTATAACACAGAGATGTGTTAACGTCCAGTATAAATTAATCTTCTGACATTTGCTTCCTTTTTATACTATACGTAAGGTCATATTATCTCTCTCTCCAGGATCTTAAAAGATCTTCTAAGAACATTTGCTTTGGCGATCAAACGTGTTCTGAATTTTTATTACCCACCAAGAATCTAGTGACATTTTAGAATTTACCAATTCGGGTATAATCTTTTTTTCGAGTTAATTAGTTGACATTTAGCAACAGCAGGTGATCTGGTAAAGTTTTGAATAAATTATGCGAAAGGATTTCGTTTGCTAATAATTCAAACCGCTTCATAATGCTATGGCCGATAATTTGCAAAGTTACTCATGCCAATCCCGGGTTGGAGTTTCACCGGATGTGGTAACTATTTTATAAGTATTGCGAACCAAATAAAATAGACACTGAAACATTGATCATTCAAGTGTTTCATTTGGAAAAGCGAGTCAAGTGCAATTCAATTGATTAATAACCATAGCAGACGATGGAAATTTTATATTATAACTTTAAGTAAGTACAACTACAATATGAAAGGTACCAAACAACAATTTACTAACTATTCTTAGCATTAAAATTATTGAGTACCAGGAGAGCATATTGCCAATAATATTGTTTCTGTAACAATTTAATGGGCGGTGCAATACACATTATACAGTAAAGACGGTTTTAAGAACCGAAAAAATTCACGCTTCAAACTACCCACATATCGTCTTGGTCATTCTGCTATCCTGATACCTAGATTTCATTTTAAACCTTTTTGCATGGAGAAATTGGACGTCTTTCAACCTAATCCAAATAGTGAGTTTTTCAGTAAAACCAAAAAGGAAAGTATGTTTTTTATTTTTTTTTATGCCTTTTAAATCATCAAAACAGATCAATGGATGCAAATTTTTTGTTTTGTGTTGGAGTTCATTTAAGTTATTTTCTATTTTTTATTGTAAAAACACTTTTTATTTTATTGTTTTTTTACGATTGTGTTCGTGTCCGCAACGCAGACATAATAAAAACTTGTGAAATAGAGGATATCGTTCAGTGGAGTAGATCCAGAAGAAGATACTTGAGGGACCATGTAGCCCGAAGAGATAGTCACAGACTTGCATATACAGCCGCTTGTGAAATCATCTCCGGACACCGCCCACCTGGAAGAAAGAGATGAAGTGAGATTTCTTTGTCACAGATCGTCAGATCTATTAAAAGAAAAATAAGAAGCTTTTTACCATTAAAATAACGAAATAAAATAGTCTTTTGAATTTGCATCATTTTGCTTCTAAAGTGAAAACTTTTTTAAATGCACTATTATTATTTGGTGCCGAATGATAAAAGTCTACTTACTTAAAATTTAAATCATGATTAAAATTTACAAAAATAGGAATAAATACAAATTAACTGTGTCCAAAAATAATTTAAAAAATCTTATTTACCATATGAAGGGAAACTACTAAGGGAAAGCTGTGTAAACTTGGAAAATTGTTTACACAATTTCTTCATTATTTGTCTCATCCATTTCTACATCTTTTCGAGGATATTTAGGAGCATTATATTATTTGTGTTGTAATTTTTTTTAAATTTTCAATGTTGCCTGAGCAATTTTATTAATCCTCATTTTTATAATAGGATTGCAGCCTAAAAAGGCGCATAAAATATTTTTTGTAAGACCGATTATCAAATAGGAAATCTTCTTCAACCTCTGTGACCTTCTTGACTTTAGTTTGTTAATACCAGTCTTATAAAAATATCATTCGCTCTTTAAGAGATTCGTATAAATAAATAGTAAAATCACCTGATTTGCGAGTGGTATTCAAATTAATGCACGTAGTAATTTCTTCATTGATTCCAGCAAGTTAGAGTAGCTTGCGCAACCTACTTGTCGCCTCGCAAGTCGTAAATACTCAGAGAAATAAAGTCCACTTGCAAACGATTTGTTACTAATTAATATGAAAGATAACGTCTATTTTCTAGAAGTTATATTATAATTTATGGAATTGACATGTTTCGCCTTTCGAAGGCATTTCCAATTGCCATTTGACATTTGATTCCCATAAATATTTTTTTGAAAAGTGTAGAATACAGAAGTTTTTATTAATATTAATTATATAAGAAGGCGCTTTTGGAGAGACCACGTGGACCGCATGGAGAATACAAGAATTGCAAAAATTATAAATGATGAAAACCCAATCAGCAAGAGATTATCATGAAGGCCGCCGAAGAGATGGAGAGATCGCTGGACATCATCATCCCAGGACAGCCCACCGTCACAAACAGGTCATTAGACCTAAACTAACAGGAAGAAGAAGAAGAAGAAGAAAAATCATTGTTCATTAAATAATTAAAAACGTTTGTTAATAGTATATATTTATATTTTTTTAAGAATATCTTCTGTCTATTTACGCTAAGGTTAGCTCAGCTGATAATGACAATATATTTTTTAGTATACGTCCTTGCCAAGTGACCAGAATTATTTGCAGAAATTTTAAGTATTTATACATAAATGATGCAGCGCGAGATTGGGGTTTCGGTGGCCTATTTAGTCAAAATCTCAAAATCCGTTTGGTCGTGTCAAAATCACAATAACACCCCCCGTTATGGCGAAAGTATGAATGGGGCAGGCAGTTAGCAGGCAGTGGGGCAGTCGGGGACCCGCGGCTACATAAACATAATTGAATGCATTATAAATGGTGGACGAGTGCAGGGGGTGGAGGGTGAAGGGTGCAGGATGTGGGGCGAGGGAGGGAGCACGGTGGCGGGAAGTAATGAGCCCCATTGTCTCTGCCCGCGGGGCAAGGTGCCCCGTTTGCGCAGCTGTCGAGTGTTCAGATTTTAATGTTTTTTCTTTTTTATTGTGTTTTACAGCGAAAACCAATGAATATTGATTCGGTTATCCCTTTCAATTAGTACTGCGTTGTTTGTTCGGACACTCTATACTGTAGACCACAACGTCAACACTAGTAGTTGTTATTAAATTATTTTATATATAACTCCTTAAATAAATGCCAACAAAGTCATAAAAAAATAATGTACAAAAGTTATGGCCAAAAACTCCATTCCAAAACAGGTTTTCTTGATTTCGCGATGTCGCAGAAAATTATTTTTGTTGTTGCGGTTTAACATGTTGCATTTATTGTACATGTGGCTTAATTTTTTTTTTTTTTGATGATTTTTTAATGGATTTATTCAAGCTAGATTACCTGCATTATTATTTGTAAAGTAACATATTTAACAATTTCAAAAAGGTTCGGAATTTCTAATTTCGTGATTACAATTATACGCATTTTAACTTAGTATTATTAATAATAATAATATGCTAACTTTTAAAGCGCCATTTTTGTGATGTAATCACCTCAAGGGCGCATTAAGACGTGTTTTAAATCTACATGTGAACGCTGCATCTGATTGATATTCGCGATCGATTAGAAAGTATAATATAATAGAACAAAATATGCAAGTTTTAATATTTTTTGCAAGATTTTCATCTTAGATCTGAAATGTGTCGGATCATTTATGCATCTGAGGTGTGAAGGAAGATTGTTCCAAGCTGATGGATCGGCTACCGCAACGCTCGATCCCCGAAATTTGTACTCAGGCAACGCTTTGGTTCAACTAATCTTCCTATTGCCGAGGAGTTCGCCGAACGAAGTGTGGATTTCCTTGTATTTGCTGTCCGTTATACAGAATTCAGATATATAATTTGGAGCCATTCCATGTAGCGCTTTGAAGACTGTCCAGCAGAGTTTATACTGGATTCTTTCTGGACTCTTAAGCCAGTGAAGTTCTTTGAGATGTTGTGTTATATGGGACTCATTTAATATGACGAAATTAATATGACGAATGTGACATTTACTTTCCTTTAGTACAAATATCTTAAAACCGAAAGTATTGGCCAAGCCCAAATAATGCGAAAGATATCGGACCGTTTTAAGAAATAAAATCTCTTTAGAAACGAGAAAAATAAAATTATCTCTTATTATTTTGAATAAATATGATGCATACAATTATATAGTTCATTATTTATCACCGTTAACATAATTAAACCGAAAGTACCTACTTATCCACACAGAAAGAATTTACAGAGAAAAAAAAATCGGGTCATAAATGTTGTTTATGGATGATTTGCGAATTTGGCACTTGCCTAAAAAAATAACATATCCCAAACCAAGTGAGAATTTATATTAAAGAATAAATATAAAAACTTTTTACGGTAAGATACACTCCTACATGAGTTACATCTTTAAAAGACGGAAAACACCGATCAACCTGAAACGAAAAGTCTATGAAGCCTGCATTCTGCCAGTTGGTACTTATGGTCTTGAAACTGTTACATTGTCCAAACAAAGTGCCGAGAAACTGCGAGTGATCCAAAGAGCCATGTTAGAAATAAGCCTAAGAGACAGAGTCAGAAACGATACGGTGAGAGAAAAAACAAAGGTCACTGACATCATCCACCGGGTGGCGACTCTAAAATGCAATGGGCAGGTCACGTAGCCAGAAGCTCGGACGAAAAGTGGGCAAGAAGACTGCTGACTTGGAGACCGTGGACGGCAAAGAGAAGTGCAGGGCGACCACAATTACGGTGGAAGGATGATCTGAACAGACACGTCGAAATAACCTGGATGCAGTCTCCACAGGACAGAGTGATCTGGAAGCGAATGGAGGAGGCCTTTGTCCAGTAGTGGACGGGAATAGGCTAAGGAAGAAGAAGAAGAAGACACTCCTAAAAGTTATGCATACAATTAGTAAAATGCAATAAAGAAGTGCAAATTTGTTACTTGCCCAATTAATTTGGCAGTATAAGGATAAAAATAAATAGAAGTTAGAATAGAAATGTATGGAGTTTATATATTTAGAATAGTTATTTATTTTTAATACGTATGTATTTTTAATAGCTGTAGATAAACATTTATTGCAGTTGTTGACTAAGTATTCTATAAAAGTTTATGTTATTCGCTTCGTAAGACTGCAGTGTCACTAGAACTAATCGATTTGGTATTATCGTTATCGACTTCCGCATCAACTTATTGATTTGTCTCTCAAACAAAATTAACACTTCAAATACTTTACTTTTTTATATATAGTCATTACAACATATACAGATTTAACTCGTTGGCCTGGGAAGACAAGAGCAAGTGCAAAACTAAGGAAGCTGAATACTCCCAAATATTTGATTTTGAGTATTTGCATCTTGCCATTATTATGAAAATTGTCATTGGCATCACCAGAAGTAGTTTGGTTCTGCATGCTTGGAAATAAAACAGTTTATTCTAACGCAATCGAAGATACTCATAAAATAGAATCCAAATCAAAGTCAAATTTTCTATCCCTTCATTTCTATAAACTATTGGTCCCCACCATACCCAAAAGAAATTAGGTACTCTAGAGCAAAGATAAATCGTGATTTACTTATCTGTATTAAGGCATTCATATTTTCAGTCTACACGAAATCTCTACACCACGTAAATAATTTAGATAACTAGAATATTGGATGGTTGCATTTAAGAGGGTTATAAATGTTTTTAGTAATAATTTTTTATGTATTCTATTATATTAATCAATTGACGACCTTCGTGGCAGAGTGGTAAGAGCTCTGACTTCCATACGGAAGGTCACGGGTTCGATTCCCGGCGATGGCAGTGTGATTGTCACACTGTCTTTGGTCTGATGTAGAATTCACGTGACCATAATATGGCGATAGACTGGTTACCTATCACATGTCATGAGAATCAATATAATAGCTAAAATAAATTGTATACAGTAATTGGGTTCAAACGACCTGTTGTATACAAGGAAAAAAATAATAATAAATAAAAATTGTGTAATTGGATATTTATAATCTATCCAGTAAAGCGAATACAGCAGTACATAATGGAGTTCTAGTGCCAACCTTTATGTATGTAAGAGAAGTTTGGAGTTAACAAAAAATAATGAAAGTAAGATAAATCCCGTAGAAATGATATCACTAAGAAGAATGTACGAGAAAACGATATATGATAGAAAACCGAACGACGAAATAAGGAAGAAATGTAATTCAGATGATTGCATCATAAGTAAAATTAAAAACCTAGGAAAACATGGCATGACCAAATTAATGAAATACTGAAAGGCGGCCACATTCGAAGTCGGTAAAATCGACATGCGTGCATGTTACAATGTATGAATGTAAAGGAAGCAAGAGAAGTATGTCAGGACAGAGCAGTATGGCGGTTTATCCTCTCTGCCTACCCCTCGGGAGAAACCGCATGATGGTTAGTTAATAAGTTTATATTTCACATTAATTAGTATATCAGCACTTTAAAATCTTGTACATATTACAATATAATCAATTAGATTAGTTACGTGTACTTATATTGTGAGTATAACCCTTAAAGATAACATAGGATACCTAACGAAAAGATTAGAACTTAGAATATACGAGTATTGCGAGATGCAGTAGGCAGAGGAGACGATTCTCGGTGAGACTACGTTGAGAAAATGGACCCAGCGAGGATTCCCAAAATCGGGATCTTTGAGACTCCAGAGGGCTGTCGATCACCAGACCAACAAAGATGTGGGAAGAAAGTTGAACATCTTCATCGTAGGACCAAGATTGATGTCCTGCCTGAACTAATCGTAAAATCCATAGAAAATAGAAGAAGATTTATATATTCATATATATATCATTATTCAATATAACACATATGTACGAGTACATAAGTGTGATTAGTAAGAATACTTACTATTGTATTATATTATAATGTTATATTATTATATATTATATTAATAATAATATTATGATAGATAATTTTATGCCATTTTTTTTAATATGATTTCGGCCATATGAGCTAGCTCGAATGAAGCGCAATCGTGAAGTCCAATTTTCGACAACTTTATCGAGCAATTGGGTAAAATGGCAAAACGTACTGACTATAAATCATTTATCTACTGTCAAATTGACAGTCTGTAGAAACAATGTTGTCAGTTTAAAAACAAAACATTACGGGGTTATACTCGTACAAACCCACTTAAATTAAGAAATTTGTTATGGTAAATAGCTGGACATATTAAATTACATCAGTACAAATTAAACAGATTTGGTTTTAAAGTAAACAGAAAAGGAAACTTATGTTTAAATTGACGACGAGGAAATTTGAGCTGTTTACCACAACCCCACGGTCCACGCCACATATAAACATGAGGTGTATATTTGTTTTGATAGTTGATAAGTTTTATTCCGAAGATTGTATTCTGGAACTGATCAAGGTGTTACACCCGAATAAAAGTTTTCGGATTCAGTCAATACCATTTTTTTTGTATGCAACAGGTTAGCACGTAATAGCGAACTATTCTCATTCGCAATTCGATGGGTAGGTCTCCATTAAGAAACTTTTTCGGGACATCTCATTTATTGTTCATATATCATCACGGCAGCCCATTCATCATTCAACCAACATCCTAGGTATTTTGTATCGATTAACCTGCTATTCCCTTTTATTTGTTGTGATTGTTTGTTTTAGTATTCATTTGTACCTAACACACCTAATTACATTAATTTGCATTTCCTAAAAATTTGATATTTCAAATGTAAACATCTTTGGGTGATGTGGTGAGGGTTGAACACACGTGGACGTCGTCGGCGTTTATTGCGGATCACAAGTAATCATATGTTTACTGTATTATGTACTCGTGATGGAGCGTGCGCCTGGACGTCGGTAGCAGCTGGGGCTGGGGTCGGAGGTTCTTTGTACGTAGACTTGACGGCGTAGACTCGTGTCGGTTAGAAGTCGCAAGAAGGAATGATGTAGCAGCGTGGCTTCGTAGGTTGGCAGGAGAGGGAGTCCGAGATCCCTCGTGGCGTAGACTTATTAACGTAGACTCGTGTCTGTTAGAAGCCGTAATACTGACTGACTTATTGGGTGGTCGGAAGTACCGCTTTTATATGCTTTGCTTCCCTTTTCACACGATGCTCTGCTCTAGTGACCTAGTGACCGGTGTGAATAAATCTGGGCCCTGATTCAGCGTTTCGATAAGTAGGTCCTAAGTTAGGCGTTTTCGGTTATTCGTGTAATATATTTCATCATAAAATATGCTGGTTCAGCCGTCGACGTCCACTTATGTGGGTCATGCATTTAACCTACACATCTTTTTGCTTATTCCTTTCCCTCTATAACCCTTCCTTCTTCTACCTTCACCACCGTTTATTATTATATGTACATGTGAATTTTTGTTTTTGTTTAGTTATTATATTGCCCTGATGGCTCCAAGCGAAACTAATTGGCATCAATTATAATAATCATCTTCTTCTTTCGGTGCCATGTCAGGTCCCTCCAACGTTGGCGATCACTGCAGCAAAGGCATCTCTATCCTGCGCCACTTGGAACAGGTTCTGAACTCTTGTTATTCCAGTACATTCTTTGATGTTCCGCAGCCAGGACAGCTGCCTTCTACCAACTCCCCGACGTCCCTCCACTTCACCCATTAATATCAGTCGAAGGAGGTGGTATTTTTCTCCCCTTAGCAAATGACCCAAATATGAGACCTTTCTAATTTTCACACTCGATAACAGCTCTCTTTTGGCTCTGGCTCTCTGTAGTACCTCTGTATTACTGACCCTATCGATCCACGGTAAACGGAGCATTCTGCGGTATATCCACATCTCAAATGCTTCCAACCGGTTCATTACATTCACTTTCAGAGTCCAGTCCAGAGTCAATAATAACCATACCGTGGCTAAATACCCCTTGTTTTATTATTTTATGTCCATAGACGAAAGAGTGTTTCAAATTAAACAGAAGAGCATTTCATTTCGCTTGTCAGGTAGGAACGGAAAACCCGTTGTATTGTGTATAAAGTTTTTAGTAATCGGGACTTTTCAGTATTTATGCGGTGAATTAGTGAGCCTGCGTTTGATGACTATTCGAATATGTTGACATTTCATCAGAACGCGACATTTCAAATATGTTAGTACCTACCTTCAATTTAAAAAGCGATCATTAAAATGTAAATTGTTCTAACATCACGCGAGCTTAGAATACATCAAACGTAAGCGATTCTAGTTATATAAATTAGAAATGGATATATATGTAAATAAAATATATTAAAAAATGTTTTAGTTCAATGTTTAATTCTGTACGATTTTTTAGTACATTAATCAATAGCTTTTAAGTATTTTGCAATAATTATCGCATTATCTATAAAACATCTTTATTGGCACTATAACCGCATAACCTCTGTGAGCCTTGACCTCGACAATCGTTATTTTAATAGTAAGAAGCAATCACCTTTGATGGATGGCTTTATAATTGCAAATAAAAGATTAACATAGAAACAGATTCAATTAATAAACAAAAGTAAACACGAAGACCGCATCATTATTCATTTATTATTATAAATATCTACTGAATTTCAAAAGTCCAACCATACCTCAGCGCCCTTGAGATGAGCGATTCATAAAAATGGCGCTCTACAAATTATCATTATATATTTTTTTTATCCAATTTATTATTATATATTTTTTTATTATTTAGCCGAGACAGCGACAGCATAGATTGTTTTACCTACCGGCCGCCAGAACCAACCTGCCTCTGGTAACACCGGTGGGAAGAGCAATTAATCTGCTGAACGCGGTCTCCTCGGAGATCGACGTCTTTCATATTAGTGAAAGTACGTTCAGAAGGCAAATACTCTTAATTCTAGAGAGTATCCGGTCTTCCTAATTTCGAACCATCTCTCATGGGTATCTGGTAGTATACTATACAAAATGTATTATTTTATCTGTTCTCAATAGATAAAAAAAATTGATTTTGTAATGTCTATTTAT
Source organism: Lepidostoma basale (assembly GCA_022606425.2). Taxonomy (NCBI): domain Eukaryota; kingdom Metazoa; phylum Arthropoda; class Insecta; order Trichoptera; family Lepidostomatidae; genus Lepidostoma; species Lepidostoma basale. The sequence continues at coordinate 3,662,707 of JAHDVF020000010.1, forward strand.
GAAATAAACTGATTTGATTTGAATTGATTCGATTTGAACTTCGGTTAAGAATAAAAAACACTCAGTGTATTAAGATGTAACCCGTTTTAAATTGTTGTCATGAGAAAATATGGAAATATAAAATGTATTTTTGAAATATACTTATTTTATGGGTACAAGATTTTTCAGAACTTCTGCTTTCAGTAAAAAATAACGTTGTTAATGTTTTATTATAGCTTATTAAAATATTTTTAATTTCTTTATATCGTAATCCTGCAACTGATATTTTTAGTTATTTAAAAGAAACATATTTATAACATTAAACATATTGTAATATTCACTAGAAATTTCTTAATTTAAAGTTAAACAGTTACATATATATATAAATAAACTTTGTATTTTGAAGTCCGTCATTTTCTATTTCTTTTGATTCATAAAAAAAATTGTGTATAAGTATAATTTTGAGGCGTTTATTTTTGTTATATATCTTTCCAGCCTTCAAAATTACATGAGTTGAATATACATTATTTAAAAATATATCCAATCATAATGTTTATATTATTGTACCAAAACAATAATAATTTTATCATATTGTTAGTGTTAACACATCTATAATCAATAATCATGTTAATTTTTTATTCAAAAGGGATACGTATATTTATAGCGTATTAAAACATGTATTTTTTAATGAGGAGGACGTGGGAAAATTTATGGCGTCGTATCGTTTTCACACACAGATTAATATAATAAGCACTAGATAATGTTATTATTGGTATAATATCATACTCTTCATGAAGTGTCATACGCGTGGATTAAAAGTTGCCATCGCCAAAGTACTTGCGGAGCGGCCACTTAAAATTCATTCGCCTGTGTCAATAGGCAGCCACAAATCCGCACCAGTACCTACTCCACCCGAGGATAGATGTTGTGGGTTGGTACTGCTCGTATTATTATTTAGTTTAGATGTATTCCCAAGGCGCCCTCTGGTCGTCAGAATTAATTTTATTCTGAAATTTGAAGGACGCAGGAACACAAGGGGATAACCGCTTCAGTTAGCCTCCCCCTAGCACTTGCTCTAAGAGGTATATATTATATTATGTATGAATATTATTACATCCAATAAGAGGTCTCCAATTTTTCGTTTATTTATTAGTACATAAATAATTATCAAAATATTTATTCCGGGAGCTCTCTGCTATCTTCTAGGTACTTCTTATTCATCTTAGCACAAAATGACAGCGAGTAATCGAAACCGGTCACAACTATGACATGTGGGATATCACTAAAAATATGTAATATTATAAACAATTATCTATATTTTAAAGTCTTCATGAGTTAAAATGAACCATCATTAATATATATTACAATGTCCATACAATAAGATCAACAACAACATCACGCCGTTTCCCCGAAAGGATAGGCAGTGAGAATAGACCGCCACACTACTCTATCCTGAAACACTCTCGTGATTCCAACACATTCATACAAAGAGTCACGTCGTTTGTTTCGACTTTTAACATGGCGGTTCAACATTTGATTAAAATAATGGCATGTCTTCCTCGGTCTTCCTCTAGTGCGTACTTCATTCACATCGTAAACGTGTACGTATACGTATTTTAACAATTCTTTCTTCATCCACAATTAATATGGTCATGGCATGACCAAATTAATCAAATTTTAAAGGTTGGTAATGTTAGAAGTTGGAAGAATCGACGAGCGTGTATGACTCGCTGTATGAGTGTGAAGGAATTTAGAGAGGTGTGCCAGGATGGAGTAGTGTGGGGGTCCATTCTCTCTGCCTACCCCTGCGGGGAAACGGCATGATAGTTTGTTTGTTTGTTTGTTTTCTTCATCCATACGTTCCATCTGTCCGAACCAATGTGAATCCTTTCATAATTTTATTCGTGATACTTTATTCCGCTCTACATTTATTTCTGATGTTGAGTTCCAGTTGAAATTCTGTCGTACATCGTTTTACCATCCATAAGTCTAAGAGATCTCATGTATACCACATTTATTCTGCTTTCATATGTGAACGGCCAATGTTCATATTACATAAATAATATTATGGAGCAGATGTAAGTTAGTGAAATGGAAGAATCGATATAAAACTTTAACAAAACTTGATACATTGAATGTATTATCGAGCTTCGCTATCTGCAAGCATTAAATGATTGAACTTTGGTTCACAATGGGGCCCCTCCCACGCCATTGTGCAGGCTGCAGCATATAATGTTGTATTATGTACCCGTGCATGGGTCCCTGCACCCGCTCTTGTACTCGGTGTGCTGATATTTGGGGTAGCACTAACAAGTGTATCCCCCGGCCACAGAATCCCTTAATATTATATACACACTACAGAGTGGCCAGTCGATCATATACACTTGTAAAATAAGCCATTAAGAGTAATATGAGAATGTATAAAGCATGCGCAAGGCCAATAATAACATATGGCATCGAAGCAAGGACTGACACAGTAAGGACCAAACAAGTTGTGAGGACTTCCGAAATGAAGACACTGAGGACGATAGCAGGGAAGACACTGAAAGATCGCGTGATAAGAGAGATATGTGAGGTTGAGAATATTATGGAGCAGACAGCGAAAAAGGACTGGTACGGTCATGTTCAAAGAATCGACACCACCAGACTCCCTTATATTTCATTGCATAACCGGCCTCATGGGACTCGTTCTGGTGGAAAACCTCCTAAAAGATGAAAGGACAGCTGGGAATCTACCTCACAGGAGGAGCAACACTCTGGAGAACAGACCACATAGTTCTACAACAAGGAAGAAGAAGAAGTAAAATAAGCAAAATTCGTATTGACTGTTTGATTGAATTTTTTATTTATTTATTTATTTATTTATTTTTTTATTTTATTTTTTTTACGTATACAACAGGTTACTTAAACCCAATTACAGTATACATTTTTTTTAAGCTGATATATTGATTCTCGTGACATGTGACAGGTAGCCAATCTATCGCCATTTTATTGTCACGTGAATACTACGCCAGACCAAAGACAATGTGACAATCACACTGCCATCGCCGGGAATCGAACCCAGAACCTTCGGAATGGGAATCAGAGCTCTTACCACTCTGCCACGAATTCGTATGACAACAACAATAACAACAATACAACACGCCGTTTCTCCGCAGGGGTAGGTAGAGAGAATGAACCGTCACACTACTCTATCCTGACACACCTCTCTAGATTCCTCCGCGTTCATACAACGAGTCATACACGCAAGTCGATTCTTACATGACCAACCTTTAATATTTGATTAATTTGGTCATGCCATGTTTTTCTCGGTCTACCTTAACTCCGTACTCCATTTACATCGTATACGTATACTTTCTTAACCATTCTCTCTCCATCCATATTTCCGAACCAATGCAGCGATCATTTCATACTTTTGTTCACAATACCTTCTTCCGCTCTGTCATTTGAAATTCTGTCGTACATCGTTTTACCAAACATACGTCTAAGGGACCTCATCTCTACCCCATTTATTCTGCTCTCATCCTTCTACTGCCAGTTCCAAGCTTCGCTTCTTTACATAAGGGTTGGGACCAGAACTCCATTGTGAACGACCATTTTCGCTTTCACTGATTTTCCTTGTTTCCAATAACTATTTTTAAAGCTCCATTCTCTTTGTTACCAGCACCAACCCTTTTTTCGACGTCACTATCCGTTCGGTCATCCGCTGTGAACATGCTACCTTAATACACAAATTCACACACGTGCTCCAAGTTCTCTTTGTTCAAACAAATATTAAAAACTGTCATTTGCTCTTCACTTTCTAAAACTAACATTTTTGACTTTCCGACATTCATCATGAAATCGTTTGACTTGCATACCTCATAGATTCTCGACACCAAGACTTGTAATTCGTCCGCACTATCCGCAACGATCCGGCGAAAATTCGTATGATATTCAAATATTATGAAATCCTTATTAGACGCATTATGGGGATACATTGAGACACATCCGAAACAGCGAGATAATGAGAAGGGTCAGAAAACGAGTCAAATGTTTAAAAGGATTGCCTAGCAACGAGCAAACTGGATAGGTCATAACCTTAGGCATCCGGGCCTGCCTATTACTATAGCAGAAGGAATGGTTAAGGGCAGAAATTGCAGAGGTCCTATGATGAAGATATAAAACCTTCAAAACATGTCGAGAAAAAATAGTGAATTAACTTACAAAAAATTCGTCAATATAAAATTCTTTTAATAAATTAAATCCATGATTTATAATTTCTTGGGACACCTTGTACATTTTTCAGTCTACCATTAAGTAGGAGGATAGTTACTAGAGAAGGGTGTCGAAGCTGAATAACATCATCTTTCGTTGGGTTAGTCCCATGTCAATAAAATATCGGAGAAAATGTTTTTGCAAGGCACAAGAGTTTGCGTTAACATTTTTCCAGTGTTATTTTTAATCAATAGTAAAATCTACTTATGAACATTATAAAAGCAGTCATGCATTTTTAATTCTGCAAGGGTATCTATTATTTTTTCTCAAACAAGGATGAACAACTCCATATTGTATAATTAATATGAATGAAAACGCCTGTTATCTAGAAGTTTTATAATATTTCATGGGAATGACATGTTTCACCTTTCTAAGGCATTATCATATTTGATAATGCATTTGAAAGCCAAAACATGTCATTCCCATAAAACATAAATCATTCTAGAAAACTGACGTTTTCATTCGTATTGAAGATTCTATAAAAAAAAGTTTTATACAAGCAGTGTGAACGGAAAGAAGAAGCCGAGGAAGACCACGGTAAGCATGGTATGACCAAATTAATCAAATACTGAAAGGCGGCCACATTCGAAGTCGGATAAATCAACGAGCATTCATGTTACGATGTATGAATCTGAAGGAAGCTAGAGAGGTATGTCAGGACATAACAGTATGGCGGTCCATCCACTCTGCCTACGTCTCCGGAGAAACGGGGTGATTGTTAGTTAGTTAGTTAGTTTAAAAAATATATATGTATATTTTTATATAAAATTTAAAACAAATGGCTTCATGTTTTTTTTTCTTCTTTTAATCATCAAATAGATGGAGAAATAATGGTCTAAAAACTAAACATTAACGATGTAAATGTAATACGGAGTCGAGGTAGACCGAGGAAAATATGGCATGATCAAATTAATAAAAAAATTAATGTTAGTCATGTTAGAAGTCGGAGGAATCGGCGAATGCATGTATGACTCGTTGTATGAATTTGAAGGAATCTAGAGAGGTGTGTTAGGAAAGAGTAGTGTGGTGGTCCATTCTCTCTGCGTACCCCTGCGGGGAAACGGCGAGATGGTTAGTTGTTGTTATCAAAAAAAAATTATGAATGTGAACGTCTGTTTTTGAGAAGCTTTATTATATATTATGGGAATTATATGTTTAACCTTACAATGCAACGGTAGAGCATCAAATGTTATTGGTTAAACGGTTAAACACCTTATACTAATTTATTATGATGCGTAACAAAAAGTTTAAAGACCGTATTATATTATTGCGGAAAACGTTCGTTTAAGTTTTATTGCATATTTTTTATAGAAGTGACATATTTCACCTTTACAGGGCTTTATAAAATGTTGAATTAACAATACGAAACATGTCATTCATATTATATGGATTTATACATAATTTTTCAAAGAACAATAAATTTAAAAAACTTACTCCATTAAGTTCCATCTTCTTGAAAATTACTTTAAGCTAAAAAAATTATCTCATATATTCAAAAGTTTTTTTTTTTTGTAATTAATTTTCGACTTCTTTTGTTTTTTGTTTCATAATATTTTTAATTATTATAAAGTTTAACACTATGATATGATTGTGTGTATATAATATATTGTTTTCTATGCAGAAATAAAAGCCCTGGAATTATTCAGTATTGGATTCGCGTATTTTAAATCAAGATTTAATCTTCCATTGAACCAACGTCCAAATTTTATTATATACTTATGTAATTGATAGTTGATAATTATAAATTTGCTAAGTGTTTTAAACATAAAACGATGAATAAGAGGGAAAAAACTGTTTATTGTAATATATGTCATGTAGCACAGGTGACATATTTAAGGTAAAGTTTGAACTACCCTATATTATTCAATCACTTTGCACCTTTGCACAGATATTGGCCTTTATGATTAACACCAATTGTGATCAAAAACTGGTTCTTAAATTTGTGATACTTGGCACCTTTGTAATGATCAGCTCTTTATTATGGATGCGTATTGCCCGGGATATACAGACATAGAACTAGATGGAAGAGGCCTACGTTCAGGATTAGACAAATACGGGCTGATGATGATGTAATAAATGAAGATTTTAAAAATTATTGATAAGATACGAAAGCGCTCGTAAAAATGTGAAAACCAAAAGTAATCCTGGAAGATGGTCTCATCCTTTTAGAAAGTGATACACGTTAATATTAAAACAGGTTATTTTTTCGAAATTATAATTAAAATATTTTATCATAAAAATCACACCTGTTGGCAAAAATTGCACACTTACACTTTAACGAAATCTGATCCATTAGTGCTAAATAATTTTTATCTCTCTTAATGCCGTCGAAATTATAGTAGCAATAAAAGATTTTTTACAACTTTCCCGATACAATCTCTGCGAAGGGAGTAGTGAATACCGTTTTAGTACTCGCACATTCACACTTGTATAGAAAAAAGTTTAGCGGGCAATCCATTTGCCGACAATGCACGCGGGGTGGCAGATGGCCGTCCTGAATGGAACAACCCCTGCCCTCGGCTCGCGAGCACCCCTCCGAGCCAACTATTACATCAGTCAATACAGTTGAGTACCTACACGCATTAATGTCGACCGACTTCACGGATGGTTAAGATCTTTAAACGAAATGTAAATACGTTATTGCCGCGACGAATTGTGCCCGTGAAATTTCCCTAATCGCACGAAAGGAAAAACAAATAAATATTTCAAATATAGAGGTACACTAGGAACTATTGAAAAAACGTGAGTAATTGAGTAGTAACTATTGAAAATCCAATCTTAATAGATGATGCTAGTGTAGAGTGAACTTAAATATGTAAAGATAGGCGTGGAATCCTACCATATATACAAGTTCCAAAAATTTGGCAGACGTGGTGGTCATAAGAAAGAAGGCGGAATGGGGAATGTTGTTAAACATAAAGCGATCGCTCAACCCAACCAATGACAGGTCATAAGTCCTGTAAGCACCTCGGCCACCACATTCTGTTCCCAGAAAACAATTTACATATTCGTCTCTATTGAGATACAATTAATCCTTATAAAATAAATGAAGACTACAGGGGAAAAACAAGGAATGTCAGTTAAAATTCAAAATAAATGTAATAATGCCATCTAGCGGTATTTGTACGTATCTATCCACAGTAAAATTTTCATATTAAAAAATCATGTGTCTCATCGACTATGGCCAGATAATCGATTGCTAATTGCTAAGAAATGTATAGACTTTGATGAGTTTTATTCTCAATTCATTCAAATTAACCTTCTACTGACATTCCTTGTTTTTCCCCTGTAGTCTTCAAATGAGGTCTGCTAAAAAAATATTTTATTGAATGTTAAGGCGTTTATTATTAAGGCTGGATGTAGTCTGCACAGGACAGAGTGACATGGAAGCGAATGGAGGAGGCCTTTGTCCAGGAGTGGACGGGAATAGACTCAGGAAGAAGAAGGCGTTAATACTGTAGAATTCCACTGATGCATAACCCTATTATATACTTACTCCTGAAGATGGAGGTCACATCCGAAACATTGTCGTGTTTTAATATTTTTATTATTATTTTATAAAGATATTGAATAAACAGTAAAGTGTAATATACCATGTTGTGTTTCAAATTCCAGGTCTGCTAAACGCTGGGATATCGAGAAAAGAAGATGAATTGGACCCATAAGAGTATCATAGGTGGAAAATATCATACAATATGGAGTGGTGGTTCTAATGGCAGAAGTAGAATGGAGCAAGTGATCGCAAACCTGATGACCTTTGTGGCCGAGTAATAAGTGCTTTGACTGCCACCCCGAAGGTCCCGATTCCCGGCGACGGCAGTGTGATTGTCTCACTTTTGTTTAGTCTGGTGTAGTTTAGTAACGTGACAATAAAATTAGCTACCTATCACATGTCACGAGAATCAATATTATAGCTTTACCCGGTAAAATGCTAAACTAATATTATTAAAATAGTATAATGGTTTCTCCTCAGACGTTTTTGAGTCTTGAATAAGAGGAAAGAAAAAGTTTCATCAAACTTTTAATTATACATTTCTTAATTATAAACAAGAAAAGAGGATGACTGAAGAATACGCGGCACGATCAAATCAAGCACATATTCAATGTTGGCCACATGAGGATTCGGAGAAATCGCCATGCATGCACGACACGATGTATGAATGTCGAGGAATCGAGAGAAGTGTGTCAGGAAAAAACAGTGTGGCAGTCCATTCTTTTTGACTACCCCTCCGGGGAGACGGTGTGATGGTTATTTTTTTAGTTCAATCATGCGTCTATATCACATTTGGCAGAATTATTATGCCTTTTTTAAGATTTGTTAATCTAACTACTGTTAGACTAACCAACACTAAGGATTAAATTAATGGTATTAGAATCAATGCGAGCAGAAAATTATGAAGATGGAAACTCAGTATCATGAAGAAAGAGTCGGGTCTGAAAATAATATCAGGCTGGAACCCATGTCCCCTGGATCAAGAACCAAACATTTTATCCTTACCCGCTTTTATTTACCTTTTTAACTACATCCTATAGTTTCTAATGACTGAATTTTCATTTTACCCATAAATACTACAAAACTCCAAACATTTAGTTTATAATGCTATAATTATGAAAGCAACCGATACGGTCAAATTAAAAAAAACATTTAATTTAAATGAACATAGTTCTTTTTATTACGTACCATACACAGTTAAAACACTAGACATTTATAAAAAATCAAATAAAATACACATACCTAAGTACAGAAATGAATACGAGTACATGAAAACGCTTTCGATAAATGAGTTGTTTTGCGCAGTTCATACATCACAAATAATCAAATATTTCAAATTAATTATATGAGATTATGAACATATAGCACTAATATGTATACATATAACACTAAAAACATGACGAGTATAGAATAAAAAAACTTACTTTAGCACATGGAATTTAGCATTTACATTACAATAATTAATTACATCTTATTTTATAATAACTTAATTCATTAACAATTGTTTATTTCTATGATAAATGTTATTATATTTGCACTATTTAATAAGGTTATGTTTTTCTCATGATTATATACAACATATATAAAAGTAGAGTGTAAACCAAATTAAATATGTTTAAAATAATCAAATGATTTTACTGAAATCTCTTGATTATGCCAGGGTGGTCGATGCACCAGTCTGTCGATGCCAGCGAGCCTGGCGAATTCGATCGCTGTCGAAATAAAGACAAAAGTGGAAGTAGTTAAAAGAACATCGTTTTATTTAATTATTATTTGAATATGTTTAAAATTTAAATTTAAATAAAAGATTTATAAATACACTTTTGGTTTATTTCGGTTCGAGATATTTCGTCTTCCTATAATATATGCAATATAGCTTTAAGTACAATTAAAAATCTCAATAAAATTAATATAAATTTCAAAAATTTTAATTAAAAAAAAAGATTTATAAAAACACTTTCGTTTTCGTTAGACATGTTTCGTCTTCCTATAATTTATGCAATATGTCTTTAAGTACAATTAAAAATCTCAATAAAATGAATATAAAGTTCAGTTATAAATCGCGATATCTGTTATTTTGTTTACTCCTAACATTAATATATAATATGTAGTGTATAATGATTTTGGATGATCAAAGAAATAGATAGATAGACAGAGTCTTGATGACTATGGGAAGGAAAAAGAGGCATCGGTCGACCCCAGAAAAGATGGGCCGACGAGATAATTCTATAATTAATGCAAATGAAAACGCCTGTATTCTTTTTATATTTTACGTGAATGACATGTTACGACTGTCTAAGACATTATCAAATTGAAAATGACATTTGATAATGCCTTAGACATGCGAAACGTGTCATTCATATAAAATATAATAAATCTTCTAGAAAACAGATGTTTTCATCCTTATTAATTATTTAATATGGAATTTTACAAGAAACAATAAATGACAAAATTCCAGGCGGAGGAAGAAGGCGGATTAGATTCGGATAAAGATTGAAAGAGTTGACTAGAGAGAAAAAGAAGATAACTATTTAATTTCTTGTTAAACCTGTAGATAAAGGATTAATTATAGTTACATTTAAGTCAAGTCAACTCAATGAACAGACTGGAAGCATTTGAAATGTGGCCCCATCGCCGAATGCTCCGAATTCCCTGGACAAACATGGTTACCAATACCGAAATCCGAAGGCGAGCTAGAGTTGACAGGGAACTATTATCAACTATCAAGGTTCGGGAAATTTCACATCTGGGTCATATACTGCGTGGGGAAAAGTACCACCTTCTCCAACTGATATTGGAGGGGAAAGTTGAGGGACGCCGAGGGCCCGGTAGGAGACAAATGTCCTGGCTGCGTAACGTGAGGGAGTGGACCGGCATCCGAAGTGTGGAGGAGCTGTTCCGAGCGGCGCAGGACAGGGCGATCGCCGAGGTGATCGCCATCGTTGGGGGGACCCGACAGGGCACTTGAAGAAGAATATAGTTATATTTGGACACAACAAAAATGAAATCTGATTAACCTTGACACAATCAAAACAAATAAAACAGGATATTAAGAGACAAAAATTCTTGAAATGTACATATTATAAATGATAGTAAAAAACTTGATCATATTATAAAACCCATTGTAGCTCATTTTTCTACGCACTTTTAAAACATTTGTAACGATTAAGAACAGTTTTTCATGTTTTTTTTTTATTCGTCTTGTTTTTTAAATAAACTTTAATGATACCGCTCATTATTGTTGAGACGTAAACGATGTTATTTTTTAAATAACATTTTATTTGACTCGTTCGTACAATATCCTCTTCAAAATTAGGTCCGTTTACTTTTGAAACGACAAACACGTATATTATGCATACTAAATACAATAATCGGGGGAAATATCACGGCCATTCGTCTAATAAAAAAAACGTTGACAAAATTAGACCTTCTGAACATAATTGTACCAAAAAACGCATAATTCTAGAGAAATAGATCTATTGCAAAACAGTTTTACGTATATATGATCTATACATATATAAACTTTAGAATATGTGAAATAAATTATCTTGTATATGTAGAATAATATTAGAATTTAGTGTTGCTTCAAGGTGCCTACACAGCAACGGCACGTAAATGCAAGAGATAAAAAACAAAAATTCTATATTTTTCTTTTTAAACAAATTAAAATTAAATATCAAACATGTTTAGGACTATCCAGCCCTTCCTAAGTGATATTATGTATATAGATAGGTATTTAAAATATTATAAAATTGTTTACAAATATGGTCACTTTTGACGACCTTCGTGGCAGAGTGGTAAAAGCTCCGACTGCCATATCGAAGGTTCCAGGTTCGATTCCCAGCGATGGCAGTGTGATTGTCACACTGTCTTTGGTCTGGGTAGAATTCTCGTGACAATAAAATGGTGATAGATTAGCTATCTATCACATGTCACGAGAATCAATATATCAGCTAAAAAAACAAATTGTATTCAGTAATTGGGTTCAAGCGACCAGTTGTATACGTAAAAACTTTTTTAAAAAAGATGTTATAAAGATTTTTTTGGAACCTTTTTCAAAACTGACCATATTTGTAAACAATTTTATAATATTTTAAATATCTATATAATATCAGTGAGGAAGTGCTGGGTAGTCCGAACATGGTTGATATTTAATTTTAATTTGTTTAAAAAGTGAGTTTTGTATATAAAGTATATAAAAAAGAAAAATATAAAACATCTACAACACAAATAATGGCGAACATAGAAGAAACAAAAATTCTAATTATGTTATGTAAAAGTTAGATTATATTTATGACATTTTGCAGATAATTTTGTAAGCTGTTGAAAATGATGTGTGCATATTGACGCGAATAATCTCAGATGCCATAGTTCATCAGTTAGAGCATTTGCTCGGAAAGTGATATGTCGCATAAAAATAATAAAAAATGTTATTCGGGCGTTATTAGTTAGCATTTGAATTTTTATACATTCAAATGTGTTATTTTAATTCGGAAGTATTTTTTCTGTTTTTCTTACTGGATATAATGTCGATCATTTTTTAGATATTAATATGTGATTATATTATTTTACAAAGGCAATTATAATTCTGTGAAGTGACGAACCATTTGTTAGATTAAAAATCGATATTTTCATATGAACCAATTCATTTGTGGTGTAACATTTTTAAAAATATTTTAAAAACACATATATGTTTTGTTTTGACACCACTTAATTTGTTTTAACAAAAAATGTGTTCAAGTGAACATTTTGGCAGTTATCAAAAGAGTATTCTAGAAATTTGTTAGAACTACTATTTGTTATAACTATTTTTGAGAAGCTATTATTTTTTTAATAAATTTATCTCCTGTCTACCCTCCTGTCTATCCTGTATATCCACGCCACTGATTTAAATTTGTATATATCATCTCCGTTAGTGATTTCTGTGGAGGTTATTTTACAAAAAAGGTATTCCAAACATAATTTCACTTTCCGAACAGGGAGTTTCAAGTTCACCTTCTGCAAGGAAATAGTACGTTGGACTTTTCAGTGAATCATATTTATTCAGATATTTACATGTCTAAATATGCAAGCATCACCAAGCAATCATATAATCATGCATTAATCCCGGTGAAGGAAAAATCCTCTTAGTACAGTCATATTTAAGTAATACTCTCAATGTTACAAAGATCATTTCCAGTAATTTTAAAATTAGAGTCTAATCGAATTATATTTGACATTGAGTAGAATTATTATATTCGCATGTTGTAGGCTGAGATGGGCTGGACATGTGGAAAGAATGCTGTCGTCTCAGGAACAAAGACAATCCTTGAGGGATATCCGCGTGGAATGAGATGGGTCAGTAGGGAGACTCCGATGAGATGATGAGGTGAAGAAGCTGCACAACTACTGTAAATGAGGAACTGGAAGTGAACAGAAGTGCTTAGAGCCGAGGACTGATGCAGATCAAGGCTAGATGTGAGCTGTAGAGCCATCGTTGAAGAAGAAAATTTGTATATTATATCACCAACACCATTGCGAATGGGTGTAATATAATATTACAATGTTTTTTATTAACTGTTTTTTCCACTTTTGAAATTATTTTTCTCGACATCTTTTGAAGGTTTTACGACTTCATACTAAGGTTCTTGCATATTGTTTAAATTATTTTTGGTATGTTTATATCGTTTTCCCGATGAAGAAGGTGTAAAATATTCGAAACATGTCGAGAAAATAATCGAAAGGTTTAAAAACGTTGAGTGTTCTTAAAAAAATCGTAATTATCAAGAATCGATTCATTTTTAACAAATATAAAAAAGATATGAATTAATAGTACAATGAAAAATGTAGAAATATTTTACATCACATGCAGGTATAAGTGTTTCGTGAAATTATAATATAATAAAAAATAAGTTATTTTTACCTATTAAAATGAAAACATGAATATGATTGCATGAAATAAATTCTTAACGAATGTATAGCAAGTTTTATGAATGAATTAGATAGAGAACGAAAAAAATATTTTTTTGAAATTCCCTGGTGTTAACGCTTAAAATTTATCAAAATTTTTAAAATTAATAGTTAGTATTTACCCACAGAGTATTAAGCAAAACGTTCACTAGCAATGAAACTTTCCCAAGTGTTTTTCTTTGAATAAATACTTCTTTGAAATAAGATTTCCTTACTTGGAAGGGGTATTTACATAGGACAGTGATTTGCAGAAGTTCTCTGGTGGTATTTTCTTGCTAGTGAACCGTTCTCCTTACTTTAGTGGTGGCCCGGGAATCATGAAGCCAAGTCCCTGCCGGATCTTATCTATGGTTATATTTTTGGAGTCATTAAGATACACTTTAGATTCAAAGGATTCACTAAGCTGTTTCTTTAAATCAGTTTTTTTCTCTGTATAGCCGGCGGCGGGATCTTTCAGTAGATGATTAAAAACGAATTTATTATCTTGATTGTTTAAACGAATGTCCGCGTCCATTCTTTCATTATTATTTTCGTATATCTGGTATCTATTCAACTTTTTTTTCGGGTATAAATTCAAATATATAAGCATTTGAACCGGAGTATTGCTGTTTACTTTGGAGTGCCGATTGGATTGCGGATTATGTAAATTCTGACGGGGAAATTGATAAATGGCTAAGCGAGGTCGATAATTAGCCGAACCGTATTGTGCACCGGGACGGTAGTAGTCTGAGTAGTGACTATAATAATACGGATTTAAGTGAGCATTGTGCGGCGAGTAAGGAGGATAATTTGCCTGTGTGGGGTAATGCTTTATGAAAGACTGCGGTGAAGGGAACGCCGCCGGGTCAACCGGTTCTTTCAGATGCTCCGGAAATGCCATGACTTCTTCATCTTGGTTGTTAACCGGATACACGTCCAGCATCACGCTGAAAGGCTTCTGTTTTTTAATTTGTTTACCGTGTAAATAATCAGTACCAAAAGTTCCGTCTTTATCCAATCTGTCTTTCTCAGTGTGACCCGAATTGAACAGCAGTTCAGTGTTGATGTTTGTTGGTTGAAGTATCTGATGAGGATTTTCAGGACGGCATTTATTTCTTATACATTCTCTTGGTCCATTTCTGGTGGGAACATATGGCGGAGCAAATCTAAACTTTTTCACAGCTAGTAAATTAATGTCTCCTGGTTGCGAAGGTTTGTATAGAAAGAGAGGATCTGTATTATAAGCGTGTCCATTTAGCGAAGATACACGAGCCAAGGGATCGTGCGCATGTTTACCATTTCTTTTACCATCTGTAATGGCCACTTTATCGATAACTTTTTTGGGATTCAAATACACACCAGAAAATTTCACTCGCCTTTGAATATTTGTATTTAACTTTCCATTATCTAACATTTTGTTTCCTATTAATCTGATTACTTTTTCCAGGTTGTCTGCGTCTACGAATTCGTAATGCTGTTTAACTGCTGGAACTTTCTGGAACGGCGTAGGTTGAGGACCTTTGTATTCAAATCCAAACGGTTGCGACTTTCTTGTTCCGCCTGGAAGCATATCTGTGCGTCTGTTAATGACGTTGTCTAGAAGATGGAGGTCTCGAGGAGAAGCGGAGCTCGCGTCTGCGTTCTGTAGCGTATAATTATCTGCAACATGTGGACTCATAAGTGACGATGCATTATCAGTGCTGCGATTTTGATCTTCCACGTGACTCGGTTGAACATTAAGAATTGGAAATGTTGTTATTTGTGTTATGTTCTCTTGATTAATTAGATGGTTCTCGGATGAAAAAGCAATCTCAATGTGTATCAGAATGAAAATCAGCCCAAGAATCTGAAAGGAAAAGAAAATAATAAATATAACATTTGTAAGTGAAAACTGGTGTGACGTAATATTTTACAACTTGAAGTGTTGGTTATCTTTGAAGTTTTAAATTCAATTGTAATTAAGCGCGTATCTCTTTGTTCTACCATTTTTTGTACCAAACTGAATAATGGAATAGGACACGTGATGGGTCAGAGAAATTGACTTTTGTGCATGACATCAATAATTTGACAATTTAATTATATACTAAATACTTATACAGCTTTCAATATTATTATTGATATTCTAACAATAATATAAATTAAAACACTTCGGAAAAAAAAGAACTATATTAAAAAATAAAAGCAAGCAAAATTCGATAAGATCATTCTCAGCGCGAAGGCAAAATGCTAACAACCTCTTCGTGGGGATATTGCGCAAACTATTTAACGCTTTTGATTACGTATAAGTCAATAAATAAATCGTAATCGAACATTTGCTTCGGGTAGGTACCTAGGCAGGTAAGTACCTATAGGTGTTTTTTCACAGCTTCGATATTCGTGATTTTGTGAGCATGCGTTCAAAAGTACACTTAAGAAATTTACTCATTGATAAACGAGAGTAAATGGCGGTAACCACGACGCAAATATTTTGCATCTATTGTACAGCTAAAGTCATACAATCAATATCTATTATATAAAAAAAATTAACATAAATATTTTGTTTAAACAACACCTAATTTTGTGTGAAAGTGTGTTAAAGGGTTTCGATCCTAGCGGAATTTTCATCATGGTAATAAAAAAAATTAAGATGCACCACGATACGAAATCAAAAATGATTCAGTCCCCTTTTTTCTATTTTAAAAATGAGACTAATGAATTGTACAATATTTAGTAATTTAGATTATAAGCAAATTTTGAGGACTTCCGAGATGTAGACACCGAGGACGAAGACACTGAGAGATCGCGTGAGGAACACCAGAATAAGATAGATATATGAGGTTAAGGATATTATAAGATGGAGCAGCAGACAGCGAAAAGGGGACTGGTACGGTCATGTTTAAAGAATGGACACCTCCAGACTCCCCTATATTGCACTACATAATCAGCCTCATGGGACTCATCCTCGTGGAAGATCTCCTTAAAGATGGAAGGAAAGCTGGGAGTCTACCCCACAAGAAGAGCAACACTCTGGAGAACAGGCTACATAGGTCTTCGACAGTAACATTCCCCAAAGTCTGAAACGCAGAATGTATGACCAATGTATACTTCCAGCAGAAACGCTAACCCTTACTAAGTCAACCATAAGAGACTCCGTTTAGCACAAAGGAAACACGAAAGAGCCATGCTATATGTAAGACTCTCAGTCCGGATTAGAAATACTGAAATACGTAAAAGGTCGTGATTAACAGATGTTGTTGAGAACGTGGCTAAGTAAAGTGGTCATTTGCGGGACATGTTGCAGATTGATAGACGATAGCTGGACCAGAAGGGTGGTGAGTGGAGACCCCCCACACGATGGTCCGATGACATTCGAAGAATTGCTGGCGATTGAATGCGAAAGGCACAAGAGAATAATACATGGAGAAGTATGAGGGAGACCTATGTCTAGCAGTGGACGACAACGGCTGTTTAAGTAAGGAAGTAAGCATTTTACATACATATTAACAGAATGTTTTGTTTGAATAGAAATTAATTTAAAAAATCATTATCATTTTTCAATTGAAAATTAACCAATTAAAAAAATAAATATATGGTTGTACATTTTTTTTGTATCTACCCTTTATTGTTAATTATTTTATTTTTAATATTGTATATTCTATTAGGATTTATATGTAATCGATTTATAAATATATGTGCGGTTTATATGAATAAATCGCTTCAGTGACATGGTGGATTAGGAATTGAACCATTGTATTATATAGTGCCCCATTAAAATTTAATATTTTTCTGTTGCTAGAATAACAAAATAAAATGGGCATCATTATGGATAATCCCTTTCCGTCGATTTTGTAAATTTTCAATACCCCTTTATTAAAATTCTAGTGGTTTTGAATTAATATATTGGTTTATCCCCAATCCGGTTTAAATAAAACTGCATCGTAGACCAAGAAAATCCGAGTTTCTGGTTAAATTCTTCAATAGTTTGAACTGGATTGGATGCAAACAGAACCAAACTGGTTCAAACCTGACCGTTTCAAAATAATGGCATAATTCCTGGTCTAGCCAATAAAATTAAAACGCGACTGTTTTTATCGGTTTTACAGTAATTGATGTATAGTGGTGAAAATATAAAACAATCGCGTTTTCATTATATATTTTATAATGGAGTTTTCCTAAATAAAAACCAGAACCATCAACACTTCACGGACAATAGGTATTAAGTTCACATAAATACATACAAAATAAAACAAAACAACTATCACCCCAATTCTCCGCTGGAGTAGGCAGAAACAATGGACCGTCACACTATTAGATCCTGACACACCTCTCTAGATTCCTCCACATTCATACAACGAGTCATACACGCACGTCGAATCTTCCGACTTCTAACATGATTTACCTTTAAATATTGATTAGTTTGATTATGCCATGTTTTCCTCGGTCCGTACTCCATTTACATTGTTAATTTATCTTTGTTTCTACAGACTGTCAATTTGACAGTTGACAGTTGATTTGTAATCAGTACGTTTTGCCATTTCACCATAAATAGACTGACGTCAGAACAGCGCTTGCAAATTTTGTAAATATATTTTGAAAATCATGCTTCGGTTCGCCAAACTTATCGTGCACTACATTCATTTTACGGTCGACATAATCGTCCATTTGAGAAAGTTATTCGGAAGTTATGTACACTCTAGTGGATAATACGCATCCACAAAGACGACAATTGTCGAAAATTGGCTTTCACGATTGCGCTTCATTCGAGCTAGCCGTGGCGCTCATATGCCCAAAGTCATATTTAAACAATAATGGCATAAAATTATCTATTAAATAAAGCCAATATCATAGACATAAACATTATTTTTAAGTGTTTTTTTTTTCATTTTGAGTATGTATTGTATACCTCTAAAAAAACATATAATACCAGATGATTTTACTTGTTATTTCTTGTAAAAACTGAAATTAATAAAATGATAGTTGTGATGGTTCACCCCGGAAGAGCTCAAATCACAATCGCCTTTCATAATAATTAGAAATAAGAAGCATTAAACCATCAATCACGTGTTAAATCTTACCGCAAACTCCGTAACTGATGACATATCTAGGGTCAGTGCTGATTCAGCGGTCGGTGCCGGGTTCCACTCCAAGCATCGCCTCAATCAGCGATCAATTCATCACAGAAATTCGGATGCGCCGGTGTGAGCCAACGTGAGTATTGCCGACACAGCAAGGTTATAACGACACGGTGTAAAGTTTAGAATGAAGTCATCTCATGAAGTGATCGGGAGACGCGTCTTGTTTAGCAATGCTCTCATAAGAACTGTCACCGTTTCTCTCCTCGCTTGAACTGCCCTCTTCAGTCTAGATACAGCAACAACCTAACCCTGTAGCACCTTGCCAAAGTATTATAACATTCATAACTTCATAATACGTAAAATAGAATAAATTCTATAATTATAATTATATTTGAAGCCAAATAGTTTCGCTTGTACCCAAGCTTCAAGGCAATAAAAAAACTGGTCAAATATAATCGCAATTCCTTGGGTAATCTATATTTTGTGAGTTCTACATATAATACAAATCTTTTCAGATATAACTATACATATTTTTTTTAAGAGAATTGATATCAAATATAGAAATAGACGAATAGTCCAGGCGCTATACAAGAACGAGGTCGCCATAATCAGATGTGACGAGGGTACAAAGGAAGCCAGTATAAGACAAGGGGTAAGACAGGGATGCTCTCTGTCACCTGCTCTTTTAAACGTTTACATACAGAATGCGATTGACGACTTGATAGAGATCATGAGTCACAGAGAAGGTGCAAGGATACACGGGCAAAAGATAGACATGATAAGGTTTGCTGACGATATTGCTATGGTTGCTGAAAGTGAGGAGGAACTGCAGGAGGCCTTAGAAACTTTGCAAGGCATTCTTCAAGATAGCTACAACATGAAGATAAATAAAGACAAAACAAAGCTGCTGACTGTAGGCCGAACGCAACATCAGATGAGAGTAGTGATGTCAGGAGTTCCACTAAAGAACACCAAGGAGTTTGTCTACCTCGGGAGCAAAATAACATGGGAAGGTCGCACATGGCAGTGCACAATGGTGTTCTTCTACCGATCCTTATGTATGGAAGCGAAGCATGGAACTGGCAAAAGAAGGATGAAAGTAGAAAAAATGCAGTAGAAATTAGATCTCTGTGTGTGAATACTATGTGTATGATATGAAAATATAAGAAGTGAATGCGTTTCGACATATGGAAAGAATAAATTAAGAAAGAATGGTAAAAAAATTATATGTTAATGAAATAAATGGATCTAGAAATAGAGGAAAACCGAGAAAAACGTGGCACGATCAAATAAATCAATTATTGAATGTCGGCCACATGAGGAGTCAGAGAAATCGACGCGCGTGCATGACACGATGTATGAATGTTGAGGAAGCGAGAGAAATATGTCAGGAAAGAAAAGTGTGGCACTCCATTCTTTCTGCGTACCCCTTCGGAGAGACGACGTGATGGTTAGTTAGTTAGTTAGTTTCGTTATATTTCATTTGTGTAACGTGTTTCGTTTGCTCGTGCATGAGAAATAAAAAAACTAAATCTATCATACTTAACAACTAAAAAAAACAGTGTATAAATTCAAAATTTCTTTTGAATTTGATCAATAATTTACTATTAGTTTATTACTTACATTTAATGCTTAAAAATCCCGATTTTAGTTTTAGAAACAAAAGTTTGACTATTTTTTTAGAAAATGTGAAATCGATATTTGACACGAACTGGATATTTATTAATAGTAGGTACTTGTACAATCCATTTTTGCAGCTTCGTATGATTTTTTTTTAAATTACGATTTGCACTGTATTTAATGCAATTCATTTTCTTACACAATAGGTCTTTTTAATCAAATTTGTTTATTTAGCTATTATATTGATTCTCATGATATGTGATAGGCAGCAAATCTATCGCCATTTTATTGTCACGTGAATTCTACACCAGACCAAAGACAGTGGGACAATCACGCTGATATCGTCGGGAATCGACCTCGAGACCTTCGATATAACAATGAGAGCTTTTACCACTCTGCAACGTCGTCAAAATGTTTATAAAAATAATTAATTCGACCTTGTGAAGAGGTGCAATAATCTATTTGCATTCAGTATGAATATTGAATAAACAATAAAAACACGTTATAGGATACAAGAATAAAGCGGTATATCCCCTCTACCCACTTTAAAACGGCGTCTTTGCGGTTAGTTAAGTAATTTAAGAAAAAAAACCTTGGTTGGAATTTCCTTTGTAAAAAATAAGTTGGAAGACTCACCCTAGCTGGAAATAAGCCTTATTGCCAATTAATTTTTAAGAGAAAATAGTTTTGATCACTTGATTTTTTTAAATCATTCTTGGTTTTATTCTTCTTCTTTTCCTGCATATCCATTACTGGATGTTTCACCACTTAATCTTATACCTACTCCTCGAAGCGCGTATGAGGCTGACTATGGTCAACAATGTACTCCACTGTGTGATATTTCCCAGCCGTGACATGCGTCTTGGTCCCTTACCTCTTTTTCGATAATCTCTTCAATTATCAGCAACAATAAGATTAATAAGAGTGGCAAGAGCTATGACTGTCACACCAAAGGCGATGACAGTCTTATTCTCAATGTGTCTTTGGTCTGGTGTAGAATTCACGTGACAATAAAATGGAGAGAGATTATCTACCTCTCACATATCATCCTGTTGGATTAATTTTATTTTTATTTCGTACATATTAAAATGTTAGGTTCCCTGTGTTCCTGTCCCTTGTTTCTATGACCAGTGTTTTCTCTATTTCCTTAGGAAAATTATTATTATAACTATTTTTTTTATCATTCCGCGTTTTCTCTACCATCCAACTTTATCCCACCCTAACCATATCTGTCTCTGTGCATTCTCCAGCTAATGTAAGTCCCGTGTGGAGGGGGGGCGGGTCTATAGATTGTATGAGCGAAACTGAGGAAAGGGCGCCGCTGCGTCCTATAATAGGTTCGGGAAAGCGGTGAGTAATCTTCTGTGTCTTTATTTAACTGTATGTTTGTTCATTTGTATGTGTATAAACAATCACTGTATGTAATGTTGTAAATATAATTGCTAAAAAAAATGCATACAGTAATTGGGTTCAAACGACCTCTGGTGTACAAAAAAATCACTTGGGAGAAACTGCCTGTCTTTAATATTTCAATCATTTGAATGGCAAAGGAACGTTTTAAATTACGTGTTTTTCTTTGTGATGGTTTGTACAAGGGTATATTATTACTTTTTTGCATTCTGAAGTTTGTTCCGCAAAACTCTCAGAATAGTCTAATATTTGATGTGGCAAAATGATATTTTTCTATAATAACTTGTACGGATACATGACAATATGTCATCTGAAAAGTTCAATATGTTTGACATGGTTAAATACTTCAAATGCAAAAGTTATAAATAATAACATATAGATGTTATGTATTTGCTGAAAAACAACGAGTGAATTAAAGAGCCATGTTAGAAACAAGCCTTTGAGACAGATTTAGAAACAATTCTGTGAGAGAAAAAAACAAAGGTCACTGACATCATCCGACAAATGGACAAAAATACTACTGACTTGGAGACCATCGAACATAAAGAGAGAAAGGATAACATGGATGCAGTCTGCACAAGCCAGAGCCGCATGGAGGCGAAGGAGGAGAGCTTTGTTCAAAAGTGCATGGGAATTGGCTGAAGTAAAAAATGATGATATTTTTTAAATATGGTAATTTTGTATTATTATATATTTGGGTTTAAGCCTGGAAACAACCTGATTTCTTCTTCATCATAATGGCCTATATTCTACTTACATTGTAATTTTTTTTTAAATACTAATATCAAGTATTTACATCAATGATATTAGAATTTATTTTACAATCTTCAATGTGAGCAGAAAATAGCTCATTATTATGAAGAAGGAATCTGGTCGTGTCCGGGCTTGAACCCATGTCCCCTGGATCAGGAGCCAAGCGTTCTATCCCCTTGACCATCACCCGGTGTATATTTAAAATAAATTATATTATTACTGTTAAAATTTATAATACTATCATAAATTATTTTTGTATTCATTAAGAATGTCGCGACAGCTGTTTCGCGAACCGATGTATGCATCATCAGGTGTTACAAAAAAGTTTTTTTTGTAACACCCGATGATGCCAACATCGGTTGGCGAAACAGCTATCGCGATATTCCCAGTGAATTAAAATAAATTGTGAATTGTAACAGTGTTATAAATTTCAACAATATTAATGTTGAAGTATCATAGTGTTTCGGCCAAAACAATGGACTATTAAATTCTATTTACGTTAATTTAAATCTGTAGTTCTTCAAAATTTGGTTAAATATTAGCCGAAATATTGATTAGGAAACGTTGTTTTTGCTTTCTGTAAATTTTGGCCTAAGTGAGTTAAAAACCTATTGCCATCACATTGCCGATAATTTTATAACGTACAGTAGGTTTATAATTCGTTGAATCTCATAGTTGTTTTTTTGAAAAAACAAAGTCTTTAAC
Source organism: Lepidostoma basale (assembly GCA_022606425.2). Taxonomy (NCBI): domain Eukaryota; kingdom Metazoa; phylum Arthropoda; class Insecta; order Trichoptera; family Lepidostomatidae; genus Lepidostoma; species Lepidostoma basale. The sequence continues at coordinate 3,685,906 of JAHDVF020000010.1, forward strand.
AGCATCCGTTTAACATTATACGAGTACATTAGCATGAGGTTATTTGATTTTTTATTTACTACGAAACGCCCCGTAATGCACTACACTTTTATGCAAAGTTCAAATCACAATGACAATATCCAACCTCGGATTGGAGAGGAACTGAAAAAATGAATGAATTGAAATGCTTAAAATAATGATGTGATAACTGTGCATTTTTACTGTTCAAAATCACAAGTAGCGGCCAAAAGGTTATTTATTATTGACAATTCACAGATTTGCCAATTAATTATTTATTCATAATAACATAGTTATTTTCGTAGCGAACTGCCTTGACAAGATTTTATACATATTATTTATATATATAGTATAATAAATATATTTCAATCGCCTCCACTTCATTATTTTATTTCATCGAACAGTTAACCCACATTGTGCGGCTGACTTCATTTGAAGTTAAAAAAAATTGTATCGAACTGCGATTGGCTGCATTTGCAGCTCAGACAGATAGTCCCAGTTTGTCATAATATTCGGTACAATTTAGTCATAAATTAATAGTTTTATAAGATACATTCATATGTGAACTGCCACAGTTTGATCCCAAAAATAGCCAGCCGAACTATAAGGGTTAATAAAACTGTTCTATAAATATCATAATGAATGATTTTGAATTATTTTTAGAATCAGATTTATTGTTACTATTCATGAACTTTGTCATATTGAAACAAATATATTTATGTTTCGGACATCTTCCTTCTTCTCCGGCGCTACAACCCTTGGTGGGTCTTGGCCTCCTCCAAGAAACGTCTCCATCCCGTCCTGTCTCTGGCCGCCACCTCCCAGTCTTGCCACTCCAGGACCCGACAATCTGCCACGGCACCATCCAGCCATCGCAGTCTCGGCCTACCGATGCTTCTTCGCTCTGCTGGATTGTCATGCAACACTCTTTTGGGGGGCTCCAGATCTCCCATGCGGTGCAGGTTCCCTAGCCAGCGCAGTCCGTTAATCTTTATAAACTTGAGCACGCTGACGTTCTGGTATAGATCGTAGGGCTCTGTGTTGTATCTCCTTCTCCACGTCTGTCCATCCTTAATGGGTCCGAAGATTCTGCGGAGGATCTTCCTTTCGAAGCAGTTTATTTTATTTTCATCCCGTTTAGTGAGCGTCCAAGTCTCCGAGGCATATGTTAGAACTGGTCTAATCAGCGTTTTATATATTGTGGACAAATGTTTTACTAAATAAAATGAGCAAAACATTTTTGGGTTCCACATTTTTATATTATTTAGATTTTTAGGGTTAAGAAAACATTTTTAGGGGTTCAACAAATGATTTATGTATTACATTATTTTAAATTAAATGGCGCAATCTTAAAATATGATAAGAATACCATTCAAACGTATTTATTCTGAATAATTTTGTGAATTTTCAATGAAAATAATTAATATTAATAAAAATGTTTTTTTATGGGAATGACCTGTTACAATACATTACGAAACATCTGTAACACGTCATTCTCATAAAATTATGTAGAACTTCTAGAAATCAGACGTTAAAATTGTTTTTGTGTCTCTTACCAATTGCTTCATTCATTTAACAATCGTTTCATCTAATAAAAAATATAAATTGTCGAATATTAACACATTATATAGAATACTTACGTTCACGTTACTTAATACTTGTTTAAATATATTGATTTTTTCATGACAGATCAGCAAACCCTTAGCTATATATCAAATCAAATCAAATTTTATTTAAAATACTTACCACAGTATAATTGATATGATGATTGTAACATTGTACAAATCTTTGACTAATTTAGAAAAAAAGATTTACATTTTTAGAGTAGGCACGTTTCAATCTTAGAAGATTTCAGTAATTAATCTCAGATTTAATTGTAATGGAACTTATTCCGTCGATATCAAAATAAATAAATAAATTTAGATATGTAAAAGCTACATTATAGTTGTTTTTCTCTAACAAGAAACTCTTTTTGTTTGTTGTGTTATTTTATATGTATTCAATATACTTCTCTTCATTTTGTATTGTGAGAGCATACAGTTATATGCATAATATTTCAATATACTTTGTCACACGATAAAACGAATACATTACCTTTTTCTTTTGCTTTATTTAGAACTGTGTTCTGTTGTTTCTCGGAGCCTGTTCCTGGGTTGCAGATGTCCATCTCTCAACTGTCTCGCCATCTTTTGAATGGTCTTCCTGGAGATCGATTACCTGTTGGATCTTTATTTAAGATTATCAAATGATTCTACTGAAATCTCTTGATGGAAGTCAATTGTAAAATATAATTAAATAAAACGACTTAAACTTCCATTTTTGTCTTTATTTCGACAGCGATCGGTTTCACCAGACTCGCTGGCATCGACAGACTGATCCACCAATCTATCGATGCCAGCGAGCATGACAAAAGTGAAAAACATCGACTTAATTTCTTTAAGTATTTTAATTGGGTACTTAAGTTACATAACCATCCCAAACATGTTTATTTAAAAATATATAAAATATTTTGTCATAACAATATGAATGTATTGCATAATTATTCAAATATTATTTAGCATATTCTAGTAAAATATAAACACGTTTTCCCGCCCTAGAATTTAAAGTGTTTGTGTTATTTTATTATGATTTTGTAGTGTTATATTCATGAGGTGTGACCTTTTTTGTTTCATTTTAATTAATGAACACAAATAAATTTATTAATGATTCCACATTCTGTATACACTTGTTTTAAATGTCATTACCACACGCACTGCTGCTGCTGCTCTGTAGGAAGTGGCGAGGAAGATCTTGTCTAACCCCGCTCTCGCTTTGAAGGTTAAATTCTTATTAAATAATTATACCGGTAAACCACGGGCAAGTCTCTTCAGTGTAACAACTACGGAGAGATACATGTATTAATTAATCTCTACATTTAACCCTTTCACTTCGCATTTTTTTGCAACATTCTGATTTTTCGTGAAAAAATAAAAGAAAACAATATTGAAAGAAGGAGAAGTAGATAAAAAAAATTAACGAATTTTATATTTTTGTACAAAGTAAAAGAAAAATAAGTGGGACAAATCTGTCCCAGTCGTGTTTTTACCCGAGACAGATACATAAGTAATTTGCAACTCTTCTGGCTTACAGAGGTTCAGTTCTTATGGGTATTCTTCTTAATTCTGAAGAGAACATTGTTGGAAGGTGATTTGCTGGGTTGTTGGTTTATGCGGTAGCACAATTACTTAGATTTGGGGGGTTTGATTCAAAATTTATTACGCAAGTTTTTCTGGGCTTCTATGGGAGTAGCACCACTGGTGCTGGGATATACCACATATGTCGCAGCACGAGCGAACGGGTTAAATAATAAAATAAAACATCACAAAATATTTAAAAAAATGTTTAATTTCACTTTTTATGCTTGTTCCAACCGGTTTCAAAGCCGGTTAAAAAATAAGTTAATATTTTTATGGGTTTTCAATGATTATTGCTGGATATTAAATATACTACATAGTCGTAGTATGTGTAATGCAACATTTATTCCAAAGTAGCTAGTGTTAAGTAATTTTAAACAAAGATTTTATTAAAATATACCGTTCTTCTTCTTGGTTATTCTCTGCATCAAGTTCCTTCTTGAGAAATGGACTATCAGCTGTTTTTCCATCTCTTTAGAGGTTGTCATTGAGGTCTGTTTCCTTGAGATAATCTGTCCCTTGCTACTCTTATTTTTTGGCCCACAATTCTGCCGTTTTGGTCACACGTTCATACCAAAGCCATATTTTTTGCCGATGAGAATGGTGGTAAAGAGATGATGAGACTTGGGGCGTTGGAGTAGAGCAGCAAATCGGTGACAGCAGCGGTGGCCAACCACAATAGAAGGCGACGTCGATGGCGACATAAAAAACAAGGACCGTGAATGTGTAACAAAAGCATTGCTAAAAAAACTACTAATTTGTAGTACATATAACATTTATATCATCATACTTCTTTTTCTATGAACAATTATTCTAAGGTAAGATTATCACTGAAAATGTTTAAAAAAAAATAATATTGTATTCAACAAGTCGTTTAAACCCAATTACTGTATACAATGTATTTTAGCTATTATTTTGATTCTTATGACATGTGATAGGTAGCCAATCTATCGCCATTTTATTGTCACGTGAATTCTACACCAGACCAAAGACAGTGTGACAATCACACTGCCTTCGATCGCCGGGAATAGAACCATTTATTCCCGGCTAAATGCCGAAAATCATTCTCCACAGACGGCGTTAGTGGGTCGGTTGTATAGGTTAATTCTTGAAAAAATTCACTAGTGCAACCAAATCTACATAGATGGCTGACTGAAACTGCCACGTGAAGATAAATATGGATTTTGAAGTATTTATACATCTTCCAAAAATTTGTCATGCATGATCACAAATAACAAAGGTGGAATGGGGAATGTTGTAATTACATAAAGCGTGCGCTTAACCCAACCAATGACAGGTCATAAGTCCTGTAAACACCTTGATCATCCATGTTCAGTTTCCAGTTTACGTCTTCGTCTCTATTGAGATACAATTAAAAATTTAGAACCATTTATTTTAAGGCATCATATTTTTGAAAGGACACATGAACATTTTATAATTAGATATTGACGAGAACGTCCGTTTTCTAGAAGTTTTATAACGTTTCTTGGGAGTGACATGTTTCATCATTATCATATGTCGAAAACCGTCCAATAACATATAATAAATCTTCTAGAAAACAAACGTTTTCATCGAATAAAATATTTATATAATTTTTTTTACAAAGTAGTACGGACGTAGCAAGATAAAATCATTAAATAACAAATGTCGTCCACAGTGTAGACTTGGAGAAAAAGACGTGTGAAAATGACACGGTGTATGAATGTTGAGGAAACGGAGTAGTGTGTCAGGAAACAGTAAATAAATAAACAAATCATTGTTTGACAAATAATATACAACTAGGATAGGACATTAATTTTTCTAGTATTTAATTGAATAACACATTTCGAACTCTTTACAAAACTAATGATTGCATTATATTATCGAAATGAAAGGAGAAAATATTTTGTAAGCGTTATCCTTGATAAATAAAAAGTAAAAAAAAAAACACACAAAAGCTTTAAACGTATTCATACATACCTGACGCTAATAAATAAAAACTCCGTTTATCGATAAGGATTTGATAATTCCGGAAGGCAATTAGTAAATAAAACGTATCCAATCGAAAAGCTACTCCTGTATGTAATCCGTTGGCGATTTTAACCAATCAATTAATTACGTGTTTGCAACTAATCTTAAATTCCTTCTAAATAAGGAAGTTTCTTACGTATTCTGTATAAGATATTGAAATTTATAAATCGATAATGCAATCTTCAATACGATTATAAAATACATGTTTTTAAAATCATTTATTAACTGAAATAAATTATTAGTACTCTATGTTAACTTGTTTAATTTAATTAGAGAAATTAATAATACTTCAAGTGTGTTGTTTAAGTATGGTAAATAATAAAATATAAGATACAAAGCAATCTTTATATTTAAGGTAATTAAATTAAATGCACATCAGATAAGTACTACCATTAAAACATTGCATTTCCTTGTAGAAATTTAAATATATTTCTGTATAATGTTATCGTCTTAGAGTGTTTTGTATAGACAATATACGAGTAAACACTATTTTTTTTTAAATTTTAAACTTTACCATTGGCTGTTGCATTGTATACGTCTTAATGTGTTTAAATAAATTAAGATATTTAAATATTTAATTAATATTTTAAGATATTTAAATATATAAGACATTGGGAGAACGACATTAATATATCGGGAAAAATAAGAAATAAAAAAAAATGTTTTAATTTAAAAAAAAACAATACTTGAATAAAGGACTTCTTCTTCTTCTTCTTCTTCTTACTCTTATTTTAGGTCGTATGACCTGTTTGTGGCGGTGGGCTGTCCTAGGATGATGATGTCCAGCCATCTCTCCATCTCTTTGGTGGCCTTTCTTGAAATCTCTTGTTGCTTGGGTTTATCTTTACCAATTTTTGCAATTCTTGTATTCTTCATGCGGTCCACGTGGTCTCTCCAAAAGTGCCTTCTGCTTCTTCTCCATCTCACTATGTCCTCAACACCACAGACAGACTTTATCGTTTCATGTCCGATCCGATCTCTGAGGGTTTTGCGATGAAGCGTAGATTGCTTAAGTATTAAAAAATGAAATATAAATGTTAATCAATTTATTGAATTGAAAGTTAAGGAATACAGGACATGCTATGTAATTATTAATGAATTTAATACTAATTTAATCACAGGGAGAATAATAAACCTAGTTTATGTCGTCTTCCCAAATATCAAGGTAAAAGACCTTCAAAACATGTCAATCAAAATAAACTCGAAAGTGTTTTAATTTATACGAAAAATCGCCATAAAACATCGCTAGAATGTTGGTACTGTAGATGTTATGTTTATTTATTTAAAGATAAGGCATTAAAACTGTGGAATTTCATTGTAATACACCTTGGAATTTAACAATAATGTTGTTATTTTTCCACTTAAATATTAAATATCACGACTTATTTCGGAGGAAACCCCCATCTTAACTTGTAAATATATAACAAAAAACTAAATAATAAAAGACTTACTAAAACGCATTTAAAAATAGATACAATACAAAGGAACAAAACATTTGAATTTTAAAAAAATTACCTGGGCTAATTGCTTAAGAACTAATAATTATTTTTAACAGTAATAATACATAATAATTATAACTAATAACATAAAATTGTAATTAAAAAAAAACATACATTTGAGAAGACATATTTGCCTTGAAAATATTTTTTGGGAACGGAAGCTTGGAAGACGAAAGGCAGGAAAATATATTTATGGAGAAATGGGTAAAATGAGAAATCTAATTATTTATAACGTTTTCTCCCTATTTCTGAAAATTCTGAAAATTAATTATTAATTCTTAAACAAGTCCAGGTAATTTTAATTTTAACTGAAATGTATTGTATCGACTTTTAGATGCGTTTAAATATGCGTCTTTCTTTGCTTAGTTTTTTGTTATATATTTACACCTGAAGATGGAGGTCTCCTCCGAAACATGTCGTGATATTTAATATTTAAATGAAAAATAAACAAAGTTATGATTATTATTATTTAAATGTAATAAGTCGTTACATTTATAACAATATATCTAACTACACGATCATTACATCAGCTTTTATTATATTTCAGTTTTTGTATCATTTGGCTAAATCACTAGCGCCATTCTCTGTTCTCACCACAAACTGCTGAATTCATATTTGTCCGGTGTAGTTATGCGAATTCTGTCACAAATTTACTTCCGAGTAATTGAGATATCGGTGAAAGGTTTTATTATCTATCAATATGAGTACGTGATGCATTAACTGTAAAATACATTTCTTGTGCGTTCATAACTAGGAAACCAACATTGTATCCAACTAGAAAACATGCAAAAAGATACCACAACGTAATAATAACAATTTACAAAAAAGCTTCGTTTTATTTTTGGTGTGCGTTTACATAAACATCAGTAACATTGAATTATATATTCGTTCGTTTTCTACAGATCACTTTCGTTTTACAAATTTTCATTAATAATTTAACGTGTGAAATGATGCAAATTATTTGAATTTAACTTACATAACCTTTTTTGTAGACACACTAATTTTATTTTAAAATCAAATAGTTATAAAAGAATTATTGAAATCTATATATAACTAACTAACTAACTGACCATCACGCCGTCTCCTCGGAGTAGTAGGCAGAAAGAATAGAACGCCACACTGTTGTGTCCTGACATATTTCTATCGCTTCCTCTACATTCATACATCTTGTCATGCACGCACGTCGATTTCTCCGACTCCTCACGTGACCGACATTCAATATTTGATTGATTTGATCGTGCCACGTTTTCCTCGGCCTTCCTCTATTTCTAGCTCCGTTCACGCCGTTTACATATAACTTCTTTACCATTCTGTCTTCACTCATTCTTTCCATGTGTCTAAACCATCTTAATGACCCATTGATTATTTTGTTCATAACACTTTCATTCGCACCACATTCACTTCTTATACTTGCATTTGTCACTCTATCATATACAGATTTGCCACACATTCATCTTAGAGAACTCATTTCTACTGCATTTATTCTACTTTCATCCTTCTTTTGCCAGTTCCATGCTTCACTTCCATACATAAGGGTCTATATAATAAATTTAAAAAGGCTACAAGACTTAAGTAAAACGGTATTTTCATTTTAATTGTAAGTATATAAATAAAAGCCTTAATCAGCTTCCTTTGGACATTCAATTGAGATATTTTTGTACTCGGTAAATGGAATACTAGTATTACTCGTATTACTCGTACCACCAAATTAAAAAAAGTGGCATCCTAATAATGCTGCAAACTGATGCCTAGACCTGAAACATTAAAACAATCAAATACAAATGTTGAACAATTTATTAAAAGTTAAGGCATTATCACTGTGGATTTTCACTGTAATACACTTTGGAATTGAAAAATAACGCTGTTTATTTTCCACTTAGTTTAAAATAACGCTGTTTTTATTTTTCACTTTGTGAAAATAACGCTGTTTGTTTTCCACTTAGTGAAAAATAACGCTGTTTATTTTCCACTAAGTGAAAAATAACGCAGTTTATTTCCCAAATTCCAAATATTAAACAGTACACCAATAAAACTGTCAACGCATTAGAATAAAATCATTATTAATTATATCTTGTGCATAATAATGTTGACATTTTTACTAGAGATCAGCGGATTAGAACATTAGTCTAAAAAGTAAAAGGTCGCCATTCGAATCTCGCATTTTTCGCAAGTGTCTTTGTTATTTAGAAATTTCCAAAATGTTTTATATTATCTACTTTAAACAAGTTCTAAAATTAATAATTCAATGTGTTTTATTATACAATACTTTTAACTAATTAAACATCACGCCGTCTCCCCGAAGGGGTAGGCAGAAAGAATAAACTGCCACACTTTTCTTTCCTGACATATTTCTCTCGCTTCCTCAACATTCATACATCGTGTCATGCACGCGCGTCGATTTCTCTGACTCCTCACATGGCCGATATTCAATATTTGATTTATTTTATCGTGCCACGTTTTCCTCGGTCTTCCTCTATTTCTGGTTCCATTTACATCATTAACATGTAATTTTTTTACCATTCTTTTTTCATTCATTATTTCCATATGTCAAAACCATCTTAATGATCCTTTCATTATTTTGTTCATGACACCATCATTCGCACCGCATTCACTTCTTATATTTTCATTCGACACTCTATCATACACAGAGTATCCACACATTCGTCTAAGAGATCTCATTTCTACTGCATTTATTCTACTTTCATCCTTCTTTTGCCATAAGGGTCGGTAGAAGAACACCGCTGTGCACAATACTTTTATTATATTTTATCTTAATATATCTCACATTTAAAAAATACTTGGGGGAGTAAGGGATGAATCGGCCACAAATGACAAACCAGAGCAATCAAGATTTTGTACGCGTCAAGACCAGACCGGATCTTTGATGACCTAGAAAACTTAAAATGGGTAATACGAGTATTCCGGCTAATTTGGGTAAACTGTCAAAAGGGATAGCTAGAAGCAAAAAGCGCAAGATCGAGAAGCCTGGAATACCATCAGCGATCAGGTTAAAACTCTTAAATAGTTGTACGTAAGAAGTAAGTAATATTTAAAAAGTTAAGGAGTTAACACTGTGGAAATCCATAGTGAGGACAAACATTTATTTTCAATCAAAACGCTGTTTTTTCCACATTTGAGTTTATTTTTCGTGGCATGTTTTGAAGGTTTTATACCTTCATCATCATTTTATTAATTATGTCCCTGGAACTAATTTTAATTGACGCAAATAACATAGATTATTAAAATTGAATACGAACGAAATCGTCTGTTTTCTAGAAGTTTTATTATATTTTATGTGAATGGTATATTTTGCTAAATGTTTGAAAAAGTGTCTCAATAAGGCGAAACAAGTTATTCCCATAAAATATAAAAAAGCATCTAGAAAACAGACGTTTTCGTTCTGATAGATGAAATATGAAGTTTTACATCATTGTTCAAGGAACAATAATTTCTATTTTTCATATATTGTATATTTAGTTAATTTAATTTATTATATATATATTTAGTCTGTTCTGTTATATGGGTGTGAGACATGGACATTAAAAGTAAATACAATGAACCGGTTAGAGGCATTTGAAATGTGGCTTCACCGAAGAATGTTCAGGATCCCATGGACAGACATAGAACGATGACGAACCCAGAAGTCCTGAATCGTGCAGGAGTAAATTGATCAAAGTCCGAAAGATTACATATCTGGATCACGTTCTACGAGGAGAAAAATATCGCCTGCTGCATCTAATTTTGAAGGGAAAAATAGAGGGCTGCAGGGGGGCAGGGAGAAGGCAGATATCTTGGCTGCGCAATGTGAGGGAATAGACAGGAATCGGAACTGTGGAGGAGCTATTCCGGACAGCGCAGGATAGGGAAGAGTTTACTAGAGTGATCGCCAACGTCGGAGGGACCTGACAGGGCACTTTAAGAAGAAAAAGAAGTTAATTTATATCCTTCTCCCGATGAAGAAGGTGTGAAACTGAAAAGGAAAAAAATATAATCAAAAGTGGAAAGAGTCGTGTTTTAATTCATTAAAAATCCTATCAAGGTTCGAAAGATCCGAGGGGAAAAGTACCCGAGACAAATGTCCTGGCTGCGAAACGTGAGGGAGTGGACCGGCATCCGAAGTGTGGAGGAGCTGTTCCGAGCGGCGCAGGACAGGGACAGGTTCGCCGAGGTGATCGCCAACGTTGGGGGGACCCGACAGGGCACTTGAAGAAGAAGAAGAAAAATCGTAAGTAAGATTGAGTAAAAATAAAAATGGGCAGATTCTATGAATTGATTGCTTCCGTAAAAGATAATGTTCCGTTAAGTGTGTAATGAAGTCTCAATGGCTCAGTAGAGATTGCCAACAGAATCCCGTTTAGTATGCAACCAATTTAGAAGTTTACCGACCCTCCGAGGTAGGAACGGCCGATGCATAGAAAGTGTGACAAAATCTTTAAAATCGTCCATAATTTGCATGAAAAGTTATTACAGAGCCTTCCGCGCGGTTAGTATGGCAGACATAATAACAGTGAAAGTGACCATCGCTACGTTTTTAACAATTGACCAAAAGGCGAATTACGTATTTTGAATTGAGTTACTCTTCCGTTATATCAGGGTTCGGTACACCCAGTTCAAAAATGAACGTATTATTATAAATGGTGTAGTTAGTATTCAAATTACAAATAAAATAGCTAATTGCAATAGTAAAACTAATGACAATCTCTACAATATTGTGAAATTATATTTTATAATACCTATGTTACATATTTTTAAGTTGGCACTTTTAATTTATAAAAATACCGTCTTTAAGATGCTTTTAAAAAGATACTTTGGGAATTAAAAAAAACATTGTTTAAACCAATTTTTAATAAAAAAAATATTAAAATACACGACATGTTTCAGAGGATACCTCCATCTTCAGGTGTAAAAATATAACAAAAACTGAACAAATAAAGACTAATAAAAAACGCATTTAAAATTCGATACAAAAATTCTAAATTAAAAATTAAGTTGGGCTATTTGTTATAAGTAGGTACTTACAATTATTTTGAACAGTAAAATAATAAATAACATTAAATAATAATAATACACGATGAAAATATAATTAAGAAAAAAACATACATTTGAAAAGATATAATTTATATAGAAATTAATAAATAAATGATTAATTTGCATTTGGTTGGGAATGGGAGCTTGGGAGATTAAATGTAGACAAAGTATTTATGGAGAAAGGAGAACACAATGTTTTTTTAATTTCCAAAGTAGATTACTATAGAATTCCACAGTGTTAATGCCTTTCAATAAGTTTTAAAAAGATATTTAAAATAATATTCCTTATATTATACCCTGTTGAATTTAAAAAAAGAAAAAATTGTATTAGTATCACAATTGTATTATTATTTTTCGCGACAGCTATGTTGTCATCATCAGGTGTTACAATTAATTTTAACACCTGATGATAACAACATAGGTTAACGAAACAGCTGTCGCGAAAAATAAAAATACAATTGTGATACATAAAACTTTTTTTTTTAAATACGAATGAGAACATCCTTTTTCTAGAAGTTTTATTATATTTATTATATTATATTATCAAATGTTTGATATTTTTAATTGAACTTTTTTGGTAGAAAGTTCATTTTAATGATAATTTTTTTTTTTAATATTGCTTTATTACATATGTAATTTAGTGTGCTTTCACTTGTGTTTAACGTCGACCGGTTTCGGCAGCTTGCTGCCATCTACTGGTCACACCACAAGATGGCAGCAAACTGCCGAAATCGGGCGACGTTAAATACAAGTGGAAGCACACTAAATAACATACGAGAATAATAAAGAAATTTTGGGTTATTATTATTTTTTGTTTTCATTATTATCAAAAGTCATTTGATTATACCTTAACAAAGCAATACATGTCATTCCCATAAAATATAATAAAACAGTTTTCTGTCGTTTTAATTACTAAAATTCACTTCGGTCATCACAATCGAAACTTGTAATTATCTCATTGTTTCAAAATGGCGTCTAGAGGCGGCTGTCAATTGAAACTTCTCACAAAGAAAAAAATAATAATTTCTAGAATTTATAATCACGATGTAATTTAAAGAAAATAGACGTAATATTTATGTTATCGGGAGAATGATACAAAACTATAAAAAAATCCGGAAAAATTAACTCAAAAATGAAGAAAATAAAATTGAGAGTGATACAAAACTCGAAAAAATCCTAAAAAATTAACTCAAGTAGGGAAAAAAAACTGTGTTTAATTTTTTTTTAAATAACAAATATGAAGTTGCGCTGTGTGAATGTCGTAAGTTAATCAATAATTTATTTTAAATATTTGGCTTCACCTCATTAAACCAAATATTAGGAATATACATATTGAGATGAAGGTGTGTAATAATCTATTGAGATGAGATGTGTAATAATCGTAATAATAATAATAATAATTTTATTAATGATAATAAGAAATAATAATTATTAATCATAATAATAATAAATAATAATAATTATTAATAATATTAATAATAATAATAATAATAATAATCGTAATAATCGTAATAATTGAAATAATCATATATGGTACATATTGAGATGAGATGTGTAATAATGGATTAATATTATAATCGATCCATAATTTTTTGAAAAGGGCCCACACACAATGTAATAAGATATTTTTAAGTATTGTCATTTCTGTATAGGAAATTTATAATAATTTGACTCGTGTTGCTTGCGGTTACTTCAAGTTAAAATACCGCAACCTTAATACATTTCTTGACTAAACAGTACATATCCAATCTTCTGAAAAACCGCGATATTTTTCCTTCGTATTGTCCTCATATTTTTTCATCATTAAAATATTTAAATAATCAACTTTTTCAAAACAAATTATTTCCTAACAAGAAACTGAACTAAATAATATATTAACATAAATCTAAAAAGACAATTTGCACTGTTTATACAATACAGTTTAAATACATAGTATAATATTATACAAGTAAAAAAAATACATTTCCAAATAAGCTATTTCGTTTTTTAAATACCCTTATATTTTCTGTCATTAATCGAATATAATAATATTAATCGAATTCACGAATAGCACTCATCAGTAATTCTATACTATTTTTTGCACATTAAGCTTTCATTCTATGCACAAAACCCGGAATGTGAAACATTCCAAATTAGATAACCGTTAACACTTATAGTAAACATAAATAATTGTTAAAAGTTATAATAAATAAAAATAATTAATTCGTATAAATATCACAAAATTTCTATTTTTTTTCTTATTACTACAGACCATTTAAAATACTAATTTTCAGGTGTAAATACATGTAATTAAATTTCATTTAAATAAAAACTTTTTTTTTCACGAGTGTGAGTTTATTTAACTCAACATGTTTCAAATTTAATAAATAATAGTATCGTTCTAGTGATGATGAAAACTATGATAGAACCTTCAAACCTGTCAATTTTTTACAATTATATAAAGTTGATTGTAACACCTGATGATGCTAACATCGGTTAGCAAAACAGCTGTCAATTTCAAAAAAAAAAAATCAATTGTGATAGCTATCATCTATAACAATGTTTTTATTAAACCGTCAATAATGTTGAAACATCAAAACTTTTCCGCCAAAACAATGGATTATATAATTATACTCATAAATTAAGATAAAAAACAGTTGTTGATTAATAAAATACAGTATTTTATTTATAAAAACAATGTTTTGATTAATAAAAATAGTGTTTTGATTCATACAACACAGTATTTTGATTAATACAAAACAGTGTTTTGATTAATAAAAAACAGTGTTTTGATTCATGAAAAGCGAATTGTTATCTAGTTCTGGTTCATAGAATATTACACATAAAAATAGTCACTTGTTGTGTTCAAAGTTTACAGGCATGAATATTTGTTTATTACAAAATAATCCAAAGTGTGAAAAGTCAACAATTCATTATTTATTCGTGCATTTCTTCGAAGCGACATACCAAACTCTTATGTAAAGGCGGCCTTGACCCCTCGCTACTAAGTAGGGAATTAGCATACGTTTACAATAATACTTTCATCACACCGTTGAGCGCGTTTAATACCAGATTTTTTCAAACTTCGCCACTTATTATTAATCACTGCCAAGACACGGCGAGAGCGTTGATCGGGCCGAGATAAATCTGTTGTAACCGTTCTGAGATCAGAAAGGCAATCTTTGGCGTTCTATGTATTGTTTAATTACGTGTAATGCTTGCCTGTCCATTTTACCGAAAAACAAAAAAGTATCTTGATAAGTAAATTCGCATTCCAACGCCGAATGTTTTTCCTGGAATGAAAGTTTAATTTTATAGATGTAAAATAATAAAACACTTTGTATTTAACTGCGGTATGGTTATAATATATGCCAACTAGCTTCACTTGGATCCAAGCTTCGTCAGGGCAATATAATAACTAGTTGTTAGATAAAACTTGGGTCCGAGCGAAACTAGTTGACATCAATTATAATAACCTTACCGTGGTGTTTAACAAAGTGTTTTATTATTATATTTTATATAATATAGGCTTAAAATATCAAACCACAAAGTGAGTGCATCATATAAAACTAAGGTTAAATGATTTTTGAAAAAAAAAATGGTTAATTGATTTTTGTTCTAGCAAATTTAACAATACGTGATTTCGTAAATTATAATAAACATGTTTCTTAAGATAATCAAATGATTTTACTGAAATCTCTTGATGGAAGTTCGTTTTTAATAATAATTAAATGTAACGATGTTTTATAACTACTTCCACTTTTGTCTTTATTTCGACAGCGAGTCTGGCGAAACCGGTCGCTGTCGAAATAAAGACAAAAGTGGAAGTAGTTAAAAAAACGTCGTTTTATTTAATTATTATAATATTTCTTTGCATATTTGTAGTGTAAATATACATTGTTAACAAAGTAATTTAAACTTTTTTAGAGACAACACACACCCATATTTTTTGTAGCAATAACTGATTATCTCAGTATCTTCATCAAAGAATCAATAAAAATACTAGACTTATTGATCTAAATAAAGTCGTTACAGTCGTAGTGGGCATAGAGTTAAATCATGACAAAGAGAAAAATGGAATTTATAAATAAAACATATCATAAGAGTACACAATACTACCAAATATTCAACTTGTTTTAGAACAGCCAGTGCTTTTTATGTGGTAGAGACCAGAGGGGCGGCGCTCCGTCACCTTTTTACGATATTTTGATTTAAAAATAGAAATTTCGTCATACGTTGAAACTTCTGTTTTAACTATTTGTACTGTATACAAAAAGTATAAAAGCGCTAAAGCTTTCTTAACCTTAAAAGAATAATATTTTTAAAGAGAAACAAAAATTATTTCATTTGTGGTTTCTGCATAAATTACAGCCACTGTATTTTAGATTTCACATCTTGGAGTGTATTTATCCGAAGAGTCAGTAGCGGTCACTAGCTCCAATTGCATTGGGAATGGCATAGCGGGCGGTGTAAATCGAGAAAACGTAACATAAACATAAGTAAAAAAGAGAATATTGTGACATTAGCCAGATTGTACGGCAAACGGAGAAATCAATGTAGGTTTTGTAGTTTCTTTTGAAATGATGTCACGGTAAAATGTTTGATAATTGATACAGCGTGGTTTTGTTATGCAAAACGTGACGGATATAAAAAAAAAACGACACTCGTTCATGTAATTGAGCGAGCCACTTTCCCGGCGGCCTGCTAACAATGCCCCGCGATTGCTATTATCCAAAAAATACATTATTTGTAACAAAGTCGATTCAGGGCTGTTTTTACGAAGTGTACTTTGAACGCTTGTGCTTAAGTCACAGAATTTAATTCTTTGTAAACACTGTTTCATAATAAAATGTACAATGTTGAGATTGAAGCTACTCAAGGCGGTATGTCGCAACGGCCATGTTCCGCGGTTCTGTATTCCTCTAATGATGGCCCTTATTCACTTCACTTCATATGTGCTAGCGAAATTTCTTATATTAACGTTATAAATATTATTTATACACGCCGACAATAAATACGTCACACACGATTTGACGCGTTCTCATTAAACATTTCATAGAAACACTCTGCTATAGAAACGCCAAAATATTTACGATCATAGCTCATCAGCGGCGCTGTACCTTGAGCTATTAAAATAGTACCTTTCCACTACAATAAACTAATCACTGCAAGTCTATTTACTACTAAGAAGTATATAAAATAACAGATACAAATGAAGACTACAGGGGAAAAACAAGGAATGTCAGTAGAAGGTTAATTTGAATAAATTTAGAATAAAGCTAATCAAAGTATATATATTTCTTAGCAATTAGCAATCGATTATCTGGCCATAGTCGATGACACAGATGATTTTTGAATATGAAAATTTTACTGTGGATGGATACGTACAAATGCCGCTAGATGGCATTATTACATTTATTTTGAATTTTAACTGACATTCCTTGTTTTTCCCCTGTAGTCTTCAATTGTAACAAATAAATAAGTAGATTTAAAAAGTTAATTAGTGTTGTTGTATAAAGTGCAATGACGAATACGGTATAAATAAATGTTATAAGCTTACTTTTATTTTAAAAAAGTGATTATGTAAGTCGAAAGTAAATCTTATATAAAACAGTAGGTACTTACTTAAAACTGCAGACTGCATTATTAAATAAAAAAGATTTTTTTGTAAAGTTTTGTAATTTAAAACTTAAAACAAGTATGTAGATACTAACAAGTGTAAATAAATTATTTTAAGTAATTATGACATAATATTAGTATAATATAATGTTGAACAATAAAAGTAAAAAAATATGTGATGTCTCTAAATAATGCTCAATGTAATTTTGCGTAGAAGTATAATCGTTTACTTGGATCTTTCTCGAAGGGTGGCTTTTCCGTTGTGGTTATATCCATGAGAGAAACGAAACTTTTAAGCACGTGGGCTGATATGCCCTTATCCTGTGGGCCGGAACTGCCCGACCTGGTCCTTCTGTAGTTGTTGCTGTCGACATAACCATCCGCTGTACCCGGTCTCTTTATTATCAAGTCATCATCGTCGTAATCGCTGAACTGTTTCTTATTATTGCTGAGCTCCTGTTTCGGTTCATCGCCGCTGATCGTATGCGACCTATAGTCTTCTCCGTCGTTGTCTATTCGGTAAGGCATCTCTTCTTCGTTGTCCGACAGGCTGTTTATTTTCTTGGCTAACTCCGGGCCGTGGTAAGGAGTCGACCGCTCTTGGATTATCTCTTCCTCCTCCACATCTTCTTCGTATCTGCTCTCCTCGTTTACAGGCGGGCGACGTCTTGCATCTTTATTTCTTGCCTTGTTTGGCGAGCGCTTATCGGTGACATCTCTGTTAGAAGAATCTGCAGCTTCAATAGCGCCGTTATTATCGGATACATTCGAATCTCGATCAGATAAATTTGTATCTTGAGATTCCTCTGAAACGGGAATTTCTGTTTTATCGTTATTGTAATCAAATCGGTTTTGTCTCTCTGTAGGTGTATTGCGATAATCATTATCCATATTATTATTATCATAGCGTTTGGAATTGGTGATAACGGTCGTTTTTCTTTTCTTTGAAGTCTTCTCTAATATTTTAGGTTTCCTCGGGACGTTCTGATAAACCCTGTTAACGTTTTCCTGCCGCCTCTGGTGCTGTCTCTGAGGCCTTTTTCCGCGTCGTGAATTTCTGGATATATCGTGTACAGGTTTGGCTGTTGTATACCTTTCAGTTGACGGATAATCTTCGGGAATCGGAATACTCTCTTTGTAACTGTAGTCGTTTCTTTGAGTGTCAAATTCGAAAGGTTTGTCATCGAATATCGATGGTGAGGAGGTCGTGATCGTGGATGTTGTTGTCGTTGTTGTTGTCGAAGTAGTAGTAGGGCGATTCTCTTTTTGTATGCGAACTCTCTTGTTGTTTCGTTTTCTATTTGTCACTTTAATTTTTCTCGATGGTTCTGTGTTCGTCGCATAATCCTCGTTTCTTGAATTGTTCGTCACCCTCGATTTTGATCTTTTATTTGTATTTTCACTTGGCGAAGTGGATTTTCTATCACCAGTACTATCTCTACTTTCCTTCAGCTTATTTTGAGAGTAGACGGATGTGGCAAAAGCAGTCGTGGGCACCGGTGTGGTAGTAGGGTCTCTCTCTACAGTGTGACGAATATTTTCTTTATAAACTTTTTCCTCATTTGGTTCAGTTGTTTCGACAGTTGAATCCTCATCGAGGTATTCCGATGGAGGGATCGTCTGGTTTTCTACGGTTGTAGTTGGTAATTCAGTGTTTTCATCGGTTTTATCCGCTTCAGACAAAGCATTCGCGTTATATTTACTGCTGTAATTGTGCCGTAAGAATTGAGAATTTAAATATGTAGGTCTAGGAATGTAAGCTGACACATCAAAAATTGATTCGCTTCGCCGACTGTTTGTACTCTGAAGTCTATGATTTTTGATGATGTTTGGCTTATACGACGCTGTCTGATTATTTTCGAGGTTAGGGTCGCTATCGTTATCATCATACGGGGTTGTCTGTGTTGCATAACTATAGATGTTCGTTGTGGAGTCGGGATTATTAGAATTGTCGGCGATTAATTCGTCATCTTCCGCCGCCTTCAAAATATATTCAATTTTTAATTGTTCAGGGGATATTGATTTTGTGGTTGTGATTGGTGAATAATCTCTTCTGTGATTTTTGAATTGTGTCGTTTCCTCGGGCACTTCATAATTGACGGTGTCTGACGCTTCTTCATCAGCAATGTGCTGATTAACTTTCCTTTCTTCTTTGCCAATATCGGTATAAACTTTAGGAGCATTTACTTTCCTTGTCATTTGCTCTAGAAGATCTGCTACTGTTTCTGAAATATCCGAAGCTTCGGCAGTATGATTTGCGATTTCAGGAAGTGGTTCTGTTTTGTTTTCTGTACTTAGTGTTTGCGAGATATTTAATTCTCGTTTGAATCTCGAGTGTGAAATTGGAATTTGAATGCTTTCTTTTGAAGTGTATGCCCTGTAGATACGCGGTAAATGATTATTTAAATTATTTTTCTCAGCGCTCGCTTGCAATGTAGGCGGAAAGTTTGGGTTTTTGACTATTTTGTTTTCTTCCAAATTAGATTTGATGTTACCAATAACATCACCGTACACTCTCGTTTGCGGATCCTGGCTGCTGGTGTATTTGTCGAATATTGCGGCCGGTAAGGAAATTGTACTTTGCTCCGAAATTATAATGCGATCTTTATCTGCGGATTCATTCTGAATAGGTTTGTTTGTTGTATTTGGTGCTGTTGAATGAAAACTCCTTTTTGATGTAGACTTACCGAGTTTTTTCGTAATTTTATTCCTATCTAAAGGAACAGCGGGTTCGAATTGTGCCACTGTTCCAAAAGTTTCATAAGAGAATATGTTTTCCAAATTGTGGCGCGGAGCCTTTTCAAGTGGAACACCTATGATGACAGGAGTACGGAGTGGCTCGGGTGGCTCTATGACGTCTTCATCAAAGAACGGATTATCTAATGGATCAACGCCGAAATATTTTTCTTTAAAACAATCTATTTTGTCTCCCAATCCCCTCAAGCGAGGCTGTATCCTGTTTTGTTCAAATTCTCTTTTAACCCTCCGTTTTCTTCTCTCATCTTCACGATCATGATCTTCGGGCATTTTGTTTTTTATTCTCTCGGGAATGGGATCTACATTAGACTCAACCTCTGTACAATGACGGGACGATTTGGAGTCGTAAAACTCAGTACCGCCTGCAGTTTTAACAGGAACTGTTCTCATATCCTCCGCGTATTTAAAAGGAGAGTGCTTCAGAAATTCGTCGTCTGCTAACAATTTATAATAAGGGAATTTTCTGAAGCGATCTACATACACAGGTTTCGGTAACTTTTCTTTTGATATTTGATTAATATCTCTGGCCGTTAAAAATGTGTTTTCGAAATTAAAAGTCGGGAGTTGAAAGTCTTTGCTCCTCTTATAGCGGTGGTGAACAACCGGTGAAGTTAAAGTTACTAAAGGTAATTGATTTAAAAGTAGACTTCTGATCATGTTTCCGTAGTCGGAAGTCAACACCAACGGCTCTCTACTAATAGAAAATACTCTTTTTATAGTCATTACCTTTATTGGGAAACCACTATCTGATGGTTTAGTGGTTACAATGTTGTTGTATGTTGGTTGATCAATTAAATTTGATTTGCGTTCTTCTGAATCTCCGCACTTGTTAGGCACGCATTTCCAAAATTTTGAAACGGTATTCCAAAAATGTGCATTCTTGTTTGATTTCATACCGCTGTCACTCTTGGTAGAATTTTTCGAATTAGGAAAAAAATATAACGGTGCTGTCTTTCGTCGTTTATTAACATCTTTTAAATACAATAAAGCATTTTTTGAGCTGTCGTACTCACTATTGATCGATTTATCATTTTCATTATTTTTATTGATTATGTAAATATTTTCAATGTAAGGTTTTTCCGGTGATTGAATTAAATTAATGTTGTCGTCATAATCTGCGTATGAACGAGGAATAGTCATTTTTTTCACAAACACGTGCATCACCTGAGGTGGGTGTGACCGTTGCATCCTAGTTGGGAGAGGCCTCGCTTGTGTATTTCTTTTATTAAATATCCACTCATATTGGAGCTTGGGAACATCTGTAGATGATTGCGGTGTATAAAAAGTACCGTCCCTTCTCATTTTTACTGGAAGGGGTGTGTATTCTACTCTTCTTACTTGCTCGATAGGGGTTAGGGCAGCATTTTCATTTTTAAGAAAATTCATAGGAAAAAAGTAGCGCCTTAAACTTTGTCGCTGCTCTTCCGGATGGTGAATGTTGTTAGGTTGTGCGAATCTTTTGCGAACGGAAACTGTGGTCGGTTTGTCGAAGGGACTCCCTTGCCGAATGAGCCAATCACTGATGTCATTCGTTGAACTGTGATAAACTTGTGAAATAATTAAAAGCACTGTTAAAAATATCGTTTGATTCATTTTGATCACTATCCACTATGGCGCACTAGAATGAGTTTGATATTCGTCCCTTTTCACTTTCATCTGGAGTATCCCGCACCGCGCGACATTACCGGAAAGTAAAATGCGAACTTTCTCGTAGTACGGTGGACCTGCAGCGCGCTGGCCGCTCGAGACTGAACCCAAGCCGAACGGATGTAATGGTTTATATTGATCTAGAAACTTCACTTCCATTCAAATACAACCAGAAACAACCAAATTACCAGTGCGCATTTCTCCTGACTTAGTTATACAATAACCAGAGATCGTTAGATATTTATATTTAAAATTCCCATTAAGTACGTGATAACACAATCATATTCTGCGTGTTCTTTGCTTGTTTTTAAAATGTTACATGAACAATGTAATTGATTACGTAAATTCAGAAGATATTATATAACACTATATAAGAAACTCATTATTTTTAGTACATAGTTAACTATATTGAATTCTTTAAAAATAATTTGCAATCATAGGGAAGGGAGTGAGAATTTATGAATCAGAGAAGATCTTACCTGCAACGTGTACTTTATTATTTCTCTGGGAATCATTCTTCTCGTGTCGAGAAAAATAATAATGTTTTGTAAAATATAAAATGAAAAAAGTTATTTATATTATATTTATATATTTACACCTGAAGATGGAGGTATCCTCCGAAACATGTCGTGTTTTTTAATATTTTGTGGATAATAAACAAAGTTTTTTTCAATTTCCTAAGTATATTACTATGGAATACTACAGTGTTAATGCCTTAGCTTTCAATAAGTTTATTTATTGTTTCTGGAACAATGATGTAAAACTCCATATTAAATAATTAATATGTAATAAAACGCTGTCTTCAAGGAGTCATGGTGGTTTGTGCGGCGTGAGATGTGCATAGAGTGACGATCTGGACGAACTTCGGGATGAAGTTTAACACAATCATCATCATCAGCCGTCTGTCATCCACTGCTGAATGTAGGCCTCTCCCAAAGCACGCCACCACCCCTTATCTATTGCCGCTCCCATCCATCCACGTCCAGCAATCTTCTTAAGATCGTCGGTCCAGCAGGCAGGGGGACGTCCAACGGCCGTCGGTTCTCCGACAGATATGGCCAGCCCATCGCCACTTCAGCCCGCCCATCCTCAGAGCCACCTCAGTCACCTTGATTTGTTAACGGATAAATTCGTTTCTAAATCTGTCAATCAAGATTATTCCAAGCATGGCTCTTTCCATGGCGCGTTGGACGACCTTGTTAACATAATGCATTGTCGGTTAAACCAAAGATTCTGCTTAACTTTGCGGTGTTTGCAATCATTTGGGTAGCTATGTCAGCTACCTTCAAATTATTGAATTGTTTCTTGAACAATGATGTAAAACTCCATATTACATAATTAATTTTAATGAAAACGTCTGTCTTCGAGGAGTTTTATTATATTTTACATGAAATGACGTGTTTCGGTTGAAATATTAATATTAGAATATTAAACCAAAAGGTTAAAAGCCTTTTTATTACGTTTTCGGCTTTTACTGCCATTATTCATAAATGTGTCAATTTATATGGTGTGGGTGGTGAGTGAGAAGTAATAAAAAAATAATTATATTACGATCCTCTTCAAGTATAATCATAATTTATTCTTTTTTTCTTGCACGTTATCAGTATTGCGGACCTCAGGCGCAATTTCCCACGACCGATCTGAAACATATTAAGGATTGTGTATTTTTGTATAATATAATTACTTCTCTTATTCCAAAAGTAACATTATAATCTTAAAACCATCCTAAACTACGGTTTAATATGATGGGGAGGAACTACAATAACTACACTTAACCCAGTCATTGTAGCCCAAAAGACAATAATTAGAGTCATTAACAAAAAACCATACCGATTCCCCTCAGACCAACTATACGATGAATTTCAAGTACCGGACATAATACAACTATATATAAGAAATTTAGTCGTGCACTACCACAAGGACACCGACAGACACTTAAAAGGACAACAAACGTACAACACACGCAACAAACATAACCATTTAGTACCAAAAACTAAAACTTCTTATGCGTAAAGACATTTCTACAATTAACAAAACTATAAATGACCCACAAAAAATGACAATGCACAATTACAAAATCATGTAACTACGGAGACATTAAAAAAAGTGCGGCCTGAATGTAGTATAATTTTTAAAAATAAGTAAATAGTTTAAATAGTGTTATATAAGACAATATAGTGTTTAAATAGTGTTATATAATATATAAGTCAATTAATTTTAAGTTGTACACCAAAGGATATGTGTTGCTCCCTTAACTGCTCCCTAAGTTTGTAAATTATATTATACTAGCTGACCCAACGAACTTCGTACCGCCTCAGAATCAATAAATGTTGTGTTAACTTATTAGCTAAATTTAATTCACCTTTTTATTGAATTACAATTAATACTTAAAATGAATTAAGTTCATGAAATGTGCAAAAGTCAAAATTAAAAATATTAATTACAATGGAATATAATTCACGTGGAAGCCTGCATTAATACCTACTTAAAATGAATTATAAATTGTTAATTAAAAACTTTGTTTTATGTATCACAATTGTGTTTTTATTTTTTCGCGACAATATATTCAACCAAAGTGGAATCTACCAGATTAATTGTGAGGATTGTGATGCCGTGTATATTGGAAAGACGGGTCGATCATTTTGAAGAGGTTATATGAACACAACATTTAATACAAAAATAGAATCATTGTGTGAATTTTGACCATCATTTCAATTCCAAAAACACATTTTTTTTCCATATAGCAAACAATTTTTAATAATTTGATAAATTAGAAATTTTTTAAATTTTTAAAGCAAAGGCACGTGAATTGAATGTTATAAATAACCAAATTCCAGCTTATTCCCCCTTAGTATATATGTAGTACATTAAAAACTTTTCCTTTATACAATCTACCAAAAAAATATTAATACTACCTTCCATTTTTGTCCCTTTCTTACTAATGTAATCTGCTTCCTTATAATGTTTATCGTCTTTAATATATATGGTTCATCGTTTTTGACTCTATATTATGTATGATTGTTCCTTCTAATTACTGTTTGAATTATTATTATGATTATTATCATTCTTATTATTTTATTATTATAAATAAATGAATTTAATACAACAACACAACAACAACAACAACAAACCATCACGCCGTTTCTCCGCAGGGGTAGGCAGAGAGAATGGACCGCCACACTACTCTATCCTGGCACACCTCTCTAGCTTCCTCCACATTCATACATCGAGTCATACACGCACGTCGATTCTTCCGGCTTCTGACATGACCAACCTTTAATATTTGATTAATTTGGACATGCCATGTTTTTCTCGGTCTACCTCGACTCCTTACTCCATTTACATCGTTAACGTATACTTTTTTAACCATTCTTTCTTCACCCATGCGCTCCATATGTCCGAACCAACGCAACGAACCATTCATAATTTTGTTCATAATACCTTCTTTCGCTCTACATTCCTTCCTAATATCAGCATTTGAGATTCTGTCATACATCGTTCTACCACACATACGTCTTAGGGACCTCATCTCTACCGCATTTATTCTGCTCTCATCTTTCTTCTGTCAGTTCCATGCTTCGCTTCCATACATAAGAGTTGGGACCAGAACTCCATTGTGAACGGCCATTTTCGCTTTCATTGATAAATTCTTGTTTCCAATAACTACTTTTAAAGCTCCATTCACTTTGTTACCCGCACCAACCCTTTTTTCAACATCACTGTCCGTTCGGCCATCCGCTGTGAACATGCTACCTAAATACACAAATTCCCTCACCTGTTCCAAGTTCTCTTCATTTACACTTATATTACAAACTCTCATTTGCTCTTCCCTTTCAAAAACTAACACCTTTGACTTTCCGACATTCATCAAAACACGTTAAAACAATTAAATAGCAGACAATATAATTTTGAATAAGTGTGATCCATCAATGAACTCCGTTTTCATCATTAGCATCATCATATTCATCATCTGAAGAGTTTGATGATTCAGTGTCCCTATCAATTGAAAAAAGAAATTCCTCGTCTTCATCTAGCCAAATATTTCGTTTATTAAGTACTCGCGGCTGAATTTCCTATGGTAACAATTCTCTGGACCGAATGTACACAGATACACCTATAAAATCAATACAAAATATACAATACGTATTTTTATTATTATTCACTAATCATAAATCGGTTATTTAATCTCTACGGAACACTCATCTGACATCTTTTTCGAATGGTATTAATGGCGCAAATATTCTCTGCTCTCCTTCACAAAAGGGGTTTAACTTTTAGAACAGTCTCTCTTATACTGATTTTTATAACTTTGGGCATTGTTAATCTAAAATTAATAAAGAAAACCAAAAATCCCGGCGACGATTAAAAAATAACCTCAAATCTTTCACATTGAGTATTGACATCTGGCATCAACAATACACCACCTACGGGCGATACCGAAACTAAAATACACGCCATTTTGATTTTATACTAAGTCAAATTTAGTCAAACGTATGACAAATATAATTAATTTTAAATCATTTAAGTGATTTTTTCAAATGTTTTAATAATTATTCTGTTATCCGGAACGGAGACAAATCCAGCAAATATAAGATCTTCAAAATTGGTCCAGCCGTTCTCGAGTTATAAATGGTGTAACTAACACGATTTTTGACTTTGTTTTATATACGAGTATATAGATATTGAAATTATATGAGTACTAGGAATGCCTCCCTAGAACGGGTTACCCCATTTTGGAGGTATTAAAACCGTGTACTTGGTAAATGATCAATAAATAAATAAAATAAAATAAAACATTTCAATATCTTCTTGTTATTTTTAATAAACAATTTTTTAAAGATAATCCATTGTTTTGACAGAAACACTTTGATATTTCAACATTATTAACAGTTTAATTATATCACCTTTATTGAAGCCTTTTTCTGTTCAATCTGATAATGGACAAACTTATAGAGGAGACCCAATCGCTACAACTGGAATATAGGATAGGAGAGCAAATTGTCAATGTGGTATGTTATGCTGTTATGCTGATAATCATAGCTGAAAACAATAATGACTTACAATAAATGCTAGACAGACTACATCACGCCTGTAAGAAATACAACATGACGATTTCTATCAGATAAACAAAATATATGACCTTTTCCAAAACACCAAAAAAAACATGTAACCTGGTTATAGAAAATCAACCCATAGAACAGGTCAGGACTTCAAGTATCTAGACATAGACCTGGTGGGAGGAGCTGATCTGCGGGAAGAAATACAAGCCCAAGTAAACAAGTCAGCTGCAATCTCTGGGGCTCTAAAATCCACAATATGGAAAAACAAAGACATGGCCATTAAGAGTAAGATGAGAATCTATTAAGCATGCGTAAGACCAATAATAACATATGGCGTCGAAGCAAAGGCAGACACAGTAAGGACCAAAGTTTTGAGGACTTCCGAAATGAAGACACTGAGGACGATAACAGGCAAGACACTGAGAAATCGCGTGAGGAACACCAGAATAAGAGAGATATATGAGGTTGAGGATATTGTAAGATGGAGTAGACAGCGAAAAAAGAACTGGTACGGTCATGTTTAAAGAATGGACAGACTCCCCTATATTGCATTGCATAATCAGCCTCATGGGACTCGTCCTCGTGGAAGACCTCCTAAAAGATGGAAGGACAGCTGGGAATCTACCTCACAGGAGGAGCAACACTCTGGAGAACAGACCACATAGGTCTACAACAAGAAAGAAGAACAAGACCTTCATTGAATATCTCAATTGATTTCATTTATTTTGGAATTGTCGCGACAGCTGTTTCGCTAACTAATATTAGCATTATCAGCTGTTGTAGTTGATTGTACGTGTATGACTCGCTGTATGAATGTGGAGGAACCTAGAGAAGTGTGTCAGGAGAGAGTGGTGTGGCGATCCATTCTATCTGCCTACCTTTCGGGGAAACGACGTGATAGTTCGTTGTTGTTGTTGTTATAGTATATTGTGATTCAAATACCACACACGATAGTTTTAATAATTAAGTTATTAATAGTTTAATCGTTTTTATATAGAGATGATATTGTGAAACACGTTTGCTGCATTCTTATTATCAGAAGATATTTTTATTAAATCTTTACCTTGACTTTATACGTCAAAAATGTCTACTACAATCTACTCTTCTCTGAAATCGAGATTTTTTTATAATCTTGTCCTATTGGAGTCAGATCCTGTTACATTTTATTTTACGTATATTGTATATCTTTTGCCGATAATAAAGCCAAAATATATTTGAATAAACTTAATACATTATTTTTCATTCTGCATTCACTTTTATTAATAATTAATTTTATGGAAACCAATAAAAACAAATTGACAAACATGTTTCTAGTGAAGATCACTATACCTCAATATAAACTTTTACCAACTAGTAGTGTATAATTTTTTTTTAATGTATACAAATACTGGATTTTACCCATTACGGGTTAATCATTTTTTAAGATTAATTGTATCTCAATAGAGACTAAGTAGTAAATTGTTTTTTGGAAACAGAATATGGTAGTCGAGGCGTTTACAGGACTTATGACATGTCATTGGTTTTAATCTTAATAGATGGCGCTAGTGTAGATTGACCTAAAAATGTGAAGTGTTCTTAACAAAGTAGCATATATACATCTTTCAAAAAAATTGTCAGACGTGGTGGTCGTAAGAAGGGCGGAATGGGGAATGTTGTTAACATAAAGCGATCGCTTAACCCAACCAATGACAGGTCATGTAAACGCCTCGACTACCATATTCTGTTTCCAAAAAACAATTTACATCTTCGTCTCTATTGAAATACAATTAATCCTTTAAAAATTTGTGAATAGCCCGGAAAAAGCTCGTTATAGAGTGAAACCGGTGGCCCAACTTACGCAAAATAAAGTTGTTAATACAAAAAATATAAGTGTTTAATTTATGTTTTAACTGTATTTTAATTAATTTAAGTTAGATCATTACTTGTTCGTGTAAATATTAAACTTACGAAAGAGATTAAAAATCGTAATAAATTATAACGACACAGCAAATCACGGAATTACGAAAAGCGTTATTAAAAATAGAAATAAAATCAAATGAATAACGTGTGAGATGTATTAATAAGCCTGTTGTATGCTTAATTAGTACCTGTTTATTGAGACGTTGGCCCCGTTATTTGTACACAAAAATTAAATTAACCTTTCACCTCTGAAAATGCTTCTGTAGTCGTAAATTTTCAAGTTTATTATTTCTCACAGCCTGGACTTGTCATTGAACGCTCGTAAACACCCAATTATTATTTATAATACTAATAAATGGAAAAGAACAATACTATTAACACATTACATATGTTTTCAGAAACGTAACTTTTTGCTCGGCCTTTAGCTCAGCTGTACCGAAACCGGTCAAAACTACAAGAAACACAATTTATCATATTAATTAATTATAACGATCTTGTTCTAAAAAATCCTAAAACTGTGTTTTAAAAGATACGTTTGATTATAAATGAATAATATTTTGTTAAGTTATATGTTTATTTGTAAGTAAACCCTGTTGTTCTTCTCTGTGGCTTATTTCAATTAAAGCTTATTTGAGATGAGGTTTTAAATACTGATATGCATTTATGTATCTTAACATGTTTCGAAGACATTATTGATTCATTATCGAAAGAACAAGTCAATATCGTTCTTCTGAAATTATGATATATTTAATACGTGTTGAGATTCATAAAATCTTTGCAGATCAATATGCAATAATCATTTGATTATTTTCAGTGGTTCTTGTTTCAGTCCCTAGAAGTTCGGAAAAACTTATTGTTTAAATTTGAAACACTGTTTTACTTATCACAATTTATTTAAACCTTGCCAACCAATGTAAGCATCATCAGGTGTTACAAACAACTAAAGATTCAACAATAAATATTATATTTATATGGGATAATGGCAACGTAGGTTAGCGAATCAGCGACAAACTCATTTAAATAAATTGTGATACGTAATAGTAGTGTTTCAAATTTAATCATGAAACAATAATCAGTGAAAGTTGTGATAGAAATGTTGAAGTATCATAATGTTTCGGCCAAAACAATGGATTATCAACAAATTATTGATAACTTATTGTATCTGGGAATAAAAACAATTATTATTTATAACAGTTCCAAAAAAGGTAAACATGATTTTGTAAAGGTTTGTGTACTAGTGAAAATATTTCCAATTCAGAGGGTCACAGGCATGACAAGTCAAATTTATGCTTGTTTGAATTGTTGCGGATTGCCGCATCTTATGTGAAATGGACCGGAAAGGTATCGCGCTTGATATAGCAATGGAGACCGATGACGATAACGCAAGCTACGATTCACGACCTAAAAATGACGGCGAAATCAATATATACATATTTCACTTGTCGTCAAAGATATATTGTGAATGCCTTAAACATCTAGAGTCCTGTAACAACAGACACTTGAGTCAAGTATTCTCCTTTATCGCAAATCGCACCAATTACTTTCAAAGCGCGGCGATGTACCGAATATAGATATTTTTCGCAGCAAACCTTAGAAGAATGGTTGGATTACCCTTTCAGGGTGAATAATATGAATAACATTGTACCTCTAAAATATGTAATATTTGCAACTATATTGCAGAGGTTACTTTTTGTATTTTATTTTTTTCAATTAATGATTAGTATAATTTCTTAATAACATTTAATAAATGGTAAAATGAACAAATTCATTTGTTTTAATGTTTCTTTGTATTTGTGTACAACAATTTCTAGCAAAATCCTACGTAATCGAGTTAGGAATAAAGCAATCCGAGAAATCTGTGAAGTCGAAGATATGGTCAGATGGAGACGTCAAAGACGGCGATACTGGCATCAACATGTAGAAAGAATAAGCTCAAATAGGATACCATGCATAGCTCTCCATGGAACGCCAAACGGACAACGCCGACCAGGAAGACCCCCGAAACGGTGGAAAGAAAGCTGGAGTTCAGCGTCTCAAGAGGACCCGCCTGAAATAACAGACTCCTGAGTCTATCCAAAGTGAAGAAGAAGGAGAAGAAGAATTGCTGTTTATTACCTCGAAATAAATAATAATTCTTACTCTTTTTCTGGGCATAAATAAAATAGTTATTATATCATATATTGTAGCATTTTCACTCTGCCTCATCACACAAACGTGGTATTTTAACAGTCCACCGGTTAATTATTAAGAAATCTTTGCAGTAAAAGTCCATCCATACATTTATGATATTATATAATTTTCAATAAACATTTCAGAAAAAATATTAAGGCTGTCGCCAAATTCTATTGGTAGAAGTAAAAGAAAACTCTCATATTCAATGTCAGTTAACGCGTACATTATAATTTGGTTCATGTCGAGAAATGATTATTCTTAGACATATTCATTGGCTATCCTTCGTGTCCGAGGAATACTGTACTTCACGGTTGTGGGTCCGCATGTGACTGAAGAGGCAAGGCAGTTCTGGGGCATCTGGCGCAGGGGAAGGCGCTTGTAGTGGAGCCGTCACCGTCTCCCAGTGGTATCTAATTTCTTCTCCTCTTCCTCTCTGAGATGTCGTCTCTGCGTTGTGCTTCAAAGTCCTGCGAGCCTTTATGTACTGTTGTTCTCCGCCTAGGTCTACCTAGGTCTGCCTTACACATATTAGACAGAATCTTAAAATCAACTCCGCACCTGGCAAGCATATAATATATATTTAAACGGAAATATTACGTAATTTGATACAGTCATATCATAAGCAGGAAAAAATACTTTAACATAAATATTAGAATAGCTTTAGTCGGAAGAATTTAATAAATTCATTCATTCACCTATACGACTTATTATTAGTCGGAAAACGACATTTTTAAATTGAATCTATAATTAAATGCGTGTAACATTGATTTGCTTTGTGTTCAACCGTGGAGAATATGCCGACATATGTTATTTTATTCTAACAATATGTATAAGTCATGCTTTTCAAACAGAGCTATTTTTCATTCCATCCTTGATTAATTGATTTTGCAACTATAGATATATAATTTATTTCTCAAAATTTTCAATATTGCAATAGTAGATACTTTAGACTAGTGGTCGTAATCTGCGTCTCGCAAACCAAATATGGCTTTCATTCCTAGAGTGTAGCTCTTTCACAAATGACGAGCAAAAAACCTTTTTTAAATTTTATTTAATTAATCAGTTTTCATAGTGAGATGAAAATATCAACACCCAAATCTTATTGGTGAATGTCTTATCTAGGCTATCAAGCTATACGTGTAAATCAGAAAGACTATTAAAACCTTCTTCATCTCCTTCTTCAACGTGCTGCAGACTCAAGTGTCTGTTGTTACCGGATTCTCCTCCTGTGGTGCTAAACTCCAGCTATCTCTCCATCGTTTTGGGGTCTTCTGCTGGACGCTGTTCATCTGGTATTCCATGCAGAGCTATTTATAGGATTCATTATTTTTTCATGGTATCAATTCTGTTGACGCTGTCGCCTTCATCAGATCACATTTTGAAGCTTACAGGTCTCTCGGATTGCAGTGTTCCTAACACGAGCACGCAGAGTCTTCCCAGCAATAGCACGTAGCGTTCTCATTTTTGTTATCTTCTAACAATAGCACGTATTTTATAATCTCTATAAAAATACGCATTTTATTTACAAAAGTCTTTTAGGAAAAAAATTAACTGTTCAAATTTACAACACTGTTATAATAATACAATTTTTATTATTCACTTTTTGAGAATGTCGCAACATCTGCTTCGCCAATCGATGTTGGCATCATCAGGTGTTACACATAGCTGTGACAAAGTTGTTTGTGACACCTGTTTGTCACAGTTATGTGTAACACCTTATGATGTCAATATCGGTTGGCGAAACAGCCATCGCGACGTTCTCAAAATGTGAATACTAAAAATTGTACTATAATAATAGTGTTATAAATTTTAACAGTTAATAATATTGATGTATAATAGTGTTTTGGCCAAAACAATGGACTCTATTTTATAAAATGCGTCGTTATTTCTCTAGTAGTATCAATATTAAAATATAATATTGCACATGTATTTTCAAACGCTTATTTTTAAACCTCGTCTCACCAGCTCAACTCAGCTTTCGTCCTACTTTATTCGCATGTAATGACACAAATCCATTGCTTCAACCGTGTTCCCATTCACAAAAAGTTATATGTTTATTAGCATGTAAATTCAATGGCAATCTGTTGACATTTGCCAACAAATTTAGTGCAACAGAATGTTCGCAGATGCACGAACCGCTCGTGTCCTCGATAAATTTTAATTAACACTCGTAATTTATAATCCAACGCATCCAAAAACTTAGAAAAACAAATGGTATCAGACGACCATCTCGTTGGCGTGTCGTTAAAATGTGGGAAGATCATTATTATGTACGGCGCTCGTGTTATTTAAGATATTTGATACATAAGTAAGTACTGATTTATTCTATTTGTGTTCTTTTGGAATTAGTATAAAAATGAAATAAATTTGTTGTATGCCACGGAACCGGAAAGCCTTGCCTCGGACAAATACTTGCGAGGTTATCGGGTGCCATCGGACTCTCCCGTGGCTCTGTAATATCGAAATCCTCGAGATGACGTCATCTCAATCATATCACAAATTTACTCACGATGTAGAAATCAGGACGACGCACATAGGGGTATTTCTGCTAATTGGGCGGCCAAAATTATATTCTTTGTATTTTTATTTGAAATCATTTATATTTTTCAATTGACGGTAGATTTAACCTTTGGTGAACATATTTTATAGAAAAGTATAATATGACATAAGAGTAAATTATTGTGAGAACATACCTAATAAATTTTGAAGAAATAAAAAATCAGTGGATTAATTACGAGGACGAATCCCATTCTTCTACACCAGAGCACCATTAAGTTGTTTTATCAACAAACTCCTCCGCAGACAGCTCGAAAAATAATTTTGTCGTTAAATAGTGTGGTTTTGCAATAGTATAACTCATTGACCCTAAAAATTTTGATTTTACGGGAATTTGCGGCCATCTTTGATGCATTTAATAAGTTCAAACGCTTTTTTTTCAGTTACAATAGATAAAACTACGGGGACACACCCGGAAATACAACAAAAACCATTTTGAATACAAAATTAAGAATTATTTACAAAAATAATAAACATGATTTTCAACCCATTAAAATATATTAAATTATCAATATATTTTAATCAATCTTGTCAGTATATTTGAACGTTTACCTAGAATAACCGAATCCATCACAAATTTTTCATAAGCGAACTCCAAAATAAAAATATTCACTTTTTAAATCATTGATTTTTCAAGAATTCCTTAAAGACAACGACAATCTAATTCAAACAGACACACTACACCCCACGCCTTATATTGGATGACGGAAAGGGTTGCTCATTGTTTGGTGTCTATTCAACATTCGCAAAAACTATTTTTTCTTATCGGGGATAAATTATACAAATTCGATTTATGGCCAGCTAATTACAGGAATTACCCTTAAGTGCGACGTCCTAATTCCTGATTTAAAATAATTCGAAACAAAACTCGATGATCGTGGTCAGCAGAAACAACTTCGAGAAAGAAGCCAACAGAAGAATTCAGTTTGGTTACGCGGCCTTTGAGAAATTGTGTCATATCTTCTTCTTCTTCTCTTCTTCTGCAGCCTGTTGTGGCCGTCCACTCCTGGAAGTAGGCCTCCTCTCGTATTTTCCACTCCCCTTCAGGCACTTCCCGCACTTTTCCGAATATCGTCGCGCCGACGCAACTGTGGGCGCCCGACTCCACGCTTTGCCGTTCTCGGGCACCAGCACAGCAATCGTGTTGTCAACTTTTTATCTGGGTCACGAACGACGTATTCAGCCCAACAACACCACGGGGTATTCCAGTGTAGAAAATGGAATAAATCGTATCTGGAAGAATATATGTAAACACATGTGTGTTGACAGCAAGGTCAGAATTTACGAGATATGCATGCGACCTATCATGAAGAATTATGTAGAACCGCGGCCCGACTCTGTACGAACCAAGGATCTGCTAAGAACATCTGATATGAAGGTCCTTAGATTCATTACTGGAAAAACTCTCCCACATCAAAGTCCGCAGAAAAAAGAAAACTGGCTAAATATAGGATATCGTACCGTGGAGTAGATCCAGAAGAAGATACAGGAAGGCCAATGTGGCCAGAATTTATAATGATAGACTCGTATATATAGCCGCCTACGAAATACTCTCCGGACACCGTCCACCTGGAAGACCATCTAAAAGATGGAATGACAGTTGCATCTCATCATCCCAGAAGACAAATTGTCAGATCTAAAAAGACAAAAAAAAGAAGAAAAGGAAGAAAAAATTAATTGATTAATAATATGCAAAATATATGTCATCAATAATATTTTAGTTTGATTTTTAATTTTAGATAAACTTTAACGCTTTGGAATTCCATAATGTAATAAGTTAAAGCCGAACAGTAGTGACCTATGGATGTGAGGCGTGGACAATGACAGCGAAATCCGCTGAGCGACTGGATACTTTTGAGAGAAGGGTGCTGCGCAGAATTCTGGGACCTGTCAATGACGGTGAAGGCTGGAGAGTGCGGCATAATGACGAGCTGTACCATATTTACAAAGCTCCCAGTCTCTCCACACAGGTCAGACTGAATAGACTGAGATGGGCCGGTCACGTGCAGAGGATGCCGTCATCGCGAACCCCAAAAAGATTGCTGGAGTGGCACCCAGGTGGGAGAAGACCAATTGGACGACCAAGGCTGCGATGGGAGGATGAAGTTGGGAGAGATGGGGCAAGATTGTTAAGAGTGTCAGATTGGAGGGTCGAAGCGGAGGACAGGAGGAGTTGGAGGCGAAGAATACTGAAGGCTAAGGCTCGATATGGGCTGTAGGGCCATCGAAGAAGAAGAAGAAAGAATAAGTTAAAACACTGTTTTTCCGCTTTTAAGTTTATTTTTCTCGACGTGTTTTGAAAGCTTACACTTTCATCATCGTGAGAACGATAATAACTGATATCGTTTTCGGTGGCGGTACTCCCAAAGAAGCTCAGAAGCCCGGCTTGCGTTATAAATTTTGAATCAAGACCCCCAAATCAATCACCTTCCAACAATGTTCCAATCAGGCGTAAGAGGAATAGCCACGAGATATGAACCTTTGTAAGCCAGAAGAGGTTTTAATTCAAAATTTCTTACGCAAGCCGGTCTTCTGAGCTTCTATGGAAGTACCGCCACTGATCGTTTGTATCGTTATCCTTCGAAACGTGTCGAGAAAAATAAACTCGAAAGTGGAAAAAAATCATGTTTTTATTAATAAAAAAATTATCTTAAAGTTTAAAATCATCACTGACTGATTATGAATTTATTTTTATGTTACATGAACAAGATTTTTTAATTAAAAAAACAATGTTGCTATATTATTCATCGAGCATCTAATTTAGTTATATAAAATATAGTTTACCAGGTGTACTACTAATCACAGCGCCACTTGGGAGAATCTTGGCGTGTTTACATATTTAATACGATATATAAATCATATCAAAATGTTAATAGCTTCATCCCACGCTGAGCCTTCTGTCTGTCCACGCGATAGTGAAAAACTGGAAATCGTACAAATTCATTGCGAACGACTTTACATGTCGCCCAACGGGTCACACGGTGCGTTGTAGGTCAAACAAACTTATTAAAAGATTTTTATTTTATTTGGATGCGCACATTATACACCTTTATCATTTAATCAATACAGGATGTTTTTTTTAGAGTTTTAACATTTAAACTGGCAACATTGTTTCTACAGACTGTCAATTTGACAGTTGACAGTTGATTTGTAGTCAGTACGTTTTGCCATTTCACCCAGTTGCTCAATAAAGTTGTCGAAAATTGGACTATACGATTGCGCTTCATTCGAGCTAGCCATAT
Source organism: Lepidostoma basale (assembly GCA_022606425.2). Classification (NCBI taxonomy): domain Eukaryota; kingdom Metazoa; phylum Arthropoda; class Insecta; order Trichoptera; family Lepidostomatidae; genus Lepidostoma; species Lepidostoma basale. The sequence continues at coordinate 3,722,544 of JAHDVF020000010.1, forward strand.
GCCCAAAATCATATTTAAACAATAATGGCATAAAATTATCTATTAAATAAAGCCAATTCATAGACATTAACATTATTTTAAATTGGTTTTTTTTTTCACTTTGAATTTGTATGCCTCTAAAAAAACACCCTTTTTATAACAATAGGTATAAGATTTTGGGCATATTAACATCACGGCTAGCTCGAATGAAGCGCAATCGTGAAGTACAATTTTCGACAACTTTATTGAGCAACTGGGTAAAATGGCAAAACGTATTGACTGCAAATCGACTGTCAACTGTCAAATTGACAATATGTAGAAACAATATTGTCAGTTTAAAAACCAAACCTCTAAATAAAACATCCTTTATTTACAGCGCGATTTATAAAATGAGTTCGAAATATGTATGGAACTGGCAAAAAAATTATGAAAGTAGAATAAATGCAGTATAAATGAAATCTCTTAGACGAATGTGCAGATAATCTGTTTATGGTAGGGTGTCGAATGAAAATATAAAAAACGAATGCACTGCGAATGAAAATATTATGAACAAAATAATGAAAAGAACATTAAGATGGATTGGACACGTGGAATGAATGATTAAAGAAAGAATGATAAAAAAGTATATGTTAACGATGTAATTGGAACTAAAAAAAGAGAGAGAGGAAATCGTGGGATGACCAAATAAATCAAATATTAAATGTCAGCAACGTTAGGAGTCGGTGAAATCGACGTGCGTGCATGACACGATGAATGAATGTTGAGGAATCTAGAAAAGTATGTCAGGAAATAAAAGTGCGTCAGTCCATTTTTTCTGCCAACTCCTTCGGTGAGACGACAAGATGGTGAGTTAGTTAAATTTAAAATGAAATTAGATTCAAATTATTATAACCTTTGATTTTATTATTTTGAGGCCGTTAATATTTTTTTGGAAATAAACATCACACTGCATGAGAGATACAGTGAAATTGTTACGAGTGTCAAGTTGGAGGATCGTAGCAGAGGACACAAGGAGTTAGAGGAATAATTGTGGCTAAGGCTAAATATGGGCTGTAAGGTCATCCAAGAAACAGAGAGAAATGTCACACTAACTCTGTTTTATTATTTTTTTCTTGTACAATGATATAAAATTTCAGTCGAAGTTCAATGTAGATCATATGGAAGAATAAAAATATGAGAACTGACAGTAAGGTCAAAATATACAAAACCTGCGTTAGGCCTATACTGAATTATAGAATTGAGACAAGAACGAAGGCTAAAGTGCGGGTGGAAGAGATGCGAACGCTGAGGAAAATAGCAGGAAGGACCTTTCGAGATAGGGTGAGGAACACGGCTATTCACGAAATCTGCAAGATGGAAGATATCGTTAGATGGGGCAGACAACGCAGAAGATACTGGAATGCGCACGTGCAGAGGATGGATCCCTCCAGAATCCCTCAGATTCCTGTTGGCTACCGTCTCCCCGGAAGATTCCCAAGAGAGGCCAGCTGACTACAGGAACAGACCAAAGAATGAAAACGTCTGCTTTCTAGAAGTTTTATGTTGTTATGCGAATAACATATTTCACCTTGCTAAGGCACATTATCAAATGCCTTACATGTCATTCCTATAAAATAAAATAATGATTCCAATTATGTGTGCCCACTACAAGGAACACATCGCACACGTAATCGAACCGCAATTGATCAATTAAAAGTTAAAAAAATTCAACCTATATAAATGTGCAGTATAAAGTTTATTTCAATTTATTGATTATTTTATTTATTTATTATTATTATAAATAGTTTCGAATGTTTGTATTAGGTGGGAATATAGAGCGAAAGACAGAAGCGAAGCATGGAACTGGCGGAAGAAGGATGAAAGCATAATAAATGCAGTAGAAATGAGATCTACGTATTAGACGTATAAAGGTTAAAACGTTATACGACGGAATTTAAATGCTGATATTAGGAATGAATGTAAAGTATTATGAACAAAATTATGAAAGAATCACTCCATTGGTTTAGTCACATGGAACGCGTGGATGTAGAAAAATTGGTTAAGAAAGTATACGCAAACGATGTGAATGGAGTACGGAGTCACGAAAGTCGAGGAAGACCGTGGGAAATGTCGCCCATGTTAAAATTCGGAGGAATCAACCTGCGTGTATGATTAGTTGTATGAATGTGGAGGAAGCTAGAGAGGTGTGTCAGAATAGATTAGTGTGGTGGTCAATTCTCTCTGCCTATTCTTTCGGAGAAACGGCGTGATAGTTTGTTGATGTAGTTGTAATTATTTTTAAATTATTAATACATTATTTTGTAGTTTTTTCCAATCGGTTTTGATATTAAATCTGTAGAGGTGTAGTATCTACATATTTAGGTTACATACTATACAGAGGCAGTATTGTTTTCGAAACCAGTCGAAAAACAATTAATGTCTGTTGAATAATGAATGCGATTACAACATCTGTTTTCTAGAAGTTTTATTATAATTTTGGGAATGAGATTTTTTGCCTGTTGACTTTAACATAAAAAAACGTATTTAAAAATAACATATCTTTTTGAGGACAGCACAAAAATTATTTGTAAGGAAAAATAATCTATATAATTATTTTTTTGTAATAATTTAATTTTTCTATTCTACTATATGAAATCATGGAAGGAACGAAAATTGGAAAAGGAAAACTTATGTGTATTGTTGAACGCTAAGGCATTAACACTGTGGAATTCCATAGTAATATACTTAGGAAATTGAAAATAATTTTGTTTAATCCATAAAATATCAAAAAAATATTAAAACACGACAAGTTTCGGAGGATACCTCCATCTTAGATGGGGTATCCTCCGAAACATGTCGTGTTTTTTTAATATTTTTTTAAATATTTTGTGAATTAAACAAAGTTATTTTCAATATCCTAAGTAGATGTGTATTGTATTTTAATATGAATGAAAACATCTGTCTTTTAGGAGTTTTATTCATTTTTAGATGGAATGACATGTTTCACCCTTCTAAGGCATTATCAAATGTAACATACATTTGATTAAAACTCCTAGAAGACAGACGTTTTCATTCATATTAATTATTTTATATGTAGTTTTTTTTCAAGGTTCAAGAAGCAATACTTATATATATTTTGATTGTCAAAGAAATTATAATAAAATGAATTTAAAAATTTGATAATTTGATATTTGATACGTGAGGCATTATTGAAAATAATAATAACACACTTTAACTTGTTACACCACATTATTTTTTTGGTATTATAAAAACCAACCGGTTACACTCCCGCCGCGATGCGTGCGAAACCGGTTGCTTTTTACCAAAAGAAATAAAGTGGTGTAAAAACTAGTAAAAGCGTGTTAATATAATTTTTTAAACTATTTGAATTAAGAACACGCCGCAGACGGACTGCAGACAGGGCGGCATTGCATACAAGAAATTCTATGAATGAGGCAGAAGAAACGGAAAGTGAGTGTGTATGCGATGCTCGTGTGTACAGAGCAGCCGTGGTTGCGTGTGCGCCTTGCCCCCGGAGGTAGTCCTCGTCAGCTTATATAAGCTCTTGCAGAATTTGACCCGCGATATTGAACCTCTGCTCCAAGCAGAGACTCTGTGCTCGCCTGCTTGAGACACTCGCCCTGGAGCGAGTAGTGCCCGCTAGTTCCGAAACTTGAGTTCCACAAAACGTGATTAATTTTTCTCTGGTGCAAATGGATTGATTCCTTAACCGTAAGTAATATTTTTTAAAAACACTCAAAATAGGTTAAAAATATATATTGTTTCTCGAACAATGAAGTAATACTTTAAATAAAATAATGAATATGAATGAAAACGTCTGTCTTTTAGGAGAGATGGAATGACATGTTTCGCCCTTCTAAGGCATTTTCAAATGTATACACTCAAAATAGGTTAAAAACATGTATTGTTTCTTGAACAATTAAGTAAAACTCCATATAAAATAATTAATATGAATGAAAACGTCTGTCTTTTAGGAGAAATGGAATGACATGTTTCGCCCTTCTAAGGCATTATCAAATATTTTATACAATCATTCATATTATATTAATTATACTAACGTTTTTGTTTCGTATTAAGCATTTAATTTGTGGTGTAGCATTATTAAAATGTTTTAAAAATTTAATTGTACACCACTAATTTTTATTTGTTTTATCTAACCAACCGGTTTCGCTCACATCGGGTCTTCAGTAGGGTTACAAAAACAAACTGGCATATTTTAAAGTTAATAATACCAGTTTTTTTTTTAAATAAACAAATACCCGTAACAAGTCAATTTAAAAAAAACGAAGTTTTTTTAACTGCTTCCACCAGTCGCTGTCGAAATAAAGCCAAAAGGGTTTAAAAAAACATAATTTTATTTTATTATTATTTAAAATAAACTTCCATCAAGAGATTTCAGTAAAATCATTCGATTAAAGTAAAAAATTACAATATTAACAAATGCATAGTACAAGTCATAATTATTTATTATAATCGAATGATTTAACTTAAATCTCTTGAAGGAAGTTCATTTTAAATAATAATGAAATAAAACGATGTTTTTTAACTACTTCCACTTTTGTCTTTATTTCGACAGCGACCGGTTTCGCCAGGCTCGCTGGTATTAGACCAGTCTGTCGATGCCAGTGTCTTATTTAATTATTATATTATTTATTATTTCTTAAACACTTCATATTTATATGAAGTGCTTAAGAATATACATAGTTATCTAGAAGTTTTACTATATTTTATTGGAATGACATGTTAAACTTTACTACGACATTATCGAAAGACATGTTATAATGATTTTGCAAGCAAAATATGTCAATTCCATTTAAAAAAATTAACTTCTAGAAGACGTTTTCATTCATATTAATTCTCAATTACTCTTAATGAAAATTGCTAAGCATTCTTTTGAATTTATACACACATCGTATTAAGATTCTGCAAGAAACGATTTGCATGTTTTTTTATAAGAAAACTGCATAAAGATCTTTAATTATATTATGTGTTCTAGAAGTTATAACAAATCTTCGATTATGCCTTAGCAGGGCGAAATATGTCATTATCATAAAATAAATTAAAACTTCGAAAACCCTCATTTTTTCGTGTTATGTATTCAATATTCTTTAGCACTATTGTTTAAGAAACAATAAATATGTATATATTGCAAATTGTAATGAAAACGCGATTGTTTTATTAGTTTTACAGTGATCACTGTAAAACTGATCTAAACAATCGTATTTTTATTATTTTTTATTACGAAGTATTACAAAATAAATTCCACAACCGTCAATTTTTTTAAATTATAATATTTTTAATATTTATCAAATTACTAGCATTAATTATGGGGTCGGTTGAATGAAATATAGTAAATCCTTGTTTCAGGAAAATTATTAATTGTTAGAATAAAAATCACAATGTATTAATATATAAATTCAAAATTGAAACTTTGAGTTATACCCTAGAATATTGGTTATTGTATTCTAGATTAGAACAATAACATTTTTAGAGTTGTATTTGATTTCATTCGTTTAAGTATGAAAGCAAATAAAATATAAATGTCATCTTAGTACAAAACATACGCATCCGAAAAGATGTTTTTAATATCTTAAGTATATAAGTGACCGATTTCGTAAGTTCGTCGACTTAGACAAATTAACCAATCTTAAAAGTGACGAAATTTTTGGAAGAATTAAAAAAAACTAAAATATTGTGTAATTTAAGATGCACTTTCACCAAAAATATTTTAGTAAAAACTTAATTTTAAATGTGTATTTTTTGATGTTAGTGATTTAATATATTTCAATAAAATTAAATCTAAACAACGTTTTTCTTAATAAATTAAAATACAGTTTGTCACTTTCAGATTATTTTTCTTTCAGTCTTTTTTGTGAGTTTATATCGTTCTCCCGATGATGAAGTTGTACTACCTTCGAAATATATCGAGAAAAATAATCTCAAAAGTGGAAAAAACTGTTAAAAAAAATTAAAATTGTCGTAATGGAGTTCTACGATGTTAACGCCTTTAGTTTATCAAAAAATATATATCTTTAGCAACTATATTTAAAAAATAATAAGATTGCAAACTTTTTATTTTCTAGAAGTTTTATTATATTTTATGGGAATGACATCTTTCGTCGTGTTAAAGCATTTTCAAATGAAACCCGTATAATAAATACTTCAAAAGGAAATTTAAATTGTAGATTTCAATACTTTACATTGAAACATATGTATTTTTTTTTAAACACATCTTAAAATAAATTTGACATTTGATAATGCCGAAACATGGCGAGACATATCATACCCATGAAATATAATAAAAATTCTAGATAACAGGCGTTTTCATTCGTATTAATTTTTTAAAAATATCTGGTTCAAGAAACATTCCATAATTATAATATTTAAAAAGATTTTTTTTTAATGAAAATTTTTAATTTTCATTTTAAGTTTATTAGTTTTTTAAAGAAGAATATTAATAGTTTTATCACTTAAATGTCTTTGGTAAGGTGTCTACTAATTTCTTAATAGTATTAAAGGTTAACAAAAAAAGTATTAGAATCTCCAATACAGTGTGCACACAATGTTGTCACATTTAACATAGATATTGTCAGTGCCGGATTAAGGCAGCTGGGGGCCTTTAGCAAATGTTACGAAGAGGACCTGGATTTTGTGCGATAATAAAATATAACACAACTTTTATGAACAAAATTGTATCGATTTATTGTGAGCAAATTTAGAAATAACACCAGATTAATCAATTTCATAAATAACTTATTGATGGTTGAGGTATTAATTTTGTAAAACTCCATTATTAATTTATAATAGTAAACACGATTGTTTCGTGGTATTACTTGGATTTAATTTATAAAAATTACATAAATTGTGACAAATTTGTTTCGCCTTGCGAGGGCATTCTCAAATTTGTCACAATTGATATAATTTATAAATTAAATCCAAGTAAAACCACTAAACAATCGTGTTTACTATAATAAATTCATTATTAACTGTTAAATTTTATAACATTATTATAATATACAATTTTTATTATTAACTTTTTTTAAATGCCGCGACAGCTGTTTCGCCAACCGATGTTGAAATCATCTCCAATTATAAACAACAATCACGTGTTACAAAAAACTCGTTGTAAGCTTTTTGATGATGCCAACATCGGTTGGCGAAACTCGTCGTAACACCTGATTGTTTTTTGAAGTTGAGTTGTTTGTAACACCTGATGATGCCAAAATTGGTTGGTGAAACAGCTGTCGCCACATTCTCAACGTTAATAAAAGAAAATGTGATATTATAACAGTGTTATAAATTTTAACAGCTAATAATATTGAAGTATCATAGTGTTTCGGCCAAAACATTGAACTATTTAAATCATTTTCTCTAAGTAAATTACATTCAATATTCAAATAAGTGAGTTTTTTTAGACGTTCGTGTTCATTAATTCACATTTTATACGCGTTCGCATAACGTTTTCACGCTACAGTAAATAAGTATTAAGCATTTGAGAAATACTTATCCAATGAAATTCTCATGATAAGTTTATAAATTTCAGTTCAAGGGACCTCCAGAAACTCGAGGTCCACAGCACTTGCTACTTCTACTATATAGCTAATCCGGCACTGGATATTGTATGCGTGTGTGGGTGATTGTGTAATGCATCAAACAGAGGCAAATACACCATAAATTCAAACTGCCCATTCAATGCAAAGCTGTTAAAATATATGTGACTTCTTTACCTCAATATGATAAAAATTCTACTCATTGTAGATTCTAACACATCCAACTAAATAAATGCCACTGAATTAGAGTTTTGACAACATATACCTGCAATAAATAAATCATACTTATACGAATTATTATACATCGCACCAAAATTTTATTGAATATAAAATTTAACATTTTAGTCATTTATTATTATTATTATTTTGTTGTTCCGCGATAACCCAATACTTATTTTGTAGTTATTCATATTTGACTGTAATTCTTTTCACATTATTAATATCAGCAAATCTTTCGAGTTAGTAAAACTATTATTTAACAAAATTTACTAATAATATGCCTCGGCAATTTCATTTCTACCGTGTTACGATTGCAAAACTTTTCAGAGGTGTTATGTATTTTTTGTCATTTTATTATTATTTTTGAATAGTATTTGAATTCAATTTGTCATTTGTGTACTTTGATGACCAATAATCTTTTAAAAAAAAAGTTTATTTGACAAATCGCTATATAAGTTGTCACATAACACAGCATCTTTAGGAGCTCCACTGGCTGAAATGTCCAGAAAGGATACAATACAAGCTCTGCTGGACGGTCTATAAGGCGTTGCATGGAATGGCACCAGCTTATATATCTAAACTATGTTGAGAACCTGTAACATTGCGATCAGCTAAGTCTTCTGCGATCGGTAGATTGACTGTGCGAAAACGCTGTCCATGCACAAACTTTGGCTACCGATACCTTCGCGGTAGCCGGCCCTTTAGCCTGGAACAATCTTCCAGCAGACCTCAAATGCATAGAGAATTACTCAGAGTTTAGATCTAGACTCAAAACGCACCTTTTCAAATTATCATTTCCTAATAGTAAGGGCTGATCGACTACGTCAGGTGCAGCCCTCATACTTATTATGTTTTATTATTATTTCATAGTCCATTGTTTTGTATCACAATTGCATTTTATTTTACGCCACAACTGTTTCATCAACCTATGTTGAGATCATCAGGAGTTACAATAATATATCAAATGTATTATTATTTCGTTTTTAATTAGTTCATAAAACGGAGCATTTTTCTACAGCGCCCTTTCGATGAGTAATTCATAAAAAATGGCGCTCTATAAACTATCTAATTTATGTTATCATTATTATTATTATTATTATATTGATTCTCATGACATGTGATAGGTAGCTTATCTATTGCTGTTTTCTTGTCACGTGAATTCTTCACCAAAGCAATGACAGTGTAAGAATCACACTGTCGTCGCCGGGAATTTTCAATTCCCGACGATTGGTTGTAGATGTTGTCCTACCATTATCGAAGTATAATAAAAATATTCGTTCTTACAATATATTTCTGTATATAATTGACACATAGCGAAAAACACTTTTTTTACTAACTAACTAACTAACCATCACCGAAAGAATGGACTGCCACGCTATTTTTTCCTGACATATTTATCTCGTTCCTCAACATTCATACATCATGTCATGCACGCCCGTCGATTTTTCTGACTCCTCATGTGGCCGACATTCAATATTTGATGTATTTGATAGTGCCACGATTTCCTCGGTATTCCTCTATTTCTTTTATTTTTTTAATATGTGAATATTTCGTATGAAATTTTTATGTTTTTTATTTCAATGTATACATACATACATTGAAATGATTCATAAGTAAAACTCACGTTTTGCCACTTCTTGTTATATTTTACATACTAGAATTTCCTTATAAATTAAAATAAATATTATATTGTACGATTACTCGGAATAAAATTTCAAGAATCTATGAAAGAAAATTAACATTTAACCTTTGATTGCTACACTAGTATTTACCTTAAATAGATATCTCCATAATGCCTGGCATTATTAATCTCGTCTCTCCTTACAGCCATATAAAAACATAACCAATTACAAGTATAAATGACAAAATCACTTGTTGTTTATCGTCATCTATTTGTATCTATATTATCAATATTCAAGTTACAGATCCTATTATTCACCTCAAATGTTATTTCATTATAAGTATTTCTACATTTAATATTGCAATGTGTGAAAATGTATCTAATTTTATGATCAATTATTTAAAAAATCTCCCAAATTATTGAGTTCTACTTGAGTAGATTACTTATTTTTTATTTTTTTTATTTATTTTACATGTTATATCAATAATTTGCCAAAAAAAGTTTATGGACTGTAGTTGTCACACTAGGCATGGCCTGTATCGTGACAACTACATAAAATAAGATGTTAGTAGCATTATTAGTAAAATGGCGGTTGTTAGTAATCTTATGCTAACATTGGTAATCACAATATGAAGATATAATTAAAATTACTAAATCTAAAAGAAAAAAGTGTTTTTATCGACGAACTTCGTAACTGAATGGTTAGTGCTACGACTGCCACACCGAAGGTTCGATTCCAGGCGATGGCCGTGTGATTGTCATACTAGTTTTGTCTGGTCTGTCACGTGACAATAAAATGGCGATAGATTAGCTACCTATCACTGAGAATCACTATGGTAGCTATACCCTTTACATTGATTTGGCTCGTGCTGTAATGTGAAATCGACTAAATTATTATATAGACTTCATTTAATATGCATCAAAGAAATATTACTCTATTTCAAATCAAATAATTGTATTCACGCGTATTTGGAGAGATATTATATTAAAGGCTCAGAAAAATGATTGAAGCAACCTTTCGGCGTGGATGAGACCATAATGTTACATTACTTTTAAAAAATATATTTTTATTTCCACTATTATTATTATTTTTAACTATTATTCTTTTTATTTAACCTCAATTTGTCTTAGCTTAGCTACAATTTCGTTTCATATTGTTGTCTGTTAACTATTATATTATCTTCTTCTTCGTCTTCTTCTTCCTTGTTGTAGACCTAGGTGGTTTATTCTCGTGGGTGTTGCTCCTCCTGTGAGGTAGACTCCCAGCTATCCTTCCATCTTTTAGGAGGTCTTCCACGAGGATGAGTCCCATGAGGCTGATTATGTAATGCAATATAGGGGATTCTGGTGGTGTCCATTCTTTGAACATGACCGTACCAGTCCCCTTTTTGCTGTTATATTGTATTGTAATAATTTATATGTGTGATAACATGTAATTGGCTTTGCTTTATTTTTTCCGAGTGTTAGTTTTTCTAATATATGTTATTGATATCGCCGTATTACCCTTAATAAATAAATAAATTTATCAATTAGATATTTCTTATTAGGTTTAACATGTATTGCCTTACTAAAGAATGAAGAAAACGTTCAAATTCGTTCTTACGATTTGCTATTTTTTAACTAATTACTAAACCATGAAAATGCTATTAGTTAATGCCTCAATAAGACAAATCGTATAAAATAAATCACTATTAAAACGCAAAAATTAAAAAATACCTGATTTATTAAAATTGTTTTTTAATAAATATTCTGCACTTCGCATTTTAACAACACTTTTCACAGACATGTTTCGGTTGTGACCTGACCTAACCATGTAATGTACAAAATTTTAATTAGGTTAAAATTTTGTACATTGAAAATTTTTGGGTCACAACCGAAACATGTCTGTGAAAAGTGTAATAAAGTGTTATAAAATAACGAAGTCCAGTTATATTTATTCAAATATAAATCCGCAACACAAAGTGAAGGCGAATATATTATATAAAAACTAACTAACTAACTAACCATCACGCCGTCTCCCCGAAGGGGTAGACAGAAAGAATGGACTGCCACACTTTTCTTTCCTGACATATTTCTCTAGCTTCCTCAACATTCATACATCGTGTCATGCACGCGCGTCGATTTCTCTGACTCCTCACATGGCCAACATTCAATATTTGATTTATTTGATCGTGCCACGTTTTCCTCGGTCTTCCTCTATTTCTGGTTCCATTTATATCGTTAATATATAATTTTTTTACCATTCTTTCTTCATTCATTCTTTCCATATGGCCAAACCATCTTAATGATCCTTCCATTATTTTGTTCATAACACCATCATTCGCACCGCATTCACTTCTCATATTTTCATTCGACACTCTATCATACACAGAGTATCCACACATTCGTCTAAGAGATCTCATTTCTACTGCATTTATTCTACTTTCATCCTTTTTTGCCAGTTCCATGCTTCGCTTCCATACATAAGGGTCGGTAGAAGAACACCATTGTGCACTGACATTCTAGCTTTTTTTGATAGGTTTTTGTTTGCGATGACAACTTTAAGTGCACCATTCACTTTGTTGCCTGCCCCAACCCTTCTTTCAATATCCCTCTCCACTCGCCCATCTCTTGTAAACTTACTTCATATATATTATATAAGAAATATTAAAATTGTTTTTCTAAAGAAGCATTTTTTATTAGAAAAATTCCTCAGCTCTTCCTTAAACAACATCGTGTTTTAACAGTTCTTATTGTTGTTTTGGGATTATGTAATATGTTGTACGAGTACACCGTGATGTACCTATTAAGTCGTTATTACAGTTCAATTAGATCCGTCTTGTACTTGCTAAATGAACGCACAGTAAAACACAAATACATCCACATCTACTCCATTCCTGTTTCTATATTATTCAAATAAAGGTCAATCACCTAATGCAGTTGACCTCTCACCGATTAGCTAATATTACCAATAATTAGAATTTTAAAAAAGCTTTATTTTAATGCCGCGTTCTTAGAATAATCTTTTCATTTGATTTGTGTAAATAATTCATATATAAGTAGGTGCTACATTATGTATAGTTATAAAAAACTACAAAGAAGTTGTTGTGTGTGAGTGTTTATTGCAATAGCATCTGACAGGCGTTGATTACTTAACAAGTACTCTGGAACTAACGGCGCGGCGCCGACACCGTGCCACCTTACACCTATGTTTCAATAGTTCTACAAAATGCAAGAGTTGAAGGTTCAACTATTTAAATATTCATTACAACTTGTGGTTTCACGTGTTCTTATTTCCAATATACAACCCATATTGAATTAATGTATATTTTTTTAATATTGATTTTACAAAGGCATTGAAATTAATTGGTATAACAATCCTGATCACAAATATCATAGAAAAAAATAGAACGTATTGCAAATTAAATAAAACGATTTATTGTGTCTTGAACGTTGATGTAAAACTCCAAATCATATTCAAATTATTTTACTGAAATCTCTTGATGGAAGCTCATTTTAAATAATAATTAAATAAAACAGTATGTTTAACTACATCCACTTTTGTCTTTATTTCGACAGCGACCGGTTTCGCCAGGCTTGCTAGCTTCGACAGACTGATGACACTGTTATAAACTTACTCCTTTATATACATACAGATCAGGGGTGGTAAACATGGTTCTATACAAAATAATAATGTAATATTTGTGGTTGTTTAACAGCATTCTGTTGACAATTGAAATACGATGGGGTCACGCAGCTCAGAGTCACACACTTAAACTTCAAATCCTGCAAAACAATGTCATTCGGCTTGCGCTGGATGCTCCCTTTTGGACCAGGATTACACAACTCCACCTAGAGGCGGGTCTTCCCACTTTAGACGAACACATCCACACACTGGCCGAGCGTTTCTTTCAGGGGGTCGCCACACACCCAAATCCCTCTATACAAGAAACCTCTAACTACACCCCCGACATTCACCACCGTCACAAGCGCCCAAAATACATTCTCCTTCAGAGATACACCACGGGCCACACCTCACAGTCACTTCCCCCTTTCCCACCAGAACGCCTCCCAACCATCACCCCCCCCCCAGATCCACCTTAGACTTGTAAAAAAAAAGTATAAATAATGTACTTTAACTATTTAATGTCCTCCTGATCCTTTTCTCGTCACCCCATCCTACATAACATATCCTCATTCCCAACAAAGTCACTTCCAACAGGTGGGGGAGCAATGGCCTTCGGGCTGATACTCCCGAAAGACAAGATCATAGATATATAAATACAAGAGAGCGTCAGAGGAATACTTCTTTGAATATTGTTCCGATTTTGAATCCAATTTTGAATTTTGGCTCTGATTATTGCCGTATGACAGTGTAAAAAAACAAAAGGAGAACCTTTTGATATTGTTAATTGTGAAATTTTAACGTGGGTGATTTATATTGAAAGTTACAAATTATTACTGATTAAGATTGTACGGTGAACCAAGTATTTAAAGAGTATAAAATCTTTAATTCCGTGAATATTTTAATATACTACGAAATAAAATAAAATTAATCCAAGAGGAGAGAACGGGGCCCTACAAGGCGCGCCCTCTCCCCAGCGAGGAGTCCGACACCCCCTCAAAGGGGCGGGTTAAATTAAACAATTAAGATACATAAGCTGATCTTTATGGACATCAATCGTATTATTTCATAAATGAAACAACAGTCTAAAAATATTGATACTTATAGCCTTCTTCTTCTTCTTATTCCTCTTAGTTTAGGTCGTATGACCTGTTTGTGACGGTGGGCTGCCCTGCGATAATGATGTCCAGCCATCTCTCCATCTCTTCCTGGTAATCTCTTGCTGTTTGGGTTTTCATCCTTAACAATTTTTGCAATTCTTGTATTCTCCATACGTGATCTCTTCGAAATTTCCTTCTGCATCTTCCCCATCTCACTATGTCTTCAACACCACAGACAGACCTTATCGTTTCATTTCTGATCCGATCTCTGAGGGTTTTGCCTGCGATGGAGCGTAGGGTTCGCATATCTGCTACTCTATAAGAAGGTTCTTAGTTCTATTGGTATCGGCTCTGACCTCTATTCCATACGTCATGCTATACATCACTTATAGCCACAGTTTTCAAAACTCATCGGATAGAATACTTGTTCGGAAATTTATTTATCGAACAACTAGTATTGCTGATAGTGTTGGTAACTATTTTAAACGTTTTTTCATGAATCTGGTATTCCGTCTTTTTTGTGGGAGTTAAGTAATTTATTTTTATTTTAATGTACTAGTAGTTATATTTCTCGTTCAAAGTTTCCTACTGAATAAATGTCGAATTTCACAATTGAATCATTTTTTCAGTCGAGTTTTTGTGTTAAATGTGCGTTTCACGTCGCCGCCGACCTTGGTGTAGGTTTAAAGCACTTAATATTGTGACCCGCTCGATAAATATTAAAATAATTTTATTCCTCCCAATAAAAGCGATGTCATAATTTTATATCGCAACCGAAGAGCTTCAGAATATTTCATTCTGATACCAGTTGGCTTACCATATAATAACAGCCACATCATTTTTGTATAATATGTGCGCCATAAATCACGTAAAACACAATTAATTTAAATTCTATAGTATTTTCAATACACTCTAAATCGAATATAATATGATTAATGACGGAATTATAAATAGATAATTTTAATTTTTATGTTTGAATTGCAACATTCTAGGATACATAAAAAAAGATTAAATACGTAATTTCGAAAAACGTGTTATTTCTAGAACAATGGTGTAAAACTCCATTTTGATCATTTATACAAATGAAAACGTTTGTTTTATATAAGTTTTATTATAGTTTATTGGAATGGCAAACAAATAAATTATAAATAAAAGTCGGAAATCAAAAGTAAATGAATATTTTATTATATTATATTTCTACTATTAATAAAAAGGTCTGTTTTATATTTATTATTATTTATTTCGAATGAGTGGCATGTTTTGGCTGCTGGATGATGAATGCACTATCAAATAACACATGTCACTATCTCTCATGCGTTGCTGGTAGTATACTATACACAATATATTATTTTACCTGTTCTCAATAGATGCCTAAAAATTAATTTGTCATGTCTATTGATGAAATAAACTGATTTGATTTGATTTGATATTAATGGATAAAATAGAGGAACGTTGGGAGTTGTACAAGGTAGTTGTCCTGGCTGCGGAACATAAAAGAATGGACAGGAATAACCAGAGTTCACATGTTCCGTGTGGCGTAGGACAGAGATGCCTTTGCTCAATGTTGGGGGGACCTGACACGGTACCGGAAGAAGAAGAAGATATATCAAATGCGTATAATGCTTTCTTCTTTCGGTGCCGTGTCAGGTCACCCCAACGTTGGCGATCACTGCAGCAATGGCATCTCTATCCTGCGCCACTTGGAACAGGTTCTGAACTCTTGTTATTCCTGTCCACTTTTGATGTTCTGCAGCCAGGACAGCTGCCTTCTACCAACTCCCCGACGTCCCTCCACTTATAATTACCATTCATATCAGTCAAAGGAGGTGGTATTTTTCTCCCCTTAGTGTAAGTGCTTATAGGTAGTATAATGCTTTTAGGTCACAATTGTATAATTGTGATTTTGGTTTTGTTCTCTGTAATTTTATACATATCCAATACAAGAATCTTTATTTGTTTGCATTTACAAATTAAATAAATGAAATGTTCACACGCTTTAAAAACTGCGCGCGGACGCAATCACTTGAGAATCATTGAAAATTGATTTTACGACAACTTGCCAAATATGTCACTCGGTATGCGCGGTAATCTGTAAGCAAACTCCTAATATGTTCATCCATAATTCACATGTCGGGGTGGCCGTGACATTTAGGTGAAGAGCGGCGGTCAAATAACGCTCAAGTTAAAAACGTTCCCAATAAACGGCGGACTGAAGTCATCAGTCGTCATACATAATTTGTCCAGTTTCCTCATTCATGCATAAATAATTAATTATGCCCGTGCTCGGGTCACTTGTGATGTTTCTTTTGAGGTGTTTTTGTGCAGCGTCAAAACTTGCAAATTAGGTACTGTATTTAAATATGAAAGTAGTACCTACTCAATCTAGCGGTCCGGCTACCGTCCGTCACCCGCCGCCCGCTCTACTCTATTACGTAATACACGAATGACATCCGCATTGTCTATGGTGGCAATGGAATTTAACTTAGTATCGCTGAGAAGTTGCTTCAAGGGTACCTTTGCCCAGAAATGTGAAAATTTTAATGATACGAACATGGATACAATCTGAATCCATTAATCCAAGTTAATTTATGTAAAAACATCATTTTTTAAAACAAACGTCTTTGTCGGGTCAGCTAGTAAAGGGCAAGATTTTTAGTTTAACAATTTATAGCCTTAAATGTGTTAGTTATAAAATAACGAACAAATCATTTACATACGTAATTTAGTTACAAAACATTTATCTATTATTGACTATTTAATTTAAAACACTGTTACACACAAATAGATGACGCTAGTGTAGAGTGAACTAAAAAATGTGAAGATAGGCGCAGCATTCTAGCATATATACAACTTCCAAAAATTTGTCAGACGTGGTGGTCGTAAGAAGGGCGGAATGGGGAATTTTGTTAAACATAAAGCAATCGCTCAACCCAACCAATGACAGGTCATAAGTCCTGTAAGCGCCTCGGCCACCATATTCTGTTCCCAGAAAACAATTTACATCTTCGTCTCTATTGAGATACAATTAATCCTTATAAAAAAATAATGTATCCGCAATGGGTGAAACCCAGTATTTGTCTACAAGAATTTGTATACATTGAAAATGTTGTGTAAAACACTGTAAAACACTAACTAAACTAACTAATCATCACGCCGTCTCACGGAAGGGGTAGCCAGAAAGAATGGACTGTCACATTTTAACCGATGCTTTCGAAACAATTTCGTAAAAATAAATTGTGATTTATCAAATATATTTAAAATTTTAGTGCTTCTACCAAAACAAATGATTCATGATCATCATCGATTAGTCGTCCAGTGTTGGACATAGGCCTCCCTTCCCGTCCTCCACAACTCTCTATCCCTCACCACCCTGTGCCATTGACCTCTTACCATTATTTTGATGTCATCAGACTATATGGTTCTCGGCCGCCTCTCCAGGGTGCATCAGATCCACCGATCATCCGTTGTCCTCGCTATATGGCCGGCCCCAATCCACAAGTGATTGATTATCTATAAAAATATTATAAAGAAGGATGAAAGTAGAAAAACTGCTGTAGACATGAAAACTCTTAGACGAATGTGTGAATACTTTGTGTATGATAGTGTCGAATTAAAATATAAGAAGTGAATGCGGTGCGAATGATGGTGTTATGAACAAAATAATGAAAGGATCATTAAGATGTTTTGTGCACATGGAAATAATGGTAAAAAAAAGTATTTGTTAACGATGTAAATGGAACTTAAAATAGAGGAAGACCGAAGAAAACGTGGCACGATCAAATAAATCAAATATTGAATGTCGACCACGTGAGGAGTCAGAGAAATCGACGCGCGTGCATGACACGATGTATGAATGTTGAGGAAGCGAGATATATATGTCAGGAAAGAAAAGTGTGGCAGTCCATTCTTTCTGCCTATCCCTTCGGGGAAACGGCGTGATGGTTAGTTAGTTAGTAAAAATATTATTTTAATGTTATTATTGTCATAGTATCAATGGCAAGGCCTTTTTTTCTCCTGCCATTGTGGTGGAAAGTTTAACCGAGTATTTGTCGTTTCCAGAGGCACCGGGTGTCATATTTTCAGTAACATCATACATGGAGGCATCTTCTTTGCTCTCTGATAATATGTATAATTGATTAAACAAATCAGTTTTTAATATATTATAAATCATGTGTTACCTTGCATACACAAAAAATATATGAAAAAAATTAAGATGGAATTGTAATATTTAACACGTCATTCTATTAAAACGGAAACTTAAAAAGTCGAATACATAATGTTCAAATGACTTTTTTCATCAAAAATTACTTACAGTTAATTAAATTTTAAAATATTGACCTCGAAAGTAAACTGCAGAGCGAGTTACTCCTATCAACACATTAACACAAAATTATGTATGCTCAAAAGTTTTTTTTTTTTCAATTATATCCTTTCAAAGAGCGACCATGATGCTAAAGACGTCCAGCAGTTTGTTTGGTTAAATAATGATACTTGTCTCTCCTCTTCTCTAAATCAAGAATCCAAATCCTTGTTGCCAAGGCCGCCGAATTCTCCGCTGGGTTGCTGTTTCAATATTCGGTAATGTCCCACACGGAAGAAAATAATACATAACCAAGTCATTGAACGCCAAACTCACAGAACCATAAAAATTGTTTCATCAGAAAACGTATTGGAAACGTAAGCATTATATTTTATATTATAACGAGATGTTTATGTAAAACATTGTGCCTGGGCACTGGTTAAGTGGCTACGTGTCACAATGTTGCTTTGAAAACAATTAACTGCAGTAATTTTCTTTGCATTTCACCGCGGAATTAATCAAAAACCAATGGAGGACAAAATTATCTTTACGCATTGAAGCCCACAATAAAGATCTAATACTTTTCAATTGCGTTAAAAATATATATATTAATACGAATGAAAAACGTCTGTTTTCTATAAGTTTTATTATAATTTATGGGAACGACATGTTTCGCCTTTCTCAAATGTGTTTACAAACATTTACATTTACAAACATTGAACAAAGATCGAGCGTTTGCGGTAGCCGGTCCATCAGCTTGGAACAATCTTCCTTCACACCTCAGATGCATAAATGATCCGACAGACTTCAGATCGAAGCTGAAAACCCATCTTTTTCATATTTCATACCCAATTTAAAACATGCATATTTTGTTCTAATATAGTTTCTAAACTATCGCGAATATCAATCAGATGCAGCGTTCACATTTAGATTTAAAACACGTCTTAATGCGCCCTTGAGATGATTACATCACAAAAACGGCGCTTTAAAAGTTAGCATATTATTATTATTATTATTTGATAATGTCTTAAAAAGGCGAAACATGTTATTTCCATAGATAATAAAAATTCTTATAGAAAAATGAAGTTTTCATTCGTATTAAATATTAAATGTCATTATTTAGGAAATAATTTATTATTATAACTATTATTATTATTATTATTATTATTATTATTATTATTATTATTATTATTATTATTATTATTATTTTGTTGAATTGCTCTTAACATCATGACAGCATGAGCTAAATCGATGTAATGGGTATTATAGCTATCATAGTGATTCTCGTGACATGTGATAGGTAGCTAATATATCGCCATTTTATAGTCACGTGAATTCTGCACCAGACCAAAGACAGTGTGACAATCACACTGCCCTCGCCGGGAATCGAATCCGGAACCTTCGGGGTGGCAGACAATGTACTTACCACTCGGCCACGAAGGTCGTCAATATATATTAATACATGTATATTAAACAATATTTTAAATAAAAAATTTACAACTTGAGAACATAAAAGAGAAATAGGGTACAATGATTGTGGAGAATAAGGTACTAGTATATATAACCTGAAAAATCTTTACAATGACAACAACATTGTAAGGTTTATAAAAATATGTAGCCTTAAATGGTTAGGACTCCTCCACGATTCTCGAAACCCGACCATACGAAAGCCGAAGTGTGGGAAGACCCAAATTAAGTTGGACGAATGACGCGGAGACGGATCTCAGTGCGCTCGAAGTTGTAAATTGAAGAATGCAGGCCATAGACCGGGATGAGTGGTGAACATTTCTGGAGATGGTTAAATCAAATCGAATCAAATCAGTTTATTTTCTCAAAAGACATTACAAACATTTTTTATATTATAGTTTAAGGCTACTAGTTGAGAACAGGTAAAACATAATAAATATATAATACCAGGAACGCATGAGAGATGGTTCGACATTAGGAATACAAGATACGCTCCAAAGTCAAGAGTATTTGTCTTCTGAACGCACTTTCACGAATATGAAAGACATCGATCTCCGAAGCGATCATGTTCAGCAGTTTGATTGCTCTCCCCACCGGCATCACCAGAGGCAGGTTGGTTCTGCATGCTGGGAGATAAAACAGTCTGTGCTGACGCTGTCGAAGATAACCATCCGGAACATAAAGATGGATAGCCTCCAAAATGACGGAATTCTCAAAGAATCCCCTGATAAGTCTGAAGAAATGGGTGAGTGTGCACCCATCCCTTCTTATCTGTAAACTATTGGCCTATAGCGCCACTGGTGATGATGATGATGATAGAAAACATAAGAAGATAGGTCGTGATAGGTTACATAAGGACAAAATTGAGTTGCTCCATCAAGCAAGGTTAAAAGAACATTTTAGATTTCAAAGAGCAAATATATAACTGCAAAGCTGCTTACAGTTCCGAGTGTCAAAAATATTATAAAAAATGTAATGTACATACACGATCAGCAAACATCCAAAGAAACTAATATTACGGTAGTAAATATTTGTATTTACAATCAATTGCATAAGGTGTGTATTTAGCTTTCAACATTTTCCTATTTGCCGTGAAGAAAAATCAGTGACTTTGCCTTGAACGTATTTAGGAAAATTTCTTGCCGCTTGTAAAAAGATCAAACATCGGGACGCTCATTGCGCAAGCGTACCTACAGCTTTATGATAATAAATCGTTTATTAATGATGCGTAAGTGCTGTTTATTTTGCAAGCCCAACTGATACAGTACCTACGTGTTGCAGAACAGCGGGACCGTCGTGTCATGGCCAGACGAGAGGCAACAGGTGAAACATTTTACAGATGCATTCCACACTTGCATTATTATATCACATCGAAAACTGGCACATCGTACCGAGAGCTCGTGCTTACTGGATATTTAATATTATAGTCGTGTACCTATAGTAAGATTCCCACCAGTATATTCATTTAATTGTAATGCCTTAATAACAACGTTTCAACGCAGGAATACAAATTACTAGGCAAAATAATAATTTTGGTAGGACATGATTGAATTGTAAATAAAACACTTGTTTTTCACCACTTGAGTATTATATTTTACACGACTAGTTTCGGAAGCTACAGATGATTCCATCTACAGGTTTAAATATAAACTGTTTATATTTAAACCTGTAGATGGAAGCATCTGTAGCTTCCGAAACTAGTCGTGTAAAATATAATACTCAAGTGGTGAAAAACAAGTGTTTTATTTACAATTTACTGTGATTATACACAACAACAACAATGGGGCTACAGCCTACGTCTACATCTACCTGATGATGCCAACGTAGGCTAGCGAAACAGCTGTCGCGACAAACTCATTAAAATAACATTTTAAATTATACAAATACTTGTAGACGAATACTGGATTTCACCCATTGCGGGTTATCATTTTTAAGGATTAATTGTATCTCAATAGAGACGAAGATGCAAATTGGAAACAGAATATGGAGGTCGATGCGTTTACAGGACTTATGACCTGTCATTGGTTGGGTTAAGCGCATGCTTTATGTAATACAGCATTCCCCATTGCGCGCTTCTTACGACCACCACGTCTGCCAATTTTTTGGAAGATGTATATATGCTACAATGTCGCACCACGCTTCACATTTTTTTTGTTTAATATACACTAGCGCCATCTATTATGATTGGATCATTAAAATAAATTGTGATAGTACAATAACATTGAATAATGTTGAAGTATTTCGGAATAAAGATTGGATTATATAAACTAACAATAGCAACTTTTGTGTACAATTTTGAAATTAAGATAAATAAAAAGAAATTTTAATATTGTTTACTGAAATATCTTATCATTGTAAATAATAATAAAAATATGTAATACAGTTTATTAGTGTAGTTAAAATTTGTGCATCGATAAAGGTTGTGTCTAAAACGAAACATGTATGTCAAAGGAAAAATAAGGTTTAGTGAAAATACAAAGTATAAATTTATTTATTCAAATGTGAATCCACAACACAAAATAAAGGCAAGAAGAAATTATTAATGGCCCTTTGAATCTAAATCTTTGGCCTTAAGCAATCTCAGAATTCTCTACGCGTAATTATGAATTCTATTTTTCATTTTATTTATTTATTTTGACATAAACACCACAAGGGCATTTACAAAAAATAAATTGCTTAGTAACAAAGTAGTAGAGATAATAAATGGACACATATAAACGGAGAACATACATTTGACGGCAACATACAAAAACAAGCGATTTTAAATAATATTGTAATTAAATAAAACGACAACAACAACAAACCATCACGCCGTTTCCCCCACAGGGGTAGGCAGAGAGAATGGACCGCCACACAACTCTTTCCTGACATACCTCCCTAGCTTCCTCCACATTCATACAGCGAGTCATACACGCACGGCGATTCTTCCGGCTTCTATAACCAACCTTTAAAATTTGATTAATTTGGTCATGCCATGTTTTCCTTGGTCTACCTCGACTCCGTAGTCCATTTATATCGTTAAAGTATACTTTACGTAACCATTCTTTCTTCACCCATGCGCTCCATATGTATTGCCATGCTCTCTGGATCTACACTATTTAACCATGCATTCAGTCACACACAGAATATCCAAACATTGATTATCAAATTCATCGCACATCTCATTTAACTTACCTTCCATACCTCCTCTTATGTTCCAAGTACCGATGCGGCACTCCACTCTCATCTGTTCGCCCCCGCGGGAAAAGCGACGTGATGGGTGGCGGACCTCATCGCCGTCTCTAGGCATTAACCCACATCAACTTAAAAACTACCTTAAAATTAGTTACATTACACACATTCCACGACACGATACATAAAACGATGTTTTTTTAATAACTACTTCCACTTTTGTCTTTATTTCAACAGCGACCGGTTTCGTTAGGCTAGCTGGCATCGTCAGACTGACGCTGTCAAAATAAATACAAAAAGTGGATGAAGCTATTAAAAAAACATCGTCAGCACCATTCTAAACAGGTCACTATTGAAATGAAGACAAAAAGTGGAATTATTTATTTTAAAAACATATTTTTATTTAATTATTATTCACTTCAATTGTTTAAGCTCATGTTTAATCAATTGTATAATTTATATGCTTGACCATTGTTGGCTCGGATCGCATCAATTAGTAATTGATTAATAGACCGCACAAAATGGTATTTGGCTCATACCACAAATTTACGAGTAATTTCAAGTTTCATATTTATGATACTTTTGCGATGACCGCTGAGCCGTTGATCAATTAAAACGATAGTTATTAATGAGTGTTTTCGTAAGAAATTGCAACTCCATGATAACCTGCAAATATTTCATCGAAAAATAGTAAACAATCGCATCTCTTATACTAAAGATAATTGAGGGTGAAGTATTTTATATGGAGATCATACCAGATTTTCAAAAGTTATCCATATGTGAATCCACAACACAAAGTAGTAGCGAATGTATAAGAAAATTAATCAATTGTGTGTCTGTATAACTTTCTTTTTTTAAATGCGCGCCATTCAGTCGATTGATATCGTAGCGGATGGCTAGTGGTCTCGTTCGAGAGACGAAACTATAAAGTTTTGTCCCGATACAGTTTAGTCGGCATCATGCGTTGGAACAGTGAGGAGCGTGCGTTTGCTGTTGAGGCCTACTTTTCGAACGGATGTTCAAGAGTGCGGCAGCACAACTTTCTTTATTCAAAACTTAATAAAACCCATTGTATGAATCAGATTTTTTTTGTTTTACTTTTAATCCCGTGTTTATGTGAACCGTCTAGGGACCCTAAAAGATTTTAAGACCAACATCCAGGAAGAAATTGTCAAGATAAAGCCTGATATGCTGGCAAGAGTCATGACAAACGCCAGAAATCGGTTTTCTCAGTGTATGGAGAATGGGGTACATCACCTACCTGATTTGATCTTCAAAAACTATCTAAAACTAAAATTTTAGTATGTGCCCACATTATAAAAAAACAAATAAATAATTTCGGATTCATACAAAGGGTTTTATTAAGTTTTGACAAAAGAATGTTATGCTGCCGCACCCTGTATTAGATGTGCTCTTGCGATTTTTTTAAATTTTGATTGTGATGAATTCGACTTGAAACGTATTATCTTCATAGAGGATTCGTATTATCTCTGATCGCCATTTAAATTATAAATATCCATCTAAGAAGCAAGATATTTCAAAGGCACCCTTCTTTGCACTACTGACTATTTAAGTAATAAATTTGCATACGAAGTCCATTAATTAAAAATCTTCCAAAATTACGAATTAGCATTCCGAAAAACAACTAAAATTCTAAAAAAGTCCGTCGGCTTTATGTATTTTCAAATGTGACATTTCCAATATAAAATAAACCGGTTCACAAGCGCAGGAACACAACATTACCATATGGAGACGAAGATGGTTGACTTGCTGACCGTGAACCAAAAATTAGATATGGATTCACCACTTCAACGTTATTATTTTATAAGATGACTTTGGCTGGACCACTCGAAGCCACTTCTCCACTCATCCATATGTAAGTGTCCACATTAGGTGATCGTAAACTAGTTAACATTATGTAAAAACATGCAAATCGAAATCGTTTTCTGTTTTCAATGACGGGATTTCTTGAATACTGTGACTTCAACTAGCAAACCTGATAATAGTCCCTTCTTCACTTCTCTCCATTGCTGGATATAAGTCTCTTCCATTTTTCTGTATCGCTCCTTGATTCTTACGCATCCAGGTCGTTCTAACAATTCGGTCAATGTCGTCAGTCCATATTTTAGGTGCCATTCCGATAACCCTTTTATTTGCCTCCATTGAAGTATTTTGGATGTTTATCAGGTACTGCCCTGTCTTGCTATATATCCAGCCCACTGTCACTTCAATTTAGATGTGCATCCATGATGTCGGCAACTTTGATTCGGTGTCTTATTTCATCTCTGCAGCTTCGAAGAGACGGGTTTCTCATAACCCATTTCTTTAAATTAATTGGGAGATATTTTGACTACTCAGCCGTGCTGGAGGGTGTAGGTCTTTTTGTTTCCGACATATATCTCCGACAGCGCCAGCATAGATTATTCTTTCTTCCGGCCGCAAGAACTAACCTGCCTTTAATAATGCCAGTGGGAAGAGCAATCAGTCTGCTGAACAAGATTACCTCGGAGATCGACGTCTTTTATATTAGTGAAAGTACGTTCGTACTTAACTTTAGAGAGTATCTTGTCTTCTTAAAGTTGAACCATCTCTCATGCGTTCCTGATTCTTTACCCTTTCTCAAATAGATGCCTTAAACTGTAATTATGTTTGTAATATAATTATGAATAAATAAACTGCTATTTTGCCTCGGAGACTCACGCAGAGCATTTGCCTCTCCTTGGACCGTTGTGTTCTTTTTGCTGTTAATGCGTTTTTTTTAGACTATATGTTAGTATAGGTAGTATCCATGCATCGAACATTTTTCATTTTAAACAAATGAAACCTGCTTGTGATTTATATCACATATTACATCCTTGTTTTTCCGTTTAATTTGGAGTTGATTAATTAAACATACAATGTAAAAAAAAATTATAAACTTATAGCTCATATTCAAGTGATATAAAGTAAACTACCAAAATGTTTTTAACAATCAATTAGAAAATTTCTGTAAACCTGACGAAGTTCCAGCGGGAGCGAAACCGGTTGGTTCGTTAAAACAAATAAAGTGGTGTAAAATACAGGTGTTTTAAAAATATTCTTAAAATTTATTTATTTGTCTATTTTTAAATATATTTGGTTTATTTGGACATTATTAACATAGCATTACGGCAAAAACCTGTTTATATACTAGAAGATGAAAAAAAATTAAATATGTAAATCCTGCCCGATTACAAATAGCAGGCAGACGAGCACCGTTCCACTCACACTACACTTACCAGAAGCATCTGGCGGTCCATCATCTTTCTCCCAGCTTCTTAGAGGCTACGATGTGATTGTTAGTTAGTAAATGACTGTCAAATATTATTAATGGAGAGGATCAATCTTAAGCAGTATTCAAATATAATACTTTCCGAAATCCTTTCTATAAAATTATTACATCATGTATTATATTTAATATTATATATGTATAAAAATGCACTTTGCAAACAAAGTACCGAAAAACTACGGGTGACCCAAAGAACCATGGAAAGAGCAATGTGAGGAATAAGCCTAAGAGACAGAGTCAGAAACGATACGGTGAGAGAAAAAAACAATGACATCATCCACCGGGTGGCGACTCTAATATGGCAATGGGCAGGACACGTAGCCAGAAGCTCAGATGAAAAATGGACAAGAGGACTGCTGACTTGGACACCGTGGACGGCAAAGAGAAGTGCAGGGCGGCCGCAACTACGGTGGAAGAATGATCTGAACAGACACGTCGGAATAACCTGGATGCTGTCTGCACAAGACACAGTGACATGGAAGCGATCATTGAGGAGGCCTTTGTCCAGGAGTGAACGGGAATAGGCTGAGGAAGAAGAGGAAGAAGAAGTATAAAAGTGACGATGAGGTTCGCAACCCATCACACCGCGTCTTCCGCGGGGCGAAAAGAGAAGGATGAAGTGCCGCATCGGTTAAAGTGTGGCAGTCCATTCTTTCTGCCTACCCTTTCGTGATGGTTAGTTAGTTAGTTAGTTATAAAAGATTTTTACAGTTTTTGTCATCCCAAAACTGTATGACTGTAAAAAGTACCTATACTCTCTAAATATTTTTTTACGTCATTTACGAATTTATAAAATAGAATATGATATTATAAAGCAGTGTGAATGGAAAAAGAAGCCGAGGACTTCCGAGGTAACCATGAAAATGTATCAATCACTAAAAAGCGGACACATACGAAATCGGAAAAATTGATGAGCGTGGATCGATTGTATATATTATATATGGAGGAAACTCGAAAGATATAGGAGAAAGCAGTTTGGCAGTTATTTCTCTCTGTCTACCCTTAGGGAAATCACCGCGATGGTTAGTTAGTTATTTAAAATAGATTTCGTCAATTCTGACAGCATCCAAATTTTAAAATTATCATTGCTGCTACATATACATTTATGTTTTAATATAGGTACATAGAGAATTAATATTTTCCAAATGTTAACAAGTTCGTAAAATAAATATACTGCACAATAATTTAATTTTCAGTCAATAAAACTTTGAATTATTTATCAGAATTAGCATCAATCGTGAAACGGGTTTTGAATTGATAACGTTTATTGTATTCTTATTTTACTTTCATTCATATTCGTTCCATCTTCTATATAAAAATCTCGAGTGTAATTGCTTCAAAATGTTTTTTAGATTATGCATTCTTTATATCGAATCACGTCGTTCAGCTTAAATTAATGAAAATTTGAATAGTATCAAAATAAGCTTTGTTACGACACAATTAATTTTTAACGCATTCACTGGTTATATAAAAATATTCATGAAAACCTTACGTTTGACAGGCATTATTCGGTGGAATTTGGATCACCATTCTATCATTTTGGATCCCAGAGATAAAACAGAAATCTTGGAATCTGAAAGAATCCAAAAACGATTTTAGCTCTATTTAAATACCGTTATATTCGTATTTATACAATATAATATAGAAATTGTGTATTTAGGTAGTATGTTCACAGCCCATGGCCGAACGGATAGTTACGTCAAAAAAAGGGTTGGTTACAAAGTGAATGGAGCTTTAAAAATAGTTATTGGAAACAAGAATTGTTCACAATGGAGTTCTGGTCCCAACCCTAATGAATGGAAGCGAAGCATGGAACTGGAAGAAGAAGGATGAGAGCAGAATAAATGCGGTAGAGATGAGGTCCCTAAGACGTATTTGTGATAAAACGATATACCTACGATTCTACTTAAAAGTTTTACTATCTGTATTTCTTTTATTTGCAGAAAAAATATATATGTACAATATTTTGCCAATCGCTTATAATTTAAGTAAATTTGTAACATTACAGTCAGTTTTCGAATTCGTTTTAGTTCAGAGTAAAAATCGCCGCATTAGCGCCATCTCTGCACGGATGGTAGAACTTCGTATTACTAAATATCCACAAAATTTGAAAGTTATTATGTTTCTAGTGTATACTCGGTTTATAATAAAATTTAAGGTGATTCGAACTGCTTAGACTTTTAAGATTGGAACATTATTCCAGAATATATTTAAAAATAAACTATATAATCGTTTATTGTAAAAATCTTGACCTCGCACCAATCGTTAGGTATGCGAATTCCTTTGAGTTCAATTTATACTTAAATTATATTTTGATGCTTCCAGATGAGATTGCTAGTACAGCTTTCGGCCCTGCTGGCGGTGAGCGCGCTGGTCTCCAGCGACGACCCCGGCCGGTGGTTCAGCTGCGCCAACCCCGCAAACGCCAACTTTTGTGGTTTTCTGCAGCGGATAAGCAGAGCAGCGAGGTTCCCCGACTACAACGCGCAACAGTCAGTCGATGGCAATTATGGATATGTGTACAATCCACCTGCAATACCTTTTGAAGAAGGAACGACAACAAGAAAACCCCCGCCACCACCGCCACCACCCCAACCACCATACCTCCCTCCCCCGCCAACTCCGCCGAGATACATACCCCCTCCGGTGGTGACAAGGCCCCCTCCACCGCCGCCAACTCCCCCTAGATATATTCCTCCTCCGTCAACATATCTTCCCCCAACAACTACTAGGCGCCCCACACCGCCACCACCGCCTCCACCGCCTCCACCACCCCCACCACCACCCAGAACACCACCGCCGCCACCACGAACCCCACCTCCAACATATTTACCACCGACCACTACTAGACGCCCTACACCGCCTCCACCACCACCACCACCGCCGCCCCCACCTCCTCCGCCAAGGACTCCGCCACCACCGCCAAGAACTCCACCACCAACTTATCTTCCTCCTACTACCACCAGGCGGCCTACACCACCACCACCGCCGCCACCTCCTCCACCGCCTCCACCACCGCCAAGAACACCACCACCACCGCCAAGGACACCACCACCAACTTACCTACCACCAACGACAACAAGACGTCCAACGCCACCTCCACCACCGCCTCCACCTCCACCACCACCACCACCTCCGAGGACACCACCACCACCACCACGCACACCACCACCCACATATCTGCCTCCGACAACTACTAGACGTCCGCCACCACCACCACCCCCTCCTCCACCACCACCCCCACCACCACCACCTCCACCACCACCTCCTACTTATTTGCCTCCAACCACAACGAGGCGCCCCACACCACCACCGCCACCACCTCCACCGCCGCCACCACCACCACCTCCACGACCACCACCAACTACACGACCACCTCCTGTAACGGGTTACAGCTATCCACCCCCTACTATTCCATTTACTCTACCACCACCTACACGGCCACCACCGCCTCCACCACCAACACGTCCTCCTCCACCTCCGCCTACACGACCACCACCACCCCCTCCACCACCGCCTCCTCCGCCACCTACACGACCACCCCCACCCCCACCAACACGGCCACCACCACCCCCTCCAACACGGCCACCACCTCCTCCACCATCTGTAAAGGGTTACGATTATCCAACACCTGGCATCCCGTTTAATATTTACACAGCACCCACGACAATAAGAACAACACTTCCACCGCGAACACCGCCTTCCACCTATCTACCTCCCACGACCACAAGACTTAACACACCACCAACACCACCTAGAACACCACCACCGCCGCCGCCACCCACTAGACCTCCCCCACCACCACCACCACCACCACCACCTCCACCACCTCCACCTCCTCCACCCCCACCACCACCGCCACCACCTCCTCAGTCAAGGGGATATTCTTATCCTGTACCATCGATACCTTTTAATTTCTAAATTTCCAAAACATTAACATTATTTCTGTAAAATAATATATACATATTCTCATGTCAGTATACATACAGTGAAATATTTTAAGGAATGTTTGTACATAAACGAAATGTTTTTATAATATTGTCATTATTTTTATAATTTTATGTAATTTTCGAAAACGAGTGCCCATAATGAAAAAAAACAAATAAATAGGAAACGCCCTGATGTGTTCCCCGAGAACTTTTATTAAAAAGCTATGTAATTACTTGTGTAATTTTTTATTCAACCTTTGGGTTACTTTTGTAATTTATGTAGTGTTTGAATAAAACTAGTTAAAAATATCAAGTGTTTAATTTTGTAATAGACTTTAATAATATTAATCAATATCCGCGAGCGTCTCATCCGTGAGTAGGGGAGAGTGAGACAAATCCGCCACCCTGGGCAATTCCGACACCCGCTGGTTTCAATTCTAGATGATGTGTTAAGCCCAAGACAATGGCGCTCTGCTGTAACTGCCGATTCGGAAAGCTTCATGCTACACCAAGGCTCGGATTTATTTTCACTAAAAGTGGAAAAAACCCTGAAATATGTTTTGATATCAAACACAAAAAATGTCGGCTTTTTTAAAGCTAAGCACAGGAAAAAAATATGATTTTGTGTCAATTCCGAGCCCTAGTTATTACACATATTGCGTTCAGTTCGGGAGTTATTTGTAGAAACGTTGTTTTCTTGACCTTTAATGTAATTTTCACAATATTTTTAAACTCGTGATAAGTGTGCGAAGTTTACTATAATATTTATCAGTTTTATTAATACGTGCTCTGAGAGAGTATTATATGAGGAACTTATCCGTAAATTTGGTTTAGTTTCTGTTCATTTATTTGTCAGCTGCAACTACTATCTGCCATTATAGTCTAAATGTGATAATTCCATCACTCCTATGGAGGGGAGTATCCCTATGCGACGATATTTTTCAACAACAACAAACCATCACGCCGTTTCTCTGCAGGGATAGGCACATAGAATGTACCTCCACACTACTCTATCCTGACATACCCTTCTAGATTCCTTCACATTCATACAGCGAGTCATACACGCACATCGATTCTTCCGGCTTCTTACAAGACCAACCTTTAAAATTTGATTAATTTGGTCATGCCATATTTTCCTCTGTCCACCTCGACTCCGTACTCCATATTACATCGTTAACGTATACTTTTTAAACCATTCTTTCTTCACCCATGCGCTCCATATGTCCGAACCAACGCAGCGATACTTTCATAATTTTGTTCATAATACCTTCTTTCGCTCTAGATTCCTTTTTAATATCAGCATTTGAGATTCTGTCGTACATCGTTCTACCACATTCAAGTCTTAGGGTATTTTCCACATAGTGTATTATTATAAAAGAAAGCAAACTGAACCATTTTTTGGTATTGAGATGGTTCATGATTGATTTTTGATTTGAACAAGAAAACTGAAATAAAACGTGATTTCAACAAACAAGCCCCCGACTAGATTGTTTAAGGACGCTTCTTCGCAGACATGAGATTGATTTTTAAAAAAACACGAAGCCACTACCTTATCCTTTAGTAAATTAGAATTTGATTTATTGTTACCCCATGGTGTACTGGACCAATTGGACGACCAAGGCTGCGATGGGAGGATGAAGTTGGGAGAGATGGGGCAAGATTGTTAAGAGTGTCAGATTGGAGAGTCGAAGCGGAGGACAGGAGGAGTTGGAGGCGAAGAATGCTGGGGGCTAAGGCTCGATATGGGCTGTAGGGCCATCGAAGAAGAAGAAGAAGTTACCCCATGGTGTACTAGGTGGGAGAATTTCACCACTATCATAAACAACTTTATTTACTCTTACCTTATAAACGCAGAAAATATAATTTTGAATATGTATTCGTGTAGGGAAATATATTATTGATACACTTAAGGACGATTCAGATAAAACTGAAGTTACGAAAAATATTTATTTCTTAAGGTGGCGGTATTACCCCACTCTCCTCTACCCTTTTCTTGCCTGCAGGCGGGCGACTCACCCGTGAGTCCACCTATGTTTGACTTGTACGCATTCAACTCACCCATGAGCAGCAAAGCTTTTCCTGCCATAATAAACAATGTATTTTCGAATATAAATTTAAAGTAATCTAAATTTTTATCGATCGTATCTTAGCATCATTGCAGCAGAGAAATATTAAAATGCATTTAGGTCAGCAAAATTTAATATCTCTTGATATTGGGATCAGTGGCGGTACTCCCATAGAAGCACAGAAGCCCGGCTTGCGTAAAAAAAATTGAATCAAAACCCCTAAATCTAAGTAATCATGCCCCCGCATAAACCAAAAACCCACCAAATCACCTTCCAACAATGTTCCCTTCAGACGTAAGAGCCACAAGTTCTGTAAGGCAGAAGAGGTTTTGATTCAAAATTTCTTACGCAAGCCGGGCTTCTGGGCTTCTATGGGAGTACCGCCACTGATTGGGATATAATTGACGACCTTCGTGGCAAAGTTCTAAGAGCTCCGACTATCATTCTGAAGGTCCCGGGTTCGATTCCCGGCGATGGCATTGTGATTATCACACTGTCTTTGATCTGGCGTAGACACGTGACAATAAAATGGCGGTAGATTTTGTTGCCTATCACATGTCATGATAATCAAGATAATAGCTAAAAACAAATTGTATACAGTAATTGGGTTTAAACGACCTGATGTATAAAATAAAAAAAATAATATATAAATTTTTGATATGTCTAAACCCTAATGGATTTTAATCGCATTTTAAAAAATGGGTTTATATAGGTCTAGTAAAAAGAAATCCATTATTTTTGCAATAGATGGCTGTAGTAATCTGTATCTCGCGTTATATAAGTGCGATTGGATTACGCTAGATGGCGTTAGAAAGATGAGATTTCGTACTAAAAAATCTTCTGAAACAGATTTGTGATTGCTTGACTCAGTAGTGTTTGAGCTCGTGTCGAAGATGGACACCAGCAAAGAGGAAATACGCTATATTCTACAATTTCTCTTCGATAAAGGTGAAAACGCAAGTCAGGCAGCTGAAAATGTAAATAGTGTTTATGGTCCTGATACTGTAACAGCCAATCACGCACATTTTTGGTTTCGTCGATTTCGTTCTGGTAATTTTAATGTCAAAGATGCACCACGTTGCGGAAGGCCAATTGTCGAAAATGTCGATAAAATAATGGAAATCGTCGAGTCTGACCGTCATGTAAGCACCGTTTCGATTGCCCAGGAGCTAAACATTGCAAAAAAACCGTTTGGAACCACTTGAAAAAGGCCGGATACACAAAGAAGCCCGATGCATGGGTGCCGCACGAGTTAACGAAAAAAAAACTCATGGACCGAGTTTCCATCTGCGAATCACTGCTGAATCGCAACAAAATCGACCCATTTCTGAAGCGGGTGATAACTGGTGATGAAAAGTGGGTCACTTACGACAACGTCAAGCGAAAACAGTCGTGGTCGAAGGGCAGTGAGCCGGCACAAACGGTGGCCAAGCCAGGATTGACGGCCAGGAAGGTTTTGCTGTGTGTTTGGTGGGATTGGCAGGGAATCATCCACCATGAGCTGCTCCCCTACGGCCAAATTCTTAATTCGGACCTGTACTGTCAGCAATTGGACCGTCTGAAGGAAGCAATCGACCAGAAGCGCCCAGCTTTGGCCAACAGGAGAGGAATTGTGTTTCATCAGGACAACGCCAGGCCTCACACATCGATAGTGACTCGACAGAAGCTCCGAGAGCTTGGTTTGGAGGTTTTTATGCATCCACCATATAGTTCAAGCCTCGCACAAAGTGATTACCACCTGTTTCTGTCTATGGCGAATGATTTGGCTGGTGAAAAATTGACATCAAGAGAAGCTTGTGAAAATCGACTGTCTCAGTTTTTTGCCAATAGGGACAAGAGTTTCTACGAAAGAGGCATAATGAAATTACCTTCAAAATGGCAACAAGTTATGGAACAAAACGGTGCATATTTGACTTAAATTGGATTATTCTAACTATGGTAAATAAAGAATTCAATTTCATACAAAAATAATGGATTTCTTTTTACTAGACCTAATAGCTACATGATTTATACGGCATCGCACAATGGTGTTCTTCTACCGACCCTTATGTATGGAAGCAAAGCATGGAACTGACAAAAGAAGGATGAAAGTAGAATAAATGTAGTAGAAATGAGATCTCTTAGACGAATGTGTGGATACTCTATGTATGATAGAGTGTCGAATAAATATATAAAAAGTGAATGCGGTGTTAATGATGGTGTTATGAACAAAATAATGAAAGGATCATTAAGAAGGTTTGGACATATGGAAAGAATGAATGAAGAAAGATTGGTAAAAAAAAGTATATGTTAACGATGTAAATGGAACCAGAAATAGAGGAAGACCGAGGAAAACGTGGCACGATCAAATAAATCAAATATTGAATGTCGGCAACGTGAGGAGTCAGAGAAATCGACGCGCGGCAAGACCCGATGTATGAATGTTGAGAAATCGAGAGAAATATGTCAGGAAAAAAAGTGTGGCAGTCCATTCTTTCTGCCTACCCCTTCGGGGAGACGGCGTGATGGTTAGTTAGTTAGTTAGTTTTATTTTTTTAAATCTTTATACATATTATAAATGTTTTTTTGTATAATATAAATACAAAATGTTTTTGATTGATTTCAAATACGAATTTACATAAAATTTTAATCGTCTTTGATATTATTAGAGAAATATTTCTGTAAATTAAAAAAAATGACAACTGTATTAATTACAGAAAAAAGTATAGTTATTTTCAGAACACTCTGTACACATTAAATGATCGGATTATTTCAATATTACACTTATGTATGATAAATCAATATTACACATTGCACTTTTTCTTTGCTCAGGTTGAACTCAGGTCTAAATAATAAAAATGCTTGCGGTCTTAAGAACCGTATTCGAGCGAAACACCGTAATTAAGTAAATCTCTTCGGTTTATCTTATTTCCATAACACTTGAATATTTGAATACATTATATATTTACTATTCAGGGGTGTTGCGACTACCTACGTATTTATCGTATGATTTATTAAACAAAAAAAGCTTCATGTGATTGTAGGCAGGGCTTCCTAACTATACCAAGTACTGACATTTAATTTAAATCTTTACGTTTATTGTAGCTTTACCTGTTATGTAAATCTACAAACAAACAAACAAACCATCACGCAGTTTCTCCGCAGGGGTAGGCAGAGAGAATGGACCGCCACACTACTCTATCCTGGCAAACCTCTCTAGCTTCCTCCACATTCATTCAACGAGTCATACACGCACGTCGATTCCTCCGACTTCTAACATGACCAACCTTTAAAATTTGATTAATTTGGTCATGCCATGTTTTCCTCGGTCTGCTTCGACTTGGTACCCCATTTACATCATTAACGTATAATTTCTTAACCATTCTTTCTCCATCCATGCGTTCCGTATGTCCAAACCAACGCAGCGATCCTTTCATAATTTTGTTCATAATGCCTTCTTCCGCTCTACATTCCTTTCTTATATCAGCATTTGAGATTCTGTCGTATATCGTTCTACCACACATACGTCTTAGGGACCTCATCTCTACCGCATTTATTCTGCTCTCATCCTTCTTCTGCCAGTTCCATGCTTCGCTTCCATACATTAGGGTTGGGACCAGAACTCCATTTTGAACGGCCGTTTTCGCTTTCATTGATAAAACTACATATTAAATATTCACAATTTTATAAAGACTTTTAAATCTCTACTATTTCACTCAAGTTTATATTTATAAAAATAGTGTATGGTAATATCATAATATGAATAGGCAAAAATCCGAATGTCGTCAAGAAAGAGTACTCGTATATTTTGGATATTAGAGAGCGAGAGAGGAATATTACGATTCTCTCAGATAGTAATTAGAAATGCACACGATGATCACGCCCGAGAACGTTTCTGGATTATTTTTTTTTCTGATTAATGTTGTATGACAGTAGTGTAGACAACAAAAGGAGAACAATTTAGTGTCGTTAATTGTGAAAGTTTTAACGTGTGTGAAAAAAAAATATTTTTATTAAAATTTAAATATTTTCAATGAACCAAGTTTTTAAAGGGTAGAAAATTTTTACTTCCGTGAATATTTCACACATATTTTTCTGAAATAGACACGTATGTAATGAAGGGTCCATATCATATCTACACAAAAACTCAATTATTATTATTCTATTTCTTCTTCTTCCTTGCTATGAACCGATATGTTTTGTTCTTTAGAGAGTTACTCCTCCTGAGAGGTGGATTTCCAGCTATACTTCCATATTTAGGATGTTCTTCCGCGAGAACTAGTCCCATGGGACTGATATAGTGCAATATAAAGAAATCTGGTGGTGTCCATTGTTCTGACGTGACCGTATAAACTATCTCTAACATATCTCTCTTATTCTGGTATTCATCGCGCGATCTCTTGAGAGTTTTGCCTGCTATCATCCTGAGTGTGTCTATCTCGAAAGTCCTCATTACTTGTTTGGTTCTGACTGTATTGCTTCAACACCAAATGTTATTATTGATCTTACGCGTTCTTAATAAATTCTCATCTTACTTTTAATGGCTAAATCTTCATTTGTTTATATGAATAGTAACAAGGATTGTAACTTATTTATTGAGGTCAAAAAATACCAAAGCGCTTATTGAAAAAGAAATTTGCATAATGGATAAAATACATATATTTTTTAAGTATGGACACACATACATTTCACGATAGTACCTATCATGCATTGACGAAATCAGCGTGATATTTTTATTCTATCTTTGCTATTTTGTCATTAAGAATGTCCACATCTGATGCGATAGAATTTATATCATGTTCGCCCTCCCTATCGGCATCACTATTTTATATTAGCTGGAGTATATCAAAAAAAGTTTACGCCTCATAGATTATACTACCGATCGTGGTCACCAAAGTCACGAATTGTTTCGTTCTGTTCACTGATTTACAATGCGTTTTGCCAAAACATGAATCTAAAAGTGATTTGCGCCTTCGCCGACTTGTCAAACCGCAAATTTCTCCGGCGATTATAAAAGCTTGCCTACTTAATGTCATAAATGACAACTAATATTGATTCTCCAAAACCCACGGGTCTATTTTTTCTCCAAGAACAACTTTTTAGGTGAAAAGTGGAGGACCCCTGACCGCGATGTGAACAACGGTAAAGTTACAAGAAACCGGACCACTGACACACAAAACCAGGAGAGAAGAGATGGAACACTTTTAAGTAAAATCTTTCCGATCCCGAGTAGCAAGAATGAGAGAAATTATACGCATCACTTTAGCATTAAACTGTTTCAATTAAATCCTTTCTACTCGCTAACTAGCACCTCGCTTCACCTGTCGCTCTTCAAATTGCGCATCAGAACAACCGGTGAATCAAAGAACGTAAGTATAAAGGTGTGATTGAATTACTTATTAACTATCGACACAATATTTTTAAAGTGTTCTTTTTTAAACCGGTGACAACGGTGGTTCCCTGTGGAACATAATACTTCTAGTTACTAACACTTCGTTGCTTGGTTCCGAACTCGCTTGTCGTGTATAGAAAAAATAATAACAACAAGTTATCAGTCTGCCGGCGAATTAAAACAATTTATGAATGTGAGTGCATTGAATTTGCATTAGAAGTATTGTTCGGTTCCTTTATCTTCAATTTAATGCATGTAGTGAAAAATCTTACAAGTGTATATTACTGTAGTAAATTTTTTTCAGTTCGATAGTGTGTTTGATTTTTTATCATTTATTTTAATCTTAAATCGTGCTTTTTTTTAAAACGTCGAACATCTCAATTTTAAAGCCACTGTGTATGTATGGACATTTTTTTTAAATGCACAGCATTATTATTTATTGTTTAAATTAATATTCGATACATGTTTATTTATTTTCGTTTCCTTCGAGATATTAAAACATTACTTGTAACATCCAATTTGGAAATATCACAAACAATTGACGAAGTTATATTATGTATCTAAGGTTGCATACAATATTTTCATTCATTTATATTTACATACATTATTTTTCTCTGATGCCATATAAATAATACTTTGAAATGTTTACTTAATATATAAATAGAAAATTAAATTAACGTTTATTCCGTCTTCATAATAGAGTTATATTATATATTTTAAAAAATATATCTTCGTATTATTGTATGATTCTTTAAATATATCTTATATCGTATTTTATATCTAGTGTACCATTTCTACTTTAATAACGTATTTTTACTCTAAATAATATTTAAAAACCATTTTATGTTTTCGTTGTGTTAGGTATTATAAAGTGTCAAATGCAAATAGAAGAAGTGAATGCAGTGCAAATGAAAGTGTTATAAACAAAATAACGAAAGGGTCAATAACATGATTTGGACACATGGAAAGAAAGAATGATAAAGAAAGTGTATTACTCCAACGATGTAAACGGAACAAGATATAGAGAAAGACATAAGAAAATCAATTAAATATTTAATGTCGACCACGTGAGGAGTCGGAGAAATTGACGTGCGTGTATGACATTATTTTTGCCTATTCCTTCGAAGATATGGCCTGATGATTAGTTGATTAGATTTTTAGTTAGTTGTATTAGGTTTAAACCCTTGTTAATATAGTTTATTCATTTGATTGACTTATATTACTATTTTTTCTTTTGTGTGCATTATAACAGTATAACATCAGATCAAAATATAGTTGTTCAATTAGGAGTAAAGAAACTTAAAATTCTGCAACTTATTTTATGATAATCAAAGTTTTAAGGCCAAGACCGTGCGAATGTACAGTTATAATATAAATAATTTATTCCAATGTATGCACTTAACATAAAAAACGTAACTGAGAAGGTGTATAATTTAGCAAGACGCGTCCAATTAATTTTCGTAACAAAAAAAAACGTTACATTTTCCAAATAAGGAACGTAACAAAAGAAGACGCCGATTCGAATAAATTTAGTGCTAGGCACCCAGCGTCTACTGAAAGTTAAAAACATTAACCTTTTTATGTCGTGACTAATATAATTTCACCGAAGCATAACTTGAAAATGAAATTTTTGATAGGGTTATCAATAAATTGGTATCGGTTTGAAATATAATAGGTTATAATTATAATAACTGCACTGAGAGATCTGCCAACTTGTTCTAAGCGAAAGTTCAATTACTTTTTAATTTATTAAAGCACTTTCCAAGGCACTTTCAATTTTTACAAATGATTTTTCGACTAGTCATTCGTTGGTTTTATCTATATTTCTCATCTGCAGACTGTTGCAATTATCAATTATTGAATTTAATCTTATATTGTATTTTATAATCGTGATTTGTACTTGTGAACACTTATTTCTAGATATCACATAAATATATGTAGGTACTTATTTTCTTATATGCACATAACTTTGAATTAATATACTATGTGTATTTTCGACAATTGATCAAACGAAATGTGCGAATATTAGATAAAGAATTATCGATAAAAATGCAATTTTTTTTTTTTTGGAAAATGGAATACTTTGAAGAAAATACACTTCTTACTTGAAGAGAAAAAAAATTAAAAGATGATTTTTTCAATTAAAAAAAAGCGCCCCTATTTCTTAAGTAGGCAATTTTTACAAAAAAAATGCATTTTTATCTACAATTTTCTGTCTTGTATTCGCACATTTCGTTCAATCAAGTGTCGAAAATACACTACTTTTTAACTACTTTCATTTTTGTCTTTATTTCGACAGCGACCGGTTTCGCCAGGCCCACTGGCATCGGCAGAATTTCTTTCTCGCTGGCATCGTCAGACACCTTTCTGTCGATACCAGTGAACCTGGCGAAACCGGTCGCTGTCGAAAACAAGACAAAAGTGGAAGTAGTTTAAAAAAAACATCGTTTTATTAAATTTTTATTTAAAATGAACTTTCATCGAGAGATTTCAGTAAAATCATTTGATCATATGTCATATAATATGTACAAAGTAGAAAATAATCACAATAACTATAATACTTTACTAGTTTGGTTTGCAGCAAATTGTAAAAAATTTGCTGTTACTTATAGGATGCCACTCGGGCCCTTAATGTAGTAGTTTCCCGTTGCTTTTAATAATACATTAATTGAACATAACACATTGCAGTAAATCTATTCCGATAATATTCACAAATAAATTATATTTATCATAAGTTTATTTTATAAATTTATATAAAATAAATAAAATACCCCTGGAAATGCCTGTTTGACGTAAAAACTTATTTAAAATATTTAAAAGATGAAAATTTTATATTCCATAGAAATATATGAATTTACGATAGTCTTAGAAATACCTCACTTTGAGAAAATATTTAACAATTACCTTACATTTTTGTCTGTATTT
The DNA here is from genome assembly GCA_022606425.2 of Lepidostoma basale. NCBI lineage: Eukaryota > Metazoa > Arthropoda > Insecta > Trichoptera > Lepidostomatidae > Lepidostoma > Lepidostoma basale. The sequence goes on from JAHDVF020000010.1 coordinate 3,763,153, forward strand.
CCGACTGCGACCGGTTTCCCAAGCTCGTTGGCATCGACAGACTGATGTCAGCGAACCTGACGAAACCGATCGCTGTCGAAATAAAAACAAAAGTGGAAGTAGTAAAAGACAACGTTGTATGTTATTATTATTTAAAATGAATTAACGAGAGATTTCTGTAAAATCATTTGATCATCTTAAAACTACTGACCATTTCAATTTGGCGATAGCGCTTATTTGAATATTTTTTACTACAACAAAAACCTAACTAACTAAACATCACGCCGTCTCTCTGAAGAGGTAGGCACAAATAATGGATCGCCACAATGTTCTTTCTTGACATATTACTCTCGCTTCCTCAACGTTCATACATCATGTCATAAATGTACGTCGATTTGACTTCTCACGTTGCCGACATTTAATATTTGATTGAGCTGATCGTGTCACATTTTCCTCGGTTTTCCTCTATTTCTAGTTCTGTATACATCGTAAACATGCACTTTCGTTACCGTTATTTCTTCATTCATTATTTCCATGTGTCCAAATCATTTTAACGACCCTTTCATTACTTTGTTCATTCCTTCTTATACAATAGAACCTCGATTATCCGGACTAATTGGGGATGAAGGTAGTAGGTAATAGAAAAAATTATAATTGACAGAAAAAGACAAGTATATTCAGTATGAATATTTTTATTTATTTAGATTTATAAATAACTTTATTGTAAATTATTTTATATTAAAAGAAAAACAATTATCGATTTCTGCTTAAACCTATCTTTTTTTTGAAGCTGCCAGATCGCGAATACTTTTAAGACATATAAGTTGTCCTGAATTACACACTTCTTGACTCTCAAACCACTTCATGGCGACATCTAAACACTGAAAATCTCCAGATGATTGTCTCTGTATGAACCACATAAAAATACACTCTTCAACTTCTTCATATCCTGATTTTTTCATAACTTTACGCTCTAAGCTTCCATCTCCTGACATTAAACAATTAGTAAACTTCAAGATTTTATTCACTTTGTTTTTTTTTATATCCGAGATCGTTGATGTTCCGACACCATATTTATTAGACAAAAACGTCCCGATTCACCGCGTTTCAAAGCATTGATTATATCTATTTTGTCTTTTTAATGAAACTACAACACGTTTTAATTTCGATGACATATCGGTAATATTAAAAATAAATACAATTTACATTGTGATTTTTCAAGAAACAAAATTCGGTGGCGTATTGAATTCCAACGAATATTTTACTTGTTGGGACTTATTGTTGGAACAAATGCATAAAACGCATTCCAACACGTATTTAAACTTTCGTTTTTTGTTTATTTTGACCAATTCGACAATTTGATAATCGAGGTTCTACTGTATTTTCATTCGACACTCGTTTATACACAGATTTTCTACACATTCGTCTAATAGTTTCGTCTTCATCCTTCTTTTGCCAGTTCCATTCTTGCAAACAAATATATTTATGTAAATTAACGCCCTTGCGATGTATTCATGTAATCGCTTATTTGTGATGTTAAAGTGTGGTTACAGCGAATCGAATAACCTACGGTTGGTACATCGTTATGGAGCAGTGTATTTTCGACAGCCCTGGCAGTGTATACTCGTACAAAACGTAGGAATGCGTTTGGGTACAGGTATAATTACGATCTAATGCGATTCCACCGAGTTTACCTCAGGAGGGAGTAATGCGTGAGAAAATTATCATTCCGATTATATTTAATACGGGTCACAATAAATAGCGGTTCTTTGTTTTCTCTCAGCGACTTATCTCACAGCTCTATTTCATCATTTCGTGTTGAAAAGTGCGGTTAAAAGTCAGCAGTTAACTTCTGTTAACATACTGCCATGCTACCTTTGTATAATTCGTCCTAGATTCATGATTTTCGATGCAGTATAACAATTTTATAATCGCATAATATTGTCTATGACATATTTAATGTTATTATAACAATACCAATTCCTATGTATGGCAATTTATTTGTTCATAACATTTTATCATCGCTAAAAATATGTAGATACGTTAACAACACATCAAAATGTTAGTAAAATAGTTTTGTAAACTGTTAAATTAAATAACTTTCGGGAATCGAAAGGTTCGATTTTCGGGATTCGAAAGGTTCGATTTTCGTGATTCTAAAGGTTCGAAAAATCACGAAAAATTGACATCTGATATATTATTGTAAAACCTGATGATGTCAACATAGGTTGACGAAACAGCTGTCGCTTAAAATAAAATACAATTGTGATACATAAAATAAAGTTATTTAATTTAACAGTTAATAATGTTAAGGTATCATAGTGTTTCGGCCAAAACAATGGACTATTTAAAATAGTTTTGTACTCATTTATCCCTAAATTCCACTAACTAAGGTAAAAATATGAAAAATTAAATTTGTTTTTTTTTTATTTCATTCTAGAAGTTCATTGTACATAATGAAAGTAAAAATATATATTTTTATGCATATTTAGTTAAAAGCCATTAATGTGCCTGTCTTCGACCGGTTTCAGCAGCTCGCTGCCATCTTTTACCAGACCAGAAGAGCCAACGAGCTGCCGATACCGGTGAAAGGCATAAATATTAATGGATTTTATCTAAATATACGAGTACATTTAAAAAAGATTTTTTACCGAATAGGTACATATGAGTTATAAAATATTTTGAAATGGACAGTCAGGTTCTTTATACGAGGAGAAGATTTCCTGTTTTTCGTTTATTTAACTGATAATTATTTATAAAAATGCGCTGTTTCGTTATATTAATTACTTTTAAGACTTGTTGAGAAAGCGTTAAATAGAATAAATTATCTTTATCTACATAATGAAATAAGTTTATTACAGGGCTATCTGTCTGTCGATGCCACCTAGCCTGTTGAAACCGGTCGCTGTCGAAATAAAGGAAAAAAGAGGAAGTAGTTTTTTTAAAGACTCACATCGAAGATTTAAACGAATGATATTAGAATTTATTTTAAAATCTTCAATATGAGCAGAAAATAGCTCATTATTATGAAGAAGGAATCTGGTCGTGTCCAGGTTCGAACCCAAGTCCCCTGGATCAGGAGCCAAGCGTTCTATACCCTAGATCACCACTCGATCATTAAGAAAATATCGTTTTATTTCATTATTGAAAAATTTAAATTAATAATGTTTTATAATTATAATATTTGATTTATTATTTCTTAAACAATGATGTAAAATTACATATTAAATAATAAATACGAATGATAACGTCTGTTTTCTAGAAGTTTTATTATATTTTATGTGAATGAAATAATTCATTAATTATATTATCTACAATATTATACCAAGTTTCAGTATTCGTGAGTTAAAAATGCGTTTTAGATTAAAGTTAAATATATAAGAAGAATAAAGTAACACTTTGATAAGTTAAAGGGAAAACTAGTAGTACTAGTAATAATGAATAATTAAAGAAGAAATATAATTTAAAAATGTAAAAAAAGAAAAAGACAATTATAACTTTATAAAAATGTTTCATATCCGACATAAATATTTTCTGTATTATTCCAGTTCCCTATTAACACTCCTCCGCCGATAAATGAGCCATGAGAACGGAGACCTGACCTGCCTTAGGAGAAATTCCTCGAGAATGGATTTAGTGACCTTGCTCCGGTTGCCTCAATCTTAATTCTGCTCCCGGAAGAGAACTCAGTAAATGATAAGTGATTTTATTATATCATCAAACTTAGTATTTACATAAATCTCGAAGTAGAAATAACTCATGAAATGTAATTAAACTACAGTTAAAAACGTTTCGACATAACTGTTAAATTCCACCGATCGGTGATTGTTCACGGCATCTAGATTTTCATGCACATGGAAAATAATTCATGGAAAAAAATGAAGATTTCTAATCAGAGAATTCTGCTGTGCGTATTATTCGTGTACTTTCCTTTGAGTGTTTCTACCGAAAGGCGACAAACCAGTCAATTAAAAAACATCGATTCCAGCAGCATAAGAAAACAAAGTGCCAAAAGGCCAACTCACGATGATGCTCCCGAAGTGGGCGGCTACTCTCTCTCGCCAGCCGAGTCTCGGGTGCCCGTAGCTGGCCTTCCGACCAACTCTCACGGCCTGCAGTACTACCACGTCTCGGAGTATTCGAGCGCGGAAACACAGTCCAATCCTGATCCAAACAGAAAGACATCCCATAAAATTGACACGGAATACCAAAACAATCTAAAGCATCACAGGTATCCACCAAAAGAAGTCGCGACGAGCACTAAATTCAGTATCGATTTAGAAGAAGATGAAGACGAATACAAGCCTTCCAAGCACATGGAGAACAAGCAGAATATCATTAAAACTATACTCGTAAAACTGCTGGAGCACAGTGAAGACAATCGAAAGTTCGCTGAAGTGCTCCCCATCCTGAAGGTGATGACTCCAGCTCAGAGACTGGTCCTGGCATCCCTCGTCACCAAACAGATAATGGCTGATGGGAAAAATCCGGGGATGGACTTGGCTCAGGTAGACTGGAACTTATTAATATAATTATAATACTTAATGGAATTTATGCGTGCATTAAATATCCTTCTTCTCCTTCTTCTTCAGCCTATTCCCGTCCACTTCTAGAAAATGCCTCCTTCATTTGTTTCCACGCCACTTTGTCGTGTGCAAACTGCATCCAGGTTATCCCGACGTGTCGGTTCAGGTCATCCTTCTACCGTAGTTGTGTTTGCCTTACACTTATCTTTGCAGTCCATAGTCTCCATGTCAGCTATATTTTTGGCCATTGTTCGTCAAATCTTCTGGCTACGTGACCAGCCCGTTGCCATTTTAAAATCGCTGCGATGTCAGTGACCTTTGTTTTTTCTCTCACAGTATCACTTCTGATCTGCTTATAAGGCTTATCCATAATATTTCTCTTCCATGGCTCTTTGGATCAGTCGTAGTTTTTCAACAGTTTTGAGTCTATAAGTGGAAATCGGCAGCACACATGCTTTATATACTTTTATCTTCAGATTGGTCGTTAATTTTCGGTTTAAAATACGTGAACTGTGTACATTTAATCAACATTAATTCCGTTAAGTTATAAATGATACATACTTTGACATACGAGTATTTTGATCGACATCGATTGCACATGAATTGTGCAATGGTTAAGAAGCAGAGTGCCAACCACAACGAAACAAAAATCTAAATATCGGTACGTGCCTCTCTCGAATTACCCGTATTTTTTTTACTATGGCTACTCGTCATTTTCTAATATTTTTCTAATCATTACAAAGGCACAAAACAAACATATTCACACGTGAAATCTTTCTTGGCCAAATTAATTCAAGATACATACATATATTATCATTAATTAAATATTAGAATTTCCTTGCCAGTAAATTCATCTGATCTTATTTTTTGTTTCTTGAACAATGTTGTAAAACTCCATAATAAATTATTAATACGAATTAAAACGTCTTGCAAAGGCATTATCAAATTTAATAATGCCGTAGTAAGGCGAAACATATCATTTCCACAAAATACTTCTGGAAAACAAACGTTTTAATTCGGATCAATCAGCTGATCTTAATCATAAGTTCTACATTCGAGTACGTGGTGTAATAAATACTATAAAATATTTATGAAAGTGTTTTAATATGCGGATATACCATAGTCTCTGCCGTATTGAAGGTGTATTAATTAAATATTTTCATTTTCTATTCTAATCGCAGCACGATATAAATCCAGTTTGTTATTTGTTCAGGTAAAATCGATGTTCGGAAACAATTCTAACATCACAGCTGACCTAATGCTCCCAATAATGCTAGACATCGCAAACTTGTTACGGACCATTAAAGACTTCCAAAGGAAGCGAGACGCTGGCCCGGAGGCCCAGTTTCTCCGGTCGTTCTCGGGCTCTGGTCGTTCGGAGCCCTCCCTCGACCAGGCTGGCATAGCGGGCATGATATCCGAGTCCATCTTAAACCTGGCCCAACTGACCAGGAGCAAGAAGAACGTGTCCAGGAATGAGAGCCAGAGAAGCGTCGTTGTCAATTCAACGAACGTGGAGGACCTCTCAAAAGATAATGCTGTAAACTCCACAACTGATAATGCTATTTATTTGGATATGTTGGACAAGCCCGCAAATGTCAGTGTGAATGCTACTTCTGAAGATTTGCCAGTAGCGGAAAAATTGCGACGAAATGGTCAGTATTTTTTAAATTGCTTTCATATGTTACATACAGATGCTCCTGTTTCATATGCACACACTTCACAAATTTCTTGCTTACCAATTTTAAATGCACTTATATGTAATAAATACTTACATACAATACTAATCGTTGAGTTATTCTTTCTTGTCTGGTTCTTTCTTCATAATAATGATCTGCTCACATTTAAAAAATGTGTATTTTATTCAAACATCTTATTCTTCTTCTTCCTCAGCCTATTCCCGTCCACTCCTGGACAAAGGCCTCCCCCATTTGCTTCCATGTAATTCTGTCCTGTGCAGACCGCATCCAGGTAATTCCGACGTGTCTGTTTAGATCATCCTTCCACCGTAGTTGCGGTCGCCCTGCACTTTTCTTCGCCGTCCACGGTCTCCAAGTCAGCAGTCCTCCTGTCCACCTTTCATCTGAGCTTCTGGTTACGTGACCTGCCCATTGCCATTTTAGAGTCGCCACCCGGTGGATGATGTCAATGACCCCCGTTTTCTCTCTCTCACCGTATCGTTTCTGACTCTGTCTCTTAGGCTTATTCCTAACATGTCTCTTTCCATGGCTCTTTGGTTTCAAACATAATTTATATGAATCACTGTTCTTTCCTCGTCCAAAAAAATAGCATTAGTACCCTTCAATTCATAGTGTATCAAATTTGCTACAAACCGAAAAATCTACTAATATTTGTTTATGATATTTAAATTTCATATATAGTCTTGTTGTACGCTACACTCTACTTTCCCATCTACCTATTAAGTTACACAAAAAGTCGCTAGTGGCTCTAATTTACCAACAAAAAAAAACATTTTTCTTTGACGTTTGGTTGACGGTTGACGTGCTTCGATTTTTGCCATTTTCAAAAACTATTTAGAGTTTTAAGAAAGCCGTTCATTCCAAATAAAAAATATAGTAATCATAATAATATAAACTGAATTGTTCGGAGAGAATTTATATCACGGTCAATCATTTATTTCGTGTAATAGTAATAAAATATTATCAAATTTAGCTTTGTTGCAAATTTGATACACATGTTTTTTTATAGATAAGGTATATAAATACTATAAATAAAAAATATAGTGTATATTAAAACATTTTTCCCATATTCTATTTTGTAACAGACAATTGAATGACGGTCTTCGTGGCAGAGTGGCAACAGCATATGATTGCCACACCGAAGGTCCCTGGTTCGATTCCCGGCGATGACAAAAAAAATCACACTGTCATTGATTTGGAAAAATTCACGTAACAATAGAAATGGTTTTAGACTAGCTACCTATTACATTGGGTTAGGGATTTGGTTCAAATAGCCTGGTGTATACAAAAATGTGGAAAGCAACGGGAAGCTACCACGTTAAAGGAATAAGTGGCATCCCAAGAACCACCAAAAAAATCTACACTTTGGTGCATATCAATGCATAGTATTGAAAAAAAAATTAAATCATGTAATGAAGGGTTAATAGACCAAGAAAAAGATGGGCGGACTGCGTAGAAGATGACTGGGAGAAAGTGGAAAGAGCTGGGGAGAGATGGCGAGAGATGGCCAGGGACAGAATGGAGAGAGTGGAGAGAGATGGCCAGGGACAGACGCTAGTGGAGGAGGCCAAGTCCCACACCGGAATATAGCGCCGAGAAGTAGTAGTAGTAATGAAGGGTTAATATTCAATGATGTTGAGACAATATGTTAACTAACTGTTGGCAAGGAAATATATATGACCTTTGTTTACAGGACCTCCGCCGTGGGCACGCTGGCCTCCTGCCCCTCAACGCCGTCGTCCTCTCACAGGACCGCTCAGGCGCCAGGAGTTACCCTGGCCTGCAGGACAGGTGCCTAACACCTGCAATCTCTTCACGGAGACCTTGTGTCTGGACGCTTCTGATTACCCAATGCAAGTTTTATAATAATAGAAAAAGTACTTATTAACCCTTTAACCGCTACGACTGACTTTAGTCAGATTTTAACCCTTGTGTTGATTGTGCGTCTGGCATTCGTAGTATATAAAAAATAGTCTCGAACTGGGGCTGACTACATTTGCAGCTCAGACAGATATTCCCAGTTCATCATAATATTATATGTAATTGAGTAGTAAGGAACTAAAGTAAAAAGGTTTGTAAGATACATTCAAATGTGAACTGCAAACGTAGCCTGACACAGTTCCAAATCATTTTTTTGTACTGCAATTGTAGCCAGCCGCATTTTATGAGTTATTAAGTCACGCGTCTTAGGATTAGGTGTATATTGATTGCTTGATATTCGAGGAATATACCGCAATAATCAAGTATTGCTATAATGATTAGATTTTTAGGAAAATATTGGCTTTGCTGGTTCAGGAAATGTTTTTTCGATATTCGTATTTTCGATAAACTATAAAATAAATTACATTTGAAATTGAGCGCAAGTGTAGCGTGGCGTAGATTTACATTTGCGCATGCTTAAAGATAGAATTCGACATCAACTCCATCTATGGTTAACAAACATAACTATGAATTATTCTCCGAATGTCAATTATTCACGAACTTTCCAGAAGGTTTAAACGGACATCTACCGAGGCTAATTGTGAATCTAAACCATCCAGGGACCCACTCAAACACACAAAAAATTAATCAAAATCTTTCTAACCGTTTAGGAGGAGTTCAACGTCGTACGCTCATACAGATGAAATATATATAAAGATTATTAAAAACATTAAAATATATAGTATACGACAACCAGATGACAATTCGCAATGTTCCTAAAATAAAAATGTATTAAAAAAATATATTTTGTTTGCAGTCACGCAATAATGGCGACCATCCGCAAAAACCCGGGTGCAATGGGAGCATTGCTTTCAGACTTTCCTGGCATCTCCGCTGATAGCGCTATTGACGGGGTCTCCTCCAAGCAAGAAGACAAGTACACTCCGGAACATTACCTTAACAACATCAACAGGTGAACTCTCTCCCTCTTATCAAACCACATCCTCTGTCACTACACTATTTTTTTTCATTTTCAACAATAATGTCACTGTTGGTTTGTGTTTTATTCTTATTTATAGCGTTTCTATGATTTTTGTCCTCATACAGAAGTTATAATAAAGCTATAAATTTTACGGCATTAATTATATTTATGACGTCACACGTCATTGTAAAAGAAATTTCAGAGATATTTCAGTTTGCATTAATGGGATTAATCTCCAAGTCTTCGGTTACCGAAAAGACAAGGCATAAGTTTTTTAATTTATTTATTTATTTACTTGAAATAGTACCTACACATGTACACAACACATATTCTAATAAAATAACAATGAAACATTCAATTATAATAATCCACATACACATCAATATAAGGTTACATTTTGTTTACATATTTATATAATTCTATTCTAATTTTTTTTATGCTCCGCACACTTTTGACATCCTCCGGTATATCTTCATAGATTTTAAATGCTTTTTACATAAGAGAATTCTGAGGTTTAGTTTTTTTTTTCTGAATGGGACCCTTACTTTATTTTTCATTCTCGTTTCGTATTGATGTTCATGTTGGTTACTTTTTATATGATAAGTTAAACGCAAGTGTCTACAATACTTATCTACGTATTTAAAGTTAAAAAGAGAGATCAACAAACTTAGTAAACTAGCAAACACCTAAGGTCCCCTTCGGCTTATAATATCGATGAAGGTTTTTTTTAAATAGTGAATATTTATAATGAGAAATATTTTCAGGAGAGAAGACGACGTGGTGCGGCCGAAGGAGGCTTCTGGTTTCATGTGCCCCAGCGTGGTGAAGTACGCGCGGCCACAGAAGGCGCGCGCCACATCGGGTCAGTGGAAATACATCGTCAACACTGAGGATCACACGCAGACCCTGCGTCTGGAGAAGTGTCTGTAAGTCTTTGCCTGAAATGCCACCAGAGTTTTATAGTTACAGTATTCATGTCATAATTTCAATTTGCCTTTTTTTGTTGCAGACAACCAAAAGAATCGTGTACATATTTGACAGACAACTTCAATTCTAAATGCGTTCAAATTTACAATTACCATCGATTGCTTACCTGGGATAATCAAAATGGACTTCACATGGACATTTTCAAGGTAAACTAAGATATAATTAGTATGAACACCAATCATAAAACCATTTGATTGAATATGAGAATGTTTGTTGCGGTAACAATCGTACTTACTCAAGTTTTACTTACAATGTGATCCATATAAATTTGATTTCTTCACTTTCAGGTTCCAACATGTTGTTCATGTCACATTGATGGCTACAGTGTCGCTTTCCCCCCACTCCCGAATAGATCACCGGAATTAACATCTGAACGTTTCCCCGGAGAGGATTTAACAGATGCCGACCGGAATCCTTTCGAGTCTGTTCAGCACACTGTTCGCCGCCCGGTATCTAAGGACATCCTTTCTGCCCTAAGAGGGGGTCACCAAGATCTCGCTTCTCCACCCTTCCGTCAAAAGATAGTTCATAAAAATAAACCACCTATAATCCACGAAACACATTTCCCTAACATTAAACAATATCCAAATCTCAACGATAACTTTCAAGATATATTTCTACAACAGGAAACTAATATTCGTGACATCAAAAAACCATTAAGAGACACGAATGCTCAAATCCCGCCAAGTTTCCTGGAACCTCCATCTAAAACATTGGTCCACCCATTTTCAAAATCTCCTGATACAGTCACAAAATTTAAAGTATTCGGAAACAATATTCCACCCAAAAGAGGTGCCCAAGGCTTGCAGCCCAATATTATTAAACGACCTATAAGGAAACCTATACGCAAGAAGAATTCCCAAATAGTAGTGGAAGATCAACTTGTTGGTGCATCAGAAGTACATGAAAATCCTACAATAATAAATACAGACTCCTTTGATGAAATCAATGATGCAATAGACGATTACGAAACATCATCTGAAGTCACTTCCAATTCCAAATCCAGAACTTCGGCTCCGGCCACAAACAGTACGTCTAGACGTAAAGTTACCAAGATCTCTTCTACAACGACAACAGAGCGGCCAAGTATGTTAAAACCAGACCGAGGAACTGCGATACTAAAGGACATATCATTAAATAGAAGGGTGAATTACAATTATCACCCGATCATTGACTTTTTCGAAGAAGGGCGGAAGGAAGAACACCAGCAAGCAGAAGATCGATCAGATTCCGAATCTTTTGGGTATATAGATAGAGATGAATCCGACTGGAAGCCCATGGCTGGCCCAATTGTTGTGTCCCCTCATAAAATTATGGCTGGTATATAATAATCGATTTACGCTTATTAATTTATTTCTTATTTTTATGTGAACCTTTGTACCTAATATATTTACATACCAACTAATTATATTTAATAAATTAAATATTTCAAAAATATTGTAATCTTTTTACTAGTCAAGACCTAAGAATTTCGTTTTAAAATATAAATTTGCTTTTGTTAGAAATTTGGTCCATCTATGTATTGTATATTTAGCTCTGCATAGTATATATAAGCCAGCATCCTTGTATATAATAAGATATATGCAATAATGATTGCGAGGCTCTCTGTCAATTAATAGATTCAGTTCAAGTAACTCTTAAAAGAAAACGGTTAGTATATTTTAATTGCTTACATTTTGTTAAACACGTAAGTTCAATAATCATAACTTAATATTTTTTAACTAAAATTTGTTTCCCAAAAATCCAGTTGATGTTAAATGATTTTATTAAATTTCATCAGTAAAATAAGCAATAAGGGATGGATTTTCAATGGTTTTCCCTTATTGAAAAATTTATGCTGATCACGATTGTTAGTAAGTATGCTTTCCGACACGGGGTGAAACATGACGATTAGTCGTATCTCACTCCATATCTCGAAGCACTCTCTCACAACGTATTGCCCAGTGTTTATTCGCTAATGTGATTATTATTCGATCTCTAAGATGCTCCGGGATGTATAGTGATATGAGATTGAAACCAATATTTACTATTTACACTTATATTTATACATACAAACACACAATATACAAAAATAAATACACAAGATCACTTATTAACTAAAGATGACTTACTTCTATTCGTTGGCCAACGACTTAAAACTAATCCGTCACTGAAACAGCACTAGCGACGATCTGCGAAGTCGGCGAGCTAGGCAGCACATGGTGTCCGCACCACGAGGGATGTGCGAGGCGGGCGCGAGGACGGGCGAGGAGCGGTCTGGTCTCATTCGCTGAGACAGCCGTGGCCAGCATCAGGTCCCAATGATGATGAGCTGACGCCATGCGGCGATATCACGATCTTTTTCGGATTCACTTCCCGGCGTTCGGTATAACACTTCGCGATCTTTTGGGACTATTGCCACCCCGGCGCTGTGGCTGGGGCGGAGACACTTCTTCTACCGAGGGCGGAGGCGGACTCGGGCCGAGAGCTGCCCGGAACTCTGCAGGGCGGAGGGTTAGATCATCCCCTCTCAAGTGTGGCCACTCTCGAAAATTGGGCCCGGCAGTATCTAACTTCTTTGCGATACCGGGGCAAAACGCTATTTTTTTTCACTCACAGAATTGTCATTATTGTTTTTAAATTGTCTTTCATAATCTTATCACTAATTAAAATTAAACTTAACTAAGATCAAACAAGCCTCCAGAGAGAAAACGCCTTTTCGGTCATGTAAAATTTGTCCAGTGCAATCTCACCTATTATGCCATGAAACATGGCTATATCAATATCTCCAAATTTACCTACTTATAATATATTATCTTAATTTCAATACCTGACAGCACTCATCAGTGACATTCCTAAACCATAGATAAAACTGTGAAGCCCAGAAGTGATCTAAAACGTCAATGAGTCAAGCGCAATTTATGTTTTATGGTGTTTTACATAGACTGTAATCGCACATAACAATTTTTGTTTAACAATATATCTCATATTTTTACGTCGCCTCTATTTATTCATAGTGAATTAAAGAGTCAACATGTCGGTTAATTTACCGGAGTGTCCAGCAAGCCTGAAACAAATCCAACATTATTTAAAAACGGCTTCTGAACATGACAGCAGAGATCCAGTTGTGGCTTACTGGAGTCGTTTACACGCCCTTCAGGTTGGTTTAAAGCTGACATCAAAGAAAACACCTGAAGAGACCAAACTGCTAATGGGTGTGTATCAATATTGGAATATCCTATATATTTTTTGTTATAAAACAATAACCATACTACCAGTAGCTATGCAACAACAACACTTAACGTTGTCTTTAAGATATTATTAATTTTGCCAAATAATAAATAAAGTACCCTTTTACCCAACGCAAACCAAAAATATTGTTAAATCTCTTTTAAATCTTGATCATTTACCAAGTACGTGGTTTTAATACCTCCCAACTGGGGTAACCCGTTCTAGGGAGACATTCCTAGCACTCTATATAATTTCAATAAATAAATTACAAATTTAGGGAACATTTAATTAACAAGGGGAGCAACACATTTCCTTAAGTGTATAACTTAAAATGAAATATCTTGTATAATATAATATTATAACACTATTTAAACTATTTACTTGTTTTTAAAAATTATACTACATTCAAGCCGCCCTTTTTTTACTATCTCCGTAGTTACATATTTTTTGTAATTGTACATTGTCATTTTTTGTGGGTCATTTATAGTTTTGTTTATTATGTTATATAGTTTGGGTCCAAAATAGTAGAAAGTAGATAGTAGAAATCACTGCAATTATTTTAATACAATAAATTCTCCACTACATACTGTCTTGACATACCCCTAATTGTATAGAATATGGAAGTTGGTAGGTACTATTAGTTGCTGAGAAATGTTTTCTGAATATCTGAAGTCAGGTTGGGCAAGAACTTCTTGAGATACTCAGATAGACTAGAGATGTAACCAGATTTGACAAAGTCTACAACTGTATATCCGGGGCTGCTTTAAAGTCACCCCACAACAGATTAGGTTGAGGAAGTCAAGCTGAGATGGTTTGATAACATCATGAGTCAAGAAGACGACCATATTGGCTGTGGTCTAGGGCAATTCTCCGCAACCGGTGTGCCGTAAGCCGGATGCAGGTGTGCCGCGACCAAATGCACAATGAAAAAAATATTTAGTTGTAGTCGGAACTCGTGAATTTTGAAAAAGTCGAATCTTTTGTAAATCGGTTCAGGAGACATTGGTGGCTTTTTTGTTGTTGTTTATTTTAGGTCATTCGTGAAAAATCGGTCGCCACTGATTTCTACTGGCTAGAAGTTGCTGGCGACCTAAACTTTTTAACTTAACAGCGACTTCCGGCCAGTAGAATTTGCGAAAATTTGGTCCTTCGATCTTTCGGGAGCAAAACAACGTCTCTGCTGATTTCTACTAGCCGGAAGTCGCCGATGAGCTAAAAAAACGTCTCCTGAGCTGATTGATGCCCACATCCAGACGGAATTTTAGCTTTTGGTGTGCCACGGAATTCTAGGAAGAACTTATGTGTGCCGTAGTGAGAAAAGATTGCGGAGCACAGGCCTAGGGGATAGAACGCTTGGCTCCTGATCTAGGGGACATGGGTTCAAGTCTGGACACGACCAGATTCTTTCTTCATAATAAAGAGCTATTTTCTGCTCATATATTTCTAATATCATTGATTTAAATGGTTGGTGCTAGTCTTTTTATTAAAATAAAAATATGTATTATTAAGTCTAGCCTTCGAATTTCAACTGTCAAGAGGGGTTGAGGACGATCCTTGGTGACGTGGGGGTCTCATATCAAGGCCAAGTTCAAGAAATGTAGACTCGAGACAAAGCGTTCTTGAAAAACCTTGTCAGCAGGGTCAACTCCGCTTAATGGGGGAAATGGCAAAAAGAAAGAATAATCTTGAAGAAATGAAGGATGTAGTTAGGTGATAGTCCCTTATTAGTTTAGCAACTTTAATTTAAAAGAACGGGAGGTTTTAGTGAGGTAATTGGTAAGGTATTAAAATTTTTACAGATGTTTTTTTCTTATTTTCCTTTAGCTTTAATGGATTGGCTAGAAGAACAGAAGAAAGTCCATAGCAACAATGATGCAATTATTAATGAGGTGGCCGCGCAAGCTCACTTGGAGAACTACGCCCTTAAACTTTTCATGTATGCTGACAAACAGGATCGAGAAGGGAATTTCGGGAAGTAAGAATCTAAATTTACTTACTTACTTAAACAGCCGTTGTCGTCCACTGCTGGATATAAACCTCCCCCATACTCCCCATACTCCCCCTCCACGTATTCCAGTCTTGTGCCTTTCGCATCCAATCAGAATCTAAACTAACCAAATCAATTATTGTATCTTTGTTATTGTTTTTTTTAGAAATGTAGTGAAGGCGTTTTACACCAGCGGGATGATATATGATGTTCTCGCTACATTTGGTGAACTTACAGAGGAAGTCATTGAAAATAGGAAATATGCCAAATGGAAGGCAGCCTATATTCATAACTGCCTAAAAAATGGAGAAACCCCGGTTTCAGGTAAAGCCTTTATTATACTTTCCAAACAGCGCTCAATACCCCCCTGTATTGATAAAAAAAGCTATTCAACAATGGGGGTGGTGGTTCTGAAAATGCAGGGAATCTACGATCTAGACTTATATTTTGACACCTGAATAGAAGAATTAACTAACTATTTTTAATTAACTATTTTTAATTTTTTTTAATACTGATGAAATAATATTATTGTATATGTTTTGGGAGTTGTATGGATACCATTTTTTTTAATAATGGAGTTTTACATCATGTTCAAGTAACAATATTTTTTTTCCTCCATTTATTTTAATTACCCTGAATTTATTATTAATCCATTGACTGCCCCCTGAAGGTTCCGGGTTTGATTCCCGGCGAGGGCAGTGTGATTGTCACTGTCTTTGGTCTGGTGTAGAATTCACATGGCGATAGATCAGCTACCGATCACATGTCACAAGAATCACTATGATAGCTATAATACCCTTTACATAGATTTGGCTCATGCTGTCGTGATGTAAAGAGCGATTCAACAAAATAATAATAATAATAATTGGCTTACGGGAAATTTTTAATAAGTCTTACTTTGTATTGATGCAGGTGTCAGATAAGCCGATGTGTTAAATCTGTCATGTGATATTACCAATGCGCATTTTTGGCTGTTATATTTTAAAACATGAGTGAAGTAGCTTCAAATTATATTATTTTAATGAAAAATTATGATCAATGAAAATAAAATAGCCCAAGAATTTATTTACAAATAAAATTTTAATCAATACGAATGAAAACGTCAGTTTTCTAGAAGTTTTATTATATTTTATGGGAATGACATGTTTCGCCCTTCTAAGTCATTATCAAATGTTTGAGCAAACAGCCTTAGAAGGGCAAAACATGTCATTCCCATAAAATATAATAAAACTTCTAGAAAACTGACGTTTTCATTCGTATTAATTATTTAATATGGAGTTTTACATCATTGTTCAAGAAACAATAAATAAAATTTTAATCTTTTTTAGGTCCTATGGCGCCTTCTGAAGATGAAGAAAATGATGGTGAACCAACAGCTTCAGACAGCAATGTCAACCCGGAACTTCCAAATATTAACATAACCGAACCCGCTAATCCGGACAACCCCCCGCCGACAATGGGCTTCGCCGCCCCCTTCCCTCAGCCCCCTCAACCTTTTATTCCTCCCCCGAATACCCTTCCTTCGGTACCACAATCTCCCGATACCAACCCTGGGGGCTTCCAGCCCTATCAACCGGCCTACGTCCCTTCGGTGAACCCTATCACCAGCCCCACAGTTGCCGTGACCTTGACACCCGAACAAATGACCAAAGCCCAAAAATA
This sequence comes from Lepidostoma basale, assembly GCA_022606425.2. Classification (NCBI taxonomy): domain Eukaryota; kingdom Metazoa; phylum Arthropoda; class Insecta; order Trichoptera; family Lepidostomatidae; genus Lepidostoma; species Lepidostoma basale. The sequence continues at coordinate 3,780,106 of JAHDVF020000010.1, forward strand.
TTGCAAATGGGCAGGAAGTGCCTTGAATTATGATGATGTGAAAACTGCAATTGCTAATCTAAATCATGCTCTTCAGTTGCTGCAAACTGGACATGATCCCGCGCCTTAATATTCTCAACCTAACACTTATTTATTATCTTATTCATATTCAGAGATTTACAAATCATAATATATTAGTTGTATTAAAATTAATAGACTTACTAATGCTAATTATTCAAACATTTTATTAAGACAACATTATTATAATATTATTTCAGTATCACGGACCTATTACTCAAGTAATGCTTGTATTTCTTCACAATATAACTATTTTCATTGTTTTATTTTAATAAATATTTATTTTTTAATTATTGAAATGTTACCAAAAGCATCAAATAGCAATATTACATTGTATATCCTTTAAAAAAATACTGCCTTCCACCAGCTCGTCAGAGGCACTGCGGGAGTGATAGTTTCTATCTTCCTCGCTGTAGCGTCTTATGTGCACATGCACACAACAGTCAAACACCATGCCGCTGGAACTGTAGAGTGCACAGTTCCATACAAATATTTTTGTATCTTCGTAAACTGGAGGATGGCTATAATTATATATTGTACAAGTATAAAGAAAGAATTATAGAAAAAAGGAAAATATTACACTTTATCCACACATTATATGGAAATAAGGGGTGCTGCAGTTTCACATTGCCTATATGCGAGTCGCCACTGCTAACGTATCTTTTTCTCAGGAAATAGGTTTTCCCAAACTGGTTCTCTTTAAAAACCACTATTTTTAATGTGATATGATAGTAACAAAGCAAATACCCCTCACTCAAAATAAAGCTTATTATTGTGAAAAAGAATAATTATTTAGAAAGATTAAAATTAATGAAATTGTTAAAAATCCAAAAAAATGTGCTTGCACCCCAATTGTTCTTCCATGCTTCAGCACTCCTGACAGAAGAATTTGCACTTGTGTCAAATGGATACATAAGAATGAGAAATAAAAAGATTTAAATATATTAAAAATACCTGGAACATGCTTTATAATAAACTGCGTAAATATTGTATTTTGTCTAATTATATATTGTATTTGTATAATTGTAATCGTGCCCTGAAAATAAATTTTTAATTTTCGCAATCCTTTTTTATTTTCACGATAGTTTCGTCATTATACTTTACACAACACGTACAAGTATGTGGTAGACAAAGTCCATTATTACTTATTTGCATTTTTGTTGCCAAATAGATCAATGTTTACCAGATAGAACAATATTCATCCAATCAACAAAAATATGAATCCATTTCTCAACATTTTTAATAGAGAAAAAATCATTCACACTAATGAACAATTTGTGGAGACAAAACATTCTTTTTACATAAAAAACACTTTTAGAGTTTAAACATTTTCGCAATTAACAAATATTTTTGTCATAAATTTCATGTCGTGAACAAAGAGGAAAAATTACCAATGTGTCAAAAGGTCAAATAAAACACTTACTGAAATTATAAATGCCAGAGATTAAAACAAAATTTTCCAAATCCAACATATTTATTAGTTCTATTATAATGGGAAACAACAGTCCACATTATGGAATAAACCGAATGGTACAAAAAAAACATCATAATTATCTTCAGATCCACTAAAGAAGTTATTCCATAAAATGGCTACCAAACATAAGTTTTATAATTACAGTTTAGAATGAAAAAACAAGTTTTTGATTTATATGTGTATTACAAACACAATTTTATGATTTATACACAGATAAGAACCAAAAGAAGTATGATCTACTCCTTTATTTATTTATATAATAAAATAAATGCATGATAACCATAATTACTATTGTTTATTACACACCTTGGAAGAGAGTTAATGAGCCACCAGCAAAGTGTAAAAACGGGGGAAATAATAAGAGGGGTGGTAAAGAGTGGGGAACAAGAGTTTTAGTGCGGGGGTTGGGGGGGCTGCGTCGGGGGCGGTTGGGTCCCACCCATTTGGCTACGCAGCTGCTCCACCAGCTCAGGGTTGGCTTGCTGGATGTGCTGGGCCAGATGCTGCCCGGCCTGTAGAAGCGCGCTGATGCCTACGGAGCTACCCATGGGCTGACTGCCATTCACGTTGCCCAGCAGACCCGACATTAAATTCTGCATCTCCGGGTCAGACAGCATCTGCGTGGCGACACTCATTAGCTGAGGGTTTTGCAGCAAGCCTTCCAAGTTCAGCCCGGACACTGCATCCAGACTGGGAGATGAAGTCGCAATTAGTGATTCTTTTGACAACGCCAAGTTATTTTTATAACCTTCATTTTCCGGTTCCAACTCTAAGGCTTTTTCATAAGCCTGCTTGGCTTCCTTGTGTCTGTTGAGTTTAGTGAAAGATAGGCCGAGACGGCCATAAGCCCTGGCGTATTTAGGATTTAATGAAATAGCCTTGTTACAGTCATCGATAGCTAATTGATCATTATCTAAATAGAAGTGAGCGGCAGCTCGATTACAATAAAAAATGGAGTTTTTGCTATTCATCGAAATCGCCTGCGTGTACTTTTGTAGAGCTTCTGCATATTTTTCTGCCTTCATTAGAGTGTTCCCTTCATTCTTCAAGTCTTCAGCCTGCGCCTTGACTTCGTCCGTAACATCATCGGTCGCAGAGAGTGGATCGTTCTTTCTAAACAGTTCGAGAAGATTCACTGGACCTAATGAATCCTCTGGTTTGAGTTCAAATGCGGATTCTAGGCACTGTATTCCTACCTCGAGACTTTCGTAGGAATCTGTATTGGACAAACCGGCCTCCAACTGGGTTCGTAAAAATGTTACGATATTCGCAACTAGACGTTTAATATCCGACATAATGACAACTAAGCACCTTTTAAAATTTACTCGTAAAGTATGGAATCCCAAATTTTCAACAAATATAATGAAAAATCAGAAACAATACTTCGAAGAGTATAAAATGACAAAAAGTCACGACAGAAAGGTGACCAATAAGCAATAGACAAACAATAGATGAGCAAATCAAAATTAAATCCGTTTTTTTTTTCTTAGTTTTCTGTAGTAGGTACCGAATATCGATAATTTTTAGATAACCAACTCTATGATTTTTGTTTATGATCCAGTTCAATTATTTTTCATCTTATCTTTGGTTGACTCAATATGTCAAGTCCAATTGTCCAATGTCTTCATGGGCAGATTAGACCTATTGTACAATAAAAGTTATTTTTTGTAATATATATAAAATAGTTATTTTATCGAAATTTTTATAAACTGTACGATTATTTTTTTCCAATATGCCGTCAAAACAAAGAAAAATTGCAATGATGGGTTATAGATCTGTGGGTCAGTCAATAACATTAATTACTATGTAACAAAATATTTTGTCATCAATTCCAATTATATGGCTAATTTACATTTTTTCTAACTTTGTAGGAAAATCTTCTTTGATTATTCGGTTCGTCGAGGATCAATTTGTAGATTCATATGATCCTACAATAGAAAATAGTAAGTTAATTTATATATTATTATTATAAAACGTATGAAAAATCATGTAATTTTATTGTAAGAATATACTTATCACTGTCAATACATTGTTTGAAATTAAAACTTCTTCCTTGTCTAATTTATCGTTTTAATACAACAGTTACAGAGATTGACAGAACATTAAAAGATGAACTGCAGTTCTATGTTACGTAGCACAATTACCTTCATTAGCTGACACCTCGTATCTTTCGAAAATCTGTTTATTACGCATTCAAATTCTCTGTTCGGGTCGTGAAATATTTTCCGCCGTTTCTAATGTTCTAACCGATATCCACAGCATTCACAAAATCGCTCCGCCATAATATCACAGACTACGAGGTGAAACTTGTGGACACGGCGGGGCAGGACGAGTACAGCATATTTCCCTCGCAGTACAGTATGGACTTCCACGGATACGTACTCGTATATTCCATTACCTCAAGTAAAAGTTTTCAAATTGTGCAGATAATATATGATAAACTTTTGGACAACGTCGGAAAAGTACAGTGAGTATTTTGGATTCCAATCCATCAGAGTATCTGTAGTCTGGATCTTTCATCAATTTAATGTATGAAGTAAGAAAGGAATGTAAGGCGGATGAATGCGTGATAAATAAAATCAAGAAAGGGTCACTAAAATATTTTGGACATATGGAACGAATGGATGAGGGAAGAATGGTTAAAAAGATATATACAAGTAGTGTGAATGGGAAAAGAAGTCGAGGAAGGCCAAGAAAGACATGGCATGACCAAATTAATCAATTACTGAGAGGCGGCCATGTTCGAAGTAGGAACAATCGACGAGTGTGCATATCACGATGTGTGAATTTAGAAGAGGCGCGTGAATTATGTCAGGATAGAACAATGTGGCGATCCGTTCTCTCCTACCTACCCCTCCGGAGAAACAGCTTAATGGTTAGTTAGTTTTTGCTATCGAACCCGATTACACTTAGCTATTGCTATATTCCAAAACAGTAGAACTCCAATTATCCGAAATCAATTGGGACCGGACCCAATTAAATTTTTTCCAAAAAAAGGGTATATTTTAATTACAGTACAACGTCGTTTATCCGGACGTCAGTTAACCAGAACGTCAATTATCCGGACAAGCTGAGATGATGAAGCGTTCTGTACCGTGACCTGCACATGTATAATTAAAATGAATCGCGATTTAGCTGCAAAAAAAGAAGAGGAAATGTTAAAAATCTATGATTTTTTCCAGTGTTTTAGAGTAATGTAAGCCTTTTTATGTACACTTACTACATATATACTTGATTTTGCAGTAAAATTTGTAATTTCATAATTAATAATCGAGCCGAGAAAAAAATATATATTTACACCTTATTTTGCTAAAACAATTGGCGCCTGTTTGATTATCCGGAACACCTCCGGTTCCAATTAGTCCGGATAAACGACGTTCTGCTGTAATTACTGTACGTATGTTGAAAATGGGAGAAAAAAACTATTTTTAAAGAAAAAGAGCTTTTAATTAATTAAATGAAAAGGCAACACTTTTACACGTTAAGCGTAGTTACAAGTGCTGTACATATGTGCTTACCGTACTGTAAATGAAAGTCATTGCTTGCTGAATATCTCGGTCAAAGTAAGCTGTTAAGACAATAATTATTTTGCGAATCGTACATTTCCATCTTATTTTTTTTCTAAAATTCTGAAAGCGCGGATAGTCGGAGTTCCGATAATTGGATTTCTTCTGTATATGCATACAGAATATATGAATTAAACAAATACATTTGATGTTCGTTATCAATTCATCTATGCCATTTAACAGAATACATTCAACAACGTGTTTCTCCAAATACATGATGTTTAACAATATAATCCATTAATGATTTCAATTTTTACTTGAATACCCGTGCAGTAATGTTATGACCTTCTACTGACGATCAACAGCTGTCATTTAAACCAATTTGAGCACCATCTCTTGGCGACTCACTCTGTTAGAGCATTCATCCAAGTAATAGATGGCATCTTGTCTTCCTAATGTCGAACCGTCTCTCATGCGTTCCTGGTATTATGTTGCATATATATAAAATTTTACCTGTACTCAATAGATGCTTAAACATTTATGCTGTTTGTAATATCTGTTGAGTTAATAAACTGATTTGATTTGATTTGATTAGCATCGACTGCAGCTAATATCTTACTTACTACACACGGTCGTACAACTTTTGAAAGATTTATCATCACTGATAAAGTTATTCCGAACATAAGGTTTTGATTGCTCACATCTCTCCGGCTCAGCATACGCAGCCAATCCATGCCAGGCGATCAGCTCTCACGGTGCTCATTATAAGGCTTGGACTTTAGGAATGTCTTATTCGTGAAGGTTGCAGTATATAATCCTTTTTGAACTGGGTGCTCTAATACCCTACTATTTTTATAACCACTTTGAAATAATACTAGCCACACCACCAAATCACCTATCCAACAGTGTTCCCATCAGACATAAGAGGAATAGCCACAAGAGTGAAAGTACGTTTAGAAGACAAATACTTTTGACTTTAGAGAATATCTTGTCTTCCTAATGTCGAACCGTCTCTAATGCGTTCCTGGTATTATGTTGTATAAATGTAATATTTTACCTGTGCTTAATAGATGCCTTAAACATTTATGTTGTTTGTAATGTCTGTTGAGTTAATAATCTGATTTGATTGATTGATTGAAGATCTGAACCTCTGTAAGGCAGAAGATCCAAGTCCAAGTCCTTATAAAATGAATGTCTCCTATATCCTTTATCTTTTTTCAGCATTCCAATAGTTTTAGTGGGAAATAAAACAGATTTGCACACTGACCGCAAAATAAGCACAGATGAAGGAAAGCGTCTTGCTGAAAAATGGAAAGCCACATTTGTTGAAACTAGTGCAAAGAAAAATGAGGTAATTTCATTTCAATACTTCTTTTATTTTGTTCTACTCCCTTTTTATTTATTAATTTTGAGTTTTTTTCATGATTATTATTTGAGGCCATAAAATTGTGTATAATTCATTTATTTTTTCTAGTTTTGATAATATTCCATTATTGAATTGCATGTCTTTATTTTTATATACATATGTAAATATAGCGCATTAAGCTGGCCTCACATTTACTAAATTATACGAGAGTAGAGGAAAATAGTATGATCAAGATCCCAGTTTAACCCATATAGTGCGGCTGGCTACATATGTAGTTAAAAAAAAATTATTCAATCTGTGGCAGACTACGTTTGCAGCTCACATTTGAATGTATCTTCTTCTTTTTTCTTCATTTTCTCATTACTGAGGGTCGTGATCTATGGACCTGCCCGTGACTAAAACAAAACACCTCCAATCCTCTCTGTTCTCCGCTGTACGCACCGCCAAGTAGAGGTTTCCCCAGTCATCTCCTTAATCTGGTCACATCACCGCGCAGGAGATCTGCCTCTACTTCTTTTGCCTGGAACACTTCCTGTGACAATACTTTTTTCCAGATTACCAAGCTCTCTCCTGGCAATGTGACCAAAGAAATTCAATACTTGCCGACTGCATGTTACAGATATATTTCCTATTATTTTGAGTTCATTGAGTACTGAGTCGTTCAGCCTTTTTGCAGTCCACGGTATCCTTAGCATGCGATGCCAACACCTCATTTCAAAGGTGTCAATACTGGCATGGTCATGGGATTTCATTATCCAAGTTTCAGCAGCATAAAGAAATATTGGGAATATGAGGGTGCGCATAATTTTAAATTTGATAGAATTGGGAATACTTCGATCTTCCCAAACTTTGTTCAATTGAGTTAGAGCATTTTCAGCTACAGCGATTCGTCTTTTTATTTCCTTCTCACGCCCACTCTTGGATTTGAGAACCCAGCCATACAAAGTCTTTTACAATTTCCAAACCTTGCAATCTTCCTGACATCTTTAGGATGTATCTTTTAAACCATTTTACTTTAGTTCCTTACTACTAAATTGTATGCAATATTATGATGAACTGGGGCTGTCTATCTGGGCTGGAAATTTAGACAATCGCAATTCAAGATCATTTATTTTTTACTGCAAAAGAAGCCAGCCGCACAATGGAGGTTAAATGAATATAAAAAGCTATTATTGTATCTTTCATGTGTAAATTTGTTTTTATTTAACATTGGGTATTATATTTATTTATTTCAACACTTCACATCGGATAATTTTTTTCTTGCTTGAACAGCATTCGATAGTAAAATATGCCGAAAATGCTGTTTTTCACTTTCAATTTTTAAGGGAACCATCCAAAAACTACTGCGTAGAATTAAACATTTTCACAAGCAAGCCTTGCTATATCAGCTGTCAAAATATATAATGATATGCGGCTTAAGAGTGAAGTTGTCTGTGAAAAAATACAATTAAGGCCTCTCTTGGGAAAAACACAATTACTTTCCAAAAAACCTAATATATTATTATGATTTTTCTTTCAGTCTGTGTCTGATATATTCCATGCCATGCTAGCAGAAATTGAAAAAGCCGATGGAAATATTCAAGAGAAAAATGGATGCGTAGTTTGCTGAGTTTATAAAAATTCTACACAGTTAAGCCGTACTAATTTTTACAATATAAGTCGAATCAATTTAAGCAATAATAATACCATGTTAATTATCTTCATTAATGTGTTTCTCATTTCCAAATATCTCTTTAGATCAGTGACCCTTCACCTTGTGACATTGAAAGAATTACTTGAACACGAGAAATTGTATATTCCTCTTATCTTAGCCCACTAACCCACATTTACTGCTTAACTAGCGGAATGTTTGGAATGTCCATTATTATTTTACAATGAGTCAATATATAATTTGAAAACAACTACTTGAGAGTGTGCTACATCTTAAAATATTCACTAAGTTTATTAATAGTTTTATGAACCCTTGTTTAAAGAGTTGTAACTCTTTTTTATCTATATCTTGAGATTTTTACATACAAAATTATGGTAGCCCCATGGTATAAAGTAAATGTTCTACATGTGTGTGTATGTACATTTATTTATATATATTTTTATTATTGAATATTAGAATTTTAGAAATATAGTTTCGGCCTTTGAATATATATTTTTTTCCTCTATTTTGCAAATTTACAATTTGTAATGTGAGAACTTAAATTATTTTCAGGTTTAATTCAAATAGATGATAAAGTTACAAATAATTTATATGTCTTGTGTATTTTGAACCAAATAAATGTCCGATTGAACGCACACACAGAAGTAAGCTAAAAAGGATAAAAGTTTCTTAATATAAGAACATTTCATAAAGCAGTCTTAATTTTTTTTTACTAATTATTTATATCAAAGTGAATCACCTATGTTATTATGATATACCCCTTATCCCATTTGCTTTAGTGCATTTGGTATTCCATATTTGCAAATTGTAATACACATTTAGTAATTGAGAATCTATGCAGTAAATTAAGTTTATTTTTTAAAGTAAGAACACATTATTTACCTTCTCACATCAACTTAAAAATGTCTATGACCCGTGGGTTTTGGAAACTTCATTGTTTTAATTTTTATTATAAAACAACATACAAACTGCTAGACCAATAAGCGAGCTTATGTATGTAAATTATATTATTACCAAATCAAGAACCACAGGCCTGTATACATTTTATTATATTTTATGCATTGAGTGCCTTCCTTACTAATTTCAATTAAGCCTCTTAGTACTGGTTCATGTGTTCGGTTAACATAAACAACAACTAGAATGTTTTTAATATATTTAGACAACTTTGTACAGCTCTATTTTATATTAGAAAACGTTTTGCATAAATAATTGAACCCTTTGGTTGCCGAAATCCTATATATCGGCTTTCGCTACACTGACGAGAAGTGCCGGAACCGACGACCAATTGAAGCCATGATTTATTATAAAAGTATCATATTCGTTTTAGACAGAGTGTGAGGGAGTGAGTAAGTGCTATGGATTATTAATGATTAGTGTATATTTTTAATAAAATAAGCATATTTAGAATTAAAAGACCATTTATAAATTAAAAATATTTCAAATGTAAAAGAAAAGTGTTGTTCTTTTGTAGTTAATGGGCACGGTGTAAAAAGAATAATAGACAGCCAGTCACTAAAGGTCTTATGTATATCAGTTTTGTTTAGATCATATACATTTATTAAACATCGCTCATAGTGTCTGGATTCAGCTGGGAATATTTTTTGCGTGCCGAGATAGAGCTAAATTATTGGCACATGTTACAAATTAAACAGGTATCGTAATAATGGTGGCTGCTGGCCGTGCACTTTTTACACTGTGCGATGAAACTGTTTTTGTGTACACCTGCATCTATCTCAAAGGAGCCAAAAGAAAATAATAATAGATTTTTATTAATTTCGATAATTTAAAAGGATTATTTTACTGTTTATAAATTACGAGGCATATCTAGAAAGTAAGTGTGCTGAGGCTCTCACGACCGGATGGATTTTATTTTCGACATGTTGGCTACACTTCCGTGTAGCCTGACCCTTCCCCTCCGCAACGAGACCGGTTCTAGGTCAGTACGTTGAGAAGTGTCAACGCGACAAAACGTTTCATGAAAAATGTCAATCCAATCTCCCGCCAAGTGCGAAATACGCGGCGCCGGGCAAGAGTTTTTGAGGCGCTGCAAACTCCATGGAGATGAATTTCTCCCCTCCATCGTTACTGGAGATGAAACTTAGGTTGCACACTGCACGCCTGAAACCAAAAGGCAGTCTCAACAGGGCGGTCACACCTCTTCACCCTCCGGCAAAAAGTTCAAAACCACAATTTCAGCCAAGAAAATCATGGCATCCATGTTTTGGGACTGTCAAGGCATAATTTTAATTGAATATATGCCTCAAGGGGAGACCATCAACTCTGCAAGATACTGTGAGACCCTGAAAACCTACAAAAATTCAGTACACTTACTTTCTGGAGATGCCTTGTACATTTTACTTTTGAAGTATTTTCTCTAAAATCACAGCTATTTTGGCATAGTAATCCCAAAAATGTCGACAACCAAAGGGTTACCATTATCCAAACATGTTGTGCTGCTAGCATTATTATCATTTTATTATCATTTATCCAAAACAATAATTGTTGCAATTTAAATCTTAATTTTTCATCGAGCTACTGCGATGTACAAATGTCGAGACATTTGACTTTCTCATACTCAAACACTAATGTGTATTTCTTATATACATCAAATACAGTAACCTTGTATTGAAATAATTACAGTTTTGTTACACTTGAAATTAAATGTTGTTTATACTTTCAATTGCAGTAACTAAATATCCACATAATTACTCAAGTTAGTTGAATCAATGATGGATTTAGTTTATGGAGCGAGAGCACAATAGACAAAGGGTGTTGTATGACCTTGAGAAAGTGGCAATGGTCTTCAATGTCCTCCTTTATTATCACATCACTTGTAATCCTTAATAAAGATAAGGAATAATGAAACATCTTCCTTACCTTAATATACCTATTTACTTTCAAACCATAAATAATAGATTGCTAACTCTTAAATGTTTATTATTGAAGTCTTTAAAAATTAAACAATATATAATTTATTCATATTTGTACATGTCACAACATAATTTTTCTTTGTTTAATCAAATTGGAGTATTTAAATGCTGTCCATGTATAAGTTCATGTTGTTGTCTGTGCTATATTCTGCCAAATAATAAAAATATGTAAAAATAATATTTAAAAAAAAAATCATCCATTTAATCTAAAATGAAACCACTCTATTTTTGAAATTATGTATTTCCTTTTTTTATATTTATTTCCCATTAAATTATATATTAGGTCCTTACATATGAAATTGGCGTTTTGCCGTACTGGCAACTTTGATCTCAAATATCTTCTCTTTGGTTAGAATTCCAAATTCAAATTTATACAGCTATTTACTCAAGTATTTGTGTTTCGAAAATTATAATTCATTTGTTTTTTCCTCAATTGTTTTTTTTCTTTGCGTCACTCAGTTTACAAAATGGAAAACTTGAAATATCGCGTTATTTACGAGTACGAGTTCCACCGTGGCACCAGTGCTGCAGAAACGGCTCGAAGGATTAATGATGTGTATGGCGACGGTGCCGCAAAAGAAAACACAGTGCGTTTTTGGTTCCAACGTTTTCGTTCTGGAAATTTCGACCTGCAGAACAAGCCCCGTGGACGGCCGGAGACCAAAGTTGATAATGAAGAATTGAAGGCTATTGTGGAAGCGGATCCATCGCAAACCACGTCCGAGTTAGCTGCAGGCTGCGGTGTTAGTGATAAAACTGTTTTAATCCACTTGAAGCAAATTGAGAAGGTGAAAAAGCTTGAAAGATGGGTACCTCACGAATTGAGTGAAGCAAATCAACAAACGCGCGTTGACTGCTGCGTTGCATTACTCAACCGGCACAATAATGAAGAGATTTTGAATCGAATCATTACCTGTGATAAAAAGTGGATCCTGTATGATAATTGGAAGCGCTCATCGCAATGGTTGAACCCTGCCGAACCAGCCAAACCATGCCCCAAGCGAAAATTGACTCCAAAAAAGTTACTTGTGAGCGTTTGGTGGACTAGTGCTGGTGTCGTTCACTACAGCTTTCTTAAATCTGGCCAGACGATTACGGCAGATGTCTATTGTCAGCAACTGCAAACCATGATGGAAAAGCTAGCTGCTAAACAACCGAGGCTGGTTAATCGCTCTAGGCCACTGCTGCTTCATGATAACGCTAGACCACACACTGCACAACAGACGGCTACCAAATTAGAAGAGCTTCAATTGGAATGTCTAAGACATCCACCGTACTCTCCGGACCTTGCCCCAACAGATTACTATTTTTTTCGAAATTTGGATAACTTCTTGCAAGGGAAAAAATTCAACTCCGATGGGGCAGTCCAAACAGACTTCAAAGATTTTATTGATTCCCGTCCGAATGGTTTTTTTAGTAAAGGGATCGATAAACTACCTATGAGATGGCAAAAGTGCATAGATAGCAATGGTACATACTTTGATTAAATAAATATATTATATTTAAAAAAAATCAACTTTATGTTCCTCCCATACAAAACGCCAATTTCATATGTAAGGACCTAATATTTCCTATTTCTAACAATTGTTTAATCCCCCTCACTTAAAAATCTACCTGACTTAGATTTGATATAAGTTTCAGGATGATTTTTTGTATGCATATATTTTAAATATTTTAATAACCAAAAAAATCGCTCAGTCCAGTGAATATAGTACACTTTTAATTGCATTATTTACTTTGTGAGGACGTACATTGTCATGTTGAAGAATGTTTCCCTTTCCAATGAATAAATCTGGTTGTTTAATTACAAGCTTTTGATTTTATCCGACTAATTGTTAACACTTGACTTTTCCAATAACTGTTTATCTTAGTTTTAAATGTTCATAGTGGAAGATGCTGTCGGATAGGTATTTAATAAGTAATGAATATTCTTGATGTGACAGTTCCAAATTGAGTTAATATAAATATCTTGACACCAATGATCTACGTGTGTTGATGCGTTGTTCTCTGCTATCCACGAACAGTTCATCAGGCACTCAAATTCCTATCCTGCTCACTTTACCAAAGCATTTTAAACATCCATGCATTGTGGATTTATGTTCAGAATTTTGTGATAATTTCTTAACAGTTTACCATAGATCTGCTTCATTAATGAATTTTAACAAACTTTATTAAATATTGATGGGTCACTCAGATTTACGGGCATTCTGAAAAATAATCTCATGTCATATCCTGATTAGATTAATAAAACTAAAAGTCAAGCTTGTAAATAGTATAATAAAACAATACCACAAAAATATGTGCACTGTGTCTTGTCTAGATTCAAACGATACCCAAAATAATATATTTGATTCCTAAAACCTAATAAATAACAGTGTAACATTTCATCCAATAACAAATAAACAGATGAAAGCTTTGAAATATTTCCAAAAGATAAAAGTACATTTTCATCATACCTCAAAGATTTTTTTTAAACACTTACTGATTATTTTAATATGTCTAATAAATGTTAGTATTTCTGCAGGTTTCATTATTCACTTTTTAAATGAATAATGCGTATGCTAAATATTATTTTAAATATGTACTTCAATATGAGAACTTAATATCCTTTGAATACTATTTTTTATGGAAACGTTATCAATTTCAACAATCCGAAACAAATGTCTAATATCTATGGGCTATAAGGATCTTGCAAACTTTTAAACAATAATAATTCTGAACGGATGTTCATGTGTCCATGGCTGTAATTAACACACTATATGTATTTTTGGCATGTTATTTAAAAAAGAACTCACCTTCTAGAAATAGTTTAACAGAAACTCGCCCGCTGAAAGGTTTACAAAAAAAATTCTCTCTGAAATTGGAGAAATGATAACCACAGCAGTTCAGTATCACTAACAAGTAAATAATATTACTTAAGTTAATGCATTGTGTTTTTACTATTTTACCATCATATTATTTCACTACATCTTTAAAATTTTCACATTTATGTTATTATATTAGATGACACAATGAAGAAGATACGGACATTTTAAAACAAAAAAATATATATATTAATCTTACAATTTTAAGGAACTATTTAGTTATTATTATATGTTTATTAGAATAATCTAATGTATATGTCATCTTTAGTTTTCATTAGACAATCATCTTTGATATTTTATAATAATTGATTTCTTATTTATCGACAGCTATATTATAACACACTTGGAAACTTTAAATGAAACATTGTAACTAAAATAAATAACGATCTTTTAACATAAAAACCAATAATAAACCTATTTTATCCTAAGGGGTTCACGGCCTGTTGTCATAAATGTAGTGAAGAGTTTTCACCAGTACCAACACTTACCCTCAAATGCTCACAATTTCCTGCTACGTATATGTCTTGCAATCAAATATTTGTGAATCCCTTGAACTTAAACCGGCTTTACCTGAGTCAAGATATTTAATGATTATCTAAAACCTTTATAACACTTTAAATATATTTATTGAATTATGAATTATAATATTTTTTTCTTCCACCTTCCACACAAGGAACCCATTCATATACATTCACACATACATCTCCATTAGTATGAATTCAATCTAAAGTAAATAAATGCGCATAATTGTTTGCAATTTTTTCTACTAAATGATAGTATTACTGTATGTTTTAGTTGCTATACCAACAAAAACAAATACCTTCCATCTGTCAATAACATTATTTTATTTCAACCATGGATTTCTTTTTACTAATATTTAACCAATTTCAATACTGACTGTATCTTCATCCAGACAAATACAAAAATAAAGTTTCTGTCTTTGAATGGTGTTTTTTTTTAAATTTACTTATTCCTTTTGGCTTACTGACTTGTGGCTTTTGGTCTAGTGTTGTTATTTGTGAGACTTGAGAGATTGGATAAAGGGTTTTGTTAACACACCTTATGTATAGAATCATAAGGCATAACCTCAACCACTTCGTATATAAATTGTGTCAATTACAAAAATGAAATATTTATGTCTCTATTTCATTCTCTCTTAACCGTTATGAGTACATGAAGAATGTATTATTATGGATTTAGTATCCTGCCCTAAAATCATGCTGCCATTGTTTTGATGAGACCTTTCTGTGAAATAACTCCTTCAATTATTACTGACTGTGAAATCAAACTAACGCCCAAAGGAGTGGGGTCGTCATCTAAGAATTTGATTGATCGTAGTAATAACTGACAGATTATTAACTGATAATATCAAGTAGCTTGTTGTGTTAAATTGGTTATTGAATATCTTCATTGTATGTTATTTTGTTATTTATATTTAGATTATTTTCTGTGGTTTTATACAAACTGTGCTTATTGTTGAATGAGATGATTAGCTAATTTAAAAGGAAAAAAAACAATATTTAGACATTTGAGGTATCCTTTCATTCTAATATAAAATTTGTGGTTTTTTTTTTCAATTTTATATTAAGCAATAGTTAAAATTTTAATTCTGTACACTGAAATCATTAGAATTTTCATTTTTCACAATTTATTAGATTTCTAATAGTACTATTTGTAACAAATGCGTTTTTTTATATTTTTTTTTCCACTGTTTTCACCGGGTCTTATTTTAGAATAACTAAGTGATTCTGTAGAATCTGTATTTATATTATTTATAATTAAATAAAAAAGTTTAATTCACTTCACATGTTTTGAAGACCTTTAAATGAACACTCTTGGTGATGAAGCAAGTGGAATTTTGAAATGTATCAAATTTTTAACAAATAATATAACCAAAATGGAATATGGTTTTATTCAGTAAAAATTGTGTCATAATCAGAAGTTATTTGTCCGCATGATAACATATCTGACACCCCCGTGGACTGTAGATATGAAGGAATATTTCAACGGAAAAAAAATTTAACATTTGACATGAATAAAAGAGTTTGTTATTTTGTTATATATATTTAACTTTTCTTAAAATAATGCTGAGTGATTGTAATTGCATATCTAATTTGAAAGTAATACTTAATGCTTTTTTGTAATATTGTATGTATTTTGTCATTAGAACTTTTACATGGTTAACTTAAAACATTCTAGCGTGTGATGTTTATGAAGATTTTAGTTTTTTTTTTATATATTAATCAATAATTTCATTAGTCTGAATCAAATTCAGACTAATGAAATTATTGTCCTAAATCAAACGTACTATTAAACAACACTTTTTTTTAAGTTCAACTTCATTCTAAAGTGAAGTTTTTTTTTATGAACATTTAAGGAATAGGAAGTCTTGATAGCAGTGAATCCAGATGAATTTTTTTCCGTAGTTAATAAACTATCTATCACTCATTAAGTTATTGATAGTCATATTGGATACTAATAAATATAAAACAGCAATGCTTTAGTGTGTACATATTCCTGCAACTTGGATTGGATACCTGGATTGGTATACCTCTTTGCTACCTCATCATCACTTATGGATTTATGGATATAATGAAAATAGATTTTATTGCTATTATAAATATTTAAGATAGTTTTTCTCGACACAAAATTATAGGGTATTGATTTTACCAAAACTGTGAGTATTTTTTTTAATCCGTGATTATTATTATATGCATTGTCAAATTTTGGGTTTTTTTCTTCAAGAACAGCTAATGTTTTATATTGTGACATGTTGAAGGAAATTTACATAATTTTCTTATCTGAATACCTCAACATCATTTAATCTACTTTTGAAATGTTAATGCTACATTGTTTTATTGAATGAAAAACGATATACTAGTCTATGTGAGAGCTGATAGCTAAGCCTAATAATTTTATCTATTATTTATTACTATTTCTAAGCGCACAAAAGCCAGATTTTAAATTGTATCGGTATTCCAAGTATTCCAGACACTTGCAAGGAATACTTGGTTTTAAGAAATGATTCTATATTAGCAATTGAATAAACAGTATATATTATTATTTCTATAGTAGGAATCTTACATTATTGTCTATGGTTACACACCTATTTAGAAGATCTAGATTTGTCACTAAATTAAATAATTTTTATTTGTATTGCACATTGCGCAGAATGGGAATGATAGTATGTATGTAGTACGTAAAGAATTGACAAAGAAAAAAATGAACTGACTGACTAGAATGTTGGTAGATAGATAATACTGAATTTATTCCAACTGTGAAGCCCCGGAAAGAGTTAAAATATGTCAATTTTTTTAAATATATCTATTTCATTAATTTTTTTGCTGAAAATATGTTAAGATATATGTAAGAAAAAATAAACTGAAATTCATTTGCTTTTCAAAATTGTGTTATTCTTCAGCATGTTTTTTCCCCATTTCCATTATTATTGCTTTGCGTTGTCTTGTCTCCTGTAATATTAATTTAAAATATTCTGCTGGTTCTTTATATTATACAAAAGAAGTATTGAATCCTTTGGAGTCTTAGATCTTTTAAAAAATGTAACACGTCACCACCAAGTCTTTCTCTCATAACAACGAAAATCGACATTGTCCACATTTACGAAATGATTTGGTTTGGAATAGAGCAGCCATTTTTATCCAACATTTCTTGTAATTTCATGACTCACCGTCGTCATTTCGAGTACCACTACAAGGGAATGTGTTCTCCACAAATAGAACAAAGCATTTGTTAAAAAGAGTCACCAATAAGAGTAATCTAAAACTAGGATTACGGGTGGTTCGTGAGTGCGTTAGTGAAAGTCACAGGTTAAGTCGTAATCATAAAAAATTCGTCATTATGGAATTCCAGTGTTAAAGCGTTAAGGCTATCTAAAATTCGTAATTATTTATTATGTATGTAGCAAACACAATTGTAAACATAAAATAACTGAACTTAGGTAAGCAGAGAGAGAACGCAGTTGCCGACATCCGTGCGTGAGAACGTTTCTAAGGTAAGTGTGATCAAAAATCTGGTCCATACATCCACGTCCACTAATAAAAGCTCCCTGCACATCCCAAATTTTTCCAGATGTCATCTTTCTCACTCTTTATATCAATATCTTACCATTGAGATTACCAACCGAACTCAACAGAGCGATTGCCTTGTGGTTTCCACAGTCAGACAGATATTTTTACCCTTATGTAGAGGTATGATAACCGCTCTTCTTAAGCCAAGCTGGGTATATCCCTCCTCGAGTTGGTTGAGTAGTTTATATAGCCATGCAACAATCACTTGACTACCACAATTACTGAACTCTTTGGCAATGCAGTCATACCCAACAGCTTTACCACCTCTCATCATTTTCATTGCATTCTTAATATAAAGGAACTGATTTTTTTTTTTTTTTTTTCATTACTTACCGTTTTTTATACATTAGAATCAGGTGTAGGTTCTCGTGTGCTGGTGAAGAATAATTAGCACATATCGGGAGTTGCCTATTGGTGGCAATGAGGTTCGCAACCTATCACACCGTGTCTCCCGCAGGGGCGAGAAGAGAAGGATGGAGTGCCGCATCAGTTAAAGTGTGGCAGTCCATTCTTTCTACCTACCCCTTCGGAGAGACAATGTGATGGCTAGTTAGTTTGGTTAATGACATATCTTACATATTTTTTTAGCCACATCAACATGTGATCTTTAAGATTGAAGATAATTCAAGAATAACCCATTTGAATAGTGAATTGGGTGGGAATAAAAATCATAATCAATGAAACACTTTGTAAATTTAGAGATTTTTTTTTATTTAATTCTAATAAACATTACAATCACTCACATACACACATGAAAGGATTAAATTTAAAATAAAAAAGCAAATTTTCTTAAATGACGAAAAAAAAACTAAAAACTTCAGGAAAATGAATGGATGAGAAATAATAAGATGATACAATGGCACTTATCACCTTTCCCCGAGAACGGAATAAACCATACAAATTATATCGCCTACATAATAATCATAAAAAAATATAAAATGAGATTAATACTTAAATAGGGTAAGTCATCTTACAATACAAAAATAATTATATAATTTTATCAAAATACAATTGCCAAGGATATAATTGTAGACTACGTACATACTGAGTAAGGGAAACGTGACGATGATATATGCTAAACGTAAATTTGGGATAATACGAAATAAAAAGATCCAATGAATCCAACATTGAGCTAAAGATAGTGCTGGGCCTACTCGTCGGAGGCATCATCCTCGTCATCTTCTGGGTCCTCTTCTGTAGAGGCAGCCTGCTGCTTGGGTGCCGGCGCGTCCTTGCGGGGGCGACCGCGCCCGCGGCCCTCCACGCTGGCTTTCTTGGGCTTGCCTGCCTTCTTCTTGGACCCCTTGGGCCGGCCGCGCCCTCGCTTCGCCGCGGAAGGCTCGTCATCCGAGGATTTGGCAGACTCTTTTTTTGGCGTCACGGACGTCTGTCGTCCCCTTTTCTTTACTTCCGCCTTGGGTTCCTGCAACCAAAACCACCGTTAATGATACAATTGCAACTCACTCTCAAGAAAAGTTCACAAAATCAAATCAACAAGTTTAATATTTTATTGATTCATTATATTTTTTAAAGAATATAAGCCTGATCATGAAATACAAATTACACTGTCTCTATATATTTTTGATTATACTAAAAATTATCACACATAATAAAAAATAAAGTTAAAAAAATAATACAGATAATAAACATTGTGTGCTTTTTATCATAGCTAACAGTTTTCAATAATATATTAAATACCTTTGCCAAGGATGTTCCGTTGGGCTTGGGACGCCCTCGGCCCTTCTTCTCCACTACCGCTCCGCCATCGTCAGACATTTTAAAGCTGCTAAATTAGATGCTGAAAACAAGAAAATTTTACATTTATTATATTACAAGAAGCACATGAACCATTCTTTTTTTTTTCGAATAACAAACATTTTTTTATATCTGTATAATACAAGCACTTAAATATACAAAAGATAATTTTAATACGTAGAATTATTGTATTGATTGCAGAAAATAAAAATGTTTACAGAATGACTCAGAGGTAAACGAACAAATAAGGCGCCATAATAGATGCCGGGTACCAAGGATTACTGAAGCCGATTTGCACTGTTTACAAATTGTGCAAATTCGGTTAAAAATTACGAGAATTTTTTGGGATCGCGAATATCTCTTAATAATAATGGCGTAAACAGAAGCCAAGCAGAACAAAATCGCGAATATAGCGGAACTTCGATAGCTCAATAACGTCGCGTGAAAACCAAACAATGTTTTTTTTCAAACAAACATATCTACAGTATTGTTTACATTTCGTATGCTCAAGAGCTAATAAAGAATAATTTTGTAGATTTTACACAAAAATACTCACGATGAACATATCACCGCAGCATTTTCAACAAAAATCAAAAAAATTTACTTTTCAGGCGGGCCCTTGATTGAGCGTCATGTTTACTAATTTACGAGGGAAGCGCGCAACGAACACAACCGCAATATTTGCGAGTCGCGATTAGCCACAAATTAATAAATTGCATTTTAACCGACACCGAACATAAATAAATATAATAACAAAGCTATTGTACATACCAATCAATTTAGATTAACAAAACCGTAACCGGGACGGATGGCCGTTGTCAACGAATTACCAGAAAACACCGAGGAGAACGGCGAGGAAGTTAATCGCGAACAATATTTTTACAAAATAATGTTAATGCTTTCGCAATAAAGAAAAAAATATTTTAAATATTCAAAATATTATTTGTTTATTAATTTACTCACCCAAACCCTACGGGAAAAAACCTAGCGTGGCTTCGCCGGCGGTACAATGGCGAAACGAAACTGTAGTTCACTAGCGTCCCGGCAGAGAGCGCTACAAACGCCGCTAGAAAATAAATATCAATTCATTTAAACAATGCACTTTTTAAATATTATTATTAAGGAAATCAATAAATATTAGAAGCATACAGATTTAAAAAAATATTAAATATTGCTTACCGAAATATAAAGGCACAATGGTATGTAGGAAAGCAGACCGACCACAAGTGTCCGATATATATAATATCCGATGTGTAGCGTCAGTGCTCGCCGCGCGAATGCGTTTCAACCGAAAGCTGCAATTTGAATTCACATTGGATTTTCATTGGCTGAAAGGAACTTCCTGCGGTGTTTGTATGGACCGCTTTGGCTATTTCCGCTTTATTGAATATTTTCAGAGATAAGTATGCTTAAAAAAATATTTTAGATGGAAAAAAATACTTATCACTAACGCAAATATTTTTAAAATACGTAAGTGCCGAATAATTCCGAAGAACCCAGGAATTTCTTACCACAAGTGCAACAAGACTTGATAAGATTTATATAACAATACTTGATAAGGACAGAATATACAATATTTTTTTGGAAATTATAAAATTATTTATTATTATTTAAGGAACATAACTTACCGTAATTTACACATTTCCCCCCTTAAATTGTGGAGTACCTACCTTTATTTTTATATTTTATTCAAATTATAACAATTAAGTTAATCAAAGCGCCATATGCTCCTGAAGAACAAACGGTGTTCAGTTTAAAAATAAAACGATTTTATTATAAGGGGTTTTCATAGCTAGTGCCATAAATAAATAAAAATATCAGCATACTCTGAAGTATTTTTTTCTATGTACTATAAAAGATGCGTCTTATTGTGAATGTTACTTTGTTTAAATAAAAAGTAATCAAAAATTTCAGTATATTTAGGAAAATAATATTTATCTCATTATCTTTATTGTAAAAAACGCAATAATCATTTTCCCCTTGGTTAAGTAAGTCTCATTAAAAAATGAATAAATGTATTTATTATATTTCTGTGATGATGGGACAAAACAATTAATGAGAACATGACTATTTCTCATTGTGTTTTTTTTACCCATTTTCTGTAGATTTTATTAAAGGTAATTTTATGTTTAACTTATAGGGTATTTAATAATTTAACTGTAAGGCTAAAGCCGCACCGAAATTTTAAACCTACACTGCAACCAACCCAGCGAACTAAGATCATATTGCACGTTTCACTAAGCTAAACACTAAACGAAGTATTTCGGTGTGGTCTTAGTCTAAGAGATTTGCTCAGTTCAAATTATTAAAAAAGTTCACATTCTTTAATCTTTTAGCATTTATATTATATTAAAATGTAATAATAATATAGATTTTTTTTGTGCTTCAACATTGAAAAATATCAAAAGGGGCACACTATCATATTCATGTTGTGTTCGCTCTGCGCGTTTTCCCACCAGCCAGCTTCCTTCCTATTTGCCCCCCGTACCGCCGTCACAGTTCCTAATCGTAACACCGCTACTGCTCCATTTTGATATTACTACCATCCTACCGACCATCGCCATCTTTGAGCCTGTCGCCGTTCCAACACCGCCTCTTCCTGCCTCGCCGGCTTCATCGCTGCCAACTGCCGCTGATTTATTCCAACGCCCCACACACTCCCTTTCCACGATTCTGTATCTTAACCCCATTGCCATATCGATTCCCACCCAAGACCACCGGCCTACACCCACGGCCAATATCGTCCCACTCGATTCTATACCCAGGACCAACCGGCCACCACCCGAGGGCACTCCTTGTCACCGTCCCTCGGTCTCCACCCAAGACCTCGGACCGTGTCCATGGCCACTCCTGACCCCTCCACACTCCTCTCTACCCGGGTAGTTAGGTCCAAATCCCACCACATCCTCCAAGAAATCCTCCTCTCATTATCCAACAATATCCCGCCTCAACATCCAAGAAAGTAATTTCCAACACGTGGGGGATAAATAGCCTTCGGGCTGGTACTCCTGATAAGACAATATCTAAAATTCCAAGCTATACGTATTAAGTATACCCAGATTTTTAAGCAATAGGCAGGTACTTTAACCTATTTTTTAAATCTTCTTTCGAGTAAGTACTTTTCTTGACTCTTTAAATTAATCAGGGGTGAAGGGATATATTTTTTTTATATGTTTTTGTTGTACATTACATAATGACTATTTCCTATACCATTCTTAATTACTAGAGTAAAAGCATTAAGCTATCAATAATGTAAATTTGCATGACCAATTTGACTCAAAGAGAGATAAAACAAGTAATTATAAATGAACCTGATTATTATTTGGGTTTTTTTAACACATAATTCAATTAAATATATATATTTTTATAAATATAAATATTAAAAATACTATTGTGTAGAGTAAAGTATTTCGATTTAATGCATTTCAAGCCCTGTCTTGTTTTCTCCGGATGACATACCATAGTAAAAGGCGGGGATAGTAGAAACAAAAAGGGGACACGTTCAGTTTTCTCTCTGGTGGGGAACAGTAGGGAATGATTGGATGCTTGTTCTATTAACGATTGATGTTTTGCGTCGGCGCGAAAGCGCGTTCGCGGCTACCGTCAGTACGCCGAAAGATAATTTTTCGGCGGAAATTCGATACACGTCCTTTCGTTAAATGGGTGACGGTAATATTATTATGAATATTTAATATGTACAACGCAAAAAGACATTCTACAAGAGCAAATCTCGATTGGCGCTTCAATACTAGTCAATTATTATTCGTTTAGTTTCTAATTTGTACATATTAAATCACGTGTGCCTGCATTTTATTGATATGTGTGTGAGGCAAAAATAAATAAATAAAAATGGCATCTATTGTACTGAAGAGTTTGTCAATACTATTGGGCATATTTTTTATATTCGTTGGAACAACGAAATTATCGCCCCAGATTTCAAAGGAATTGCACAAAGATTTGGTAAGTTATTATGATTAAACCTTAACATAAAATTATTTTCTTTGATTTGGATAATATGCACATTCTACTTGAATGCATTTTTAATAAATGGAAATGCATTTTTGATTTCGGAATTCATTTGTGTTTATTTAAGTATTTATAACAATACATATATTATGTTTAGTATTTTTATTACACAATTTACATATCACAAGCAAAAGCTATTTCGGTTGCTGGCAGATTTTCCGCTGGCGGGCGACGCTTTTCTCTCGCCGTAATTTCAGGCTGACTCACGACCCATCTTTATGCAATTAGCGTTTATATTATTTATTGTTTTCTTTCTTTATCACGACACATAAATGTTTATAATAACATAGCTTAAATCGCCACGTCGATTTTCTAAATGTTCAAGAGTAAATAAACTGTATTATTGATCTATCGTTCAATAAAATGCAATTGAAAAATCGTTGATAATGTTACAATTGTTTTATCACGAATTTAGCGTTCTTAATTCATTCATACGTGTTAGTATGAATTCGTTGATTTTTTAGCGTGGCAAAATCAATATTTTTTTTTTTTTTAATGAAACCTGATTTATTTGTATATATCACTGTAAAGCATGAACTGTAGAAAAACTATAACACATTAATGTATTATAGATATAAATAAAATATGCAAAATATTTGTATATATTTCTAACTAACTGATTAATTAAATTCCTGACACAGAGTCTAATCATTATTGTCTAACAATCCAAAGCATTTGACTACTTGCCAAATCTAAGTTTTCCCGAATTGAAGATTAAAACTTGTTTAAAAAAACGTATGATATACATACCTGTGTATACTCGTGTTATTTGTAAGCCCTTAGGATTGCAAAAAATGTCGTGTTTAAATAAATTAAACTTCTATTATTATTTCACATAAAAAAACGACACAATGAGTACCTACACATTTTTTTCTAATTGATTTCTTTGATTTTTTGTAATAGTACACATAGTAAAACATTTCAATTATATTTTCAGAGAAAGGAATATGTGAAATATGCCAAAGTTTTCCCATTAACGGAAACATTAGACTTTAGAGTCCCATCAAAATGGTATAGACGAATAATTGGTTCTTTGGAAATCATTTTTGGGCTGGCAATGGCACTAATTCCGAATGGTGAGTGTTTTGCATTCCTTCTAATCTTATACATTTCATATTTAATAATACCTGCGTACTAAAACCAACTTTTATATTTTGCCGATAGGCAATTGTATTTTAAATTTAAAGAAAAAAATATTTATAAACAATAAGATGAAGAATAGGTTATGGTCATAGGTTGCTAATCTAACGACATTTTATTGTCACGTGAATTCTACACAAGACCAAAAAGACAGTGTGACAAAAACACTGCGATCGCCGGGAATCGAACCCGGGACATTCGGTGTGGCAGTCATAGCACTTGCCACTCGGCCACGATTATGTATCACGTCAATCCTTTAATACAAATAATAACAATAAGCAAGTTCTTACAAAATAATTTCTTATTATTTTCCTTGGTTTTCTACCGAAAATTAGTTAACTTAAAATGAAGTTTTTTGAATTATAAGAAAAGCTAGTACAATGTTTGTACCATTTTAAGCGAAATGTTTTTCCAATACATCTTGACCATTCTATCATCAGATTTCGGGCTCCCTAGAACGGGTTACCCCAGTTGGGAGATATTAAAACCATGTACTCGTACTTTTTTAGAGTAAATTTTTTAATTTTTTTTTTCAGATAAAGTGAAAAACTCTGCTAATGTCGGACTATTATTTCTTATGGTTTTGGCGGCTTACTCTCACTACATGGTCGGAGACCCGTTTGATAGATCTGCCCCAGCTCTCGTTTTCTTCTTCATGCTAAGTGGGAGGATCGTTATATGGTAAATATTTTATTAGGAATTGGCAATTAAGTTTACTGGCAACCCTCTCATTAAACAGAAAATTAACACATTTCTTTTCTTATACAGTTTATTTTAAAAATAACTACGCTACTTGCATGACAGGGAACATTCCTTGGGAAATGCATGAAATAAATTAAAAATTTATAGATAATAATTTTGTTGTTTGTAATTTCATGGTAGAATTTCATTGTAAATAATAAAAATATATATAAAAAAAAACGAACAGAAGATGGCCGCGTGCTGCGGTCAAAGACATAAATATTGGTGGATTTTAACTAAATATAAATTAAAAAAAAAAAAAAAAATCATTATACGTACATAAACGAACATTTTATGTATCAGGCTTACTTATAATATATTAATAAAACAATTTGATTATTTATAAATAAACATTAATAATAATAAAAAACTTAGTATGATCACCCTGGGGACCAAATGTATCAGAAATTCAATAAAATGTAAAAATCACGCAGGATTAAAAATATGTATTTTGTATTTTTTATCATGATAATGAAGAGTTAATAGATATATTTGTATAAAACAATTTCATGTTTGGTCCATTAAGTATAAATACAAGTATATTTATTTTTAATAATGTGCCGTGTGACTCGCTAAACAGAAATAAGAAAGTGACTTTTCTATCTCAAACTTGTTTTTTCAGGTACCAGATAAACAGACGAGAGGCCACTGTTCCCACTGCCAATGGGAATGGCATAAAGCAAGATTAGTTTTCATTACCCACACGACGTGCAATATCCAGAATCCATAGTTTTATTATTTAAGTCGTAATCATAATTGTACGAAGAAGCTCAATACGAAATAATAAAATAAATGTGTCTTGTATGAAAACCGACAAAAGGTTTATTCTTTTATTTCCTCCCTCTTTCCGCATTTAACACAAATATATTTGAACACTTGATCAAATCTGAAGAAAAAACGAAAAAATATTCTTCAACGAATTATTACCGTTTCTTTACTTAGTTTTTAATTTTCTGACGTCTGCTTTCTAGAAGATTCATTATATTTTATAGGAATGACATATTTTACCTTGTTGAGGCATTATCAATAGTGTCTTGGAGGAGCGAAATATGTCATTCCCATAAAATATATTGAAATTCCATCAAACTGACGTCTTCATTTTTATTAATTATTTAATATGGAGTTTTACACAATTGTTCAAGAAACAATAAATATATTTAAAAAAAAAAGTTTTTTTAATAGACTAAGATGATATTATCATATTTTGATTTATTTTTTAGTATTTGGTTCATGAAAGAAAACGTTAGAGTTAATATTATTTAAATTAATCACTTTTATTTTGAGTAAATTATTTTATGTACATAATAATTTCACCAATTTCATTGTAAATTACTTATGTCCTAATTTATATGTTCCCGAAAAGATTTTATTCAAAAGGGTCCGTTGAATTTCTTTAGAAATAAATTTGCAAATATTTTCACCATATAAACAAACTACGTAAATTAATGTTGTTGACTTCTCTCAACAATTGTCTCCCACTTAATTTTCTCTCTGATGACTTTCCATAAAGTCTAGTTGGTGAGTAGCAGCAGTCGGTACCCAATAATCCCAAGTAATCTAATTAATATATTGTTGATTCCAAACATTTTATCACCGTATCTAAAAAAACACACAAAGCATGTATTACAAATATTACGAAAACATTTAATTTACGTGTGTGTGTGGTTACAATATACAATAAAATAATAAATGGGATAGTAAAGCTTTCGGAAACCTGAGCTACATCCTTAAAAACCGGAAAATACCGATCAACCTGAAACGAAAAGTCTATGAAGCCTGCGTTCTTCCAGTTGGTACTTATGGTCTTGAAACTGTTACATTGTCCAAAAAAAGTGCCGAGAAACTGCGAGTGACCCAAAGAGCCATGGAAAGAGCCATGTTAGGAATAAGCCTAAGAGACAGAGTCAGAAACGATACGGTGAGAGAAAAAACAAAGGTCACTGACATCATCCACCGGGTGGCGACTCTAAAATGGCAATGGGCGGGTCACGTAGCCAGAAGCTCAGATGATAAATGGACAAGAAGACTGCTGACTTGGAGACCGTGGACGGCGAAGAGAAGTGCAGGGCGACCGCAACTACGGTGGAAGGATGATCTAAACAAACACGTCGGAATAACCTGGATGCAGTCTGCACAGGACAGAATGACATGGAAGCAAATGGAGGAGGCCTTTGTCCAGGAGTGGACGGGAATAGGCTGAGGAAGAAAATTGTTTAATTAAATATGGTTCAAAAAATATTTCACCAAGTTTGGCATCTGAGAAACAGTTTCCCAGTGAGTCCCCATCTCTCATATATCGCTTATCTCACATGTAATATTTAATGTCAAACAACGGTCTTAATGAAACTGAAGCTTTGTAAGTAATTTATCAAAACAACCAAGATACGAGATTCGTGAAGATAAGAAGGAATTAAAACAAAGACTCAAACTTTTTGTGATACTATGAATGTGGACCTTTGTAATTAAAAAAAATTACCTTTGTTCAACATTTTTTTCTAAGTTACATTTAAACATCGTATCCATTTTGGGGTAAGAATATCACAAATATTACTTCACTCCATATAACATTATATCACAAATATTATATATAACATTATATCACAAATATTACTTCATTCCATATAACAAAGTAAATGTAAATAAAGCTATTTTCTTTTAGGTAAACGTTAAAAGGGTTGACACTGTTATTTTTTTAGGAATAACACAAGTTATTTTCTTCATAAACGGTTTAAAATTACTTTTAAAACAGCGCGACACACCGATTGAAAATCGGTGTTTGCGCTTGCGCATTGGAATGTTTCTTTCAGGGACTAAACGTTAGTCGCGCAGAACGGCGTTTGTTGCAGAGACTAGATGTTAGCATCACATCTACATGTCAATGTTCTGTCAGAACAGGTATTCCACATCCGTTTTTTTAGCCGTTTGAAGTTTCAAGTGCATTCCGTTATAAGTGTTAGTAATATTTGAAAGTAAATACACATATTCTGCCCAAAGTTTTGTTGTATGGCCTATTTATGCGTTTATCGTTCTCATGTGTGCTAAAACATGTACAAAAACAAGCTAACGTATTGTGTTAAAAAGTTTTAAAGTTTGTGACAAGGATGAGGTGATGTGTTTACCTGTTAGTTGAACAGGGATAACATTAATCCGGATACTTCTGCTGCTAAGGTATTAACTTTTGCGATATGTAATGAAATATTTATTAAAATGTCTAAAAGTTTCTAACTCTAATGAGTTTTCATTCATTACTTTCTGGGTATGTTTTGATATTTGTTTATATTACCATTTAAAAATAACATAATATATTTAAGTCAACTACTTTAGTTTGCAGGGCGTTCCTAGCGAGATTAAATACCAATTGAAGTAGTGTTATTGTATTCGAACCGGAATCACTTAGTAAAAATTTTGTTCTGCCGATTGTAATAATATGCATTCCAAAATATCCATTGAGGCGTGCTGGAATTTGTCAATTTGATGACTAGCGCGCTCAGATGTAGATCGTAGCTTTTGATTGTCCGTACGTAGAATACATGTCACAAATTATACGTGCTTATATGAACAACGATAAACTCCGTTTATGGGCTTTAAACTTGTTGAATTTAAATGGTTTTGATTTTGTTTAGTAACTTTCATTTTTCTTTTTGAGATGGTTCGTTTTTGTGGCATTAGTATCGTCATCAAAGGCTGTTTATCCATATGTTTCATTTATATATATTTTAAAGGAAATAGATATTTAAGATAACAACTGTGACAGCAGTTTAACTGAAGTGTGAAGGCCAAGCCTATTTTCGTGTTAACTATCGTAACATTGAAAAAAGTACTTGAAACTTTGTTGGATGACATATAGGTACCTAAACAGTTCTTGGTAAACTTTGGATGCTGTGTTTTGTTAGTGTTACATTCCTTGTGAATAGTGACTAAGGTGTATGTGTCATACCTGCTGATGACACAGTTAACAAGACAATTCCATTCCGCATGATACTCCCATTCAATATTATTTTTTGATAGCATGTGATACTAAATGTTTTCTTTATTGCTTTCACGAAAGTTTAATTAATGTTTTTGCAATATTATTGATTCACATTGATTTAATAAAGATATTTATACATTTAACATAATCAAAACACAGTTTAATTTTAGATAAACTTAAGGCGTTAACACTATGAAATTCTATTGTTCATTGTTCCAAAAAACACAGTTTGTCAATTTTTGTTAATCAAAGTATAATTTGTAAATAATCATTTGTCTGAAGTGAATTCACCACCATACATTTGTACTATTTATATATATTTAATTATTTATTTTAAATTTTGACAAGAAATACATAGTTATAACAAGACTCCAGAAACAACATTACTCACTAGTAGAAATCTCTAGAATAATTTACATTCTTGTACAATTATACACAAGTATTCCATTGTGTCATTTATAAATTGAATTATATTAGCAATTACAAATTTAAGTGTGCCATTTATCTGTCACTATATCCACCCATTAGTCTTTCAGTGTTACTCTCACCTTTCCATTTTTTGTAAACCTACTTTCCATTTAAACAAAATTGTGAATTTGCTCTAAATCTCACGATATAAATACCTAATGTATAAAATAGCCATAACATTCCACATTTAAAATAAACATTTAAATTTATTGTCTCTTAAATTTTTACATGCAGATATTTATTAATCTCGCATGCTGCATGATTAAATAGATATTATCATATTAAGATAAAAGTTTTCCAGAAAGAAATGATTTGTGGTATAAAATAATATTACTACTATCTTATTGTCAATACTCTATTAAAATTATATCTTTAATATGTATTTGAATTACTTGTCAAAATAAAACTCTTTAAAAATTAGTTATAAAGTTCCTGTAAAGTTCAAATCAAATATAAATTATTATCAAAATATATGTATTGTGCTCATATTTTCCCTTATTACGTAATTTTGGTTGCAACAATTTCACCACCTTTATATAATTTGGTACTTAATTTATGCTTATTTAATCCATATTTTTTTGAACCTACCAATTTTTTACTTTCTAAAACTTTTACATTAGAAAAATAAATTAAACAAAGAACCCTGAATGTTTAAGTTAAATTGAAAATATCAATTCACCATTTTTTTGTAAATTAAGACACAATTTTTCCACTTTTAAGTTTATTTTTCTCGTCATGTTTCAAAGTTTTTACACCTTTATCATAGGGAAAACCATGCTTTATATCGTTCTCCCAATGGTGAAGGTGTAGAACCTTCAAAACATATACTTAAAAGTGTAAAAAATGATGTTTCAATTAATAAAATATTGTCATTACGGAATTTTACAGTGCGTTTAAAAAAAAATACAATTTAAAAAACTAGCTCTCCGTTTTTCATAATTTCAACAACTTCCAAATCAATAGTGAAAACAGATTCTGATTAGGAATGTTCAAAACAATTCTATCACTTCATTAAATTACTTTTGCACATTTTAATAACTTTTTGGAAACATTGTATTTTCATAACACTTTTTTTGCACTTTTCACAAACATGTTTCGGGACAAAACTTCCCTTCTTCTGTGTATGAATTTTAACAGTTAAATGAAAGAGAGTTATTGCTTATATACTAAATAACTCTGGAAGAAGGGAAGTTTGTGTCCTGAAACATGTTTGTGAAAAGTGCAAATGAAAATAAAATGTTTCCAAAAAGTTATTCAAATGTGAATCCACAACACAAAGTGATGGCGAATATAGAAGAAATACTTCTGCACAATTGAGTACTCTTGTTAATATCCTACATTTTCCATAATATTTATAAACTGATATGATTTATTTTAAACACATATGTTTAGAAACTAATACAGTAATGATTATGGATTACAGAGGAATGTCTGTTTATTTTTTTAAAACACAGATGTACATCTATTTTTAAATCCTGACATCATTCTGCTGCATAATGATTATAGAAAGATCAAATGTGATTTTCAATGTGAAAATATCTCTTTCTTCTCTATTTTGACCCTTGCAAATTGAGTATGATGTGCGGTTGACATTAGTTCATTTTAGTGTAAAGATTTAGTAGTAAATTTTGGATATTATTTTTTATTACAAACTTATTGAATACTTTTTACAATCAGCTGATTCTATTAAATGAATAAAATACCTTTTGTTCATCTGTTAATAATAATTGTATTTTGATTTTCAGGCCATTATATTTTGATGGTGTGACAACAACGGCAGCACCATGAATGGTCCCGACAAGCGGATGCTGGAGAGGGAAGCCCTCCGCAACATGATCCAGCAGTGGAATGTGAACAGACTCGATCTGTTTGAACTCAGTGAACCTAAAGAGGTATACATCCATGTTATATTTATTTTATGAAATAAATTAATTTTATATAACAAATCTGAATGTATTTTTATACAATCAATATGTAAATTTTTTTTCTAATATTTTGATATTCTTGTTTTCCACGCTCAAGTCTTCATAGTTTAGTTCATCATTAGATTAAATTAAATCGTATTGGGTTAATTTAGTATGTCTACTCGTTTTAACATTGTTATCTAATAGATATAAATATAAGCTCTATATCTTAGGTGATAAACATATTCACATTGTACACGTAGAATAACCAAGTAAATGAACCGCATATTTCTCAGAAATCCTACAAGTGTAGGTGACTTAATATACTTAGAAGTCAGTTAGCTGCCTGAGTAAACCTTTTTCGCTCCATGACATATTTTTATATTATAGATAGTATTCTATTACACAATCCATTGAGGATTGTGTATTGAAAACAAACACAGATATTTATTCAAAGTTATGCACAATAAACATGTACAATATTCACATTGTCCGAGGAACTTCATTGTTTATAGATATAACAACATATAATGTTAATCATATAAAATATCTTAGTAATTAAAATTGTCTACATAACCTTGTGTATGGTCACAATAATTTCCTGTCTGTCCCTCAATCTGGCAAAAAATGTTTTGTTTTCAGGATCTGAGTTTCCACGGGGTCATGAGGTTTTATTTCCAAGACTCGGGCCAGAGAGTAGCGACCAAATGTATCCGAGTAGCTTCTGACGCTACAGCTAATGATGTTATTGGTAATATTTATATTTCATTTTTATCCATTTTTCTTTCTGGATTCTTTAATATTATGTAGTTCGATTATAATAAGCTATTAGTATTACTGGTCTGGTATTAATAATTGAATAAAATAAAATAGATTTTCGTAAATAAAAAGACTGCCCCTTCCACTTACGCATGTTTATCTACATTATCAGTAGAATGATCGATGTATAATGTCAAGACAAATGTTTTCACTAGATCAGTAAGCTTGCTAATAAATGCAATGTATTTATTATGATTATTATTATAAATAAATAAATATATTATTTATTTCTTTATTTATTTATACATTATACACAAATGAGACATTACAAACGATAAAACATTTAGGCGACTCATGTGGACACAAAACGGTATTATAAGATAAAATAAAAAAAAACAACATGAGACCAAAAAAATCATACATTTCAGAAGGAATCCAAATATGTCGACGTCAGTGAGGTCAAATATGGGTTTTTTATATCCAAAATTTTCTTAATAAGCTATAATAATGAGAAAAAAAATATATTAAAATTGTGGCCTACCAAATTGAAATAACTAACTAATCATCAGGCTATATCTCTGATGAGGTAGACAGAAAGAATGGGCCGTCACACTGTTCTTTCCTGACATACTTCTATCGATTCCTCAACATTCATACATTGTGTCATGCACGCACATCCATTACTCCGACTCCTCACGTGGCCGAAGTAAAAACTTGCTAATTTTTTCTAGCCACCATCTCTGATTTATAAAAAAATTTTTAAAAGTCACCTAAATAAAGGGATATACTGAATTTAAAATATACATTATGAATAATAAGAATATATATTTCTACAAATAAATTTCGGAAGAAGTCATTGAATCATTGAAAATTCATATAATTGTGAATATATTTTTGGTGCACAATGGTGTTCTTGTACCGACCCTTATGTATGGAAGTGAAGCATGGAACTGGCAAAAAAATGATGAAAGTAGAATAAATGCAGTAGAAATGAGATCTCATACACAAATTTGTGGAAAATCTAGGTATGATAGTGTCAAATGAAAATATAAGAAGTGAATGCGATGCAAATGATAGTGTTATGAACAAAATAATAAAAGGATTATTAAGATGGTTTAGACACATGGAAAGAACGGTAAAAAAGTATATGTCAATGATGTAAATGGAACTGGAAATAGAGGAAGACCGATGAAAATGTGGCAAGATCAAATAAATCAAACATTGAATGTCAGTGAAGAAGTGCGTGCATGACAGGATGTATGAATGTTGAGGAGGCAAGAGAAATATGTCAGGAAAGAAAAGTGTGGCAGTCCATTCTTTCTGCCTACCCCTTCGGCTAAACGGTGTGATGGTTAGTTAGTTTTTTATTTTTGGTTCGGTGTGATGGTTAGTATGTTGAATTTATGATCATTTATATAAAGAGATAAATATTAAAACATGCATAATTGTATAGAATGTTTTTTTATTTACAAAAATCTATTTATCTGACCAAATTTATTTCATTGTAAATTTTTAATTTTGCTTATTCGTTATTAAATCTTATATGTATATTATAAAAAAGATATAATTATAAGTGATATGCTACAATATTGTGAACAATCATTCTTTCTGATTTTTAAAATAGATATTTCTCTATTCAAAAGCAATATTTGTGTCTTTTAAATTTCGGTACATCTTAAAAGTATTTTCAATATATTGATTTCTTTGAGAGTTTGATGGTTGTCAGTTGGTGTCATCAAGGCAATATGGTTATAGATCAAACCTGTGTGTCTATGGAAACATTGATTTAAATCACAACATAATGGGGCAAGCCTTTTGTATGGCTTGACCTATTTAGTTTCTTTTGCATTTTGTAAATATTTATCTCAATATGCCTTTTTTATGGAAACAATTCAAAATAATGTTTGATATAGGATTTTAACTAATCCTAGTACAAATAATTCAATTTCTAATCTTATTTAGTGTTGATAATTAAAAAAAAATATATATTTATAAAAGTTTAAATTTATTTCTTAGAAACTAGTTAAATTAAATATGTTTTAACATATTTTTAATACATTTTAATATTTTATCTCTTCATAATGTTCATAAATGCAACATGACCAAAAATATATTCACAGTTATATATATTTTCATTGATTCAATGACTTTCAAAAATTATTTATTTTATAATATACATTTATTATACATTATGTATATTTTAAATTCAGTATATCCCTTTATTTAGGTGACTTTTAAAAAAACTATTTTGTAAATGAGTAGACTAATTGGAGATGTGGCAAGATAAATTAGTAAATGTGTTCTTGTACTGATATATGGAAGTGAAGCATGGAACTTTCAAAAGTAGGAAGAACGTAGAATAAATGCAGTAGAAATGAGATATCTTAGATGAATGTGTTAGAAATAAAATAACGAAAGGATCATTAAGATTGTTTAGACACATGGGAAAAATGGTAAAGAAAGTAAAACTGTGTAAATGGAAAAATATGATCAAATCATCAAATATTAAATGATGGTCAAATAAGTGGAATCAAATCGACGTGCATGACACAATGTATGAATGTTAAGGAACTGGAAAGAACCTTCTGGCGGTCCATTCTTTTTGCCTAAGAATGACGGTTGGTTAGTTAATAAAATAATAATAATAATTAAGGAGTGTAAGACCACACCAAGTGAGTCATTTAATGCTATGCTAGGTGCTAAGCACTAAGCAAGGCTGCCTACATTTATGGCCGCAGCCTTAAGGTTTAATATGATTATACTAGCGTTAAGAAGAATCCTTCAATATTTTTAAACATGTAATGTTTATTATAATTAAAAATTTCAATACTTTTGTTTTACAAAACACATCTTTCAATATTGCGATTACTGGCAAAAATGTTATTGAAATTTTTGGCGTGTTTGTATTTGCAATATTTTATTTTGTAAGCATAAATTTGAGCAGTACATGATGGAGTTCTAGTGCCAACAATTTTATATGGAAGTGAAGCTTGGAGCTGGCAGAAGTAGTATGAATGTTGGATAAATGTAGTAGATATAAGATCACTGAAAATAATGTGTAGGAAAACATTGTAAGATAGAACACCGAAAGGAAGAAAAAATGAAGAAATGTAAGACAAATGATTGCATCCAAAGTTGTATACAAGCTGTGTGAATGTAAAAAGAAGAGAAGGATGGCTGAAGAAAACATGGCATGACCAATTTAATAAATTACTAAAAGGGTGTCATATTCGAAGTCGATAAAAATCGACGACAGTGTGTGTTACGATGTATGAATATACAGTTAAGAGCAGTGACAGTTAATCCTCTCTGCCTACCTCTCCGCCGAAATGGCACGATGGTTCATTAGTTAGTCATGAATCTTGGCAATTTTATTTTACTATTAGATATTTTTCCCAATAATTTTGTAATCAGTAGTAAGATATATGTTTCTAATATGGTTTTATTTATGTGAAATTAATGAATATATTTGTTTTACAGAAACTTTAATAGAAAAATTCCGTCCGGATATGCGCATGCTGTCGGTGGCATCTTACGCCCTGTATGAGTTACATTCCCACGAGGAGAGGAAGTTGGCCGGAGAAGAGAAACCTTTGCTGGTTCAGCTTAACTGGCACATAGACGACCGGGAGGGAAGGTTCCTACTTAAAAATGTGGACCATAAAACGGTATGTATCTCCTTTATAAGGTTTGATTACAAACGTGTTTTTGAAAATACCATTTTGAGGCTTTGAGGACCACTGTGGTTTGTGGCTTATTCGCATAGACCTGCGACTTAAGAAAACCCCGCAAGAAAAAGTCTTATGGGGTCAAATCGCACGATCTCGGTGGCCAGTTCACATCACCTCCACGTGAGATGACCATACCCTCAAATCCCTGGTGCAGAATGTCCAATGTGGCATGAGCTGTGTGGGACGTAACGCCGTCCTGTTGAAACCACATGTTGGTGTCCATATCATTTAATTCAGGCCAAAAAAAGTCGGTAATCATCAACCTATAGCACTCACCGTTGACGGTGATATCAGATCATACCGATTTGGCGCGTGGGAGTTGAATCGCTTTCTCCCCTCCAGTTAGTGAGAATGCGATTTGGCAACGTCACTTATTACTAAAGAAATTTCTTAAAACAAAACACTTTGGGTATCAAATACCTGTGTTGGCCTACACTGGGTTAATAGAGACTTTACTTGGATTTGGATCCTCTGGCATACCGAGGTTCAGCTCCTTTTTTAGTGTTTTCTAATTCAAACATGTATCTTCTTACTGTTTAATTTTTTCTGTTCTTTAAGTTATAGTTAGTAAGAACACACAATACAACTTGTGTATCTATGAGATTGCGAAATTGTGTATACGAGTACATTAGATATGATATTTTATTATAATAATTTTTTAAATAAATTATTTCACATTATCTCTATGTAAATATTAATATACTTTTATTTATTTATCGTTAGATTTGTGTATCCACAACGTGATCCATAAAAAATATGTTTTTTTGATATTCATTCACTCAATTCTAAAATTATCAGCTTATCTGTGTCATATCCTAGCATATTCTTTTATGTTTGCTTTGTTGATTGCGATTACAAATCTGATATTGCTAACTTTCTTTTTTGTTTTATTTTTCAGTCATCTATCGTTAGCAATGTGGATGCCAATTCTAATTTTAAGAGAAAATTATCTAAACGAGAGAAAAAAGAACTGAAGAAGAAGGAAAAACTTTCCAGAATGAAATCGGATGTAACGAAAGATGAAAATTATCCTGTTGCTGAAAAACTTTACACTGGTAAGTATTGTTTTATCTTATATGTATGAGTTTTTTCTTTGGCTCTAAATCCCCATTTTTAATCTGCATCTGAAAAGTAAAAAAAGTAAATAATAATAACCAACTATCACACCGTTGCTGTGAAGGGGTAGACAAAAAGGATGGACCACCACATGAATGTTTTATTGATTCCAATATTTATGTTCTTTGAATGTCTTTGTTAATTTTGGGATTTACAAAACAGGGTTTTTATTGGAAAATTTATAGAATCTACAAGCTAAACTCTCAAATTAAATGTATATATTGTATCTAGTTTAAGTGACAAAGAATCTTTGTAAAGAACTAGTTAAAATTTAATCAAACTTTATAACTGCTCTTTTTATTTCAAATAATATGTCACAGTTACTTACATATTTTTATTATTATTTCAGAGTTACCTGAAACATCTTTCACTAGATCTATATCCAATCCTGAAGCTGTGATGAGAAGACGACGCCAACAGAAATTGGAAAGGAAACTTCAGCAATTTCGCTCCAAAGATGGTGGTCCCGATACAGGCAAGTTATAGTATTTCTTATTTTTATTATATTGAAAAGAACCGTCCAATTTTGAAAATTTTCTTTTCACTCTATTCATTTTGGTATTCTCATGAATTATATATTTTTTGCCTATTGTATCTCTTTTAATATTCCTATTTGTATAAATTGAGAGTTAAGATATTTGCACTAGCCAATTATTGCATGTAAAATCCTTTGCGATAAAAAAGGTGATTAGTCCAGTTGCAAAACATGAAAAAAAAATACATGTATGTAACTGAAATACTTTATAAATGTTTCTACTTCGCATTGTTTTAATTCTGTAAACATAATTTTGTATGTAGAGTGAAATCCCTATTTTAAGGGACAAAAAATAATAATAATAAACGGAGGGAAAAAGTAAATGGAGGGTATTGAATAAAACATTCTTCTTTTTTTTAAATCACGTAGATTAGTTTTAATGTAACGCGTGCCACAAAACCAAATGAAACCGATGAAAAAGTCAAATCGCAAATAATGTCAAAAAGAACGAAGCGTTACTAAACGAGTCTCAAACCGAATGACAGATGCCAAATGTCGGCCAATCTCCACGTTGCGTCCAGTATGCCGACCAATCACAACGTCGCTCGTTGACCATTATGAGACTCATTGTCTAGCGCGCGTTACTAGCATATTTTGTATATTTTTGACGTAAATTGCGGGGGAAAAATGTACTAAAATTTATCGGGGCTGCAAAAATTAATCGTAATTGGCGGGAAAACGTCAAATACTAGGATATAAAATCCGAAGTTTTCAAATAGGTTACTAGAGTGAAAAGGTTTTTTACAGATATTAACTAATAATAATAAAAAAAAAACTGCTTGTGTTTTGTTTAATATTTCTATTGGGTTAATTAATATATTATTTTATATTTTAAGACAAATTTTGATCGGAACACTTTCATAAGTACACAGTTAGTATACAATTAAAATACGTAATGATTTTTACAAATGTTTTGTTGCAGGTGGAACTCTAAAGATATATGGAGAGTCACTATGTTCCGACGTGCCTTACAAGACGCTGCTGTTATCCATCAACGATTGTGCTGCCAGTGTCGTCAAGGAGATGATGGATAAATATGGCCTTGGGAAACTGGACCCACAAACTTACTGCTTAGTGCAGGTATGTTGAAACACAATTTAATTATTAAAAACACAAATATTAGACACCGTTCAATCACAAAAGAGAAGCAATCTTTGCACCCAGCATTTATTCAAACTTGTATAATGATCTTATTGAAAAAAAAAAAAAAATTAATTGGTCCTTTGTTTTGGTTAATGGTCTCAAAAATATTAAATCCAGTCCGAAACACTGATACTTCAACATTATTAACTGCTAAAATTTAAAACACTGTTACAAATGACTAAAAAATTATATAATTTCAACATCAAACAGCACAAACTTATTTTGTAATAAATAGTAAGTTTTTCAATTTTTATCTTTATCTTTCTCGTTGTTTGTAACACCTGATGATGCCAACATCGGTTGGCGAAAAGCTGTCATGATAAATTATAAAAATTGTGATATCATAACAGTGTTTTAAACAAAATTTATTTAAATACAGTAGAACGTCGTTTATCCGGACTTTTTGGGACCGGAGGTGTTCCAGGTAATCGATTTTCCGGATAATCACACAACTGCTAATTGTTTAAGCAAAATAAGGTGTAAACTGTTTTTTTTTCCTCTGCTCATTTATTGATTATGAAATTACAAATTTTACTGCAACAACAGTTATGTATGTAGTACATGTACATAAAAAGGCTAACATTAATTACTCTACAGTACTCGAAAAATTATCAGAGATTTTTTTTGAACAAGATTTCCTCGTCTTTTTTTTGCAGCTGAATCATTTTTTCATCATCTCGGCTTGTCCAGATAATTGACGTTCCGGTTAACTGACGTCCGTACACACTGTACTACTGTACACATCTTATTATTATCTTTAGTTTAAACCGTCTATTTAGTTATTTTTAATTTTCCTCCTTTCTGAATAACTATTTTTTTTGTTTAGGTGGACGGCCACGACAATTCAGAATACATCCTGGATGATGACGAGTGTCCCCTCGCCATCGTTATGACACATCTCCACAGAGGTGAGTCCCTAATGTTGTATTATTATTATTATGTTGTATTATTATATTATTAAAATATAATATTTAAATTCAGTAAAAATTTAAACAAAATTACCATTTTTTCAAAAATTATATATGAATATGTAAGAGATAATAAAAATTAAAACCCATTGTATTAAACACGAACCTCCAAGAATACCTGTAATACCAATAGTTAAATTCAGAAAAATTTTACATAAATATTTGAAGATTATTTTTTTATAGAATCATGTTTACCACCCCTGATCTGTATGTATATAAAGGACTAAGTTTACAATAGTGTTACCAGTCTGTCGATGCCAGCGAGCCTGGCGAAACCGGTCGCTGTCTAAATAAAGACAAAAGTGGAAGTAGTTAAAAAACATCGTTTTATTTAATTATTATTATTATTATTATATTTTTGCTTTTTTATGGAAATTTGATCAGAGTGATTTTGAGTAATGAGTCTGTTGGAGATTCCATTAACTAACTTATAATTTTAATACATTAACTTATTAACCCGTTAACAAATATAAATGTACCATAAAAATTATGGTTGGCTATACTTCCCTGAATATACAAATCAAAAAGTGTACTGTTAAGCTTAATATATTTGTTATACTCCATGACTAGCCTTTTGACACACTGTGTATTGATCATTGTCCACCTTGCCCTAACTACTTTTGAACAGTAAGGCATTCTGGACTGCTATTTACGGTGAAAATTAACAGATTCCGTATTTCGTCAAACAATTACAAATAATATTCAGTAAAACCTAACTAATTCAGCAGAAAACCTTTTTTTTTTTTACATAAAGCAAGTTGACAAATTACAAGTGAACATATACAAGAAACCAAATCAATATATAAATTAAAATGAGAAACAAAGTACACCAAATAAATAGTACCCGTGCGTTTAATACAATGATGATATTGTGACATTGTCATTTTAATGTTATTATTGTGAACTGAATAACTTCAATTATCGAACGTATTAGTTTTTACCATTTAATAATTAATACAAATGTTAACGTCTGTTTTTTAAGAATATTTTATGAGAATGACATGTTTTGCTTTCCATTACCAAAGTATTTACCATTTAATGTATTTTAAAAAAATCTCTTTAAATGTACAATGAAATACGTACATGCTTAGACAATGATTTTTTTAAAATTTTGTTTCATTAAAAGTCCCTTTTATTCCTCATCTTCAGAAACGCTAATTCCGTCATCTTCGTGTACACGTTGTTCTACTAATTATTAAAAATCATTGCTAAAAAGGCTTCAATCAATTTTGACTTGTAATTGTATACAAGTAGTGTGAGTGAAAGAGGAAGCCGTGGAAGACTAAAGAAAGCATAGCATGACCAAATTAATAAAATACTAAAAGGGGACCAAATTCAAAGTCGGAAATATCGACGAGCGTGCATGCTACGATGCATGAATGTAGAGAAAGCTTGAGAGGTTTGTCAGGACAGAGAAGTATGGTGTTCCATACTCTCTGCCTACCCCTTCAACGGCGTGATGGTTAGTTAGTTTGACTTGTAATAACTCTTTAATATTCTGCCCATTTATATTTTAAAATAATTTTTTATTAGTGACTTATGACCAAGGTAATGATTTTTGAAAAGGAAGAAACCATGACAGTCTGCAACATTAGCGTGAATGGTGAAAATTTGGAGCAAGTAGTTGAGTTTGTGTATTTAGGTAGTATGTTTACAAGAGACGGGCGAGTGGAGAGGGATATTGAAAGAAGGGTTGGGGCAGGCAACAAAGTGAATGGTGCACTTAAAGTTGTCATCGCAAACAAAAACCTATCCAAAAAAAGCTAGAATGGCAGTGCACAATGGTGTTCTTCTACCGACCCTTATGTATGGAAGCGAAGCATGGAACTGGCAAAGGAAGGATGAAAGTAGAATAAATGCAGTAGAAATGAGATCTCTTAGACGAATGTGTGGATATTCTGTGTATGATAGAGTGTCGAAGGAAAATATAAGAAGTGAATGCGGTGCGAATGATGGTGTCATGAACAAAATAATGAAAGGATCATTAAGATGGTTTGGACATATGGAAAGAATGAATGAAGAAAGAATGGTAAAAAA
Organism: Lepidostoma basale; assembly: GCA_022606425.2. Classification (NCBI taxonomy): domain Eukaryota; kingdom Metazoa; phylum Arthropoda; class Insecta; order Trichoptera; family Lepidostomatidae; genus Lepidostoma; species Lepidostoma basale. Next base: position 3,822,335 of record JAHDVF020000010.1, read on the forward strand.
ATTATATGTTAACGATGTAAATGGAAACCGAAATAGAGGAAGACCGAGGAAAGCGTGGCACGATCAAATAAATCAAATATTGAATGTCGGCCATGTGAGGAGTCAGAGAAATCGACGCGCGTGCATGACACGATGTATGAATGTTGAGGAAGCGAGAGAAATATGTCAGGAAAGAAAAGTGTGGCAGTCCATTCTTTCTGCCTACCCCTGATAATGAATTTTTTTGAAATCAACAATGGACTTTCTTGTGTATAATACTGTTCTTTAGCTCCAGCCATACATTATTTCAAAGGAGTTCCTTTCAAACATTTTTCAGTCACCTCATTCCAAGAAAGATTGATGTTATTTACAACATCCATAACATGTTAGTTTTTCAAAATATCTCGTGGGTTGTATATCTTCTCCATAATTTTTTTAAAATAAATTTTTGGAATGTCTGCTGCACAAAATATGATTAGTACTACCATATAATACTGCAAAATCAATACACAGGGTTTTACTGTAATTAAAATAAAAAAATCTTAACCATTTTTCTATAAAAGCACAAAATAGTTAAAGAATTGAGTAAAAGTGTAAAAACACAAATTTTATCTTTCTCTTTGGGGCCCTACACCATGCGGATTAAGGCAATTATATTACATGATTTATTGCAGATAATTCTATGTAAAGAGTTTATGTTTGACTCTAGGTATCATTTAGTAATTTTTGTTTACAAACCTTTTGAAGTCGTTTCCTTCACAGATAAATTTCAGTAATCTATATTCGTCGTATTATATAACGTCTATAATAAAAATATATTTTTAAATTCATCAATGCTATTTTGATATTCATAATCATGATATTGATATGAGCAAATGCTGTATTTTGAAACAGTTTTATTATTCTAAATTCATATGCATATTAAAAAAAAAAAAAAACTAACTAACACGCTGTATCACCAGAAGGGTAGGCAGAGAGGATGGACCCCCATACCGTATTGTCTTATCATACCTCTCTTGCTTCCTCCACATTCATACATCATATGCACTTTTGTTGATTTTTCAGACTTCGAATGTCACCGCCTTTCAGTATTTGATTAATTTGGTCATGCCATGCTTTCCTTGGTCTTCCACGACTTCTCTTTCCACTCCCACTGCTGGTATACAACATTTTAACCATTCTTCTCTCGTCCATTTGTTCCATATGTCCAAACCATCTGAGGGATTATTTTTTAATTTTACTTACGATGCAATCATCTGCCTTACATTTCTTCCTTATTCTATAATATATCGTTTTCTTCACATTCTTCTCAGTGATCTCATTTCTATGGCATTTAACCTACTTTCATCCTTTTTTTGCCAGCGCCAAGATTCACTTCCATACATAAGGGTTGACACTAGAACTCCATTATGTACTGCCATCTTTGCTTTATTTGAATTTTTTAAATAATATGGTATCCAAATGTTAGCCAATTCAAAATGTATTATTATTATTATAAAATTTTCATTGATGTTTTTTTTTTTTACTTAAGTGTTCATAAAAAACTCCTCTAGGTAGAGGTAACCTCGGATATGTCAAGATATTTAATTATGCCCTAGTAGTGCGAAACACGTCACTCCCGAAATATAAAAAAAAATCTAGATGACTGACATCAATTGAATTGTTGTTCAATAAACAATAAATAGTCAATTTTAATATCGCCATTTTTGTAGTTTTTGTGTGATTTTGTTTATAAAATATTTCTATCTAATCAATAAAAATAAAAAAAATTATTAGAATGATTGAGCTAAAAGGGAAAACCATTTGAAGCTATTAGAAAATCGAAAACTGTAAAACTACACAAAGAACGTAAAAATGTATTGTCCTAAATACTTTGATATTAAATATTTTATTTTTATTAATGTATAATTAATACGAAAAAAAAAAACAGTTTTTTATGAGTTTTATTATATTTTATGGGGATGGTATGTTTCGTCTTGCTAAGGCATTATTAAATGATATTGCCGTAGCAGGGCAAAACATGTCATTCCCATAAAATAAAATAAAACTTCTAGAAAACAGATGTTTTCATTCCTATTCATTATTTAATCTGGAGTTTTACATCATTGTTAAAGAAATAATAAATATGCATAGTTATATTTTTCACAGTCTGAATTCTCGAATTGTAAGACATTTGATTGCAATTATTACTGATATATATATATTTATTGTTTCTTGAACAATGATGTAAAACTCCATATTAAATAATTAATATGCATAAAAACGACCGTCTTCTAGGAGTTTTATTATATTTTAGATGGAATGACATGTTTCGCCCTTCTAAGGCATTATCAAATGCCTTAGAATCATAAAATATAATAAAACTCCCAGAAGACAGACGTTTTGCCCCATCATAAAACAACTACCAAATCACATTCCAAAAAAGTTTCCTACAGACGTAAGAGGAATAGCCATTAGAGCTGAACCTCTGTAAGCCAGAAGATCCAAGTCCAAGTCTATTCATATTAATGATATAAATATATACGTAATGTAACAATCAATAGGGATATGTATAATGAATGATATATGAAATTGAAACTAACTGAATAATTCGTTGGTCATGTATTTTTTTTTCTTCATAAAAGTTAGTTATGATAATGGTTGCCTCCAAAAATAGAACCTTTTAAATGTCAGGCGCGTGTGTTATTGAATCGTTAAAATTAATTTGTCCCTCGTTGGAGGTGAGTAATATGTACGTTACAATTATATATCGCATATACCAAACTGTTGCTGAATACCACTCTACCTATAACTTCCTACGGCGCGTCTGTATTCGGGGCGCGCCCTGCTCCATTGCGCGCGCGCGGTCTCAAAGTTTGTAGGTCAGGCGGAGACGGTCGGACGCGGGCGAGAGGCGAGACCGCTCGGGCGCCCGACCTGTTGGCTACCGCTCCTGACCCCACCGCGGATTTCAAATTGAACACGACTCGCTATATTCCGAATTTGAATGTTATTTTGAATTCGCGCGCTTTTGTTTTATCGCCACTCGAGTACATGGCACGACACCGCCCTTTTAAAATGGCGCCGAAACAACATTACTTTAACTTTGTTTTCATCGATTTTTTGCGGTTTTATCACTTTTAACTTCATGTTACAGGACAGTAACTCACATTGATAGCATTTTAAACTTTTTTAAATTTATGGCGTATTGAAAATTTGAAAATGTTTTATGTCCTATAATATTTATTAACTCATACTATTGCAAGTTCGATTCCCGACGATGGCAGTGTGATTGTCGCACTATCTTCGGTCTGGTGTAGAATTCATGTGAGCTACATATCACATGTCAAGAGAATCAATAGCTAATACGTTGTGTACAGTAATAATTGGGTTCACATAACCTGCTGCATACAAATGTGGAAACCAACGGGAAACTATCATATTAAAAAGCCCAAAATGTCATCATCCCAAGAACCAGAAAAGACGTTAATATAATAATAACAACAACAAACCGTCACGCCGTTCTCTCCGCAGGGGTAGGCAGAGAGAATGGACCGCCACACTAATTTATCTTGACACACCTCTATAGCTTCCTCCACATTCATACAACGAGTCATACACGTACCTCGATTCTTCTGACTTCTAACATGACCAACCTTTAAAATTTGATTAATTTGGTCATGCCATGTTTCCCTCGGTCTACCTCGACTCCGTACTCCATTTACATCATTAACGTATACTTTCTTAACCATTCTTTCTCCATCCATGCGCTCCTTTAGTTACAATCAATCCTAGGATAACTAACTAACCATCACGCCGTCTCTCCGAAGGGGTAGTCAGAAAGAATGGACTGCCACACTTTAACCGATGCGGCACTCCATCCTTCTGTTTTCGCCCTCGCGGGGGACGCGGTGTGATGGGTTGCGAACCTCATCGCCACCAATAGGCGTCTCTCACACACATTTCGACCATCCAACGTCCACAAAATAAATCTAATAAAATAATATAAAATACAATGATATGAAATAAAATAAAAATAATGTTATTTTTTATGGTACACATGTCAGCTGAAAGATCTGGACTTTTGTGTTTATTTAATTTATATTCCGCGCTTCCACCGTTCTTTTAAATAACTGTAATTAGGCACTTAAAAAAATCTGTATATTAAATGCTTTATTTCATAATTATTAAAATTAATCTATAGTTTTAGATAGAGGTAACGGAGCGTTTTTAAAATATGCGAGTTACCATCGTGCTACTTGACGCCTTCCATTTACGATGATCGAATCGAAATTGTGTACTCCCGATAATGACAATAGCTAAAAGGGCTGCCTGTCTAAGCGAGCGAAACTAATATATCGCATAAAAAATCAAATGTATGTAGAATTTCAAACGAAACACTAGTTAGTTATGTAATTTAATAATACAGTATAAAATCTTCTTCCTTCTTCGGGTGCCGTGTCAGGACCCCTCAACGTTAGCGATCACTGCCAAAGGCATCTCTGTCCTGCGACACTTGGAACAGGTTCTGGACTCTGTCATTCCTGTCCAATCTTTTATGTTCCCCAGCCAGGACAACTGCCTTCTACCAACTCCCCGACGTCCCTCTACTTTACCCGTTAATACCAGAGAAGGTGGAATTTTTCTCCCCTTAGCACATGACCTTAGCACTATATAAAATGTATTTGATCAATTAAAATATTTAAAAAAAAATCTAACTAACCATCACGCCGTCTCTCCGAAAGTGTAGAGAGAAAGAATGGACCACCAACATACATTATTCCTTAACATACACCTACTTCTCTCGGTTCTTTCGCGCCCGTCGATTTCTACGACCCCTCATGTGGCCGACATTTAATATTTGATTGATTTGATCTTGCTCCGTTTACATCGTTAAAATATACTTTCTTCGTCATTATTTCCATGTGTCCAAACCATTTTAGCCTTTGATTATTTTGTTCATAACACTTTCATTCGCACTGCATTCACTTATAATATATTTGATCAGTTAAAACAAACAAACAAACCATCATGCTGTTTCCCCCCAGGGGTAGGCAGAGAGAATGGACCGCCACACTACTCTATCCTGACACATTCATACAACGAGTCATACACGCACGTCGATTCTTCCAACTTCTAACATGACCAACCTTAAAATGTGATTAATTTGGTCATGCCATGTTTTCCTCGGTCTGCCTCGACTCCGTACTCCATTTACATCATTAACGTATACTTTCTTAACCATTCTTTCTACATCCATGCGTTCCATATGTCCGAACCATCGCAGCGATCCTTTCATAATTTTGTCCATAATACCTTTTTCCGCTCTACATTCCTTTCTTATATAAGATTCTGTCGTATATCGTTCTACCACACATACGTCTTAGTGACCTCATCTTTACCGCATTTATTCTGCTTTCATCCTTCTTCTGCCAGGTCCATGGTTCGCTTCCATACATTAGGGATGAGACCAGAACTCCATTATAACATTCTTCCTCTTCTTCCTTATTGTAGACCTATGTGGTCTGTTCTCCAGAGAGTTGCTCCTCCTGTGAGGTAGATTATAACATAATGTCAGTTAAAATATTCTAAATATAAAATATTATAACGTATGATAGGATCTCTGACTTGTGGGAAGCATCATTAATTACGGAGGACCGCGTATAGGAAGGGCCATACGTTTGAAATGCGTTGCTCTGTTCCACCTGAATGTGCCCATATTCAAGGAGTTGAAAACGAGAAACGGCTGTCATTGGCCTGTAACAATCGAATTTGTATTTCCGGAGTTCTAGACACTCCTTGCAATTCTTTTGTCGTATTTTATTACGTAACGTTGTTTGTACACCGCCAATTAATTGATTCCCATCGAATTTACTTAATTATTGGAGATCCCGGATCGCGAAATGTCGTTATCACGCGCCGTCTCCCGACGCGGTCCGTATCCTGCACGTGCTGATTTTTTTTTTACATTCTCGCATCCCTTTTTTTTAAACTTTATTTTCTTCTTGTTATGGCAGGCAAGAGTCAGCGAACTTGGGATAGCGATTTCGAGCGGGCTCGGAAATAATAATGTGTCGATATAATTCTATCGAGACTTGTTCCGAATCCATTATGGAAATTGATGCATGCGAAATGCGTATTAAGCTTTTGTTTGCTTGTTTACGGGCGAATCGAAAGATCAATATTACTATTTTCACACTTTTCATGTTTTTAGAGTATTACACGAGTTTCGTTCGCTGTTGTCACAATAACATTTTCAAACATCGGCTTCCCTCGTATCCGGGGAAGACTGTCCTTCATGAATGTGGGTCATCATGTTGACTATTAAGTCCAATCCTGGACCACACACTCTGGGGCATCTTAAGGTCCATTTACACTGGACAGTGACTGTAATGTCACCGACGTTGCCTTGAATCTCACCGACTCTTTATCTCAAATAACTAATTAACTAACTAACTAACCATCACGCCGTTTTCCCGGAGGGGTAGGCAGAGAGGATGGATCGCCACATATCCTGGCATAATTCTCGCTCCTCTTCTACATTCACACATCGTGACATGCACGCTCGTCGATTGTTCCTACTTCGAACATGGCCGCCTTTCAGTAATTGATTAATTTGGTCATGCCATGTCTTCTTTGGCCTTCCTTGACTTCTTTTCCCATTCACACTACTTGTATATATATTTTTGACCATTCTTCCCTCATCCATTCGTTCCATATATCCAAACCATCTTAGTGACCCTTTCTTAATTTTATTTATCACGCATTCATCCGCCTTACATTCCTTTCTTACTTCATTATTAGATATTATATCATGTATTGTTTTTCCGCATATTTTTCTTAGTGAACTCATTTCTACGGCATTTATCCTACTTTCATCCTTCTTCTGCCAACTCCAAGCTTCACTTCCATATATAAGGGTCGGGACTAGAACTCCATTGTGCACTGCCATCTTTGCTTCAGTCGATATATTTCTATTTGCGGTAATGAATTTGAGTGCACCATTTATGTTTCCAGATCTAACCTTTCTTCCGATATCTTTCCTCCATTCTTCCATCTCTTGTAAACATGCTTCCCAGATAAACAAATTCGGTAACTTGCTCTAATTTTTCACCGTTCACACTTATGTCACAATCCTTCCTTTTCAAATACCATAACTTTAGACTTTGACACGTTCATGACAAGGTCATGTCGTTCATTTTCGCACCAGCGTTTATGCCATCTAATTCTTTCATACACTTGGGAGATTTGATAAGTGTCAAGAGATTGCTACGTCGGTGGCATTACGGTCCAGTGTAAAAGGACCTTTTATTCGTATTCCAACTATACGATACTGAGAGTCGTTTCCATCCCGTAAACAATCCACCATGGTTCACCACGCGCTCCTGTTGCTGGTCAGTCTCCAGGCTCCAGCTATTGAGAGACCAGTCATAGCTCTGATTTGATCGGACCAGGGGCTCTGTGGTCGTCCTTGTGGTCGATTCTCCTGTGGTATTTAGAGCAGGGGAATACTTGATAGTGGAACCGCCACCATCTCCCGATGTCTCTCCTTTCGTCTCTCCTCTCTGCAACGTCGTCTCTGCGTTGTGCTCTGAAGTCTTGCGTGATTTGTGTTATTCTCCATCTAGGTATACCTTCTGCAGTCTTTTCGCAGCGTTCACTGTCAAAGTTATTCTTGGATCTTCTGGCTTACAGAGGTTCAGCTCTAATGGCTATTCCTCTTACGTCTGTAGGAAATATTGTTGGAATGTGATTTGGTAGTTGTTTTATGATGGGGCTAAATGTATGGCCCGGAGTGTCCCTCCGAAAGAGGGCGAGGGGGGATTTAGGGTTTATGATAAAGTCTTACATTATTGTCAAGGAATGGAAGACCAGTTAGGGTTGGGATTGTATTTATAAAAAAAAGTCTGTTCCCGAGGGGAAGATAAGAGGATGGAAGGTTCGCTTTTATGGAATTTTTGAAGTATGTCCTCCATGTGAACGTTTTCATTGTGTCAGCTGAGAGTACATTATTTTCTTTGTGAATCTTGTTTAACATATTCTATTTTTTTTATTAAAATAATAATTCAAAGATTAAAGTTTTTTACACAACAAATGTATTAACCATTTATTTGGGAATTATACGATTTAGCTCTTTTTAAGTAGTTACATTAACACAATTTTCAGATTTAAGGCGACGGAGCACTATAATTTCGATGCCATGTAGGCGTATTCCGCTGTTTTTCCATACTATATTACAAACAAAATTATTTAAATAGTGTTGCTATATGTTTTAGGAAGAAACCGTTAACCATTAACTCATTAATTAATCAAATTAATCTTTTTTTAATTTCCATATAAATTATGTCTTTTCAATTGTATGTTTTTTCTAAATTACAATTTTATATTTTTATATTATCATTATGTATTATTATTGTTAAATATTATTTAATAGTTCTTAATTATTTAGTTCTACTGATAAAAAATAATTAGTTCTTGTAACAATAGCCCAGGTTAATTTTTTAATTTAAATTATTGTATCGTATTTTAAATACGTTTTTTATAATTAGTCTTTCTTTGTTTAGTTTCTATTATATATTTACACCTGAAGATGGAGGTATTCTCCGAAACATGTCGTGTTTTTTTTAAATATTTTGTGGATAATAAACAAAATTATGTTCAATTTCCTAAGAATTACTATGGAATTCCACAGTGTTAATGCCTTAGCTTTCATTAAGTTAAGTAACTCTTTGTTTCATATATTTTTTTAAAATAATTACCCATGTATACGCTATGGATGTATTTATTTCGATAATTTTTAAAATATATTATGTGTAAAAAGTAAAAATAATAATCAGAAATCGCATTAAGATTTGCTTTTATCTAATTTTAAGTAAACAAAGGTTTTTAAATATGAATTTAGGGATTTATTTTTAACATTTGTAATGTAATGTTTTTGTTTCCGCGTTCATATCATAAAACTTTTTTTTTATTAATACTAATGTTTCTCGATTATTTTGTTGTGTAAACGCCATGCCACACCGCGCCAGAAAAGTGATGGAAAACAAATCGATCGTGGTCCTCCCATCTCTAGCGCCGTATGACATGACATGCCTCGCACAGCACACAGCAGTGTCCGTGTCCGCGTTCCGTACCGAGCGGATCGGTACGTCACCGCCGCTATGTTTACAAAGATTCCTTCGCTTTTCCGAGCAATGTAACTCGAATATTACCCCAACTAGACCCCAAAAACCCCCAAGATCATTGAAAGAATATAAAAAATATACATTTTGTGTCAGCAAACACGCGAAAAACGCGGTAAAATCGTTTAAACCGGCCAATTTCGTGTATTAATTATTAATTTAAATTCAATTCGATCCGTTCGTGTTTCCCATAAAAATAATGTGTACAATCGCTTTTTTTGTTTGTGTTTATTGTGTTTTTAAATAATTTTAAATGTGAAAACACGTACAGAAATCATACGTTTCAAGTAGTTGAAAATATATATACGTATTTACGCATTACACCTTAATTTCACATTAATCTTTATTATCCAAAGTTTGAATAGCCAAACTTACAATTTCTATGCCAAGTTTGAAATTGTATTTCACTTATAATTACCGTATACGCGTTGCGAAGTTTTACACTCTAGATTATTTTCGTATTTTATAATTAGTTTAAATACTCTTTCTTAAATTATGACTTCCTATACAATATATATCGTATTTTCTTGTATAACTATCATATTTTATCTAAATAATGTAATATTTCTTTTAACTCAATTTTAATAATACTGTTTCTATATTATATTTTAAAGGGGACCAATCAAAATGCAGTTTTTAAATAAATTTATTGTGTGTAACTAAATCGAAAAAAGTGCCTTTAATTAAAAAATATATATATTAAAAAATTACTTACTAGTGGACAATGATGGATTGGGGAATAAGAAGTGAGTTTGATATTTTAAAATTTATCTCTGTGGCTGTATTGTTATTAAAAAATGCTTATTTTTATTTTTAAATTTATTTATACATGTATTTTATTTCTTTGTACATTTTAAAAATTAAATAGTTTCTGATCAATATTAGAATACATTGTGTGCTTAGTGCCTCAAAGCAAGCATCATTCTTCAAGTGTTGGTTTGCCTTGATCAACTTTCTAACTCATTTGCCGTTCACACTGTCATTTATTCTTTAGGAAATCATTTGTTTATAAATTAAAAATGCAGTAGTGAAAAAGCGTACAAGCAAATACGTACGCAAACTAGTTGTCTAGTTAAGGTCACACTAGAATGGAATACCGAATTGGTAAATAAATAATTACTCATAGTTTAAGCATCGATTTTGCTTCTATTTTTTTTTAAAACAAACTGTTTAAATGTCGCGTGTTAAAAAATATGTTATGCTTCCCTAGAAGAGGACGAATCTATGTGATATTCTAAGATGACTTACTTTGACCTTTGTAAAATAAAATAATCACACTGTGAGGTTTTTATTTTTTATTTTTTAAATTGCTTTATATTATTATCAAAGCATTAAGGCATTGTAGGTTTTTATAATTACGATTTTTTTTATAAATAAAGCAACGTTATATCTATTTTTAGGTATGCTATTTTGTGAAGTACTGTACTGCATGTTCCATGGCTCACATCTTCATCATCAGGAGCTCATTATACATTAGTTAATTAATCATATAACCAAAAAGAAAAAGATGGAATCTTTGAATGACAGTTTTTTTTATTGAATTTAAAAATCGTAAGACAATGGAATTTTATTTGAATATTTTTATTTTTTCAAGTTATGAGCCATTATTTTTTAGGACCTCCACTTTTTGGAAAAAAAAATACGACTTAATAGTGATTTTTGTAAGGTATTGATATCCACTTTTTACATTTATGATTGTACATTCAATGGACCACGATTATTCTATAAATTAATTTTAAAAAAATCATGTAAAATGTGAAGCCAATGTCTATAAAAACATGGACTTAATTTTCCTCGTGTTTTTATTTCTTACAATATAATATTATTGAAAGTAGAATAAGTCCATTAGGAGTTAAAAAATATTTATTTTGTTTAACAATTACAATAAACATTATTACATTTTAAATTTTAACAAAATTATAGCGGTCATAGCATCACCCAAGTTGTTTAACATTTGCCAATATTTATAAATTCATTCAAACACTGATCAAAAAATCTAATTGTTAATCAAAACATGAAAACATTTACTCATTCCACTTAAAAAAAAAAGTATCATATAATTTTGAGCATTATTTTTGTTTTATTATTTTTTCAATGTTATATCAGTGTATTTTTTGCATGAAAAGGGAGGAAAATTTTAAAGTTGCATTGTAGTGATGTGAAGATTTTATTCTATGTCTGTATGAATGGCAAACTCAGCGGTCACACCTCGTTGTCTCCAAGGACATGTTCTATTTTTATTTCAGTGTCGCATGGTCATATTGTATATTATTACTGTATGTACATGGTGTGTTATTTGTTCTCTTCTTTCTAACATGCATGGTTTATTTTATATATCCCATATCATTTCTAAATGTAACCAATAAAATATTAACCAATGCATCCATTGATAATAATTTGATAGGCGACTCATTTTTATTTGTTTTTTGGAGATTTGCTTAGTTATCTGTTATACGGGGTTGTTTTAAACTATTGTTTCTATTAAATATTTATACCTTGCAGGCACAGCCTAAATCAATGTATATTTCTCAAAAATTAATTTAGTTTCATTTAATTACAAGCAGTAAACTGAAGTCATTTTTTTTCCCCTTTCGACAGCATTACTGAGTTTATCTGATCAGGTTTTACAAAAAACTCATTGAAAAAAATTCAACTACTAAAGTATCAAAGTCTGTGAAATTTATAGATAGGGAACAATACCTACAATGAAGAAATTATGTTAGTTCCCAAATATAAATAAACCTCTCTTGTTTTATTACGCCTTCAAGTCGTCGAGTATAGCTCAATACTGTATTTTTTTTCTTTAAAATACTAATACAAAGGATTTAAATCAATGATATTAGAATTTCTTTTTACAATCTTCAATGTGAGCAGAAAATAGCTCATTATTATGAAGAAGGAATCCGGTCGTGTCCAGGCTTGAACCCATGTCCCCTGAATCAGGAGCCAAGCGTTCTATCCCCTAGACCACCACCCGAATTTTGCATTGTGATGTACTTTCAAAAATAATTGAATAAATAAAATTATAGTTGATTTTTTATTATAAAATCATCAAGGTGTTGGTCTTCTCTGTATTAATGGCAAGAAAGCTTTATATATTGCAGAGATGGCCCTAAAAGAGGCACATTTCTCATATTTTTTTACTATTGTAATGGAAGCTTTGGCCGTTCTAGTCGTTTCCAGGGGTGCCAGATGTTATATTTATAATAAGACCACACGTGAAGGTACCTCCCTTCTTCCTGCAAGGTGTAGGAAAGTATTAAAAATAACTATAGTGTTAATATTACAGAATTATTTAAAAATAAATTTCATGTATCTAGAATATTTTTAACATCTTCATAATCCTATAAATTGAAATAATATTATTTTACTGTTGAAATACTTTTACTTCTTAAGTGGTTATTTAACCACCCCACCGTTCACGTTCTACGTTCACTTTGACTGTACCATTCTACGATATCCCGTATCACGTACAGGCTTGAGAAAAAGTAATGTACCTAAAATGTACAAAGTTTTAGGGATACGCGCATGTGCCATCAAAACTTGAGCACAAGTCTTCATAAATATGATAGTTTTACAAGGGGTAGGCGAAGTGTACGGCCGAGTATTTGACGTTTCGTTATTTAAAAAAAATAAAATTAGTATATTTAAATTTAATATTAATAAAAAACTTGCTTATTTTTTTGCATGTTTCTCGGAAAATAACCCATAGGTAGGGCGGTTAAAAAAGGTTAGGGCCTTTAAAGAAATCAAGTTTTTTTTGATAATCATAATTTTGTAATTGTATTTTTCAACACTGTTAAAATAAAACCAATTTAAAAAGTTTATACAAACATACATTCGGTAAAAATAAAGTAATCATTTCGTTATTAGGTAATCTTATCTGTGATCATAAAATCTCCAATAATCCTTTAAAAAATATTTGATGTATTATAGTTTTATGTTTAATGGTGAATAGAGCATGTATTAGTGAAAAAAATAGCCATTATTGAATTGAGATACTGATTTGTAAGGTAATCACATCCTCCCTAATGTCTGCCCTAATGTAGATAGATATATAAAATAATAATAAATGTTTCTTTTATAGTGTATTTGTATAGGGAATTTTCATTGGGTTGTATAGTTTTTTTATGCTTTATTTTTCAATGATGTATTTTTAATTTAATAAATTAATATCAGTATTTTATTATTATTACAAATAATGATAGTAATAATTATTTTACCCAAATGAGTTAAGATCATTTATGATGACTAATATTGGTGATTTTATTATGGATAATTAACAAAGTGATTTCTTACTGTTTTTGTATGCAAAATTTAGATAACATTATTCAACTTAAACATTAATACCCATTATTAACCCTTAGACCGTTAAGCAAATGTTACTCTATCTGTCATCGCTTAGCAGCACATTCTTCATTTAATTTATATAAAAACATTATGGCAATAATTGATTTTATCAGTATCTTTTTCAAATATCAAAGAATCCATAAACATACACTCGAAATCCTTGCACACAACTTATTAATTTGACTAAAGTCATGAAATTTAATTGTATCTCAATAGAGACAAAGATGCAAACTGGAAACTGAATATGGTTGATCAAGGTGTTTACAGGACTTATGACCTGTCATTGGTTGGGTTAAGCGCACGCTTTATGTAATTACAACATTCCCCATTCCACCTATTTCTTTATGACCATGTAAGACAAATTTTTGGAGGTTGTATATATGTTACAAATCTATGCTTAACTTCACATGTCAGTTTCAATACGCCATCTATGTAGATTTTGATTACATATGTTAATCTTTTTAAGATTAATCTATATAATCCACACACTAACGCCATCTATGGAGATTAATTTTGAGCATTTAGCAGAACTACTTTATTAACACAGTGTGGAGGCTATCACCATTTGCGCATTGTTAGAAGCCGCCTGGAGATGTCACTCCTATCTATATGCCTCTTCGTCTCTATTGAGATACAATTAAATTTCATGAATTAATCACCCACCATGGGTGAAATCCAGTATTCGTATACAAGTATAAGTATACATTCACAAAAAATATTGACTAAAGTCAATTGTAGCTGGCAAAGTGTTAATGAATTGTTCATTGATTTGTGTAATATATTTCATAGCATCCCATTCGCACATGTATATTTTTGTTTTAAGATTTTAATAATGTGAAAATATGATTTATATTCATAATTTATTTATCAACAGGATCGATAATGTTCCACGTGCGGCGGAGACCGGCCGATTGTCACCCACGGAGACGGAAGAAGAAGTCAGGGTCTCTGAGAGCCTCGGCGGGGGCCGGGGGTCCGTGTGCAGGTCTGCTGTTGGAGACTCAGCCTGACGGGAGCCCCCTGGACAACGGCCGCAGTGTGAGGCTTACCACCGATGTAGTTGAGGTAAATAGTACAATTTAAATATTTTAATTAAGTACTATAAAACATAATTGGTTTAGGCTGGTGTGAAGTGGTTTAAACATAAGATAAAAAATATTAAAAAAAAAAGTTTATTATAACATGTGTCATTTAGCACAGGTGCCATCTTTAGGGTGAAGTTGGAAGTACACTTTATTATCAATCACTTTGCACAGTTGACGTTTCATTTTTCACTTTTTTGATACTTGAAACCTTTGTAATGATCAACCCAGTATCAATATATGATAAAAAGCATATAAAAATCATTTAAGAACTCATTTGACTTTATTTTAACCTCTCTGTGAAAGGTTTTACTCTCAGAATGAAATATTTAAGTGATTGTTTTAAAAAATGTATTTTTTTATAATGTATCGAACTTTTAAAATTTACTAATGATTGTATAAAGGTCACTTTGAGTAGTGATTTTATTTTAAATAATTCATTATTAGTTTTTAATATTCAATATTGTATTTTCAATTTGTACAAATATATCTGATGTATTAAAAAAAAACTCTAATTTTATGTTAGAATCTGAGAAATCGCCAGCATGCATGATTGGCATATATAATAATTAAATTAGAAGTGACTTAACACGTCTACTTTGAAAACAAGATGATTATGTATTTTTTCTGATTTCTCTAATAGCCACACTGTATATTAATTAATCATTATTATGAATGTTCATAAATTTATTTGCAGGTTGGGTCGGCCACTGGTGTAGCACTTCAAGTGTACGGGCCATCTATCCAGCCCCGCCACTGCGTGGTCGCTGCCATCGATGGTGTTGTTACCATCACTCCATTACACGCCGACGCACATACCTTCATTAACAGCCAACAGATATTCCATACAACTATTTTGCAGGTTAGTACATCATTTATTTTTTTTTTTCCTTATGTGATTCTAAATCGGCAGCAATCCATTAAGCTCTCGTTAATGTTCTATCCAGGCTTGAACCCAAGTCCCCTGGATCAGTAGCAAAAGATTCTATCCCCTACACCACAACCCAGTTTTTTGCTTAAAATGTTTTGTCTTAGTTCATTTGTTCTCCCGACGTTGAACGTGGAAAACTTTTGAAACATGTCGATCAAAATATACTCGAAAGAGGTAAAAACAGTGTTTTAAT
Source organism: Lepidostoma basale (assembly GCA_022606425.2). Classification (NCBI taxonomy): domain Eukaryota; kingdom Metazoa; phylum Arthropoda; class Insecta; order Trichoptera; family Lepidostomatidae; genus Lepidostoma; species Lepidostoma basale. The sequence continues at coordinate 3,838,031 of JAHDVF020000010.1, forward strand.
TAAAACAAAATGTCATTATGAAATTTCACAGTATTAACACATTGTTTTCGGGTATTGTTTTATGCTGATTGCAGCCTGGCGCGGGCGATATTTGGGTTCGCGCGCGAGTTTTTCAACATTATTTTAAAAGTCTATAACTTTTGAAATATCCGTGATAATTGACTGAAACTTTAAATGCATCTTACCTTATTGTGTCTCAATGATGAAATGATGGAAAACAAACACAAAAAAAAATTGGGCTTCAAAGTAGCACTTTGGAAGTTTTATATTTATCAAATTATAATACTATTTAAAATCAATACAACTATTTAACACTAGATAACACTATTTAAAATTGTCAAAATTATTGTCTAGTATTTTTTTACTGTATGGTACCGTTCAAAACATGTACCTCTGTGAAGAGCCACACCACAGAATTTACACATGTAACAAGTTTCACTCCTTTTTCCTTTAGCAGCACACACTCGACATTTTCTTTGTGCGTATTTTTTTTCCCCTTTCCCCTTTATCCTTTCTTATTTATGGACTTTTAGATTCGTAGAAAGTCTGCCTGGAGGATCGCGATTTGGAGTGTGCCGTGTCAAACTTACTGTCGATGTTCCAGGTTCCTCACTTAGTTCGCTTTCAATACTGCTAGTTATCCAATGACGTGCTGTCTCCAATAAAAAAAATTTGTACCTTACTGAGTCTGGATATTTTGCTTTATAAATCACTTGTTTCACTGTCTGCCATCAATAGTCTTTCTGTATCACTAGCACAGGAACAATTAGATAAATTGTCTACACACAATTCATCGTCTGATTTATTCTCATCCGGAAAAAACATTGTGGGTTTTAGGTATAAAAATAATTATATGAACTCAATGACAACGACCGAACGACCGAACATGTATACGTTTACATAAACACTAATGTTTTGTAGAAATATGAACAAAACATTCCTACCATTCATCCCTTCTTCAGGTAGAAAGAACCCTAAAATTTCTCCGTACAAGTTGAAAATAATTATTGCGCATTGAAGGTAAAAAAAAACAAGCCAGCGGGATCTGCGTCAAGGTTTCTTCGAGCACACAAAAAATGTATATTTTTTGACATTTTTTTTTTCATTTTATAATTGAATAATAAATCAAAAGTAAAGCCTAATAAATATAAATTTGTGAGTGAAATTATATTGTGAACTCAGATATACGATTTAGCAACAAAATCCATTTATTACACAACACGTTTTATTACGTTACCCGACGACAACCACCAGAGAGTAAAAAACGTATTTTTACGTTTCCCGCATTTGAGCACCAAACTGAAAAAAACGTAGTTTTACGTTTCCCGACAACATTGTGTTAACATCCCAAGTATAAAAAAGGTTATTTGTTAAAACACAAACAAAAAACATTTTTCACAAACGAAGAATATATAAAGCGCCTTTTATAATTTATCAATCAGATGACACACAAGCCAAACCACAAGTAAGGATGACGAATGCCATATATCCGAATATCAAGAATGCTGTAGTAAATAAACACAGATTCAAAAATTAAAATGAAATAAACTATATAAACAAATTGTAGTTATAAGTCTACAACTACTTTATTCCCTGGTTTTACTAGCAGTTATCCAGCTATTTAATTGAATCTATCATTTCAGCACGGCTGCATTGTGAAATTCGGACGGACTTCTACATTCCGCTTCGTGGATCCCGTCCAGGACAGCTCTCTCAACAGGACCCTCTCGCAGTCCCGGAACTTTGGTTCGGGCTCTGTGTACGACAGGTCAGTTTATTGCACCGTGTTTAGACCCACACTAGCTGTAGACATGTACTAGACACGGAATTGTCACTAGCTGGCTGGTGCAGTGAAACAGTTAATTAAAAATATAATTTCTTGTTCTAATAAAAACAATTATTAATGGTATTATTCACCCACAATTTTATAGAATTAATTATGCACTCTTGATGTGAATATTTTTTAAACAATACATTATATTATGATTAATCAATATATTTAAAATATATTTGGTTATGACAAGCTACTAAATGAATTATTGAGTTTATAATTATAAAAAAATATATTTTTCATTTACCAAGTAATTGGAATTTTTAACTTCCAACTGGGGTAACTGAGTAAAAAAAAAAAATTCAGTAAAATTACAAATAATTGGTAAATAAAATTACAAATAATTGAACACAAATAACTGTGTATCAAAAGGTTGAAACAAAATAAATGTGTTTTTTTGCTGGCATAATATCAGTTTGTAAAAAAAATATCTTTTCATAAAAAAACAATTTAACTACGAAGCATGTAATGAAAGTTGACCTTTGGGATCTACTACATAAGTACTTATTTCAGGAAAATGGGTGGAATAAAATATCCTGCCATTAAGTACTTTGTGGAAATAATTAATTGTAACATAATTGAATTGTTTCACTGTACCGGGCTGTCACCTCCCTAGAGAAATTAATTTTGTGTTCCTCACAGCTGTAAATAATGAGTTACAAACTAGTTTATAATTTTTCCTTCAGGCTACCCTTAATATTGTTTTATTATGGTCAACAGTGACGGGCAACTAAATATCATAATTTTGTTAATTTTTTAGACTTTCAAATCTTATCTTATGAGTTTTTTTTCTTCTATAACTCATTTAAATTAATATTGATAGACAAATGAAAACAGAAACCAGGTAAAAGGTATTTAAAATAGAAATATGAAGAGCTCATAAAGCATCTAATGAGAGACAGTAGGTGTTGCCTTCATAAATGACCATACACATTTATATTCACTCTAGATGAATAGCAGTTTCCACAATTTACGCTTACGCTTGTGTTTATTTGATTGCATGTTTGTGCCACATCATCTCCCTGCTGCACATTAAATCATTTATTAATGGCAACCCCTCCATCACGTGACCTATTGACCCTTCGCCTCGTACGGATAAACGACGCCCAATCCTTTCTCACCATCTCAATTGGCGAGAATTACTTAACCGAATTTGAATAATTTGACCGAATAGATCGCCGACATCACCCATTCCCGATAATGTAAGCGGAATGATGTCGCAGTCGATCCACAGCCAGTTGGACATGCAAAGTTCCGTAGAAACGAGCGGAATCAACAGCACCAGTGCCAGCGAACTGCAGAGGGCCATGAGCCCAATGTCGGGGTCCAATAACATCATGGCCGGCTCTCAAGAGAATTTCCCGCTTTCTATGTACAATGGAAAGAACCAGAGACATTCTACAGACTCCATGTCGGGATTTAATAATAACAACAACAACTTGAAGATTGACAATGAGTCTCTCATTTTGTCCAATGCAAATTCTAAGGGTGACTTCATGCAAGATAACTATTTTCCGCATTACAATGATATGGGAAACTCGCAAAACAGCGGGACCAAAGACGAGCAGAGTTCTGCAAGTAAGAATTACAGTGCAGAATATAAAGATAACTATGAGACCACATTTGACTTGGACGGGAATGTGGAGACCAAAAGTGTCTGCAGCATCAAGAGTGGAGGATCAGGGAATGACACCAGGTAAGTCCACTGCCATGTTTACTCACGCTAATTCACATATTCCTTTTATGTTTAATGCCCTTATAGGTGCATCTTAACATGTGTTTGTTTATTTTCTTAAAATCGCAAGATTTGTATAAAATTTTATCAAATTAACAATGCTTTTAAATTCATTAAAATAATATACTATGAATTATTTAATATTGATGAAAATGTCAGTTTTCTATAAGTTTTATTATATTTTATGGAAGTGACATGTTTCTCTTTGTTAGGGTAGTATCAAACATGCTTTTTTTTATGATTTGAAACACTTTGTCTTCCACTTTTGAGTGAAACTCAATGGTGAAAAATAAAGAGTGCTTTTAATTCATAAAAAAATTCGTCATTGTGGAATTCCACGGTGTTTAATGTCTTAAGTTTATGAAAATTCATAAATAATAATTGTCATTGAGAAATTCCACAGTGTTGCCTTAAGTTTATCAATAATCAGTATCAAACATTTTGAGTTTTACATCATTATTCAAGAAACAATAAATAACTTGTTTCAGTTTATATATTATTGTATGTATAACTTATTTGTGAGTATTTTATTTACATTTGTATTTTGATTTATATTTTAAATATTTATTTGGTCAATTTGGAATATCACATAATAATGAAACTGAATGGTTATTACAGGGCGCGGGGCCAGGAAGCCATTCTTCCGGCAGTCCTAGAGTTCCCGGAGCACACGCAGCACTTATTCCTCCACAGCGTCATCACTGAGCTAGATGTGGAAGCCCCGGCGTTCAAGCTTGCTCCGGTCTACACACTCTACCTCTGTGCCAGGTATTAGACTCTATTAAATATAATATATCACAGTATTCATTGGTATTTTAATCTTTTAAATGCCGGGTATTCATATGGCCGGACCCCGAAGGCCGGCAATTTTTTTTAACAATCATTTATGCCTTCATTTATTGAAAAAATAATTCTCACAAGACTACAGGGTTTTCACATAAACTTATCGTTATAAATGAAATCAAACACATCAAATATGAATACGAGTTTCAACTAATGGGGATTTCTGTAATTCCTGAAAAAATATATATCTAGAGCGCAAGTTTATGACCAGTGTCAACCCTGCATAGCGACGTATTTTGGTTGACCAACAACTTTTTTTAAAATCAATGTAATATCGATAATTCTCGACAATATGTTGCATCTCATTATTTCAATATGGTGGCAAGAGATGTAACTCAGGAGACTTCCAAATAATAGAGCCCCCCTTACCACTTCATGTAAAAAAATTAACATTACAGGTATGAAAAATGACCTGAAATCAAAACAAATTGTCTATAAAAATGATGATTTAAATAATAACTATGATGAATTCTGTCAACACATAAAAAATATAATTGAGAAGAACACCTATGAATTTAACCCAAAGGGAAAAAACAAAAACAACATTGGAAATACTCCATGGTACGATAGTAGATTGAATGAACTAATTAAAGTACGACAATTTTATTTCAAAACATGGAAAAATGCACCGAATAACACAAATCTTACACTAAAAAATAAATCACGAAATGCGGTCACAAGCTATCGACGCACTCTGAAACAGAACTACTTATCTAATGTATTTGATAAAAACTTACACGATTCGCGGCAAACCTGGATAACTATAAACTCCATTCTCAAAAATGACATATCCCATAAACGGGAACACGTGGACACAATATTAATAAATGATGTGGAAGTGAAGGATAAATTATTAATTGCAAACGCTTTTAATACGTACTTCACCTCAGTTGGTCATGATCTTGCATCGAAAATTCCAATAATGACCACTGACTCTAATTCAATATCAAACTCTAAGTCTGTTCTGCAATCTTTTTACATGACATATACTAATGAAACAGAAGTAAAACGCATAATATCGAACTTAAAGAATCGTGCTGCCTCAGGAGTGGACAAAATATCACCCAAAATGTTAAAGGCCTGCAGCGATGAACTGGCGAATGATTTAGTCAAACTAATAAATAAAACCATCTCCTCTGGTATTTTTCCAAATAAACTGAAAATAGCTAAAGTAGTCCCAATTCATAAAGGAGATTCCACAAAACATGTTAATAATTATCGCCCGATTTCTATTCTTCCAATCATATCAAAAATATTTGAAACTCTCATGAAGAACAGACTAACAAATTATCTTGATAAAATTAAATTTCTTTCACCCAACCAATACGGTTTTACAAAAAAGTCAACCACAAAAAGTGCAACATTTGACATAATAGCCTCACTTCAAAATCACATTGACAGCAAAAAGTACACATCTGCTATTTTTATCGATTTAAAGAAAGCGTTTGACACTGTGGACCATAAGATATTGCTCGAAAAGCTTCAATATATTGGAGTTACGCACAAATACTTAGATCTCTTCAGAAGCTACCTAACAAGCAGGTTACAAATAGTTGAAATAGACAGTTATCAGAGCACCATTGAAAGGGTTACATGTGGAGTACCCCAAGGATCTATCCTGGGCCCACTGCTCTTTCTAATATACATCAATGACATAACAGATCTACAACTACACGGCACACTGCAACTCTATGCAGACGACACAGTGATCTTCTATCAACATGAAAATTTAAAGCAATTAGAAAAGAATATTCAATCGGATCTTGTGGAACTCGCGGAGTGGCTGAGACTGAACAAACTAACAGTTAATGAAAAAAAAACGCACTACCTACTTTTTAATAGTAGACCTCACTATGATATAAGCATACAATTAAATGGTCACCTATTACATAAACAAAACTCTACGAAATATCTGGGATTAATAATCGATGACAAACTAAATTGGAATATGCACATAGAAAACATTATTAACAAAATAACTCCAGTAATAGGTATTCTCTATAGATTCCAAAAATTGATAAAAACAAATACTCTGCTTTCTATCTACTATGCATTCGTGCACTCGCACCTATCATACCTGTCCTGTATCTGGGGTTTTACAACAAAAAAATATATCAACCAACTACAGGTACTACAGAACAGGGCAATAAAAAACATACTTAAACTCCCAGTTGACACCCCCACTAAAGATATCTACAAAAATACAAAAATCCTTCCAATAAAAATACTGCCGCTATACGAAATAACTTGTACAATCAAGCAATTGATTCAAAAATCATTACATTTTAATACAACCTTTAATCTCAACAATGGCATACATGACCATAACACTAGACAAGCAAACAACCTGTATATCCCCAAAGTATCCACTACTAAATATGGAATAAAATCACTTAAATTCATAGCTTTTTCTGCACTTAATAGACTTCCGGAACACCTTAAAGATGAAACAAAAAATAACCCACTTAAATTATATTTCCTTAACCAGATTTTAGAAAATAATGATTTTTAACTTAATATAGTGACAAAACTGTTTACTTTGGAATACTATTATGTTACCGCAATTTATTTAAAATTATATTAATTTTCTAACTCATATTCTAGCTTTTCTTTGTATAAATTATTTCGTGATATTTTCAAAACTCTCCCTGATTTTCTGTTTCTAGCCGAGAATTTATATATTTCTTCATTTCACTCTCCATTTATTATCTGTGTAGTAAATATTATAGATGTATTATCATAGTAATTTATATTTAACTTTTAAAAAACTTAAATTTAATTGTAATTTTGACTTGCCGTAATTTATATTTGCTCGATTATTTAGTTTAGTTAGTTTTAAGTAATTCTATGTACAATTTTTTACAATAAGTTTATTTCCTGTTTATAATAATGTATAAAAAAGTCATGTCATAAATAGTGGGGTATCAGTAATGAGAGTCCTCTCACGATACTCCCAAATTAAAATCGTATAAAAAAAAAAAAAAATAAAATAAAATAACTAAACGTTTTAAATATTAGATTATTTAAAACAGTGAAACTTGGCTAGATATTAAGTGTTAAAGTACCGCGTCTATAGATGTGAATTTTGTATGGCCGGCCTCCCGTGCACAGGATTATAAACCGTCTATAGACGGTTGTGGCATAGAACCAGTTAATACTCGAATGTAATAAAGTATTTTGTTTTGGATATTATTTCAGTCTAATATATAACAAACTTCTTGTATTTATTAGGTTATCTGGTTACTGTAATTTATATAATACAATCAAGACATTCCACAGGTGTTTGTATCTATTATTCAAGATAGTTAACTGTTGAAATTAGCTTTTGATTTTCGAAATAGAACATCTAATGTGAATTAGATGCATATGAATAAAGAATTATGATAATATGAATGAATTACACCACAGAACATATATGTAAGACGTTTTTTTTTTAAATAGTTACGGATGCTGCCATATTTGAAATGAGAATTTTATAATAATAATTCAGTAAAAGTCCGTTAATTCATAATTCAAGGGACCAGATCTCCCAAAAAAATTCGATTTACGAATTACGCGATCACTAAAAAAAATGTCTTAACAAAAAAAAGGTTTGTCTAGCTTTGTAATTTCTCCGAAAACTTTGTGAAAAAAAAATTCATTTATAGAAAAGAAATGATAGCTACACGAAAGATGCTGAGTATATACATGTAATGAAGATATCCTTTTTACATAGTGTTCTCATTTTATCGCGTGATATTTTCAAGAGAAATATGTAATACGAGGTATGTTCAAAAAGTATCGCGAATTTTGAATTTCCGCCGGTTACGTATATTCGATTTTTGATTTTTTTGTGGCGTTATGTTGGTACTCATATCTCTCACTTATGCCGATAAGTTCGGCCAGTTTGAATGTTAAGTTAATTTTTGAGAGCCACTTTGTTTGCACGTGTTTTGGCTCGTCTTCGATTTTTGCCCACTCCAAAAAAATGGATCAAAGAATCTGTATCAAATTTTGAGTGAAAAACAAAATTAAGTCCCCGGACGCATTCCAAATGTTGACTGTGGCATATGGTGAAGCTATCTTGGACCAAAGCAACGTTTATCGGTGGTACAAAATGTTCTCAGAGGACCGAGAAGATGTGAACGAAAAAGAGCCTGCCGGACGCCCGAGCACGTCAACAACAGACGAAAACATTGATGAAGTGAATAACATAGTATTGGCCAATCGTCGAATCACCGCTAAAGAAGTTGCTGAGGACTTAAACATATCGCTTGGCTCGTGCCATTCGATTTTTACCAATGATTTGGGCATGAGATCGGTCGCCGCGAAATTCGTACCAAAATTGCTCAATTTCGCATCTGCTTGTGCGCGAATTTTTGGCCAAAACAACACACCAATAATGCCGCAGCCACCGTATTCCCCAGATCTGACCCCCTGTGACTTTTTCTTGTTCCCGAAACTGAAAAGGCCCATGAAAGGACGACGCTAGGCTACGATTGAGGAGATAAAGACGGCATCGAAGGAGGAGCTGAACAAGATCACAAAAAATGATTTTTTGGGGTGCTTCGAGGATTGAAAAAAACGTTGGCACATCTGTATAATATCTGGTTGGGATCACTTTGAAGGGGACAAAATAGAAATTCATGAATATATAAATAATTTTTGAAAAAACACAAAATTCGCGATACTTTTTGAACGGACCTCGTATATAGATATCTCGCTTGCACTAATGTAAGAATTATTAGAAATCGTAAGTACATTTTGATGAAAAACATTACGAATTACGAAATACGCGATATTTCGATTTAACAGTAGAATTTACTATGAAAAATCAATTTTTGGACCGAGCAAATGAAGAAAATTTCAAATTACGCAATATCGTTGTTTGAATTAACGGACTTTAACTGTATTTATGTTATTTTTTTCATTTTCATTTTACGTTTGCTTCAATTGATTAAATACACCAATTTAATAATACTGAATAATATATTATAATTATTTTGGTTCATCAATTGTTGCAGTATTATATCTTCTACTTTCTTTCTGCTTCTTTCTATTACCCGGGATCGGCTTTTTATGCATTTAATATTAATTTAATGTGTTAAGTGTCAAATGATTAATGGCCTGATTCCAAGGTTGTTGTGATCTTCTTGGAAGACCTGTTACAATATTATATGATTATATCATTTTGGTTTAAATACCGTCAACATAAAATATTGCTCATATGTCATATAAGATATGTCTACTACACGCTGTTTGGTGGATGTGGCAAACAGATCGTTAGTTCTTAAATTGAATCTTGATTGTAAGATTCACACACACTGGTCTTAGTTTATTAAAAATGTATTCTCATTCCTAAATTACTTAGTTAATATGACGTCTAGTAATTTAGATGAGTTGTTTGTGCCACATAGTAATTAAGAATGATGTTTCAGATATCGTGCGTCCACCCATTACCGGCCAGAACTTACACCCACGGAGCGAGCACACAAGCTGACAGCGCTGCTCCAACATGTTGCCACTTTGATACAGAATACTGTTCAGGTGGGCTTTCTAACATCACCATTTTTTTTTTCTCGTTTTTTACCATTTTTGTAATATAATTTTTTTCTCTCTCTAACACAAACGAACAAACCATCACCCTGTTTGCCACAGGGGTAGGCAGAGAGAATGGACTGTCTCACTACTCTATCCTGACATACCTCTCTAGCTTCCTCCACATTCATAAAATGAGTCATACGCGCACGTCGATTCTTCCGATTTCTAACATGAGCAACCTTTAATATTTGATTAATTTGGTCATGCCATCTTCGACTCTGTACTCCATTAAAATCGTTAACATATACTTTCTTAACCATTCTTTTTCCATCCATACGCTCCATATGTCAGAACTAATGCAGCGATCCTTTCATAATTTTGTTCATAATACTTTCTTCCTCTCTTACACTTATTATAAAATATCTATACATTTTAAGATCCTGTTTTGATAATTATAATTCTGTTGGTTTTATGCATTAAGGAATTATATTAATTTATTATTCTGATAAAATTTTGAATGTTGATTATTTATTTGATTAATTTATAAAATAATTTAAAACTTATCTCAGGTCTTTGGAAGTAATATTTTTTAACTTATTACAATGAGTCTTAAGTTACTGGTGAAAAAGAAGTCAAATGCTATTTGATAATGCCCTTCTAAGGCAAAACATGTCATTTCCATAGGATGGGATAAAACATCTAGAAAACTGATGTTTTTATCAGTATTCTTCTTCTTCTCCTTATTGTAGATCTCATGATCTGTTTATGTAGGATATCAAATTTCTTCCTGTAATGAAGACCACCAGCTTTCTCTCTATATCTTTGCTTGTCGTCCTGGAATATTAAATACTCAAATAATAAATAAGTTGCTTCAGATTTAAATTAGTACGATACATGGGACTGCAAGGAATACCAGATGGACGACGTCTACCAGGGAGACTCCCAAAACGATGGAAAGATAACTGGAGTTCAGCATCACAGAAAGAGAATCTTGTAGTTACAGATTCTTACGTCTACAAGTTGAAGGAGAAGAAGAATATTTAAATTAATAAGACTTGTATTCTATTCTAGGAGAGGCATAATGATGCTGGTGCCGAGGCATTCTGGATGGCCAACGGATCGGAGCTGTTGCACTTCCTGAAGAGTGACCGTCACATCTCTGCTTTCTCCACCCAGGCACAGAACATCCTTGCTCACACAGTACAAACTGCTTTCGGGTAAGATTGACACATAAAAACAATGTTAACGACTTCTTCATCAGCCTTGATCTCTCCATTGTTGGATATAGGCCTCTTCCAAACGTTTCCACTCCTTCCACTGTTCGTCCACTGTTTTCCAGCTATTGTGGTTATGTCATCAGCCCATCTATTTTGTGACCTTCCGACACTTCTTTTGTTTGCCCATGGTCTCGGATTAAACTGGATGTCCACCTATTATTATCTTGTCTTGCCCATTGCCACTTATAGCTGTTAACACGTTGATTGGCCGAGTACACGCTAGGGGACTCTACCGAAATTTCGTTAAGTGCTCAATACGTGCCTATCACATACATGGTTTTTGTGAATGAATATATAAAAATAAATTATAATTATTATTAAGAATATTTAAAATTCGTATCAGTTTTATTTCATATTTAAATAAGACATAATTTGAGCATCTTACCAGGTTACTTCAAAATGTTATACAATGAAGTGTTAATGACTACTTTTTGAAACAAAGGAAGGTTGAATTATATGTTGTGATCTGCTTATTAGAAGAAAACAAATGAACCTGCCTGGGATCTTGAATATCAGCCAATGTAATGTATTGTTAATTACAGCAATCTGGTCCAATGTTTCCACGTTGAGCTGTCCAATGTGCTGGGTCAGTGGCTGGAGGAGCCGGGCAGCGAGGCAGCGGGGGCCCTGCTGCTGGGTGCGCTGGGAACCGCCATGGCCCTGCTACGCCGCTACCGGGTCAATGCCGCTCTCACCATACAACTCTTCTCCCAGCTCTTCCACTTCATCAACGTTTGGTGTTTCAATAAGGTCCGAACCTTACACACTTAATTCTACATTCTTCTTAAGTAATTCTTAATTCTACATTGCTGAAGTCGGTAGTGAAAGTGCAAAAAGAAAAGCTGAGGGAGGAAGAAGGGCTCAAAATGACAAAGAACTTCGGGGACAATATTAAAATGTTTTGGAAGGAAGTGAAGAAAGCCCGAAATCCTCCTGAAAGCGGATGTGTGAAAGCAATTTTAGATAGTGAGGGAAGAATGTTAACGGAAAGTAAGATCGTACAAGAGAGATGGATGGAGTATTTTAAAGAAATGTATGGTGGTGATACAAGTGTTGATGAAAGCATTAGAACTGGTGTAAACGCGATTGGTATAAATGACAATACAGAAAAAATAAGTATGAATGAGATTAAAAGATCTGTGAAAGCAATGAAAAGTGGAAAAGCTGTAGGGTATGACTGCATCGCTATAGAATTTATCAAAAACGGTGGCGAAGTAGTTTCCGCATGGATATGTAAACTGTTCAACCAATGCTTGGAGGAGGGATATACCCCACTCGACTGGAGGAGAGCAGTTATTTTGCCTCTGTACAAAGGAAAAGGATCCCATATGGAATGTGGAAACTACAGAGCTATTAGTATTTTGAGTGTTGTTGGTAAAATCTATGGCAGAATTTTAATAGAAAGAGTAAGAAAGACGACGAGTGATAGAGTTTGGGATGTGCAAGGCGCTTTTATGAATGGCAGAGGATGCATGGATCAAATTTTTGCACTTCGTACAGTGACAGAGAAGTTTATGGCCAAAAACCGTAAACTCTTCTGTGCGTTTGTCGATTTGCAAAAAGCATATGATCGCGTAGATAGAGGTAAACTGTGGGAAATATTGTCGGAATATGGAATAAACACAAAACTGATCACGGCAATTACATCGCTGTACACAGAAAGCACTGCTAGTGTCAGAGTAAATGGGGATCTTACAGCCTGGTTTGATATCAATAAAGGTGTCAAACAGGGGTGTGTAATGTCTCCATGGTTGTTTAATCTATATATGGACAAGTGTATGAAAGAGCTGAAAGGGTTGGAAGCAGGTGCAAAAATGGAAGATGTTTCAGTAAGCTGTTTGTTGTATGCGGACGACGCTGTGCTACTTGCAGACAACGAGCACGAACTGCAAACCCTGGTGTCTAGGATGTATGAGGTATGCAAGCGATACGATTTGATGATGAATGTGAATAAGTCTAAGGTAATGATTTTCGAAAAAGAAGGAAGCATGACAGTCTGCAACATTAGTGTAAGCGGTGAAAATCTGGAACAAGTGGATGAATTTGTTTATTTAGGAAGTATGTTTACAAAGGATGGGAGGGTGGAGAAGGATATTGAAAGAAGGGTTGGGGCAGGCAAAAGAATAAATGGTGCACTTAAAGTTGTCATCGCAAACAAAAGCCTATCCAAAAAGCTAAGATGGCAGTGCACAATGGTGTTCTTGTGCCGACCCTTATGTATGGAAGTGAAGCATGGAACTGGCAAAAGAAGGATGAAAGTAGAATAAATGCAGTAGAAATGAGATCTCTAAGACGAATGTGTGGCAAATCTGTTTATGATAGAGTGACAAATGCAAGTATAAGAAGTGAATGTGGTGCGAATGAAAGTGTTGTGAACAAAATAAGGAAAGGGTCATTAAGATGGTTTGGACACATGGAAAGAATGAGTGAAGACAGAATGGTAAAGAAGGTATATGTAAACGGCGTGAACGGAGCTAGAAATAGAGGAAGGCCGAGGAAAACGTGGCACGATCAAATCAATCAAATATTGAATGTCGGTCACGTGAGGAGTCGGAAAAATCGACGTGCGTATGTCAGGACAGAACAGTGTGGCGTTCCATTCTTTCTGCCTACCCCTCCGGGGAGACGGCGTGATGGTAAGTTAGTTAGTTAGTTAGCTAAATTTTTAAAGGCAAAATATATAAAATAACATTGCTTATAAATTTAAGCTTTTTTTTACAAATCTTAATTAGCATTTTATTACTAAAATTTTCCTTTAACATTAATTCTAATGAAAATTTAATCATCTGTTTATATCATTTACTATAATTTATATCATTATATCATATAATTATTTCCTTTATAAATGCACAGTGATTTATATTTGAACTATACTTAAAATTCACCAAAACAAAAATAATGTCTTATTGTACATTTCATGTTCCAATACATATTTAGCGCATAAATATGTATTTTTTTCAATAATAAAAATCGTGCATGCAGACTTAATTTTCACAGTTTTTCAAGCCTTGCTTAGTGTGTTTAGAATTTTTAAAATGATAATGCTTATTTAAAGTGACTTTTATCTATCGTCATTACTTACATTAGTAAAAAAAACTTAATTTTAATATTTTTGGTACTGTTAGTATTATGTTTGTTATCGCACTTTACAACATCAACAATCTTTCTTAAAATCGTTATTACTTTAACTACTAAAAATATACACTTTTATTTATTTATGGCTGTTTGGTGTTGTGTGATTGTGTGTGTTGTGTGATATGAATGTTTGATTATTTTTTAGATTTGCTTGATTAATAATTTTTTTTTACCGATAAAGACCAATAAACTATTTAAATCAATTTGCTATATTGGTCTTCATCAGCAACACCGACAGATATAAATAGTATTCAAATCATTTGACAATAATCAATGATAATTATTTATTTATATAAATGTTATATTTATAATTGTTAGTATCTTTATGATTATGAGCATAATTCATTTGATGTAATAATGATTAAATGATGAATCCAGGTGGTGAGCACACCGCAGATGTGGCGCCCTGGCTGGGGGGCCCGTCTGAGGGAACGACTCGCCCCTCTTTCCCACTGGGCCGAGAGGCAGGGCTTGGAGCTGGCTGCCGACTGTCATCTCGCGACCATTCACCATTGTGCACACCTTCTCCAGGTATGGAGTAATATATTTGTTGAAAAAAAATAATACAGGTTTTTATTTAGATAGAAATCAAAATGATTGCCTTAAAGTGCTTTAAATTTAAGTTTACCAATATATCACAATTGTTTGGTTTAATAGTACTTCAACCCTTCAAAGCGGGGTATTTTTTAACCCTCCCTTCCCTATGATGGGTATCTTCTACACGTTGCTTCTAATAACCATCAATATCTCTATAAATATAATAAATACAAGGTTCAGATTTTAGGTATTCCTCCATAATATATTTACGCATTGATTTAAAAAATAATAATCAGAATTTATCAGGTACATCGGAGGTATTTTGTGAACATCGGAAACAATTCGCGTATAAACAGCGAGCATTCGCGTGTATGAAATATGTCTGTGTCCCTAAAATTTACGGTATGGTACTATTATTATTTATTATCTGGCTAATTAATTTGTATTTTTAGTCCCCCAAGAACACGGTGGAGGACATGGTGAACCTGAGCTCCGTGTGCTTCAAGCTGAACTCTGTCCAGCTGGGCTGCCTGCTGGGTGGTTTCAGCGATGACCGCGGGGCCCGCTTGCCCCCGGAACTGGTGCAGGCTGCAGTTCAGCAAGCCCAGGGAGTAGCCGATGAGCTGCACAGGGCCGACGGGAGAGAGGTGAGTGATTGGAGCCATTGAAAACAAACATCCATGATGGATCTTTTAAAATCTCAATTATGATATTTATGATAAGGTGTAAAACATTACAAAAGCCTTTGCGAGACACTGAGAAAAATAATCTCAAAAATGCAAAAAACAGTTTTTTAATTCATCATAAAATCAACTGAATTATGGTTTGAAGGAAAAAATGTTCAATATGCCATAATAATAATAATAATTATTATTTTTTTATATATTATTTTCAAACGCTAACTGAAATTTAATAAAATAAATAGTTTTCAAATTACAACTTTTAGAATGCTAAACATCGATATATATTTGTTCACAAAACTATTGAGAAATGTTAACAACGTTCATTGCCTAAAATATGACTTATAAATGTGTGAATTAAAATAATTTTGTGCAATAAATAGCGCATCTCACTCATATGAACAGACAATAGTGAAAGAGAGTGCACATTCAATAGACGATCCACATACAGTCAATGAAGTAATTTTTTGTTTTAAAATTAATCACGAATAGTAACGTATTTTGAAAAACATTGCAGTAGCCCAAGAGTTGAATATAAAATTTGTACTATTTCCCTACTCCTTTTGTCATATCTTGATTTTATTTATTTTTCCATAACATAAATTAAATACTGTAAAATAATCTATTTTCTAGATAACCTTGGAAGAGAGTAGCACTCTGCCCCTTTCTCTGCTAATCCCCGAGGATGGATTCAGTGCAGAAGTGGTGAGAGGACTACCTGGTGGACTGGGAGACTTCCTGGCCCCACTCCAGAGAGCCGGCCTTTGCCGTCTCGCACCGCAGCCACACTCTCAGGGTCATTGGACCGTGTACATGAACGGTGAGAACTATCTTCCAAAATATGATACATCTAATACTCTTTACTGGTATAAATAAAACAAAAGCACTACAAAAATGCAACATTTACATATATTCTGATTTGGTGCCGACGGAGAAGACATTTGGAAAAATTCTTACAAAGTTGGCATGTCTTTAGAAAATATATATCTTGAGGAGGATTAAAAGCAATCAATATGAACATATATATTTTTTTGGGATCATGGGTATATCCGTGTAGTATTACTACCCTGAAATGGAGACTGGAATGATCTTTGCAACATCAATCAAAGAGAAAATTTCTAAAATACAAGTTATACCCGAGATTCCAAAAAAAACTATTGATACCAAACGTGAAAATCTACACACTTATATGAACATAATGTATAACTTATGAAGCAAGGCAGAATGGTAGACCGCCTCGGTCTATTCGAGATCACTCCCCTTTAGAATAAATAATCTAATTCCAAAATTCTCTTACATATAATCTTAAGACACTGAAGATATGTGGAGATAACAATAGATATCAGAAATGAAAAAAATATATCAATTGTTTTAAAATTTTACTAAGTAAGCTATATATTTTTATGTCTATAATTTTCAGACTGCCATTTAATTATTAAATTGTGTGAATATCTAGGATACCAAGGAGGCGGTTTGGTCACGAGTCCTCTCCAGCAGCCCGTGGTACAAGTCATAAAGTTACACAAGAATTCTAATGGAATGGGCCTGAGTATCGTAGCGGCCAAGGTTGGTTATTTTTTTTTAATTAATGCTGTTTTTTTTCTGTTTATTATGTACAATATGATCCAATGTGTAATTATGATTAAATGTAATTGTGTTGCGCAAATTGAACACCACTTCAATAAAGAAAAAACAAATAATAATTCTTTAAAATAAAATTGAAATGAAAAATCTTTAAAATAAAATTGAGATGAGGTCCCTAAGACGTATGTGTGATAGAATGATGTACGACAGAATCTCAAATGCTGATATTAGAAAGGAATGTAGAGCAAAAGAAGGTATTGTGAACAAAATTATGAAAGGATCGCTGCGTTGGTTCGGACATATGGAGCGCATATGGAGTACGGAGTCGAGGACGGAGGAAAACATGGCATGACCAAATTAATAAAATTTTAAAGGTCGGTCATGTCAGAAGCCGGCAGAATCGACGTGCTTGTATGACTCACTGTATGAATGTAGAGGAAGCTAGAGAGGTATGTCAGGATAGAGTAGTGTGGTGGTCCATTCTCTCCTGCGGAAAAATGGCGTGATGGTTTGTTGTTGTTGTTATTAAAATTGAATTCTTAGGAATTAAATAAAAAAAACTTAGACTAGTAATTACTGTATTGAAGAACCAAACACTCAACATATTGGTTCCCCGCTTTTTACAATATTTATTTTATGCTAGTTGCAACCCGTGAAATGTTCACAGAAGTAAAGATGTTTTACCCTTATACGCATGGTTCAGTTTACAATCGTAATCAGTAATAAGTTTCAACTTTTAATGTAAATCTTATTTCCCACGTTAAAAAATTCACAATTAACAATGCCAAATTGTTCTCCTTTTGTTTTCTACACTACTGTCATACAACAATAATCAGAACTAAATTCAAAATAATCCAGAGTCAAGTTCCAGGAGCATGCAAATGTGTGCATTTCGCATTACTTTCAGAGAGAATCGAAGTATTCCTCTCGTTGTCTTGTTTCAAAATATTCTCGTACACTTTCTTGATGACATCCGATTTTGCCAATTTATATTATGATAAATAACATTATTTTTCAAAAATAATCAAAATAATCAAATCAAACAAATCAGCAATCACTCCTACTTAACATATCTGAAGAAGATAAGGAATGTATCAAATCACATTGAGACCAAACGTGATTCGTGATGGTTAAAAAGTATTGTTTTTATAATTTTTTAATACTTTAGTTATTATATTTATCTTCCACAAGTAATTATCTGACCAGTTCCTCGTTGTTATATAAAATGTAATTTTTGTTATTAAAAAAACAAATTTATTTTCAGGGTGCTGGACAGAGCAAACTTGGCATTTACATTAAGTCGGTGGTGCCCGGAGGCGCGGCGGCTGCTGACCAAAGGCTGCAGGCCGGCGACCAGCTTCTGTCTGTGGATGGGCACTCATTAGTGGGCATCAGTCAGGAGCGGGCGGCTGAGTACTTGGTCCGCACGGGGCCCGTAGTCGCCTTGGAGGTGGCCAAGCAGGGTGCCGTTCTGCATGGCCTGGCCACTCTGCTCCGACAGCCTAGCCCTAATAGAGGTTCGTTGATTTATTTCTGGTTCTTTCTGAATGTCCATGTGCCGGATATTTCAACAAGTATTATTCATTTTTGTATAAAAAAATTGTCTTTACTAATAACTATATTTAACTATTAAAATTACAATGCTTTTTCCATATTAACGATTTGTATTCTTTACTGGTATATTTAAAAATAATTTGTTATAATAAGTCCCACTAATATTGACTAACATTTGGGAGCCTTTTTAACCTCATTTATTCTATATATTTCCTCTTTCAGTACAAAAATAGTGTTGTATTAAAACATCTATTTGATTCCTGCCAATACAGTATTAGGACATCCATACACCTATATATCGCACC
Organism: Lepidostoma basale; assembly: GCA_022606425.2. Classification (NCBI taxonomy): domain Eukaryota; kingdom Metazoa; phylum Arthropoda; class Insecta; order Trichoptera; family Lepidostomatidae; genus Lepidostoma; species Lepidostoma basale. The sequence goes on from JAHDVF020000010.1 coordinate 3,857,032, forward strand.
GTAGGTGTAAAACCGACGTACGAGGTCTGTTCAAAAAGTATCGCGAATTTTATATTTTTTCAAAAAGTATTTATTTATTCATGAATATCTATTTTGTCCCCTTCAAAGTAATTCCCCTCGGATATAATACATTTATGCCAACGTTTTTTCCAATCCTCGAAGCACTTAAAAAAATCATTTTTTGTGATCTTGTTCAGCTCCTCCTTCGATGCCGTCTTTATCTCCTCAATCGTGGCGTAGCGTCGTCCTTTCATGGGCCTCTTCAGTTTTGGAAACAGGAAAAAGTCACAGGGGGCCAGGTCTGGGGAATACGGTGGCTGCGGCACCATTACTGTGTTGTTTTTGGCCAAATATTCGCGCACAAGCAACGATGTGTGAGCAGGGGCGTTATCATGGTGCAAAAGCCAGTTTTTGTTCTTCCACAAATCCGGGCGTTTCTGGCGGATTGCTTCGCGCAAATTGCGCATAACTTGCAGGTAATATTCCTTATTGACCGTACTACCTGTGGCAAGAACTCATGATGCACCACGCCCCTGCAATCGAAGAAAACTGTGAGCAAAACCTTCACGTTCGACCGAACTTGGCGCGCTTTTTTTGGTCTTGGCTCATGCGGCAGCTTCCATTGGGATGATTGAGCTTTGGTTTCCACGTCATAACCATAAACCCATGATTCGTCACCAGTTATGACCCTCTGGAGCACATTTGGGTCGTCACGGACCGAGTCCAACATCTCCTGAGCAATGTTAACGCGATGCTGTTTTTGGTCGAAATTGAGCAATTTTGGCACGAATTTCGCGGCGACCCGACTCATGCCCAAATCATTGGTTAAAATCGAATGGCACGAGCCAATCGATATGTTTAGGTCCTCAGCAACTTCTCTAACGGTGATTCGACGATTGGCTAATACTATTTTCTTCACTTTATCAATGTTTTCGTCTGTTGTTGACGTGCTCGGGCGTCCGGCACGCTCTTCGTCGTTCATATCTTCTCGGCCCTCTGAGAACATTTTGTACCACCGATAAACGTTGCTTTGGTCCAAGGTAGCTTCACCATATGCCACAGTCAACATTCGAAATGCGTCCGCGCACTTTATTTTGTTTTTCACACAAAATTTGATACAGATTCTTTGATCCATTTTTTGGAATAGGCAAAAATCGAAGACGAGCCAAAACACATCCAAGCAAAACAGCTGTCAAAAATTAACTAAACATTCAAAATGGCCGACCTTGTCAGCATAAGTAAGGGACATGAGTACCAACATAACGCTACAAAAAAATCAAAAATCAAATATACGTAGCCAGCGGAAATTCAAAATTCGCGATACTTTTTGAACAGACCTCGTAAGTGCAAATATACAGTTTGGGGATATGGGAGTTTTATGATATTGCTTGGAAAAACTGTTTTTTTAAATAAACCAATGATTTTCGTTTTATGGTAATATACCTATAAACCGAAAATCATTGGTTTATTAAAAAAAAAAAACAGTTTTTCCAAGCAATATGAAATCTTTATACTCCCATATCTCCAAAATGTATATTTGCACTTACGTCGGTTTTACACTCACGGTGCGATATCTTAACTGATTATACCCGCACCTAAATATGCTAGTTGATGATCCATAAGTGTTTGTAAAGTTGCTATGAATTTTACAATAATTTATAATTTTTAACAGGTTATTTATCAAGAAATTCCTCAAGAGATAAAGTTAATTTATATTCCTCAAATTCAGACAATAGTCTCAATAACATTCCTTATAATATTCCATTGAGACGTTCTGTGGATTCTGATGACAGTGTGTTAAGCGTGCATAGCATGGTGGACGAGTCCATCAGTATTCGAGTCCCACCCGCCCTGAGGTATACCAACCTCGCTCAACTCTACGCCGGTGTGGGCCGTTCCCGTTCTGCCGAGGGCCACCTCCAACAGTTGGATGACTCGGTGGATGAAATATGCTATAAAGAACAATGCGTGGACTGCACTAACAATTCCTACAGTTCAGACTGCACAGAATGCGCCGAAAGTCAGCCAGTTGCCACAAGAGACGCAAACACCAATACTAGCTATAGAAAGTTATGCTTCGAAGATTCTGATGAAATCCCTTACATAGACGAAACGGATTCAGAACCTTTGATATTTGAACACAAATCATGCAGGCAACAGAATGGTTGCCAAGACGATTGCGTGGGAAGTGTCAGGTTATTATTTTGCGATTCCTCCCCGCATGGAATCACCAACAGGAAAAAATATTACAGTGTTACTGACGCTTCAAAAGGAGTGTACCCGTTTGCGCAAGATTGTGGGACCAATTTTATAAAAAACAGCTCCAATCCACGCAATAACCCTAGTATTAGTGAGAAACCAAACAACGAATTTGTTAAAAAAAAGTTTTCTAAGAGGGATTCATATAATGAATTGAAAATCAAAAAAGGCAATAATTTTCTATTCAAATTAAATAATATAAAAAGCAATTCAAAAGAGAAACTTGCCAAGGCTGTGGATGCAGCACCACCTAACGCTTGTGTGAAACAAAATGAATCGAAAGTTTTGGAATGTTTCACTGCGGAATTAAAAAATCACTTTATTCAAATACCTTCTTTTCAAAATGATCCGAACCCAGCAAAGAGCTTCACAAATAAGATGAATTCTCTTTCACTCTCGCCGGCAGCCCAATTGGCCGCGGCACATAACTCTAACGAAGAAGTTTATTCCTACGAGCCCCCTGCTACCGGCAGGGAACATTCCAAATGGCAAAATCCAGATCAATTGAAGCTCGGACACGGAAAAGTGAAAGCTCTCGTCGGGCACTTTGATCAAATCTGTCTCACATATCAAACGAGCTTAAAGAGAAAATCTCAATCTAGTCCTAATATTTTTGAAGACATTCCCTCCTTGAATTGTGATAGCCGAATTACCGGAACCATGAGCCAGAGCTTGACCGATGTTCCTTCCGGGAACAGCACAAATTATTTTTCTCTAGAACCTAAGGATACATTGTCCCAAGATGAACACGAAAGGCTTCTAAAGCAGTTAGAAATCTGGTCCACTTATGGCACTAAACCAATCGATAGTATAAAGATTACCACTCAGGGTGCAGATGATCTGAAAGATCAGTTTAAATCTGCTGTTATTTATAAGGATAGAATTAAGAAAGAACACCTATTAGAAAATAAGAATTTACATACTGCCCTTCACACGACCAATCAAAAATTGCCAGGAAATAGATCACCTTTAAACACAAAGTGTATTAGTTTAGATAAATTTGATGTATCGAGACCTAAAGCTGAAAAAAAATCTCCTATAATAACTGTATCAACGCCTAATATTAACAATGAAACACCAAAACGAAGTCCGGTAAAACCAAAGAAGTTTCCGGATTCTTATATAATAAGAAAAAAATCCAACACGAAGAGAAGTAGCGATGAAAATAAAATAGTTGCCAAGTGCAATTCAAATTTCCACGCGAGCTGCCCGAATCTCTCGGGAGATAGACGCTTCACTCCGCGGGTAGTGATGTGCGTGCGCGGCGTGAAGCGAAGCGTGCGGGACCGTCCGCCCACGCCCAGCCGGGCCCCCCCGCCCCGCGCTCCGTCCTGCAGTAAGCCAGCCCCACTTGGTTGCTTCATGTTCTAGAACTTTTGTTACGGAATGCCATTTTTATTTGGTGCACTCGTTATTTTTATTTCAGCATTGTTAAATATTGTATTTTTCTTTTTTAGATTTTACGCACTCGTTCATTTTATTATGTTTTTTTTTAGCATTGTTGTTATTTTAAAAATGATGAAAAGCTTTTATTAAAAACGCTTAATTTTTTTATGGAAGCATTTCGTCATTTTGTATTATTTTTCTTAATTTTATGTGAAGATTCACTTGATGTTTAGATTACACAGTCATAGTTTTTATGTACAAGATATAACATTTCATTCTGTTAAGTATACATTAACGATGTGAATGGAGTACAGAATCGAGGAAGACTGAGTATAACATAGTATGACCAAATTTATCTCCTTTTAAAGGTCGGCCATGTTAGAAGTTGGAAGAATCAATGTGCTGTATGAATGTGGAGGAATCTACAGAGGTGTGTCAAGATAGAGTAGTATGGTTGTTTATTCTCTCTGTCTGCCCTTTTAGGGAGACGTTGTGATGGTTAGCTGTCATTATTGTGTTATTTTAATAGTTCTTTTAAATTTATTGTATATATTTTTGTTATCAATTATTGAAATCTGAATGGAATGTGTAGTTCGCAAGCTCTTCTTATTTCTTCATTTCCTCATTGGTGAGGGTCGTAATCCGTGAAGCTGCCTGTGGCTAAAACAAAACATCTTCAATCCGCATCATTCTCCGCAGCCCGTAATGCCGAGTAGAGGTCTCCTTCAGTCATCCTAATCTGATCGCACCATTGTGTAGAAGATCTGCCTCTACTTCTTTTTCCAATCTCTGAATATACAGTTCTTAATCCCAATCAGTGGACCAAGATGAATGGTTCAGAATATGAAATTTTTTGTTGTTTGCTTACGTAATAGTTTTTAATATGCACATATTAGTGACGAATCGATTGGTGCAACGTTTTAATATAATTTGTGTGTTTAGGGCCACGCCGTATGTCAGAGCGAGACCTTCCTGCCACTCTGGAGGCTGAACCTGCTCTCCACCCCACGGTGAAGTCCTCCAAGAGCGTGCCCGCTCTCCACGAGGTGTTTAATCCCGGCTACTCGCGCACCTCCTCCAGCACCAGCATTCCTGCCATGACGGGACTGCGGGGACGCATGGCCCAGCCTGCCCACCACCACGCAGACCCCAACAACTTCTATCAGAATCTGAGCTCCTACAAGCACACACCTCCGCAGGACAGGTAATATTTATTATTCATTTTTTATCAAGTTAATATCTGTGGAATTTCATAAAGCATATTATTTTATGAATTAAAACACTTTTTAGTTCATTTTTCTTAACATGTTTCAAAGGTTTTACACCTTCATCATTGGGAGAACGATATAAACTATCTATATGCTAAATATTTAGAATAATATTTAGAATTCAACTGAAGAGATTGTTGTAAGTCTGTTATATTGTTTTTATCAATTGATTTCTTTATAAAAAAATATTATATATAAGTTCCCCGGATTCATAAACTGTTTTTTTTTTAAATTAGGAGTGCTATTAAAAAAATATACTATTACAAATTGTATTCTAAATATTATTGTCATACATTATCATGTATGGTTGTGCTTCATCACAATAATGATTTTGTTTATGTTTAGAGCCCTTACTTTGGTGAAGGGCACCAGCGCCGGGGACTTCCAGGGCCCGCCTCAGATGAAAGGCACCCCGAGGCCGCAGTCGGCATATCTCACCTCTCCTGGACCACAGAACACCACACAGGTTAGTGCAGTCCATTCTTTCATAATCTTAAAATGTGACCTTAGATCTAATGCCAACATTTTTGCCTTTTAAAGATGAAACATATCCAAATACATGAAATCAAACCCTAATTTAAACACCCAAAATCAAACGCTATTTACTTGTTAATCGAATCATATGTAATATTATTTTCAGATTCACAGTGGCTATCCCAGTATGCCGAATGTGAACGAGAGCTACAACAACATGAGTGGGGGAGGTGGAGCAGCTGGTGACATGCAGGCAAATAGGTGGAAAGGAGCTCAGCCCGCCAGTCCGCGCACCCCCCACGCACCGCACATGGCTCATCACGCCCAACCACAGATCAACAGGTACAGACACTTATTTTACCCGCATTGTTTATGGTTTAATAAAACATATTCCACTCAATGGATGGTTGGACTTCCACGGAAAAAAAAACTAAGGTATCTCTATATGAGGAAGTATGGCATGTTTTTAGAAATGTTGAGGAGCAACTCTCTGCAGCTTCGAAGAGATGGGTTTCTCATAACCCATTTCTTTAGATTAATTGGGGGGTATTTTGAGAACTCAGTCGTGCTGGAAGATGTTGTTCTTTTGTTGTACCTACCAGCCACCAGAACCAACCTGCCTCTGGTGACACTGGTGGGAAGAGCAACCAGTCTGTTGAACATGATCACCTGGGAGATTGACGTCTTTCATATTTATTTTTATTTCTCTGTATACAACAGGGGTTGTATAAACCCAATTTACTGTATACAATTTGTTTTTAGCTATCATATTGATTCTTATGACATGGGATAAGTAGCTAATCTATCGCCATTTTATTGTCACGTGAATGATTGTGACCAACTATACAAGACCAAAGACAGTCACACTGATATCGCCGGGAATTGTTGAGTTCTTACCACTCTGACACGAAGGTTGTCATATTAGCGAAAGTACGTTCAGAAGACCAACACTCACAAACCATCTCTAATGCATTCCTGGTATTTTATCTGTTTTCAAATATATGCCTTAAAATTTAGGTATGTTTGTCACGTCTTTTGAGAAAATAAACTGATTTGATGAATCTATTGAAAATAAAAATACTCCGTTATGTATTTTTTTTATACAAATACACGTAATAATTATCGGCATATTTTATGCAAAGTATGCTAGGATTAACAGAGCTACTAGGTGATTAATTAGTTAGTGAGATACAGTACACTCCTGATTTTCCAGGATGGATGGTGAAAATAAATCCCGTATAATCGATTTTCCGGTTAATCGGAAAACATGAAAAAATGTCTTTCCCGCCATCCAATGTTCCCGCAAAATCTATCAATTTTCTCTTTTTACTAATGATGTCCCGTATAGTTTGATCACCAACATTATATTGATTTAATAAATATTCAACGGTTGCATCATTTTCAAACTTTTGAATAATTTCGAGTTTTCGTTCAATTGAAAGTACGACTCGTTTGCGTTTACACTTTTTTACAGTAAAATAAAATTACCGAAAATGCTTTATGAGTATGAACTACGCTGCGGGTGCTTTATTGAAAACACAAACGTATGTTGGCGGTGGCGCAAATGTGAACTAAACGCCCAATGTCACCGTGACAGATTTGAGTTTTTGTTTGCATTATAAGTATTATTGTGAAATATTTTTTCAAAGACTCGAGTGTCTCGGTTAATCCGACCCCGGAAAATCGGGAGTGTACTGTAATTAATTTAAAAAAAAAAATAATAGTGGCTTTCACAAATATTTAATATGAGGATTGATGTGTTTTTAGGTCACAGTATTCAGAGGACCCGAATGTAATGTCTCCTCACAACCACCCCATGTCTCCAGTAAAACAGCAGCCCCCCGTGGCTCCCAAACCTCTGGTAAGCAAAACAAAATTAAAGTGGTTCGAAAATAGAAAATAATTTAAATATTAAAAAATGTTGCCAGTGACGATATGCAATTAAGTACTACATGTATTTTGTTTGTGGTGTTTCTATGATTTATGAAGATACATTTTAATATCGAAATTTTTTATGTATAAAACACTGTTTTTGCACTTAAAAACAAAACAGAGTTTTCATTCATACAACAAATTGTCATTATGGAATTTCACGGTGTTAACGTTTTAAGTTTATTAACATTTTAATTTATTGAGATTGTGTAGAAAATAATAGTTTTTTTGTTATGTTTTTCCAGGGTATGAAACGAGGAGTGTCAGGGGAAATTGTTTCTCAGGACATCATCGAAGGACCACCACTGCCACCTACCGCCACTCATCCTCTATACCAGAGTGATGATGGTAAACTAACCTTTTTTTATTCAAATTCACATAATTTTTTTTTGTTGTTTCTTGAAAGATGATGTAAAACTCCATATTAAATATTTAATCGAATGAAAAAATCTGTTTTTAAAAAAAAAAAAAAATTAGTTAGGTTATATTTTATAGGAATGAAGGTATTAAAATATTAATCAAATGATAATTACCTTAGAAAGGCGAAACATGTCATTCCCATGAAATATAAAAATACTTTTAGAAAATGGATGTTTTTATAAATTTACCTTCTTAGGTACAATAATATTATATCAAATATGTTTGAAAAGTTTACAAGTATGAGGTGTAATAAAAATAATAATCTGGTGTTATTACAGTCGGCAGTTATCTGGCAAGTTCCTCGGAGCCCCCGGCCGTGGGACTGTACCCGCATCCAGCAGCAGCCCCGCCTCCCTCTGCCCTCTCCAATCCCTGGCATCGGGAGGAAAGGGAAAAGGTAATCAACTTGTACTTTTTTTTTATAAATTTAAAGGCACCTTCTGGTGCCGTGTCAGGTTTCCTCAATGTTAGCGATCACTGCAGCGAAATAATCTCTGTCCTGCGCTACTTGGGTTCTCAACTCTCATTCTTGTCCAATCCCTTATATTCCACAGGCAAGACAACTGCCTTCTGCTAACTCCCCACTGTCTCTATATCTTTTTCATGATTATCAGCTGAAAGAGGTGGTATTTTTTCCCCTTAGCACATCACCCAAATATGAGACCTTATCTTACCTTCACATTCAACAACAGCTCTCTGTAATACATCTGCATTACTGACTTTGTCGGTCCACAGTATTCTGCAGTATATCCACATCTCGAACGCCTCCAATCGGTTCATTTTTAGAGTCCAGGTTTCACAGCAATATTTCAAAGGCAAAGGCAAGAGCAAAAAAAGCAAAAAGAATAATTTATAAGAATTTTAGTAAATATCACTAACTAACCATCACTCCGTCTCTCCGAAGGGGTAGGCATAAATAATGGACCCTACAAACTTTTTTGACATACTTCTCTAGCTTCCTTAACATTCATACACCGTGTCATGTACGCACATCGGTTTCTCTGACTAATCGCGAAATTTAATATTTGATTGATTTGATCATGTCACGTTTTCTAACATTTTTGGTTCCATATACATGAATGTTGAAGTGAGAGAAGTATGTCGGGAAAGAACAGTGTGGTGGTTTATTTTTTCTTCCTAAGTCTTCTTCTTTTGTCTGGCCATTTCCCGTTATTTTGGGTCGGCTCTCCTAATACGGCTCCGCCAAGTCTCACGATTCAGGATCATCTGGCTGTCTAGTCCCAGCGCCTTCAGGTCATTCCTAACTGTGGACATCCACATTGCAGGTGGCCGACCCGGTTCCCTTCTTCCATCTTTCAGTTGCAGTCTTCCTATCAAGTTTAGAAATATCAAGTTGTGTTATTTGAATAATGTGTATTGTGCAGGAGCAAGAGGCCCGGCGTCTGGCAGCGCGTGTGTGGCGCGACAAGCAGATTGGGGCCCTGCAGAGCTTGGAGCAGCGCAGCCCTCAACAGGAGCAGCAACTGCGGGCCCTCACGCTGGAGAGGGACTTCCAGCGCCGAGCCCAAGAGGAGGACGATAAGGTACTGTGCCAATATCATAAGCCCCCTTTCCCCTAACAAACCATTTTCCATCTCACTCAAATAAACTAACTATCTTACATCAACATCGTGTCATGCACTCACGTCTAGTTATATGATTCCTCGCTTGGCCTACATTTATTATTTTTGATTGTGCCACGTTTTTATTTCTGCTTCAGTTTACTTTCTCAACTTATACTTTATCATTCATTTTTTCTTTATGTCCACACTATTTAAATGACCCTTTCATTATTTTGTTTATAACACTTTCATTCCCACTGCATTCTCTTCTTATATTTGTATTTGATTCTGTAACATATACAGATTCTATTACTTCTATTATTTATTTTGAATATAACTAACCATTCAAATACCATGTCCTTAACTTTATTTAATATATCAAAAGCCACTACCTTCGTGACCGAGCGATAAGTTCTTTGACTGCCACACCGAAGGTCCCAGGTTTGATTCCCGGCAATGGCAGTGTGATTGTCACACTGTCTTGAATTCACGTGATAATACAATGGCGATAGATTAGCTAACTATCACATGTCACGAGAATCAATATGATAACTATACCCTTTACATCAATTCCGACCGATAACAAAATAATGATAGATAGCTTAGTAACACGGATCTCTAACTTTATATTGAAATAATGTTAGAATATAACGCTGTAATATTTCACCATTAATGGAAATGAATTATTTTGTTATACAGATGCACGAACAATCACAAGAGGTGTTTGAAGAATCCCCGGAGACCGTGTCTCACCAGAAACAAGAAAATGTCGTCAGCCCTGCACAGGAGAAATTCTCTCCACACACGCCCCTTTCCCCGCCTGTTCAACCGAAGTCTATCCTCAAATCCAACTTGAGGAGTGATAACCTAAATTCCAATTCACCCCAGTCACCCAGCAAAACTCAGAAAAATACTAGTTTTGTAACTAAACCCACTCCGCAGACATTGAAATTTGACAACGCTTCTAAATATGACGCTAGCGGACAAAAGTCTGACAACAGCAAATATGACCACAATGTTAATAGCAAATATGATCCAAAGGTGTTAAAATATGACCCAAACAGTCCCAAATACCCGGAACAGATGCACAAAATGCTGGGAAAATACGAACAAGACTTCTCACATAATAATTTGAACATACAAAATCTAAGTAAATTCGAAGTGAGCACATCTAACAACAATGTGTCTTCGATTAACAACTTATCGCAGAATATTTCTAATTTGACGATGAGCACGGAATATAGGACGGAAGCTATGGAGTCCGCGCAGAGGTATGATGTGCAGTCACACGAAGAAGAGTACAATGCTCCTCCGCCACCGGAAAGGGGTTCATCATTTGCCGTCATGTCTCAGCAGCAGGCGTTGCGCTCCAGTCTTCCTCCAGAGTCCGCTGCCCCCAAAGACAAGCGGGTCAGCTTCCACCGTAACGCCCCGCCCCCCACCACTCTCTTCTCGCCGGGAGACACTCACGGCAGGGAAGATCCTGATGTAAGTCTCTAAATCATTCGTCAGTGCTTAGTTATTGTTTCTTGAACAATAAAATGAAACTCCATATTAAATAATGATTATTTATGAAAATGCCTGTTTCCTAGCCGTTTTATTCAAATCAAATCAGTTTATTAACTCAAAAGACATTACAAACAGGAAAATGTTTAAGGCATCTATTAAGTACAGGTAAAATATTATAAAAATACAACAAAGTACCAGGAACGCATTAGAGATGGTTCGACATTAGGAAGACAAGATACTTTCTAAAGTCAAAAGTATTTGTCCCCTGAACGTACCTTCACTAATATAAAAGACGTCGATCTCCGAGGAGACCGCGTTCAGCAGACTAATTGCTTTTCCCACCGGTGTCACCAGAGGCAGATTGGTTCTGGTGGCCGGTTGGTAAAACAATCTGTGCTGTCGGAGAAATCTATCAGGGACAAAAAGACCAACACCTCTAGCACGGCCGAGTTTTCGAAATATCCCCTGATTAATTTAAAGAAATGGGTTATGAGATGCCCATCTCTTCGAAGCTGTAAAGAATTGGTTCCGAGCATTCCTAAAAGAAATGCCGTGGGATAGAGCCACGGATAACTACCACACTCCCTCATGTAGAGATACCTCAGAAATTTTTTCTGAACTCTCAATTTATTATATCTTATGGTAATGACATATTTCGCCTTGGTAAACCATTATTAAATAATAACATTACTTTAGCAAGGTGAAACATATCATTCCCATAAAATATAATGAAACTTTTAGAAAATGTATTTTCATTCAAATGAATTGCGTTTGTGCGTGAAAAGTCAACCTAAACTAACTAACTAAAGTAGTTTTTAAAAATATTATTATTAATAAACTTAAAGTGTTTACACTGTGGATTTCCATAATGAAATTTTTATGAGTGAAAACACTGTTCTTTTTGGAAGAAACAGTGTTTAAATCCATAATATTGTTTAATGTGTATATATTCAAACAAATTCATCTTTAGCAAGATATTGAACATATGCTTTTATCACCAAATTATCACCAAAAATAATTTTATATAACATTAAAATGAAATCATACTAGTAATACATGTATCCTTCTGTGTATGTAGATATAAAAAGTATAATCAAATTTTATTTTGGCTAAAAACTTCTTTTCCGGTCGATAAATTTACTAACTATGCTTTAGAATATAATTACAATTGAGTCATTTTTTTTACAGAAATTCATATCAGATGCAGAGAATATGCTTCAAAGTCCGACCACCCCCACGGGCACGGTGACGCACACTCCAGGAGTCATTGGAGCGCAAGAAGTGTATCGGTAATAAAATATAAAATAACATGATTTTCTTTTATTTTCACCATTACTTTGTATTGTGGATTCATAACTGAACAATGCTTTTTACTTTGTAAAACAATATTACATTTACATAACCCTTTAAGGACGTAAGTCACCTCTGATGTGACAACAGGACTTTGTCGCTGTGGTTGTATGGTACATGTGAGGTGACATGATGAATCATGTTGAATCTTGTTTGTCATTCGAATATTACCAATGGAGCGATTAACAGTGCCTTTTTAAAAATAAATATTGATAGAATGACACATACAAAGAATACAAAAGCTAGCATCCAATAAGTGTTAAAACACTAAAGCACTAAATGCCATCTTTTGTTCCCAAAACTAACCAATGAATCTTTAAAACAAATTTGAAAATATACTTAAATAACAGTTGCTACTGTAATAATAATATGCTAACTTTAAAAGCACCGTTTTCACGATGATCACTGATGTTTAAATAATAAATTAAATCTTTTATTACAGAGACCCGCGCACGCGGCGACTGGCTGAGCAGCAAAAGGCACAGCAGGCTGGCAGCAGTCCCATCCCCGAGAAGCTGTCGTTTAAGGAGAAGATGAAGATGTTCGCCCTGGAGTCAGGAGAGAGTAACACGCCCAAGGACAAGGTGAAAATCTCGCGGGCGCAGAGAGACATCGACGCGGTGCACTAGGGCAGGCCGCCGACACCAAATGAAGCATTCCTCACTCATGTCACAAGAGGCAGCTAGAAGTGGGTAGGGTTAAGTGATAGAATAAGTGTTAGCTGCTCCCTTTAGCGTCCTCTTTTTGGGATTTCTTCCGCGTTTATTTGACGAGTTAATTTCCAAAGTGTCTTAAGTCCAAAATAACAAAATTTACATTATATTTGTCTGTTTAAGGACAATAAGTGTTATGTAACAAATTAAATATTTAATAGATCAAATTTTAAACATATCATTAAGGGATAAAAGGAAGAAAGAATAGCCTTTATAGTCCTGAGGCAGCCGGAGATGGCGGGACCACCATTGTGGGCGGAGGAAGCTGCAGTTTATTATTACGTAATGTTAATCATTATATTTATGTGTTTTTGTTTCTTTCGTTCGAAATGTAAATTATTTTATCCTTTTGGACCACCTGAAAAGTTAAACCCCGATGGTTATGGTTTTCCCTAACTGAATCGCTGTAACTTTAACTTTAACCTGTATTTGTATTAGGACAGTATTAAATATTCTTGTAGGCTATTTATCATTCAGGACTCGAATATTTATACATTGTTTTATGTTGGATTGTATTTATACAAAACTTTATTTGTTAATTGCCATATTAAGTTGGAAGGCCAAGTACGGTGATTATATTATTTTAGTTTCTATTATACGTACATTGTAATGTTAAATCATGTTAAGAATTTTCAAGTATGTAGTGTAAAAAACACCATATTAAAGTATTGAATTATATAGACATTATATTTTTTAAATCTTATGCACCTTTAATTAAATACATGAAATTAAATATATTTGTCTTTTATTTCCCATTTACTACATCAACAACTGGTTCAATTTATACATAAGTGAACAAGGCAACAATTCAGAAAAAAAAATCTATCACAAGTTTTATCTACAACAAATATTCTCAGGTCGTTCAAAAATAGGTGTTTCGTTTCAAATTTATAACTGGAACCCTAAGTTTACCATCCAAGCTGTATCCTATACAAGATTGTGGAGAATTTGCCTAGTGAGTGATAAGGGGTGTAAACGAATGTTCAGAAGGAAATGAGACCAGATCAAAAGAGAAGGTAAGTAAGACAGAAAAAACTAAAATTGGTAAGAGAGATGAATGATTATTGAAATTTATTGGTTTCCTACCAATTTACTGGCCAGCATTAGCAAGTAAGTTTGTTTTATAATAGAAGTCGTTTTTAATCATTTCTTACTTCATTGTTAATTTATTTTAAATAAATGTAAATTCCTTAGATAATCTGGGGTTTCAATTATGCACACACTTCTCAACCTGAGCGAAGCGCAATTAAATCAACCAAAGCACACACATTTTAAGCCCCATGTTGGGCGAAGGAAATAAAATCCAAAACTAGGAAGATCAAGATTAGATGACCATTTCCCGACGCACCCTACATCAATTTGTTCTGAAAGGAATTAATTGGATTAATCAATTCCGTTCATTTCCGTCCTCATCAAGTTGCCGGTTGTTGACTGCTGGCGATTTCCAAATTCAAGGCGGTTTGCGTACATTCAACATTGCCATTATAAAAAAATTCTTCACCTTGCCACTTGCATAAAATTAAGGTACTTAAAATTATATGTCAACTTAGGGAAGAAACTTATTTGATACATAAAATGAATTATTGCAGCCTCACAGAATATAACGAATCAAATTAGCTTATTAACTCAACAGGCATAACAAACAGGCATCTTTATCTATTGAGTACAGGTAAAATATTAAAAAATATAATACAATATATACAACATAAACCAGAAACGCATGACAGCTGGTTTGACATTAGGGAGACAAGATATTCTTATCCAAAGTCAAGAGTATTTGTCTTCTGAACATCCTTCACTAATATTAACGACGTCAATCTTCGAGGAGACCGTGTTCAGAAGACTAATTGCTCTTCCCATCGGCAGCCGGTAGATAAAACTATCTATGCTGTCGCTTTCGGAGATATCTATCAGGGACAAAAAGACCAACACCCTCCAGCACGGCCGAGCTCTCGAAATATCCCCTGATTAATCTGAAGAAATGGGTTATGAGGTATGCATCTCTTCGAAGCTGCAGAGAATTAGTTCCGAGCATTCCCAAAAGAAATGCTGTGGGATAGAGCCACGGATAACTACCATACTCCCTCATGTAGAGACACCTCAGTTTTTTTTCTGAACCCTCTCCAGCATAACAGGATATCTTGCCTCGTAAGGACTCCATATCACAGAACCACTTTCGAGTCTGCTCCAAACCAACGCGTTGTATAGGAATCTGAGCACATTTGGATCTCTGAAAACTCTTCTGGTCTGAATGATGAAGCCCAACATCCTCAATGCAATGTTACAAATCCTCTCGATATGTGCATGAAAAGTCAGCCTACTCTCATAGAGATGATCCCGAGATCTCTCATAGATTTCTCTCACAGTTCTAAATGCTTTAGTAAAAGATAGCATAAAGCACTTAGAGACATTGACTTGCATTTGATTACCATCACTCCAGTTAATAATATTATTAATGTCCAACTGGAGGCGTAGACAGTCATCAAGATTGTTAATTTCTAGAAATAATTTCAGATTTATCACCTTCAAGTTTATCACCTTCGCAATATTTATTATTTTGAAGATGGTGAAGAGGAGTGTTTGGCATCTTTGAATTTATAAGAAAAGGTTCCGATTCAAAAATTCCGTATGAGACGAATTGTTTCCTTCCCTTGAGGAAACTAATGAAAAACATAATAAACTGAGAAGAGAATCCAATTTGAGATAGCTTTGCTAATTAGAATATATGGTTATATCATACTGGATATAGGCCTCTTCTAAACTCTTACAATATTTTATATATTAGGCTCTGTTGGATAATATCATTGGGGTGCAGGTATGTCAAGATAAAATAAATGTACAAAATCTTCTTTTATTTCACATAAAATTTATATTATTGGACTTAATTTTTATTGTTAAATTACATGTTAACCACAATCTGACATTAAAAGGTTGACAATTGAATCTTCTTCTTAAAGTGCCCTGTCAGGTCCCCCCGACGTTGGCGATCACTCTGGTAAACTCTTCCCTATCCTGCGCTGTCCGGAATAGCTCCTCCACAGTTGTGATTCCCGTCCATTCCCTCACATTGCCAGGAGGCAGGATATCTGCCTTCTCCCTGCCCCCCTGCGGCCCTCTATTTTCCCCTTCAATATTAGATGCAGCAGGCGATACTTCTCTCCTCGCAGAACGTGACCCAGATATGCAATTTTGCGGACTTTGATTAATGTCAGCAGCTCTTTATTTACTCCTGCACGATTCAGGACTTCTGTGTTCGTCACTCTGTCTGTCCATGGGATCCTGAACATTCTTCGGTGAAGCCACATTTCAAATGCCTCTAAACGGTTCATTGTATTTACTTTAATGTCCATGTCTCACACCCATATAACAGAACAGACCACACATAACACTTTAACATCCTCTGTCTTAGTTTTAAGTTGACATTGTCATTGCAAAAGAGTGACTTCATTTTGTTAAATGGTGTTCTTGCTGCTTCAATCCGACATTTCAACTCTACATCTGGGTCAAGGGTGTCTGTAAGCATGCTGCTGAGGTATCTGAACTTTTACACCTTTTCAACATTGCAACCGTTCAGTTGTATCACCGAATCAGTATAATCCAGTCGTCCGAATGTCATCCATTTAGTTTTAGTGGCATAATTGAATAAGTCACGGAATATTTAAAATGTGAATTATTCCATATGTATTTTGGGATCTTGCGAAAATCTATGTAGCTCGTCTTTCTGGACCGACGTTTCGGAGATCGTTGCAGTCTCCATCTTCAGGGTGGTTTTCCCAAAATCCCAAAACACATTCTGCTACCAACCATGAAAATCTACGCAATTATGTGAATTACTCCGGTGGTATTAAGGCAGAAACATACTATTAACACGCCACGCCACCCGATGCCACGTGATGCGTGTTGAGTCGAATCAAATTGTATTGTTTTCTATGAACAGAATCACACTACGAACACCCGACGCGACGCCATGCGCGCACACGCCACCCGATCCAGACGAGCTAGATCGACGTGTTGCCGATGGTGGGATTAAACACGCCACGTCGCGTGTTAATAGTATGTTTTTGCCTTTATAGTTACATTGCCAAAAATTTCGAACATTTCTGACAAATGATTCACAAATGCCAATATTGTTCGGTATTCGGGAAAAAAATTATAATAAATTATTTGTAGGCGCAACCGTACCGGTACGGCCATGCCACCGGACAGGTTAATCACTCCGAAACATATATTTTTTATTCGATATCGAATACAATGACGTCCCAACACTACTGGCAATTGACAGTTGAGATTTTCTCGAGTCTTATGCTTTCTATGGTTTACCTAAGAGTTCGTTTTTGTTAATTTCGCATGTGAACTTGTTTTGGGAACTAAAACAATATTAAACATTTAAATATAATGCACAATGGATATTTATGGAGACTTGGAACACTTTGATTTTAGTGAAGAAATTGATAAAGTGTGTATGGCACTATAACTTTTATTTTAAATATTCATTTGGTTCGACGTTTTCAAAGAGATATAACTTGCTAATTTTATTTCTAGCTTCGACAAGAAAACAAAACCCTACTGGACCAAATTTCCGCACTAGAAAATGAGAAAAAATCTATTCTGGAGGTATATATGATTTTCAATATTTTTAGTGACTTGGCATGTCATTTATATATTTATATAAATAATGCAGACAGCAATTTTTGTTACTTAATATTGAAAACTGGCGTTTTTATTCCCAATATGGCAATACTAATTTATATTGTTATTGTTCAAGTAATTTATATTTAAAAATTTAATAATATGCTTCACATTTTGAGCCCATAATGATTTGTAAAATATGTTATTGATAATTTGCAGAAGTACACTGTGCTACAAAAAGAATCAAAGGAATTGCGCATCAATATTTCATCTTTGCACAAGACATCTATGGCCGAGATTCAAAGAAAAGACAAAACCATTGCAGAATTAAGAGAAAAGTATGGCAGTAAAAGTAATTTTATTAATTATTAGAATAATTTGACACTGACTAGATGCAGGTACAAGAGCAATCTTGTTTGTTTATCTGCCAGTTTAAATTATGCAATGGGAATTTGTGATTTCCCAAACGGCATAATTATCAAAATCTTATTTTCCAATTAATGTTAATAAGTCCAAGGTAATGTTTTTTTAAAATGAAGAAACCATGACATTCTGCAACATTAGCGTGAATGGTGAAAATTTGGAGCAAGTAGTTGAGTTCGTGTATTTAAGTAGTATGTTTACAAGAGATGGGCGAGTGGAGAGGGATATTGAAAGAAGGGTTGGGGCAGGCAACAAAGTGAATGGTGCACTTAAAGTTGTCATCGCAAACAAAAACCTATCCAAAAAAGCTAGAATGGCAGTGCACAATGGTGTTCTTCTACCGACCCTTATGTATGGAAGCGAAGCATGGAACTGGCAAAAGAAGGATGAAAGTAGAATAAATGCAGTAGAAATGAGATCTCTTAGACGAATGTGTGGATACTCTGTGTATGATAGAGTGTCGAATGAAAATATAAGAAGTGAATGCGGTGCGAATGATGGTGTCATGAACAAAATAATGAAAGGATCATTAAGATGGTTTGGACATATGGAAATAATGAATGAAGAAAGAATGGTAAAAAAAATATATGTTAATGGAACCAGAAATAGAGGAAGACCGAGGAAAAGTGGCACGATCAAATAAATAAAAATATTGAATGTCGGCCATGTGAGGAGTCAGAGAAATCGACGCGCGTGCATGACTCGATGTATGAATGTTGAGGAAGCGAAATAAATATGTCAGGAAAGACTTTTCTTTCCTGACATATGTGGCAGTCCATTCTTTCTGCCTACCCCTTCGGAGAGACGGCGTGATGGTTAGTTAGTTAGTTAGTTATTTTCCAATCCTTGTGGAAGTCGCCTAAAATACTTGAGTTTTCTTGAACCCTTTTTTATCTAAATTTATCCCAAAAGATTTTCATTTTTATATTTTTGTCTACGTGGGAGATCCTATCACTATCTAACAGCATTTGAAAGCCGTCTGTGTTTTATGGAGTATAGTGGGTTGGTGTCCGGTAGGCAGATCTCGGAGAAGTGCTACCGTGATAATTGAAACGTTGTATAATTCTCATTTGTAGAATCTAATTAATAAGATTATGCATTCTGAAGTTGTTTTGCTCCATCTTTTGCTAATGATAACATTTGAATTTTTCTGTGATGAATGTGTTTATATTGCTCGTAAACACTTTGGTTTCAAGCATAGTGGATCTGAATTTTAATTGAAAGTGGAGCATAGTGGATGCAAATTCACAAATATATAATATCTCTTCATTACTGATTTTTTCAAAATGGCGAGTCTTAATTCCCACTAATAAATGGACTCATTTAGTTTTGTTTATTATTGTCTCATTATAATGATAAATTTTATTATGATCTTGTTAAGTTAGTCTCAAAAGATTCTAAGAGTTTTTTAGATTATTCAATTGTACAAAATTGAATAAATTTTTTGATATATTTTATATTGGGATCTCTCTCTGGGTTTCGGGAGATGCCAATTGGTGGCGATGAGGTTCCTCCCGCGGGGGCGAAAAGAGAAGGATGCAGTGCCGTATCGCTTAAAGTATGACAGTCCATTATTTCTGCCTACCCCTTCGAAGAGACGGTGTGATGGTTAGTTAGTTTAGTCTGAGTATGTTAACACGCAACTGTCAACTATGATATAACTTATGCTTTGCGTGATTGCCTAGAGGACGCCAACTATGAGTTATTTTATTTTATTTACTTGCCATATTTGTACAGCTACGAAAAAATTCAAGGTTGGCTTACATACTATAATTAGAGTTTTTAATAATATGATATGATTTACCACTACATATAGTGCAGCTGGCTACAATTGCAGCTAGAAAAAAAATGTTCAAAACTATTAACCTTTTTATTTTAGTTCCTTCCATTACACCATCTCTCCGAAGGGGTAGGCAGAAATAATGGACTGCCACACTTTTCTTACTTGACATACTTCTCTTGCTTTCTCAACATTCATGCATCGTTTCATGCACGCACGTCGGTTTCTCTGACTCCTCACGTGGCCGATATTCAATATTTTATTTGATTGATGTGCCACATTTTCTTCCTTCATTCCCCTATTTCTAGTTCCATTTACATTGTTAATTATATACATTTTTTACCATTCTTTCCATGTGTCCTAAGCATCTTAATGTTGTCTTCAGGGCTTTACACATACACACACACTGTGAAGCTCGCATAGAGTGAAACCGGTAGGCCCTCATCCTCACAAATATTGTATACCAAGTACAAAAAGTGTTTAATTAAGTGTTAAATATGTCCAACCACCAAGTAATGGCTTCTTATAGGAAAGCCAACCACCAAGTAATGCTTAAGTAATTATTCTATTAACCAGCATTTGATAGATATTTATATGTCCAGCTTGTCCAAATTAGCCTACTATTAACGTTTTTAATTTAGTTGTGTCAAATTTGTATGATGTATTACTTGATTCTCCGTCAAATTTAAAAACATATTATTATTGATTTGTAAAAATATAAACAACCAGCTGACCGGCAAACTTTCGTACCGCCTCAGAATCAAAAAATGTTGTGTTAATTTATTGGTTGAATTAGATTCAGTTATTTATTAAGTTAAAATGAATAGACAAAATGAATTAAGTTCAATTAATGTTCAAAAATCAAAATGAAAAGTATTTGAATTACAGTGTTATGAATGTAATTCACATGGCAGCAAGGGATTTGCTTCATTGAATTGAAATGATTCGCATAGCATTGTTGTACTACTTTCTGTTAGACTATTATATTTGCTAGATGGGATGCTTGGGTCGATTTTTTCCCGATTATTTTAATAGTTATTCTGCTATTCAGGATGGAGACAAATCAAACAAATCAAAGATCTTCAAAATCGGTCCAGTCGTTCTCGAGTTATAAATGATGTAAATAACACGACTTTGTGTTATATATCGTGGGTATACTGGCAAAAAACGTTAAGTCTAAAATCGCTGTTTTGAGAAATCGAACATTTAAGTTTTCTTTAAATTTGAAACATATAAGTGTCGTTGTCAAAAGTCAATCGAGGGAATTTTTTTCAGCCGAAGACAATAAGTAGAGTTAACGTTTTTTTCCAGTACAAAAATGTTCAACAAGACTCTTCGAAAAATATTAAGTTTTTTGAAGCTTTTAGCCTGTATTAAATACCTTTTGTACGATTTAACGTTAAATTTATTTTTAAAACTAGAGAAAAAATCTGTTTCATTCGACTTCGTGTATTTTGCCAATTTGTAGAGCATTGTAAACTTTACAATACTGCATCACTAAGTCAAAACTGCCAATTTTCGACTTAACGTTTTTTGCCAGTATACCCACGATATTATATAGATATTGATAACTAAAAGAAAACTAAATACAGTAAACTCCCACTGATTCGGCATCCAACAGTTCGACACTTTTAATAACCCGGAATGGCCTGGCTGTTGAAGCTTGAAGTAAAATCAGATTAAATAAAAAACAAAAAGACAAATTGTATGATATGAGTACAGTAAAGTCGAAGCTTGATATAAATATAAAATCTTAGATTTGTCTTATGCTATATAGGCATTAAAATTTTTTTGTTTCTCAGCAAAAATGTTGTGTACTTTTTTTTTATCCTTTTTAATGCAGACAGAGATAATACAATTAAAAACTTAATCATTAAGCTGCTCTAATGGTTCTGTTCGTCTCTCGCAATATGTTCCCACCTATTTTTAGATGGTGCTCAGTAATCCGGCATTTGTGCTAATCCGACATTGTCGAAGTCCCGAACATGCCAGATTTAACAGGAGTGTACTGTATTACTCTTTATACGGCATTCGAGTAATGCGGCAAATAATGAATATCAAATGGTTAATATTATGCTTATCTGAATTAGAGATTTAGAAAACTAACTAAATATTTATTTACAGTCTTGATAGTGTTGTCTATCGACGCGACAAACCCAACCACAACCGCCCTTACGGACGTGGTCCACCACCAGTGAACAGGGGAAATTTATCCCAGCCTGAGCAAGTGACAAATCCTACCACTACCAAAGAACCCATTCCAAATTTACATAATAGTAAACCAGAAAGAAACGAAAATGATAACAGGAAAACGCTACAAAAGCCACCAGCACAACCTGATGTAGTTTCACAAGAAGTCTCCAACCTTCAAAATCGGCCGCAACATGAAATTCAACCAACTCCTAATGCAAAAGCTGATAATCGTGTAGATGTAGCCTCACAATCGTCAACACGAGAACCAAGGAAACCACTTAATCAGTTTGCAAATGACAGGATTGAAGAAAGAAGGATTCGTTTAACACAACTGGAATTTGAAAAAGATTATCGTGAAATAAATTCCAGGTCTACGAATCCCAATAGTCAGCTTTCTTCAGTTCGATTTTCACCTAGGTAATTGTTTGTTTGATATAAATCTTGCTTCATTTAATTATTTTGTATATTCTTTTAGTACCTGTCAAATGCAATTCCGATCACAGTTTTTGAATCTTTAGTCATTATTGTTATTTGTCAAGAGTTGATAGTTATTACAAATATATTTAAACTCAAAATTATTTTCAAAAATACCTTTTTATGTTTTTTTGTATATTTCATAATATTTGTTTAATTTTTCTAGAAAACAATTGAGTCGTGAGAGAGAGTATTCAAAACAAGATTCCAAATTTCGGTCCAGGTCCAGAAGTAAAGAAAAATATCACCGCAGCTACAAACACTCGCGCAGTCCACACCAGCAATCGGATCACAAAAGATATAAACGTGACAGATCCAACTCTAGGGATCGGAAGAGGTCTCACCGGAGTCCGTACCATTCTAGTAAACATGATAGATCTCACAAGAGAAGTTTCAAGGAAGACCATTATCATCATTCTCAGAAGTATAGCAATTTGGTTTCAGATAGAATTGAACATAGTCATAGAATTGAAACTTCTCAAAGACCTAAAGACTGCCGTAAAGACTGTTATATTGAAGAAAGACTGTCATCTAATTATAGACACACACCAGGAGCCAGTTTCCCTTCTGATGGTCCAACAAGTGGGTCTAATTTAAATGCAAATAAAGTTGGTTTGGACTCCGATAGTTCTAGTAAAGGTTTCCCTTCTGATGGTCCAACAAGTGGGTCTAATTTAAATGCAAATAAAGTTGGTTTGGACTCCGATAGTTCTAGTAAAGACAAAGGAATAGAACAAATGATTAAACTTGAAAAGGAAGAAGAGGTTGTTGTTAAAGAAGAATATTTAGATAAACCTTTACTTCTCAATGAAATTCCCACTGATGGTGTTTCTCAATTATGTACGGACATAAAACAAGAAAAAATTGATGAATTTGAATGTGAAATTGATATTGTTGAAAATGAAATATTAGATTTACCTTATAACAAAGAAAATAATACTGACTTTAGTAAAATATACATCAAACAAGAAAATGAAATTTTGCACGAAAGTCACCCAGATTTATGTAATTCTAGCCAAAAGGTAGTCAAATTAAAAAAACAACGTAGAATTATAAAGTATTCTTTTACGGAGACGCCTAAAGTGAAGGAGGAGAAGGTAGAGACTGTACCTGATGTAGCCGATAACGTGGACAAGATGGACGCTCAATCCGACCATGTCAAAATGGTCAAACCCCAACAACTAGATTTATCTAAAACATCTCCAGCTCTAAGTAAAAGCGATAAACCCAATGCTGAGAATACTGTCAATGTTAAAATATTTAGAAGAAAGACCATCATCAAGAAAAGTTGAAACTTTTAGCCTATTCGCCTTAGTAATGTGAAGATTATTTTATTAACGAAAATTTAAATATCTTTGGAATATGATAGAATATGATTCATACTTACATTATTGGAGACTTTTTCAATGTGCCGAACGAAGTGTTATATTGTCATTTTCATTTGACAGTTAAGATTTGCGTTTACCTCATACATTTTTTGCTATTGTAATTTTTTTTAGACAAAAGTGTCTAATAAAATTTGTAGTTAACAGGAGTGGAGAGTTAAAGAATTTATAGTTTATATATTTTAATGATTTTGATAGAATATTTTTGCTAAAAGATTTTCTCCATGCTATTAATATTTTAGTGGTTGTTTTTTATTTAACACTTTGCGGGTAGATTCGCACACTTATTTACATGCGTAGCCATGAAATTTTAATACAATTCTAACATTAAATTTTTTGTATACTTTGAAATGTGTTAAAAAATATGTCACTAAAATTGTGTAAAAATATATTTCCAACAGTTTACGCCGAATCCTCAAAATAGGTATTTATTATACCTTTCCCGTCGGTTATCACCAATCGAGTAAAAGGGTATCCCGCAGACACTGAGTTAAGAACATGCATAATTTATATTTTAACAAGGCCATACTTTGATGTGCTATAACTGGTTTAGAGTTATGGCGATAGATATGTTTTGTAGCTAATGATATTGACTGCAAATTGAAATAAACAGATTATATTTATCAATATATAATTTATTTCCTATTTGATTACATTAACATTAAGAATACAGTTTAAATACTATAATTATATTTACATAAGATGGGACACCACATAAATGGACTGAATGTTGAATTGACAGGACGATTCAAGTTGACAGTGTATGCAGCGACAGTAGATAATAGTGTTCCTTTCACTGTATACAATCTCATACAGTCTATGGCAAGGGGATTCCTGGGCCCCCGGCGAGGGTGGGAAAGGTTCCACGGGCTGATATGCAAGTACAGGGAGCGGTGGGCGGGCTGCGCGCTCACACGGCTTGCTGGGCGCTGCTCGCCACTGAACTGCCGCCTTCACTCTGCTCACTTCCCACTGTCCATCTTTCCAGCATCATAGCTGAGTTTCCCTTTAAATCAAATTCATTCCGCACACATATATAAAAAATAAACACATGCAGTAATAGTTATCTCAAAGAGGGACCCATAAAATATTGTACCATAATAGTATGTAATAAAATAAAATCTATTTCATTATAATATTGTTTTATTTTAATTAATTAATAAATAATTTCTGTATTCTGTGACGACCTTCATGGCAAGCAAACATACAAACAAACAAACCATCACGCCGTTTCTCCGCGGGGGTAGGCAGAGTGAATGGACCGCCACACTACTCTATCCTGACAAACCTCTCTAGCTTCCTCCACATTCATACGAGTCATGCTTGCACATCGATTTCTCCGACTTTTAACATGACAAACCTTTAAAATTTGATTAATTTGGTCATGCCATGTTTTCCTCGGTCTGTCTCGACTCTGTACTCCATTTACATCATTAACGTATACTTTCTTAACCATTCTTTCTCCATCCATGTGTTCCATATGTCCGAACCATCGCAGCAATCCTTTCATATTTTTGTTCATAATACCTTCTTCCGCTCTAGATTCCTTTCTTATATCAGCATTTGAGATTCTGTCGTATATCATTCTACCACACATACGTCTTAGGGACCTCATCTCTACCGCATTTATTCTGCTTTCATCCTTCTTCTTCCAGTTCCATGCTTCACTTCCATACATTAGGGATGGGACACCTTCATGGCAGAGTGGGAAAAGCTTCGACTGCTACATCGAAGGTTCCAGTTTCGATATCCGGCGATGGCAGTATGATTTTTATCTTTGGTCTGGTGTAGAATTCACGTAACAATAAAATGGGAATAAATTAGCTACCTATCCACATGTCATGAGAATCAATAGTTGTGTACATTAATTGGGTTCAAATAACCTGCTGTACGGAAAGCAATGGGAAACTACCACATTAAAAGGCCCAAGTGGCATCCCAAGAATCAGCAAAAATGTTACACTTTGGTGCAAACCAATACCGTGGATTGAAACTAGTGAAGCCAAGAATATAATCCACTTAAAATTAGAAATAAATCATACTTCTGGTGTAACTCGAGTGAGAACTAATTTGCGCTAATGTATATTTAACCCTTTGACACAAACTATTGATTTAATTAACATTAAATCATTAAAAAGTTTTCAAACAGAATTTCCGTAAGTTTTCGAGTAATTAAAACTTATTTTAATTACGAAAACTTGTATTCTTCAAGGCTGTTAGGTGAGTCTAAGATTTTTTGCCAACATTATTAATTAATTAATTTAGTAAGAATTAATTGTATCTCAATAGAGACGAAGATGTAAATTATTTGGAAACAGAATATGGTGGTCGAGGCGTTTACAGGACTTATGACCTGTCATTGGTTGGGTCAAGCGATCGCTTTATGTAATACAACATTATCCATTCCGCCCTTCTTACGAACACCACGTCTGACAATTATTATTTCCAAATAATTTACATCTTCGTCTCTATTGAGATACAATTAATTCTTAATGATTAACCCGTAATGGGTAAAATCCAGTATTTGTTTACAAGTATTTGTATACATTAAAAAAAACAAAATTGATTAAGTAGTTATAATATTTTTAAATAATAAAAAAAGTATTTTTAATAACCGTCTGCGAAGAATCAATAAACATATTTATTTCTTGTGAACAATGTTAAATGATTACTTGATAATAATAAATATAATATAATATTGTATCCATTTCTCATTTCTCATTAGTAACAGATTTTTTTTAAATTTTATTATTATTCTCATAAATATAATTTAAATACTACTTATTAATTTAATATGATTGATTCGAAAATTTGTATTATAAAAGGCAATGACTTGTTTGTAGTTGGTTATTACATTTCAATTACTTAATAATATAACACTGAAAACATATTATTTACAAAAATCCAGGTTTATAGGTTAGTATTCAGATATATCTTTGTGTCCGTAATAAATATCATCATTATTACGGATCTAGATAAGTAGTCTAGTATTGGTATTGAAGAACTGAAAATTTTAATTAAGAAAATACTTATATGAGACATTATGTTTTAAGATATTAAATTTCTGAATACAAACCTTGTTCTACCACTTGAAATGATTGATGTTAATAAAATATTTACATATAACTAGGTAAGAGATAAACAAACTTTAATAAGCGAACCTTTTAGTTTGTATTTAATTATAATAAGAGACATTAAGTTGTTATTATGTTAGCCTATTAAAAGTTTGGTTATCTTTGAAAATATTAGCTTAATTATAAAGTGTAAAGCATGCTCCATCCAAGAGAAAGTAGAAAGAAATTTGTTTGTAACTATGCGTCTTTGCTAACAAATTTATAAATTGCTATACACCAAGCGGAGGAGAAAGTTTGTATTGTATAAAGATTCTATAAGGCTTTTTACAGTAGCGAGATACATGAATTGTATGGTATTTTTACAAAATTTATTAAATTATGAATGTTCTAATTTAAACACGGTTCTAATTTTAAATTCAAAAGTTGTTTTAAAAAACAACTTGTGTCTGATAATATGAGGAGATTAAACTATGAAGCCTATTAAACTAAATTTAATTACCATAATTGTATTTTTCTTGATCTTTTATTTTTCTTTAAAGCCCTTGTGTACAAACAAACAAACCATCATGCCATTTCCCCAGAGGGGTAGTCATAGATACTGGACCGCCATATCTCTAGCTTTCTCCGCATTCATAAAGTGAGTCATATACACATGTCTATTCTTCTCAGTCTATTATAATATGTTTTCCTGGTCATAATTTGTATCCTCCCCGTGATCACCTGGAAACCATTACGCTAACTGCCAATACGATACATAAATTAAAATGTGCACAAAGATCCATGGAAAGACGAATGATAGGCGTATGTCTAAAAGACAAAATAAGAAATCAAGAAATCAGACGCCGAACAAAAGTCATAGACATAATGGACCTTGTCGCTAAATAGAAATGGCAGTGGGCTGGTCATGTCGCCAGACTGGGAACAGAGCGATGGGCACCCAGAGTCCTCAAATGGAGACTATGGGATAGAAAAATAGGAGTGGGCCGACCTCAAAAAAGATGGGCCGGCGACATTATCCCTGTCGCGGGTAGAATGTAGTAAAGAAAACCCAAGATAGAGTGGAGTGGAAGAAAATGGAGAAGGCCTATATCCAGCAGTGGAGAGATGGCTGAGGAAGAAGATGTTTTCCTTGGTCTTCTTCAACTCAGTTCATTCAAATTTTAATGTATACTTTCTTAACCATTCTTTCTTCATCCATGCATTTCATATGTCAAAACTAACAAATAAAAATGCTTCCAACAACAACAACAAACCATCATGCCGTTTCTTCCGCAGGGGTAGGCAGAGAGAATGGAGTGCCACACTACTCTATCCTGACATACCTCTCTAGCTTCCTCCACATTCATACAGTGAGTCATACACGCACGTCGATTCTTCCGGCTTCTAACATGACCAACCTGTAATCCATGTGTACCAAATAAAAATTCATCATTACCACATCATCGATAAAATAGTGAACTGCTTCTTTATCCATCCAAAGGTCGGTCCAAACTGTGAACAGTTTTTTTTATGTGTACACAAGCACCAAGAAAAGTTATTTAATGTATGGTAAATACATTTAACTGTTTATCTATTTGTCATTTTTTACCATAACCTAAAAAATATTAAGATATCTGAATATCCCCATCACCTCTTGTGACCTAAATGTTAATACCACATTAAAAATATGATGTATTATAAAACTTTTCAAAATTGTAATAAATATTAAGTAATATGGGTGCAATGCCTTGGGTGAAAGAAAGTGAATAAATAAGCAATTAAAGCAGTGATTCCCAAAGTGGGAAATACCACCCCCTGGTGGGTGCTGGGATGTATTTTCTTAAAATTTTCTAGGACCAGTAGAAAAGGAAGCATTTATTAATTTTAATAAAGTTGAGATTTTCTTCTTGAAAAGGGGGCAGTAGGGTGAATAGAGATAGATAACATTTTTAAAGGCATTATTTCGTTGAATTAATTTGCATATGAAAGTATTTTTTCATGTGTTCAAAATAGATCTGAATTTCTTTTATGTTCGCCATAACTTTGTGTTGTAGATGTTTAAAGTTTCTTTTTTATGTACTTTGTACACAACACTCACATTTATTTAAAAAAATTAAATATCAAACATGTGTCGGACTAACCAGCCGACATAGGTTCATCAATGATATTATATAAATATTTAAAATATAATAAAATTGTTTACAAATATGGTCAGTTTTGACAGATGTTATAATGATTTATTTTGGAATGTTTATGCTTTTGTTATAACAAATATTATGCATAAATTTAAAATAATAGTTTAAAGTTCTTATTGGGGTTTAGGTTATCGCCATTATCTTTATTAAATTAATGATCTTTTTCAATGAGATGGTTTGCAAATTCAGAAAAGTTATTATTAGAGTGACATCTTATGTGCTCTTTTATTCTTAATTTAAAATTACGCCTTGTTTTACCGATATAAAAATATGAGCAATTATTACGTTTCAGTTTATAAACTCCCGATTGAGAAAATTTATCTTCCTTGTCTTCATTATTTTTTAAATTTTAAATTTATTCATAATATTTTCTTATAATAAAAGCATAAACGTTCCAAAATAAATCATTACAAATATAGTCAGTATTGATAGATGTTATAAACAATTTTATTATGAAACTAACTAACTAACTAACCATCACGCCGTCTCCCCGAAAGGGTAAGCAGAAAGAATGGACTGCCACACTTTAACCGATGTGGCACTCCATCCTTCTCTTTTCACCCCGCGGAAGACGCGGTGTGTTGGGTTGCGAACCTCATCGAACAACCAATAGGCATCTCCCGCGCGCACTTCGATCGTCCAACATCCACAAAATAAATCTATCACAAATAATGTAAAATAAAATAACAATTATATTTGAAATATTTATATAAAACACTGATGAAGGGCTGGTTAGTCCGAAACATGTTTGATATAATTTTTAATTTTAATAAAAAATAAATGTGAGTGTTGTATACAAAGTATATAAAAAATAAACATTAGATCTGAATTGTTATTTTTATTGGGTTTTATTAAACAATATATTAAACCGCATTTTGGAATAATTCTGAAGTAAAATATGAATTATTAAAAATAAAAGTTTTTTGTATTTGAATAAATATTATTAGATATTTTATCAATTATAAATAATTTCTATTTCACTCTATGCACATAGTAAACAAATAATTTAAAATATGTCTAAACTGTGAAATGGTATTCACCTATAACTTATTGATTGTAAGCCATTTTGTAATTGAATGTTGCCCTATTCACTGCTGACATAGGACACTACGTGTTAAGAACTGCGCATGCAAACTCCTAGACCGAACGACATTGTTATGGAGAGCTAAGTTTCACAGAATAATCTCCACTAAGATTGTAAGTGATTTGTGAATGATTCTGTTTGAGGATGGTTGTGTAGGACACTTACATATAAGAGGTAATTACCAGCATAGTGTGGGAGGCGTGCGGAGGCGGTGGGGGGCACGGCGGGGGCTCGGGGCTGCAGCCCTGGGGCTCATAGGCCGGCTCTCCCAGGGGCGAGGCAGCTGGAACACAGCGAGCAACATAAACATTTGGTTTTATGAATTGGATATTATTAACATAATGATCGGCATTTTATTATACGGCAACGGTACTAAATCAAATCAAATCAGTTTATTTACTCAAAAGACATCACAAACAGCATAAATGTTTAAGGCATCTATTTAGTACAGGTAAAATATTATACACATACAACATAATACCAGGAACGCATTAGGGATGGTTCGACATTAGGAAGACAAGATACTTTCTAAAGTCAAGAGTATTTGTCCCCTGAACGTACTTTTACTAATATGAAAGACGTCGATCTCCGAGGAGACCGCGTTCAGCAGACTAATTGCTCTTCCCACCGGTGTCACCAGAGGCAGATTGGTTCTGGGGGCCGGTAGTTAAACAATCTGTGCTGTCGCTGTCGGAGATATCTATCGGGGACAAAAATACCAACATCCTACAGTACGGCCGAGTTCTCAAAGTATCCCCTAATTAATCTAAAGAAATGGGTTATTAGATGTCCATCTCTTCTAAGCTGTAGAGATTTGGTTCCAAGCATTCCCAAAAGAAATGCCATTTACAGTCCATGGTACTAAATGTAACATGGACTGTAAATGTAGAGCTTGAAATATATTGAATCGTGTGTAAATGAATAGTTTATCATATTGAATTCATAACCGATTTTTTCTTCACAAAAAAAACAACAACTACAACAATTTTTACATACGAGTACATTAACATCATGTCTACCAAATATCATACATATCAATTTGTGACACAAAAAATATCAGAAGCAATAATTTATAAGTTTTACGAATAAAAATATACGAGTATGTCTATCAATAAAAACCGCTCTGTTAAATAATGAAAATTATATTATAGGGGAATTGAAGACTACAGGGGAAAAACAAGGAATGTCAGTTAAAATTCAAAATAAATGTAATAATGCCATCTAGCGGCATTTGTACGTATCTATCCACAGTAAAATTTTCATATTCAAAAATCATGTGTGTCATCGACTAGATAATCAATTGCTAATTGCTATGAAATGTATAGACTTTGATTAGCTTTATTCTCAATTTATTCAAATTAACCTTCTACTGACATTCCTTGTTTTTCCCCTGTAGTCTTCAATTATATAAAATAACGCAAAAAATAATTGCTTCGTGATAAGATAAAAAACCACAGGGTGGCGACTCTAAAATGGCAATGGGCAGGTCACGTAGTCAGAAGTTTAGACGAAAAGTGGACAAGAAGACTGCTGACTTGGAGACCGTGGACGGCAAAGAAAAGTGCAGGGCGACCGCAACTACGGTGGAAGAATGATTTGAACAGACACGTCGGAATAACCTGGATGCAGTCTGCACAGGACAGAGTGACATGGAAGCGAATGGAGGAGGCCTTTGTCCAGGAGTGGGCGGGAATAGGCGAGGAAGAAGAAGAAATAAAAAGGTTAGGAACATTGATTTGCCATTGTGGGTATAGGAGAATAGGGGATGAGGGTGTTGAGGGCAAGTACCCGCGGCCGTGAGGGAGAGCACCCAGCGGCTCCAGCGCACGCAGCAGCCACAGCAGAGCTGCACGGCGGCCCGGCGGAGCGCGCGGTGCAGGCAGAGGAACAGGCACGGGCTCACGGCCGCGTGCGCGTGGGACACGTGTAGAGTTATCTGCAAATCAACCAAATACCGCTTTATTGCAATTTTACTTAGTTTTAATTTTACCGGATATTAGCAATGTCTTACAACACATAAAATATGTTACGCCCATCAGGGGGCGGTCTCACTTACCAACTGGCGGTATTACCCACCAGATGACGGTATCACCAATCTTAAGCGGTATCATCCACCTCATGCGGGATACCGCATGGATGATAATCCACCTTAGACGGTATCGCTCACTTTAGGGGGTATCGCGGGGTATCACCTTAGGCGGTATCGCCCACTTTAGGAGGGTATCGCTTAATTTAGGTGGTATCGTCCACCATAGGCGGTATCGCTCACCTTAGACGGTATCGCTCACTTTAGGCGGTATCGCCCACCTTAGATGGTATCGCTCACTTTAGATGGTATCGCTCACCTTAGACGGTATCGTCCACCATAAGCGGTTTCTCCTACCTTCGGTAGTATCGTTTACCTTAGGCAGTATCACCCACCTTAGACGGTATCGCCTACTTTAGGCGGTATCGCCCGCCACAGGCGGTTTCTCCTACCTTCGGCGGTATCGCTTACCATAGGCAGTATCGCTCACCTTAGATGGTATCGCCCACCACAGGCGGTTTCTCCTACCTTCAGCGGTATCGCCCACCTTAGACGGTATCGCTCACTTTAGGCGGTATCGTCCACCATAGGCGGTTTCTCTACCTTCGGCGGTATCGCTTACCTTAGGCGGTATCGCCCACCTTAGAAATCACGGACTAAAAACAAACAAATCGTTTCGTCTGTGACTATTTATACTAAAATTACTTAATTTAAATTCTCATTCACGTTAAAATGTGAACGTGCGGTTATTCTCAGAACGTGAATCAGAATCTTCTGATTATATTTTATCTTTTTGTGTTAGTTGAGTATGCACACAGCATAACATCGGCTCTGTTAAATGTATTAACAGTTTATTAACAACGATTCTGTCGATTATTCTACGATTTCACCAAAATACACATTTAACGTGGTTACGGATTCATCACACGTCTGATCAAAAATCACTTTAAAAATAACCTTATTCCTGTTGAATAAATTTGGAATCTATTTTTCAAAGTATATTTAAATTTTATAAATCCAATGCTAACTGACACATTGTTTTATTAAGTGTACGTATAATTAAATTTAAAAAATAATACAGACATGTGCAAAAATGCGTAATGTATCCCGAAAGACAATTTAGGTAATTATATTAAATGTTTAGTAAAACTAAATTAGCCGTTATTTTTGAAAGTTGAAAGGGTCCACTATTGGAAAAATTTGTCTAAAGTAATTTTGGTAAGGTATATTAATATCATATTATTATTTGAAAGTCGAATAAGTCCACTGGGAGCTAAAAAGGTTTATTTTGTTTAACAATTACAATAATCATTATTACGTTTTAAAGTTAAACAAAATTTTAGTGGTAAAAACATCACCTAAGTTGTTTAACATTTGCCAATATTTTTAAATTAATTTAAACGATGATTTAGTTATTCCACTTTCACTTCCTCCCTACCCGGGTAGTCAGGTTCAAATGTCGGACACAACCCACTTCTTCCACCAAGTAATCCTCCTCTCACCATCCAACAATATCCAAATTCATATCCAAGAAATAAATTTCCAACATGTCTTCTTGGATATTGTCTTTTCGGGAGTACCAGCCCGAAGGCTATTGCTCCCCCACATGTTGGAAATTTCTTTCATGGAGATGAAGTTGAATATTGTTGGATGGTGAGGGGAGGGTTACTTGGAGGATGTAGTGGGTTGTGTCCGATATTTGGACCTGACTACCCGGGTAGGGTGGAGTGTGGAGGGGTTGGGGATGACCTTGGAAAGGGGCCGAGGTCTTGGGTAGAGACCGAGGGACGGTGACAGGGAGTGGCCTTGGGTGGGGGCCGGTTGGTCCTGGATATGGAACCAAGTGAGACAAGAGTGGCCTTGGGCGTGGGCCGGTGGCCTTGGGTGGGGACCGATATGGCAATGGGGTTGAGATACAGGATGGGATAAGGATAGTGGAAAGGAAAGGTTTAGGCATGAAGCGTTGAGTAAACAGCAGGTAGGCAGCGATGGCGGCGGCGGGGCAGGAGGAGGCGGCAGGACAGGGAGAGGCTGCGGTGCAGGAAGAGGCGGCAGGAGAAGCAAGGGATGGAGGCGTCCGAGGAACGCCAGCAGACCTGGATATGGCAGCG
Source organism: Lepidostoma basale (assembly GCA_022606425.2). Lineage (NCBI taxonomy): Eukaryota > Metazoa > Arthropoda > Insecta > Trichoptera > Lepidostomatidae > Lepidostoma > Lepidostoma basale. Next base: position 3,891,257 of record JAHDVF020000010.1, read on the forward strand.
GGTCAGGAAGATGGTAGCAACGGCAAAATGGAGAGCGAGCGATTACGATGGTCAGGAACTGTGGCGGCGGCACCGGAGGTTGTCATTTTAATTGGCTGGCTGATGGGAAGGCGTGCAGAGCGATGTACAATTTGAGTATGAGAGTGTGCACCAATAAAAAACAATAAACCACACATGATGATGCATATACTTGTATATGGAACTGTTTTTAATCTTAAAGGATTGCCAAAATGCAGAATTTTTTTTTTTTGTGAGAAGCTTCAAATGACAGCCGCCCGTGGGCGCCATTTTGAAACAACTGTTTCCAACATGTGGGGAGCAATAACCTTCGGGCTGGTACTCCCGAAAAGACAATATCCTTGAAGAAGATTCCACTTTCAAAAATAACGGCTCAAATGTTGGTACAAAAAGAGAATTATTATTAATTAATTAGGTACTTGCCTCGTAAGCCAGTCGGTGGTGGGCTGTGTGAGTGGACAGCACCAGCGTGACCAGGAACAGTGGTCCCCAGCAGATCACGTAGGCAGCCGTGCTGACCACGAAGAGGCGCACCTTGCGCACGCCCTCGCGCTCCACGCGCTCCAGGTAACTACGCATGCGCCGCTGCTCGTCCACCGCGCTCTAGTTATTAAGCACATTGAATTTAATATTGGAACCCACATGCGGATTTTTAAACTTTTGAATAAATTCAAATGTCAACTTAGATTCTAAGTGGAAAAAAAAACAAACAAAAATCGTGTGTGCAATGAATTTGATAATATAGATTTTTTGCTAAAATGTTAAAGTGGTTAAAGAAAAATGTAATGAATAACAAATGAATTCTTTTAGAGGTAAAAATTCATTAATATGTGTCAGTAAATCGAATTAGAATTTACTTTTGACTAACAATCTTGTACAAGTATCAATAGTTTTAAATAAATTGCTTTGTAAGCCATATTAAAATGGTGTTATTTTATATACAGCGTTTTTTTCTTTCTCCAAAAATCTGGTTATAAATTAATCATAATTAAAATGATGAAATGTTATTTTTCAGCGACGTGGTAACAATTAGACAGATAATTAAAATGTTCTTAATTGAGAACTTTGAAAGTTACGAGGGGGTAGGTACCAAAATAAACGCTGACTGTTCTTGCCAACAAGTGATCTAGTAGCCGTTAAATTTTTATATAGGGAATTTTATCCCACGCCATCTGTTAAAGAAAATAGCGGCAATCTCTAATTGGTTTTAAGTTATTTCTGTGGTCCTATGCAGTTCAGACTCAAATCGTATCTATCAAGGGAATAGGGCCTACTTACTAGTATATCGTGATAAATAAAAGGTTAAACTTATATAACTATGCACATATAGGGTGTTTTTTTTGAGGTTTGGTTTTTAAACTGGCAACATTGTTTCTACAGATTGTCAATTTGACGGTTGATAGTTGATTTGTTGTCAGTACATTTTGCCATTTTACCATGAATAGACTGATGTCAGACAATGCTTGAGAATTGTGCAAATTTATTTTAAAAGTCATGGTTCGGTTCGCCAAACTTATCATCCATTTTACGGTCGACATATTCGTCCATCGGAGCAAGTTATTCGGAAGACCATGGATCGTTTTCGCACCACGTACACTCTAATGGATAATACGCATCCACAAAGACGACAATTGTCGAAAATTGGATTTCAAGATTGGGCTTCATTCGAGCTAGCCGTGACGCTCATATGCCCGAAATCATATTTAAACAATAACTTCATAAAATTATCTAATAAATAAAGCCAATATCATAGACACTAACATTATTTTAATATATTTGTTTTTCATTTTGAATATGTATTGTATACTTCTAAAAACACCCTATATAATAGTTATACGATATAACGATATATTAATATTATTACGTTGAATCGCTCTTTACATCATTACAGCGCGAGCCAAATCGATGTAAAGGGTATATATAGCTCATATTGATTCTCGTGACATGCGATAGGTAGCTAACCTATCGCCATTTTATTGGTACGTGAATTCTACACCAGATCAAAGACAGTATAGCATTTGCCACTCGGCATGATGGATTAACAATATTCACCAAAAAATTTATCTAAGAGTTTCATTGCAAGTTACAGTAGGGAGTCGAATAATCCAAAATTGAAAAAATAGAATTGAAAAATATAATTCCGATAATTAAAAAAATAAATAAAAGAATATTACAGGTTACCCCAATAATAATTGTATTGTTTTTGTGGCGGTCTGTGATTTCTGTATTTTTAAAAATATGAATTCATCGTGGCTTGTGATAAACGACGGAAAAGTTATATTTGCTGAAAAAAATCTCGCCAAACACAAAACTCAGAAAATTGTTTGCTGGACTACTCGAGGCTGGCGCACGTGCCGACGACGATGTCGAAATGCAAATTAACTTGGCCAAATTCGTGAAACAATGTTCCATTTAAAACCGGCCACTCTTTATACTCGTATACAGTTTTATGCTATTTATAGAATTTCATTTGGATATAAATACCCTATTACTCGTACCATTACCATTATTTAAAACAAATTTCGTACCTACTTACCTTCCGAGGCATTAAAATTCAGATGTGTTGGTGTTGGTGATTGGTGTTGAAATTGAATTGTAATTAATTTGTATAATGCAACATCAAAGTCCGTAAGGTGTCCTACTTGGGCCATGTTCTGAGAGGCGAAAAGTACGCACTGTTACATCTGATCTTGGAGGATAAGATTGAGGGTCGACGAGGTGTTGGGAGAAGGCGGGTTTCCTGGCTGAGGAACATCCGAGAGTGGACGGGGCTGAGGACCGTGGGGGAGCTGTTCCGAGCTGCCCAGGACAGGGAGGCCTACTCAAAGGTGATAGTCAACGTTGGGGAGACCTTACAGGACACGGAAAGAAGAAAGAAGAATGCATTTTTGCGTAATAACAGAATTTTTTGTGTGTGATGTGGTTATAAAGTAATCTTAATCAGATTTTTCTACTTTCTTATAAAACTATGTATACAAAAAATAGTAAAACAAAAGAGAATCTTCAAAATCTTATGTTATGATAACTATTTAATTTAAACCCGAAACCATTTTGATAAATTATAAAACAATGTCTTAAATTGACTACGCAATTCGCGTTTTTTAAATAAATAATCTTATATTTATTTTGAAAATTAATATATTATATAATATCTAAATACGTAATATTATGTGTTTTTGTAATGTTTTCACTAGTATTACAAAGCGTCAAAAGAACGGCTCATACCGTGTGTTTAATCGAACACATTGTTTAAAAATTCAAATAAAAATATGTAAAATTCGTTATTACCGCCATCTATCGTTATTAACTATTAGTCAACGGATAGTTTGAAACATAATATTATATATTTTTATAAATATATTATTATAGATTAATTATGTGACCCCGTGTGGCACTTAATTGTTTTTGTGTGTTTAGTGAGTGGGTTTAATTGTGTGTTTAGTGAGAACTTTTGGTTGGGTTTTATAGGCCATGCATTATCTTTAAGTTTTTAACTTCTTTTACATTAAGCCTTCACTTCGTGTTGCATAAAATTCACATTAGTATTTAAAAACTTTCATTAATTAAAACACATTGTTTTCGGATAGTTTTTATCTTTTCTCGGTGCAAACATTTCGCCTCTTTGCGAGAATAGCGTGAAATTTCGAAAATCAAATCCGCCGTGGTCAACTTTATTTTCTAAAAAAACATGTATTTTTAAAGTGAAAAAAAAAACCCAGAGAATTTGTGAGGAAAAGAGACAACACAACAGTGGTATATTGTGTTGTCACGTTGTCTCTTTTAGACGGGTATCTTGTTTCATTTTTAAATTTTTCGAGATAACACGTTATTCTCGCAAAGAGGCGATTTAGATTAAAAAAAACGAAGAGGAGAACCATTCGAAACATGTCTATTAATCAGTGAATTGCGTAATCGCAATTTGATAATGATCATAAACAATTATATTTGTGTGCACGACACTGCATACAACTTATTTATTTATAACTATGAAGATTATGATAACACGTGAAACAAATATCTAAACTTAACAAGGGTGTATCAGTGTGTTGCTGTTTGAATCTTATTAAGATTGAGTGTGCTCGTATCTGGTCGAATGTGTGACTTGTCTGGGTCGATTATCTCTTGCGTTACGCTTGACTGTGCTGACAAAAACCTGGATACACGGATGTGGGTGAACGCAGTCGAGTAAACTCTCCTCGCACGAAATATTCTGGATCAGTGATCTCAAAACTGATGGCGGGCTGCGAACGTTTGTTTGATGAAACTATTTCTCGCTTCTTACCCCTCGCTAGAGTAAAGATGTGTTTACACAGTGCGAGCTAGCGTGCGAGTTGGCATAGACAGTAACTGTCCTGCAGCTACTGTCATTGTGTAAACGAATCATGCGAGTTACTGTCAAGGCGAGTAGGACGGTAACTGGAGTGCGAGCTACTATAAAATATTTTGTTTTCACTGTCCACTCGCCTTCCCCCTGCACACCACACGACGTATGTCTGTTTTTTTAAAAGTGTTTTTCGTTTATTAATATTAAATTTAGCAACATGGTTGAAAGATGGTCCACCGAAAGAAATCTGCAATTTATGAAATTGTACAAAGAAGCCTTTGGAACACATTTAACCCTAGCTATAAAAAACATGCCAAAGAAATGGAATTAGAAAATTTGACTGATGTGTCAAAAAAAAAAATTAAAAGTTTACGTTCAACATACAAGAAAGAAAGAAATTCCATTTTTTGTACTTCTCTCGGTGGCTGGTCAGTAACTGTCATTTTCAGTTCTCCGTGTAAACAGTTGAGGTACAGGCAGCAACTGTCATGGCAGTTGGCATGACAGTTGCTGCCTACTCGCCAGGCAAGCTACTCGCACTGTGTAAACACACCTTTACTCGTATAATGCAGAGATACCATTGGGTGACTGTCAGACCGGCGCTATCCCTGGTTTATCGCTTAATATTTATAACGCCAATAAAATAACTTTAAGATAATATATAGGCGCTGCAGGAATTTTCCTTTCGTGAGGAGAAAGTATTAAGGATGCCGGGGGAGAATGTGAGTAAATTACGATCCATTAGAACGCTCAAGGATGGTTCTATATCAAACTATCACAATATAATATAAAACTACTTAACAAAATTGGTAATTTCGCATTATAAAATAATTATTATACGAACTTTTTACCCTAGGACATTGGATGATATTGGAATTCGGAAACATTTAGTGACAGTAAAAGATTTTATGCTTTGAAAAATATTTTGTCCGGAGGGAACGATAAAATTGTAAGAATTTATAGTGTAGAATTCTTATACAATGTCGAATGTTATACATTTTGTTCGTGTAACTAAGTATTCAAATATATTGTTTAATGTCATAACTTAAAACTACAAGCAATACACATTTCTATAACCTACAAACATGATTGAATTATTGTCCAAATATTTATTAAAGTACCTACTTAGTTTTACGAGTACCTTCTTACCAAATGATATATTCGATGAATAGTATTATATTTTAGCGCCTAAAATGTATTTTACTTCATGTTTTATATATGTACAATTTACATTATGTACGTATTTATCTTTGTTTTTTAATTCACATAATGCTGGAAATACATGCTTGAAATTTATAGAATTAAAAAAAATATATTTAATGAGGTGTTCAAAAGGAAAAGATTGTTTTAAAATATCCAAATTTATACTATTTATTAAGATGTATGAATTGTATATTTTGAAAATATGTAATCATAATTGTGTAACCTGTACGACGTAGAACGCTCCCTGGTGAAAATGTAGAATATATTTTAAAATAAAAACAAAATATTCATTAAAATGTTTTTCTTGTTATATATAAATCTTGTATTCGCAGTGAGAATTGTATAATATCACCAACTTGAACTTTCTACCATTCCTAATTGTATCTAAAGTTAAAAAGTCTTCCAGGCGATAAACATGTGAACAAAGTTTTTTCTTGTTTATAAGTAAACAACCCCACCCTGTAGGGCCCGGCAGCCCGCGGCGGGAGGGGGAGGGGGAGATAATCCTCTTAGGATGCTGGGGAAAATAAAAACCTTAAGTGTCGGAAAATTAATGTCGCCATATCTCATCTCGGGTATAAAATTTATTATAATCGGTCCGAAGATGAGGCGGGAAATTTACATTTTGTCGCATAACTTCGCGTTGAAACCGAAACTCGAGTGTCGAACTTAATCGCATTTAAAAAAAGGTATAAAACAAAATAAATGTAAATGACGACTTTGTTATTTGTATAATACTATTTATTACTATCTATAGGGTCTGTTCTGTTATATGGGTGTGAGACATGTACATTAAAAGTGAATACAATGAACCGGTTAGAGGTATTTGAAATGTGGCGTCACCGAAGAATGTTCAGGATCCCATGGACAAACAGAGTGATGAACACAGAAGTCTTGAATCGTGCAGGAGTAAATATAGAGCTGCTGACATTGATCAAAGTCCGCAAGATTTCATATCTGGGTCACGTTCTACGAGGAGAAAAATATCGCCTGCTGCATCTAATTTTGAAGGGAAAAATAGAGGGCCGCAGGGGGGCAGGGAGAAGGCAGATCTCTTGGCTGTGCAATGTGAGGGAATGGACGGGAATCGGAACTGTGAAGGAGCTATTCCGGACAGCGCAGGATAAGGAAGAGTTTACCAGAGTGATCGCCAACGTCGGGGGGACCTGACAGGGCACTTTAAGAAGAAGAAGAAAGGGCAAGAAACGTGGTTCCACGTGTGGTGTTACTAAAACTATAACTTGCGCCTCCTGGAAACCTAAATCTTCCGCTATAATGGCAAGAAAGGATGAGATATATGAAGGCTATTTCTCAATGCCGCCTTGAAAGTATTTATCAGGCCGCAATGTTGAATATAAATGTGGGGCCAATCTGATCTGACACCTGTCAAATGTCAAAAATTTGTAAAACAAATTGCGACTTTTTCGAAACAATGAATAAACATAAAAATTGTAAACATTGTTATATCATTAATATTGATGGTATTTTAAAAATGGGCAAGATTCTACATCACATTATTTGAAAATGTTATGTAGAATTTTCAGTGTAGAGAGGTTAGGCAGCCAAATTGATATATTATACGAAAATGTTTGTAACACGTATATTAGGAGTAATAATACAACCATAGTTGTATTTTCTATTAATTTCACATAATGTAATCGAAGTTTGAGATCACGGCCTGAGACACATAGTAACTTCACGGATTCCAATACTACATACGGCCGCATAAATATCTATGGTGGAAATATTGTTTATGGTGCTTGCGGCCTGGTAAATACATTCAAGACGGCATTGCTATTTCTACAAAACTAGCTCGCAAAGAAGAATACTATCTCACCAGTACCTACTTGTTAAATGACTTTATGTAATCTGATGTGTCGTTAAGGAGACATAATTCCCAGGATGAGTTAGCGCCTGTCTACGTGATAAGAAACGCGGATTAAGGACAGGGATTCTCCCTCCCGCTCTGCTGTATTCGCGGGTTACTATATTCCGTAGCTGTCCGGAGTCCAGAGAGGTCGCCTGCACGAGCGGAGAAGACAGACCCGACGATTGCGCCATAAACATTTACGTCCCATTCTTTTGTTACGCACTAAACATAGCTATAGCGCCTTAAAATTGCGCTCTGAAAAATATTTCACGAGATCATAAAGTATTCCTTAAATTTATTGATAGTAAATTCAATCCGATCGGAGCTGCTTGACACTGAACAACATATTTTCAGAGAATACGAACAATGCAATATTTCGTGTCAAACCAATCAGTTCTAGCTTTTTCAATATTCACGATTCTCTTAAGTATTTTCTATTTAGAGGGTTGTATTTTTATCTAAAAACCCTTCCAAACATACTTTTATCCAGCTAAAGTTTTTTTATGTTGATATGATACTTTTGATCTTCAGAAATTCGTGTATAGGATATTTAATTATCGACAATTGCATATTGTATAGGCAGTTAATGATTATTGAGAAATTAAATCTGTATATTTTACTACAATTAAAATGAATTTTAATGACGTTTTTCAAATGGCATAATATAATATAATTATACAACATTTGTTTGAACGTAGTCTTAAGTTGATATATTATAATACATATCGACAACAACTGTTATCGTCTATTTCTAAAGCTTTTGCCGACGTAACGTTTATATTGTGAATGTAACAAAAGAAATAAAACAGTTGAGAATAAAAGTAATGAATGAGCCCATAAGGACAGAGAAGCACGAAAATGATCATAACACCCACAGGGCTCGCGAAAATCGACGTGGCGAGGCGCTCCGCAATTTCTTCGACTGCGATAATCGCACTTCGTCGTAAAACCATTGTCTTTTTAAAGAAAATATACGGCCGAGCGTTCGGCGTGAGCTGAAAATGGAAGGAAATATATAGGAGCTATTACTGTAAGTTGCGCCGTTTTAATGTTCTTTCGCTGTAAGTTTTTACGAGTGTGTGTTCAGAAGTGGCGCTCTCGTCTCGTTCCTTTGACCGCGGGCTACCTACGGCCCTGAATTCAGACTATAAAACCGTAATAAATATGTATGTTTTTAGAAGCGAGTAGGTATTTGCGATCTACATACCCACTTTCACGTATCGTGAGCTCGGTAGGATCCAGACTGCATGATTCCCGCCTGCAAGTGAGGTGATATGGGTCACAATAAATTGTATTTCTAAGCTGCTCCGAGACTAGACGTACAGAGAAAATTTTCAATTTATTTGAAGAAATGTTGGAAGAATTATGGATTTTGTGTTAAGGCACGGTTCACCGAACAGTTTCGAGACAATGGATCGACTGTCTGATTATTATCGAAAAAATCTCATCCGTCGGGAAGATTTGTGAGCCGGACCCGAGAGAATTTTTCGAGGATTAGAGAAGCTTGTCCCGCTCTGCAGTTAGCCGGCATTATGGGGCGTGTCGTGTGTATGCCCAGACAGAAAAGCTTTAAAGCTAGATATGAAACGGCAATCTCGCGAGAGAAGGTTTATATTCGTTTTACGCCTCCAATTGACATGCAGAAATGACTTTCCTCGAGGTACCTATTCTCCGTACAATGTACCATCTACACTCATTCACGTGAGACGAACAATATCATTTTACGGTTTCCCATAAAACGTGTATATCTGTAGTTTTATTTTTATGCATCGTGCACATGCTTGTTTAAATAACAATCTGAAAAACAATAAATTGTGTATTTTATTCACACGAGCAAAAATTACCTACACAAAAACGTGTAAAACAAATAAAGAAAGTGTACAAAAGCTTTTATAAACAATGTTAGGGATGCAAGAAACTTGATTTTTACCAGTTAACAAAATCTTCTACCATCGCACGGACCGTAACACATCTATACGACTCCAAACATATAAATTTGTATTGAAAATCTTCCATTTTATTACTCTGTTTTTTCTTGCAAATGATATGAATATGAAAGATTTATGCGATTTTGTGACCTCTACATAATTTTGGTAACCAGTAAATCAAGTTAAGCTACACTTTTTTCAGGCATTATTTACACATAAGAATATACACATATAGAAAATGTACAATTTAATAAATTTTATTATAGTAAATTCCAATTGTGTAGAGCCATCTATTGGAATATATTGTAATTATATTGTGGTAATGATAAACCATTTTATTTTTGGCTGACTCATCTAAAATCACGGTGTTTTTCCTCGGAAATAACATTTTAAACAAAGTTTATGAATTAACATCTATACATCGTAACAGATTCGTGAAAAAACTTTTGTTCTTGTTTCTGAAAATACAGAGAATTATTTATGTATTGAATTATTGAATATATAACAAAGTCAGTATCTAAAACAGTATATAAAACTTTTATTTTGAACTCTGTGTTCGCTATATAAAAAATAAATTCAGCATTATTACACGAAGTGATTGTCTTGTTTCTTATGAATTTTGTTTTCACTGAAACTCTGCCAAAATTTATCACAAAAATGTTACACCATATGTCTTCTTGCAGATTTCTATAACTCGTATTTTGTCAGTGTCCGCCTGTTATTTTCACTTACTAACCTCAAGGCGTTTATATTTTGGAAATATCGTAGTGGTTTTCGATTTTCTAGATAATTCATTCAAATTCCAATAATACTTCGCATATCAGTGCATTCGTATCAATGATTAATGTGATTTAAATATAAGGAACATTTTTTACAATATGGTTCCAAAATTATTGTGGCTTCCCAAAACAATCTGCTCGTATTACAAAAAGAAAATAAAAGCATGAATGTTTTATAAATTAAAACACTGTTTTTGACATGTTTCGAAGGCTTTACAACTTCATGATCGGGAGAACGATATAAAGTTTACATTGTTTCTCCCGACGATGAAATTGTAAAGCTCTCGACTGTGCCGTGAAAAATAAACTCAAAAGTGGAAAAAACAGTGTTTTAATTAATAAAAAAAATGTCATTATGGAATTTTCCAGTGTTAACCTTAAGATTATCTAAAATGAAAAATAAAGCAATTTTTCAAAAACTAAAAAAAAATATGTGTCGATTCGAATAGAATAATTTAATTTCGGGAAGTAACTATAATTTCGTAACTTTAACTCGATTAAAAAAATGAGAATAAAAAAGAAAGAGATAAAAAACAACATCTATAAGTAGTGAGGAAAAAATTGTCAATTAGTAAACAGGGTCGGTTGTCGGTGAGGGCTGTGGGTGCAAAGTGATATTTCAGCGTGCAGGGCCGGGGGCGCACGGGGCCGGCGCCCGCCACCCTGCAGTCAACAGTTGTAATCAGTTGGTGTGATTGTATGCGGAGTTCATGACTATAAAAAGCGAAATGTTCAGGCCTTCACACACGGAGCGCGCCTGTCAGCGTCCTAATTGGATGGGGCCGCAACTGCATACATTCTCATGACCGCGGCTTGGATCGTGTCACATGGGCGATGCTATTCCAATGAATACCAAGTATACGAGTTAAATTTTCGCATTGTGGTTTATTTCACGCAAATATAAGCGTTTCGTTTCAAGCTACAATATTTTTATCTCTGTATATTTTAACCATGCTAAAAACAAACTATTTAGAACTGTAATTTTTGTAACAATTTGTACGCTATTTTGTGAAATGCCTATTTTTATTTTATTTTATAAGCATACTATTTTGTTTGCTTAAAGATTTTGTGAAATGCCTATTTTTCTTTTATTTTATAAGCATCTTATTTTGTTTAAACTTAAAGATTAAACAGTGTAATTCTAGGGTTTCTTTAAGGATAATTAGAACTTGTAAAATATTGCAACTTTTACAAATATATTTGTTAAAATCAAATTAGTCCCTAATTTTGGCCGAAACACTATGATACTTCAAAATTATTACTGTTAAATTTTATAACACTGTTATAATATCACAATTTGTTTTTATTCACTGAGAGTGTCGCGACAGCTGTTTCGCCATTCGATGTTGGCATCATCATAGAATTTTTGTAACACATGATGATTTGAAGTAATTGTAAATTATATTTATTGTTTCTTGAACAACGATTTAAATCTCGATTTACTTGTATATTAAATCATCAATACAAATGAAAATGTCTGTTTTCTCGAAGTTTTACTTTATTTTGTTGGCATAACATGTTTTGCCTTACTAACGCATTATCAATTTTTCATTTAATGTAAATGTATTCATTCAATGTAAATGTGAAAGAAGCAATGTATTTATTGATTCTTGAATAATAATGCAAAACTCTGTATTTAACAATTAATACGAATGAAAAAAAAACGTTAGTTTTCTAGAAGATTAATTATATTTCATGGTAATGACATGTTTTGCCTTCTTAAGACATTAACAATTGTTCGTCTTTCTAACGCATTTGATAATGCCTTAGCAATGCGAAACATGTCATTCCAATAAATATAAAATAAAATCTAGAAAAGAGACGTTTTCATTTGTGTTTATTATGAACCAATATAGTTCATTAATTCTGTCAAAACTGATCATATTTGTAAACAATTTTATAATATTTTAAATATCTTTATAATATCACCGAGGAAGGACCGGGTTGTCCGAAACATATATGATATTTCATGTTAATAGTTAATTCAATTTAAATGTAAATGAACATTTGATGATGCGTTAGCAAGGCAAAACGTGTCACTCCTATAAAATATAATAAAACTTGTAGAAAACATGCGTTTTCGTGATGGTCCGTTTGCGAAGGCCCCGTGAAATGAGTGCATAAGATAAAGGGGAGGTGAGAGAGAGAGGGAGAGAGAGAGAGAGAGTGGTGGCCGTGCAGGAGGAGGGGTGGACTAACTCTTGGCGCGCCGTTGGCCCCAGCTCCCTGGCCCGTGACGCTGAGGAGGCTGGTCACGAGACCCGCCACGCGCACGGCCTCCACGTTCGCCTGTACAAACACATCCCATCAGCCAAACAAAATACAAGCGCATGTGATGAGCCGCTACTGAAAAACAGACCAAACAATAAACAAATGATGAACAAATGATCGATCCCCGTTTGTCCAATCTGCGCTAGAATAAAAAAATACACATATCACATTTATTGTTTCTTGAAAAATGATGTAATATTTTATATTTAATATTTAATACTAATGAAAACGCCTGTTTTCTAGAATTTTATTATATTTAATGAGAATAGCATATATCGCAAAAATCAAATGTTTAATAATGAAACAAACATTTGATAATGCATTAAAAAGGCGAAACAAGTAATTCCCATAAATAATAATAAAACTTCTTGAAAACAGACGTTTTCATTAATATTAATTACAGATATAATATTTATTGTTTCTTGAACAGTGATGTAAAACTAGATATTAAATAATAATATGAATGGAAACATCTGTTTTCTAGAAGTGTAATGATATAATGACATGTTTCACCTTGCCAAGGCATTATCACATGCCTCTGATAATACATAAACAGGCGAATCGTGTTATTCATTTAAAGTATTATATAATAAAACTTATAGAAAACAGACGTTTTCATTTTATACGTATTCATATATGTAATAACACATATGTTTGAGAAATTTACTACCATCACCGTTGATTTAAAACATATACAGTGTGAATTCAGAGCTGAGACAAGTGATACATTAGAAAAATAAAACATATTTTGATTAATTATGTCTGCTCACGTTCAGCTATGCAATTAATGCGAACAGATCTTCTCTTTCATCGTCAAAACTAAGGGTATTCAAATATAATATAATATGTTACAACATATTTAACCCTTAGAATTATAAATTACGAAGGCTAATTGCTAAACGAACGAAAAATGCAAATGACTTCATAAATGCTCGAATTAAAATTCTTCTGTGCTATGATTAGTGCAGCTCGCTTATTTGCACGTATTAACAATCAAGATAGATAGAGTGATAAATCTCTTCATATTCGAACAAATATTTACATATATATTTTTTTGAAAATAATTCGTGGATTTTGAAAAATATCGTAGCAGTAAAAGGGTAAACATTTGTGAAAATGCATATTTTCTGTAAGATCGACGAAATGTGTTAACTCTTAAAAATATTTAAAATTTACAGAATCTTTATTTTTATATATATTAAATATGATTTTTCTTACAACTTGTCTCAGTATTGAATTTCATTTACAAAAAAGCCGAATATTTTAATGTACCCGTTTTATATATCATACATATGATTTTAATACAACGTCAATGATATGTATACATATATCTGTAAAAATCAAAACATACACAATCAAAAATAACACATACACAAAAAAATTTCATGACAAATTATATGATATACCAAGTAACTTTATATAATAGTAACATTCTTTATACCCTGATTAAAATACACACTCCAAAAATACGGACGTGATTATGGCTCATATAACAATGTTCCCATAAAACCTCGTGAAAAGTAATTAAACCATCGCACCCTTCATCTTGCCATCAATTCCCATATTAAATGTTACAAACTTAGATCTTGGTGTGGCGATGAACTACAAAGTCTGCCCGAAAAACAATGATTACGTATATAAAATATAATATATTCAAATAACACTTTGAATAATTGTATTAAATTATAACACGGAATTGTAATTATGACAAGTTTCGCTTGCATCCAAACTTCTTCCGGGAAATATAAAAAAAATACTAAATTAACACGAACGATAATACATATGGACTATGGTGTTCAATTGGACATTTTAGCAGCTGTCAAATAATTATAATAGCTGCCTATTGGTGGCGATGAGGTTCGCAACTCATCACACCGCGTCTCCCGCGGTGCGAAAAGAGAAGGATGGAGTGCCGCATCGGTTAAAGGGTGGTAGTCCATTCTTTCTGCCTACCCTTTCGGGGAGACGGTGTGATGGTTAGTTAGTTAGTTAGTTTAATAATTGTATTATATTTCGTTAATATCAAAAAAATATATACAATTATAACACCTGCTAAAATGAACATTTGACACCATTGTCTATATATTTATGTAAATATGTATTTTTTTAATTTAGTTTTTTTCTAATGTTGACCTGATGAAGCTTGAGTACAAACGAATCTAGTTGGCATAAATAGGATTCCGTGGTTATTTTATAAAATGTTATTTTATGTGTTTAATAATTTAAAATATGTTACCACTAAGTGAGTGCTTCATATTACTCGTAAAATATAATCTTATTTTCAGTTCATGACGGATGCAAACATTTACTTTCATCACTACTTCCATTTGCAATCCTAGACGAACTTCTAACACAGAATATCGCACTATTCACGAGACAGGATTCTATTTTATACGCTTACAAACTCGTACTAAATTAACATGCACTATACACCAAAAATGCACTTTTCTCACTGAGAACTTTCAAGAACGCGGAGCAATTTGCATGTGCCCAGTAACGTGGTGGGATATTTGCAAAGAAACTCCGTAACCAGTCTCTATTGGGTCACTCAACAATATTCAAATGTTCGAAAGGTTTTAAAAGATATTGCATATATGTAAAATATAAAGAGAGAACGACCATCCTAAAAATACATCTATGAGATCTTATAATTGTAACACTGTATTATTTGACACTTTTATCTGCAATTATGTAATTATATTTTGAATTATAATTTTATATAATGAGGCATCAGCGAATTGCATTAACAATCTCAACCCAATGTCCTACAACCAATTTACAAAGATATTATGAGTTAAGCGCTTGGGAATTTTTTTTATTAAAGATATTACGATATAATTTTTTTAAACATTTTAGATAATTATCAAATTCTGATAAAAATCTCGAAAGGCAAAATATTTCAATTCGCACTTACTCAAACAAATTTACTTAAAAACACGTTTTTAATGTATTTGATTTTTTCTTACACTTGTTTTTTCATAATTGTTCAGAAAACGCTGAAAAAATGGTAGATATTTTTAAATAAATTTAATATACTCGTATAAAATGCGTAACATTATTTTGTATGAAAAAAAATGTGTATGAATTTATTTACAGTTGTACTAATTTTATTTGAAAACTAATAAAGTATTGTAGAATGAATTAATTAAAATTGAAATCCATATCTTAAATTTCTTTGTAAATTAAACTTACATTTTATAATACATCTTTGTTATTATGTAATAAAATACCAAATTCCTGAAAATTACGTTTTATGATATTTTTTTTGTATTTTCTTTAATGGTTGCTTTTTTATTTGAAAATGCATTGAAACTAGTAATAGACTAAAAAGAATAATTATTACGGCATAAAATATTTATTATCTATTGACATAAAAATTAATGAAAACAAACGTTTTCCCGAAGATTATTATATTTTTAGAAGCTACCTGCGTCATCTGCTAGGGCTTTATGATTTGTTTTGGAAAATTCGATAATATTTAAAGACATTTGATAATACCAAAGCACGAAGAAACATGTCACCAGCATAAAATATAATGAAACTTATAGAAAAAAATATGTTTTCGTCAATATGAAAATTATACAGAAAATCAAGTTAATAATGTGTTATGACAAACGTAAAAAATAGTAATACATCAAAAAGAGAGTTATTTTATTTCATTTCTTTTGAGTTCATTCTATATCATATTGATGACGTCAATGAAGACATTTTGATTAACTGTTTGAAACCCTGTCCCGGCACTGCAGCGCCCCCGGGATGGGGGAGAGGGGCCCTACCCGCTCACCCTAAAGTGCACAAATCCCCCTCGCCCCCGCAAAGTTTTCACATAGAATGGCGGGAAATCTAGTTTTCGGGGCGTGGCTCCTGTTTTGTCAGTTTCCGGTTAATGTGGTGTCCTTGTATTAACACACTTGCATGCATTACAAGGGTAGTAGTAAATTATACAAAGCGTAATGAAATTAATGGTACGTACGTCCTTAAATAGGGTTATCAACGTCACATTTCGAATTAATTTTCTGTTGCTGATTAGCAACAGAAAATTAATTCATTTGTAAAATTACAGATTTGTACAACTTATTATTTTGAAGCGAATATGAGGAATTTGTTTGAGATGATAAATTTAAGTACACCATTCACTTTGTTGCCTGTCCCAACCCTTGAATATCCCACTCCACTCCCCCATCATTTGTGAAGATACTTACATATACCTAATACATATATTAAAATGCGGACAGTTTATTGACACTTCGCTCATTTTGGCGTTTGCGTCCAATCCTTTCTGCTCTTTCATACGCTTTTTCATATAAAGATTTAAGAACCACGGGGCATTACTCCTTTTCCAAAACACATCTATCTATTTTATATATTTCTGTGTAAAAAACTGTTATTATATTTTTTCTTAGGAATCTTAAATCCAAATAAAAAAAATATGCCATTGGTTATTTCGCTTAGTACATTGCATGGACGGTCTAACCAATTTTACCATTAATATATTAATATAAACATTAATACAATTTTGTACATGATTAAGTACATATTGTGTTATATATTTAAAAATATATATGTTTATATTGCTAGATAACTGTTTTAATTTGTTTGTTTAAAATACTGTAAATGATGTAAAAATGCTGTAATAAATGCAGTAAAGTTGTTATTTAGATAATAATTATAGAAACAGAACCCCTAACATATATCAAGGCATATCATAATACGATGTGGGGCATGATTCAGATTCTTTCTCATATAAAACTTTGATTTTTATCTTTGCTACAATTCTAATAATAGTTGTAAAGAACACAATAGTGTGTAAAAATCCTTTCTTATATTATAATTTCATGCATTTCTGTTTATACTTTAACTTAATCGCGCATTATTATTATTATTATTTTAAATTTATTTGCTTGACTTATTCACAACAATATAGTATTCCGTGTCATATAAGTATAATTTGTATTGATATATATTTATGTACGATACAAACAAGAAGTAAATTTTAAATAACGTATGGTTGAATAAATATATGTACTTTAATTATTGCTACATTGAGGTTATGTAGGTAATATTTGTGTGAAAAACATTATCGTTTACTATTATAATAAACATCCATTTAAAAAGGAAACTTAATTCAAACGAACTTTGTTTAATCTATACCTCCATCTTCAAGTATTACCTGAAGATACCTGCATTACCTGAAGATGGAGGTATCCTCCGAAACATGTCATGTTTTTAAATATAAATAATTAGTGGATTTAACAAAGTTATTTTCAATTTCCTACGTATATTACTATGGAATTCTACAGTGTTAATGCCTTAGCGTTCAATAAATAAATTTTCGAATTTAGAACGAATCAGTGTTTAAAGAATTTAACCGAATAGGCAGTGATATTTGTACGTCGAAGTAATAGACGTACAACGGCCAGATGTACAGCTGTAGTATATGGAGAAGGACAAATTTGAAATTGTAAACGTGAACTGTCCTCGGGAGGCAATAAACATGTTTATTCTTGAACGTACGATGGACATAAAGTTTTTTTGACAATACGACTGATTGTATAATGCGATTGCAGTAACTGAGATGACCCAAATGTATTGTATGGGCAATAACTTTATGCTTAATTTGACATTTAAAAGAGAATGAAATATAATATCTCCAGGCGTTATCTAGCAATACGATAATGGCGGTAGCCTTTCACACTGTGTTAAAAAGATCTTCTGCTTAATGATTAAAATCCAATCTTCATAGATGGCGCTAGTGTGTAGATTGAAACAACCATGTGAAGTGTGGTGTTACAGATTAACATGTATACAACTTCCAAAAATTTGTCAGACATGGTGGTTATAATAAAAGGTGGAATGGGAAATGTTGTATTACATAAAGCGTGCGCTTAACCCAACCAATGACAGGTCATAAGTCCTGTAAACACCTCGATCACCATATTCCGTTTCCAATTTGCATCTTCGTCTCTATTGAGATACAATTAATCCTAATATCTTGAAGTTTAAAAGACTAATTATCATGTTTTTAACTCCAGAAATGTTTTACATAATTCTGATGAAAACCTTAGTTTTCTAGAAGTTTGCTTATATAGTATTATTTGTGAGTGACATTTGAAATTAAATTTGTATTATTTTTTTGACAATTATGACAACCTTGCAGGAAGATAATTGCGTAGATTTTCACGGTTGGCAGTAATATGTTTTGTGTGATTTTGGGTAACACCGTGTGATTTCTCCTTCTCGACCGACGTTTCGGAAATCGTTGCAGTCTCCATCTTCACAATAAAGTGGTGGTGGTAAATGACCACCACCACATTACCCAGAGAAATCACACGGTGTTACCCAAAATTACACAAAACATATTGCAGGAAGATTATCATTGATTTTTAAACCCCTTTGCCCTGTCAAGGTGAAACGTATCACTTCCACATATCATAATAAAACATCTATAAAAGTATCCTTTTTGATCGATATTAATATAATAAATATGGACTTTTACAAGATTGTTTCAGAAACAAAAGATATTTTAAAATTACCAAAATAATACTAAAAATATAATTTTCATAACATCTGACCAATTATTATGTGTTTGAACTTATTTTATTAAAACAAAAGGCTTTTAATTGATTGATGATTCAAGAGATGTTTGGTTTGGTAGCTTAATAATGAATTACAGTTTCGATTCTCATCACAAACTGGTTTCATAAAGGTAGTTATTTTGAAAAAATATATGTTCAAAATAATTTCAAATCTTTAGCAATTTTCTGTGAAAATAAGATTAGATGGTTTTACGGTTTTCTCGAGGAATATTTATAAATTAAATATCACCATTTTTATATTGCGTGCTTCATATTTTAACGGCCTTAGTAACACGAGCAAGGTTTGTATGTAAATAGAAAAACCCTGCATTTCCACATTACCATTAGATGACATTACATCAACAGAACGAGCGTAATAATAATTTATTCAGGCAATAAAAAATATTACGACATAAATATATTTCTGGGGTGAATCCAGAACATAAATCTTGCAAAATTCGTAATATCTCCCAAAGGAAATGATAAAACAATATATTTAAATGCGTGGAAACGCAGATATCTAAAAACCAATACAAATAATATTAAGAAAGATTTTCTCAAAATATTTTGTTTCGCTATATATACATACGAGTAATATATCATCATCATCATCATCAGCCATTAGTCGTCCAGTGCTGGACATAGGCCTCCCTTCCCGACTTCCACAGCTCTCTATCTCTCGCCGCTTTGTGCCACTGATCCTCCTTCCACTCTTTTGATCTCATCAAACCATCTGGCTTGTGGTCTGCCAGGATTTCTACATACATACGAGTACAATGTTTTTATTAAACTTTTGAATAATTTATTTAAAACACATATAATATATTTTGGCTCCAAACAGTCTCAAATGCCGTTTACTGTGCCATGGCAGGTGAAAGGCCAACCAAAGAACAATTTGTTAAAATGGCTATAGATTGAGGATATTATAAGATAGAGCAGACAGCGAAAAAGGGACTGGTACGGTCATGTTCAAAGAATGGACACAACCAGACTCTTTATTGCATTGCATAATCAACCTCATCCACATCAACCCACTCCCCTTTATTGCATTGCATAATCAACCTCATGTGACTCGTCCTCGTGGAAGACCTCTTAAAAGATGGAAGGACAGGTGGGAATCTACCTCACAGGAGGAGCAACACTCACATAGGAGAACAGACCACATAGGTCTACAATAAGGAAGAAGAAGAAGAAGAAATGGCTATACATAATTTTAAAATGGAAAACCTAATTTCTGATATCAAGTCAGTTTGGGATAATTGACCATCATTGCTAATCTAGTCTAACAGAGTTTTGTAAGAATCTTCTATGAGAGTTTTGAAAATATGAGCGGAGGATACTTTTGAATAACACTTTTGGTATATTGTGGGAGATGTGGCGGAAGACCATCCTCCGGATTTATCTAAAAAAAAGATATTTAATCATTTACACTTCTCCAGAAAAAATGCTGAGCATGATTTAAAATGAAGTATCAAAACTCGGGCGCACTAGAAACACCTGGAGAAGGACTCTGAAAGTCTAGATTAAAGCAGCAGAGCACACCTGATATGGTGTTAGGCATCAGATGTGCAATGTAGTCGGGTTGAATATAACATCATTGAGGACTTATGAACCACGGAGGTATGACAGGACAAGAAGAAGAAAAAATAGAGTAATAAACAATCTCGCTTAAAAAATAGTTTTATCCATTTACCAGTAAACTTGTCAGTGCACAATGAAGTTATAGTGCCAACCCTTATGTATTGATATGAAGCTTGTAATTGGCTGGGAAAATTAAAGTAGGATAAATGCCGTAGAAATTAGGTCACTGAGAAGTATGTGCGGATAAACAATGTCTGAATAATATCTAATAATGAAGTAAGAAGGGAATGTAAGGCTGATGAATGCATCCAAAATAAAACTTAAAAAGGGTCACTAAGATGACTAAGGTATTATGAACAAAATTATGAAAGGATCGCTGCGTTGGTTCGGACATATGGAGCGCATGGATGGAGAAATAATAGTTAAGAAAGTATACGTTAATGATGTAAATGGAGTACGGAGTCGAGGCAGACAGAGGAAAACATAGCATGACCAAATCAATCAAATTTTAAAGGTTGGTCATGTTAGAAGTCGGAAAAATCGACGTGCGTGTATGACTCGCTGTATTAATGTGGAGGAAGCTAGAGAGGTGTGCCAGAATGTTCTCTCTGCCTACCCCTACGGGGAAACGACTTAATGGTTTGTTGTTGTTGTTGTCACTAAGATGGTTTGGACATATAGAACGAATGGATGAGAGAAGAATGGTTAAAATGATATATACAAGCTATACTTTGTTCTACTATACTTTTTAACCGATCGCGAAAATCAGATGCAGCGTTCACATTTAGATTTTTAGATTTAAAACACGTCTTAATGCGCCCTTGAGGCGATTACATCACAAAACGGCGCTTTAAAAGTTAGCATATTATTATAATTATTATTATTAGTATGAATAGAAAAATAGTAGAGGAAGGCGCAAGGAAGATATGGCAAGACAAAATTAATTATGGCACTGAAAGCGTTAGTTAGTTAGTTACCAGTAAACGTATTTTTTTTAAAGTCGAGAACCAAATATTTAAAATGTTCCATTAAACATTCGCATAAAACTCACGCTGACTTCTGATGCCTATCCCTCTCATAAAAAATATAATAGTAAAACTATATATCTCTCCTCTCCAGAGACCTGCTCCTAAGTGACCGCAAACGTCATAACACAATGTAATAAAAACAAAAAACACTCAGATTCCCCTGTTAGCACGCTTTTTCTTGTTGTTTTGGTGTCAACTTGGACCTTGCTGGATCTATAATAAAATATAAGGCACACATAGGAAAACTTTCTGAGAGTGTGATTTATTAAATATGCAGATACGAAATATTCCGTAAGATTTTAATAATAATATTATATATATTAGGTATTATGAACAAAATTATGAAAGGATCGCTGCGTTGGTTCGGACATATGGAACGCATGGATGGAGAAAGAATGGCTAAGAAAGTATACGTTAATGATATAAATGGGGTACGAAGTCGAGGCAGACCGAGGAAAACATGGCATGACCAAATTAATCAAATTTTAAAGGTTGGTCATGTTATAAGTCGGAGGAATCGACGTGCGTGTATGACTCGTTGTATGAATGTGGAGGAAGCTAGAGAGGTTTGTCAGGATAGAGTAGTGTGGCGGTCCATTCTCTCTGCCTACCCCTGCGGGGAAACGGCGTGATGGTTTGTTTATTTATTTGTTTGTTATATTGTTTTATGAACAATAATGTAAAAATTCATATAAAATAATTAATACGAATGAAAACGTCTGTTTTCAAGAATATTAATTACATTTCATAGTGCCTTATACAGAAAAACCTGTGATTCAAATAAAATAAAATAAACTTTTGGAAAATATACGTTTTCATTCGTGTTAATTAGAAATATTATATATTGGATATGGATGATACTTTGCTGATGGTAAAATTAACATCACAAACTGTTTTAAGATGATTGATTCAATGATTCAATCATTGAATCAATCAATGATGATTCAATGAGAGATTAAAACACTTTGGATATCTAGGACGCACTGGGCAACAATTTATCTACGGCATCAAGGAGATGGCCTTCATGGCAGAGTGGAAACCGCAATGACTACCACACCGAAAGACTCGGGTTCGATTCCCGGTGATGACAGTGTGAAAACGAAATTTTCACTTTGTCTCTTATCTGGTACAATTCATGTGAAAATAAAAGTAGCGTTAAGCTACCTATCACATGTCATAAGAAACAATAGTTTAAATTTGTATTCTGTAATTGGGTTCAAATAACACAAAAACGTAGAAAGCAACGAAAAACTACCCCATTCCAAATGGCATAAACAAAACAAATCTGAATATCTAAAAAGAGCTAGACTTTAAACATTCGCTAATTTTAAAGTCATTAAGGTAGCGCTCTTGGGACCTAAACGAGGAGCAAAAAAATTATTGCTTTAATTTATAGTTTAAGAAAATATTTAAAAAATAAGAGAGTAGATTAGATTTGAGAACTGTGAATAAGTAATTTTGTATAATTGAGATAAAGATGCCTAAAAGCTGAAAGCGATTGTTGGAAATTCCATATACAGCAGGCATGTCTAAGGCATCCAAAACGATTAAATTACGGGATAAAAATGCTCATTTCAAACAAAAACGTAATTTCCAACATTTTGAATGTATACAAATACTTGTAGACGAACAACTGGATTTCACCCATTGCGGGCTATCAATTCAAGAATAAAATGATTTTACTGAAATCTCTTGATGGAAGTTCATTTTTAATAATAATTGAATAAAACGATGTTTTTTAACTACTTCCACTTTCGTCTTTATTTAGACAGCCAGTCTGTCGATGCCAGCGAGCCTGGCAAAACCGGTCTGTCTAAATAAAGACAAAAGTGGAAGTAGTTAAAAAACATCGTTTTATTTAATTATAATTCAAGAATCAATTGTATCTCAATAGAGACGAAGATGCGTTACAGCCATAGATGGCGTAAGTGTGTAGATTGAATATACTACCATGCAAAGGTGGTGTTGGAGATTAACATATATAAAACTTCCAAAAATTTGTCAGACATGGTGGTCATAAGAAAAATAAGGTGGAATGGGGAATGTTGTATTAGATAAAGCGTGCGCTTAACCCAACCAATGACAGGTCATAAGTCCTGTAAACACCTTGATCAACCATATTCTGTTTCCAATTTGCATCTTCGTCTCTATTGAGATACAATTGATTCTTGAAAAACGTAATTTATCGCCAATTCTGTGAATTAAAAAATATTAAAAATTCGAATATAATTGATATAACATTTTTATTCAGATCAATAAGTATTGAATTGATTGCCATGTCATAAATTCTATACACCATTTCATCGCAGAAATTGGAACAAAGGCCATAGTTGTGAAACTCATTGAAATTCATGGGACGATTCTTCAATGTATTCTCACTCCCAATCAAATGTACCTATTTACCCACGGATCGTCACAGCTGCAATTTTGTCTCCACTTTACGACCGCCACGGTATGTTTCCCGCTGAGCCGGCGAGTCTATGCAAAGTGAGATAAAGGTACACGATTGGGTGGAAAATCTCGCTACTATAAACCGAGCATATAAACGTCGAACCGCGCGAGACTCGTGCGGCTTCTGTACTCGTGTTTGCTCGGGTGTCATCGGATTAGCACCCACAGCCCTCGGCGGTAGGGGTAGGGCCTGACGAATAAAATTCAAAACTCCCGCGAATTGTTTCGAACTTCCGAGTGATTGAAAGGAAAATCACTTCGGGAAATTGCCGAGCGCCGCAGTGTCAACTTATACAAACGTATTACCTTTTTTTCTGGTGCCGTGTCACGTCCTCTCAACGTTGGCGATCATTTGGAACATGTTTTTAAGTAGAGGCTCAATACTGTTCACTCCCTTATATTCCGCAGTCTTGGCAACTGCCTTCTGACAACTTCACGACTACCCTCTAGCTTGCCCATGATTATCAGCCAAGGGAGGTGGTACCTTTCTCCTTTTAGCACATGACCCTAATATGAGACCTTTCTAACTTTCACACTCGATAAAATATATGGTGTGGTTAAGGTTGTTTATGGTGTGGCTGTGAAACTTGAACTCTGAAAGTGAATGAAACGAACTTTTGGGCTCCAGCTTTCTGTAGTACGTCTGCATTACTGACCCTATCGGTCCAGGTATACGGAGCATTCTGCGATATATCCACATCTCAAATGCCTCCAACCGGTTCATTACATTCACTTTCAGAGTCCAAGTTTCACAGCCACACCATATATAACATTTAAGAGAACATACCATATATAACATTAAACCATTCTCTGTCGGAGTTTCAGGTTAAGATTATCGTTGCAAAAGAAGGTTCTTATTTTATTAGATGCAGCACGTGCATCTTTGTTTCTGCATTTAATTTCAAAATCCAGGTAAAGCACTTTTTTAATAATTCGGCTAAGTATTTTAACCATAATGAATTAAACAACAAAAAGATCTCTAACAAAACCAAAATAAGACTGGTTCAAATGCTTGTTTTCTCCATATTCCTTAATGATTGTGAGTCTTGGACTATGCGAACATCGGAGAGGTCCAAAATTGATGTTTTAGTGATGTGATGCTGGCGCCGAGTGCTGCGTATACCCTGGACGGCAAGAAGAACAAACCAATCGATCATTAACCAGCTGGGTATCAGGGCAAGGCTTTCGCGTATGTGCTAGTGTTAAAGTATTTTGAGCACATAGCCCGGAGAGATCATGACAACCTTGAAAAGCTCAGTGGGAAAGCGACAACAAGGACGACCATCAAGCCGCTGGTCGGATCAAATCAGGGACCTGACTGGTCTCTCATTAGCTGCAGCTTGGAGACTGACGGGTGACAGGAGCGCATGACGTGTTATGGTCAATGGTTTACAGGATGGATACGACCCCCAATCACGAGGTATACGACTGAGAAAAGGAAGAAAATTATTCATAAATATTTTTATGGCAACAATTTTCTAAAAAAATATTACAGCCACCGCTCGTCT
This sequence comes from Lepidostoma basale, assembly GCA_022606425.2. Lineage (NCBI taxonomy): Eukaryota > Metazoa > Arthropoda > Insecta > Trichoptera > Lepidostomatidae > Lepidostoma > Lepidostoma basale. The sequence continues at coordinate 3,916,793 of JAHDVF020000010.1, forward strand.
CGGCGCTTAGCGGGTCCTATCTGGCCGCCTCCGTTAAACTTGCGGCAGATACTTATCGGAATAATTTACGCAAGAGTCAGACAAGCGACTCGCTGATTCTGATATTATGGAAGTGGAGCAATTTGAGTTGGGAATATTGGGTTGTTTAAGTCGTGAATAATTTAGACGGCTAAACACCGAGACAGCAACCGCCAGCAGGGCGAGCGCGGCGATGTTTGCCATATGATTATCTGCCGAGGCCTCCTCCTTATCTCCTCAGTCGCTAAATAAGCTATTTGTAACGTTAATGTCAAAACCGAAAGTGGAAATGCGTGTAACTTTGAAATGTTATTACCGATCTATATGTAATATACTGGAATTTCTGAGTAACGAGATGGAGATTTATGCCCGCGCGGCGTTTCAATTTAGTCGTAAATATTATATATGAGTGTTCTTTTAAAGAACACGTTACGGTGTAACATAATTTTTCATTACTGTTCTTGAATATGTGAACTCTAATGAAAGAGCTCCATCTAGATTTCTTAATATTAAAGAGAAAAACATCCATTCATATACTTTACAGATCGGTTTCTCATTTACCTTACAAAATGGACAAAGTTCTCACATTTAACGTTTTTCTTAAGAAATAATATCCAAAATAATATTATAAAAAAAACATGTGTTGTATTATTATAACAATTGTATTGTACATTTAATTTCTTAAAAAAACTTAATAAAACTCTTAGAAAACAGACGTCTTCATATATACTCGTATATTAATGGATAAAACAGTGTTTTAATGCGTAAATAAATTCGTATTAATGATTCTTTAGTAAGAAGTAGTTATTATCTATGATGCATAAATTTTAATTATGGAATATAAATATATTTTACTAAAGAATCATTAATAGGAATTTATATATGCATTTAAACACTGTTTTATCTATTAATATAAATGAAAACGTCTGTCTTCTAGGAGTTTTATTAAGTTTTTTATGGAATGACATGTTTCGACCTTCTAAGGCATTATCAAATGTTTGATAATGCTTTAGAAGGGCGAAACACGTCATTCCATAAAAAAAACTTAATAAAACTCCTAGAAGACAGACGTTTTCATTTATATTAATTATTTTTTATGGAGTTTTATATCATTGTTCAAGAAACCATAAACTGTTTTATCCAATTAGAGTATTATGTAAAACCTTCGGAACATGTCGAGAGAAATAAATGCAAAGTGGAAAAAACAATGTTTTAATTAAAAAAATCTTCAAAATGATTTACCACAGTGTTAACACTTTAAGTTTATCAGAAATCATGTTTTTGTTAATATACTCGTATAAACGAAGCCACACTTATCTTCATTCAAATAAGTCTATCATTTGTCAAAGTATGTGTGAAATTACAAAATCATGCTTTGGTTATAGTGGTCTACAGTGTTAAGTTAAATAAAAAAAAAAGTTGATGATATACCTGTGGAACAAGTAATGAATTTCAGATATTTGGGAGTAGAGATCTGCAGCCGAAGCTTTATACCGAAGTACGAGAACAAGTCAGGTGTCAGGATGCCTGAAGAATCTGGTCTGGAAGAACAAGTACATGCGTATCGACAGCAAGATAAGAATTTATAAAACATGCGTGCGACGCGTAGAGATGCGGGCCGACATTGTGCGAGCCAAGGAACTATTAAAAATATCGGAGATGAAGGTCCTAAGATCAATTACTGGAAAAACTATCCGAGATCGTGTCTGCAACGTAGACATAAGAAACATTTGCGAAATAGAGGATATCGTTCAGTGGAGTAGATCCAGAAGAAGATACTGGAGGGACCATGTAGCCCGAATGGATGATGACAGACTTGCGTATATAGCCGCTTATGAAATCCCCTCCGGACACGCCCACCTGGAAGGCCTGCCAAGAGATGGAAGGACAGCTGGACCTCATCATCCGACGAGACATGATTTTTGTGTCACAGATCTTCAGATCTATTAAAAGAAGAGAAAGAAAAATAATACATAAACAAACAAATTCTTGTAAAATCGTGGATATTATAATTCGTCTGTGCAGCTTTTGATTTATAATTCATGATGTTATACGTATCGTTAAATCAGATTGTATATATAAGAAACGGTAAGGAAAGGAACTCGGGTAGTCTTAGTAACCACAAAATTCCACTAGAGATAAAGAAAGAAATCCCAGTTGAGAATAATAAGGCTAATTAGTAAAAGGGAAAATATTAACATCAATGATCACGAACATTCCGTGTATATCCACCGCTATTTCGAACGAATGGGCAGGTAATTAGTGTTCTTATACATTCGCAATTTTGTTTTCAAGCAATTCCGTGAGAAATTTTCAAATAAAAATTACACTTCAAAATAGATAACACCGAACTTCTTAGTAAATTGTCACTTACATATGTTAAGCACAACATACACAGCGGCTAAGTTTTCCACCTTCCTGCTTATCGCACTAGCTATGCTCAAAGCACGGCAATTTACCGTAAATAAGTACTTTAGTAATATCTGAACACGTATAATTAAAAAAGTGACCGGAACAACCTAAGGCGTGAATAAAACTATAATATTACTAAACTTTTTATTATTTCATTATTGTTATTATTTATCATTATTATTCTTATTTATCATGATTATTATTATTTATTATCATTATTATTACTGGCAATCTGAAGAAGTTCTTTAATAGTAAGATTCCTCAATGTCTGAAACGCAAAATGTATGATCAATGCGTACTTCCAGTACTGATATATGAAGCAGAAAAACTAACCCTCACCAAGTCGACCATAAGGAGACTCCTTGTAGCACAGAGGAAACACGAAAGAGCCATACTACATGTAAGACTCTCAGACCGGATAAGAAATACTGAAATACGTAGAAGGTCGAGAATAACAGATTCGCAAGGGTAGCGAAGCTTAAATGGTCATTTGCGGGACATGTTGCCAGATTGGTAGACGATAGATGGACCAAAGAAACAGGGGGAGACCCCACACACGATGGTCCGATGACATTAGAAGAATTGCTGGCGATTGGATGCAAAAGGCATAAGACAGGGGTACGTGGAGAAGTATGAGGGAGGCCTATGTCCAGCAATGGACGACAACGGCTGTCTAAGAAGAAGAATATATTTTTTAACTCTTTGTTTGTATAAGTTTAAACATTTGGTTTGTATAGGTTTAACTTCAATTTCGATTCATTAGTCAATACTGTTAATTCTTCTAATCATTTATATATGTATTCTTTTTCTTCTCAGAGTGCAATGTCAGGTCCCCCACGTCCGCTATCACTCTGGCGTAGGACTCTCTGTTCTGTGCCAGCCGAAATAACTCTCCCACCCTCCGAGTTCCGGTTCTTTCTTTGATGTTCTCGAGCCAGGACATCTGGGGTCTTCTCACACCGTGCCTACTCTCGATCTTTCCTTTCATGATTAGGTGTAACAGACCATATTTCTCGTTGCGAAGAATGTGTCCCAAATATGCCATATTTCTAGACTTCACATCAGACAACAATTCTTTTCCTACTCTGGCTCTATGTAGCACCTCATTGTTGGTGATCATGTGAGTCCATGAGATCCTCAACATTCTTCTTTCTCAGCCTATTCCCGTCCACTCCTGGACAAAGGCCTCCTCCATTTGTTTCCATGTCACTTTGTCCTGTGCAGACTGCATTCAGGTTATTCCGACGTGTCTGTTCAGATCAACTTTCCACCGTAGTTGCGGTCGCCCTGCACTTCTCTTTGCCGTCCACGGTCTCCAAGTCAGCAGTCTTCTTGTCCATTTTTCATCTGAGCTTCTGGCTACGTGACCTGTACATTGCCATTTTAGAGTCGCCACCCAGTGGATGATGTCAGAGACCTTTGTTTTTTCTCTTACCGTATCTGTATCCGTATCCGTTTGATTCTGTCTCTTAGGCTTATTCCTAACATGGCTCTTTGGGTCACTCGTAGTTTTTGGGAATTTTTTTTGGACAATGTAACAGTTTCAATACCATAAGTACCTACTGGCAGAACGCAGGCTTCATAGAATTTTCGTTTCAGGTTGATCGGTATTTTCCGGTTTTTAAGGATGTAACTCATGTTTCCGAAAGCTGCCAGGGTTAGTCCAATTCTTCTTTTTAGCTTAAAAGAATAACATTATGTGATGGAGTCACATATCAAAAGCTTCTACTCGTATACGGTTCATTGTGTTCACTTTGAAGGTCCAGGTTTTCACTCTAAGTAATATGGACCAAATATAGCACTTGACCATTTTCTGTCTCAATTTTAAGTTGTATAATGTGTATTATAATCACTATTTGTTAAACCCTAAATAATTTTTTTCTTTAAATAGCTCCAGGTTTGTTAGGCAAACAGATTTTATTCTTGGTGAGAGTCGAGGGCAGATACAAAAAAACATTATTTATGAATCGGTTCGCGAAGGGGCCAACGCGGCGCCAACTTTGCGCCTCAGCCGGGCCAATAACACGATCAATTATAAAGCATTATGCGGCAAATTTGCAAAATTATCTCACTGTGAGCTGGTGGAACAAATGAATCGTAATGATAATCTAATGTTCATTATCTCCCGCGTATTCTGTTGTTAATAAAGCTAAAGTAAATACAAACATGTCCCTCTAATTGTTATGGCCGCAGAGATAACGACTTTTTAATAATCTAAACTAACAATGTGAAAAACGTTCATTGCTGAATTTTGGAATTAAACTTTACAACTGAAAAAATTCAAATAGAAAAGTACTGTTATTCAGCTATTGTATTCCTTATTTAAATGTTAATCGACTGAGTCAGGTGCAGTCCACATACGAAAGTACATTATTTTGTATTATCAAATCAAATCAGTTTATTTCATCAATAGACATTACAAAATAAATTTTTAAACCATTTATTGAGAACAGGTAAAATAATACATTGTATATAGTATACTACCAGATACGCATGAGAAATGGTTCAACATTATGCTCTTCAGAATTAAGAGTATATACCTCCTGAACGTACTTTCACTAATATGAAAGACGTCGATCTCCGAGGAGACCGCGTTCAGTAGATTAATTGCTCTTCCACCGGTGTCACCAGAGGCAGGTTGATTCTAGCGGCCGATTGACAATCTATGCTACCGCTGCCAGAGATATATATCAGGGACAAAAAGCCAAACACCCTCCAGCACCCTTCAGCATTATACGTACCTATTGTAACTGTATATCATTATTTTATTAATTAAACCCTCTTTTTTCCCTTTAAATATTATTATCTGTTATGTTTCGAAGGTTTTACACCTTCATCTTCAGGAGAACGATATAAAATGTTTATGTTGTTTATATCGTTTTCCCAATGATGAAGATGTGAAACCTTCAAAATATATTAGAACAATAAGCTCAAAAGTGGAAAAAACAGTGTTTTCATTTAAAAAGAAAATTCGTCATTATAGAATTCCGCAAGTTAAGTTTATCAAAAATTATATTAAATTAATTAAGGATGATGCAAATTGGTTATAGACGATAAATCCATAAAACAGGTGATGAAGTTCAGATATCTGGGTGTGAAGATATCTAGTTGCAGCGATCTATATAAAGAAGTTAAAAAACAGACTAATAAAGCTGCAGTTATCTCCGGATGTCTAAGGGACACTGTCTCGGACAATAAGCATATGCTAGTGGAAAACAAAGTTATAATTAAAAAAAAACATACATAAGGCCCATAATGACAAACGGAATCGAACCAAGAGCAGACACTGCCAGAAGTAAACATCTCTTAAGAGTAGCAAAAATGAGAACATTGCAACCTATTGTAAGGAGAACCCTTAGAGATAGGATACCCAATGAGGAAATTCGCAAATCCTGCAAAATTGAAGACATATTGAGATGGAGTAGGCAGAGAAGACGATTTCGGAGGGACCACATCGAGAGAATGGGTCCAGCAAGAATTCCTAAAATCGTGATGCACGAGACTCCAGAGGGCCGCCGACCACCAGGACGAACACCAAAGAGATGGAGAGAAGGCTGGTCGTCTTCATCACAGGAAGAAAGTTGATATCCTGCATAAACAGATCGCAAGATCTACAATCAGAAGAATAAGAAGAAGAAGAAGAAGAATTAATGATTGTTATATTTTTACATACAAGTATGTCTTTTTTTTAGTACCCACTACAGTACGAAAGCGATAAAAACACCAATAATTATAACCGTTCTCCGAATCTAATCAAGCGAATGTCCAAAATTTTCTTATGAGAGGCATCGATAAAAATCAATGGTTTTCTTTAGCACCCTCAATTTGGCTTAATAGCCCCCTCTAATTAAGACGGATAGGGGGCGGGCCGAAAAGGAACTCCTGCTCCCACGGAATCATCCTATATGTCCCAGTTATTTTTTGCCCTGTCTCCTCATCTCCTCGCCTCTGGATGAGATCTAAAGACTGGGATAAAACAGCGCCCGGAGGGACTCGTCTCTTGATGCCTTTCGCACAAAAACCTCGCAATATGGAGGCACTTCTGAAATTTGAGTTTATCTTATCAGAGCAGTAATGATAGCTACAGTGGCGGGCCATGGAAATTTTCCACTAGGTCAAATTTATCACGAGCAATTGATACAATTTAATATTTGTAAAAAGGTAATGTTTCTTGAAGATTTATTATATATTAAGGAAGTAACATGTTTTGCCTTTTTGGGGATAAAAAATGTCATTTTGATATTTGATAATGCTCTAGCAAGACATGCCACTCACCGTAAACGAAGGTTTTCATCAATATGCAATATAAATCATCTACATTTACATAATTATTCAAGTAACAATAAACAAGAATAATATTTCATTGAAAATAATAATAAATTATTATATAACGTATTGAAAGAATCTTTAAAAAGTTGTATATTAACCTTGTAAATATATAAAGTCGAGGAAGACCGAAAAAAACATGGCATGGCAAATTGAAAAGTGGCTAAATCAAGAAGTCGGGTAAAATCGACGAGCGTGTGCTTCACGATGTACAAATATAGAAGAAACTAGAGAGGTATATTTCAGAATAGTATGGTGGTCTACTCACACCACAGAATAGTGTGGTGGTCTATCCTCTCTGCCACAAAAATATTGAAATATCTGAAATAATTATATTTAAAATTTAGTACCATGAAAAATTAGGTCTTTATGAAAAAAAAACTTAATATTTCTGTTCACAACTAATATATATATGTACCCAAAAACACCAACAACAAACCATCACGCCGTTTCCCAGTAAGGGTAGGCAGCGAGAATAGACCGCCACACTACTCTATCCTGGCACACCTCTCTAGTTTCCTCCACATTCTTCCACCACAGCGAGTCATACACGCACGTCGATTCTTCCGACTTCTAACATGACCAACCTTGAAAATTTGATTAATTTGGTCATGCCATGTTTTCCTCGGTCTGCCTCGACTCCGTACTCCATTTACATCATTAACGTATAGGTACTTTCTTAACCACTCTTTCTCCATCCATGCGCTCCATACGTCCGAACCAACGCAGCGATCCTTTCATATACGTATAATATACCTACTCGTATATACGTATTTCAAAAATAAATTTAATTTAAAAATGTTAGTATGTGTGAAAGAGATAGAATTACATACGAAAGAACTCGATACTCGTACGGTACTCGGTACGGTACTCTTACACATGAGTAGTGATCTTTGATTCACAGATGTCGCCACTGAAGTGGGCTTATATAAAATGAATCCGATTTAAAATTAGAATTGCTTTATTTCATACAATAGTATGACATATTATAACTATGCAAGGGTTTGTTATTATTTAAGCGAATGCTCCGCTACTGGATGGCACACATTTTTTTACCTTATCCTCGAAAACTTTGGAGACTGGGTAATAGGGTGTTTGATGACCCAGCATATAGCATTACATCAATCGCCATGTATCATGTACACGTCACACATACAGGGTGGGATATACGCTGTAAAAATATCTGCGCCAGAAGAGTGATAAATTTTCATGAGGATTAAAAAAATGCAATTTGTCACCGGCGAAAGAATATTTTTAACCACTATCTATCCACTTAGCCACCATATAATGTTTTATAGGAATTACGCTTTTTTCTGTACTTTTATTTTTATTTTAAGATAAAAATAAATTTGAAACTCTTTTACAACAACAACAAACCGTTTCCCCGCAGGGGTAGGCAGAAAGAAAGGACCGCCACACTACTCTATCCTGACATACCTCTCTAGCTTCCTCCACATTCATACAGCGAGTCATACACTTTCTGCTTCTGACTTGACCGGCTTCTTCCGGCTTCTGACTCTACCAACCTTTAAAATTTGATTAATTTGGTCATGCCATGTTTTCCTCGGTCTAAGAGTAGTATAAGAAGCATGAGCAGACACTGTCAGAACCTAACATCTCTTAACAGTAGCAGAAATACGAACATTGCAACCTATTGTGGGGAGAACCCTTAGAGATAGGATACCCAATAAAGAAATTCCCAAATCCTTAAGAAATTCCTGAAGAAATTAATAAAAACGAACGTTTTCATTAATTTTAACTATTAAATATTTAATTTTACACTTGTTAGAAGTTCATTATAAATAATGAAAAAAAAAAATTATGCTAAATTTCTAGTTTCTCTCATTTTAATGGGCTTCTACGTGTGTTTAACGTCGACTGGTTTCGGATATTTTGTACCAATATTTTTTTTATTTTCATTATTTTTACACTATTGTTTAAGAAACAGTAAACAAGACAAAATTGTTTGATTCTATCGTCGGATTGTTTATTGGTTTTATGGATTTAATATAAATAATAAAGGGCACGTACGTATTTTTATAATGGAAGCAATATAATATAAATGACAAAACTTCATCGATAATATTTCTAATGTTTTATGAATTGCGGTCACGTTCACTAAAATAGCATTTTAAAATTAGTGATCTGACAGACAAATGACAAAACAAATGAACACATAATAAACATAACATATGTAGACTTGTGTATGTGGAACGGTCTCCTTTGAATTAAGGGGTTGGCAGCAGAAACTTCTAGCATTCGCACGCCCTTAAAATAAATGTGAGGGTTCACAGAAGTGTGCCACGAAAATTTCTTCATTTGCGGAAACTAAAAAGGCATTCATTATGGCGGACCGTTTTAATTGGATTCTATGAATATCACAAAGGTGAATGGAAATGAATTCGTGAGATCGAATTACGAGCCTCGAGATTAGGGAGGAAACAGAGTACCTACTTTGTTTAATCCATTCCCAACTGCAAACACGAATAGAGTTTTACTATAATAGGTTTGGACTGTAATTAAAACAAATGTGATGAGATAAAAATGTTTTGATTAGAAGAAATAGCAGTGTGAATTATCACATTAAAGAAGTTATATAATATCAATTATTGTTTTTTAAACAATGATGTAAATTTATGAGAATGACGTGTGTCCTCCAGCTAAGGAATTATCAAATATGATACTTGAAAACGCCTTAACAATGAAAACTATGTCAATATCTTGGATAGATTATTTGTTTTGATGATAAAATGTTATATTGCTATATAAAGGCGAAACATGTCACTTCCTCCATATTATAGAAAATGGACGTTTTCATCAATATTATAATAAATACATACAATGTAATGACTATAAATGAAAACGTAAGTTTTCTAGGAGTTTAATTAAGTTTTTTTTGGAATGATATGTTTCCCCCTTTTAAGGCTAATTGATCATGCCTTAGAAGGGTGAAGGGTGAAGGGTGAATAATGTTATTCCATAAAAAAAACTTAATAAAACTCCTAGAAAATATAGGTTTTCATTTATATTAATTATTTAATATGAAGTTTTACATCGTTGTTCAAGAAATTACAAATATGGATAGCTGCATATTTTAATAATCTAATATTAAGTTTTTAATTATCATACATATAAATAATAATTAAATACAAAAATGTTTTTTTATAAGTACTTACACTTTTGTCTTTATTTCAACAGCGACCGGTTTTGCCAAACTAGCATTGACAGACTGGCAAAACCGGTCACTGTCTAAATAAATGCAAAAGTGGAAGTATTTTTTAAATAACGTCGTTTTATTCCAGTTTTATTATTTAAAATGAACTTCCATCAAGAGATTTCAGTAACATCATTAAATTATATCATATAATATTATACATTTATTTTTTAATATACTGATGTGGGAAATAGTTATTGGAAACAAGAATTTATCAATGAAAGCGAAAACAGCCGTTCACAATGGAGTTCTGGTCCCAACCCTTATGTATGGAAGCGAAGCATAGAACTGCCAGAAGAAAGATGAGAGCAGAATAAATGCAGTAGAAATGAGGTCCCTAAGACGTATGTGTGGTAGAACGATGTACGACAGAATCTCAAATGCTGATATTAGAAAGGAATGTAGAGCGGAAGAAGGTGTTATAAATAAAATTATGAAACGATCGCTGCGTTGGTTCAGACATATGGAGCGCATGGGTGAAGACAGAATGGTTAAAAAAGTATATTACAGTACGGAGTCGAGGTAGACTGAGGTTGGTCATGTTAGAAGCTGGAAGAATCGACGTGCGTGTATGACTCGCTGTATGAATGTGGAAGGAGCTAGAGAGGTAGTTAGGAAAGAGTAGTGTGGCGGTCTATTCTCTCTGTCTACCTCTGCGGGGAAACGCGTGATGGTTTTTTGTTGTTGTTGTTGCTGATGTGGGTATATCGGAATTAAAATGCGTTTTTATATAATACAAAATACATCATTGAGTCACAAAGACAGGCCGATTCTAAATTCAAATGACAGCGCTTATTCTTTGTTAAAACGAACGACACTTGAGTCCTAATTAACAGAACTAATCGAGGATTCCCTTGCAGGCTTCACCCTTCTGACAGTAGCAAAGAGTGATCCATTATTTAAAACGGTCTTCAGCCCGACCGGAGAGGGCAAACACTCCCCATTGTTTGTACCCAACTAGTGATTCAGGCAATAAATTTCGGTCAGGAGACCGGCCAGTTACAATCTAATAAACCATTCACAAGGATTGAATGTCTGATTTGATATACCACGACTATTATACTATAATCATAAAATAAATAATCAAGTACCCTGTTTAATCTATATATGGACAAGTGTATGAAAGAGCTGAAAGGGTAGGAAGCAGGTGCAAAAATAAACGGTGCGTCAGTATGCTGTTTGTTGAATTTTTAATTTTCATTTATTTTAATAAATATTACAAACATTACAGACATATTTCCAGATCGTTTGCAAATATATTATGAGAATTCAAAAGAGAAGCATAAAAAAAATATATAATAAAGAAAAAAGGCGCAATGGGGAATGTTGTTAAACATAAAGCGATCGCTCAACCCAACCAATGACAGGTCATAAGTCCTATAAGCGCCTCGGCCACCACATTCTGTTCCCAGAAAACAATTTACATCTTCGTCTCTATTGAGATACAATTAATTCTTATAAATTAAAAATAATTTATCCGCAATGGGTGAAATCCAGTATTTGTCTACAAGATTTTGTATACATTCAAAATGTTAAATAAAAATAAGCTTAAGAATTAGAAATTATCATAACATTGATATTGCATCCCTGAGGCGGCAACTCACACTGTCACAAAATATGTCGACCTCCGAGGCGATCCGATTAAGCAATAAGATTGCCCTACCCACAGGCATAACCATTGGCAGGTTGGTTCTGCAGCGCGGCAAATAAAACAATCTGTGCTGTCTTTGACGAAGGAAATTATCAGAGACAAATACATATATAGTATGTCAGGACAGAACAGTGTGGCGTTCCATTCTTTCTGCCTACCCCTCCAGAGAGACGGCGTGAGGTTAGTTAGTTTGTTAGTTAGTCTTAAATGTATAATATTAGAGAGACATACGAGTATAATGTTACGTCTTTTATGACAGTATCAAATTATAATAGTATGGATATTTAGTATTTATTCAATGTGGATATTTATTGTTTCTTGAATAATGGTGTAAAAGTCCATATTAAATGCTTTACTCAAATGAAAACGTCTGATTTCTAGGAGTTTTTTTGTATTTTGTTAGAATGACATGTTTCGCCTTGCTAAGGGATTATGAAATGTCTTTTAGAAGACATTTGATAATGCCTTAGTAAGGCGAACCATGTCATTCCCATAAAATATCATATAATAAAACCCTTAGAAAATATACATATTAATTTCTTCTGTTTCATATCGTTGTTCAAGAACTTTTTTTTATACTAATTGTAATATCATAAATGACGTCCTTCATAAGTTGTTAATGTTAATTCTGAAGAAGGATATTTTTTCACGATTTAACCATTAAGCATTTTCTAAAAGGATAGCCAGAAAGGATGGACCCTGACACTTATTTTTTCCATTGTTATCTATCAAATTTGATTATATAATAAAATAATAAAATATTACAAAACTAATTTTTTTTAGCAACCGTTAATATGTACATCTTTTTTCGAAACTACGTAAAAATTATAATGTATTTAAGTCCTTAAGTTTTGACCATAAATTGAATGCTTTTTATATAAACAACTAAAGCAGATTCAATCGTCCGAAATCCTTTAATGAGTAAAGAATTTCAAGCAAAAACAATATGAAATAATCCTCTCTTAAACCATTATTAAAATATAACCAATGAAATAACAAAGTAAGCCTTTTAAAGTACTGTTTGAACTGCGCCGTATTTGGTAGAAAAATATAACACAATTACCGAACGGACCCTAATAGAAAATTGGTTACAAAAACCCAATTATCTGTTGATCTTCCGCCCAAATAATCGGCGAGTCTTATCGTACAGAGATATTGATTCCCTTTAGATCCTCGCTCGTGCTCTCTTCCCGCCCTCGGCCACTTTAAGTAGTCACGACCCCTAAGAGGCATTTTGTGAAGAACGGCACGTCGAACATTCGCCGTTAAAAGAAATGGTCGAAATTACTAAAACTTTTGCCAGATCGCGCCCGCACTTGGAATTTGAAATGGCGGACGCTAAGACTACACTGATGGTGGTTTCCTTATTTATTTAGGTATTTGATGTGTCATAAACTTGAAAGATGATGTCAAAAACAGCATATTAATCATTGATTATAACAGTGGTGCAAATTAAATACAGTCATTTAGTGTATTTTAAACGTTTTTATACAAATAAACTTATCAATGAAAGCGAAAACGGCCTTTCACGATGGGCTTCTGGTCCCATCTCTAATGTATGGAAGCGAAGCATGGAAATGGCAGAAGTAGGATGAAAGCAGAATAAAGAGATGAGGTCCCTAATACGTATGTGTGGTAGAACGATATACGACAGAATCTCAAATGCTGATATAAGAAAGGAATGTATAGCGGAAGAAGGTATTATGAACAAAATTATGAAAGGAGCGCTGCTTTGGTTCGGACATATGGAACGCATGGATGGAGAAATAATGGTTAAGAATACATTAATGATGTAAATGGAGTACGGAGTCGAGGCAGACCGAGGAAAACATGGCATGACCAAATTAATCAAATTTTAAAGGTTGGTCAAGCTAGAAGTCGGAGGAATCGATGTGCGTGTATGACTCGTTGTATTAATGTAGAGGAAGCTAGAGAGGTTTGTCAGGATAGAGTAGTGTGGCGGTCCATTCTCTCTGCCTACCCCTGCGGGGAAACAGCGTAATAGTTTGTTATTGTTGTTGTTATCTTGTATTAGGATTGTAACTCCAATGAGCACGTTGTTTACCTGTACCAGTTTTATTACTGAGAGCTTAATCAATGATGTTTACTTTTTAACGCGGAATTTCAATTCAAGAAACGATAAATATCTTCTATATTCGCCTTCACTTTGTGTTGTGGAATTTATAAGTAAATATATATAACTACACTTAATATAACAACAGTTTATTTCACTTATACAGACATGTTTCGGCTATAACATTACATTTTTGAATGGCCCAAATTTTTAATTAAAAAAAAATTGTACATTGAAAAGTTACAACTGAACAAGTATAATAAAGTGTTGTATTTCTGAATACAGTTGTGTTTTTTTTGTGAATGTATACTTATACTTGTATACGAATACTGGATTTCACCCACCGTGGGTTATCAATGTGTTTATTCAAAAAATGATAAATAATTTTAATGTATAGTTTTGAAACACAGTTATTACGTATCACAATTTATTTATACAAGTTTATCGAAAAAGCTGTTTCGCCAACCTATGTTGGCATCATCAGTTGTTTGTTACACCTGTTGATGCCAACACGAATCTGCTGTCGCGGCAAACTCATATAAATAATTTTAATATGTTATAACAGTCTTTCAAATTTAAACATTTAATAATGTTGAAATATAGTGTTTCGGCCAAAACAATGAATTATCTAATAATTAATTATAAATTAATTCTGAATTACTTAAGTTTTTTTAAAATGTTTTCTAAACAAAGGACAAAATATTTAAGTTTCATTGAATCTGAAATTATTAAAAAAAACAAGAATAACGTAAGCGTAGATATGTATTTATCTGAGCTAATGCAGCTGAAAAAATACTTAAGATAATACATTTGGCATAATACATAGTTAACAATAATTTAGGCCCAAGATAAAAAAAAAGTGAAATTATTGTGTGTAAAAAATTTAAGTATTTCATGACTATTCGTATACGAGTACATGAGTACATACATATTCAAATAATAATATTGCATTACATAAATTAGAAAGGGGCTTAAGTTAGATTAAAAATAAAGTTTTTCTTTGGAAAACGTGTTTTTACAAGAATCACAATGCAAATATGTAATGATTTTAATTATGTTATTTATACATAATTTATTACAATTTAAAGTTAACTAGAGCTCAATTTGTAGTAAAAATATTACCAGAACAACCGCCGGTGTACAGTTAATAAAAAGTGTAAAAATGAAGAATAAATATAAAGTATTTAGGGAGTTTACTGGGATACACAATAACGCACATTACGTTTTATTTTTATAGATTTTGTTTAAGTACCTATTTCATATTTTTTGTCATCTGCGTTGTATATATTCGATTAAATGTATGCTTCTCGTCTGAATTTGTAAAATGAAAAATACAAATCAGAATCAAGAGTTCGGAGAATCTAATTCGATATCAAAAATATTATATAAAATTAATGTTTGAATGTGGAGGAAGCTAGAGAGGTGTGCCGGAGTAGAGTATTGTGGCGGTCCATTCTCTCTGCCTACCCCTGTGGGGAAACGGCGTGATGTTTTTTTTATATTAATACATTTAACCCTAGAAAGATAACGTGCGCCTCGGAGCTGTCTTTTTCTAACCGACGCGCGTGCAAGCTTGTGTTGCCAAACCAACTCAGTCGTCGATCAACCCCGCAGAGTGACAACTGCTTCTGCTCGGTAAGTACCACAGTTTTCTTGCTATGACAATGCGTTGCGCTCGAGAGGCGCATGTTTATCTTTTGTGTAACTTTTATGCATTTCATTGTGATTATGTTTTTGTTACTTTTTACTTTTGTACGGTATATATAAAAGTAGGTTATTGTTATTTATTAATTTTAATCGTTTTTAGGATCGTTTAACACCATGGCGAGTAGAAGAGTGTTGGATGACAGAAATAGTACCTTTATTGAATGAAGAAGATTAAAGTGCAGATGATGGCAGTAACAGCGAGATGGAAGATCATAGAAGTTAAGACGATGTTCAAAGTGATACTGATGACGAGTAAATAGATGGAGTTATCGACGAAAATGTGAATGACACCTTAACACCACTTGAAAATCCCAGAGATGATACCTCAACATCTGAAAATGGCGGAGATGACACCTCAACACCTGAAAATCCCGGACTTGACCACCGCATCGTTATTCCGCCTCATAGGGTAATTCGAGGTAAGAATAGACATGTCTGGTCTACTACTAAAGGCCAAAGTAGTGGAAGAACATGCGCCATCAATATAGTTCGCTCTAATAAACGTCCTAGTTGCATGTGTAGAAATATTGTTGAACCACTTTTATGCTTTCAATTATTCATCACGGACGAAATCATTCAAGAGATTGTACAATGGAGAAATGTTGAGATATCCAAATCTCCTGAACCTCCGGCTAAATTTCGACGTTATTGTGGCTTGTGTACCACAAAAAAGAAAAGAATGTCTAAGATGACGTGCATAAAATGTTAAAAAACAGTGTGTGGAGAGCACAAAAATGATGTTTGCAACAATTGTATATAAACATTATTTTTTTGTGTATTTCATGGTTTTTGAGACTGGTTATCTCATAATTAATTAGTTTGGAAGATAAAATACTATAAATGTTACCTGTTTAATTTTTTTTTACCTAAATAAAGAAGACTGCTGAATTTTGTTACTTTTTATAAAGGGTTTATAATATCCTACATATTTTTCTTAAAATAAAATTAAAAAAATGAACATTGTGTTTTATTTACTTATTAATAATATAACAATTCATTTAGGTTATGAAAAATATATAATTATTTAAATTTATCGAATAAATAGGTTTTAAATATTGTGCGCCTCTCAGGCGCTAGTTTATCTTTTCAGTACTATAAAATAAGGTTATCTCTCTAGGGTTAAAAATGGAGTAGTATACGTATATGCGCGCTTGTTTGTTGATTAGTCTTTTGTTTGGGTTTTTAATGTTTGTTAATTTCTAGCTGTTCAAGCAATTTCAAGGTGTAACCTTTATTTCAGATATGTAGCAAAATTGGTTGGTTATTTAGATTTAAAGTGTGTTTACTTTCAATTAAATGTTGAGCAGATTGTGAATTTGTTAATTTAGTCCGAAAGATATCAAATATTCTGAGGATCATGTATTGATTCAATCATTTTAATTATCTTGATTTACGGTAAAATTAATCATTCTCCTTGCATTTTACGCTTTTGGCATATGCAATGTAGTGGTGTAAACATTGATTATCCGCGCACAGATTGTGTACACATGAAATGCAATTGTTTACAATTAAATATAGAATCAATCACACTTGTTGTTACACACAATATTGTTAAATTGTAATGATTGGGCATTATAAGAAATTATATGTTACCAAAATGTTACTGTTATATAAAATTTTGATAAAATATTTGATATCTTGTAAGTGTTATTAAATTATAATGACTTGTGAATTACAAGAAATGATTAACAGGAGGTAATATTGTTTGCGTATCGATAAGATGCTCGTAGCAAGTAGTAGATTCCTCGTAGAGTTCGCTATTAGGTTAAAATCCCGCGCTAACCACAGCCGCTACGGCCGCGGTTCGCCCGGGCGAGGCGAGTCGCTTGCTCCTCCAACTCTCTTCATTAGTAACCTTTTGTGATCTTTCATCGCGGTTAACCGCGGCGGGTTAACTTTGCCACCTGTTAGAAGGCTCATATATTATTCATATAGTTGGAATCAGTTCGAGACACCGCTCAAGCAGATGTGCTCCAGTGCCGAATTAAGCCAGCGGGAGGCCTGTAGCAAACGTTGACAAGAGGCCCTGGGTTTACATAGAACACCGCTTACCCGAGACTGTTATAGGACGCAGCGGCGTCTTTTTGTCAGCCTTACTCGTGTATTTCCTAAGCTCGCCCCGCGTCCATTCGGGGCTTACATTTATTAAATGTAAGTCCCGGATGGACCGGGGACAGGCCCAGGGAATGTTCGAGCGAGGCTGACAAAAGGGCGCCGCTAAGCCCTATAACAGTCTCGGGTATGTGGCGGGAACTTCTATGTTCCATACAAAAAAAAAATTCAATCAACCATAAAGGGGGTGCCAGGGTAAATTTCATTTACTTTTTTCCCTTCTATGTCCCGCACTTACAGAAAACTCAAATTATTATTAAAAATAATACGAAGGAAAAACTTATCTGTGAGGTTAAACATTAGACATTCACACATTAAATTACACAAGAAAGGTGGGATATAGTCTGGAGAGGAAGAAATCAAATGTGGAGGTCTGTGGAAAAGTTAAGTGGAGTAAGTTAACAAGATGAGGGCAGAGGAGGAGGCACAGGGAGCAGTAGAGAAATAAAACCTATATTAAAATAGAAAAAAAGACAAGAATAAGTATAGAAATCCACACTCCACCAGGGGGTATGGTAATAAAATAAAACACAACTTGTATTACCTAACTACAATCACTCTATCTCCCCGAAGAAGTAGACAGAAAGAATGGACCGCCAACAAGACAGGGGCAGAACCCAACATGATTAAGCACAAATGCTCAGTGATAAGACTTAGAGGAGACTATCGGATATCTCTGGCTAAACAGTATCTCACGCTTCAATGCTCTAATCTCTTTTCAACCTCTATACCTCGGACATTCCACAAACAAGCTCCCGCAAATTCATCTACGCAGATGACATTGCTCTGGTGACGCAAGACAGATGCTTTGGCAAAATGGAAGGAACGCTCAACGGTGATCTTGAAATACTCTCTGAGTATTTCAAAACATGGCACCTTACCCCGAATCCATCAAAGTCAGCCTCAATTGCGTTTCACCTCAACAACCGGGAAGCTAAGAGGAACTTGAAGGTTGAAATGTGCGGTCACACTATTCCTCCTGAGCCTGCTCCCAAATATTTGGGCGTTAAGCTGGACCAAGCGCTGACATTTAGAAGCCATATTGAAGCCACAAAAGGAAAGGTAAAAACCCGGAACAATATTATTTCAAAACTAACCGGTACTACATGGGGTAGTGACGCCAGGACCTTGAGGACTTCGGCAATGGCTCTAGTGTACAGTGCGGCGGAATACTGTGCACCTGTCTGGGCTCGCAGTGACCACTGCAGGAAGCTGGACGTGGAGCTCAACAAATCAATGCGCACCATCACAGGAACCGTTAGGTCTACACCAGTCCAGTGGCTCCCAGTCCTGTCTAATATCACTCCTCCACCTCTGCGTAGATCCCTGGCATCAATCAAGATGGTTGATAGAGTGCGTAGCAACCCACTTCTTCCTGCTTTCAAGGACATATTCCAACACCCTGATAAGCGTCTCAAGTCTAGAAACCCCATCTGGACGGTTGATGATCGCTGTAGGGATGTTGAGGCAAATTGGAAGTCCATATGGGAGGAGCACGCCGTGAAAAATCACCAACTAGTTGCTGTACCACACCAGGAGGCGCCAGGTTTCAGTCTCCCAAGGGGGCTGTGGACGACCCTAAATAGGATCCGAACAGAGCAGGGACGGTGCGGCTTCCTCATGCATAGATGGGGACTTACTCCATCTCCTGGATGTGACTGCGGGGCGGAGAGCCAGACTATCCGGCACATTGTGGAGGATTGCCCCACCAGAAGATACCCTCCTGGCCTTGACGACCTTCACAGAGCCACGCCAGGAGCAGTGAAGTGGATGGAGGGTCTGGATCTTCGCCTGTGACGCGGCCCAATGGCCCAGAAAAAAAAAATGTTGCCGCCATACGCAAAGTAAAGTAAAAGTAAGTAATGCTCTAATGAGAAAAATAAAAAACTAAAAATTTATCGGAAAATTTATCTGCTGCTAATTAAAAAAAATCCATTTCTTGTTATAATAAATTACTAATAACAAAAATAATAATATGCCAACTTTTAGAGCGCCGTTTTTGTGTTGTAATCACGTCAAGGGCGCATTTAGACGTGTTTTAAATCTGAAAATCTAAATTTTGAACGCTGCATCTGATATTAACGATCGGTTAGAAAGTTAAATAAAACACATATATAATTTAATTTGTATATGAAATATAAAAAAAATATGGGTTTTCAGCTTAGATCTGAAATATGTTGGATCATTTATGCATCTAAGGTATGAAGGGAGATTGTTCCAAGCTGATGGCCCGGCTGCTGCAAAGGCTCGATCCCTGAAATTTGTACTAGGGCAACGCTTCGGCTCAACTAATCTTCCTATTGCAGAGGTGTGTGGATTTCGGATTTATAGGCGCGGGGCTTCCAGAAAAGTGGGGCTCGTAGCGCTTGCTACTTCTGCTATATGACTAATCCGGCACTGGGTGCCCTCCAGTTCTGGTGCCTACTTAATAGCGTTAAATATTTATCCTCGCCGGCCTGTAAACTAACTTACTATTGGCGCGGAGTTATCATGTCCCGGCTATATCTAATAAATTATTCAAAATGACAGGGATTCGCGAAAGCAAGATAATGTATTGAAGTGTGATTATATTAACATCACATTTGAATGTCTGCTTCTTCTTCTTCCTCTTGGTTTAGGTCGTGTTTTTCACTCCTTAGACTCTCTCGAAGATAGACGAACACTAAACGATATGATGCTACTTCACAAAATCATACATTTCAGAAATGATAACTCCGAACAACTTAGCAAATTGACCATTAATACCCCTATGTTTCGTACAAGACATACCGCAAGCTAGTATTCCACCTTCTTACTTATCTCACCAATTACGCTCAGAGCGCGGCAATGTACCGGATATGCGACACTTATAACAAACCTTTAAATGCAATCGATGTTTTTCACTTAAACGCTTATGATTTTAAAAAAATAGTTGCAGCAACTTTTCGGTGTGTATAGTGCTATAATGTTAGTATTATTATTATTATCTTTTTGTTATTTTTTATACTATTACCTTAGTTAGTTTTATCTTGATTTTAGTTTAGTTAAATCTCGTTTCATAAGTCTATAATGTTAACTCTGTTCATTCATTTATATTTGTAGTAACATGTAATTAGCCTTATTTGAGTACTTCTTTGTGTATTTTTATTACTTATTCGCTGTTTGTTACCCTAAAATAAATAAATAAGTGTGACCTGTTTGTGAATAAGCCCTACCTCGCATATTGAAGTTTCAATTCAAAATTACATTGAATAAAACTTCATATTCGCGAACGAGCTGAAGTTTTCGGAGATCGCTGTTTGTTATGTCAAAATGTTCGCGCGCGCCCTCGACGGCCGACAGTCGAGTTAATAATTGCCATAACCCCCGCTTTCGCTCTGACGTAGATCGTAATCGAGCGATGCCGCCACGACACGGAACATTGCGAGATGCGACTCCATAATAATATGATTCTAACTAGACAAATTGTATAGTTTCGATACGACTGTGGCGCATGTTGACACACAACGACACGTCAGAATGTTCAATTTCAATTTTAATGTTATTAACTAACTTACTAACTAACTAACCATCACGCCGTCTCCCCGAAGGGGTAGGCAGAAAGAATGGACTGTCACACTTTTCTTTCCTGACATATTTCTCCTCACCATTCATACATCGTGTCATGCACGCGCGTCGATTTCTCTGACTCCTCACATGGCCGACATTCAATATTTGATTTATTTTATCGTGCCACGTTTTTCTCGGTCTTCCTCTATTTCTGGTTCCATTTACATCATTAACATAATTTTTTTACCATTCTTTCTTCATTAGTTCTTTCCATATGTTCAAACCATCTTAATGAACCTTTCATTATTTTGTTCATGACACCATCATTCGCACCGCATTCACTTCTTATATTTTCATTCGACACTCTATCATACACAGAGTATCCACACATTCGTCTAAGAGATCTAATTTCTACTGCATTTATTCTACTTTCATCCTTCTTTTGCCAGTTCCATTCTTCGCTTCCATACATAAGGGTCGGATTTAATGTTATTTTATGCCTTAATTATGTTATTTGAAATTTCATGGTAGAAGTTCATTGTAAATAATGAAAATTTTTTTTTTTGCAAAAATCTTTTTAATCTTTTCATAACCGCAAATAAATCACGCCGCAGTACTCATCAGGTCGAATATTTTTTAAGGATTAATTGTATCTCAATAGAGACGAAGATGTAAATTGTTTTTTGGAAACAGAATATGGTAGTCGAGGCGTTTACAGGACTTATGACTTGTCATTGGTTGGGTTAAGCGATCGCTTTATGTTTAACAACATTCCCCATTCCACCCTTCTTACGACCACCACGTCTGGCAAATTTTTGAAAGATGTATACATATATGCTACTTATGTTAAAAACACTTCACATTTTTTAGGTCAATCTACACTAGCGCCATCTATTAAGATTATTTTTAAGCATTAAGCCTAAAATCTTTATTAATGCAATGTGAAAGGCTTACGCCATACTGCTAGACAATGCCTGGAGATCCAATCTCCAATTTTTATGCTTTTAACTTGGACAAGTTTTTTATACAATTTTTATACAATATTTATATACATTCAAAAAGCAAATCGAATATTTTTTGTCAAAATAAACCTTGTCTAATTTTTTTTTGCTACGTTAGAAATAAATTATAATTTACTTACGAAATATTATATCCCGCATTGACTGTTATAGTTTTTTCTTGAAGTTAAACCCGTTTCAAATTTTCATTGTCAAACAGTTTGCGAAATTACAAGTATTTGGAAAATTGATAAAATATTCCGGGATAACTAAAACAAATGTCAGTGTGTGTTCCATTTCTGCGAAATTGCCAATACAAGTCAATACGTCGCAAGAATACGTCACCAAAAGTTCTTCCGAGATATCTCGTCTCTGGCAATTTAATCAAAATATACCTACCGTTCATTAAATCATACGTTGATTATCAAAGTTCATTGAATTAATTCCAATTATTTCATGGCATGCCATTGTCTTGTAGATTCGATGATACTTGCAGTTTCCATCTCAAGGGTGATATCAAACACCATGAAAATTGAGTCTTCAACAGTTCAGGTGAATTAAGTTTTGTGTTAATAAAATCATAGAATTGGCATTAAAATATTACTTATAAAATTAAGAATACACTATAAAAATATGATTCCCTATCACAAACTGTCATTTATAAGTATTAATACATTAATAAAATTAAACGCTTTTCACTTAGTACAAACCACTTTATTTAAGTATGTGCGCCAACCGGATTCACTCTGGAGCGAGCTACCCCAGGTCTAAACACAAACTGTTGTATATCCCTGATGAAGCTCGCTACATCATGGAACCGTTCGGCGCTACTTACTCAAATAAAGTAGTTTATACTATTGATTGTTGAGGTTTTAGTTGTGTAAAACTCGATTATTAATTTATAATAGTAAACACGATTGTTTGAGGGGTTTTACTTGGATTTAATTTATATTAATTGTGACAAATTTGTTTCGCCTTGCGAGGGCATTCTCAAACCAAAAACCTTAAACTAAAAAAATTGAGAATGCCCTGGCAAGGCGAAACATATTATAATTTAAATAAATTAAATCCAAGTAAAACCACTAAACAATCCTGTTTCCTATAATAAATTAATAGTTTAAACTAAGTGAAAAATGTTTAATTTAATTTTTAAATATGTCAAACCACCAAATAATGGCTTCTTATCAAATATTAATAATTTATATGATAAATACATACAAATAGATGTAATGGATGGATGGATAATATATAATGGATGGCGCTTGTGTAGATTGAACTTAAAAATGAGAAATGTTTCTCAACATGGTGACATACGAGTATTTACATCTTCCAAAAAATTGTCAGACGTGGTGGTCATAAGAAGGGCCAAATGGGGAATGTTGTTAACATAAAGCGATCGCTTAACCCAACCAAGGACAGGTCATAAGTCCTGTAAGCGCCTCGACCACCATATTCTGTTCCAAATAAAAACAATTTTCATCTTCGTCTCTATTGAGATACAATTAATCCTAAAAAAATGACTAACCCGCAATGGGTTAAATTCAGTATTTGTCTACAAGTATTTGTATATATTCCAAATGTTATACAAATATATGTATTAAAATGTATTTTTTGCAGATTCCATAGAAATAATATTATAGGCACAAAATGTTAAGGTTGAATAAAATTTCGTAAAATCAGAAAAGTTAGCGAAATCTTTCATAAATCAAACGATACTTGTTCACCAATAACAATAAAACCCAACGACTTGTATTATTTCTGTGTTTTCGTTCAGAAAATGTAATATTCGATAAACGTTAAGTGACGTTACTAGTAGGCTATCCAGAACGTTATAGAAACGGTCCGATTAGCTCTAATCTCTGATGTCGAATATGAAATAAGTAAAGGGATCCCATATGAGATACGTTCTATGTCTTGGGAGATAACATTACGCATTCCCGACCCACATAATGTACTATATCGCCCGTCGTTAAGTCTGCCCTGAATTTTCATGTGAACTCAATAGCTGATCTAGCCGCGCTTATCCCATTTCTACGGCATCGATTCATATTCATTTAATTACTAATATAATTTATATCTTAATGATTTATACCTCCAGGAGTAAAATCCTTATTTCTACCCCTCACTATTTCTTACAGGAATGTTGGATTTTAATACTCTTGAAACACGCCGATGTTTCAAGCAGCAGTGACCTCTACGGAGAAGTAAGTGAACTAACAAACTGGGTTGCCAGTGGCTGGCTGCTACACAGCAACTTCAGCACCTGAATTTTGGCGTTTCTGATGACAAAACCAAGCATTTTGAGGGAGCTATTACATAATGAAGTTATGTGAAGACTAAACGACAAACGAGCGTCGAACAACACCCCCAGATCCATGGATGTCACCGCTCTTTCGAGCTGCGCTTCATCCATCAGATATCTGAAGTAAATTGTTTTAGTTGCTCGTGTAAATGACATTATAAAGCACTCGGAGATGTTGAAGAATAATTTATTATGTTTACTCCATTGCATGATACTTTGTATATCGCGCTGAAGATTCAAGCAGTCTGAAGGAGACTGAGACTTAAGGTAGTAATCTGGTAACTTAAACCGATTTTCATGTCTTTTTTTGGAGGGCGTTTTTTGGTAGGAAAATAAAAATGAATCTTTTGGAAATTTAGGATATTTTTATTTACATATTCAGAATACAATTTTTTTTTTTGAAAATATTTAATAGTTTATTATTATTATTATTATTAATCGAAGTTGGCACCTCGAAAAAAAAAGCACGTGGGTGGCCCGGGTAATTTTGGCTCTTGATGTTATCTAAAATCAAAAATTCTTGAAAATTCTTAATCTAAAGACATGTCATTCGGGTCGGAACTACAGAAGTTAAATTTCATGGATAAATAACAAAATGGCGGACTTAAAAAAAAAAGTCAGCAAAGAAGGGGTTGTAAAATAAAAAGTTAGGGGTGAAAAAATGTCTCTGTCTTAAGTCATTAGTAAACAAAAGAAATTTAGATTATTTTTTAGTTTGCATGTAAACTTATTATTTGAAAACAATTTTATTATATTATTATATTATAGTTTGGCATGTTAAAAATGTTTTTATATTTTTATATTCTTTTACGGAAAAGTACGGTATAGTAGATAATTTCAGATTACTTTTTTGTTCCTCGATAGTAAAGTAAAAAAAAAACGTTTTATATTAAACGTTGATTATTCGTTTGATTAAAAATCTCCAAGTTCTTTGAACATAAAAGAGAGCAACTCGGCATGTTATAAATGGTTAATTTTATGTTTGGTAGTTATATAGTTTCCAGCAGGAGATGTTCGCTCTAGATAGGTCTGGTTCTAAGGGTTCCTTCGCTTTACAGATTAAACGGCTTAATCCTCATTTACATCACAAGGGCGTCGCGAGGAACGAACTAGAATTTTTATTATTATTATTAATATTATTTGAAGAATAACAAAGTTCAACAGAATGTACACAGAGAAAGGAAACAAAAACAAGAACCGTGTTCTGGAAGGAGGCAGATGACTGAATAATGTAAATAAGATTACCCTTAAAGCAAGACTAAGAAAACCTATTTAATAATTAATTCCTAATGGCTAGCACGGTTTGAAAATTATTAAAACGAATGTTTTACGATGCAAAAATGTTTTTATAAATATTTTATATGCCTTAACAGATGATAATTCTATTAAAAAAATAATATTGTTATTTGAAATTTCATGATAGAATTTCTGTAAAAAATAAGACTTTAAAAAAAAAAAATCTTTTAAAAATGTATATTTAGTTAAAATCAACTAATGTTTGTGTCCTCGTCCGGTTTCAGCAGTTCGCTGATGATGGCAGCGATGGTCCATGATGATGATGGCATCGGCGGCCCAGAAGATGGCAGTGAGCTGCCGAAACCGGTCGAAGACACAATCATCAGTGGATTTTAACTAAGTATATATTTTAAAAAGATTCTTCACAATTCTCCTTTTTTTCATTATTGATAATGGGTATAATGTTAATTAATCAAATTTTAAAGGTTGGTCATGTTAGAAGTAGGAAGAATCGACGTGCGTGTATGACTCGCTGTACGAATGTGGAGGAAACTAGAGAGGTGTGCCAGGATAGAGTAGTGTGGCGGTCCATTCTCTCTGCCTACCCCTACGGGGAAACGGCGTGATGGTTTGTTGTTGTTGTTGTTGTATAATGTTATAAACTAATTGCATATTTTTTCTTTTTTTGTAACAAAAGATTATTTTTTTTACATACAAATAAAATAAAATAAAATTAAATTAGTTTTGGGACACAGAAACCCTTCATCAGTATAATTAAAAATTTACAAAACAAATATTGAATATCGGCGAAGTGAGGAGTCAGAGAAATCGACGCGCGTGCATGACACGATGTATGAATGTTGATAGTCCATTCTTTCTGCCTACCCCTTCGGAGAGACGGCGTGATGGTTAGTTAGTTAGTTACCCAACAAATTTTATCATGAATGTGGTCAATTTAGGCTGATGAAGGCCTTCTGTGTCCCGAAACATGTTTGTAATTTAATTTGTATGTAAAAAAATTACGAAGAAAGAAAAAAGTATAATTGAGAACCAGCAATACAAATATAAAATAAATGTTTTCAACTACTTTATTTGCAATAAAGGGAAAATTTATTTAATACCAATTTTATGGCTATTATCAAATTTCCGATTTATAAAGATTTATGAGCATTTATTATTATCTGTTTCTATTTTGTTACATTTTGAACGAAAACGGCGCTACAGTAATACCCGTATACACGTATGTTACTTCTTATTCAACTTGCTGTAGAATTAAGAGTTTGTTGTTACAGAATTTTCATGCCCTATTTGCCTGTCTAAGGCGAATTTGATATAAAAATATTAGAACATTATTAAATATAATAATACTTCTAGAAAACCGAGTTTTTATAACTAACTAACTAACTAACCATCACGCCGTCTCCCCGAAAGGGTAGGCAGAAAGAATGGAACTGTCACACTTTAACCGATGCGGCACTCCATCCTTCTCTTTTCGCCTCCGCGAGAGACGCGGTGTGATGGGTTGCGAACCTCATCGCCACCAAAAGGCATCTCCCGCGCACACTTCGATCGTCCAACGTCTACAAAATAAATCTAAAACAAATTATATAAAATACAATGATATAAAATAAAATAAAATAACAAATAACAATAAATGATATAAATAATAAAAATATAATATGTCTTTAAACTATTATATACTCGTATATAAAATTCCATAACCACTCTTATAGCGTGTTAATGACATATATAAATTATATGTATATGAGGGCACTACTAGGTAGATTATTGATAAAGTATTTTTGTATATTGTGTGCAAATGTTAGGATCATAAATTACTTAATTTCAAGTAAAATAAGAGTTTTTATTTTTATACGTATTACCGTATTGTGCGGACGATAAGACGCACCGGACCATAAGACGCACCTCAATTTTTGATTGAATTTTCAGAGTCAGTAAAGTACATATTATGGTTCCAAAAATAAGGTTTTTTATTGTATGGAGTTTTACACGATTGTTTAAGAAACAATATTTTTTATCGTACATACATAGATTTAGAAGTACATGTTCATATTTCTTTTGAGCTTACAATATTGAATAATAATTAAATAAAACGATGTAAGACCAGTCTGTCGATGCCAGCGAGCCTGGCGAAACCGGTCGCTGTCGAAATAAAGACAAAAGTGGAAGTAGTTAAAAAACTTTGTTTTTTTAAATAATTATTTAAAATGAACTTCCATCAAGAGATTTCAGTTAAATCATTTGATTATCTTAAAACATTGATTTTTTAAATAATATTTTTATATCCAGTAAAAATCATAAACTCTTTTTTGGTATCCGTAATTTTTTAAATAAATAAATGAATGTTTCAGCTCAAAGTAGCATTAATAGAGAATCATTCGATTTTCAAATAGACTGAGTTAGCAAGGTTGTTAGCTCCCAGACACGTACTGTTGTGAATATTGAGATGATCAAATATCGGGTTTGCTATGAGCATCTGATCCATATTGGCGAACAGATAGAGTCGTTATTATTATGATACGAAAAGTCGATATCACTTCTAGCTGTGGCAAACGTTTTTGGTTGATTTTATAACTCCCTATTAGGTTATGGATTTTTGCAGATCTTTACATTAATATTTTAAATATATATTATATAATGATACTTGAACAAAAATAAACACAAAGTTGTCATCAAAAACATAAACCTATCCAAAAAAGCTAAAATGGCAGTGCACAATGGTGTTCTTATACCGAACCTTATGTATGGAAGCAAAGCATGGAACTGGCAAAAGAAGGATGAAAGTAGAATAAATGCAGTAGAAATGAGATCTCTTAGACAAATGTGTATACATACTCTGTGTATAAAAGAGTGTCTAATGAAAATATAAGAAGGGAATGCAGTGCGAATGATGGTGTTATCAACAAAATAATGAAAGGATCATTAAGATGGTTTGGACAAATGGAAAGAATGAATGAAGAAAGAATGGTAAAAAAAAGTATATGTTAACGATGCAAATGGAACTAGAAATAGAGGAAGACCGAGGAAATTGTGTCACGATCAAATAAATCAAATATTGAATGTTCGCCACGTAAGGAGTCAGAGAAATCGATGGGTCGTGGAGGAGTCGATGAATGAATGTTGAGGAAGCGAGAGAAATATGTCAGGAAAAAAAAGTGTAGCAGTCCATTCTTTCTGCCTACCCCTTCGAGAAAGACGGCGTGATGGTAAGTTAGTTTGTAAGTTACTTGAACATTGTTACTTCTATAATATTTCACCCTCTGATGGCATAACCTAACGTTTAATCTAGTTAATAAAACGTAACTATTAAAAATATATGTTTTACTTAATGTCGTATAATACATGCGTGCATGACACGATATATGAATGTTGAGGAAGCGAGAGAAGTATGTCAGGAAAGAACGGGATGGCGGTCCATTATTTATGCCTACTCTTTCGGAGAAACAGCGTGATGGTCCGCTAGTAATTTAGTTTCGTATAATAATTTGAATTATTTTTATAAAAAAGATCGATCAAGAAATCGATGCAAAAAATAGCTTATATTAGGGATATTGTCTAAAAACACACAATCAGAAATGATATGTCTTAAGAGTAACGATAAAATAATATAATCTTTGAAAGATAAGCGTGTAATACAGAATTTAAAAATTAGAAGATGTCCTATCACATTGATAATACTTATTTATTAGAGTTGACAGGGAATTGTTATCATCTATCAAGATTCGGAAAATTTCACATCTGAGTCATACGAGTATACTGCGTGGGGAAAAGTACCACCTTCCCAAACTGATATTGGAGGAGAAAGCCCGGTAGGAGACAAATGTTCTGGCTGCGAAACGCGAGGGAGTGGACCGGCATCCGAAGTGTGGAGGAGCTGTTCTGAGCGGCGCAGGACAGGGACAGGTTCGTCGAGGTGATCACCAAAGTTAGGGGGACCCGACAGGGCACTTGAAGAAGAAAAAGATTTATTAGAACCTACTTCAAAGGTTAACTGTAATGAATCGTAACAAAAATGAAGCTATCCTCTCACTTTGATGATAATTATGTATTAGAACCTTCTTCAAAGGCTTACTTTAAAGAATCGAGTGTAATAAAATGAATAAAATATTAAATATTATTAAATAATAAGACAATTGTAATTAAACGAGAAATCTTTCGAGTGTATTCCTGGAAAGAGATAATTACAGAAAACAAACAAGAATTTGTGTCACCCAGTATAAGCACCAAATACTTTCGTACATAAATACATCTAATCTATTTTTGGGTATATGGAGCTAGCGACGAAACATTTGAGACAAATTAGATTTAGACGTTGAATAATGCTTTGTGATAAATCGTATCGAAAGCTCTTTTGTATAATTAATCTATACTAGGGTTGATCCTGTGTTGTTATCGATTTCGGCTTTATATTACATATGCAGCGTTTTGGCTGAAAAAATGAAAAAGTGCACATTAAAAAATTAACAAGTTTAATAAGTATTCAGTTTGGTCACTAGGTCACTAGAGC
Organism: Lepidostoma basale; assembly: GCA_022606425.2. NCBI lineage: Eukaryota > Metazoa > Arthropoda > Insecta > Trichoptera > Lepidostomatidae > Lepidostoma > Lepidostoma basale. Next base: position 3,946,899 of record JAHDVF020000010.1, read on the forward strand.
AGGGCATCTGAACAAAGGCAAGCAAAGCATATAAAAACGGTACTTCCGACCACCCAAGAGGTCAGTCAGTATCGCGACGTCTAACCGACACGAGTCTACACTAACAAGTCTACGTAAGAGAAACCTCCGACCTTCCTACCGAGCTACACAACTGTCTACACTGCTACGCCACGAAACCTTCGACGAATCTTCGCTCCAGCCGACTGCCCCAGCGAGCCATCATCCTCTGCTGTTCACCCCCGGAGTCCGCCCCGCTGCTATCGACATTCAGCCACGCTCCATCACGAGTACATAATACTGTTTACGTATGACTACTTGTGATCTGTAATAAACGCTGAAACCCCCACCGTTTTTCAATTCTCACCACAAACCCCCAAAGTGGTGACCCCGACGTGATCTGAACACGCAACGCAACCTTCTGATCTATCGACACCCCGTGAAGTTACTCCGACGTCCACGTGTGTTCAACCCTCACCACCCCCCCCGAAGGATAAAAAGGGCTGTTTTATCTAGAAGTTTTATAATATTATAATTTATGTGAATTAAATGTACATTTGATAATAACTTAGACAGGCAAAACGTGTCATTCACATAAATTAAAACAAACCTTCTTGAGAACAGACGTTTTCATTTGTATTAATTATGGAATATGCAACACTATATTAATTTATTGAAGGTTGAGGCATTAATGCCGTGTGATTCCATTGTAATAACTTTGGAATTGAAAAAACAGCGCGATCTATGTTCCACTTATTAAATATCTTTATAAAATAAATATATAGACCACGGCGTGTTTCGGAGGTGACCTTCGGGAGGAGTTTTTTTTTATTTTTTATTTTTTCCTTGTACACAACAGGTTGTTTGAACCCAATTACTGTATACAATATATTTTAGCTATTATATCGATTCTCATGACATGTGACAGGTAGCCAATCTATCACCATTTTATTGTCATGTGAATTCTACACCAGACCAAATACAGTGTGACAATCACACTGCTATCGCCGGGAATCGAACCCGGGACCTTCGGTATGGAAGTCGGAGCTCTTACCACTCTGCCACGAAGGCCGACCGAGTTATATATTTATAACCGAGGGTGGAGGTCACCTCCGAAACATGTCGTGGTTAATAATTTCATTTTATAAAGATACTTAATAAATTAAAGTGGAACATAAACAGCATTATTTTTTCAATCCCAAAGTTACAACAACATATTATAGTTTGTTAAATTGAAGATAAAGGAAGGTTGTTATACGAGTCTACTTGCAGCAAGTGTTAAATTGATGGGTCAGATCAGCGACGCTACTGACTATCCGTTATAGTGGTCCAACGAGCTAAAATGTGAGATGAAGAAAAATATACAGACATTAATAACAAAACGTTTCTTGGGATTTTCCATCCTCAGTAATGAAGAGAGTTAACGTGGGGTTTTGTTATTTCGAGATTTTATAATTTCTTCTACTTCTTCTTCTGCTTCTAATAGATCTGACGATCTGTGACACAGAAATCATATCTCGTCGGAAGATGAGATCCAGCTGTCCCTCCATCTCTTAGGCGGTCTTCCAGGTGGGCGGTGTTCGGAAGAGATTTCATAGGCGGCTGTATGCAAGTCTGTCACCATCCATTCGGGCTACATGGTCCCTCCAGTATCTTCTATATAATTTCTACTTTTCATAATTTTTTTATGTAATATTCAATATATTCAAATTAATAAGTATAATGGTTTTACAATTTATCAATTTAGTGGCAGAGATGCGGACGCTGAGGACAATAGCAGGAAAGAGTCTTCGACATAGGGTGAGGAATACGCCTATCCGCGAAATCTGCAAGGTGGAAGATATCGTACGATGGGGTAGACATCGCAGAAGATATTGGAATGCGCATGTGCAGAGAATAGATCCATCCAGAATCACATACGCTGTGGCGCATCCGATTTCTGTTGGCTTCCGTCCCCCGGAATACCGACAAAGAGATGTAGGCATAGCTGGGAGTCAACTTCCCAAGAGAGGCCAGCCATGACTACAGGAACAGACCAAAGGTCTAAAGGTGAACACGGAGAAGAATAAAAAATTACAGTTATTGTTTCTTGAAAATGATGTGAATATTCAATTTGAAAAAAATAATACGAATGAAAACGTCTGTTTTATAGACGTTTTATTATAACTGATAGGAACGACATGTTTCGCCTTTCTAAGGCATGATCAAATGAATTAACTTTGTTGCCTTTGAAAGGTGAAGCTTGTCATTCCCATAAATTATAATAGAACTTCTAGAAAACAGACGTTCCTCTTTGTATCTGTTCGTAAATATAAAATAATTAGTGCAGCCAGTCGTCAACAATATTTTGTAGTGTTTGTATTAAATAGGATAAATTAAACATTGCTAATCAAGAAGGCCAAAGCAACGTATCCATATAATATATTCGTATAATATTATTATATATTAATGATTTAAGCAATATTTTTATGCACCGAATTCTCTTTTGTTATGTTCATTTTAAGTTCATGAAAACATATTTCCTGGAAGTTCTAAAATATTTTCATTTAATGACATGTTTTGCCATAATATTTAGATTTTTTTTAGAGACTTGACATCAAGGATCGAAATCAATGGTATTGAAATAAATTTTATAATCTCAAATAAAACCAGAAAATAGTTCATTATTATTAAGAAGAAATCTGATCGTATTCAGGTTTGAACACAAGTCGCCTGGATCAGGAGTCAAGCATTCTATTCCCTAGACCACCACCAGATTTAAAAATGAAGCTTTCAATAGCAACCTCTTCTTTCGCCTAGCCATTTCCCGTTATTTGGGGTCGGCTCTCCTAATACGGCTCCGTCAAGTCTCACGATCCAGGGTCATTTGTACCAGGTCAGTTGGTACAGATGACCCTGTACCAACTGACCTGAAGGCGCTGGGACAGGACCAGACCCGTCCAGTCCAGTCCCAGCGCCATCAGGACGTTCCTAACTGTGGTCGTTATAGCTAGCTAGCTTTCAATATAGCTTTCAATAGCAACCGTTTGTTTAAGCAACATTAAATAGTTAACAAGTGCTTATGGTATTTACGTATCGGTATTCTATGATAAATGAATGATTTCAAGAAGTACAACAGATGCATTTAAAAAATTGCGTTTTGCCGAATTAAATTTTTATCAACTGCACATCCCTAAGTGAGGATATTTTTTAGAATAATAGGTGTGAATCAATAATCTGTGTTTGCATCCTGTAAAAATATATTTTGATTTGAAATTATTCATGCAAAAACTTTGTTTTATATCACAATTGTATTTATTTTACGACAGCAGGTGTTACAAAATTATATATCAAATGTCAAATTTTTGTAATTTTTCGAATCTTTGTGTATTCGATTCGGATTTGATATATAATTTTGTAACACCTGATGATGTCAACATTGGTTGATGAAATAGCTGTCGTAAAATAAATACAATTGTGATATAAAACAAAGTTTTTGCATTAACAGTTATAAAATGTTAAAATATCATAGTGTTTCGGCCAAAACAATGGACTATGAAATTATTCACGTAGATTTTTTTTTAGTATTTTTCGGCCATCGGTCGTGATACGCGCCCTGTCCACGCCGACATAAATCTATATTTTAAAAAAATGGGCAAAAAGATTAATAAGTTTTATTCCCGTGTCCCATTCCTAACTGCAAAAGTGTAACATTTATATCAACGTATTTATTATAGTATAGTTGTAGTTTTTTTTCTGGAATAATGGATAACGCTAATAAATTTTCTTAATGTAGCTCGCTTTATTTCAAGTTCTTTACTTTAACAACCCTAGTTGCCTTTGTCCATTAAATATATTTTATTTTAATTAAGACGTTAAAGCGACAAGACAACAAAACATATGGTATATGGAATTGTGATAATGAATTAATTGTGTACAAAATTACCGTACATTAAAACAAATTAAACATATAATATAATATTCGAGTATAAATTTTTAATACGAATGAAAATGTCTGTTTTCTAGAAGTTTTAATATTCTTTATACAAATTACATGTTTCGTCATTTGATAATCCCTTAGACAGGCAAAACATGTCATTCAAATAAAATATCATAAAACTTCTAGAAAACGGACGTTTTCATTCGTAATAATTAAGAAAATAATCTATTGTTTTGGCCGACACAATGATATTTTAACATTTTATAACTGTTAATGCTAAAACTTTGTTTTATATCACAATTGTATTTATTTTACTTTACGACAGCTGTTTCATCAACCAATGTTGACATGACCTGATGATGTTAACATTGGTTGATGAAACAGCTGTCGTAAAGTAAAAGAAATACAATTGTGATATAAAACAAAGTTTTTGCATTAACAGTTATGAAAATAATCTATTATTTTTCTTCTTCTACAAGTGCCTTGTCGGGTGTTCGCAACGTTGGCGATCACCTAGGCGAACCTGTCCCTATCCTGCGCCGCTCGTAACAGCTCCTCCACACTTCGGATGCCGGTCCACTCCCTCACGTTTCGCAGCCAAGACGTCTCCTATCGGGCCCTCGGCGTCCCTCAATATCCCCCTCCAATATCATTTGGAGAAGACCCAGATGTGAAATCTTCCGAACCTTGATAATTGATAATAGCTCCCTGTCAACTCTAGCTCGCTTCAGGACTTCGGTATTGGTAACCATGTCTGTCCAGGGAATTTTGAGCATTCGGCAACCACAGCCACATTTCAAATGCTTCCTGTTCATTGAGTTGAGTTTTAAGGTCCACGTTTCTCATCCATACAATAAAACAGATCACACATAGAATTTGATCATTCTCTAACGGAGTTTCAAATTTATGTTATCATCCCGGAATAGTGATTTCATTTTATTAAATGTAGCTCTTGCTGCCTCAATTCTGACCTCCCGCTGTTATGTATCCATGATATAGTTTCCAATAGCTCTGTTTTTGTTAAAACTTTTATTTTTCTGTATTGTGTTTATTGAATAAATTTACATTTCGGCGGGACATAGAAGAAATGGGTAGTTTAAATGTGACCTGGGTCCCTCTTGTTTTTCTTTAATCACAAAACCCCAGTAACGTAAGTCCCGTATGGACGAGAGACGGGCCTAGGGATTGATAGAGTGAAGCTGACGAAAGGCGACGTCCGCCTATAACAGCTTCGGGAAAGCGGAACTCCTCTAAGTCCCTTTAAAAAAAATCATCTGGGTCAAGAGATTGCGTTAGTATGCTGCCGAGGTATTTAAATTTCTCCACCCTTTTAATCCTTTCAATCTATTTAAATTTTTTTTAAGGCATATAATATATTTGATTGGAACCGTAATTACATTAATTTATGTGTATATATTACAGATCTTTTGTATCGCAATAAAAAGGAACCAAATGCGTACAATATTTCAGTTCATTCAAAAATATCTTTTAAAACGTTATTTCCATGATAAAATAAATGACTTGATCGTTTTCCGAGTAAGTAGTCACTCGTAAATCTCGCACAGCGAGCAGCCAATCGCGAAAGTATTTTTACGGATTGCCATTATGGGCTGTTTCTAAATAATACAAAGTATAAGTTGAAACCCCACCAGCCTTAGATTGTCACATGCGAGTTGTGGGGTCGAATATTGGGGTGGTATGATTGATGGCGTCGGGGGGCAGACAACCATAATGTACTTAATATCAATGCTAGACTGGGCCCAGTCGAGCGGGCCGCCGGCCAATCAATCGAAGTCGTCACAATAGACGATAGAATTGTTTTGACAACGTGTATGAAGAGCAATGGATGATTAATTATGAACAAAGGTGTCGCGGAATTCCGGTGAAGGGTCCCCCCGTATTTCAACTAAGCCAATAGCCCTTTCTCACATGTAACGATGACAGTAGATGACCAGTGAATGCACCATATCATACATTTTTTAACAAAGTTATTAACTTCCATATTAAATATCGTTCGTTTTCTAGAAGTTTTGATAAAATATTTTATAGAAGCAAAGTATTTCATCTTGCTAAGGCTTCATTTGATAATGTGTAATAAGGAAAAAATATCACATCCATAAAACATTACAAAACTTCTGGAAAACTGATGTTTCATTAGTATTAAATAAATCATTTCATGTATTAGACAAACAAAATATCGTAATCATAATAACAATAACAAACAGAAAAATATTTAATTTTTACATAAAATTATTAAATATTTTTCATATTGATGGTTGAGATATTAGTTTTGTAAAACTCCATTATAAATTTTTAATAGTAAACACGATTGTTTTGTGATTTAACTTAGATTTGCGAGGGCATTTTCAAACTGTTTGAGAATGCATTTGCAAGGCGAATTTTTTTTTCACTATTCTTATAATTTATATTTTGAAATTTAATTTAAGTTAAACCACAAAACAATCGTGTTCACTATTATAAATTAAGTATTTTTTAATTTATCGAATTAAAAATATCGGATAGACGAGTAACTATAAGGAGGTTTTCTAGAAGTTTTATTATATTTTAGGTGAAAGACATGTTTTGCCTGTCTAGGCACAATCAAATGGCATTTGGCGCAAACATTTGATAATGCCATAGACAGGCGAAACATATTCACATAAAATATAATAAAACTTCTAGAAAACAGACATTTTCATTCATTTTACTGGTGAACTCCATATTAAATAATTCATAAGAATGCATTTTTTTATGGAAGTTTTATTATAATTAATGGGAATTACATATTTCGCCTTTTAAAACAAAACATGTATTATAATTTCCATAAACTGTAATAAAACTTCAAGAAAGTAGATATTTTCATTGTTATTAATTATTGCAATTTGAATTCTTCTATTATAGTAGTAAATAAAGGAGTTTTATTTTGAAAATTTCATTACGAAGTGTCTTAAGTGTATAACAACCATATCAGTATAGTTGCCGTTATTTCTAGCGTGTATCGTATTATTTCTTCAAAAGTCGAACATTGTAATGAAACTTTTTTTTCCACTCGGATTAAGGGGACGGGAGAAGCAGTGACCTACTCCATTTAATCAAATAATGAAAGAGTCATTTTGTTTCTCTTGAATAATTTATTTGGGGCTTAAGAATACATTAGTAGAAAGCTACTCTCTGCAGTCAAACGGATTAATTCTCCGTGGAAATATATTTGTAGCAAAATACACTCCTACTGCATGCGGGTATAAAAATCAAAGAGAAAAAGATTTTAATATTACCAGCAAAGAATATTTGTATTCAAAGAATTATTGTATCTCAATAGAGACGAATATGCAAATTGGAAACAGAATACGGTGATCGAGGTGTTTACAGGACTTATGACCTGTCATTGGTTGGGTGAAGCGTACGCTTTATGTAATACAACATTCCCCATTCCACCTTTTCTTATGACCACCATGTCAGACAAATTTTTGGAAGTTGTATGTATGTTAATCTGTAACACCACACTTCACATGGTAGTTTTAATCTACACACTAGCGCCATCTATGAATATTGGATTTTTAAGTATTAAGGGGAAGACCTTTTTAACGCAATGTGAAAGGCTACCGCCATTATCGATTTGCTAGATAACCCCTGGAGATGTCACTTCAATTTATATGCTATAATATGTCCCATAAACGTAAAAATATAACTAACTAACTAACCATCACCCCGTTTCCCCGAAAGGGTAGGCAGAAAGAATGGACTGCCACATTTTAACCGATGCGGCACTCCATCTTTCTCTTTTCACCCCCGCGAGAGATGCGGTGTGATGGGTTGCGAACCTCATCACCACCAATAGGCATTTCCCGCGCATACTTCGATCGCCCAACATTCACGAAATAAATCTAAAACAAATAATATAAAAAACAATGATATAAAATAATATATCAAAAAAAAATATTTAAGACATATTGTTATTTTAGATGGTGGACATGTTGTCAGCTGGACGCTCCGGACTTCTGTGGTTTGTATTATTGTCCTTAAAAAACAAACAAGCTTTTAAAAATGTTCTGATGGATGTAAATAAAAATAATTTATAACACTTACAGACAAACATCCTGAGAGGATAGTACCAAATGGACATCCAGCCTTGAGTGTTTTGAACCTACCGGCCGCCAGAACCAACCTGCCTCTGGCGTCACCGGTGGGAAGAGAAATTAATTTGCTGAACGCGGTCTCCTCGGAGATCGAGGTCTTTCATATTTGTGAAAGTACGTTCAGAAGGTAAATACTCTTAATTCTGGAGAGTATCTTGTCTTCCTAATGTCGAACCATTTCTCATGAGTTTCTGGTAGTATACTATACACAATATATTATATTATATTATTTTACCTGTTCTCAATAGATGCCTTAAAATTAATTTTGTAATGTCTATTGATGAAATAAACTGATTTGATTTGATTTGATTTGGAATGACACCGGAAAACGAAGAAGATATATTATATGTTTCTTTGTTAATTATTCAGTGTGTTTTTGTAACTCTAACGAAGTTCCGACCGGAGCGAAACCGGTTGGTAAAACAAAATAGTAGTGTGAAAACAACGCGCCTCTTACAAAAGTATAGATGTACGAGTAATTAAAAAAATATATTTAAATGTGGTATCCCTAAAAGCGTAACTAAAAATAACGAGCAAACCCATTTGATTTTAATCTATGGTAAAATACAAAGATCTGTCCATTGACAAACATTTTAAATTGTAAATAAAAAACTTGTTTTTAACCACTTGAGTATTATATTTTACACGACTAGTTTCGGAAGCTACAGATGCTTCCATCTACAGGTTTAAATATAAACAGTATTAGTTTATATTTAAACCTGTAGATGGAAGCATCTGTAGCTTCCGAAACTAGTCGTGTAAAATATAATACCCAAGTGGTGAAAAACAAGGTTTAAATATAAACAGTATTAGTTTATATTTAAACCTGTAGATGGAAGCATCTGTAGCTTCCGAAACTAGTCGTGTAAAATATAATACCCAAGTGGTGAAAAACAAGTGTTTTATTTACAATTTAATCATGTCCTAACACAAAGTGAATTCCGAAACAATAAATAACATGACAAACATTTTAAAAGTTAAAGAATATTTTGAATACAAGATAAAGCAATTTTGGGTTGATACGATTTAGTTATAACATTTATCGATTTTAACCCTTAACGTACCGCGTTCAAAACAAAACGCTCGCTCCCATGTGGTTAATTCAGTTTACCGCTAACTTTATCTATAAATATCAAGCATATGACTCGATGAATCAAAATTTAATTTATATCATCTTGTAGGGAATTTCATTAGAAATGGATCGATATCTATAACATGCATGGATTATTTGAAAAACATATCATTATTAATTTTTTTCTGGAACCATGCGATTTCGGATATTGAATGACGAGACAGCATATGAACAACTGACACCAAGTATGAACTTGTCTCGCCCCGCCGCGCCGTGGCGCTATAATTTTACGTATGATAAAGGCACCTAGGCAAAATGTATACTACGTTCAAGACAACGAGTACGTATTAATATTTGTCCCTTTTGGTAAAGTGTTAATATTTTCACAGTTCTGATATTATTAAGTTGCGTGCTGCGTTTCCGTCCACAATCGGTATTATTACGTATGAGAAAAGGCCAAACATATAATTTATAATACGTTCAAAACAGCGAGTAAGTATTTGTCACTTTTGATAAAGTTGTAAATATTAGCAAAACAAATTCTACCTTAACACGAATGAAGGTGAGGGCAGTCTTAAAAAATTTTTTTTTTTGGGATGAAGGAAGTAATTATTTGCTTTTTTTATTACGAAATATTGAGAACACTTCAATGGAGGATTAATTTTTTTTTTTATAATATTAGGGTCCATAGGTTTTAAGAAAATCAACTTTAAATTAGCAGTGGAAACTCAATTGACCACATGGCCACGCGACGGTTAAAGGTGTCTGAGATGAAATGTCAATAACATTTTTCTTCTTTTATTACGCGTAATGGCAGAAGTTTTATTGATACTCACGACGCCGACTCCCTCGGGCCGCAATAACATCGGAAAAATACGCACGGATCATATCCCGGAAATATGTTTCGCGGGCTGAAAGAATTTCCCGACAATGGCACTAATGGACTAGTTTACTTTAGTTTGGGCATCAAAAGCAACATCTCTCAAAGAAAAATCGTGGAAATTCTACAGGTAGGCATTAGGGAAGGGAGATGATGGCTGCGCTAATGAACGTGTAATCGCTCATCGGGGATGGTTGGACGCTGTGTTCAGAACGGTGGGTACGGGGAGTCTGCGCTTTCTCCAGTCCGCCTCTGGCATCCACCTAATCAAGAGAAAAAGCCCACGTCCCAGGTAATGGATTAGCCAGAATTTTTGATGAAATATATACTTCAACATTTCATATTTAGTATAATTTATGTACAACAGCATCTGGTTTTCTGAACTTCTTTAATGTACGACGAGTTCTTAGGAAATTGAAAAACTTTGTTTAATCTACAATTTAATAAAAAAATATTTAAAAAAACCGTCATGTTTCGGAGGATACCTCCATCTTCAGGCGTAAAAATATAATAAAAACTAAACAATGAAAGACTAATAAAAAACGCATTTAAATTTCGATACAATAATTCAAATTGTATCGAAATTACACATCACACCGCGTCTCCCGCGGGGCGAAAAGAAAAGGATGGATCTGTAAAAGTGTGACAGTCCATTCTTTCTGCCTACCCTTTCGGGGAGACGGCGTGATGGTTAGTTAGTTAGTATAATTCAAATTTAAAAATTAACCTGTGCTATTTGTTATAAGTAGGTACTAACAAATTATTTTTTTAACAGTAAGAACTAATAAATAATAATACATGATGATAATATAAAAAAAACCTAAAAAATTGTAATTTAGAAAAAACATACATTTGAAAAGACATAATTTATATAGAAATTAATAAATGATTAATTTGGATTTGAATGGGAATGGGAGCTTGGGAGATAAAATTTAATCTTCCAAGCTCCTAAGTCCCAATTTCCTAAGTATATTACTATGTGTACTGCACTTCCACAGTGTTAATGCCTCAGCGTTCAATAAACTTCTTTAATGTATTATAATTTAGTTTTCTAATTCTCCCCTGTATGTGAATGTGAAGGTTAGAAAAGTCTCATATTTGGGATATGTGATAAGAAAAATACCACCTCCTTCGGGTGAAAATCATGGATAAGATAGAACTACGGCGAGGATTTGACAGAAGGTGACCTTCGTGACAGAGTGGCAAGAGCTATGACTGCCATACAGAAAGTCCGAGGTTTGATCGCCGGCGATGGTAGTGTGATTCTCACATTGTCTTTGGTCTGGTGTAGAATTTACGTGACATTAAAATGGCAATAGATTAAGTACCTATCACATAACATGATAATTCTCTCTGTTCAACTATTATATTTGCTGGATGGGATGCACTCGGGTCGATTTTTTCCGATGTTTTAATAGTTATTCTGCTATTCGGGACGGAGACAAATCCAACGAATCAAAGATCATCAAAATCGGTCCAGCCATTCTTGAGTTATAAATGGTGTAACTAACACGACTTTGTTTTATACGAGTATATATAGATATTAAAAAGTAACAAAGTTTTCAGCGTTGCTGTAGAGTCTTAAAAATTCACGGTCGAAAAGGGGTTATCTGAAAAAATAAAACTAAAGTTCATTATAATCTGTATGAATGTAGTTATCCTTAAGCGTATCCGATTTTTTTTATTTTATTTTGATTTTTCAGAATAGCGACCGATTGAAAATTGTTGTATTTTTTTTAATTCAAGCAGTCTTAAAAAACAGAAAAACCAAAAACTTCAAAATCGATAGCCATTGCCATGACGAATAAAACAAACAAAAAAAGTTGAAAATCGGTTTATATTTGCTCGAGTTATCGATGTGACCAGTTAAAAAAAATGTATTGAAAAAAACGCGTTTAATGTTTTTGGTCCATTTTTCTTACTATGTATTAAATCATGTATCTTCTATGTCCTTGACTTTTAATTTTTTTTATTTGCCCTTTCCATTTAATTCTCAGCAGCTTTCCGCTTTCCTCGCGGTCGGCGCAAGACAGTCGGTCTATCTCCTCTTATTTAAATGACTTCAACTCAGTCAATATTGGGAATTTTGATCTCAAATTGTATTCACATATTTTCAAAGGCATAAACTTAAAACTAAAACAAACAAAAAAATTCACCCAATCACAGTGGGTATCCCCCTTAATATAACAGGGTAAGAACAAATTCCACAAATACCCAAATGCCGAGAAACTACGAGTGACCCAAAGAGCCATGTTAAGAATAAGCCTAAGAGACAGAGTAAGAAACGATACGGTGAGAGAAAAATACAAAGGTCACTGACAATATACACCAGGTGGCGACTCTAAAATGGCAATGGGCAGGTCATGTAGCCAGAAGCTCAGATGAAAAATGGACAAGAAGACTGCTGACTTGGAGACCGTGGACGGCAAAGAGAACTGCAGGGCGACTGCAACTACGGTGGAAGGATGATCTGAACAGACACGTCGGAATAACCTTAATGCAGTCTGCACAAGACAGAGTGAGTGACATGGAAACGAATGGAGAAGGCCTTTGTCCAGGAGTGGACGGGAATAGGCTGAGGAAGAAGAAGAAAAACAAATACCTCTAATGAATAAATAAATTAAGAAATTTCGAGCTGCTAGGGATAAATAATATCTCTACATGAGGAAGTATGGTAGCTATTCGTGGCTCTATCCCACGGCATTTCTTTTAGGAATATAGGGGACCAACTCTCTGCGGCTTCAAAAATATGCTCATAATCTATTTTATTAGATTAATCAGGGGATATTACGATATATTTGACAGCGACATCACAAATTATTATACCTACCGGCTGCCAGAAGCAAACTGCCTCTGGTGAGTCCGGTGGGAAGACCAATTTAGTCTGCTGAACGCGATCTTCTCAGAAATCGACGTTTTTCATATTTGTGAAAATGCGTTCAGAGGACAAACACTCTTGACTTTAGAAAATATCTTGTCTTCCTAAAGTCGAACTACCTCTCATGCAGTCCTGGTATCATATAAATTATTTTGCCTGTTCTCCATAGACGCCCTAACCATTAATTTTGTTTATAATATCTATTGAGAAAACAAACTTATTTGATTTGATTTGGTTTGAAAGACGCCTACTCTCAAATGATTATCAACGCCAGGGGAACCTGACATGACACCGAAAGAAGAAGTATAAGATCGATTAAAAAAAAATCAATTTATACCAAATAAATCAGTTCACAATATATTGTACTAAAATGTTTACTTTTTCCACGTACAACTTTTATATTCATAGGCGAATCGTTATTTGAAACAAGATAGTGAAATCGTGTTGCAATATGTGATGCTGTGATATTACGTACAATAAGCAGTGCCGGCTCCGGGGCTTCCGGCACCCCATCACGCCTGAACGGGGCGGACCTGGCAGGGCGCCCAGTCGGTGCACAATTGTGCCATTGCCCGCAAAAATATATTATGGGGTAGTTGGCCTACATTAGCAGACATAACGTAATAGGTGGCGAGTACGTGCAAAGCAATGTTTACTCTAGGAGGCTAATGACAAGAAATAAATTTATTTCATTGAAATGCGACATGAGAATGTCAAATTAAAATCTGTTATTGAGACCCATTAAGTTTTTAATAAATTTTGTACATTTATGCTATCACCGAAATACAATTCGAATATAGTAAAGTATATCCAGAACACCATACGAGGTCTGTTCAAAAAGTATCGCGAATTTTGAATTTCCGCTGGCTACGTATATTTGATTTTTGATTTTTTTGTAGCGTTATGTTGGTACTCATGTCCCTTACTTATGCTGACAAGGTCGGCCATTTTGAATGTTTAATGAATTTTTGACAGCTGTTTTGCTTGGATGTGTTTTGGCTCGTCTTCGATTTTTGCCTATTCCAAAAAATGGATCAAAGAATCTGTATCAAATTTTGTGTGAAAAACAAAATAAAGTGCGCGGACGCATTTCGAATGTTGACTGTGGCATATGGTGAAGCTACCTTGGACCAAAGCAACGTTTATCGGTGGTACAAAATGTTCTCAGAGGGCCGAGAAGATATGAACGACGAAGAGCGTGCCGGACGCCCGAGCACGTCAACAACAGACGAAAACATTGATAAAGTGAAGAAAATAGTATTAGCCAATCGTCGAATCACCGTTAGAGAAGTTGCTGAGGACCTAAACATATCGATTGGCTCGTGCCATTCGATTTTAACCAATGATTTGGGCATGAGTCGGGTCGCCGCGAAATTCGTGCCAAAATTGCTCAATTTCGACCAAAAACAGCATCGCGTTAACATTGCTCAGGAGATGTTGGACTCGGTCCGTGACGACCCAAATGTGCTCCAGAGGGTCATAACTGGTGACGAATCATGGGTTTATGGTTATGACGTGGAAACCAAAGCTCAATCATCCCAATGGAAGCTGCCGCATGAGCCAAGACCAAAAAAAGCGCGCCAAGTTCGGTCGAACGTGAAGGTTTTGCTCACAGTTTTCTTCGATTGCAGGGGCGTGGTGCATCATAAGTTCTTGCCACAGAGTAGTACGGTCAATAAGGAATATTACCTGCAAGTTATGCGCAATGCAATCCGCCAGAAACGCCCGGATTTGTGGAAGAACAAAAACTGGCTTTTGCACCATGATAACGCCCCTGCTCACACATCGTTGCTTGTGCGCGAATATTTGGCCAAAAACAACACAGTAATGGTGCCGCAGCCACCGTATTCCCCAGACCTGGCCCCCTGTGACTTTTTCCTGTTTCCAAAACTGAAGAGGCCCATGAAAGGACGACGCTACGCCACGATTGAGGAGATAAAGACGGCATCGAAGGAGGAGCTGAACAAGATCACAAAAAATGATTTTTTAAGTGCTTCGAGGATTGGAAAAAACGTTGGCATAAATGTATTATATCCGAGGGGAATTACTTTGAAGGGGACAAAATAGATATTCATGAATAAATAAATACTTTTTGAAAAAATATAAAATTCGCGATACTTTTTGAACAGACCTCGTATATCATAATAAAAATAGGCAAAAACCCGAGTGCCGTCAAAGACAAATAATATTTTGAATGCGAGAGAGCGAGAGAGGACAACTCAGAAATCTTGAGTGATGTAGGTCAACTAGGATTTTTTTATATTTTTTCATAGTAAAGCTCACTACTTGAGGAAAGCAATATGTTTATTATAATTGTGTATTAATTTTATGACTTTGTCATGTATCTCATGTTTTTCACTCTCTTTAATATTTTATTATTATATATAACTCAAACTTGTTAAAATAATTCTGTAATGCTTTATGCGCATACCCAAAGAAGTTTCTGGAATATTTTAATATTTTATCTGATTATAGTTGTATGTCATTAATTAAAAAAAACAATGAAACTTAAAGGGGTTAGCTGGGTTTCGAGGGCTCAAAAAGCGTCTCTTACAATTTTTTTCCTAATATATATACTAAATGATACATTTTATTCAAATAATTGAATATGAGAACTGACAGTAAGGTCAGAATATATAAAACCTGCGTAAGGCCTATACTGACATATAGCATTGAGACCAGAGCGGATACCACAAGAACGAAGGCTAAAGTACGGGTGGCAGAGATGAGGACGCTGAGGATGATAGCAGGAAGGACTATTCGCGATAGGGTGAGGAACACGGCCATCCGCGAGATATGCAAGGTGGAGGATGTCGTGAGATGGGGCAGACAACGCAGAAGATACTGGAATGCGCACGTACAGAGGATGGATCCCACCAGACCGCCAAAGAGATGGAGAGATAGCTGGAAGTCAACCTCCCAAGAGAGGCCAGCCTGATTTCAGGAACAGACCAAAGGTCTATAAAGAGGAGAAGAAGAAGAAGAAGAAGAACATGTCAAATATACATATTTGATAAGAACTTTGTGAAATTTACATTTAATTTTTTTGTAAATTCAGCCATTGGGACCTCATTTCCCTTGACCCCTCAGAAAAAAAGACTCTCGGCGTTGTCAGCATAACTCATGACAGATTCATCTGTAACTGAAAAACCAATTTTTTTCTGGTAGTATATATGTAAATCTCGTTTTTCAATGAAGGAATAAAAAAATATAAATCATTTGAATTTTTGGCGGAGTTGTGAACAAAAAATCCCATTTTTTGGTAACATTTACACCACATTTTGCCTTGTAAAAATAGTTGAATTTAGTTGATAAATAAAATAAAAAGTTCTTCTTTCAGAAACTAGATAATGTTAACTTAAAGAAGTGTGCCAAATTTAAACAAGATCGGTTTATATACTACTAGTTTTCTCTTTAACTTATCAAAGTGTTACTTTATTATTCTTAAATATTTAACCTTATGTCACTTGTTATATAATATTTGTGGTAGCATGTAATTGTCCTTGTTTTGTTGTCTCTGTGTGTTTATATTCATATACTGTAATTGCTGTTTAACAATAATAATAAAATAATAAAAAAAACTTTTTGGGAAATCTTGACAACCGACTTCAAAAATAGAGTTTCGAGAAAAACGCGATTGAAGTTTTAAATTGAAATAAAACACACATATTTTTTTTTTTTCAACTTAGATAGAATCGTCATTTCCGGCATGATAAAGTAAAGAATCTGCCGCAGCGGCAATATCCAGGGCATCCTTTTGCTATTGCCTGTGACGGATTCTCGCTTCTCGCGTCCCAGCGTCAGTTTTTTTTCGGATTTGAGTATGCGACTCTCATCCTCTTTTCAGGCATACTCGTGGCTGTTTCGGTCAAGTTTTAAATCTATACCGTGCATAAAAAGTAATAAAGCTAAGATTCCTTCGTTGAAAGTGTTACCAATTTTATGACTTGATAAAACATATCTAGGCTTACACTTTTCACACTCCACTAGGATTTTAAAACCGAGACCAAATTTTAAACACTATTTAAATTCAACTTAACACACTTTGTTCTCTCCACATATTAGAGCACTTCACAAAAGTAGAAAGTGTTGAAAAAAGCCGCTGCCTCGATATACATATCTGCGACGCGCCAGGCTAACACGGCCTGATGGGCGGAACTTACGAAGGCTCTATCTTTTCTAATTTTCATCCAATCGATTTAAAATTTTCGTAAAATATTCTAGACATATAATACTTTTTAATAAATACCGATTTATTGGAGTTTTCAAACCCACCTAACCCCTAAATGTAGAATTTGGTTTACTTTTGTGAAAATTTCGGGGGTTGTTACTAGTATTATAGTAGGAAGTAACTGTTTGGACAGACAATTGCCCTGGACGGAATCATAACATAACGGATTTATGGCGTAGTCATCCATACTCCATTCGGACAAAAAATCGCTTAAGACTTTATGGCTCTCAGGTACAGAAATATGTATTGAAATATTATAATACTTCAACTTAATTGTTAAGTTCGAAAATTTATCACCTATGAAAGATCCACTTGGCTTTGATCATGCCAATAAAAAGGGGTATCAACGTATCACGAACGTATGTTATATCCTTGTGATAATAAATTTTAGGATTAAAAATTTTTTTCATACAGGTATGTTTCTTTTGACACTGTATCTAGAAGTTTCCATTTCTTTTCTGATATGTCTAAATATTATGTATTGTTTAACTTTGCGTTTTTTTTATGAAATCATTTAATTGAAATAAAATATAATTGATACGAATGCTAACTTTTTTTTCTAGAAGTTTTACAATGTGTGTGACATGTTTCGTCTGTCTTAATCATTAATAAGTCTATCAGTTTTCAAAGTCAGAAAAATCGATGGGTGTGCATTCAATGTATGAATGTAGTGGAAGCTAGAAAGGGCACTGCGGTATGGCGGCCATCCTCTCTGCCCACCCCTCTGGGAAAACGGAACGTGAAAATTAGTTAGTTTGTTAGAAGTTTTCAGCTTGGCGAAACCAGTCGCTATCGAAATAAAGATAAAGGTGGAAGTAGTTATTAAAAAACATCGATTTATATTATTATTATAAAGAAGTTTGATATTTTGTTATGTTTCAATTTTGTACAAACATATTTAAATATCAAAATCCGACATTTTGATTTAATCGCTTGGCTAGAGTTACTGTATTTAAATTATTTAAACGACAGTCCTAACATTTTCCCGAAATGTGAAATTTTCAGTTTTGGTTAATGACACCTTTTACGTAACAGAATAGTTCAGCATTATTACACCACCAAATGGATTCGAATAACACAATTAGGGAGAAAATTCACCGGAATACGTATTTTATACGAGTACGCGCCATTATTCTGCCTCGCTCGACAATGTTTTCACGAAATGAATGCATTATTTAAAGGATGATAAAAGTGTATAAATTACAAAGTATAGAGTTGATGTGAACCAAGTTGGATAATTGTTGTACTACGGTTATAAATTAGCCAAAAATGTTGATACACCGACAGGTTCACAACTTCTCGTAATCTATGTACAAAGGATAAATGAGTGTTTGCACATATAACATATATGAATAACTTTTGAAATCGTTGAGAAGTAATTAATTTTTTTCACTTAGTTACATACAAACATTTATAATGTATTGATACTCGTATGGTTAAAATACATTCTTAAATTTATTATTTATGTATATTTATATTTTGTATCTGTGTAGATACATTTTGTAGTAAATATTTATTGTTATTAGTTTGACATAAGAATAATTGTAGGACTGACCTAATGATAAACAAGGTTTAAAGTTATTGATTCATTTATTATTTCTTAAACTTCTTCTTCTTCTGCTTTATTTAGGACTGTATCATGTTATTTCTAGCCCGTTCCTGGAATGCAGATGTCCAACTGTCTCGCCATCTTTTAGGTGGTCTTCCTGCAGGTCGATTTCCTGTTGGTACTTTATTTGCGGCTATATTTATCACTCTTTCAGAACATGCTCTTTCCACATAATCTCTCCATTAGCGTCTTCTCAGTCTTCCCCATCGCACGACATCTTCCACATTGCAGATCTTTCTTATTTCAGAATATCTTATTTGGTCTCGGAGTGTCGTTCTCGCAACGGATCGGAGAGTCTCCATTTCTGTGGTTCTTAGGAGACTTTTTGTTCTAATGGTGTCAGCTCTCGTTTCTATTCCATATATCATTATTTCTTAAACAATGATTCTAAATAACTTCGGCCGTTTTCCAGAAGTTTCATATGTTATGACGAGTTTCGTCTTGTTAAGCCATTATCAAATTTTGTATAAGCCTTAGCAAGGCGAACAAATTTTATACGTTAAAACATACGTTTTCGTTCATATTATTTTTTTCATACGTAGTTTTTCTATTGGTCAACAAACAATATGAAAGTTAATAACTTATTACGACCGAAATTCTTATAATATTTTCAGTTATTCCTTTGATATCTAGAAGCTATCGGTGAAATAATCAATAATAAGGTTGGTGTAAAAAGTTATTATGGATGTTGATGGATGACAAAGGAAAGCTTGAAAATCTTTTGTAGCAAGAAGGAAAATATAAAAATTATGGAGCAACCAATTTATCGTGCTCTGGAAAAGCTTCTATTATTTTATATCCTTGTGCAATTCTATTGAAAATTCAACTGATTCGGTCTTCTCGATCGTTTTTCTTCCTGTACGTGGAGTATGATTCATTTCAAAAATGCTTTTGTAATGTAGAAACCATTTTCTTATATTTTACAAGATGGCGTCCTCTTACTGGTAGTTTTAGATACTAATTTTAAGTTTCCATCCTAGAGATCAGTTTGCAACAAAGTCTAACCACTTTGCTGATTCCTGGGATGCTATTTGCGCGTTTTTAATTTGGTAGATTCCCATCGCTTTCCACATTTTTGTATACAACGACTAATTTATATCCAATTAATTTATAATAAGTTTAAGCAACCGATTCTCATGACATGTGATTGGTAGCTAGTCTATCGCCATTTCTATTTTCTCGTGAATTCTACCAGATCAAAGACAGTGTGATTTCAGATAATCTTAAGGCTTATACTATGGAATTCCATAATGATGAATTTTGTATGAATTAAAACACTGTTATTTCCACTTCTGAGTTAAGAAGGCTTTACACTTTCAACATCGGGTGAACGATAACGATATAAACTGAGTAATATTAATAATAATTAATAACAGATACTTGGTGTGAGCTTGCATGACCGCATACGGAATGAAGAAATCAAACGCAGCACCAGGGTTGCAGACGTCATGGACCGAGTGGCAAAATTGAAATGGCAATGGGCTGGACACTTGGCTAGACAGGGTGGCAACAGATCGGCACCCAGGATACTCAGTTGGAGACCATGGGTAAATAGGCGAAGTGTCGGAAGGCCACCAATGATATGGACCAATGATATTGTCAAAAGGGTTGGAAAATCTTGGATACAAAGGGGGCAGGATAGAGACGAGTGGAGGAAATTGGAAGAGGCCTATATCCAGCAGTGGAAGAAAGAAGGCTAGCAAAGAAGATTAATATTAATAAACTGAGAATTAAGATTATATTGTTCTACTGAAAATGATGGTGTAAATCCTTTGAAACATGTCTAGAAAAATAAACTCAAAAGTGCAAAAATAATGTATACATCCATAAAAAAATTCGTCCGTGTGATTTCACACTAACATCGTCGGGAATCGAACCGTGGGCCTTCGGTGTGGCAGTCATAGAGGTTGACACTCTGCCACTTAGGCTGTCTTTATATATACTTTTTTTATATCTTTTAGAAACAATTACAGATTGTTTTAGAGATAACTACATATTTATAACATTTAGTACACTACAACATTATTATTTTGGACATGACGTTGGGTTATGTTTTGCTAATTCAGAACCAAAAATTGTGGATTTAAGTATTTAATATAAACTATTGTACAAATAAAAAAGCAGGTAGCCTGTGAACCGTAAAAGAGCTATATATTTTACATGGCTGAGTACAGTAAATTATTCTCATGGGTTGCGAAGAGAATAAAAAAATAAGTTTTTAAATTTACGATTACATTTTTATGGTGTAAAATAAATTTCGTCGTAACTTTATTTTATAATTCAAAGTATTGTTATTTTAAGCTTTTGTATATTTGATCTTTCTTCGCTAGTTTTAATCCTGAGGATTGGTTCGACGGATTGGATCGGCGTACGTGTATGACACAAAGTATGAATATTGAGGAGGCGAGAGAAGACTCTTAGGACAAAACCGTTGCAAAATAAGAAAGTTTGTTTTTAATTAACAAAATGCGATGAAATCTTTTGATGCTTATAAAAGGACCAATTTATCTTTACAAATATAATTCTTCTATGCGGGTGAGTGTAGATGAACTCCTCCTAAACAGCTAGACCGATTTTGATAAAAAAAGTATGTGTGTAAGAGAGTCCCTGGATGGTTTAGATTTATAATTGGACCCGGTAGGTGATCGTTAAAACCTTCTGGGAAGTTCATGAATAATTGACCATCTGAGAATAATTAATAGTTATGTTTGTTTATAGTAGATGGCGCTGATGTTGAATTCAATGTTTAAGCATGTGCAAATATAAATCAACACTTTCGTTGTAGCGTGGCGTAGATTTATAATTCTGTTCGCTGTGTTTCGATATTCCATTTATGGTATGTATCATAATTGCGTGCGTATTGAGTGTATTATTCATCGACAAAACATATTAGAATAACGTTTTAAATCATAAATGGAATGTTTTTAAGCCCATACATAGTGCAAATGTGTTAAGTGTACTGTTGAAGTGAATATTTCACACGATCTTTAATGAATTTCAATTAGAAACATGTGCATTCAATGACAATCAATTTAATACAAAAAGTTTATTTACAGTTATCTATAATTAAATTTGTGAATTGTGTGTTTATTAAAGATCAATGCAACATTGTTAATTAAGGGTTGATTGTATCTCAATAGAGACGAAGATGTAAATTGTTTTTTGGAAACAGAATATGGTGGTCGAGGCGATTACAGGACTTATGACCTGTCATTGGTTGGGTTAAGCGATCGCTTTATGTTAACAACATTCTCCATTCCGCCGTTCTTATGATGATTAACCCGCAATGGGTAAAATCCAGTATTTGTCTACAAATATTGGTAACATTGTTAATCAACTCGCATTACGATAAAAACAAAACAAACTTTTTTGAATTGTTAAACTCAATGTCAAATGTCATTTAGTTTATTGAAAATTCGAATATCGAAAAAACATTTGCTGAACCAGCTAAAAGCAGACAAGCCAACGTTCCGTCAGGACAACTATGTCGGGTTCGCTAGTAGTGTATACAAATATAATTTCAATTGTAATTGTTTTTGTACATATAGTATTTTAAATTGATACAATACAGTTTAAAAAGGCAGCGCTTTTAACGAAAACGTAAAATATGACAACATCCGATTTACAAATGGAACCGAGTGATTTTCTCGTGATGAACCTTCGAACAAATATTTTTTCTTATATTTGATTTATTAAAGTGTCTCACAGATTTTTTGTATTCCAACCTTATTTCCGGCGATGTCTGACATTGACGGCGGGATCAGTCGATAAATGTACAATTTCAGAGGTTTATACTTTGTACATTGTTCAATTTTAGAAGCTTTTGGAAATGACAGATGTCATCTCAAAATGGACATGAAATAATAAAATACTCCTTTATACGAGTATACACAACATTCATATTCATTTCGCGATTTTAAGATTGAAAAAAGGGAAAATGACGACCTTCGGGGCAGAGTGGCAAGAGCTATGACTCCCATACCGAAGGTCCCGGGTTCGATTCCTGATGACAGTATGATTATCACACTGTCTTTGGTCTGGTAAAATTCACGTGACAATAAAAATGGCGATAGATTAGCTACCTATCACATGTCATGAGAATTAAAATAGCTATAAAATTGTATACAGGATTTGTGCTATAAAAACTGTTGTTTAAAAAAAAGTTAAAAACAACGATTGCAGTGTCACATTGTCTTTGGTCTGTTAGAATTCACGTGGCAATAAATATGGCGATAGATAAGCTACCCATCATATTTCATGAGAATCACAATAGTTATAAAATTGTATACAGGATGTGTTAAAAAAACTGCCTTACAAAAAAATGTGAAAAAAGCAATGGCAGTGTGATTGTCACTTTGTCTTCGGTCTGGTGGAATTCACTTGACAATAAAAATGACGATAGCTTAGCTACCTATCACATTTCATGAGAATCAAAATTGTTATAAAATCGTATACAGGATTTGTGTTAAAAAACTGTTATTCAAAAAAAAAGTAAAAAACAACGATGGCACTGTGATTGTCACATTGTCTTTGGTCTGGTAGAATTTACGTGACAATAAATATGGCGATAGATTAGCTACCCATCATATTTCACGAGAATCACTACAGCTATTAAATTGCATACATTATTTGTGTTAAAAAAACTGTTGTATTAAAAAAAGAGTGAAAAACAACGGAAACTGTCACATTAAAAAGACCCAAGTGGCATCCGAAGAGTACCACTTGGGTCACTCTTCGACCACTATGTGGCCGTAGTCTTAAGGTTAAAGGTGAAATGGACGAAATCCCTCGCTTAAAGAAAGCGCACTATAAAGTACTTTTTAAAAACTAAATAAACATAGTAACCATCACGCCGTTTCCCCGAAGTGGTACGCTGAAATAATGGATCATCACACTGTTTTTTCTTGAGATACTTTTCTCGCTTCCTTAATATTATTACATCGTGTCATGCACGCTAGTCGATTTCTCCTACTCCTCATGTGGCAATAATGAAATATTTAATTGATTTGATCGTGCCAGGTTTTTCTCTGTTGAGCACATTATATTCTTCTTTCGGTTCAGTGTCAGGTCCCCCCAACGTTAGCGATCACTGCAGCAAAGGCTTCTCAGTCCTGCGTCACTTGGAACACTTTCTGAACTCTTGTCATTCCTGTCCAGACTTTATGTTCCGCAGTCACTACATGGTGTTACCTTTATTTTATTCGTTAAACTAAAATATCTTCTTCCTTTTCTTCTTCTTCACTTTTGGTAGACTCAGGAGTCTGTTATTCAGGCGGGTTCTCTCGAGACGCTGAACTCCAGCTTTCTCTCCACCGTTTCGGGGGTTTTCCTGGTCGGTGTTGTCCGTTTGGCGTTCCATGGAGAGCTATGTGTGGTATCCTATTTGAGCTCATCCTTTCTACGTGTTGATGCCAGTATCGCCGTCTTTGACGTCCCAATTTGACCACATCTTCGACCTCGCAGATTTCTCGGATTGCTGCATTCCTAACTCGATCACGTAGGGTCTTGTCAGCTATAGCGTGGAGTGTTTTCATCTAACTAAAATAACGATCTACTTTTATTTGATATATCAAATAACTTTTGTTTACGATATTCCAAATACAAATTTGGCGGTATTCAGCCATTTTGAATTTGAGCCTTCGTAATGAGTTTCATTTACGCCCCATCAAGCAATATCTCTGTTAGAATATTATTTCGTTAGTTATGAAAACCCCGTCTGTAGTGTTTAGCTTTTATTTCCGTCTGACAGTCGCCTTCCACGGAATCCGGCGAGGGTATCAATTTACTTTCTCCGAGTACTCGGGCCGTAATAACTAATTCCCTGGAACTCGTCTGACGTCAATGATAACATTTGCTTTGTAAGTAACTACGTATTATGTTCGCACCTGACAATTATTACATCATGGATTCCACTTCACCTCAACAGGTAATTGCTTGAAATAATATCAGTTTAAAGCCATGATTATTATTTTATTGAATAGCTCTTTACATCATTACAGCCCGAGCCAAATCGACGTAATGGGTGAATAAAATAATATCAAAGGAAATATACATTATGTAGAACCAGGTGAATAGAAATATGACAGTTATCTTTTTGTAGCTCTTACCGTAAGGGTATTCACGAATTCGGTATAATTGCATCTAAAGAGGTCTATCTCCTTCGCCACCTCACATAAAAGACGAATCACTTTCAATACTTTAAAGCGCCTCTGTGAGGCAATGTGGAGTAAACTATTTAAAAAAGAGTGTATTGATGATTTAGGATATGTGAAATATTGTGAGAATATATTAGGATATGTGTACCATTAATTTTTATTTTATTTTATTTTACTTTTAGATGTTATACATTAATTTGACAAAAAAGGTTTATGGACTGTAGTTGTCACACTAGGCATGGCCTGTATCGTGGCAACTATTATATTATACATAATGACAATATTTTTCAGCAAAATACATATTTAGCAACGAAGTATTTCATCTTCGATCTTATCGCACCAATTACGCTCAAAGCGCGGCGATGTATCGAATATGTGATAACTACATACAAGTATTACAATAATAGATATTGTTATTTTTCATGTGAATATAGCATATCATTTCATGGTTAGCGCAAGCTTATGGTGTAATTATTGTATCTTTTGTCGTTGTTATGTATGATATATGTACGTATGTGTATGTGTGTATAAGTTAATATCTATATTTAGACTTTCTGTATAATTTCTTTGTGTTTTTATGTATTTACTCGTATGCAAATCGCTGTATTACCCGTACCCGAAATAAAAAAAAAATTAAAGAAAAAGTTATTGGTTTATTATTTTACCTACTTACATTTTTTGTTACTTAAATACATATAAATTTACTTTGGGTTATTTGAACTCAATTACTGTATCTACACATTTTTTATGATATTAATTCTCATGACATGTAATAGCTAATCTATCGCAAATTTTATTATCATATAAATTCTACCAGATCAAGGACTGTTGAAATGAGAATGTTTTTTTTTTATAATTATTATAATAATTTTTTTAGCACGACACCTTATTAATAAAATTTTATTAAATGCCAAATATGACTAATTTGTTTTACATGTATTTTTTTTAGATCAGTTTGAGTAGCAATTCATAATAAATACGGCCAGTCTGATTCTGGGACTGGCCGTATTTATGGTTCAGAGACACAAAGCGCGGACCCTCTTCATGGATGGCTGGTGGCAACTTCCTCTCACAGAGTATTCAAAACCTCCAATGTTTAATGACATGATTCGAGATTGTGGTTGATGGATCACGAGACCTTTCTAGTCATTAAGATGTTTCATTATTAAAAATCCTCGGACCTAAATTCGCAAAATAATATCTTTGAGACTCGTAATCTCAAATGAAAATAAATGTGAAAACGGAAATTTTCTCGGAAAGATTTGTTAAAAACACGATTGTATTCTCCCAGATTACTTTTCACTGCTACAAAGGGTCTTTGTCTTTTTTAATTTTGAATGTTCCGTCTTAGGTTAAGATATGAATAGCTTTCATCTCATAAACCTAGGCCCTATTCATTTTTAAGAGTTTTCTGCCCTTGATTTATCTCGTCTCATTGACCTTAGAGTGTGCCTCAAATGGAAATATTCCGAACGGGTAAGTTATCTCGGTAGACAAGGAAATTTAATTTGCCGCTGCAAAAGTGTTATAAATTATATAAAAGGTCACTTATATAAAATCTGAATTAAAATCAGAAATTTAAGTCAATTATAATTATCCGTAAGAACGATATCAAATATGGTAAAACGATTATGTTAACAGTAGTGAGAATTAAGAGTAAGTTCAATAATTGATTTATTTCTCTTGTTGCAAGATTAACCTGTACCCTAATAATAACTTTAAAATATTATTTTAGATTTATGTTATTGAAAATATTACGATTTTTTTTTCTGTGTCACAACATGTTTGTATTTAATTTTTTCTTTTAATAAAGTTATTATTTGCAAAGTTATAAACATTTCTCTTTTTCTTTTTTATATACTTTGTACATACAACACTTATAATCAAAAAATAAAAATTACATTGCCATGTTTCGGACAACCAGCCCTTCTTCAGTGATACATATTATAAAGATATATATTAAAAATATTACAAAATTATTTACATGATCTGACAGATTTTATAAAGATTTTATTTATATAAATCTTTATAACATCTGTTGGATCATGTAAACAAATTTTATAATATTTTAAATATTTATCACTGAAGAAGGACAGATTTTCCGAAACATGTCTATGTAATTTAACAAACAAACAAACAAACCATCACGCCGTTTCCCCGCAGGAGTAGGCAGAGAGAATGGACCGCCACACTAATCTATCCTGGCAAACCTCTCTAGCTTCCTGCACATTCATACAACGAGACATACACGCACGTCTATTCCTCCGACTTCTAAAATGCCCAATTTTTAAAATTTGATTAATATGGTCATGCCATGTTTTCCTCGGTCTGCCTCGACTTCGTACCCCATTTACATCATTAACGTATACTTTCTTAACCATTCTTTCTCCATCCGCGCGTTCCATATGTCCGAACCAACTATGTAATGAATTTTTTTAAATATAAGTGTTGTATATAAAAAATAAAAAGAGAAATAAATAATATACAACACAAAGTATGGCGAATATAGAAGAAATTGTAAAAATTGTTCAAGATAAAATATAATATATAACATTAAATATTATCACAATTTTTTTTTCAAATATGAAATGAGGCACTAGCTCGGTCTGAAGCAATCATCTGGAATGTTTTCTTGTGATAATGGAGTCACGTATGCGAATCTCATTGCGAAATATTTATTATTTGTGTTTTTGTTTCTGTAATATCAAATGTGTCTCCTAATATCTTGAGTAACGTCGTCTACGCCATTTTTAACAAGTCTCAGCCGTTTTGCTATTCTACGGTTAGCCGAAACTCGTTACCTTACGTGTCATCTCACTCCTGGAAAATTTTTTGCGCCGCCATTATACACGTTTTCCAGATAAAAGGAGTTTCGAGAACTAGTTCGAATAAGAGTGAACGTTTGAAGTTCGTTTATTCGAATTTATTTCCGCCTGTCACTTCTGATAAAATGTGTAATACACATGATAACATATTTCATTGAAAAATGTTTCAACAAACATATATATATTTTTTGTTTGTATGGAATAATTTTGTTGTGGAATTCAACCTTGCATTGCTAATCTTGAAAAGGTTTCTTCGTCTTACTCATTCCACCGTCCTTATCATCCACCAATTTTTTTTTATTGTCTGTGATATACGTAAATAATTTCTTATTCTTAGTGTAGGCCTATTTCTTAAGAGGAATTGACCTCCTACGAAGTCAACTCCCAGCTGTCAATCCATCTCTTTGGTGGTCTGCCATGGGGCTGGCCGTATAACACAATGAAGGGGAGTCTGGATGGATCCATTCTAAAATATGAATATATCTAAATACGAAATAATTTAATTTAATTAAATGTTCCTGTTATTTAACCAGGACGTCAGCGTGGTCAAGTTTATAAAGATTAACAGACTGCGCTGGCTAGTATGACAATCCAGTCGGGCGAAGAAGCTTCGGCAGACCAAGACTGCGATGGTTGAATGGTGCCGTGGCAGACTGTCGGGTTCTGGAGCAGCAAGACAGGGACGTGGCGGCCAGAGACAGGACGGGATGGAGGCGTTTCTAGGAGGAGGATAAGACCCACCAAGGGTTGTAGCGCCGGAGAAGAAGAAAGTTAGTTAACATTTATGAAGTCCTTAGTATTCCAACACACATAAGACTCAGAGTTAAGGTTTCAAAAGTGTGCCCACCTTGCTAGTATTTGTATGAATAATGTAACATAAATATGAATCCTTGAACCCACATCACAGATTGGCCCTTTGGAGGTAAGCGCGCCTGTGAAATATAGGGGTAGAGATGTAATGAGGTTATTTATCGTCCTTATAGTTATCCGAACGATTAAGTTCAATATCTTTTGATGATTACACCTCCCGGGTAGGTTGCGGGGCTCGACAACCCTCATCACGATAACCGACAATGGCAAATGGGCGTTAACTTATTACTAGGTATACAGTATACACATCGCGCCGGATTACGGAAGACATCCTTATTTTCCTTTTCCTCCTGACCCGGGTCACATAAATCATCCGGTACCAGCGGTGGCCTGTGGGAAGCACGCCGGTTCGAGCGAACCGGTTTTGAAACAAGACAACATCTGCTAAAACCGTTTGAAGCTCTGTAATAAATTAACTTACAAGACCACATGACCTATTTTATAGCCCGTGGAATAGGCATAGTTGGTTTGGTTATTGCTGGTGTGTTCAAACGGATTATCTTGTATAAGGAACAAAGTTTCAAAATTAATTAATCCTTATAAAAAAAAATCCGCAATGGGTAAAATCCAGTATTTGTCTACAAGAATTTGTATACATTCAAAATGTTGTATAAAATATCTGGTCCAAGTAGGCATAAAAATTGGAGAGACATCTCCAGGCGTTATCTAGTACTGTATGATTTGCAGAGACTTTCACAGTGCATTAATAAAGATTTTCTGCTTAATGCTTCCCAATCTTAATAGATGACGCTAGTGTAGAGTGAACTAAAATATGTAAAGATAAGCGCAGGATGTTAGCATATATACAAGTTCCAAAAATTTGGCAGATGTGGTGGTCATAAGAAGGACAGAATGGGGAATGTTGTTAAACATAAAGCGATTGCTCAACCCAACCAATGTCAGGTCATAAGTCCTTTAAGCGCCTCGGCCACCACATTCTGTTCCCAGAAAAACAATTAATATCTTCGTCTCTATTGAGATACAATTAATCCTTATTACAAAATTAATATTGTGTATTGATCATATCATATTCATCCTATCTCCTTCAATCGTGTTATTATATTTTAAGAACTTATAATTTCTTTTATGATATAGTCCTGATGAATTTGGGTCCAAGCGAAACTAATTAGAATCAATTGTAAAAACCATATCGTAGATCCACGTTTAATTATGAAACTATCGTTTTACGCTAAAATATACAGGAAATTTGATATTGACAATGTTTTAGCAAATGGATACGTGTTATTCTCTTAAAATATTATAAAAACTCTTAGAAAACAGACGTTTTAATTATTTAATTATACGACATATTAAACATCTAATAAAGAATTTTACATCATTGCATTAGGAACAACAGTAATTGATCCCATCATATCTTAGGTGTATAAATGATCCGACAGATTTAGGTATAAGATGGAAACCGATATTTTTCATATTATATACCCAAATCGGATATTTTATGTTATAATTTTCTAAACATATCAATTGCAGCGTTCATTTTTAAATTTCAAACACGTAATAATGCGCCCCTGAGTGAATACATCGCGAAAATGGCGCATAAAAAGTTAACATTATATTAATATTATTGATATGTAAGTAGATATAATATAAATTATTACAGTTAAAAAAAAATGCAAGACACTTTTTTCTGTATATCTAAATCAAGAATCGAGCCGTTTCATTTTTGAAAACAGGACGTTCCGAGAAACAATAATAAAAGCATACTCGAACATGCATAACGTAAAGCCGGTTGATTTTTATGGAACAACACTGTTCAACGCATACCTTAACAAGTATATGTGTTGTATGGAAAAGCGAGAGGGTTTCACGAGCCTTGTTAAATTTTTGGGGATTTTTGCACCCTTGATGAAAAATCACGGATTCATTTTTCATAAATTTATATCTGTCTGCTCCGTATCCCACGGAGACCTTTTCGGGAAGTGTCTGTTGGGGAGGCTTTCGCGATGGAATACTGCCTGATAGAAAAGCACTTTCATGAACTACATAGTACACGTAGAATATGGAACAAAATGCATACGAATTTTGTTAAAAGATCCACTTTTAAAAATATCAACAAAAAAATCATATTAATGTATTGTGTAGGAAAATAATTTATGGAAAATGACATTGGAAATCCTTATAACAATCTCCTTTTTGGAAATATTTGATAATAATATGGCATATAAAAATATAAGGGACTAAATAGTTTGTGAAGCAGAAATTAGGTGTAAAAATAGCAGAAATATGTTTTTTATAAAAAATAAAATTGTTGAAGAAATGAGAATACAACACAGAAGTAATACTAATACACTTCGGAAATTGAAAAATAGCGTTGTTTAATTTCTACCAAAATATTAAAAATCACGTCATGTTTCGGAGGAGACCTCCATCTTCCGGTGTAAATATATAATAAAAAACATAACAAACAAAGACTAATAAAAAACGCGTTTAAAAATCGATACAATACAATATCAAAATACTCGTATATCGTGATTTTTAATATTTAAGTGGATATTAAACAATGTAATTTTTCAAATTCCAAAGTGTACTTCAATGGAATTCTACAGTCTTAATGCCTTAAATAAACAGATAAAATAATATTAAATGTATAAACTAATGTACATATCAATGAATCATTGTTTAATTACTGTGCCGTCATCAAACAGTGTGATACTTAAATAACATTATTTATTTATTTTACTTTAAATAGACAGTTTATAAAAAAATATGCATGTCAATTTTCTCAATCTCAAATTAAAAAGAAAATTTAAAAAATAAATTAATAAATAGTTCAATTATCAATATTTTTAGTTATTTGTATAAATTCGTAGCAAGTTATTTCAATTTATGCGTATCTCAAAGAGTATTGATTGTAAAATATACAAAAAATAACCAAAAATAAAATTTTGGGTGTCGCTAAAAGACGCGTCAAACATTCGAGAGGGTTACCACTTAAATTGGGCGTGCTACATTGTTAGAAATGCTCACAATAGGTCACAAAAGACCCAAAACGTGCTGGGGGTGAGATCGAGAAATTGTACGAAATGTTGGAAGATCGCATGCACCGCCGCGGACGTGACGATCAAACGACTTAAACACAAATATTTCAAAGTCATTGTACGTAACAGATTTGTGAAAGACCAATCATGTTTCTTATTAAAATATATGCGCACATATAAAAATAAAATTATTGTTAATAATTATTCTTCTTGTTCTTCTTCCTTATTCTAGACCTATGTGGTCTGTTCTCCAGAGAGTTGCTCCTCCTGTGAGGTAGATTCCCAGCTGTCCTTCCATCTTTTAGGAGGTCTTCCACGAGGGCGAGTCCCATGAGGTTGATTATGCAATGCAATATAGGGGAGTCTGGTGGAGTCCATTCTTTGAACATGACCGTACCAGTCCCTTCTTCACTGTCTGCTCCATCTTATAATATCCTCAACCTCACATATCTCTCTAATTCTGGTGTTCCTCACGCGATCCCTCAGTGTCTTGCCTGCTATCGTCCTCAGTGTCTTCATTTCGGAAGTTCTCAAAACTTGTTTGGTCCTTACTGGTTTTGCCCTTGCTTCGACGCCATATGTTATTATTGGTCTTACGCATGCTTTATAGATTCATATCTTACTCTACATCTTACTGTTGTTAATTCCATATGCGATAATACATAAACCTTAAACCTTAAACCATGAACCATGAAACATAAAAGGAAGGTCTATGAAACACGTATCCAAGCCATACACAAATTGAAATCAAATCAAACCAAATCAGTTTATTTCATCAATAGAGATTACAAAATTAATTTTAAGGCATCTATTGAGAACATGTAAAATAATATATTGTGTATGTGTACTACCAGAAACGAGATATGGTTACACATTAGAAA
This sequence comes from Lepidostoma basale, assembly GCA_022606425.2. Taxonomy (NCBI): domain Eukaryota; kingdom Metazoa; phylum Arthropoda; class Insecta; order Trichoptera; family Lepidostomatidae; genus Lepidostoma; species Lepidostoma basale. Next base: position 3,979,351 of record JAHDVF020000010.1, read on the forward strand.
GATAAGATACTCTCCATAATTAAGAGTATTTGCCCTCTGAATGTACTTCCACTAATATGAAAGACGTCGATCTCCGAGAAGACCGCGTTCGGTAGATTAATTGGTCTACCCACTGGTGACACCAGAGGCAGGTTGGTTCTGGCGGCCGGTAGATAAAACAATCAATGCTGTCGCTGTCGGAGATATCTATCAGGGACAAAAAGCCGAACACCCTCCAGCACGGCCGAGTCCTCGAAATATCCCCTGATTAATCTAAAGAAATGGGTGCCCATCTCTTCGAAGGTGTAGAGAAATGATTCGAGCATTCCAAAAAGAAATGCCCTGGGATAGAGCCGTGGATAACTACCATACTCCCTCATGTAGAGAGATACCTCAGATTTTTTTTTCTGAACCAGAACATAGCGCCACCTACAGGGTCCAATTGTGAATCTAAATCCATCCAAGGACCCACGCAAACACAGGCAAAAAAATTGCATCAACTTCATCAAAATCGGTCCAGCCGGTTAGGAGGAGTTTCACTACATACGGCCGTACAGAAGAATTATATATTTAAAGATTCATATATAAATTCGTTTATCATCTGATATGAATTGTGAATATGACACAAAGGGTTTTATTTTTATTGATAAATCTTTTATATTTTTAAACATCAAAGGACTTACGCCTAAACGATGTTTTTTTTTAAGAATACAAAAAATACTCTATCTACACGTATTCACACAATTGCAGAAGTTACACACACGTTCGATTTATATAACATAAATAAATATTTAGCATTAAATCTCAAAATTCTCGAAAGATTTCCTCTCTTATAGGTACTTTTCATTCAATTAAGAAGGAAAACAGTTCTTTGAGAAAAATTAAATCCATACAAATGTTCATTTTTATTCAGTTAGAGAATTTTAATTGAAAGGTAAATATAGCTAATGAAAGGAATAACTTCCTACCATTTATTTTCATAAAAGAATTTTCTTTTTAATTTCCGTCGGAAAATTAGGTACCTCCTAATCTAGTGCCTTAACCAAACCTTTTTACTGCCGTTTTGCAAATCCCAAAAGCATATAAAAATAGCTGCTAATTAAAAATGTTAGCAAGACTGGTTTGCAATCAATATGTATTAAACTTAATCAAAAAATCTAATAGGACGTACAGTAAATGATGGATGAAAGAGAAATAAATGCAGTAGAAATAAGATCTCTTAGACGAATGTGTAAAAACATGTGTATGATAGAGTGTTGAACGAAAATATAAGAAGTGAATGCAGTACGAATGTAGGTTTTATAAACAAAAAATAAAGCTAAAATGGCAGTGCAAAATGGTGTTCTTGTACCAACCCTTATGTACAGAAGCGAAGAATGGAACTGGCAAAAGAAGGATGAAAGTAAAAATACAGTAGAAATTATATCTCTTAGACGAATGAGCGGAAAATTTGTATGTAATGGTGTCGAATGAAAATAAAAGAAGTGAAAGGGGTGCGAATTATAGTGTTATGAACAAAGTAATGAAAAGATCATTAAGATGGTTTGGACACATGGAAAGAATTAATGACGATTGAATGGTTAAAAAGTATATGTTAACGATGTAAATGGAACTAGAAATAGAGGACGACAGAGGAAAACGTGGCACGATCAAATAAATCAAATATTGAATGTCGGCCACCTGAGGAGTCGGAGAAATTGACGCGCGTGCACGACACGATGTATAAATATTGAGAAAGCGAGAGAAATATATCAGGATAGAAAAGTGTGGCAGTCCATTCTTTCTGCCTACCCCTTTGGGGAGACGGCGTGATGGTTAGTTAGTTAGTTAGTTGAAAGGGAAATTAACAAGGTTTAGACACATGGAAATAATGAATGAAGAAAGAATGGTAAAAAGTACATATTCACGATGTAAATGGAACTAGAAGTAGAAGACGACGGAGGAAAACGTGGCACGATCAAATTAATAAAATAATGACATTCGGCACGTGAGGAGTCGGAGAAATCGACGTGCGTGCTTGATACAATGTATGAATGTTGAAGAATCAATTTATTCTGCCTACCCCTTCGAGAAGACGGCGTGATGGTTAGTTAGTTAGTTTTTTAAGTTAAAAAAAAATTAATCCATTGGATATTTTGGCAGTTGTCAAAAGTGTTTTTAACTGACTTTTTATACGGTTTTCAACGTAAAATGTGTTGAAACGAACGTAAATTGAACGACAACATAAATAAAGTGATAGCTGAGAACAGCGTGAGATAAACACAATCTTCGTTTATATAATATTTAAAGCATATAAGGAGATGTTTACCTGTTGGTGAAGCTAGGACCCTCGTAAATTCTTTTGTAGTGTCACGGTTAGATTATTGCAACGGAATGTACGCTGGATTGCCAAATAATCAATTAGGCAGAATACAAAGCGTATTCAATGCTGCTGCCCGATCGATTATGGGGCAACAAAAATACTGTCATATAACGCCGCTCCTGAAGGACCTTCACTGGCTTAAAATCCGAGAGCGAGTAAAATATAAATTGTGTTTGCCAGTGTTTAAGGCTCGACACCAGAGAGCGCCAGAGTACTCGTATATATCGGACCTCTGCGTGACACCCATGCCAACGGAAAGGCAACGTTTACTCCGATCGGTAGAAACAAGTGCAAACAATATAGCAATTCCAGTCAGAGCCAATAAAGCATGTTTCTATGATCGTGCTTTCAGCGTTGCGGGTCCGTTGGCGTGGAATAGCCTCCATGTTAGTATTAAGTATGAGGATAGTGACGTTAAATTTAAGAAACTTCTGAAGACTGCACTGTTCGGTCAGTCATTTCCTAGTGCGCTCTTGGAGTAATTGATTATGCAAAAAGCGCACTTAAAATACAAATCATCATAATAATAAATAAATAAATTAACTTATAGTGACGCTAGTCTTGATAGAATCTGATGCAGTATAGAGTGTCAGGACAACTATAGAGTGACAGGATAACCATGAGGAAGTTGGTGGCGGTGGTCCGCCTCTATTAGTGTTCGAGCGAAGGTCGTGCCAGCCCGCCCTGGTCGCCGCAGGGGAAATATTCGCCCGGGGTTTATCGTCATTGCTTTCGGGGAAACTTTGTCCATTCGTTGCGGTCAAACTTTGTAAAAAGCCGTTTCGCTCCGCATGTTGTGAACAATAAAACCTGCGTTGTTGCTAAATTTTCCGCGAGACATTCCTACACGCAGATGAGGTAAATAATTAGAGTATTTCGGCAAGTACAATACACGCATACGAGTGTATATATAAAGATACGTCTGTTGATACGCACAACGAAAAAGTTTTTTAATACATGGAAATTATTAATACAAATGAAAATATCTGTTTTTCAGAAGTTTTATTATATTTTATGGTAATGATATGTTTCGCTCTTCTAACGTATTACAAACTAACTAACTTGCGAAGGGGTAGGCAGAAATAATGAACTGTCATATTTTCCTTTTTTGACACATCTCTCTCGCTTCCTTAACATTCATACATAGTGTCATGCAAGCGCGTCGATTACTCTGACTCCTCAAGTGACCGACATTAAATATTTGATTTATTTGATCGTGTCACGTTTTCCTTGTTCTTCCTCTGTTTCTAGTTCCATTTACACCGTTAACATATACGTTAACGTTTTTTTCCATTCTTTCTTCATTCATTCTTTCCATGTGTCCAAACCATCAAAATGATACTTTCATTATTTTGTTCATAACACCATCATTCGCACCGCATTCACTTCTTATATTTTCATTCGACGCTCTATCACACATAGAGTATACACACATTCGTCTAAGAGATCTCATTTATTCTACTTTCATCCTTCTTTTGCCAGTTTCATGCTTCGCTTCCATATATATGGGTCGGTTCTTGTAAGAACAACATTGCGCACTGCCCTTTTAGCTTTTTTGAATAGGTTTTTGTTTGCGATGACAACTTTAAGTGCCACCTTTCACTTTGTTGCCTGCCCCAACCCTTTTTTCAATATCCCTCTCCACTCGCCCATCTTTTGTAAACATACTACCCAAATACACGAATTCATCAACTTGCTCTAAATTTTCAATTTCAATTCACGCTAATGTTGCAAACTGTACTTTATTGTATTAATACGTAAGGTATTATTAAGTGTGATGACGCATAAAAAGGGCTTAACATGTCATTCTATAAATTATAATAAAACTTCTATAAAATATACGTTTTCATTCGTATTAATTATTTAATATGGAGTTTTATATGAACACATGAAATATTTGTTAAAAACTTTAAGGAATTCGAGTGGTGAAGAGTAAGAAATAGAACGCTTATTTCTGATCCAGGGTCATTGTTTCTATCTCAGATAAGAAGATATTAAAGATTCAATAAAAAAATATGCATCTTCTGGTAAAGATGGTAGAACAATGGACGCTGCTGAAACCGATCGAAATTAAAAAAACAAGAGGAATAAAACGAAATGTAAATATTATTTCCGATTTTTGATTATTTTTGCTACTTTCATTATTATTTTTTTTTGTTTTTTATAATATCTTGAATGCACATATTAAGATTTTAAAAGACAAAATGATCAAAATGTGTTTTCAATACATTTTATTATTATTATTATATATTTATCTTCTGGTGATGACTGCAAGCTGGCGAAACTGGTCGACGTTAAACTCAAGTGGAAGCATACTAAATATATAATCTTCTTCTTTCTGTGTCCTGTCAGGTCCCCCTAACGTTGACTATTACGCTTGTCATAATGATGACCTGGGGGAAAATATCCAGAGTGGTTTCCCCTCTCCTTCTCTGGAAGATTTTCTGTCGGGGTTACCTTCCCTTAGCTAGGTGTATCCAGTTTTATGACGCTGGAAGCTCGCCATTCGTCCTCTCTCTATCTGCTATGGCACTAAGTATAATAATATGTGCCACATTGCCCGGGGTTCGCGGGGTCTTTAAAAGACCTCTCGTGGACGCTAGAGAGTTGGACTTGATAGTAGTGTTGCTGTTGTAAATGCAACATGGCGCCTTACGACATTTTGTAGAGGTATGCTTTTGTTTGTAGAGGCATGCTAGAAAATTTGTATTATTTAAAATTTTTTTCATTATTCAAAACGAACTTCTACCAAGAAATTTTAATTAAAAATATTAATTATTTGAATAAAACAAGAATATTGTTGCACAAAAATATGTATTAGGTATTAGATTGGGATCAAATAAAATGCATTTATTTAATGATAGAAACCAAAAACTTTTAACCGCATTATTTAATTAAATCATATGAAATCCACGTAAATCTAAAACAGGAAACAAGCGTTCTCCTTTCTAGACATACATTAAATTTAAATAACCTCTCTTGTGTTAGATGGTTTCATGTCAAATACGAGAACAATTTCAAGAATCTTTGATCAAGCGCCAAACATTTTCACTTTGATTTGAACCCGTAATTTCGGTAACAAATTCTGAAATATTTTTACCAACAAGCGTTTAATTTATTTTGACATTCATTACAAAGGACAGATTTCTTAATTTAAAAATATAAAATATAAACATTCTCCAGAAACCAACTAAGATGCGAAATCTCCGTACGCCAAAAAAAAATTGAACAGGTAGACCAATTCAGATATCTCGAAAGCGAAGTAACCAGCTCTAATGACCTACCCAGAGAAGTAAGGTCACAGGTAGATAAGGCTGCAGCGTTTGCAGGCTGCCTGAAAGATGTCATATGGAGAAACAAATACACGAGGACGACAGCAAGGTACGCATTTATAAGGCCTGTGTGCGACCAATGCCCCGGGCAGACACTGTCAAGACAAAGAGCATGCTCAGGACAACCGAGATGAAAACACTCCGCGCTATAGCTGGCAAAACCATACGTGATCGAGTTAGGAATACAGCAATACGAGAAATCTGCGAGGCCGAAGATGTGGTCAGATGGGGATGTCAAAGACGATGATACTGTCATAACATGTAGAAAGAATGAGCTCAAATAGGATACCATGGAACGCCAAACGTTATACGCCGACCAGGAAGACCCCCAAAACGGTGGAGAGAGAGCTGGAGTTCAGCGTCTCAAGAGGACTCGCCTGAAATAACAGACTTCTGAGTCTATCAGAAGTGAAGAAGGAGATAATAGAATGCATACTAATATATTGTAGCTCCATTAGCAAGTACAATAAGACTTAAGTTTGCATAATTTCTCTGCCATTTTCATTCATTCAGCTTTGCGGTTATTCTTTCTAGCATTTTTAAATTCAATTAGTCAGAGAAAAGTTTCCCGGAGGGACCTACCCACATTAATACGCGAGTAGTTTAAACAAGAAGCAATTAAAGTGCGGCGGACTGAGAAGAGATTGTTTGCCGCCAAAATTTAAATCGGCGCCATTTTTATGTCCGCCGTAAAATAACCAGTCCTTTTTGACATCGTCAAATCGCGAGTGAGGAAATAATTTGTAAGAAGGGAAGATACAAATGTCTGGGGTGATCTTAATTGTACGAAAGCCGATCAAATTAAGATTTATCTTAATAGATCGAATATTATTAATATTGGTAATAATGTGACTAAATTAACTAACTAACTAACCATCGGGCCATCTCTCCGGAGGTCGGCGGAAATAATGGACCGCCACACTGTTTTGTCCTGACATACTTTTCTCGCTTCCTCTACATTCATGCATCGTGTCATGCACCAACGTCGATTTCTCCGATTTCTCACGTGGCCGACTAGTATTTGATATTTTTCTCGGCCGCGACCACGTTTTTCTCGGCCTTCCTCTATTTCTAGCTCAGATCACGTCGTTGACATATACCTTCTTCACCATTTTTGTCTTCATTCATTCTTTTCATGTATCTAAACCATCTTAACACCCATTTCATAATTGAGGACCGTTTTCACAAAGTGAAATATCTACAAAATGTAAAATTTTCAGGAGAAGGTTTTTTCATGATAAAATTAATACGTTTTGTATGAAATCGCGATATTTGAACCGCTACAACTTCGCACATATACCGTTTTGTTAAAATTTTATTTCTCCAATCGATAGAGCTCACATGAAAGAACCCATTTCCATAAAAAAACTTTTTTGTAGTAGTAATTTCATTTTGTGAAAACGGTCCTCAATTGTATTCATAACACTTTCATTCGCACCGAATTAAATTCATATATTTGCATTTGACACTATCATATACAGATTTACCACACACTCGTCTCAGAAAACTCATTTTGACTGCATTAATCTACTTCCATCCTTCTATTGTAAGCTCCATGCTTCACTTCCATACATAAGGCGGCTTTCATTGAAACCAAAAATATGACAGAATGTGTTTTCAGTATCGCAGAATTGTTCCACAACATCTCATATACTCGTTATATAGCTAAATAGCTAAATACATTTTAGGAGCTCTCACAAAAGGTTTTTAACTAGAGTTTATCAGTCGGTGAGCAAGAATAACGTAAAAGGCACAACACACAATATTTTTTAACGGTCATCGTGTGAACTATAACGCTCTCTAAAGAGAGTAAGGGAACTCCATTTTTTCTAATTTAATTTTTAATTCTTTGTGTATATAAAATATGTCATTAAAGGGATACATACACATTCATAAATCTTCTTCTCCTTCTTTTTCCTTTTAATAGATCTGACGATCTGTGGCACAGAAATCATGCCTCCTGGGATGATGTGGACCAGCTGTACCTCCATATCTTAGGCGGTCTTCCAGGTGGGCGGCGTCCGGAGGGGATTTCGTAAGCGGTTGTACCGTATATGCGGATCTGTCACTCACTATTCTGGCTACATGGTTCCTTCATTGTCTTCATCTGGATCTATTCCAACGAACGTCTCCTATTTCGTAAGTTTTTCTTATGTCTGTGTTACGGACGCGATCTCCGAGAGTTTTTCCAGGAATGGATTTTAGGACCTTCATATCAGATTAGACCCTTAGACCCTTGGATCGTACAGTGTCGGCCCGCGTGTCTACAGCATACGTAATGATAGGTCGTACGCATGTCTTATAAATTCTGACCTTGTCTTCAGACATCCTGACACGGTATTTATAAATTAAATCAATGTATTTTCTCAACTGACATTATAAACAAAATTAAGGTTTAAGGCATGTATTGAGAACAGGGAAAATAAAGGAACCACCTATTATATAATGCCAAGTGATGCATCGATATTAACACAATAGGTATCGATTCGTAATATGGCAGAACGGTAGGTACCCACGTAGGTAATAAAAAAAGCCAGCTTCACACTTCCATCACTGTATGAGGAGTCTTCTGATAGTAGTGCCGAGGCGCGAGCTTAAGGCCTTTACAAAATCACACAATGGAGTTCTAAAGATGAAGTAATAAATCCTACTTCGCAATCTTAAACATTACTCGAACAATAGTGGTGGCTATACTCATATTGGATTTACTATAAATCCAGGCCGACAAAAGAATGGGCGGCTCGTTCACTCAACTCATCATCAACTCTCGTATAAACAGGCGAACACACATACACACGTACATGCTTGTTTACGTGTGGGTAAATTAAGATCAGGGGTGGATTTAAAAAAGGCTTCATGGGCTAATGAACCCGAAATGGCAACACAAAAATTCATTTGCAAAATCATCAAATCAAAATTTGGCTGATTTTTTAATTAAAGATTTCTTGAAGAATTGTATAAAATCATTAAGAATTAATTATGTCTCAATAGTGACGAAGATGTAAATTATTTGGAAACACAATATGGTGGTCGAGGCGTTTACAGGACTTATGACCTGTCATTGGTTGGGTTAGGCGATCGCTTTATGTAATACAACATTCCCCATTTAGCCCTTCTACGAACACCACGTCTGAGAATTATTTGAAAATTGTATATACTCGTATGCTACCATAATGAGAAACATTTTACATATTTTAAGTTTAATCAACACTAGCACCATCTTTTGAGACTAAAGGTAATCATTAAGCAGAAAATCTTTATTAATGTAATGTGAAAGGCTATCAACCCAATTATCACATATTACTAGATAACGCCTGGAGAAAACTCTCCAATTTTTATATGCTTTTTTATTTTGACCAGTTTTTATACAACATTTCGTTTTTTTGAATGTATACAAATACTTGTAAACAAATATTGGATTTTACCCATTGCGGGTGTATTAATCATATGATTAATGATTAATACACACGATTAATACACCCGTTATGGGTAAAATCCAGTATTTGTCTACAAGTATTTATATACATTAAAAAAAATATATACAAAACTTCGTATTAAGTAATATTGATAAATGTTTCTTTTTTTAACTTTGTACACAAATGTGCTAGTACGTTTTTAATAGATATTAATCAATGCCATTTAATAATATAAAAAAATAGGTCAATTTTCTATTTGAAACACATCAAAAGTAAAAATAAACGATTATTTCAGCAAAATGTTGGCGCGTTTCTATTTTCGCGAGATTCACAAAGTTTCTGATTGATTTGAAAAAGTTCTCTCCCTCCCGATAAGGCGATATGAAAAATCCGAGTCTTCCGTTACATCACTTTTGTAACAATATCGAAATATTATTCACTTACAAACTCAATAAGAAATTCCCCTAACGATGAGTTTCTTAATAAATAACATTCATCTTAACAATTTTTTTTTAATTAAAAAGAAACACTGAATAAAATATGACGTTTCGATTTTACACGTAAAATTTGCAAACCGTATAATTTTGACTTATCCATCATGCCGTTTCCCCGGAGAGATAAGCAGAGAGGATGGACCGCCACACTGTTCTATCCTGACATAACTCTCGCGTCTCTTCGACATTCACACATTGTGACATGCACGCTCGTCGTTTGTTCCTACTTCGAATATGACCGCCTTTCAGTAGATCACTCTCAACTTTTAACACAATACTTTCAAATATATATACTTTCGAAAAATTAAAAAAAAAAGATTTTTTGAAAATTATGAACCAGAATGATCCGTTTGAAATGTGGATCCTCCGTAGAATGCTGAGAATATCTTGGACCAATATGATAACAAATACTGATGTATTACGGTAAAGCCAATGCAAATATATAACTGTTCACTGTTAAGCTCCGTAAAATATCATCTTTTGGCCATGTAATGAGAGGCAACAAATACATCGTCCTGCTCGTCATGAAGGGGGAAGATCGAGGGGCACAGAGAAGTCAGAAGAAGACAGCTCTCCTGGCTTCGAAACATCAGAGAATGGACCGACGTCAGAACTTTGGGGGAGCTGTTTCACGCCGCCCAGGACAGGGTCGTCAACGTCGGGGGGACCCGGCGGGACAAGCGAAGAAGAAGAATATACTAGATATCCATTTAAATAAATATTAAGTACTGTTCTTTAATAATAAATTACTTCAATATTTCAAACGAATATTAATAATTCCCCTTGACATATTACAGTGAAATTGCGAGCAAGATATTAGATTTTTTACATTTCTTTTCGTCTCTTTGAAATTACAAGTACCATTGATTTCGGAATGCTTTATATATTTCAGGTTATTCGGAATAAAATATGATTTCTGACAAAACCGTTTACAAATTGATAATTTGATATCGCATTGTTTTCATAAACGGTGGATACGTGGAACATGAATTAAATAGACAATATGTCCACCATCTAAAAATAACATTTTGTGTAAAATAATTTTATTTTGTTATTTTATTTTATATTTTTTGTTTTAGATTTATTTTGAGGATGTTGGACCATCGAAGTGTGCGCGAGAGACGCCCATTGATGGCGACGAGTTTCGCAATCCATCACACCCCGTCTCCCGCTGGGCGAAAAGAGAAGGATGGAGTGAAGTGTGAGAGTCCATTATTTCTGCCTACCGTTTCGGGGAGACGGCGGGATGGCTAGTTAGTTAGTTTGTTAGCATTGTTTTCATCGAGAAAATCTCTTTACACATGATATTTGTTAACGGAAAAAGTACATTATTACACGCTTTTTATGTGTATTCATAATTATACTACTAAATTAATCACCGTAAATTCATTCTGACATCCAAATTATTCTTAATGTCTAGAGGTAATATAATATGCGAGTCCATACAATTTTAGCCTAACGACGGTCGTAATACAGAAAATTGTATTAGCAATAAGCCCCGTGTCGTTATTCATTTGAATATGTAGTATTATTAATTTCCTTTTTGGTCCAGGAAAGAGCTCCGGCGTACAGCCTCTACGGACTATTTTATCACCTGTTTTAATTTTCACCTTTCCCTAATTATGTTCATGTTTTTTGATGAATATTGAAATAAGGTAATCAGCATATTCGGCTTAAGAGGATATTTTAAATATAGAATGTATATTTAAAATCTACGTTTACGACATTTTTTCCGCACAAATATTATTATTATTATTAATTTTTTTAGACGCCATTAACATTAACATTAAACATCAAATAACATTTTTTTACATACTTTGTATACAATACTTAACTATTAAAAATATTAAAGCAAATATGAGACATGTTTCGGATTACCCGGTCCTTTCTCAGTGATATTATAAAGATATTAAAAATATTATTGAATTGTTTACAAATATTATCAGTTTTGACAGATGTTATTAAGATTTATTTTTGAACGTTTATTCTTTTGCTATAACAAAGCATACCTAAACGTTCCAAAATAAATCTTAATAACATCTGTCAAGATCATATTTGTAAACAATTTTATAATATTTTAAATATCTTTATAATATCACTGAGGAAGGACCGGGTTGTCCGAAACATGTCTGATATTTAATTTTAATATTTTTAATAGTTAATTGTTGTATACAAAGTATATAAAAAGAAAATAAAACATCTACCACACAAAGTATGGCGAACATAGAAGAAATAAAAGAACTTGTTAAAATAATACACATACATCAGAAAATTGATAGGTAGTACCTATACGATCCTTAAATGACGCATAGGTCATTTGGAGAATGTCCACATTGACTAACATCTTATTCAAGAGCACCATACCCCGGGTCATTGTATGCTGCGCCATGACATTTGTTCTGCTATGCGGTATGCACAACAGATCGTGTCTTCTAGCGCGAGCATACCAGTCCGGTACATGGAACACTCCAAGAGGTATAGGCTTTCATTGAGGTTACAGAGTATTTTAAATCCTAAGATCATCAATGTATATTTTCTTCTCGATTCGAGACAGAAGTTTTTGTGCAGCAAAAAATTTGTGGTGCATAAATCTCATATATGTAGGTACATAACTCATTTATGATTCTCAAGCTAATGATAATAAATTTTGTATTCAACCGTATACACTTTAAGATTTACTAAAAAAATGTATTTTAAATATGTAACAGTAAATTTGTAATTTGTGGGACACGGAACATTCTCTGGTGAATGTGTCAACTGAATTATAAAAAGTAGAAATTTGTGTGTGAAAATAATACCATCACTTGTTTATTAATATTTTTTTAGTAGTACTTAAAATATTAAATTTAAAAAAATATATATGTACAAAAAAATCTATTGTTAAGGCTTTTTCACAATGCCGTCTCGAAATCACTCTTCACCAGGCCATAATGTTGAATTAAATGTGGGGCCGATCAGATCTGACAGCTGTCAAATGTCAAAAAAATGTTTAAAATATCTCGATTTTCGAAACAATTATTGAACATAAACATTTATTAACAATGTCATTTGCTTAATATTGTTGGTACTATACAAAAAGGTAAATTGTACATCACATGTTTTGATAATTTTATGTAGTATCTTCAGTGTAGAGAGGTTAGGCAGCCAAACTTTAAACCAGCACTGCAGAAACACAAATGTATTTAAATGTTTGTAACACTATATAAGGAGTAATAATACAACCGTAGTCGTATTTTACATTAATTTCGCATTTATAATCGAAATAAAATTAGATCACGGCACGAGACGCATAGTAACTTCACGGATTCCAATACTGATATGGCGGTATACGGCCCCATAAATCTCCATGTTGCAAAATTTGTTTATGGTGCTTACGGCCTGGTAAATACGAGACGTTGTACTTTCAAGGCGGCATTGTTTTCTCATCAAGAAATTACATTTTATTAAATCTATGAAGAATTTATAATAAAAAAAACAACGATTTTACCCTTCATTGAATGGTGTTACAAATTTGCAAAAAATCGAAAAATCTGTTAATATTTTAATTTCATATATATTTTTGTTGTACTCTACACTCTACATTCCCATCTACCTATTATGGGTACATAAGGCACCGCTAGTGGCGCTAGTTTACAGATGAATAAATTTTACTTTGATATTTGGTTGACCTATTTCTTTTACTGCCAGATTATTAGACACATTTTGAGTTTAAAAAATAACTACATTGCCAGTTTAGTGTATATATCACGTTCAATTATTTAATTTGAGTAATAATAAAATATTAACAAATTTAGCATTCTAAAAATTTATTTTTTGCTACAAACACATTTTTATCGATATAGGTATATAAATAAAATAAAATTTCCTGGTATTATCGCCATAACTTTGTGTTCGTAGATGTTTAATGTTTATTTTTTTATATACTTTTTATAAAACACTCACATTTATTAAAAAAATAAAAATTAAATATCACACATGTTTTAAAACTAACCAGCCTTTCATCAGTAAATGATTATAACATCTGTCAAAACTGACCATATTTGTAAAAAAAATTATAATATTTTAAATATTTATATAATATCACTGATGAAGCGCTGGTTAGTCCGAAAGATGTTGGATTTTCAATTTTTATTTTTTTAATAAATTTGAGTGTATAAAAATAGTGTACAAAGTATGTATAGAAAAAGAAACATTTAGATAGTTTGGACATATGGAAAGAATGAATAAAGGAAGAATTGTAAAAAAAGTATATGTTAACGATATAAATGGAATAGATAAAAATAGAGGAAGACCGAGGAAAACGTGGCACAATCAAATAAATCAAATATTGAATGTCGGCCACGTGAGGAGTCAGAGAAATCGACGCGCGTGCATGACACGATGTAAGAATGTTGAGGAAGCGAGAGAAATATGTCAGGAAATAAAAGTGTGGCAGTCCATTCTTTCTGCCTACCCCTTCGGGGAGACGGCGTGATGGTTAGTTAGTTAGTTAGTTATTTTAGAAACATTTTTTAATAAATTATTTTCGCATATTATGTTCTGCAATAGATAACGAAAAATATTATTATTGTTAACATTAAAAAAAACTGCAATGAAGAGTCAATACTTCCACATAAACAAAAATCTCTTGGTAGGAGATTCTAATCTCATATTGTTGCGATTACCCGTGGGCAGGTGTCGCTTCGCAGTCGAAATTAAACTCCTTTAAACTCAAAATGGGCGTTAAGAAAAGAGGCTAGAGCTAAAGAACTTAAAAACATTTTTAACTTCCTTTAAAAACAACTGTGACATTCTTTGGGGGGTGATAATTAGGGCAAACAAGAAAAGAATTCAAGAGTTTTATAACTGAAAATACGCCGTTTTAAAATTTTCGTTTTTCATTATTTTTTAACATTCCACAAGCGTATATTTTTTCTTCGAATCATACGTATAAAATTTATGATAAGACATCTGATATTGTAAATGGAATTATACTTAAGGTGGATTTCAGTGGGCACGAGTGGATGTGGGTTGATGCGGGCCTAGAAACGGCGATGAGGCCCGCCACCCATCACGTTGCTTTTCCCGCGGGGGTAAACAGAGGAGAGTGGAGTGTTGCATTGGTACTTGGAATATTAGAGGAGGAATAGAAGAAAAGTTGAATAAGATGTGCGATGGATTTGAGAATAAATGTTTAGATATTTTATGGAGCGCATGAATGAAGGAAGAATGGTTAATAGAGTAAACCTTAACGGTGTTCATGGATTACGGGATCGTGGGAGACCGAGAAAAACTTGGCATGATCAGATTAATCAAATGTTAAAAGTCGGCCATGTTGGATGTCGAAAAAATCGACCTACGTGTATGACTCGCTTTATGTGGAGGAGGCTAGAAACATGTGTCAGGATTGAGTAGTGTGGAGGTCCATTCTCTCTGCTTACCCCTTCTGAGAAACGGCGTGATGATTTGTTGATGTTGTTGTTATATGTACGATTGATTTAATTTATAAGATTTAGTAATAATAAATAATGAAAACAAAAAATATATATACAAAATTTCTTAAATATACAAAATTACTATGTATTTAGTGTGCTTCCACTTGTGTTTATGTTCGAACGGTTTCGGCAGCTAGCTGCCATCTTCTGGTATCATTGTGATGGTACCAGAAAATGGCAGCAAGCTGCCGAAACCGGTCGAACATAACCATACCATACCCCGAATCGAACATAACCATACCATACACAAATGGAAGCACACTAAATACGAGTACATAAAGAAAATTTATATAATTTTTTTTGTTTTCATTATTTAAAATGAACTAATACATAGAAATTTCAATTAAAAATATTGAATATCAGTAATAACTTAATTATTATATCAACTTTGGAACTAACACAAAATAAAATAATTGCTGTCGCTGATGATGATGATACATTTATGTGGAAGACTATATTTACAGCCTTTTTTTGTTCCGATTAATTATACATGATATAATATTTTAACAATAATAAATTGGACAATTTTTAAGCGCCATTGTGATGAGTTAATCATCTCAATATAATAGGTATACCTGATAATATTTTTTGTTTATCTTCAACACCGCATTGATGGATAATCTAGTTTCTTTTATAAAATATCAAAACTTGTCAGACAAGGAATTGATTCACAAATTTCCACTGGAGCAATATTTTACATTTTAGTCTAAGTTAGCCACAACACTCGTTTTCCACAATTGCCCACAAAAACCGAGTTGAATCTTGTTCAAAACCTTTTGAAAATTTTACCTGTTTTTTATTTAACATGGATAAATCAATCCCAGTACTTATATAACTTTAACAATTAAAAACAGCATTACATTGGATCATGAATTTTTAACTCATCAACCTGCTGTGAAGAAACAAAATATTCATTTTCTTCTCGGTGCTACATCCCGATGCGAGATTTGGCCACCTCCACAACTCCCGCAGGCTCTCGTACCTGACCATCCTTATATATTCTTCAGGTCTTTCCAGTTTCTTACAATTGTTGGTTCATATGTTTTTGCATAGGTTCCTGTTCATTACGGAGTCCGAGTTCCTAAGCGATTATGTTGGTGATCGTAATCATGTGTTCTTTTACCATGTTGGGTGATTAGCCCTGCGATAGACCCTCATCTCTTATCCGGGCTTGGGACAGGCAGCAGAGTGTACAGAATAAAACGAATGTGCGGACACAAAAATGCATCTACACCAAATGTATTTTTTTCTTAATAATTAAATAGATTTCAATACCGACCCAACCGTGGGGCCATTGCATACATGGTCAGATAGCGCATGACCCCAAGCTTGGGGCTTATGTATTATTTCTCGAATATTATTAGATGTTGCCAAAGTTTGGACAACTAGCAACATATATTGGTATACAGACAATTAAATAATTTCTCAACTAGTTACATGTTTTACAAACTGGAAAAATGATATTTCGTAAATGTGATTAATATCTATCTCTATAGAGGTTAAATCAAAATATTGAAGTTGAACGGAATTATTTCCAGGGTACCTTTGTGAGATCCCGGTGCAACTTGTGCAGGTGGAAGAGAGTCAGCATCACGCAGATGAGGTTGATGGCAATCCAGAGGACGTTCAGCACGTAGTGACGGTAGGGCCCGTGGACCAGAGGGCATGAGGGAGCCCGCGGACCACTGTCGGCGCTCGCGGCCAGTGCGCCTGATAGGAACGTCGGACCCAGGTTTATCGTTATGGATGCAAACCAAATGATGAATGTACCGAATAGCACGCACTGAAAAAAAGAAACATAATAATTAATTAAATCACAATATTTCAATCATAACACACGGAATCGAATCCAAAGCGGCCATACAAAAACGTGTCAGAAATGAAGACAATAAAAAAGTATCTGGCAAGACACAAGTTGTTAAGTTTTAATCCTATGAATTGGTTTGCAGCAAAGAACTCTGCTAGTTCTTGGGATGCCATTCAGGGCCATTAATGTCTTTATTTCCGCATGTTTGTATACAACAGAAAGACTGAGAAGTCGCTACTGGAGAGATCGTGTGGAAAGAGCATTTTCTGAAAGAGTGATAAATATAGCCGCAAATAAAGTTCCAAAAGGAAATCGACGTCCAAGAAGATCACCCAAAATATGGTGAGACAGTTGGACATCTACATCCTAGGAACAGGCCCCGAGAAATAACAGGACGCTGTCCTAAATAAAGCAGAAGAAGAAGAAGAATGTTATTTGAACCAAATTACTGTTTGTATATTTTTAGCTATTGATTCTAATGGCATTTAAAAGGTAGCTATTGTATTTTTTCTCGGTCTTTCTCTATTTCTAGTTCCATTTACATAGTTAACAAACACTATTTTTTAATATTCTTTCTTTATTCATTCTTTCCATCTGTTCAAATAATATTAATGAATCTTTCATTATTTTGTTCATAACACTTTCATTCGCACTATATTAACTTTATGATGTGTTTAATGAACAGTTTTTTCAACAAACCTAAATGATGAAGAAGTTTTTGATGAATATTATGATCGGTTTTGCTTAATGTGCTCTATCTTGATATGCCAATAGACAAAAGAGAATTTCACATTTTGGGTGCGGAAAGCATTACATCCCTTTTTGATTCACATATCACCTAAAAAATCAATCGCCATCCTTAATGGTCCACTTTCACCCTTCGGCGTCCCTGGGCCAGGCCCTTCGGGGCCCCGTGACCCGCCGTGACAGGAATGGGGCGGTGCGTACAAATACCGCGAGTTTCCGGAAAGGAAACGGATATGGGAAGAGAGAGCTTTCTTCGCTTGTAAACTTAACCGAGGAAATCCAACACGGTGAGTTAGTATAACGTGAGGTAAATATATTATAAATACAAAGATTTTTTTTTACTATGTCGTAACTATGCGTTTAGTTTAACCCACAGACGAAATGCTCCTTACCTTTTCTGGACTACCGCCCCTTTTACAAGAAAAAAATCATTTCCAACGCAAGAGTGATTTTTTAATTTTTTTTATTTATATAAAAAAATACATTACAAAGCATGTATTACCCATGAGTAATAATACAATAAACTCATTTTGGGCCTTAAAATAATTTCATTGATTATAATATATAATATATTCATGACAGAACACACAATTATTATAAACCCAAAAATATTAAACAAGCAGAATAAAAATCAAGATACAAATACACTGATATGCTAATAATTACCACTTTCCACATACTAACTAACTAACTAACTAACCATCACGCCGTCTCCCCGAAGGGGTAGGCAGAAAGAATGGACTGCCACACCTTTCTTTCCTGACATATTTCTCTCGCTTCCTCAACATTCATACATCGTGTCATGCACGCGCGTCGATTTCTCTGACTCCTCACATGGCCGACATTCAATATTTGATTTATTTGATCGTGCCACGTTTTCCTTGGTCTTCCTCTATTTCTGGTACCATTTACATCATTAACATATAATTTTTTTACCATTCTTTCTTCATTCATTCTTTCCATATGTCCAAACCATCTTAATGATCCTTTCATTATTTTGTTCATGACACCATCATTCGCACCGCATTCACTTCTTATATTTTCATTCGACACTCTATCATACACAGAGTATCCACACATTCGTCTAAGAGATCTCATTTCTACTGCATTTATTCTACTTTCATCCTTCCTTTGCCAGTTCCATGCTTCGCTTCCATACATAAGGGTCGGTAGAAGAACACCATTGTGCACTGCCATTCTAGCTTTTTTGGATAGGTTTTGTTTGCGATGACAACTTTAAGTGCACCATTCACTTTGTTGCCTGCCCCAACCCTTCTTTCAATATCCCTCTCCACTCTCCCATCTCTTGTAAACATACTACCTAAATACACAAACTCAACTACTTGCTCCGAGTTTTCACCATTCACGCTAATGTTGCAGACTGTCGTGGTTCTTTTCAAAAATCATTACCTTGGACTTATTAACATACTACCTGAGGTAATACAGCTTTAGGCTGTTAGCTACATTATTAGAGCCTCGAATACCCCCAGGAAGCCTGTTATATTCCCTACAAGCCAGGTACAGCAGAGACTTAAGACCAAACTTTGTAGTACGAGTATCAGGTGGGTGTAGATTGTGTTTTTGTCTTGTGTTGCAACTGTGAATATCACGGTTATAAGTGTAATAGTTATACTAAATGTTCTTACACATTGTCTATATCTATTTAAAAACACAAAGCTGTTATTAAAATTATTATAAAATATATCAAAATGTTTATACTATATTGTTTACTAGCTGACCCAGCGAACTTCGTAACGCCTCAGAATCAAAAAATGTTGTGTTAGCTTATTAGCTGAATTAAATTCAGTTATTTATTAAGTGTAAATGAATAAAGTTCAATAAATGTACAAAAATTATTATAAAAATTACATTGAAATGAATGTAATTCACGTGGCGGTAGCAAGGGATTTGCTTTATTGAAACGAATCGAAATGATTTGCATAGCATTGTTGCACTGTTTTCTGTTCAACTATTATATTATATTTGCTGGATGGGTTGCACTCGGGTCGATTACCTTCATTGAAGCACCTTGTAATGTATGACATTTATCGTTTTGTTATCAGGTGCGAGAACGAACAAAGCGGATGGTTTGCGGACACGTGATACTACATACAATGGACCGTGAGAGCAACATTCATTTTCTAGATTCAGGCCACAAACACCCAAGGATTGGCCTTGTGATTTGTTTATCGTCATGGCGTAACACATAGGGCCATAGAGTCGATGATTTGAGGCAAGCGTTTATTTTATATAATCAAAAATGCCGTTCCATACAAAATGAATGAGAAAATTAATTTTCTTCATTGAGATGTGGGTATACCGCAGAATGCTCCATATACCCTGGACCGATAGAGTCAATAATGCATACGTACTAAAGAGAGCCGAGCCAACAAAGAGCTGTTGTCGAGTGTGAATGTTAAAAAGGTCTCATATTAGGGTCATTTGCTAAGGGAAGAAAAATACCACTTCCTTCGGCATATATTAATGGGTAAAATAGAGGGACGCCGGGGAGTTGGTAGAAGGCAGTTGTCCTGACCGCGAAATATCATATAAGGCAATGGACAGGCGCGAGCGGAGTTCAGAATCCGTTCAAAGTGGCGCAGGACAGAGATGCTTTCGCTGCAGTGATCGCCAACGTTAGAGGGACCTGACACGGCGCCGGAAGAAGATATTAAAATATATGTGCTACGGCCGCCTCCCTTAAAATAAGGGATCTACAGAGATGTGTCAGGATAGAAAAGTGTTGCGATTCATTCTCTCTGCCTCACTTCCCGGAGAAACATTGTGAAGATTTAATAATATAATAGTAATTAGGCTTATTTGTATAGTGCCGTTTTCGTGAATATCTCACGTCAAGGGCGCATTTGTTTTTGTTGTTACAGATAAATCGACTTTAATGAATAAATGATTATGAAATTTATTCACAATGAGTTTACGCAATGCATAAGTGCATTTCGATTACGAACATTAAAGGCCATTTCGTGTTTTATTAGATTACTAATAAATTACTGTTGATATACGAAACTAATCAATTAAGCTCAGTTTTCATGCATACAAAATTCAACTCAAAGGCTTTCAGTGAAATATTGCGATAGCCTTCATCAATGAATAATACCGGGCGGACGGTCGTACGCTGCGGAAATTTTGTTGGAAAATAGTTGACTATTAAAAATTTCAATACTGCAAAATGCACAAAAGAGTTATTAATTTTTGATTACGGTAAAACTGAAATATTTTATTATTGGCAAATTAATATTTTTATTTTTAGTTTCAATTGGTTTGTAGCAAAGTTAATTAATATTAATACCATTGCTGGTTTTTGGATGCCAATTAAGCCTTTTTATTTTGATAGATACTGGTTCTGATTTTGAAAATTTGGTTTGGTTTATGTGGTGCTCCCGTAAATTTGGAGATATTTCGTGTGATATTAAGTGAATTGTTTTTGTCAATTTCATTGTTGCCGCACTTTATAATAGTAAGTTGGGACACGTAATACGTTTGTGCTGTTTTGATGTTCAAATTATATTATATTATTTTCGTTTATAAATATAAAGAATTTTGATAGTTGTAAAAATAAATTATTCAATTGTTCCAGTGACAATTTGGATAATTTCTTCAATAATATTTTAAAGTTCTTGCTGGTGTTGGATTGTTTCAATTTCCTAATTACAGTTAATTTAAAAAAATGGTGGGTACGTGGAATATAAATTAAATTAACACAAAAGTCCGGATCGTCCAACTGGCAACATGTGTACCATCTAAAATAATAATTTTATTTTGTTATTTTATTTTATATCATTGTATTTTATATTATTTGTTTTAGATTTATTTTGTGGATGTTGGACAATCGAAGTGTGCGCGGGAGATGCCTATTGGTGGCGATGAGATTCGCAACCCATCACGCCGCGTTTCTCGCGGGAGCGAAAAGAGAAGGATGGAGTGCCGCATCGGTAAAAGTGTGACAGTCCATTCTTTCTGCCTACCCTTTCGGGGAGACGGCGTGAGGGTTAGTTAGTTAAATGAATGCCTTTTTAGTTTCCGCAAATGAAGAAATTTTCGTGGCACACTTCTGTGACCCCTCACATTTATTTTAAGGGAGTGCGAATGCTAGAAGTTTCTGCTGCTAACCCATTTTTAAAGGAGACTGTTCCACATACACAAGTGTACATATGTTATGTTTATTATGTGTTCACTTGTTTTGTCATTTTTCTGTCAGATCACTAAATTTAAAATGCTATTTTACAGAACAGTGTGGCAGTCCATTCTTTCTGCCTACCCTTTCGGAGAGACGGCGTGATGGTTAGTTAGTTTATTTTGATAGTTTCCCGTTGCTTTTTGCAAATTAATATGTTCTTTTCACATTGATATTATGAACAATTAATTATGATAGTCTTTAATACTCGTACGAACTCTCACTTCATAATAAGAAATTAAATTGTTTATTGTTTCTTGAACAATGATGTAAGCTTCCAAATGAAATAATGAATACGAATGAAAACGATTGTTTTCTAGAAGTTTTATTATATTTTTTTGGGAATTCATCAAAATGGACTTTGATGCTGTTCACTTTGTGTCATAATGCTACTTATGGTCATAGAAATTATTAAATAATAGCAAAATAAAAAAGGATAAACAAATAATATAACACATACATGTTGCGTTAATAAAAATCTGTGACTTAAATCATACATAAACAAAAATATTCTATTGCGTTTCCGAAATTATTTTTCTCGTCCAAAAACAAATACATAACATTTGATTTATGCTTTTAATCACCAGAAAATAAACAACCCTTAAAATGTTGAAGGGGAAAATCAGTTTGAAAGAGATTGTATTACAATATTGAAAAGAATATTACTCACATATAATCAGATTTAAAAATACACCATGAAATGAAAAATGTATATTTTTTTTCATTTTCATTCATCAAATTTTCCCCTGTGTGCCTGAAGTATCAGTTTGAATGTATTGCGTAACTACGTACACGCACAAGTGTGTGTATACAATCAACTTTGCGAAAACAAATAATTCGTATTAATTACAAACCTGAATTTCTACAGGATGATTTTAAGATATGAAAACAGAAAAAAAACTAACAAATTAACTAACCATCACGCCGTCTCTCCGAAGGGATAGGCAAAAATAATGGCCTACCACACTTTTCTTTCCTGAAATATTTCTCTCGCTTCTTCAATATTCATACATCGTGTCATGCACGCGCGTCGATTTTTCCTACTTCTCACAATACCAACATTCAATATTTGATTTATTTGATCGTGCCACGGTTTCCTCAGTCTTCCTCTATTTCTAGTTCCATTAACATCGTCAATATATACTTTTTAACCCTTCATTCGTCTTTAATTCTTTTCATGGGTCCAACCCATCTTAATGAATATTTCATTACTTTGTTCATAACACCATAATTCGCACCGCATTCATCATCATCATCAGCCATCTGTCATCCACTGCTGAACGTAGGTCTCTCCCAAAGCACGCCACCGCCCCCTATCCTTTGCCGCTCCTATTCATCCATGTCCAGTAATCCTCTTCAGATCGTCGGTCCAGCGGGCAGGGGGACGTCCAACTCTACGGAATCCTGTACGCGGTCTCCACTCCAGAACCCGTCTTCCCCATCGGCTGTCGGTTCTCCGACAGATATGGCCCGCCCACCGCCACTTCATCCCGCCTATCCGCAGAGCCACCTCAGTCACCTTGGTTTGTCGTCGAATAAATTCGTTTCTAAATCTGTCCCTCAAGGTTATTCCAAGCATGGCTCTTTCCATGGCGCGCTGGGCGACCTTGAATCTGTAGACTAGACCTTTTGTCAGTGTCCACGTCTCGGTTCCGTACGTCATGACTGGCAAGACGCACTGGTTGAAGACTTTTGTCTTGAGGCATTGTGGTATTTTGGAAGTGAGAATATGACGTAATTTTCCAAAGGCCGCCCACCAACCCAACTGAATTCTTCGGTCGGTTTCTTTCTAGAAATTGTTTCTTCCTAATTCGCACTGCATTCACTTCTTATATTTTCATTCGACACTATCCATTTACAAATTTTCCGCACATTCGTTTAAGATATATAATTTCTATTGAATTTTTCTACTTTCATCCTTCTTTTGTTAGTTACATGCTTCGCTTCCTAATACAAGGGTCGGTACAAGAACACTATTGTGCACTGCCATTTTAGCTTTACGAAATTGTGTGATTGTTTAATATTATAGAATGAATGAATTAAGTCAACACATAAATTGGATTATAACGTTCACGCGAATCTTAAAAATATTTCAATAGACGATGCAAGTACCTTGCGTCATCCAGTATAACGATGAAACTGTATTACTCGTATTTCACGACGCGACGTAAGAAAAATGAGAATACACGTTATAATAATTCCTTTTGCCAGGATAAAAGGGAGCCAACTGGCGCAAATCTAATTAGTGAGCGGTTTTATAACTTCGTGGACAGATGTGTTTTTTCTTCTTCTATTTTTATAGATAGACATCTAAAATGTTTTTATCTTGAGAAGGTTATACACCTTCATCATCGGAAAAATAATATTAATTGACTTTTTATAGACGTGATAATGAAGCGTTGCATTGAAACGTGTCATTTTACATATAGTTAAGGTCATTTCTTTTTCTGAAAATCTCCCATGGCGTAAAATTAAATAAAGGTTTTATAAATACAATATTATTAAAAATACAGGATCAAAATGCATTGGTGTAATATGTGACACAATTGATGAACGGAATAACTGTAAAATAACAAAATTAAATGTGCTAAATATTTGGTATTGGATACAAAATCTTGTAGAATATTTTTCACGGATGCTATTTTTTTTAGAAGTTTTTAGCTTTGCTATTTTTTTATTTGCAACCGCAATTTTTATTATCGGAAATAACATTGTAGGGGTATCTTTCTGCATACCCGTTTGAATCAATGCAGTAGAAATGAGATCTCTTAGACGAATGTGTGCATACTCGGTGTATGATAGAGTGCCGAATGAAAATATAAGAAATGAATGCGGTGCGAATGATGGTGTAATGAACAAAATAATGAAAGGATCATTAAAATGGTTTGGATTTATGGAAAGAATTAATGAAGAAAGAATAGAGACATGGGCCGACACTGTGCGAACCAAGGGCCTACTAAGAACATCTGAGATGAAGGTCCTAAGATCAATTACTGGAAAAACTCTCCGAAATCGTGTCCGCAACGCAGACATAAGAAACACTTGCGACATATATGATATCTTTCGGTGGACTAGATCCAGAAGAAGATATTGGAGGGACCATATAGTCCGTATGGATGGTAACAGACTCGCATATACAGCCGCTTATGAAGTCCCATTCGGACATCGCCCCCCTGGAAGACCGCCTAATGGTGTGTTTACACAGTGCGAGTTAGCGTGCGAGTTGGCATACACAGTAACTGTCCTGCAGCTACTGTAATTGTATAAACGAATCATGCGAGTTACTGTCAAGGCGAGTAGGACAGTAACTGGAGTGCGAGCTACTATAAAATATTTTGTTTTCACTGTCCACTCGCCTTCCCTCTCCACACCACACGACGTATGTCTGTTTTTTTTAAGTGTCTTTGATTACGTGTTTTTCGTTTATTAATATTAAATTTAGCAACACGGTTGAAAGATGGTCCACCGAAAGAAATCTGCAATTTATGAAATTGTGCAAAGAAAAGGAAGCTCTTTGGAACACATTTAACCCTAGCTATAAAAACAGGGATTTGAGAAAGGCCGCATTAGAACGTATTGCCAAAGAAATGGAATTAGAAAATTTGACTGATGTGAAATTTACTTTCAACATACAACCAAGAAATTCCATTTTTTGTCCTTCTCTCGGTGGCTGTCCAATAACTGTCATTTTCAGCTCTTCTTGTAAACATTCGAGGTACAGGCAGCAACTGTCATGGCAGTTGGCATGACAGTTGCTGCCTACTAGCCAGGCAAGCTACTCGCACTGTGTAAACACACCTTAAGAGATGGAGGGACAGCTGGACCTCATCATCTCGCGAGACATGATTTCTGTGCCACAGATCATCAGATCTATTAAATGAAAAAGAAGAAGAAGTACAACCCACCCTGTATAGCGCGTACTCCTACGCAAACCGCATTACAGCCGGCGTTACACTTCCATTTTCGCTTTAGCACGCATGACTTTGGACGATGGAAAAAAAAACATTTCACTTTCAAATTGCGAAAATAAAAATTCAATGGGCAGTTAGGGTGATTTATGGGCGGATCCTGGAGTTTGTTGATTCTTCGCCAGGAGTCGTTCTCTTTATTAGATTAAATCGCAGGATTGTTCCTGACGCGTTCATATCATTCAATATCCCCTTTATGCCATAAATATCACGAGAGATTTCGCGTTAGATAGTTTCACCGTTCTAAATATACGTTCCATAGAAATGGTTATTTGATTTCTATATAAAATAAGTTAAGATAATGCATTGTTTTGACCGAAATACTGTGGTACGACTACTTCATAAATTTATTACATGACTACTGTCGAGACATTTTAGAAAAGTGTAGGTATAGCTTATCCATTGTTTTGGCCGAAATACGAGTACTGTGATACGACCACTTCATAAATTAATTATATTACTATTGTCGCGACATTCTCGAAAAGTGTAGGTATAGCTAATCCATTGTTTTGGCCGAAATACTGTGATACGACTACTTCATAAATTTATTATAATATATTACTAGTGTCGCAACATTCTAGAAAACTGTAGGTAAAGGTAGCTAATCTATTGTTTTGGTGGCAACATTTTGAAATTTTTACATTATTAACTGTTTATTTGAAACACTGTTATAATATCAAAATTGATTTAATTTCTATGAAATTGTCGCGGAAGCTGTTTCTCTAACAAATGTTAGCATCATCTTTTTATTTCGATATAAAACACGTCTTAATTCGCCCTTGAGGTGATTACATCACAAAAACGGCGCTTTAAAAGTTAGCATATTATTATTATTATTATCATCAGGTGTTGCGATCAACTGATTTAGCACTTGATGATTTAACGTCCAGAAGATAAATACTCTTGTCTTCCTAATGTCGAAACTTCTCTAATGCGTTCCTGGTATTATGTTTTATGTATACATTATATAATATTTTAACTGTATTCCTGTAATTGATGTCTTAATTATTTATGCTGTTTGTGATATCTGTTGAATTAATAAACTGATTTGATTTTATTTGAATACCTGATGCTAACATTGGTTAGCGAAACAACTGTCGCTACAAATTCATAGCATTTAAATCAATTGTAATATTATAACAGGACAAACTAACTAATTGACTAACCATCACGCCATCTCCCCGAAGGGGTAGGTAGAAAAAATGGACTGCACGCACTTTTCTATCCTGACATATTTATCTCGTTCTTCAACATTCATACATCGTGTCGTGCACGCACGTCGATTTCTCTGATTCCTCACGTGGCCGACATTCAATTTTTGATTTATTTGATCGTGCCACGTTTTCCTCGGTCTTCCTTTATTTCTTGTTCCATTTACATCGTTAACATATACTGTTTTTACCATTCTTTTTTCATTCATTCTTTCCATGTGTCCAAACCATCTTAATGATTCTTTTAATATTTTGTTCATAACAACATCATTTGCACCGCATTCACTTCTTATATTTTTATTCGACACTCTATCATACACAGAGTATCCACACATTCGTCTAAGAGATCTCATTTCTACTGCATTTATTCTATGTTCATCCTTCTTTTGCCAGTTCCATGCTTCGTTTCCATACATAAGGGTCGGAACAATAATATTATATTATATTATCACGGATATTATAACAGTGTTTCAATCAGTTAAAAAGTGTTTAGTAAAAAATTGTGACATTATAATCATGTTGCAAACTTAACAGTTAATATTATATTTATTTAAGCTCGTTGTTGTTTAATGCGATTCTGTTAATTGGTCCATTTATCCAACACCGGTAGAGGGTGAGATGACAATTGAATGGGTACTGAGCCCACAGAAGCGACAAGTATTCATGTACACATTTACAGCATTTAGTGTAGTTGACAACTTGTTGATAAACTGTTATAAGAGTAATTAACGGGCTTTATTGTAATACCAGCATATTAAATATATCATTACAACCACAACATTTGAACAATGACACACTCATAAAGTAGTTGTTTGTATAAGTAATTAACCCTTAGACCGCTAAGCAAACGTTACTCTATCTATCATCGCTACGCATTTTGAATAATATATTACATTCAAAATGATATTTTTTTTACAAATAAATCATTATAACAATAATTGATTATATCGGTGTCTTCCTATAATAACAAATAATGAATGCGCACGACTTCTTCTTCTTCTTCTTCAAGTGCTTTTTCGGGTCCCCCCAACGTTAGCGACCACCTCGGCGAACCTGTCCCTGTCTTGCGCCGCTCGGAACAGCTCTTACACACTTCGAATGCCGGTCCACCCTCACGTTTCGCAGCCAGGGTCTGTCTCCTACCGAGCCCTCGGCGTCCCTCAATTTTCCCCTCCAATAACAGTTGGAGAAGGTGGTACTTTTCCTCACGCAGGACATGACCCAAATGTGAAATCTTCCAAACCTTGATAGTTGGTGTAGTACTCTAGTGCTTATTTATTCAATAAAGTACAGCGGAGTATAGAAGTAAGATGGGGTAGATTAAATGTGGTCTGACACCCCCTTGTTGTTGCCGTCTTTAAATGTAAGTCCCGGATGGACCGGGGACAGACCCAGGGAGTGTACGAGCGAGGCTGACAAAAGGGCGCCGCTACGCCGTATAACAGCCTCGGGTATGTGGCGGGAACTTCTATGTTCCTTTAAAAAAAAAGAACCTTGATAGTTGACAACGGGTCCCTGCCAACTCTAGCTCGCTTCAGGACTTCGGTATTGGTAACCATGTCTGTCCAGGGAATTCTGAGCATTCAGCGATAAAGCCACATTTCAAATGCTTCCAGTCTGTTCATTGAGTTGACTTTCAAGGTCCACGTTTCACACCCATACAATAAAACAGACCACACATCTCTGGCGGAGTTTCAAGTTTATGTTTTCATTGCAGAAGAGTGATTTCATTTTATTAAACGTAGCTCTTGCGGCCTCAATTCTGCATTTTATCTCTACATCTGGGTCAAGAGATTGCGTTAGTATGCTGCCGAGGTATTAAAATTTTTCCACCCTTTCAACGTCATGGCCGTTCAAATGCAATGCTGACCCACTGTAGTCAAGTTAGTTGTCTATTAAAAGAAATATTCTATCATCATCAGCCGTCTGCCATCCACTGCTGAATGTAGGCCTCTCCCAAAGTCCGCTACCGCCCCCTGTCCATTGCCGCTTCCATCCATCTATGTCCAGCAATCTTTTTCAGATCGTCGGTCCATCGGCCGTCGGTTCTCCGACAGATATGTCCAGCCCATCGCCACTTCAGCCCGCCCATCCACAGAGCCACCTCAGTCACCTTGGTTTGTTGACGAATGAATTCGTTTCTTAATCTGTCCCTCAAGGTTATTCCAAGCATGGCTCTTTCCATGGCGCGCTGGGCGACCTTGAATCTGTAGACTAGACCATTTGTCAGTGTCCACGTCTCGGCTCCGTACGTACGCACTGGTTGAAGACTTTATTCTTGAGGCATTGAGGTATTTTAGAGGTGAGAACATGACATTATTTTCCAAAGGCCGCCGAACCCAACTGAATTCTGCGGTCGGCTTCTTTCTCGTAATTGTTTCTACCTAATTGAATGATATTCTATGATTATATTGTATTTTTCTTTTGTTCTGGATCACACAATCGAAAAGGACACTATTACTTCCGCTGTAAATATGTTTATTTTATGCAGAAAAGGAAATATGGGAAGACGCTTGTTAAATATGTATGCAGAGTGGATGCGGAGTTTCGTTATCTATTTCGCTTTGACTAAACTGACATGTCGTTACTATTTTACTAGCGATACGGAAGGATGAGAGGGGCAGACTCCAGGGATCTCCAAGCCGCCTACACGGTGGCTGAAAATAAGTGGTACTTTCCTTTAGACGGCGAATCTACCTGCATCGTATTTTTAGTAAAATCTTTATGTAACCTTATTTATTTTACTATTTTTAAAAGTGGTCGCGCTAAGTGGATTCACAATTTTGTGGTCCATAATTCTTTTACCATCACTGAACGTTAACATTTGAGGCGTATAGAAACAAACAACATTGATTCTCGTGACATAATAGGTAGCTCATCTATCGCTATTTTATTGTCACGGGAATTCTACACCAGACCAATGACAGTGCGACAATCACACTGCGATCGCCAGGAATCGAACTAACTTTCTTCGATCAAAACTAACTAACTAACCATTACGCCGTTTCCCCGAAGGGGTATGCAGAAATAATGGACTGCCACACTTTTTTCCTGACAAACCTCTCTCACTTCCTCAACATCGTGTCATGAATGCACGTCGATTTATCCGACTTCTCACGTGGTCGACATTAAATTTTTGATTTATTTGATCGTGCCACATCCTCGGTCCATATTTTTAGTTCCATTTACATTTTTAATTTAATCATACTTGCAGGTTATTTTCCGAGAAACGTGCAAAAAAGCAGGTTTTTTTATTAATGAAAATTGTGAATTAATTTAATTTTTTTAAATTACGAAACGTCAAATACTCCGCCGCACACTACGCCTGCCCCTTGTAAAACTATCATATTTATGAAGACTTGTACTCAAGGTTGTTGGCACACGCGCGTATCCCCAGTTTGTACATTTTAGTAATATATCGTTTTTTCTCATCTCAAGCGCGTACGTGATACGGGATAGCGCAGAATGATACAGTCAAAGTGAATGTATCACGTACGTTCAAATACGTAGGGTGGTTAACATATACTTGTTTACTGTTTTTTTTTCATTCATCATGTCCATGTATCCAAACCATCTTTTTTCATTTCATTTCATTTAATTTATTTTGATAATAATCACAAACATTACAGACATACAATTCCAAATCGTTTGCAATTACATTATAAACAGAGAAGCATTAAAAAAATAAAAAGTAAGCTTAAGAATAAGAAAAAATCATAACATTGATATTGCATCCCTGAGGCAACTCACACTATCACGAAATATGTCGACCTCCGAGGCGATCCGATTAAGCATTAAGATTGCCCTACCCACAGACACAACCATTGGCAGGTTGGTTCTGCAGCGTGGCAAATAAAACAATCTGTGCTGTCTTTGACGAAGGTAATTATCAGGGACAAATAGACCTACATCACTCAGGACATCCGAGTTCTGAATACGGCCGCCAATCAGCTGAAAGAAGTGAACTCCCAAGTGAATGTTCCTCCTTCTCTTCAATGATTGGTAGCTTAGCATACCTAGCAAGAATTCAGTCGGAAAGAGCCACGGGTAATAACTGCGCTCCCTGAGGTAAAGAAAGCGCAGAAATTTTTTCTGCACTCACTCCACCATCAGTTATGCTCCTTCTCTTCTCTGGTTTCAATCCTGGGATTGGTTTGCAGCAATTTCCTCCATTATTCTCTTCCATTTTTCCCTGTCTTGTGCGGCTCTTTTGAGATCTGCATATGATGAGCAGCGTACGTCCACCAACAGGTCCTCCAGGTACTCTCGGCGTGGGCGTCCCCTAGAGTTTGTCCCCTCGATCATACCCTCCATTATGGCATGCAAGAGACCTTCTTGACGTATTACATGGCCGATCCATCTTGCACGCCTTTTGGACAAGGTCCTGAGCAGGTGCCTTCCTCCTTCGATTCCTTGAAGAACTTCCTCATTTGTGATGTGGTCTCTCCAGGAAATTCCAAAGAGTCTTCTATAGGACCACATTTCAAAAGCCTCTAGTCTCCGCTTATCCCTTTCGGATAGGCACCATGTCTCGCAGCCGTACATCAAGACACTCCATACATAGGTCTTGATGAGGAGTATTCTCAGTTTTAGGTCTATATTATTTGACTCTATTATTTTCGACCTTTTATTAAATGCAAGCCTAGCCTGATGTATACGGCTGTCGACCTCGCTCTTAGACCGACCGTCCCATGTTATTTTGCCCCCGAGGTAGACAAACTCCTTGGTGTTCTTTAGTGGAACTCCTGACATCACTACTCTCATCTGATGTTGCGTTCGGCCTACAGTCAGCAGCTTTGTTTTGTCCTTATTTATCTTCATGTTGTAGCTATCTTGAAGAATGTCTTGCAAAGTATCTAAGGCCTCCTGCAGTTCCTCCTCACTTTCAGCAACCATAGCAATATCGTCAGCAAACCTTATCATGTCTATCTTTTGCCCGTGTATCCTTACACCTTCTCTGTGACTCATTCTCTCTCTCAAGTCGTCAATCGCATTCTGTATGTAAACGTTAAAAAGAGCAGGTGACAGAGAGCATCCCTGTACACACCATTCGTCTAAAAAATCTCGTTTCTACTACATTGATTCTCCTTCGATCATAATTTAAAAGCACGTTACTTACTTTCTGACGAATTCGTATTTTCATATAATCATCTTAAGCCTTCTTACTCGTAAGCGGGAAAATAAATGATATTATTAGTTGGGCGGGCCGTCACGCGCCGATTACCCTGAGCCCTTGCCCTTTTTGCTGCGGGCCCGTGATTGCATTGGAAGACGAAGAAAACTTTTCCTATTATGCTGGGCCTCCCGAGCGGATTAATATTTATGAGAATCTGTATCTCCGCTGATAGATTCTCCGCTCCAACTTCTCGGTCCGTTATATGAGTTGCGCGAACAATACAACTTTTCCCCACAAAGTACTTTTCTGTTCGGAATCAGTTTTACAGCGCGATACATTGTATTCAAATGTTTAAAGACTTTAGTTTGTTCAACAGAATTGAGTTTCACGTACCGAATACGTATGTATTATATTTAACGTAAACTTTGTATGAGAGCTTAAATGTGTATTCGACAGCGAGAATTCAGCTATTAAAATGTTTAAATATGTGCGATTCCTTATTTATTGTTTCTTGAAACATGATGTAAAACTCTATATGAAGTAATTAATACGAATAACCATAAATTGTCTGTTTTTTAGAAGTTTTATTTTAATTAATGGGAGTGGCATGTTACGCCCTTCTTCCTCATTATTAAATGTAAATTAAAAAAGATATTCTGCTTAATGCTTAAAATACAATCTTCATAGATGGCGTTAGTGTGTAGATTGAATAAACTACCATGCAAAGGTTGGTGTTGCCGATTAACATATATACAACTTCCAAAAATTTGTCATACATGGTGGTCATAAGAAAAAAGGTGGAATGGGGAACGTTGTATTACATAAAGCGTGCGCTTAATCCAACCAATGACAGGTCATAAGTCCTGTAAACACCTCGATCAACCATATTCAGTTTCCAATTTGCATCTTCGTCTCTATTGAGATACAATTGATTCTTAAATGTAAATTGTTAGCCAACATTTGATAATGCCTTAGAAAAGCGAAACATGTAATTACCATAACAAAACATCCAGTAAAAAGACGTTTTCAATCGTATTAACTTAATTGTATACGATTCCTTTTCTTAAAATTTCAAATGAAATAAAAAAACAGGTTTTCTCGATTTCATATTGCATATTCAAAGGATATTAACGTTCTTAATTTTAAGGCCAATTTTGATTTACCTTAAAATGAATACGACATTAATTAAATTTTAAAAGTTGGTCATGTTAGAAGTCGGAGGAATCGACGTGCGTGTATGACTCGCTGTTTGAATGTGGAGGAATCTAGAGAGGTGTGCCGGTATAAAGTAGTGTGGCGGTCCATTCTCTCTGCCTACCTCTACGGGGAAACGGCGTGATGGTTTGTTATGTTGTTATGTTATGTTCATAATTTGAAAATTGTTTAGGGTGAAATTGAAAACATCCTGGGAAATTCTTTATTTTCTTTTTTTACAGCGGTAATATTTCATTGTGAGTGGAAAGAAACAATCGATACTTTTCTCCTTAACCGCCGTCACCGGTGAAATATGTTTACTCTCCCGTGGCGCGATACGGGGGGAGGGAAGAAGGGGTGGTACCATTAATCAATCATTGCAAGAATATTGTAATCCGCCCCGCCCGTGTCCCGAGGCTAAGGGCGCTCGGTACACCATTGTAAGATGTAACAGACACAAGCCGCGGATGAGCAATATCCAAATATCCTTCTTTCACGATAATTTTGTAAAATTTAATTCTTTTTTATCTTAATCCATATAAAACACTAATATAGGGTGAAACAAAATAATATTTATGTTTGTTTACAGCATAGGTTCCCAAACTTTTTTGACTCATGGCCCCCCTTTCAGAAACAAAATTACACAAGGCCCCCTTGGAAATGTACCTTTTTAATCTTTTCACTTTCTGCACTTAATAGACTTCCGGAACACCTTAAAGATGAAACGAAACAAAAAAAACACTTAAATTATTTTTTACAACATTTTGAATGTATACAAATACTTGTAGACGAACAACTGGATTTCACCCATTCTTCTTCTTCTTCTTTGCTAGCCTTCTTCCCTCCACTGCTGGATATAGGCCTCTTCCAGTTTCTTCCACTCGTCTCTATCCTGCCCCTTTTGTATCCAAGATTTTCCAACCCTTTTGATAATATCATCGGTCCATCTCATCGGTGGCCTTCCGACACTTCGTCTATTTTCCCATGGTCTCCAACTGAGTATCCTGGGTGCCCATCTGTTGCCACCCTGTCTAGCCAAGTGTCCAGCCCATTGCCATTTCAATTTTGCACCCATTGCGGGCTTTCAATTCAAGAATCAATTGTATCTCAATAGAGACGAAGATGCAAATTGGAAACAGAATATGGTTGATCAAGGTGTTTACAGGACTTATGACCTGTCATTGGTTGGGTTAAGCGCACGCTTTATGTAATACAACATTCCCCATTCCACCTTATTACAACATTCCCCATTCCACCTTATATATATTATATGTATATAAAAAAAAAAATTGTCAGACATGGTGGTCATAAGAAAAAATAAAAACTGCAGTGCACAATTATGTTCTTGTACCGACCCTTATGTATGGAAGCGAATCATGGAACTGGAAAAAGAAGGATGAAAGTAGAATAAATGCAGTAAAAATCAGATCTCTTAGACGAATGTGTGAATACTCTATGTATGATAGGGTCGAATGAAAATATAAGAAGCGAATGCGGTGCGAATGATGGTGTTATGAACAAAAGATCAATAAGATAGTTTGGAAACATGGGAAGAATGAATGAAGAAAGAATGGTAAAAAAAGTGTTAACGATATAAATAGAACTAGAAATAAAGGAAGACCGAGGAAAACGTGACACGACTAAATAAATCAAATATTGAATGTCGGCCACGTGAGGAGTCATAGAAAATGACGCGCTTGCATGACACGATGTATGAATGTTGAGGAAGCGAAAGAAAAATGTGGCAGTTGATTCTTTCTGCCTACCCCTTCGGGGAGACGGCGTGATGGTTAGTTAGTTTTAGTTTGATTATTGTTCGTATTTTCACAATGTGAAAATACGAAGTTTAATTATATTAATTCGAATAAGGTAATTTTTAAATCCAAACAGTTGTATTAACAAAGAACTTGCAACATGCTTTGAGGATACGGACCTCACCAGGTAGATAGTGCATTTATACTGTGCACGTCTACATACAATGAACTCTCGCGGGAGAGTAGAGATTACAGCGAAGCAACTGTACTGCTTCCATACAGATAAAGTATTATATAACGATTATCATATCTAGGGTGTTTTTATTAGAGGTATACAATACATATTCAAAATGAAAAAAAAACACATCAAAATAATGTTAATGTCTATGATATTGGCTTTATTTTATTGATAATTTTATGCCATTATTGTTTGACTGAAGTGGCTCTACGGATAGGCGGGCTGAAGTGGCGGTGGGCTGGCCATATATGTCGGAGAACCGACAGCCAATGGGGAAGACGGGTTCTGGAGTGGAGACCGCGTACAGGATTCCGTAGAGTTGGACGTCCCCCTGCCCGCTGGACCGACGATCTGAAGAGGATTGCTGGACATGGATGGATGGGAGCGGCAATGGATAGGGGGCGGTGGCGGGCTTTGGGAGAGGCCTACATTCAGCAGTGGATGACAGACGGCTGATGGTGATGATGATGATTATTGTTTAAATATGATTTTGGGCATATGAGCGCCACGGCTAGCTCGAATGAAGCGCAATCGTGAAGTCCAATTTTCGACAATTGTCGTCTTTGTGGATGCGTATTATCCACTAGAGTGTACGTGGTGCGAAAACGATCCATGGTTTTCCGAATAACTGGCTCGGATGGACGATTATGTCGACCGTAAAATGGACGTAGTGCACGATAAGTTTGGCGAACCAAATCATGATTTTTAAAATAAATTTGCACAATTTGTAAGCGCTGTTCTGACGTCAGTTTATTTATAGTAAAATGGCAAAACGTATTGACTACAAATTAACTATCAACTGCCAAATTGACAGACAGATTTTTTAAACTGGCAACATTGTAGAAACAATGTTGCCAGTTTAAAAACCAAACCTCTAAAAAAATCACCCTACATTAGCCTCGCGGACTAAACCAAAAATTCTCCTTAGGATTTTGCTTGTCAACTTCTGGGAATTCATAACACTCAGCGTCCAGGTATCAAGAATGGCATTATATTAAATTGACCTAGAGTTTCATATATGCGAAGTTTTGTTTTCTTCGATATTTGAATATATTTAATACTTTTCTGAAGGCCGAATTTAGTATCTTTTTTATACAATTCGAACCATTAAAAATAATTTACAATATTCATAAAACTCAAAGGTTTTATTTTACCTTTTATAATACCAAAGGGATTTTTTTTTTTAGAAATTCTCTTCTTTTGCATTAATAAACCGTAGACAGCTTATTTATTTAAGGAAAAGAGTTTAATGGATTTCGAAAAACGTATTTCTGGTGACTTTACCGGGCATGACATCATTCTGATAAATTAACATTCATTTTATTAAATTTACATATCTTAACAATTCAGAATATAAAAAAACAACTTCGTCTGCATTACGAATAAAACCGAGAAAATATTAAAACTAAAAAAAAATTGTAAAATGTTACTATATGTGTGGTGGTATTTTTCCTAGACCATCATACAGAGCTGATGTCTATATGTACCTGCAGTGAATGTTTGTATTTTTTATGGTTGTTTATTTAAACATAGTGACGAGTTGTGGTTGTTTATTTAAACATAGTGACGCCTGTAAGGAATACAACATGCCGATCTCTCTCGATATCGAACAAAATGTATGACCTTTTCAAAAACACACAAAACATGTAACCTAGTTATAGAAAATCAACCCATAAAACAGGTCAGAACCTTCAAGTATCTAAGCATAGACCTGTTGGGAGGAGCTAATCTGTGGGAAGAAATACAAGCCCAAGTAAACAAGGCAGTTGTTATCTCTGGGGCTCTAAAATCCACAATATGGAAAAACAAAGACATGGCCATTAAGAGTAATATGAGAAACTATAAAGCATGCGTAAGACCAATAATAACATATGGCGTCGAAGCAAGGGCAGACACGGTAAGGACCAAACAAGTTTTGAGGACTTCCGAAATGAAGACACTGAGGACGATAGCAGGCAAGACACTGAGAGATAGCGTGAGGAACACCAGAATAAGAGAGATATGTGAGGTTGAGGATATTATAAGATGGAGCAGACAGCGAAAAAGGGACTGGTACGATCATGTCCAAAGAATGGACACTACCAGACTCCCCTATATTGCATTGCATAATCAATCTCGTGGAAGACCTTCTAAAAGATGGAAGGACAGCTGGGACCTCACAGGAGGAGCAACACTATGGCGAACAGACCACATAGGTCTACAACAAGGAAGAAGAAGAAGAAGACGAGATGTGTATCAATTAATAATAAGTGTTTTTATGTCATATTAATATAAAATAAAAATCGTAAAAAAAATTTTAAACGCTGACATTGGCCTATTAAACTGGACTTTGCGACTTCCTATGGCCATACAAATCTTGAAGAGTTTTAGCCTCCTTAATGATTTTTCGCCAAGCTCCTCGATTCGGCGCCTTTTGCTCCTAACAGTCCGATTCGCCCAACCTGGCCAGATAAGCCAGAACATTGTCAATTAGGCGCTGTCTAGGCCTTCCTAGAGGTCTTTCTCCTGTCGATCTAGACGCGTACAGGATCTTGATTGCTCTGATCTCTTCGGCTCGGCATACGTGCCCAATCCATGCTAGGCCACCGGCTCTCACACGGTGCTCGTTATAAGGGGCTGCTGGGTCAACATACGAATTTCTTGGTTAGTCCTATGCCTCCAAGTTCCCGCTGCAACACCGGGTCTGTGTTGCAGCGGGAACGCCCAGGATCATTCTAAGTTTTAAGTATCCTTTTCTATAAAACCGCAGCCCGACTAATGTTTCACGAATGGACTAAATGATTAAAAATGTTCTTCTGGTCAAATGTGATCTCTGCAAGTTTTACCTGCCATCATAACTTAATTAATTTCAGTGAAAACGGCATAAATATGAACTATTTTTATGGTTAAATCAATCGAAAAATTGTTTACGGGGACATTTTGTTAGCACGCCGGGATGTAACGCCGAGATGAAGAAAAATAAGTTAGAACATATGAAAATTTTGGAAATGCAATGCATATTAATTCATAAGAGTAGACATTTAAAACCTTATTTTATAAGGATGAATTGTATCTCAATAGAGACGAAGATGTAAACTGTTTTCTGAAAACAGAATATGGTGGCCGAGGCGCTTGCAGGACTTATGTATGACCTGTCATTGGTTGGGTTGAGCGATAGCTTTATGTTTAACAACATTCCCCATTCCGCCCTTCTTATGACCACCACATCTGCCAATTTTTTGGAGCTTGTATATATGCTAGAGTCCCGCGCTTATATTTACATATTTTAGTTCACTTTACACTAGCGTCATCTATTAAGATTGGGAAGCATTAAGCAGAAAATCTTTATTAATGCATTGTGAAAGTCTCTGCAAATCATACAGTACTAGATTACGCCTGGAGATGTCTCTCCAATTTTTATGCCTACTTGGACCAGTTATTTTATACAACATTTTGAATGTTTACAAATTCTTATAGACAAATACTGGATTTTACCCATTGTGGATAATTTTTTTTTATAAGGATTAATTGTATCTCAATAGAGACGAAGACGTAAATTGTTTTTTTGGGAACAGAACTTATTTTATAAGTCTCTAAACAAGATTTAATATATCAAAGTTTCTTTTTCTGGCAGTGAATTATAATGCGAGATTTTGGATTGCCCACATTAACGTCCATTTTACATTTTGCATTCAGCACCTGCGAACGCGGTACCTCCAAAACAAGGGAGAGATATTCTGAAACCTTGCTTTCTTTCTCTGAGACCACTGGTTCTCAATCCGCATTCAGAATATAATAATAGTCCTTACAAATACAAAATGCAGGATATTTTTCATTCGCTTATTTGGGCAAAAATAACAACTGTCAAATGACCAATAATAGAAAACAAATATTTTAGATATTTAAAATTTATTTGATTGCGTCATATTTTCCTTAGATCACGTCGATGCTGTGTTTCATCATTATTTTTTCATAAATATTATTTAAATAAAACGATGTTTATATTATATGTTAACGATGTAAATGGAACCAGAACTAAAGGAAGACCGAGGAAAACGTGGCACGATCAAATAAATCAAATATTGAATGTCGGCCATGTGAGGAGTCAGAGAAATCGACGCGCGTGCATAACATGATGTATGAATGTTGAGGAAGCCAGAGAAATATGTCAGGAAAGAAAAGTGTGGCAGTCCATTCTTTCTGCCTACTCCTTCGGGGAGACGGCGTGATGGTTAGTTAGTTAGTTAGTTATGTTTTTTATAACTACTTCCACATTTGTCTTTATTTCAACAGCGACCGGTTACGCTAGGCTCACTGGCATTGACAGACTGGACCGACACCACCTTCGTCAAAGACAGCACAGATTGGTTTATTTGCCCCGCTTCAGAACCAACCTGCAAATGGTTATGCCTGTGGGTAGAGCAATCTCATAGCTTAATCGGATAGCCTCGGAGGTCGACATATTTCGCGATAGTGTGAGTTGCCTCAGTGAAAATCGCAAGTGATATTTCATACAAAAAAACCTAAGTGTTATTTTTATTATTGACATTTTTGGTGAGTTACTAATGCAAAAACTGAGAATAAACAGAGCGCCAGTCCGTAGAGAAATACGGCCAACCCACAACGAGTGTTATAATCTCCTAAGAGGCGATTCGCCGTAATGTGGCGGCGTTCACACGACAAGACGCCGGCTGTTGTGCTTCGGCGTTGAAATTTTTTACCCCCATTAATAATTTAATCTCCTGGAGTTAGCGAGAGGTGGGGATCCATCTGTTCGGTGTCAGTGGAGACCATTTATTACAGCGAGTGTGGCGAGAGTCGGCTTGTAATGGGCTCTGCGCGACATATTATATATAAAATATGGAGTATTTATTTATTTATTTATTTATTTATTTATTTAGGGTAACATACAGCGATATCAATAACATATATATATATATAAAAGAAACATTCAGAATAATTAAAATAAGGCCAATTACATGCTACCACAGATTAAAAATAATAGTTAACAATCAACAAATGATAGTGAGAAACATTGAAGTTAAACTAAGACAAAATAAGGTATACATAATATTTAAGAGTTAAAATACTTATAGTACTGGAAATAAAAATTAAATTAAGATAAAATAAAATAAAAAGTAATATACAAGTATTATAATATCATGTTACATCGTGGTCACATCCGCGCCGAAATGTTGCTCCGATCACTTTTTTAAAATTTCGCTCGCTCAAATGAAAGACGTCAATGTCTCCAAAATGTTTGTTGTAGATATCACAGATTCGATACAGTGCCGCGCTCAGAGCGTAATTTGTGCGATAAACAGGAAGGTGGAAAACTTGGTTCGCGGTGTGTCTCGTGCGAGACATGGGGGTATTGAGTGACAATTTGCTGAGAAGTTCAGAATTGTCAATTTTAAAATGAATTATTTTATGAAGTAACATCATATCATGAAGAGTACGTCTATTTTCAAGAGAGTCCAAGGAGTGAAAAATTAGGGCAGATTTGTAATCAGAGAATGACTTGCACATTTTAAAATTAATATGTTTAATAAACATTTTTTGTACTCTTTCAATGCGTTGGATATGTGCCGCATAATAAGGAGACCAAACGGGAGATACATATTCAAGGCGTGAGCGAACCATGGTTGTAAATAATACTTTAAGGGCAGTGATATTTTGGAAAGGTTTGCATGTGCGTAGTATAAATCCCAACGTTCTGAGAGATTTGTCCACCATGTCATCAATATGACTAACGAAAGTGAGTTTAGGGTCGATTGTGACTCCAAGATCTCTCACGCGGTCTGAATCGGATATTATGGAACCATTGATGGAGTACACATGTTTGTGAGGGTTCATTTTACGCGTCAGTGAAAGCTTATGACATGTTTCATACATCAGATATTTTTTTAATAACTTTTCAACACAATTTTGTAATCAATCAATAATATACATTTAAAAAATGTGTTCCTATAACTTTTATAATCTTTCTATATTTAGGTTAAATTTTTTGATGAATGAAAACCATCTGAAACATGTCTGAAAAGTACAAAAAAAAATGTGAAAATTTGATGTTTTTTTTATAAATATCTAAACTAACTAACTAACCATCACGCTGTCTCTCTGAAGGGGTAGGCAGAAAGAACGGACTGCCACAATTTTCATTCCTGACATTTTTCTCTCGCTTCCTCAACATTCATACATCGTGTCATGCACGCGCGTCGATTTCTCTGACTCCTCACGTGGCCGACATTCAATATTTGATCGTAAATTCTTTTTTCATTCATTCTTTCCATGTGTCCAAACCATATTTATGATCCTTTCATTATTTTGTTCATATTCGCACCGCTTTCACTTCTTATACTTTCATTCGATACTCTATCATACACAGAGTATCACACATTCGTCTAAGAGATCTCATTTCTACTGCATTTATTCTATATTTTTAAATATCAGTAAATGTAAATATCTAGGAAATGTCAAAATCTAGGAAAATTAAAAAAAAGAAAATGTACTTGTAACACATAATGTACATTTATAAAACATCATTTGTGAATTTTTAACGATAATATATGTGTTTCAAAAGGAGATATCGAAGTGCGTGTGTGACACAATCTATGATTGTTGCGGGAGCGATAGAAGTTTGCGAGATATACTTACTTAGTTGTTGATATTTACAAATAGAGCCATCTTTAGTGTAACAGTGTAAGCTTAAAAAATATTCTAATTTTTATTTGAATAAATCGATGAAATTGAGTATCTAAGAGTATTTATGAATTTAATTAAAAGTTTTGAATTTCACAATAATTTACAGTAAGCTACATATAATATTACTAAAATAATAAAGAAGATATTAGAAGAATAATAATAAGCTTTTGTGAGAATTTAAGCGATGATATAAAATGAGACATTAATTAGATAATTTCTAAGCTGTAGACCCTTAAAAGTCCTTCGCAAGCTTTTTACTATATAACCAGATTTATGATATTAAAAATCAGAACTGACAGTAAAAATCGTTTGTAAGGAAAATTAACCATCAGATTTTTTTCTTCAAAAACTTAATAATAAGCTGAATTAATGAATTTGAAAATAATAATTTTCTTTATTTTTGTTTTTTTTACCAGATTTATGATATTAAAAATCAGAACTGACAGTAAAAATCGTTGGTAAGGAAAATTAACCATCAGATTTTTTTCTTCAAAAACTTAATAATAAGCTGAATTAATGAATTTGAAAATAATAATTTTCTTTATTTTTGTTTTTAGATCATAAATATGCGAACAAATCTAACGCTTTCCCTTAGTGATAGCTTTTCCAGTTAACTAATTTGTTATATTGGTTGTTTTATTTTGTAGGACTCCTTGTTATTATTATATAATATAAGTCGTGATATCCATACAAATGCTTCTTTATTTTCCCAATAAAGATCAATAATTTTGGCTATTACATACTACGGCACCGACATTTTATTAACTCAAGTCTTCAATACATACGAGTAGAATGAATATACATACATATCAACATATATTTTCGTTAGTACTCGTATTTCAGTAATTAGTTTTCTTACTAAGCATAGATTAATGATACTACTAAGCTACCAACTTTAAATATTACATAACTAAAATAAAATAAAATGTGCAATTTTTCAATTTCTTGTTAATGAATTTTTTTCACTGTTTTCTTGTACTTATAATTTTAAAAAAATATTTCTGCTTTGTAGATAACGTAAATAAAAAATAGTTGAGGCCATGCTCGATATGATAAATTTAACGTTTTAAAATATATTTTTTTATAAACTAGTTAATTAACTGAATTACTACCATCACGCCGAAAATGTAGGCAGAAAGAATGAACCGCCTTCTTTCCTGACATACTTATCTTTGATCAATATTCATACATCCTGTCCTGGCACGCACGTCAATTTTTCCGACTCTCACGTGGCCGACATTTAATATAATATAATTATGATCAATTTGATCCTGCTACGTTTACCTCGGTCTTCATCTATTTCTTGTTTCGTTTGTATCGTTAACATATACTTTATAATTCTTTCTTCACTAATTCTTTTCAGGAGTCCAGACCATCTTAATACCACCCTAGGTATTTGAACGTTCGAGATACGCACACTTTGACTGTACCATTCTGCGCTATCACGTATCACGTACGCACTTGAAAAAAAGTAATGTACCTAAAATGTCCAAACTGTTAGGGATACGCGCGTGTGCCAACAACACTTGAGTACAATTCTTCATAAATATGATAGTTTTACAAGGCGCAGGCGAAGTGTGCGGTCGAGTTTTTGACGTTTCGTAATTAACAAAAAAATTAATTTGTATATAATTAAATTTATTTAATTAAAAACCTGATTTTTTGCAAGTTTCTCGGAAAATTACCCGAAGGTAGGGCGGTTTGAACATTTTATTATTTTGTTCATAACTCTATTATTCGCACTGCATTCACTTCTTATTACAGTAGAACGTCGTTTATCCGAACGTCAATTATCCGGACAAGCCGAGATGATGAAGTGCAAAAAAAAAGACGAGGAAATCTTGTTAAAAAAATCTCTGATTATTTTTCAAGCCTTTTTATATACGTGTACGACATACATTTACTTGTTTTTGCAGCACAATTTGTGATTTAATAATCAATAAACGAGCCGAGGAAAAAAACGATACACACCTTATTTTGCTAAAAGAATTACCGCCTATTTGATTATCCGCGAAAATCGGTATCCGGAACGCTTCCGGTCCCAATTAGTCCGGATAAATGACGTTCTACGGTATTTGATACTCTATTTTTTGGACAATGTACAGAAGCTTCATTGGGCAAATGGAAACGGCAGAAATGCGAATGCTCTGGTGATCCACTGGGGTATCGCTGAGAGATAAAATAAAAAGTTCACGCATTTGCGGTAGTCTGGGAGTTACGGTTATAAATAGTAAGCTATAAGAAAGGCAGGTGAGATGGTACGGGCATATAAAACGGAGACCACCAGACCACACAGTAAATAGAGCTCTGTCTG
Organism: Lepidostoma basale; assembly: GCA_022606425.2. Classification (NCBI taxonomy): domain Eukaryota; kingdom Metazoa; phylum Arthropoda; class Insecta; order Trichoptera; family Lepidostomatidae; genus Lepidostoma; species Lepidostoma basale. The sequence continues at coordinate 4,023,633 of JAHDVF020000010.1, forward strand.
TGAATCTTCCTCGTCAACCATCCAGAAGAAGACCTAGGAACACATGGATGATTCAGTGCAATAGCGTCTTGCGGAGAAACGGCGGAGTGAGGGCGATACTCTGAACCGTGCGAGGTACAGCCTGAGATTGAGAATAACCGACCAAAACTGTCAACAACGACGATGAGTTGGGTTGCGCCAGGAAGAAGAAGAAGACTATATTTTTTACAAATTTACCGTTATTTTATGAGAATGAAATACATATTTATAAAAAATATATTATGATTAAAATGTTTGATGCTTTGTGAGCTAGTTTGTATCCCAAACATTTTAATGATCTAACTTCAGTGTACAGTGCGTTCCTATTGTACATTGTCAACCAAATATCCCATATAGTTTTTTTTATATACATTTCTGTGTGCTTTTAAACGTTTCTATCTATTTCTCTATTCAGAGAACCGAGAACAGAATTTATGAATATTTTCCAAATGTGTCAGAACTGAAAAATGAGATTTCGCTGAACGACTTAAAGTTTGGGTCAAATAATACGCGCTTGTAAAGAGACATAGTCAGACACTTCCATAGCTTTCATATTTACATCCATAGGGGAGTAATCCCCTTTATTCTCGTATCTGGAATACTTCGCGAACTGTATTGAGCTTCAAAAAGATTTTTAAATTTTCACACTTTTCATGTGCGGCAAACTCGCCTCCTACGTACGTGAATAATAATGGATGTATGTGTGCTTAGCGTGAGTTTGTATTGTGTTACGCTTTAGAATGGAAAATACTTTTAGGATGATCATAAATCATAATAAAGACGTGCGTATTATCGTAATACTCAGGAATATAAATCGGATATACGAAATTACATAGAGATGTTCACTTCGTGGCCGAGTGGTAAGTGCATCGAATGCCACCCCGAAGGTTCCGTGTTCTATTCCCGGCAAGGGTAGTGTGATTGTCACACTGTCTTTGGTCTGGTGTAGGATTCACGTGACAATAAAATGGCGATAGATTAGCTACCCATCAGTATATATAATTTGTTTTAGATTTATTTTGTGGATGTTGGACGATCGAAGTGTGCGCGGGAGATGCCTATTGGTGGCGATGAGGTTCGCAACCCATCACACCGCGTCTCCCGCGGGGCGAAAAGAGAAGGATGGAGTGCTGCATCAGCAAAAGTGTGACAGTCCATTCTTTCTGCCTACCCTTTCGGCGAGACGGCGAGATGGTTAGTTAGTTAGTTAGTTTAATTGCATATATATATATATATATATATATATATATATATATATATATATATATATATATATATATATATATATATATATATATATATATATATATATATATATATATATATATATATATATATATATATATATATATATATATATATATATATATATATATATTTTTATTAAACATTTTTTACTTCTATAACAACCTTATATATGTATATGTTTAATAACAATGCACTGTTAGGATATATTAATAATACTTTATTTTTAAAATAACAAAAAAAATACTCTTGTTTATTAATATGTTTAATATAAATTAACCGTTAGAGGAGCCTGAATGATAATTAATTTAAAACAAATAATAAATAGACATCTTAAACAATAAACGAAATATCTGTAATTATTTTTTTTATTTTAAAAGTTTGTGTTGTATATACAAAGAATATGAAAAAGAAAAAGACAAACAAACAAGATTATTTTAATTTTATAATTTTTTTATAATCGTGGATGTTATATTTTTTTTATACGATTTTCGTAGATTGAAAGGAAACATTTTATACATTTTTACCCCTTTTTTCGCTATTTGCCTTGTTCCCTGCCAACGTGATTGATTTTAACGATCCCGTTTCGCTTTCAAATGTGTTTATTGAAAAACATTAAATTTTAGTGCCCCCCACTCAAAAAATGTTCAACAGTGCCAACCGACTCAGGCTGCCAATGGGCAATCGAACGTACCATGCTTGGACTAGGCTTGAGGGAAAGAGTGCGAGATGAAGTTATACATTCCAGAGTTAGAGTGACCGATGTGTTCAGAAATAATCTCGTATGAAATGGGCAAGCCGAATTGTCAGAGATCAAATGGACATAGACCATACAGCAGTGGAGTATGTAAGAAGTATAGGAATATCATAGTCAAGATGGAGACGTTCACCGACACACTGGAAGAAATTGGATGCAGAAAAATAATGAATATATATTGTTTTGTATTGTAAACGAATTCTTTTAAAATATGTACTTAGTTTTGACACATGTACGTTTTTTTAATTTATTTGTTTTTGTTCGTTTGATTAGTTTTACCATACATGTTCGTAAAACTAAATACACGTTAAATGAAAGTTCAAATGAACGATGGGTAGATATAAATAATAGAACAATTTATATAGATATAAAATAATATAAAATAATAAAACAATGGTGTTCTTGTGCCGACCCTTATGTATGGAAGTGAAGCATGGAACTGGCAAAAGAAGGATGAAAGTAGAAGAAATGCAGTAGAAATGAGATCTCTAAGACGAATGTGTGGCAAATCTGTTTATGATAGAGTGACAAATGCAAGTATAAGAAGTGAATGTGGTGCGAATGAAAGTGTTATGAACAAAAATAAGGAAAGGGTCATTAAGATGGTTTGGACACATGGAAAGAATGAGTGAAGACAGAATGGTAAAGAAGGTATATGTAAACGGCGTGAACGGAGCTAGAAATAGAGGAAGGTCGAGGAAAACGTGGCACGATCAAATCAATCAAATATTGAATGTCGGTCACGTGAGGAGTCGGAAAAATCGACGTGCGTGCATGACAAGATGTATGAATGTAGAGGAAGCGAGAGACGTATGTCAAGACAGAACAGTGTGGCGTTCCATTCTTTCTGCCTACCCCTCCGGGGAGACGGCGTGATGGTAAGTTAGTTAGTTTTTAGTTAGTTAGTAAATAATAGAACAATTTGTATTTAACCACGATATGGTTAAATGCAAAGTGTTTTATTATTTAATATCTATAAGTTTAAAATGTCTAACTACAAAGTGTGTGCTTCCCTTGAAAATTTTAAAGATGTGTTTTAAGAACTACTTCCACAGAGAGGCATCGACAAACTGATCAAACAGTCAGCGAGCCTGGCGAAACTGCTCGTTAATGGAATAAATACAAAAGTAGGAGTAGCTATTAAAAACCATCATTTTATTTATTTATTATTCAAAATTTATTATCAATCGGGAGATTTCAATTATATCATTGATTAACTTAAGTATGCGATTTAATTTTTTTTATTAACTTTTATATTTTCTTTAGAAAGAAACTATAATTTGGTGGTATGACATATTTAAAATTAGAATTAAGCACTTTTAAAACGTTGTATAAAACCACTTTATTTTGAGTCAGGAGCGTTAACTGGTTTCACTCTGTAACAAGCTTCGTCAGGGCTATACACAAACTGTTTGTGTGTATAGCCCTGCCAAAGCTCGTTACAGAGTGAAACTGGTTGGCGCTCCTGACTTAAAATAAAGTGGTTTTATACAACGTTTTAAAAGTGTTTAATTCTAATTTTTATATTTTCATTATTTACAGCGAACTTCTTCCAAGAAATTTCAATTAACAACTGCCGCCGCTGGATAGACGATGATATAAGGATTGTAATAAGAATTGTTGGATGGATGAAAGTGGCGATGGATAGGGTTCAGTGACGTGCTTTGTGTAAAAGCATACGTTCAGCAATAGATGACAGGCGGCTGATAAGTATTAGAAGTAAGTAAGTAAGACACCATAGGAAAGAGCGACGTTAAAGTGGAAGAGACCTGCGTTCGATAATAGACATCCATAGGACGAATAAGAAATTTTATTTCTACGTAAAACTACCTCACAAAGCGTCAAACATTTTAATCATAATATACTTTCCATAAATTCAACAGTATCAAAACAAAATATTCGCATCATTTTACCATTTTCCGTGCCGGTGCGGCTTAAAAATAATGAACGCAGCTTACGTGGGTTTCTGAGGGAAAACTTAATTTTTTGAATTCGCGTTTTCCCCTAATCCGCTCCGTCCCCAGCCCCCCACCCCCCGCGCAGCCCCCGGGGGCAGGTCCCGCTGAAGGGGGGTACCTACTCGGAACAACTCCAGAAAGTCAGCCCCTCGAGAAACACTATTTGTATTCTTTCAACAAAATGTTTTCATCGCATTCGGTATCCCCGATATGAGATACGCGCGCACGAGCGCAGCTTGACGGAATGGGAATATTTTCTGTATTGGGAATTCATTATTTATGTAAAGGCTTCAGATTCAGGTATATTAAGCGATGTATTATGAACAATTATGTATTCCGTATACAAAAATACGTCAATTCTTCTTATTCTCGTCAAAGTGAATCGACTTCTAACATGGCTGACCTTCAAAATATGATAAGTTTGATCATTCCATGTTCTCCTCGGTATTTATCGACCGGGTACTCCATTCACATTATTCGCGTATACTTTTTCAACTATTTTTATTTTTTTCCTTCGTTGAGTATTGAAGTATTTTGGGATTTGAATAGATGGTGAGTGAATTCAGATATCTCGGAAGCGAAGTAACCAGCTCTAATGACCTCCCCAGAGAAGTAAGGTCACAGGTGAATAGGGCTGCCGTGGTTGCAGGCTGCCTGAAAGATGTCATATGGAGAAACAAAGACATGAGGACTGATAGCAAGATACGCATCTATAAGACCTGTGTGCGACCAATCCTCACATATGGCATTGAATCGAGGGCAGACACTGTCAAGACAAAGAACATGCTCAGGACAACCGAGATGAAAACACTCCGCGCTATAGCTGGCAAGACCCTACGTGATCGAGTTAGGAATAAAACAATCCGAGAAATCTGCGAGGTCGAAGATGTGATCAGATGGGGACGTCAAAGACGGCGATACTGCATCAACACGTAGAAAGGATGAGCTCAAATAGGATACCACACATAGCTCTCCATGGAACGCCAAACGGACAACGCCAACCAGGAAGACCCCCGAAACGGTGGAGAGAAAGCTGGAGTTCAGCGTCTCAAGAGAACCCGCCTGAAATAACAGACTCCTGAGTCTACCAAAAGTGTAGAAGAAGAAGAAGAGAAGGTTAGGGCCGTGGGAGGGACATTCCGTGCTGGAAGGTATGTGTTCCAGTAAACACCATGAAACGCCATAGTTGCATAACATCAGCACACTACCATCTAGTCCGACTCTCTGGTGTCCACCTGAGATCTTTATGATTCCGCCAACCCTGGGTGTGGCATATTGGACGTACTCGTACGTTGATGTGCCACAGCTAACAGAGAGAGGGCGAATGGCGATTTTTTGCGCCTTTGCACATTTTGTGTTTTATTCATATACTTATACATGTTTCGACGTGTTCCGACATGTTTCGACGGTCAAAGGCATTATCAAAATTCACGTTAAATATAAAAAAACGATTAACATGATTATATTTTTAAAATATAATATTCGCTTATGTATGGAAGCGAAGCATGGAACTGGCAGAAGAAGGATGAGAGCAAAATAAATGCGGTAGGGATAAGGTCCCTTAAGACGTATGTATGGTAGTACGATGTACGAAAAAATTTCAAAGGCTGATATAAGAAAGGAATGTAGAGCGAAAGAAGGTATTATGAATAAATTAATGAAAAGATCGCTGCGTTGGTTCGGATATATGGAGCGCATGGGTGGAAAAATATGGTTAAAAAAGTATACATTAATGATGTAAATGGAGTACGAAGTCATGGAAGACCGAGGAAAACATGGCATGGCCAAATTAATAAAATTTTAAAAGGTTGGTTATGTAAGAAGTCGGAAGAATCGACGTGCGTGTATGACTCGTTGTATGAATATGGAGGAATCTAGAGAGGTGTGTCAGTATAGAGTAGTGTGGCGGCCCATTCACTTTGCCTACCGCTGCGGGGAAACGGTGTGATGGTTTGTTTTTGTTGTAGTAATATACCGACGTGCGCATAAGACACGAAGTTGAATGTTGTTCCATTCTTTCTGCCTACCCCTTCTGAGAAAAGGCGTGATGGTTAGTAAGTTAGTTTGTTATAATAGCATTTCTAGAAAACAAATAATTTCATTCGTTTTATTTTTTTAATATTGAGATAAAGATCATTGTTTAAGAAACAATAAAAAAACAGGTTGTTGTACATTAAACATAAGGTTGATAAAATATTTAGTATAAAGTATGATGTTTACATCTAGTGCTATAAGTAAAAGTTTTACTCCTTTGAGCAGTCCTTTCTTTGCTATGCTATGCGCTGTGCAGAACTCAATATTGCATTATGCAGGAGCTGGCGGTGACACGGAGAGCTATTGAAGAGAAATGCTTAGAATTTCTATAGGAGTACGTAGGATACATGCATATATGAATAAGGCAGACCGAAAGCGGTTAATGTGGTCCAAAGAGTCAAACATCAAAATTGAAACTGGATAAGGCACGCTTTATACTCGGGACATTACAATATTTATATAGTCTAAAATGGTATAACTTAAATACGATCTGATTGTGTCTGTTAAAGTAACAGAAATTAGATTTGTATTAGAAAATCATTTTGAAAAGATTCTTAAAGAAAAAATACTGCGGAAGATAAAAAACTATTAAGGCATTGAATTGCTAAAAAAGTAGTTACGTTAAGTTAGAAGTCAAGTTACAATATAGTCTAGGATATTTTTTTTGAAAACGCCCGATTTCTAAAGGTTCAGCATATTTTATAGGTTTATAACATAGTTTGACCTACTAGGACATTAAATGATGAAGCAAGACAAAATATGTTTATATTTTACAATAAAATAGAATAAAACTTTTAGAAAACTGGTGTTTTCACCAATATTTTATATGAATGAAAGAAGCAACAAACAAGAAACAATATTTTAATGTCATTGCTGTTTTAGTTTGATTCATTGAGTCTGAAGTCTGAGTTTTGATATTTCCTGAATGGTTTTGTAATTTTGTTAATTAAGTAAGATGTTCTTCAATATTATTTTATTCTTCAATATTATTTTAAAGTTCTTGCTGGTTAAGTGCCTAATTACAGCTAATTAAAAAAACGGTGGATACGTGTAACATAAATTAAATAAACAGAAAAGTCCGGATCGTTCATGTCAACATGTGCAACATCGAAAAAAAACATTATGTGTTATTACATTATGTGCTAAATTAAAAAGGTGGATTCGTGGAACATAAATTAAATAGACAATTTGTGCACCATCTAAAAAGAACATTTTGTGTTAAATTATTTTTATTTTGTTATTTTATTTTATATCATTGTATTTTATATTATATGTTTTAGATTTATTTTGTGGGTGTAGGACGATCGAAGTGTGCGCGGGAGATGCCAATTGGTGGCGATGAGGTTCGCAACCCATCACACCGCGTCTCCCGCGGAGCGAAAAGAGAAGGATGGAGTGCCGCATCAGTAAAAGAGTGTCAGTATATTCTTTCTGCCTACCCTTTCGGGGAGACGGCGTGATGGTTAGTTAGTTAGTTAGTTAAGTAAGATGTTTTAGTTTCTAAGTCTGTGCTTCGATATTTCCTGAATAACTTTTGTAGTTTCGTAAATTTTGTATTGTTTTAGTTTCTAAGACTGTGCTTTTGATATTTCCGGAATGTTTCTGTAATTTTGTAAATCTTGTATTATATTGGTTTATAAGTGTGTTTTGATATTTCCTGAATGTTTTTGTAATTCCATAAAATGTGCAAGATGTTTTATTTTCTATGTAGATATGTGTCCGATATTTCCTGAATGTTTCAGTATTTCTGTAAATTTTGTAAGATGTTTTAATTTCTATGTCTGTGTTTCGATATTTCCTGAAAGTTTTGTAACTTTGTAAATGTTGTAAGTTGTCTAAGTTTCTTAGTCTGTGTTTTGATATTTCATGAAAGTATTACAATATTTATTATTAAATGTGTTAATTGTCATTTTGTTCCATAATACTCATGGGAATACGGTTTTACTATTGTATGTCTAAATAATAATAAATAATAATAATAAAAAATGTTTTCACAAAATGTTGTCGATGACGCTAGCGAACTGTTTGTAATAATAATCCTCCGACTCCAACTTGTGCGAGACATTTAAAGTAAATTATAGTCATTTTATACAAATGAAACATTCTTATAAATCAGTGTAGCCAAAAAAATATTAAAATTGTAAAAGTTTGCAAACATAATGGATGGTTGAATTTTTTTTTACATTATGATGGAAGTATTGAAAGAGAATTTTCCCTTTGTTAGCCTTTAAAGGTACAGCACTGAAAACAAGTAAAAAACCCTTAATTATCCTAAAAAAAATTCTTAAACCGCTGCCTTTAAATCTCGACTAATTTAAGTCAAATTGTGTTTTTGAGATTAACATTGATACCGTGTCGAAACGTGCCGCATTAAGTAAATTAACATAATAAAAAGGTACACCGAGTTAAGGAGATTCGGACATCCAAATCGAGATTACAATAGCGTCCCTTCTTTGAAACTAATCTCGGAGCTCTGGCCCGTGTAGCAAGGTATTAGGCACATTTTTAACAATGTAGAATTTACAAGATTCCACGCTGTTTTACAACGAGATTAAAATTACTCTGGATTAGTGTCACGTCAGGCAAACCGCCGCCGGGGTCGGGCGCCGGGGTGCGCGACTGCGGCTGGAACGGGCGGACACCCTATTTCTTAAATACGTCACATCGAAGTGTTGAAAACATATCTGCTTTTCACCGAAACGTTCGTTTTTTTATATGATGCCATATATGGAGGATAGAACAAAAAAAATATTTTTTGCTATATCATATCAAAAGGGTCTAACGATGAAGTTTTCAACATAAGACAGTGGAAAATATTCTATATTATATAATCATTGTTTTAGCCGAAACACTATGATACCTTAACATTTTAAACTGTTAAATTAAATATTTTTGTTTTATGTATCATAATTGTATTTTATTTTACGCGACAGCTGTTTCGTCAACCTATGTTGACATCATCAGGTGTTACGATTGTTACATTGTAACACCTGATGACACCAACATAGGTTGACAAAATAGCTGTCACGTAAAATAAAATACAATTGTGATACATAAAACAAAGTTATTTTATTTAACAGTTTAATATATTATATGTATATATAAGATATTTATTTTATTTTATCCGAAAATTGTTAAAAAAGAAGACATATTTATAAGGAGTAATATAAGCTATCAAATAACTAATCGATTTGAAACGTCTGTTTGAAAAAGTTTTATTATAATTTATGTGAATGACATGTTTCGCCTGTCTGAGCCATTATCAAATGTAGTTACATTTGATAATGGCTTAGAAAGGGGAAACATATCATTCACATAAAATATAATAAAACTTCTAGAAAGCAGACGTTTTCATTCGTATTAATTCTTTATATGGAGTGTAACATCATTGTTCTATAACGATAAGTATGTTATTAAGATAGGTTACACATATTTTTAAAATCTTAGATTAACATCTAGGATTTTAATAAATAACATTATTTTTTTGGGATGATGGGCATATTCGTGTCTGTTGATATCCACTTCGTATGACAATTTTGGAGATCGTTGCAGTATCTCCCTTCAGAATTGTATACTATGAAGAGATGGAGACTACAACGGTTTGAAACGCTAGTCGAAGAGGAAACAATCAAATCTATGCAAGCACGAGTATAAGAACATATTTTACAATCTACAATGCGAGCAGAAATAATAGCTAAATATAATATAGAAAAAGCCGGTCCTTGTCCAGGATTGAACCCAATTATCGTAGATCAGACCCTAGGCTAAGCAATTAGGCCCTAAACCACCAGCCGGATAGCATTATAGATTTATAATGTTAATAAACTTGTAAATTATGACAGCGAAAGCTTAATTACGAAGATACTAAATTCAATTTACTTTAACTATTTCCCGAGTTGATAAATGCTTTTATATTGTACGAGCAGAGATTTCCGAGTCCATGTATCCCGTGAAAGATATGTATAAAAAATGTTTTATTTAAATGTACAAAAAAGTAGTTTGTCTAACTAATAATATTAAATGTCGGCCATGTGAGGATCCGGGGAATCGACGTGCGTGTATGATAAGATTTATGAACGTTGAAGAAGCAAGAGATGTATGTCAGGAAATAACATTGTAGTGGTCCATTATCAAATCAAATCAAATCAGTTTATTTTCTCAAAAGACATTACAAACATTTTTTATAGTTTAAGGCATCTATTGAGAACAGGTAAAACATAATAAATATATAATATCAGGAACGCATGAGAGATGGTTCGACATTAGGAATACAAGATACTCTCCAAAGTCAAGAGTATCGATCTCCGAAGCGATCATGTTCAGCAGTTTGATTGCTCTCCCCACCGGCATCACCAGAGGCAGGTTGGTTCTGCATGTTGGGAGATAAAACAGTCTGTGCTGACGCTGTTGAAGATAACCATCCGGAACATAAAGATGGATAGCCTCCAAGATGACGGAATTCTCAAAGAATCCCCTGATAAGTCTGAAGAAATGGGTAAGTGTGCACCCATCCCTTCTTATCTGTAAACAGCATGCCCAAGAGGAATGCAGTGGGATAAAGCCACGGATAGCTACCAAACTCCCTCATGTAGAGATATCTCAGAAATCTTTTCTGAACCCTCTCTAACATGAGCGAGTATCTCGCCTCGTGGGGACTCCATCACCGACCCACACTCGAGCCGGCTCCGGACCAATGAGTTATACAAAATTCGCATAACGGATAAGCATTATAACTGCTTATTCGTTATGTTATTTATAAGTTTAGTCTTACTTCTCGTAATTACTTACTCTTTCATATGAGGCTTATAAAAAACTGGTCGATTTAAAAACATATATTATTTTATGTTTTCTATCTCGTTTTTCAATAATAATATTTTTTCTCGATCCGAGATTTAGACTTTTAAAAATAAATATTACGTGTTAATTATTTTCTTTATAATTTTTTTTAATTAAACATATTTAACACTCTTCCTATTTTGCCACATTCACATTTCAATATATTTTTAAAAACATTGTATTTTAAAAAAATTTCACAGACAACTTTTCACAAACATGTTTCAGGTCACAGACGTTTTTCCTCGGGGCGTCTGTGGCCTGAAACATGTTTGCGAAAGTGCAATAAAATGTCGTTAAAATACGATTAAAAATTATTCAAACATAATACATTTTCTAGTGTATCGTTTCTATATATTAAAAAAGTAAAAATGAAGTAAAAAAATACTATTTAAAAAAAACGGTGGATACGTGGAACATAAATTAAATAGACAATATGTGCACCATCTAAAAGGAACATTTTGTGTTAAATTATTTTTATTTTGTTATTTTATTTTATATAATTTGTTTTAGATTTATTTTGTGGATGTTAGACCATCGAAGTGTGCGCGGGAGATCCCTATTGGTGGCGATGAGGTTCGCAATCCATCACACCGCGTCTCCCGCGGGGCGAAAAGAGAAGAATAGAGACCCGCATCGGATAATGTGTGACAGTCCATTCTTTCTGCCTACCTTTTCGGGGAGACGGCGTGATGGTTAGTTAGTTAATTATAAATAAATTAAAAAGACTAACAAAAAAATCCAATTTCAATTTTATATTGTAGCATTCCAAGCACAGTAGTGAGTCGATTTGTATCTCTGACTTATCACAATAAGTGCTTTCGCGTTTTTACATTTCAATGCGAGGTTTTAACAAAAAGTTTACGGGTCGCCTTTGACTTTGAGTGGGGTGGGACGTGGGAGTAGGGATAACCCAGGGAACGACAGTGAGTAATGACGCGGCGGTTTACCTGGGGACTGTCCATTAGGAAAGAGGTCCTCCTACTGCTCCAGAAAGAACGCGAGGTCCATGACCAGATCAGTGGACGCTATCCCCCTAAATAAAATGGTTACACAACTTGACCGAAAGAAAACTGTACTGTAATACTGTATAGTAGAAGAGTATCTGTCGTCAGAAGCTACTATTCACTGATTTAATAAACTCTTAATTTATAACAGTGTGGGGTTAACCAACCATGCAGGACAAAGTCCAAAAAACACAAGACTACACGAGTGGAGGCAATGGACTCAGACTGCTGTATCAGCATATTGCAATAGTGAAATACATTGCATGGGCAATCAAAACACCTGACACAATAGATTCTCAGCCTAACGAAGCCGGTGACCGAAGGGGATCGTGTGCAAAAAAAGATGAATCAGGGCCCGGGTTCATACACAAAGGTTACTAGAGGTTGTCCGGCAGAGCATCGTGTGCAAAGGAAACAAAATATATAAAAACCGTACATCCATCCATTCTACACGTCAGTCATCATTACGACTTCTAACCGACACGAGTCTACGTTATCAAGTCTACGTCACGGGGGATCTCGGACTCTCTTCCGACGATCTACGAAGCCACTCTACTACGTCTCGTAGCTTCTGGCGAGTCTTCGCTTCAGCTGACCGATACTAACGCCCAGCATCATCGTCATTAGCTGCTCGCCGCCCGGACTCCGCCCCGCTGCTATCGACACCCTGTGAAGTTACGCCGCCGTCCATTCACGCTCCATTACGAGTACATCGTACTCTTAATATATAATTCCTTGCGATCGAGAATAAACTCCTACAGCCTTTCAACCCCTTACACCCCAAAACAGTAAAATTCATAGCTGGTGCTAAGGAGATCCAACTGTTCCAACATGGAGACACTGCTTACTTACGCTCTCTTGTGCTGGTCTGGTCATGTGCTACTCATGAACGACAACAGGTTTCCCAAAAAATATCTTATATAGTGAATTTTTGGAAGGGAAGAGGAAGCACATAGGACAGCGCAAGGTATATAAGGACATCCTGCATACTGCATTAAAGAGTGTGAACAGACAAATGGAATAAGAGTAGTTGGAAATTGATAGGGCGGAGTGGAGAAGAGTCGTCTCTACGTGCCAGGGGCCGCAGAGACGGAGAGGGCGGGGTCCAGCCGTGGGGGTAGAATATCCTTGTCCGGAGTGTGACAAAGTCTGTCATTCTAAAATAGGACTATATAGCCACACCAGGTGACACAGAAGATAGACTTATAATTTTTTGTGTTACTTCTGCTCGTACTTACGGGCAATGGGCATTATTATTATTATAATTCTTTATACATCACGCCTGTAAGAAATACAACATGACGATCTCTATCGAAAAAACAAAATGTATGACCTTTTTTGAATTTGACCTGTTATAAAAAATGTTTACCATTCTTGATCTGTATGTATATAAAGGAGTCAGTTTATAACAGTGTAACCAGTCTGTAAATGCCAGCGAGCTTGTCGAAACTGGTCGCTGTCGAAATAAAGACAAAAGTGGAAGTAACTAAAAACATATTTTTATTTAATTATTATTTAAAATGAACCTCCATCAAAAGATTTCTGTAAAATCATTTGATTATTGATGGTTGAAGTATTAGTTTTGTAAAACTCCATTATTAATTTATGATAGTAAACACGATTGTTTAGTGGTTTAACTTGGATTTAATTTATATGAATTATATGAATAGTGACAAATTCGTTTTGCCTAGCGAAGGCATTCATAAACTGAAAGCATCTTAGTTTGAGAATCCTTTCGCAAGGCGAAACAAATTTGTCACTATTCATATTATTTAATTAAATCAAATTTAAGTAAAACCACTAAACAATCGTGTTTACTATTATAAATTCATTTGATTATCTTAAAAAACATTTATTCTCTATTCCGATAGAACGGTGACATCGATCACGTTATCGAGATTTAGAAAATGACCTGTTCTTTAATGTGCGATTCTATGGTTCAATTTTTTGTTCACGTTGATAAATGTATTAAACTTGTCGATAAAAGATCATTAAGGACAATGTACGTAAAAATGATACATGATAGAATATCGAACATCAAAAAAGTCAGATGAATACATCCCATAAAAAATAAGAAGCTTATTTTAAACGGTTTGAAAAAAATAAACGATTGAAAAATGGTTTAAAAGTTATAAACGCAAAAATTTAAGGAGGCCGATCAAGACATGGTTTAATTAATAAATATTTATATGACCGTTATTATCTAATTAGGAAAAATCGATTTCCATTTGAATATACAGGAAGTTCGAGAGGTTTGTCATAACATCATATTAACGGGTACATACTTGAGGACTGTCCATTAGAAGGGGTCCTGTGAGGTCCGCCTGGTCTTCTTCCCTCTCTGGGAACACTGGACTATCGTTGAGGACTGTCGTCAGCATGTTCACAGTAGACACGGTTACCTGAAATAATAAATAAAAACGTTTATTTCATTTTATTTTATTTTATTTATTTGTGTAACATACAGCGATATAAATTCATATGTACCCGTATACGAGTATAAAACACACCAATATTATTAAGTAAGGCCAATTACATGCGTCCACAAATATAATTTAAAAGAATTATTTACAAACGTATGTAACGAAATTGAATTTAAAGAATATATAAAATTTTTTAATTTTAAATAAACTCAAGGCGTGGAATTCCATAATGATATTTTTTATGAATGAAAACACTATTATCTCCATTTTTGAATTTTTTATTAAAAAAATAAACAAAATTCATAAAATATTTTTAAAAGCATTGAACATTTTATACAATATAAGTTCAATCATCGATAAGTTAAGGACCTTAACAATATGTTTATTCCCACGATACATTTTTTATATGTAAATTAAAACTCTGTTTTTTAAATGTAAATGTTTAAAAAAATTAAACTCATAAATGATAAACTAAAAAATTGACTAATTTTATATTGATGAAAATGTCTGTTTTTATTACAATACATTTTGTGAGAGTGATATGGTTCGCATTACTAAGGCATTAGCAAGAACCATTTGATAATATGTTAGCAAGGTGAAACATTTCACCTTATAAAATACAACACAACTTCTATGATTTATGATCTTACGATTTACATAATTGTTCAATAAAAGATAAATGGCGAATGGACAGAGTAAATTCATAATAAATAATTATTCAACTTTCTTCTATATACGCCAAAATTTGTGTTGTTATGATGGACTTTTATTGACGATATTAAAATTATTTTTTATACACTTTGTATATATAACACTTTTATTAACGATATTAAAATAAAACTAAAAACATTTTTCAATTGAGAGGCTGGAAAGTAGGTATTTGAAGCTGTATTCGAAAGTAGGTACATTAACAATAATTTGATAGTTTATAATAGTCTATAGTATGTGAACAGGAAACTTTAGTAATATTGTATGAGATATGCAAGCTACACGATAAATATTTACCGCTCCAGAAAATTGAATCGTCTTCTCGGCATCAAGAATATTCGTTCAATGTTCAATCATAAAACCAATTTCGCGTCATGTGTACCTTCTAAATATGCACATAAATTGTGGTACATCATGTATTATAATACGTATGGATTGGTAGGCATAGCGGGGGATTTTATCGGAATAACAAAAATCCGATAACTTGCCAATGCTAACCCTGAGAGCGGTGTCCCAGGCGATACGTTCTGTCGCCTTGTGGGAACTAGGGAATATTACAATATGTAAAATAGATAGGTTGAATAATTCACAGATATTCAAAGAAAAGAAAAAAGAAACACAATATACAGTAAATTTATTAGAAAGATATAACTTTGCACAGGTTGGAAGGGTTGCTACTTTTGAACCGTGTGGAAAACGAAATTTAAAAGTTTAAATATCGTATAAATTATGGTTCTAGTTATTTGTTCAACCTTTGGTGAAACCGTATCATTCTGCATTTTGACCTTTTGTGGTCTACACTTAACATTATCGTATGTTTAACATAAAAAATGCTGGTGATGAAAATATAACAGAAGTAAAAATTTCGACGATGAAATATTATGACGGGATAATAAAGATTTTGTAAATATATCAACTCTTACTTATTGTTTCTTAATCAATGTTGTTAAACTAAATAAATAAATATTAAAAATACGAAAGAAAACGTCTGTTTTCTAAAAGTTTTACTAAATATTATGTGAATGATATGTTTCGCCTTTTTAAGGTATTATAAAATAATTCCTAAAAAATATTATAAAACTTTTTCAAAACAGACGTATTCATTCGTAATCATGGCTAAATATGGAGTTTGAGATCAATTAAAAAAAAATAATAAACTTTGGATTGAAATGTTTAAAATGTGTCGTTTCTTTTTACCTAAACTAACTAACTAACTAACTATCAAGAAGGGGTGGGCAGAAAGAATGGACTGCCACACTTTTCTTTCCTGACATATTTCTCTCGATTCCTCAACATTAATACATCGTGTCATGCACGCGCGGCGATTACTCTGACAACTCACGTGGCCGAAATTCTCCTTGGTCTTCCCCCTTTTCTAGTTCCATTTGCACCGTTAATATATATTTTTAAACCATTCTTTCTTCATTCATTCTTTCCATGTGTCCATCATTCGCACCGCATTCACATCTTATATTTTCATTCGATACTCTATCATACACAGAGTATCTAGAAATTCGTCTATGAGATCTCATTTCTACTGCATTAATTCTACTTTCATCCTTCTTTTCCAGTTCCATGCTTCGCTTCCATACATAAGGGTAGGTACAGGAATACCATTGATAGAGGTTACCTATAAACATAAAATAGCGAATTCGTTGCGCCCTGTGTATCGCATAACTTGTAGTTTATTTTTACTTGTTATCTGCAGAATCAAATAGAATTATCTTTGACTCTTTTACAAGGATAGATATTCAAATGAGGAAATTATAGAATCTGCTCACACAGGGCGATAAACAGAGGGGGGCGACTCGCCCCCAATCGTGGGGAAAGATGAGATAAAAGCAGTTCCTTTTTGGATATGTAAGTAGATGCTTACGAAATCGGCAAACCCGATGTTGTATTCGTTAACAGGAGTACTGCGCCCCGGAAATACTCACGGATTTGTCAATATACGGTTCGATAACTGAATAAATAATCTCAAATCTCTACGGGAGATATTTTAAAAAATACGCCACGCACGCAATTTATATTTTTTATTAAAATGAAGACGTGTTCAAGTTGTCTATCTCTGTGATGATATAATTCGATACTTATTTGGCAAAAGGTCTCAGATGCGTTTTTTTGTGAAATTGAGTTAAATATACCATCAGTATTATTTTTGCACACTTTATGTTTTGACAAAACGTTAGAGCTGTACTTTTTTTATTAGATATTTTTTATGTACAATTGCATTCAACACCTATTAAAAAAAAATATATATGTATATTTTAAATTTAGTTACTAATATATCTTGTAGATAACGTTATGCTACGTAAATTGACATTTGAAATAAATAATTTGGAACAAAAATATTTTTTTTACAAATAATCAAAATAATATAAAAATCTCATTTTTGCTCTCCTGTAAAATTGATAAAAAGCAGTAAGGACCTTTTGCCAATAGGTACCGAATTTACGATGGGCATAGATGTTTATGAATGAAATCTATTTCAAGCGTCAACTTGTTACAAGCTTCAAAAAAATCTCGAGTATGCTAAATAGACACAAACCACCATGCCGTTTCCCAGAGGGGAGTGGACCAACGCATTACTCTTCTAGCCTGACAAGCCTTTTTAGATTCCCCCGCATTCATTCAAAAAGTCACTGCGTTGGTTTGAACACATGGAACGCATGATTAAAAACAAATGGTTTAGAAGTTATACGTTAACATTGTGAATGCATAATTAAATTAATCGAAATTTAATTGCCGGAAATGTATGAATTCGGAAGAATCGACGTGCGTTGATTGGTTGTATGAATGGGAGGAATCCAGATAGACAAATACTCTTGTCATTGAAGAGTATCTTGTATTCCTAATGTCGAACCATCTCTCATGCGTTCCTGGTATTATATATTTTTTATGTTTTACCTGTGATCAATAGATGCCTTAAACTATAATTGTTGATTGTAATATCTTTTGAGAAAATAAACTGATTTGATTTGATAGTTGTCAGAATAGAGTAATGTGGCGGTCCATTCCCTCTGCCTTTCGTTCCAGAAAATGGCTTAATGGTTTGTTATTGTTAATTAACTTCTTACAATTTTTTTTAAAACCATTACCAATATTTTGAACTTCAGTTCGAATTTAATTAATAAGTAATTAATACGAATGAAAACGTCGGTTTTCTGGTAGTTTTAAAAGAAAAATATTTTATGCGAAAGACATGTTTCGCCTCGAAATAAGGCGAAACATGTCATTCCCATAAAATATTTTTAATCTTCTAGAAAATAGACGCTTTCACTCGTATTACTTATTGAATGTTGAGTTTTGCATTATTGCACAAGGAACAATAATACATTAATATGTGTCATTCCTATATTCTTATAAAACAAAGTTACCCGGGGCATATGTGTTTTGTTTTATAACGTGTATATTTCGTAGACGGGAATCTGGGATTTAGATTTACAATTTATTTTAACTTATCTATGATCTAAATGGTCGCATTTCGACAGGATGAAATTTACAATAGAATATTTTCTACCTATCGTGCCTTTAATGGGCACATTCGCCCTATACAGTTTAGGTTCACTTATTTATTGGTATAGAATAGTGATTCCCAAAGTGGTCTATATCGATCCCCAGGGTTCGATTTCAACTTGTAAGGGGTCCACGTCAACGAAAAAAAAAAATGGGGTTCCATGAGATGTAAATAGGGGTACACGAGAGTAGATTCCATTTAGGCAGGCTGTCACCAAAATTTCGCTTCCCGCAAATGAAATAATTCACCTCATAGATATAATAGAGGTATTTACGTAATAATTTATTATGAACAAAATAATAAAAGGATCATTAAGATGGTTTGGACACATGGAAAGAATGAATGAAGAACGATGTTAATGGAACCAGAAATAGAGGAAAACCGAGGAAAACGTGTCACGATAAAATAAATCAAATATTGAATGTCGGCCATGTGAGGAGTCAGAGAAATCGACGCGAGTGCACGGCGTATGAATGTTGAGGAAGCGAGAGAAATATGACAGCCATATGTGTCAAAATGTGACAGTCCATTCTTTCTGCCTACCCCTTTGGGGAGATGGCGTGATGGTTAGTTAGTTAGTTAGTTTTATTTATTTATTATTATTATAGACATAAATTATATAATTATGTATTATTATTTTTAAAAAATTGGCCCTTCTACTATAACATTGATTTTTTGTGTATTTATTTTATGTAAAAATATTAGATTTGCATTTTGTTTCGTTTTAATTATAATAATAAATGTTATACTATAAAACTTAACATATATTTTATTATAAAGATTTCATATCTGTAGTAAACCCTATTCAAGTGAATAGCTCTGTATCAGCTTCAAAAACAAACTTATAGTTAGCTATAGTTTAATTTGTAAAAAATCAATATGTAAGTAGTAAGTGAGGGGGGTCAACATAAAACAGAAAAAAATCGGCAAGGGGTCTACGGGACAAAAGGGTTTGAGTTGAGAACCTATGATATAGAAGAACATATCGTAAACAAAAGCTATTACAAAACAACCCTACACGTATATATTGTATTCCAAATCTTATACTGATTGTGGTTTAGTGGCAGAATACGATTACTTGCTCCAGCCACAGCTTCTGATCCTAGAAATAGGATTATATCTTATACATTGCTCCAATTCTCCTTCGTAGCACAAAGGAGCTTAGTTTGTAGATTATAGAGTTTTCTCAAGCTAATCTATGGTGTATATTAACTGATACTTTTATTAAAATGTTGTTATATTATTGCACATATATTTTTAGATTCCATTATCTCGGAGTTTTATATTTAAGTTAATTATTATTGGTATTGTTTTATTTAAAATCTATACCATTAAAAAAAAATTAACGTTTAAGTGAATTATAATTTCGTATTTCATTTATTTATTTTAAACATATCTAAAGCATTACAGAATTTTTTTTCCAATACACTAAAGATACATGTTAGAGAGACACAATAATAAGTAATACATAATAGATTAATAAAAAGAGCGAGTAACATAAGATGCATGACAAATTAATAAGATAAATATACCATACAATTATGATAAAGATAGTACTTTCCTCAGATGAGCCAAACTATCACTAAATATGTCAAACTCCGAGGTGATACGATTAAGCAAAGATAATGCTCTACCTACCGGCATAACCATTAGCAGGTTGGTTCTGCATCGTGGGAGATAAAACAATCTATGGCCCCTTTGTCGAAGATAATTATCAGGGACGAACAGACCTACATATCACTCAGGATTTCTGAGTTGTGTATACAACCGCCAATCAGTCGAAAGAAATGGACACCCAAGTGAATGTCTCGTCTCCTCTAGAGTGACTGGTAGCCTAGCATCCCTAGCAAGAAATCAGTTGGAAAGAGCCACGGGTAATATCCATACTCCCTAAGATAGAGGTATCGCAGAAATTTTTTCTGCACCCTCTCCACCATCAGGAAATATCAAACCTCATGCGGCGCCCAGATAATGGAACTAAACTCCAACCGACTTCTCACCAGAGAGTTATACAGCAGCTTCAGCACCTGAATATTACGAAAGATCTTGGCGTTTCTAATGGCGTATGAAGCACTTGCGTGGGTTCGGACATATGGAGCCCATGGATGGAGAAAGAATGGTTAAGAAATTATACGTTAATGATGTTAATGGAGTACGGAGTCGAGGCAGACCGAGGAAAATATGGCATGACCAAATTAATCAAAGTTTAAAGGTTGGTCATATTAGAAGTCGGAAGAATCGACGTGCCTGTATGAATGTGGAGGAAGCTAGAGAGGTGTGCCAGGATAGAGTAGTGTGGCCGTCCATTCTCTCTGCTTACCTCTGCGGAGAAACAGCGTGATGGTTTGTTTGTTTGTAATATTTCTAAAAAGCGTGCATTTTCATTTATATTAATTAAATAATTATATTCATTATATAAGCCTTGTTAGAATTAACACAGTAAATAAACTATACAAGATGACAGTGTAACTGAAGTACTATAAAGATCATCACAAGAATGAGTCAAAAATGTCGTTTTTAGCTATAATAAGGTGAAACGAAATCTCTGTTTAAAAAGCACTCTCCCGAATAGCTGCTGAAATCTAATCTTGGAATTGTAGCGCGGAATTTATCGTAATTCCGTCGATATGAGCTTCCATTCCATTTCCAAATGCCATTGTTCTCTGTTCATTTCGGATTTATCTAATCTCTTGATGCCGAGATACACAGCGCGGCAATCTACCAACGGGGCTTGTTGACAGAGTAACATTATATTTGTTAAATCTCGGTAAAATGATATGTGATCAATTTGTACAGGAAAGCAATAAGAACGTAAATAGAACGTGATTCTCATTATTTTGATGATACCAAATACCCCATTTATGAATAATAAATAGAAGATACAGATAGTATTCGGATTATGACATTTTATATCAAAAACTATGTCTGAACAAACAATCAAACAAACCATCACGGCAGGCAGGCACAGGCAGAGATATAATAATTTGGCGCCATACTATTCTATCCTGACACACATCTTTAGATTCCTTCACATTTATACACATGCACGTGGATTATTTAGGCTTCTAATATGGCCGACCTTCGTGCCATATTTAACTCGGTCTTCTTCGACTCCTTACTCAATTCACATCGTTAACGTTTACATCCTTTACCATTCTTTCTTCATCGCGCGTTCCAGGTGTCCAAATAATAATTTCATAATTTTGTTCATAACACTTTCTTCTGCTCTACTTTTCTTCCATTTGAAATTATTAAACCACATTAATTACGTTAAGAATCATATTCTGACCGTTCGTTGATTAGCTCAGTAATATAAACAGTTACACGTTTGATATTGCCTTCTTCTTTTTCTTTCTGTGTCTTGTCAGGTCTCCCTAACGTTGACTATCACTCTTGAGTAGGCCTCATAGTGATGACATCGGGAAAAATATTTAGAGTGGTATTCCCTTGCCTTTTCTGGAGGATTTTATGTCGGAGTTACCTTCCCTTAGCTGGGTGTATCCAGTTTTATGGCGCTGGAAGCTCGCCATTCGTCCTCTCTCTATCTGCTATGGCACTAAGTAATATGTGCCACATTGCCCTAAGTATATCATTGCCTTAGAAGGGCGAAAGATATCATTCCTATAAAATATAATAACACTTCTAAACAACGGACAGTTTAATTTGTATTTCTTATGTGTACATGTGATTTAGTTCTACAAAACATACATCAGGCCATAATGACTTACGGAATCGAAGCAAGAGCAGACACTATCAGAACCAAACATTCCCTAAGCGCAGCAGAAATGAAAACATTGTGACCTATCGGGCGAAGAACCCTTAAAAATAGAATATCCAACGAAGAGATTTTCAGATCCTGCAAAATTGATGACACAGTGAGGTGGACTAGGCAGAGAAGATGATTCTGGAAGGAACACAACGAGATGATGGATCCAGCGAGGATTCCCAAGATTGTGATGCGATAGACTTCAGAGGACCGTCGACCACCAAAGAGATGGAGAGAAAGCTGCACGTCTTTATCACAGAAGGAAATTTGATTTTCTGTCTAAACAGATCATAAGATTAAGGAGAAGAAAAAAAATGTTTTAGTCTTTTTAGATTGGTTTAAAAAACTATGTAAGTAATCATCAGGCCGGGGTAGGCAGAGAGGATGGACCACCATATTGCTCTGTCCTGACATACCTCATTAGATTCCTCTATATTCATACATCGTAACATGCATGCTCGTCGATTTTTCAAACTTCGCATGTGGCCACTTTTTAGTATTTGATTAATTTGGTCACGCCATGCTTTCTTTGGTCTTCCACGGCTTCTTTTTACTCACACTGCTAATAAGAGATTAGTTCAAAAAAATTTAAATCGTGGAAAAATTTAAATATATGCAAGTATCAAAAATATTAAAGGCAGGAGTGTACCATTCAACCTACGCAGATCTGTCGCAAATCTATGGGAGATTAGCATTAATTTCGAATTCCCATTAGTTACTTGGCAGACCAAAGGGGAGTTTGGCCACATTAACATTCTCTAATAAACTGTCATTTCCCCGTCATTCGACAATAAACTTCTAATCACACTCTGAGCTTCTGACGCAATCTTCGACGTTTACGCTATGCAAAAATTGACGTATCGTTTCTAATCTTTGAAATTGAGTGAGCCTTAAAAAAATCGATAAACTAAAAATAGGTCGGAGAATGTGAGAAACTTCGTATAAAGAGAGATAACTCTGTGATATATCTTGTGTAAGTCTGTGATATTGTATTTTTATGCTGTGATTTAAATGTGGGCTAGCACATTAAATCTGTTTCAATAAAATAGAAGAAAAAAATATTTAAATATCTTTAACATTATTTTTCTCCGACGCTACAACCCTTGGTGGGTTTCAGCCTCCTCCAAGAAACGAATTTCTTGAAGTGTTCGTAACGTTGGTTGTTTTACGAGGTTAGGTTGTTGGCCTAACGCCCAACCCCCTTACTAGGAGGACCAGCGTTTTTCTGTAGGGGTGTTCCTTCCCTTAGCTGGGGGTGACCGGTTATGTGGCGCCGAAAATCGCCATTCGCGCTCTCTCTGTTAGCTGTGGCACATCAACATAGAGTACGTCCAATATGCCACAGGCAGGGTTTGCGGGATCATAAAGATCACACGTGGACGCCAGAGAGTCTTTAACATACTAATTATAAAAATCATAATTCTTAAATAGTATCATTTTAATTTAATTATTTTAATTTAATACAATAAAAAACCTGTGACGTCTTTTTTAAACATAAAGAAGCATTTTAAAATAAAATCTACCTACAGTCTATCTGGTACCTCGTAGCTTAAGGTTTAAGGATACAAACTTTCAAATGAATGTAAATAAAATTTACGTATAATTATATTATAGCAATATAATTAATTGTGTCATATTTCATAGTCATCCTTTGAACTACTTCATACTCGAATTGGTTCTCAATTTTATGGGTACTATTTATGAATTATGACCCAAAAATATCGTTCTCTATTACTTAATTCCTAATCCCGATGTAAAGCTTCTGTTTCGATCGTGCTGGTAACGTCTTTGAGTGAGTTTAGATAAAAGTAGGAAAATCGTAAACTGAAAGAAGTTTTGCAAAGCAACAACAGGATTGAACCTGCGACTTTTGACTTTCAAAACAATTTCTATACTATCCGAACATATGGGATTATCTTTGAAAAGGAATTATTATTTCTCGTTAACTGTCTATCCCGCAGATGACATAACTGCTTTTTCTTGTTTGATATTTATTTATTTATTTATTATTGGTACACAAACAAAGCATCTAATAAACAGTAGTGATAAGTAATAAAAATATATATATATTAAAACAGATTAGATGCCTCAGTTAGATGTGCACACCAAGTACATAACACTCAAAGATCAACTGTCTTGTACCACCCCTCGGTGTAAAGAACCGTCAGGCAAAACAAGATATCAACATAAGATAATGTCTTTTATATTAGTGAAGGTACGTTCAGGGGACAAATACTCTTGACTTTAGAAAGTATGTTGTCTTCCTAATGTCGAACCATCTCTAATGGGTTCCTGGTACTTTGTTGTATTTTTATAATATTTTACCTGTACTCAATAGATGCCTTAAACATTTTCCTGTTTGTAATGTCTTTTGAGTTAATAAACCGATTTGATTTGATTTGATTTGATAAAAAAAATCATACAAATTAAGTGAAACAAAGAAATAGCAAAGGATAAAAAAGAAATATACAAATCAGGTAAAATAAGACAATAGCATGAGACAAAGAAAATACAAACAAACCAAGTAAAGCAAGACAATAGCATCTGATAAAAAAGAGATATACAAATCACATGATATTTTCCCTAGCAAAGCAAAATATACCACCCCCAAAATATAAGGAAACTTCTAGAAATCGTAAATTTTCTACATTTATAATAATGAAATGTGAATATTGAGCTCAACATTCAAAATCTATTGGCCCCAAACAGTTCTCCCCAAACAGTTGGCCCCAAACAAATGCCATTCTCTGGACCATGGCAGGCGAAAAGCTAATTAGAGAACAAGTCGCTAGACGCAAATGGCAGTGGATCGGTCACACTCTTGAGATGGAACCCAGCCTGCATCGCTCAGGGCGCACTAGACTGATCCCTTATGGGGGGAAAGCGGAAGCGAGGCTGACCTAGATCCACCCGGAGAAGAGCCCTGCAGGACTCCAAGAGTAAGTAAAAGTTGTGCATCATTATTCAATCAATAAAAAATCCTTATTACTTCAAATTTATTATATTACAAGCGGACCCGGCAGATGTTGTCCTGCCCGAACGTTGGCTTGCCTGCTATAAGCTGGTTCAGCAAACGTTTTTTCGATATTCGTATTTTCGATAAACTATATTACTCAATACACACGCAATTGTGATACGTGCTATACATCCCAGAAGATTTTAACAGTCACCCAACAGGTCTAATTGTGAATCTAAACCATCCAGGAACCCACTCAAACACACAAAAAAAATTTCGTCAAAATCGGTCAAGCCGTATAAGAGGAGTTCAACTACACACGTCTGTACAGAAGAATTATATTATACATAAAAAGATTTGTTTACGTATATTTATGTTTATTATTTATAATTGTAGGTATATACTATATATTTATGATATTAATTTAAAAGAATACTTTGTAGAACTGGTTGCAAACCGAATCATCTTCGTTTAAAAAATAAATTATAGAAATAAGCTACAAATGAGACTTTCAAATGCCAATGGCACATATAAATATTATTATTAATAATATTGTTATTTTGTTGAATCGCTCTTTACATCATGACAGCATGAGCCAAATCGATGCAAAGGGTATTATAGCTATCATAGTGATTCTCGTGACATGTGATAGGTTGCTAATCTATCGCCATTTTATTGTCATGTGAATTCTACAACAGCCCAAAGACATTGTGACAATCACACTGCCCTTGCCGGGAATCGAACCCTGAACCTTCAATGCCGGTGGCAGTCAATGCACTTATTGTAATAAAGCTTTAAGGGGTAAGGAGCTGTTGTATTTTTAGTTGATTGTGACACCTGACGAAGCTAACATCGGTTAGCGAAACAGCTGTCTCGACAATTTGGAAATATAATCGATTGTGACATTCTAAAATATTGTTTTTATTTAAACAGTTAAAAATATTTTTTTTAATGTATACATATACTTGTACACGAATACTCGTATGTATACATTCAAAAAAATATTGTAAACATATCTGGTCCAATTTGGGTATATAGATAGGAGTGACATCTCCAGGCGGCTTCTAACAATTCGCTAATGGCGGGGTAGCCTTTCACATTGTGTTAAAAAGATGTTCTGCTTAATGCTTAATAAACACAAATCTTCATAGATGGCGTTAGTGTGTAGATTATATAGACTTCCGAGTAAAAGAGTAATCTTAGAGATTAACATATATAATCAAATCTTCATAGATGGCGCATTGAAACTGACATGTGAATTCTGGTGTTGGATTTTAACATATATACAACTTCCAAAAAAAATTGTCAGACATGGTCATAAGGGAATGTTGTAATTACATAAAGCGTGCGCTTAACCCAACCAATGACAGGTCATAAGTCCTGTAAACACCTTGATCAACCATATTCAGTTTCCAATTTGCATCTTCGTCTCTATTGAGATACAGTTAATTCATGAGTTAGAAATAATTCAAATAATCTAAATATTTTGTCAATTTTTGTTGTTTTTTAATCGTAGACCTTTTCTTATAGTTAATTACGTATTTGTTTCAGCACATAGTGCGTGATGAAATAAAATTACAGTGGAGTGTAGTATTAACGTCAGTTTTTTTCTTCTTAAATAAACAAAGTATCCTGATGTTAGTTTAGGCTACTGTCCCAACAGTCTCCTTATTGTGTGTTTGTGGGCACAGGACACACAGGGAGGTGGGTTTTGCGGTAACATCCACGTAACGCCTTTTGCCTGTCGAATTCCTACAATACAGATCCCTAGACACGAGCTTAAACAAATTGTTATTTTCGCAATAAATCTTTGTGTCTTATTTTTGCCTTGTTAGGAAAAGGAGAAAGTAAAACGAACATAACGTTAACAATGTTTTATTCCACGAAGATATTCTCATAAAAAAACACATCTCGTTAACAATCCCTCGATTCAACGGCCTTTATTTACTCTTTCCCTCAAAACGTATAACTTTGTGTTTAGATTATCACGTCTGGAATCACGTAATCACGGAGGCTTTTTAGAAAAGGAAAACTTGTTCTTAGAGGAGAAATATAGTAAATTTTATTGTCATTGATTGATGAAGAATTTACTTTGAAACTTATCTAAAATAGATTGATGAGTCACTTACTTTGAAACATGTCTTAAATATATAATATAATAGGCCAAAATTATATAAACAGACAATAATTGTTTTGGCCGAAACACTATGATACTCTAACATTATAAACTTTTAAATTAAAAAACTTTGTTTTATGTATCATAATTGTGTTTTTATTTTACGCGACAGCTGTTTCGTCAACCCATGTTGACATCATCAGGTGTTACAATAATTTGATTGATCGATTTTTCAAAACTTTATGTGTATTTGTACACATAAAGAAATAGAACATACGCATACAGATTCGAAAAATCACGAAGATTTTACATTTGATATATTATTGTAACACCTGATGACGTCAACATAGGTTGACGAAACAGCTGTCGCGTAAAATAAAAATACAATTGTGATACATAAAACAAAGTGTTTTAATTTAATAGTTTAAAAAATATATACATAAGAAAACAACTTCGCACATATAAAACACTTCCAGTCTTGATATCGCACGCTTAAACACTGGCTTAACTCAAAAAAGCAAGTTTTGTTCAATCTGACATGAGTCGGTGTTTTAACAAAAACAGTCGAAAAACACGTACGAATGGAAACATTGTGAACGATTATTGTACTACGAATGGATAGCGTTAACATTGTGAAAAATAGATGGATAGCGTTAACACAAGCCTCTGTCTAATGTTAAACTCAATTGTGACCTAAACGCCATAAACGGTCAATTTAATATTAAGCGTGCGATATATGAAGTAGAGACCTGGCTGTGTATTGTGGATTCTTGCGAGTTGCGGGTATATTTTTTATCGAATAGCGTTACGATGTAAGCGTGAGTGTAGAGGAAATCTAGGAAAGGGGTATGTCAGGACAGAATTGTATGGCGGTCCATCCTTTATCGGTTAATTAAATATCTGCTGCAGACTTTAACATTAGCTAATTGTACTTGATTATTTTATATTATAGTTGAAATGCTTGCTTCAAAGATCGTCGAATCTTTGAAGAAAAGCGGCGAAAGCATTGTGATGTAAAAAATACCAAAAAAGATTTTTGAGAGCAATTCAGAAACAAAGGCGAAAATTAATATAATAACGAATATCAAAATAAATTAGTATTTCCGTACTTTTTAAATGGCGATGGTAACGTAAAACGAAAATTCATTTATCATTCTGTTACGAAATACTCTTTCGCGCCTTTGAAATTGAAATTAGGTAACTAATTTAATTTGACAGCGAAACCCAGCCATTGTGTCACTGAGCAGGTAATCCTGAGGGATAATGTAATTCCAGAAATTAGAAATTTCATCCTGTTTCAATTATGAATTTCGTTCAAGAAAGTGAAGATGTTTTCGTACTGTTCCAAGTAATCCCTATTACTCTAGAAAATAAAAAAAAATATTTAATTCTCTAGGGATAAATGTATACCAATAGAATATGCTACTGATAAAATACTTAGTTTCAAAAACTGAAGAAAAAATATACGTCTAATGAAGAATATATATGGTGCCGTTTTCTAGGAAGTTTTATTTTAAATTTTCGTATGAAAAACACTCACTTAGTCACTTTGTTAGACATTTTGAATTTGTAGATATAAAATTTAAAAAATACTTTGTATTATGTTGAACTACCGTGTGGTTATTAAAATTAATATCAATAGCCTAATTTTGAACCTTATCTTTTCATTAGGGCAGTATAATAACCTATACAGCCCTGAATTTAAGCAGTTCAAATCAATCAAATCAAATCATTTTACTTCTTTCTCAAAAGATATTATAAAATAAACAATTATAGTTTAAGAAGGCATCTATTGAGAACAGGTAAACATAAAAAAATATATAATACCAGGAACGCATGAGATGTTCGACATTAGGAATACAAGATACTCTCCAAAGTCAAGAGTATTTTGTCTTGAACATACTTTCATTTAACATGAGAGACGTCGATCTCAAACGATCATTTTCAGCAGTTTTGACTGCTCTCCCCACCGGCATCACCAGAGTGCAGGCCAGTTCTGCACGCTGGGAGAGATAAAACAGTATGTGCTGACGCTGTCGAAGATAACCATCTCGAACATAAAGATGGAAAGCTCTGATGTTTATTAACAACGACAAATTGTTTTATTATTTTAGACTTATTATAGTCATGAGGATGTTTCTGGCATGTTTTGGCTTTTCTAAGGTATTATCAAAAAAAAACCATTTAATAATGTCTGGAAAAATGCGGAAACGTGTCTTCCCATAAACTATAATATAATAAAACTAATTAAAACTGACGTTTCGCATTCGTATTAATTATTTTCATGGAATTTTTACATCATTTTTCACGAAACAATATATATATATATATATATAGTGCTAAGAGAGCAGCAGCAGCAGCAGCATATATATATATATATATATATATATATATATATATATATATATATATATATATATATATATATATATATATATATATATATATATATATATATATATATATATATATATATATATATATATATATATATATATATATATATATATATATATATATATATATATATATATATATATATATATATATATATATATATATATATATATATATATATATATATATATATATATATATATATATATATATATATATATATATATATATATATATATATATATATATATATATATATATATATATATATATATATATATGCTATATATATGCATATAGGTGTATAATTTGCTTCGCCGTTTTGCAATAGATGGCAGTAGCGGTAAGTGGTAGTTGGAATAAACAGATCATAGATGTCATACAATAAGCTTAAGTATTTGTAAACATAACGCCATCGAAATATTAGTCGATT
The DNA here is from genome assembly GCA_022606425.2 of Lepidostoma basale. Lineage (NCBI taxonomy): Eukaryota > Metazoa > Arthropoda > Insecta > Trichoptera > Lepidostomatidae > Lepidostoma > Lepidostoma basale. The sequence goes on from JAHDVF020000010.1 coordinate 4,053,801, forward strand.
TGTGTCTGCATCATAAAGTTATTCCCGATTAAACATGTCAGCTTACGAGCCAAATTCTCGTCATTTGCGGGAGGTTTTAATTTATGCTTTAATATGAAGAAATCTGCGGCTGAGGCTCATCGAATGCTCTCAAATACCTATGGTGAGGCCGCTATTAGTGAAAGAACGTGCCGAGAGTGGCTTCAACGCTTCAAGAACGGTGATTTTAACGTCGAAGACCAGCATGGCGGTGGAAGAGAGAAGGTTTTCGAAGATGCAGAATTGGAGGCATTACTTGATCAAGACTCGTGTCAAACGCAACAAGAATTGGCAGGATCATTGGGAGTGACGCAACCAGCTATTTCAAAACGCCTGAAAGTCATGGGAATGATTCAGAAACAAGGAAATTGGGTGCCGTACGAGTTGAAGCCGAGAGATGTTGAACGGCGTTTGTGTGTTTGTGAACAGCTGCTTGCAAGACAAAGACGGAAGGGATTTCTGCATCGCATTGTGACTGGGGACGAGAAATGGGTTCATTACAATAATCCCAAGCGCAGAAAATCATGGGGATATCCCGGCCATGCTTCCACGTCGACGGCCAAACCGAATATTCACGGTTCCAAGGTTATGCTCAGTATTTGGTGGGACCAGCTCGGCGTAGTGTATTATGAGTTGTTAAAACCGACTGAAACAATCACAGGCGATCGTTATCAAACGCAATTAATGCGTTTGAGCCGAGCATTGAAAGACAAACGGCCGCAATACAACGAGAGACATGATAAAGTGATTTTACAGCATGACAATGCTCGACCCCATGTTGCGAAAGTGGTCATGACATACTTGGAAACTTTGAAATGGGAAGTCCTACCCCACCCGCCGTATTCTCCAGACGTTGCTCCCTCGGACTATCACTTGTTTCGATCAATGGCACACGGCCTAGCTGACCAGCACTTCCGGTCTTATGAAGAAGTAAAAAATTGGATCGATTCGTGGATCGCTTCAAAAGATGACCAGTTTTTTTCAACGCGGGATTCGTATGCTGCCCGAAAGATGGGAGAAAGTAGTGGCCAGCGATGGACAATACTTTAAATCATAAATGTATAACCAGTTTTTTACGATAAAGCCTCGAATTTCGGAAAAAAACGGCGGAAGCAAAGTTATAACCTAATATATATTTAGATATATATATAGCAGTTATATATATATATATATATATATATATATATATATATATATATATAGCAGAGATATATATGAGTATATATATATATATATATATATATATATATATAGCAGTTAGCATATATATATATATATATATATATATATATATATATATATATATATATATATATATATATATATATATATATATATATATAGGTATATATATATGAAGAGATAGTATATATATATATATATATATATATATATATATATATATATATATATATATATATATATATATATATATATATATATATATATATATATATATATATATATATATATAGAGAGATATATATATATATATATATATATATATATATATATTTATAGATGTCACTTGATTCTCTTGACTTGTGATATGTAGCTAATCTATCGCCATTTTATTCTCACGTGAATTCTGCTCTAGATTAAAAACAGTGATACAATCATACTGCCATCGCCGGGAATCGAACCCAGGATCTTCTAGGTGGTAGTCAAAGTACTTACCACTCGGCCACGAAGGTCGTCGTTTATATTAACAAGATTGTGAACTCATAAAATAATGTAAGAAATACTATTATGTAATTTCGTATGTACACGTCATAAAATTACATCTCAAGCGTTAAGTATAAGGCGCTAGTTTTATTTACCAGAGTTCATATTGTGAGCTAAAAATAAGAATATTTTTACAATCTTTCAAGCTTCAGAACATTTCTGAATCATAAACGCGGCCCAGATTTTCTATATAGGACTCTACCTAAAGAAGTCTGCTTCATATTGTTCTTTAAGGCTGAAGAACAATATGAAGCAGACTATACCTTATTTTAGGAGTTAATAGTAAATAAAAAACGAAATAAACATAAACGTTTATTTCAATAAAAATAAAAGCGTATTCTGATCGAAATAAAAATATCAAATAATAAAAAAGAAAATAATTAAACAAAACGATGTTTTTTAAACTATAATACTTGAACTTTTATCTTAATTTCGACCAGTCTGTCGATGCAAGCGAGCCTGGCGAATCCGGTCGATTTCAAAATAAAGACAAATGTATAAGTAGTTAAAAAACAACGTTTTATTTAATTATTATTTAAAATGAACTTCCATCAGTCTTAAATCATACGATAATAATAAAATAGATATTTAATAAATAATAAATAAAAAAAATAGCAGTGTAAGTGGTTAACTTTGTACTCGTATTCCAGAATTAAAAAAAAAACAGGAACATCCGTATGATAATGACGTCGTATTTTTAAACTTAACCACTTGGTTCCAATATTAAGTGAGATAATAATTTGAATACCCCTTCCTTCGGCCCCGGAAGTTATCACAATACGGTCAGAGACGGTCAAAATGAAAAATTTCCATCGAGACAGGGTCGAGGGAGGGGAGGGAGGCTGTCAGCCTCAATTGTTGGAAGGACTTATGATTTATATACAGTCTGCACTTGATTACCGTCGAAGAAGGTTCGTGTCGATGGAAAATAAGCTCTATTTCTTCGGAATCTTTTACATTCCAGATTTATAATATATTATATTTCTTTGTGAATATTGAATGCCGTGCGATAATAGAAATATAAATGGTTACCTTAAAACTGTTTTTTTTCTAAAATAAATAATTTGAGATGTTTGCAATGTATTTACATAACCTCAATATATTGTAACAATATTTTACGTTTATTTATTCAACATTAATTGTTTGTAAATAAATATGTATATAACAATTATTATATTTGTTGTATGACACGGTACTCTTTTGTAAATGTGCCAAAAAAAAAATGTTATTAAAAAAAGTAAAAAAGTATATGTTTTTTATTATTTATATTATCTCACAAATGAGACATTACAAACGAACAGTGCGAAATGAATTGTCACATTGTCTTTGGTGTGGTGTAGAATTTACGTGACAATTAAATGGCGATAGATTGGCTACCTATCACATGTAACGAGAATCAATATAATAGCTAAAATAAATAGTATACAGTAATTGGGTTCAAACGACCTGTTGTATACAAGTAAAAAAACATCAGAATTTGTTTTCCTACCGGCATCACCAAATGCAGGTTGGTTCTGCGTGATCTATTAGGAACAAAAATACCCGTTTGCTCCAGAACATAGGGGTTCTCAATAGAACCCCGAATCCGCTTGTAAAAATGCGTTGCTGTAAATCCTTTACTCCTCAGTTCAAGGAAGTTATACCCTAGCATACTCAAGAGAAATAGGGTTCGATAGAGCCAAGGATATACCCCGTACTCTCTCATGTACGGGGTTCTCAAAATTTTCTTTTGAAACCCTTTCAATATGAGATAATACTGAGCCTCAGGAAGATTCCATATCGCGGCACCCCCCTCGAGTATGCTTCTGACTAAGGAGTTATATAGAGTTCTAAGGACCCGGGTGTCTCTGAAAACCCTGACAGTTCGAAGAACAAAACCCAGCATCTTCAACGAAACGTCCCATACTTTCTTAATCTGAGCACGTGATGTCAATTGACATTCGTAAAAAATCCCAAGATCTCTGACAGTAGATACACGTTTGAGGCTTTCATTACTAATGGAATATCGATGATATGTAATGTGGTGCGCCCTAGAGAATGACATAATAACACATTTGGATATTTAAAAGTAAAAATGATTGCGTTTGCTCCAGTCAACAGGAAGCGGGAAGCATGTCAGGAAAGAAAAGTGTGGCAAAATTATTTCTGCACACCCATCCGGAGAGACGGCATGATGGTTAGTTAATTAGTTTATCTTTCTCTTTATATGTGTTTAGTTTTATTGAAATTTTATATGAAAACAGAATATTTACAATATAAACAAAAACATATCCAAAAAAGCTAGAATGGCAGTGCACAATGGTGTTCTTCTACCGACCCTTATGTATGGAAGCGATGCATTGTACTGGCAAAAGAAGGATGAAAGTAGAATTAATGCAGTAGAAATGAGATCTGTTAGACGAATGTGTCGATACTCTATGTATGATAGAGTGTCAAATGAAAATATAAGAAGTGAATGCGGTGCGAATGATGGTGTTATGAAAAAAATAATGAAAGGATCAAATAGATGGTTTGGACACATGGAAATAATCAAATCAAATCAAATCAGTTTATTAACTCAATAGACATTACAAACAGGAAAATGTTTAAGGCATAATGAATGAAGAAAGAATGATAAAAAAAGGATATGTTAATGATGTGAATGGAACGAGAAATAGAGGAAGACCAAGGAAAACGTGGCACGATAAAATAAAACAAATATTGAATGTCGGCCATGTGAGAAGTCAGAGAAATCGACGCGCGTGCATGACACGATGTATGAATGTTGAGGAAGCGAGAGAAATATGTCAGGAAAGAAACATGTGGAGGTCCATTCTTTCTGCCTAACCCTTCGGGGAGACGACGTGATGGTTAGTTAGTTAGTTAGTTAGTTGTATTTAAAATTAACTTCTACCAAGAATTGTCAATTAACAACGTGAATATTTTACATATTGCTTATTATGTGGAAAAATTATTTACGCCTCACTTCTATAAATAAGTACACAATTCTACGTGTTTGCAAAGTACATGGGGTGTATAGTATGTACGTGGGTGCTGTATATAATTATTTTAGTTTCAAGTTGCTCCAAGTTAACCGAAGTTCCCGCCTCGCCCCCAAGGAGCTGAGGTGAGGTAATTGCAGCTCCGGGCAACATTATTACATCCTTCCGTCTCACGGTATAACTTTACGTTTTACATCAACTTTACGATATTTTATTTTTTCGTGAGTTATCCATTAGGTTGATTACCGTGACTTAAATATATTTGTGAAAGAGTCTAAAAAATGAACAAAGCGTAATAATTAACTAACTAACCATCATACCGTTTCGCCGAAAGGATAGGCAGAAATAATGGACTGCTATACTTTTATTTTCCGTCATAATTCTCTCGATTCCTTTACATTCAAACATCGTGTCATGCACGCACGTCGATTTTTCAGACTTCTCGCGTGGCCGATATTCAATATTTGATTTATCTGATCGTGCCACGTTTTCCTTTCGCCGTTATAAAGTTAATAAAATATATTTTTTGAATGTATACATATACTTGTTTACGAATACTGGATTTCACCCATTGCGGGTTATCAATTTTTATGATTTAATTGTATCTCAATAGAGACGAAGATGCAAATTGGAAACTGAATATGGTTGATCAAGGTGTTTACAGGACTTATAACCTGTCATTGGTTGGGTTAAGTGCATACTTTATGTAATTACAACATTCCCCATTCCACATTTGTTATTACCATGTCTGACAAATTTTTGGAAGTTGTATATATGTTAAAGTCCTACGCAAGAATTCACATGTCAGTTTCAATGCGCCATCTATGAAGATTTTGATTATATATGTTAATCTCTAAGATTAATCTATATATAATCTACATACTAACGCCATCTATGAAGATTTATGTTTATTAAGCATTAAGCAGAACATCTTTTTTTAACACAATGTGAAAGGCTACCCCGCCATTAGCGCATTGTTAAAAGCCGCCTGGAGATGTCACTCTTATCTATATGCCAAACTTAAACCAGATATGTATTACAATATTTTTTGAATGTACGAGTATACATATACTTTACTTGTACACGAATACAGGATTTCACCCATTGCGGGTTATCAATTTTTATGATTTAATTGTATCTCAATAGAGACGAAGATGCAAATTGGAAACTGAATATGGTTGATCAATAAAATATTTTTCAAAAATATGGATATATGCAATCACATAGCTGTAACACTATGTTGATTGATTTTTGTGAAGATGATTTTTCGAATTTGAATGTGGGAATCTTGTGTACAGGCGACTTTCGCACAATTCGCTATTACGGTCATTTTTCGACCGTCGTTTTTTGTTCGATAAACGATCGCTCACTTGTGTCTTACGTGCAGTCGTTCTCATCTCTGCTTGTACGTTTGAAACAAATTCAGTCATACTTTGCAGTACGGACTGACCTACGCGTTTTGCGAAGATGTTGATGATTCAATCGCATTCAGAGCCTTTGTCGAATGCAAATAAAATAGAAAACGAAGGCAAAGAGGAGGTTGAAATCGTTAAGAGTTTAACAATAAAAAATATGAATAAAGCCGTCATGCATCTTGATAAAATTTTGACTATCATGAATGAATGTAATCTCACCCAATGCAAGGCGTATACCATATCTCAAGTACGTAGGGCAATCGAAAAAGACACTATCTATCAGGAAAAGAAAAAAAGGGGGTATTCATATATTACAATCGCGGGGTTGTCTAGGGGATAGAACGCTTGGCTCCTGATCCAGGGGAGTTGGGTTCAAGCCTGGACACGACCAGATTTCTTCTTCATAATAATGAGCTATTTTCTGCTCACATCGATGATTGTAAAAATAAATTCTAATATCATTGATTTAATTTCTTGATATCAGTCTTTTTTTAAGAAAGAAGTGTGAAGTGTGAAAAGAAGTAAGATGGCAGTGCACAATGGTGTTCTTGTGCCGACCCTTATGTATGGAAGTGAAGCATGGAACTGGCAAAAGAAGGATGAAAGTAGAATAAATGCAGTAGAAATGAGATCTCTAAGACGAATGTGTGGCAAATCTGTTTATGATAGAGTGACAAATGCAAGTATAAGAAGTGAATGTGGTGCGAATGAAAGTGTTATGAACAAAATAAGGAAAGGGTCATTAGGATGGTTTGGACACATGGAAAGAATGACTGAAGACAGAATGGTAAAGAAGGTATATGTAAACGGCGTGAACGGAGCTAGAAATAGAGGAAGGCCGAGGAAAACGTGGCACGATCAAATCAATCAAATATTGAATGTCGGTCACGTGAGGAGTCGGAAAAATCGACGTGCGTGCATGACAAGATGTATGAATGTAGAGGAAGCGAGAGACGTATGTCAGGACAGAACAGTGTGGCGTTCCATTCTTTCTGCCTACCCCTCCGGGAAGACGGCGTGATGGTAAGTAAGTTAGTTTTAAGAAAGAAAAGAAAATCAATAATCTGTTGACAAATTCGTAAAGAAGATTTCTAAGTCCTAATTCGTTTCGTTATTCAATTATTATGTATGTATGTGATTGATAAATAAATATAGAACTGAAAATTCACCATTGTGGTGTTGTTTTACATGACCTCTACATTCGCACATTCAACTTTCGCACACATTTTCAGGATCAATTAAGTGCGAAAGTCGAGGGCCGCCTGTATGTAGTTATGCCACAATGTGTGTATTAAGATAATTTCTACTATTTTGATTCTCACCAGAAGCAGGAAGGCGGTCTCCAGCAGGGAACACTTGTTGACGGGCTGGCACTTGAATATGGATATTCCCAGCGGCAGTAACAGCGCCGCCCGAGCACAGTCCACCAGAGCTTGGTGGAATAATAAACCCTGGGACCATCTGAAACACAAACATTCAATTAGCTTCAAGTAACAGGAACCTTGGTCAATTAGTCCATTTGCTATCCATGTACTCAATGAAATCTTTTGTTAGTCATTTCCATAATAGAAACAGAAATAAAATTTAAATCTAACGTTCTATTATTATTACGGAAAAACAAGCACATGCGTATCGACAGCAAGATCAGAATCTACAAAACATGCGTGCGACCTATCATGACGTACGCTGTAGAGACGCGGGCTGACACTGTGCGAACCAAGGGACTACTCAGAACATCGGAGATGAAGGTCCTAAGATCAATTACTGGAAAAACCCTCCGAGATCGTGTCCGCAACGTAGACATAAGAAAAACCTGCGAAATAGAGGATATCGTTCAGTGGAGTAGATCCAGAAGAAGATACTGGAGGGACCATGTAGCCCGAATGGATGGTGACAGACTCGCATATACAGCCGCTTATGAAATCCCTTCCGGACACCGCCCACCTGGAAGACCGCCTAAGAGATGGAGGGACAGCTGGATCTCATCATCCGACGAGATATGATTTCTGTGTCACAGATCGTCAGATCTATCAAAAGAAGAAGAAGTAGAAGTTCTATTTTTTTTTCTTTCTTAAAGTGCCCTGTCAGGTCCCCCCGACGTTGGCGATCACTCTGGTAAACTCTTCCCTATCCTGCGCTGTCCGGAATAGCTCCTCCACAGTTCTGATTCCCGTCCATTCCCTCACATTGCGCAGCCAGGATATCTGCCTTCTCCCTGCCCCCCTGCGGCCCTCTATTTTTCCCTTCAATATTAGATGCAGCAGGCGATACTTTTCTCCTCGCAGAACGTGACCCAGATATGCAATCTTGCGGACTTTGATTAATGTTAGCAGCTCTCTATTTACTCCTGCACGATTCAGGACTTTTGTGTTCGTCACTCTGTCTGTCCATGGGATCCTGAACATTCTTCGGTGAAGCCACATTTCAAATGCCTTTAACCGGTTCATTGCATTTACTTTTAATGTCCATGTCTCACACCCATATAACAGAACAGACCACACATAACACTTTAACATCCTCTGTCTTAGTTTTAAGTTGACATTGTCATTGCAAAAGAGTGACCTTATTTTGTTAAATGCTGTTCTTGCTGCTTCAATCCGACATTTCAACTCTATATCTGGGTCAAGGGTGTCTGTAAGTATGCTGCCGAGGTATCTGAACTTTTCCACCTTTTCAACATTGCAACCGTTCAGTTGTATCACCGAATTAGTATAATCCAGGTTTATTATAACTAATTCTAGTTTATTATAACTAAATCGTATGTAATATTATGATGAACTAAGACTAACTGTCGGAGCTGTAAATGCAGTAAACCGCAGTACAAGACCATTTTTTTAAATGCAAATGAAGCCAGCCGCACAATGGAGGTTAATTAAACCTATTGTTAGTTATTTACATATTAAAACAGAAACATAATTTAAATCTAAAATTACATTTTCTATTTTGATACTTTTAATTACTTTCACGAATCACTGGCCTTAACGGTCTCAAAGATAACTTTCATATAAGATGCCACAAATTTTATCCTACTACTGGATCTTAGTCAATATACTTACTTTACATGTGTGTTTAATGTAATCTTTTGTTACTGAGTTCCATATTAGAAACAAAAATAAAATTTAAATCTAAAATTACGTTTCTTTTATAAAAAGTGAATTATGTGAGGCATTTCTATGTTGTATGAAATTGATGCTCTGCTAAAGATTACATAGTAATATTTTCGCTAGAATTCTCATATCAAAAAATAAAATAAAAATGGTAACAACAAGAAATTATTCATATAAATCTGGAGTAAACGAAAAATTTATATTTTAAATATCTGTATAAATAGTGTGTGTTTTATATATCTGTATAAATAGTGTGTGTGAATTGGGTGTGTCCTGTTGGACGAGCAAATTGTAATATTGACCTTTTTTTAAAACATCGTCAACTAGTGGACAAAATTTATATATAAATGATCCATGTGAGAATAATCCTGGCCAATACGCATCTTGCCATCCCAAAATAATATTTGATTGTGAAAATTTATACCTTTGTGCTGTTTTGGTGGTGAAAAATATAATTACATTGTTTATGTGAAGTGTTTTGACAGGTGCCAACATTAGTTTTTTTTCGAACGTTTATGTACATTTGTTCCGATGTCTATTTGAAAAATTCTTTTGATTCATATTGAAGTGCTTGCTGGAAATTAAACTATTTTAAGTGCCTAACTAACTAAAATTTTATTAATATAACGGTGGTAACGGGAGAAACAAACTTTTAATGAAAGGATATTATCTTAGAAAATAGCTTATGTGTTATAACTTTTTTATGTGTTATATTTTGTTATTTTTATTTTATGATTTATTCTATTTTATTTATTTATTTTATATAATTGAATATTATTTTAGATATAGTTTGTAAATGATTTAGCATTTAAGTGTGTGCGGGTGATGCCTACTGGTGGCGATGAGGTCCGCAACCCATCACACCGCATCTCCCGCAGGGGCGAACAGAGAAGGGTGGAATGCCGCATCGGTACATGGAATATAAGGGGAGGTATGGAAGGAAAGTTGAATGAGATGTGTGCAGAAATGGATAATAAGTGTTTAGATGTTTTATGTGTGACTGAATGTATGATGAAAGAGTGTGGTTCCTTGGAGCATGCGGATAAGCTTGTTCTGTGGTCGGGTGTGCCGAATGACCACAGAGCATGCCAAGGCGTGGCGGCGGTGCTAGCTCCAAGGATGGTAGAATGTATGAAAGGTTATAAATGTGTTAGCCCAAGACTCATGTGGATTCGCTTCAAGATCGGGTTAACAAGAGTTTTCCTTTTAATTGGATACGCCCCTGGTAACAACGAAAATGAGGCGAGTAAAGATGAGTTTTGGGACAAAGTGAGAGAGACATTGGTGTGTAAGAGTGAAAACGAAAGATTGATAATAGCAGGTGATATGAACGGTTGGGTGGGAATCCGTAGGAGTGGGTACGAGGAATGTCTGGGTACGTTTGGTGATAGACGAAAAAATGATAATGGAAGGAGACTGCTTGAATTGTGTATAGAATGGGGTCTCTTTGTATCAAATACCATCTTCGATCATAAGAGAATCCATCTCTATACTTGGGAAAGAGGATTTGAAAGGTCCATTATAGATTACGTCATTGTAGACTCTAGATTACGGGCGGATACTGTTGATTCAAGGGTCTTCAGGGGAGCCGAACTGGAAACGGATCATTTTTTAGTAGTGGCAAAAGTGATCTTATTCCGGGGATGGCGAACCAGAAGAAGCAAAACAGTAGCTGCACCGACTAGAGTCAAAGTTGAAAAACTGCAAAACAATGACGTAAGAAATAATTTCGTAAGAAAAGTGAAAGATAGATTGAGTGAGCGGGATGTAAGTGAGTTGAGTATTGACGAGACCTGGAAATACTTGAAGGAGAGTTTGTGTGAATCAGCGAAAGAATCGTGTGGTGTGTGTGTACAAGGAAGAAGGAAAGGGGATGCATGGTGGAATGATGACGTAAAGATTGTTGTTAAAGAGAAGAAAGATGCTTGGTTGAATATGTTGTCGATAAATAAGAATGACAGAGTTAAGTATGAAAGAGCAAAAGATTTGTATAAGGTATGCAAGAAGAGAGTGAAGTCGGTAGTGAAAGTGCGGAAAGAAAAGCTGAAGGAGGAAGAAGGGCTCAAAATGACAAACAACTTCCAAGCAAATTTAAAAATGTTTTGGAAAGAAGTTAAAAAGCCCGAAATCCTCCTGATAGTGGATGTGTGAAAGCAATTTTAGACAACGAGGGAAGAATGTTAACGGAGAGTAAGATCATACAAGAAAGATGGATGGAATATTTTAAGGAGATGTATGGTGGTGATACAAGCGTGATCGAAAATATAACAGCTAGTGCGAGTGCGGGACCTATGAATGATAATATTGAAAAAATAAGTACGAATGAGATGAAAAGATCCGTGAGTGCAATGAAAAGTGGAAAAGTTGTTGGGTTTGATTGTATTGCCATAGACTTTATTAAAAGCGGTGGCGAAGTGGTTTCTACATGGTTATGTAAGTTATTTAACCAGTGCTTGGAGGAGGGATATACGCTGCTAGACTGGAGGAGAGCAGTAATTATGCCCCTGTACAAAGGAAAAGGATCGCGTATGGAATGTGGAAACCACAGAGCTATTAGTCTTTTGAGTGTCGTTGGTAAAGTCTATGGCAGAATTTTAATAGAAAGAGTAAGAAAATTGACGAGTGACAAAGTTTGGGATGTGCAAGGTGCCTTTATGAATGGCAGAGGATGTATGGATCAAATTTTTTGACTTCGTACATTGACAGAGAAGTTTCTGGCCAAAAATCGCAAACTTTTCTGTGCATTTGTCGACTTACAAAAAGCATATGATTACGTTAATAGAGAAAAGTTGTGTAAAATATTGTCTGAATATGGAATAAGTACAAAACTGATCACGGCCATTAAGTCGCTATACACGGAAAGCACTGCTAGTGTCAGAGTAAATGGAGATCTTACAGCCTGGTTTGATATCAATAAAGGTGTCAAACAAGGTTGCGTAATGTCCCCGTGGTTATTTAATCTGTATATGGACAATTGTATGAGAGAGCTGAAAGGGTTGGATGTAGGTGCCAAAATGAGCGGAGTGTCAGTAAGCTGTCTCTTGTATGCGGATGACGCTGTCCTACTTGCTGACAACGAGCATGAACTACAAGTCCTGGTGAATTGTATGTATGAGGTATGCATGCGAAATGATCTGATGATGAATGTTAATAAGTCCAAGGTAATGATTTTTGAAAAGGAAGAAACCACGACAGTCTGCAACATTAGCGTGAATGGTGAAAACTTGGAGCAAGTAGTTGAGTTTGTGTATTTAGGTAGTATGTTTACAAGAGATGGGAGAGTGGAGAGGGATATTGAAAGAAGGGTTGGGGCAGGCAACAAAGTGAATGGTGCACTTAAAGTTGTCATCGCAAACAAAAACCTATCCAAAAAAGCTAGAATGGCAGTGCACAATGGTGTTCTTCTACCGACCCTCATGTATGGAAGCGAAGCATGGAACTGGCAAAGGAAGGATGAAAGTAGAATAAATGCAGTAGAAATGAGATCTCTTAGACGAATGTGTGGATACTCTGTGTATGATAGAGTGTCGAATGAAAATATAAGAAGTGAATGCGGTGCGAATGATGGTGTCATGAACAAAATAATGAAAGGATCATTAAGATGGTTTGGACATATGGAAAGAATGAATGAAGAAAGAATGGTAAAAAAATTATATGTTAATGATGTAAATGGTACCAGAAATAGAGGAAGACCAAGGAAAACGTGGCACGATCAAATAAATCAAATATTGAATGTCGGCCATGTGAGGAGTCAGAGAAATCGACGCGCGTGCATGACACGATGTATGAATGTTGAGGAAGCGAGAGAAATATGTCAGGAAAGAAAGGTGTGGCAGTCCATTCTTTCTGCCTACCCCTTCGGGGAGACGGCGTGATGGTTAGTTAGTTAGTTAGTTAGTATAAATAGTCTTGACTCATAATTATTCGATATGGTACAGAAGAAAAAAACGATAAAAATCGAATAAACGAATGGTTTCTTTTTAAACACGAGTGTTTACATATGTGCGAATGATACTCGTAGTATTAAAAACAAAATGTGAAGTATTTAAACAAATAATATGTACGAAAATATAAATATTTTTTTAAATCTGAAAAAATCAGAAGATGGCAGCGACCGATGTGCCGAAACCGGTCGAAGACACAAGCATTACTGGATTTTTGCTTAATTCATTTTAAAAAGATTTGTTACAAAAAATATATTTCAAACGTATTTTAGAAATATATAAAAATATATAAAAAATATACATAAACTGTAAAATAAAAAAAGTTTCTTTAATTAAATAGTTTACAAAAAATATATATTTTCATTATTTACAATGAACTTCTTACCATGAAATTTAAAAATATATTATATATATTGTGTAACTATTTTTATATTAATTTTAACACCGTGTGATTTCTCATCTCGACCAACGTTTCGGAGATCGTTGCAGTCTCCATCTTCAGGGTAATGTGATTGGGAAACGTCGAAAAAACGTTTGAAAACAAATATGAATGATTATTGAATTTCAACATATGGATATTTTATTACAAAAGTGATAATCCACCAACAACAAAAATCAGTTCAAACTATTTACTTAAAATCAATTCGATTTATAAATAAAGAAAAATGACATAGAAATTCAATTCAAAAGTTGACATTTATATCCGATAACATCAAGGGTAATGCAAATAAATTATTAAAGAAAAACTGTACCACAGTAACCCTATATTTTTCCCAAATTTCCGCCAACTTCTTCCGTAAATTTAAATCTGGGTTCTCCAGGGTTATACGTCTTAGGAAAATTGGTTTTCTATTACAACAGTTTGGCGCTTTAACAATACTTTCACGAATCACTGGCCTTAATGGCCTCAAAGGAAAATTTCATATAAAATGCCACCATTTTCTTCATACTAGTATAAACCTTAAAATTTAATACATCGTCCTTTGAGGTTTACAAAAAAATATTAAAATGCAAGAGAGTTTCGTTTTTTATATTTAGTACTAAAATTTATGACACTCAAAATAAAATGGTTATCAATGCTTTAAAATCATAATGCAATATTTAAATATATTTACATACGTATAATGAAGTAATTAGTTCAATGAAATATTTTTATTTAATTTAATAAACAATCTTAAAATAATCGTTTCTAAATAAGAAATATTATTTTCTTCTATATACAAAATCAATTTATGTCGTAGATTCACATATGAAAAACTTGAATTTTGACATCAACACATTTTACTCTTTGCAAACATATTTCGAATGAAACTGATCCTTCATTAGTGTACAAATTTTACCAATTTCACCAAATATATTTATTCAATAAATTTAAAATATATATTTGATATTCATAGAATCATACCTTTTAGCAGAGTACGACCCACCATGACACAACCAGAGTAGGACCCGAGCAATGTGATTACTGCTATTGCTATCAGGGTTAAAGCAGACAGGGAGAGAGCGTATGGCGTATTTTCAAAGCCATGAAATTGAGACCCATCAGCTAAGGGAAGGTAAACCCTAGAGGAAAAAAGGCAACGGGAAACCGTTCCTCTCCCTCTTGGCCATAATAATAATTTGTGCAGTGGTTTTATTTATTTTTTTAATATTATGAAATGCTTCCTAAACCTCGTCCTTTGTCCTACATGCCAAAAACTGTACTCTACGTTATTATTTTTTTTTTTTTCCCATCCCGCATTTGTCTCCTCTGCCCCTCCTGTTCTTCTCGCTGTATATTCCTGTGGTGTATATTATATCTTTTATATAATGTTCCTCAAATGTTCAAGTATTATATATTATGCTTATTTATTTATTCAATAAAGTACAGCGGAGCATAGAAGTGAAATTGAGTAGATTAAATGTGGACTGGCACCCCCTTGTTGTTGCCGTATTTAAATGTAAGTCCCGGATGGACCGGGGACAGGCCCAGGGAGTGTACGAGCGAGGCTGATAAAAGGGCGCCGCTACGCCCTATAACAGCCTCGGGTATGTGGCGGGAACTTCTATGTTCCTTTATTATAAAAAAAAACACTTCGTAAGATATCATTGTGGCGAATGGATTTTCGGCACAGTGATCGCCACAACGTCGGGGGAACCTAACACGGTAATATATAAAAAATCTTCTATATTCGCCATCACTTTGTGTTGTGGATTCACATTTGAATAACTTTTCAGTAACACTGGATTTTCACAAATGTTTTTTGCACTTTTACAAACATGTTTCGGGACACAAACTTCCGTCCTCAGTTTATGAATTTTGACCTAAAACAAGAAGAGCAAAAAGGTTTTGTGAAAATAAAATGTTTCCAAAAAGTTATTCAAACTAAAGAAAGATGTTCAAATTCGTACACTTAAGAAGGATGAGTATAATCCGTTACATTTTTGTGAAGAACGTAATAAAATGTTTTGAAAATATGTTTATTCAGAAGAAATATAATTGATTTAAAAGTATTCAAACGTATGTTCAAATTGTTATATAAACTATTATAAAAACGCATGGAACGTATCATACATATAAAAAAATAATAAATAAATAAAAATCATCGTGATTTGATATAATGTGATGACTAACGAACTAAGCAACCATCACGCCATCACCCCGAAGGTGTGGGCACAAATAATGGACCACCACACTGTTCTTTCTAGATATACTTTTTCGCTTCCTCAATATTCATACATCTTGTCATAAACGCATTTCGATTCCTCCGACTCATCACGTGGTCGAAATTCAATATTAGATTTGTTTGATTTTGCCACGTTTGTCTCGGTCTTCTTCTATGTATTATATATAAATTTATTTTACAACTCTTTCTTCATTCACTCTTTCCATGTGTCCAAACCATCATAATCTTCCTTTCATTATTTTGTTTATAACACTTTCATTCGCGCTGCATTCACTCCTTATGTTTTCATTCGACACTTCATACACAGATTTTCCACACTTTCGTCTAAGAGATTTCATTGCATTTATTCTACTTTCATTCATATAATCTACGAGGTCTGTTCAAAAAGTATCGCGAATTTTATATTTTTTCAAAAAGTATTTATTTATTCATGAATATCTATTTTGTCCCCTTCAAAGTAATTCCCCTCGGATATAATACATTTATGCCAACGTTTTTTCCAATCCTCGAAGCACTTAAAAAAATCATTTTTGTGATCTTGTTCAGCTCCTCCTTCGATGCCGTCTTTATCTCCTCAATCGTGGCGTAGCGTCGTCCTTTCATGGGCCTCTTCAGTTTTGGAAACAGGAAAAAGTCACAGGGGGCCAGGTCTGGGGAATACGGTGGCTGCGGCACCGTATATATCGTATATATGGTGCCATATAATTTAATAAATAATTGAATTGAATAGTTAGTATTGCATTTAATGCAAAGATCACAGACAATTTTGCAATTCAATTGGTTTTCTGCTTGAACTACATCTTTCTTTGATATTCTAGACTCGCCTTTGAACGTAGTCAGTGATTAGCACATTTGAACTCGGACCAATTGGCGTCCATTTTCCTTTCGAAAACCCCTTCCCGCCCTTCTCTATAGAAATATAAACGCTGATGGGGCTAAACGTTTTCCAATGATTGAATTTTGACTTCAAAATAATTAATGACATCACATTTTAATAAGTACACATTTAAGAAGATTACCTGTTAACTTTTTGAGATGTTTAAATCATTTTGGATTATTACGTCTTACCATAAATAAACGTGTTTCAATTTCAGCTACTCATATATTTATTCCAAACGATTTTTCAATTTCCGTAAGTTTTACAAAAAATAAAAGCCAGAGTGATGTGATTTTAAGTGTATTCAAGAAATATTTATTTGATAATGTCATGGTCTATTTTATGAATAAATGAGAAAATAATTATTAGGAAAGTATATGTTAACGATATAAGGTAATAGACGAAGACCGAGGAAAACGTGGCAAAAATAAAAAAAACTAACTAACTAACCATCACGCCGTCTCCCCGAAGGGGTAGGCAGAAAGAATGGACTGCCACACTTTTCTTTCCTGACATATTTCTCTCGTTTCCTCAACATTCATTCATCGTGTCATGTACGCGCGTCGATTTCTCTGACTCCTTACATGGTCGACATTCAATATTTGATTTATTTGATCGTCTTCCTCTATTAAATAAATTAAATAAACACAAAAGTCCGGATCGTCCATGTCAACATGTGCAACATCGTTAAAACATTATGTGTTATTACATTATGTGCTAAATTAAAAAAACGGTGGATACGTGGAACATAAATTAAGTAGACAATATGTGCACCATCTAAAAATAACATTTTGTGTTTAAATTATTTTTATTTTGTTATTTTATTTTATATCGTTGTATTTTATATTACTTGTTTAAGATTTATTTTGTGGGTGTTGGGCGATCGAAGTGTGCGCGGGAGATGCCTATTGGTGGCGATGAGGTTCGCAACCCATCACACCGCGTCTTCCGCGGAGCGAAAAGAGAAGGATGGAGTGCCGCATCAGTAAAAGTGTGACAGTCCATTCTTTCTGCCTACCCTTTCGGGGAGACGGCGTGATGGTTAGTTAGTTAGTTAGTTAGTTCTTCCTCTATTTCTGGTTCCATTTACAGCGTTAACATATATATTTTTTTACCATTCTTTCTACATTCATTATTTCTATATGTCCAAACCATCTGAATGATCCTTTCATTTTTTGTTCATAATACCATCATTCGCACCGCATTCACTTCTAATATTTCATTCGACACTCTATCATACACAGAGTATCTACACATTCGTCTAAGATATCTCATTAATTAATATTGAATGTCTCACTTTGTGGTTAGACATTTAAAAAATAAAAAATAAATAAGAAAACTTTGGATTTAACCACGGTATGGTTATTATAATTGATCCCAACTAGTTTCGCTTGAACCCAAGCTTAATCAAGGCATACCGAGATTAAACACGATTTAAAAAAAAAAAAAATTTTTCAAGAGAAATATGTCAAGAAAGAATAGTGTAGCAGTCTTTTTTTCTGCCTACCACTTCGGAAAGACGGCGTGATGGTAAGTTAACTTTTTGCTTATAAATTTCATTCAATTAAGACATATATTGTTATTTACTTGGTCATGAACATAAATCTTCTGTCATACGGAGGTTCACCTCTTGTGGCATGGCAAATGGTGGTTTAGTTCTGATGGGAACATTATTGAAAAGGTTTTGTGGATTGTTGGTTTAAGTGGAAGGGTATGAATAGTGTGATAAAGTCTAAAATAGGACTCTGTAGCCACATCAGGTGGTACAGAAGACATCTGAATATGTTTGTGGTCCTAATACTCGTACTCATGCGCAATGGGCAATATAATTATTATATTATAATGGTGTTCTTGTACCGACCCTTATGTATGGAAGCTATGTATGGAACTGGCAAAAGAAGGATGAAAGTAGAATAAATGCAATAGAAATGAGATTTTTTAGACGAATGCGTGATACTCTGTGTATGATAGAGTGTTGAACGAAAATATAAGAAGTGAATGCGGTGCGAATGATGGTGTTATGAACAAAATAATGAAAGGATCATTAATATGGTTTGGCTACATGGAAAGAATGAATGAAGAAAGAATGGTAAAAAATATATATGTTAACGATGCAAATGGAATTCATGTAGGCCTATTTGTCCCTGATAATTACCTTCGTCAAAGACAGCACAGATTGTTTTATTTGCGGCGCTGCAGAACCAACCTGCCAATGGTTATGCCTGTGGGTAGGGCAATTTTATTGCTTAATCGGGTCGCCTCGGAGGTCGACATATTTCGTGATAGTGTGAGTTGCCTCAGGGATGCAATATCAATGTTATGATTATTTCTAATTCTTAAACATTTTTTTAATGCTTTTCTTTTGAATTCTTACAATGTAATTGCAAATGATCTGGAAATATGTCTGTAATGTTTGTAATTTTTATCAAAATAAATTAAATGAAATGAAAATAGAAGAAATGAAACTTTATTTAAAAAATAATTATGATTTCATATATCTTGAATATTATTTAGAAATTTGACTGCATCTAAGATCATTAGATGTAGTGAAATGCAAACTTATTTCAAACTAAGCTTAGAACTGATTAAACTCAATTTACAAAGCGAATGCTTTAGGGAGTAGAAGCCTGGCTGTGTTATCTAAAGAGCCCGAGAGCAAACGAAATGATTCTGTAGACTTAAAAAGTGGGAATGTTTGAAGGAAGCAAACACATTCTATAAATGCCGCCATCTTTTTCTTTCTCTAGTGCAGCGAAGTTTAAATTTTTAATTTTCCAGGACCCTGAGCCCCCGAGGGCGCAGTGGTTCTAAAACAATGGGCCAGCATTTCTAAATAATGCAAAACAACATAAAATCTTTCATGTTGTTAGAAACACTAACGCTTTGGGGCCCTATCAAATATTTGCATCGTTCGTTGAAACAATGTCAAAGGGTTTAATAAATGTTTTCATACCTTTTGGTTTTGTCTACCTGGGGAGCAGTATTACATGGGATGGTCAATCCAAACGGCTAAACTTGCCTTCAATAAAAAGTCAAAAATATTCGAGTCCAACAATGAATGAACCTGAACCTCCGAAAACAACTTTTAAAAACATTGGTGTGGAGTGTTTTACTACTGTACGGTTGCGAGACTTGGTGCCTGGGGAAAAGAGAGCGTGAAAGGCTGGATGCATTTGAGATGTGGACCTATCGACGAGTTGCCCATGTTTCATGGAGGGACCACATTACAAATGAAGAAGTTCTCAGCAGAGTTGAAGAGAGTAGACACGTGTTGAATACCATAGCGGAGAGGCGCACAAGATGGATTGGTCATGTGTTGGGACACGAATGTTTCCTGCATAATGTGTTGGAGGGAATGGTCGAGGGATCGATTGGCAGAGGACAACCTCGCCAAGAGTACCTAGACCAGATTTACAGAAATATAGGCTGCACCTCTTATGCGGAGTTGAAGAGAGTTGCCGAGGATCGAGTGAAGTGGAAGAGAAGATGCATCGCCTTATACGTATTATAATTTTAAAAATTTGATACCATACTCTAAACAGAATTAAGGTCAATGGATAGGATCAATGAGGAATGGAATGGGAAAAAATGTTATCAATATAGTATGCTATGCTGATGACGCTGCAATACTGGCAGAGAATGAACGATGAACACGATGATTTTTATTAGCAAAACGAAGTGCTTTACGATATCAAAAGAGCCGCTCAGATGTAAACTTATCATCGATAACACACCCATTGAGCAAGTCATGCGATTCACGTACCTAGGTGTAGAAATATATAGCCCCAGTGACCTATATGACGAAGTGCGAGCACAAATCTGCTGCTTGAGCGACACCATATGAAGGAACAAATACATGCTTACCAAAAGTTAAGTCAAGATATACAAGGCATGCGTCCGCTCCATCATAACGTATGGAAAAGGGGTCAGAGCCGATACCAATAGAACAAAGAACCTTCTTAGAGTAGCAGAAATGCGAACCCTACGCTCCATCGCAGGCAAAACCCTCAGATATCGTATCAGAAATGAAACGATAATGTCTGGCTGTGGTGTTGAGTGCATAGTAAGATGGGGAAGAAGCAGAAGGCGCTTTTGGAAAGACCACGTGGACCGCATGGAGAATGCAAGAATTGCAAAAATTGTTAATAATGAAAATCCAAGCAGCAAGAGACTACCAAAAAATGGATAGGCTGCTGGACATCATCATCCCAGAACAACACACCGTCACAAACAGGTCATACGACATAAACCAAGAGGAAGAAGAAAAAGACGGATAGAATCAAAATTAGAATACGCGAGTGGTGTATGGTCTCCGTACCATCAGAAGTATGTTGCTGTATTAGAACAAATCCAGAAAAAAATCTGAGTTACCACTACATGCACATGAATTGGGTGCATCCAAGGCTTATGCATCACAATGATCTACTGATTAACACGAAGTATCGCAGTCTCGAATCGAGAAGAAATATTACATTGATGATCTTGGGATTTAAAATACTTTGTAACCTTATTGATAGCTCATACCTGTTGGTGTGTTCTGGCTTCAATGAACCAGAAATGTATTTTGGCGCTAGGAGACGATCTGCTGTGCATGCCGCATTACAGAACAAATATCATGGCGCAACAAACCATGACTCGAGGAATGAATGGTACTCTTGCATGGGATGTCAGTAGATGTGGACATTTCACAAATAAGCAAAGCGTCTTTAAGGAGCATATAGGTTCATACCTTCATAACTTCAAGTTTCTAGTATTTAATTTATAAAACGTAAATTGTATAAAGTGATTGGGTTAAAAAAAAAACGTTATTTACAAAAAATAATGAGCCATCAACATTTGCATCTGTCGTTTACAATGGAATTTGGAAAGCCAAATAAATGCAATAGAGATGGTATCTCTAAGACATATGTGTGCTAAAACGATGTATGATAGAATTTCAAATGCTGATATCAGGAAGGAATGTATTATAGGACGGAAGAAAATATTATAAAATAAATATGAGAGGGTCAGCGCGTTGGTTTGGAAATATGGAACGCATTTATGAAGAAATAATGGTTGAGGAAGTATACATTAACGACCTGAATGGATTACGAAGTAGAGAATGACCGAGGAAAACGTGGTATGAACAAATTATTCAAATATTAAATGTCGGCCATGTTAGAAATCGGAATAATTAATTTGCGTGCGTGACTCGTTGACTAAATGTGGAGGAGCGAGAAAGGTGTCTCAAGATAGAGTAGTGTGGCGGTCCATTCCTCTGCTTATCCTTTCGAGGAAACGGCGTGAAGGTTTGTTCGTTTGTTTATATATATAACTGCAACAGGTAGGCCAATCAAAAATAATACCTCTATATCAGGAGTGCCTTCCTTAAATGATGGAATACGATAAAGGATTAGAAATATAAAAATTAGATAATCCATTGTTTTGGCGGAAACACTTTGATATTTAAACATTATTCACTCTTTTAACATCAAAAATTTAGTTTATTTTTTATCTGGTTTTCCCACCTTATAATTAAAGATTATAAAATTATTAACAATATTACTAATTTGTCTGACTCATTGATGTTGAATTTCTTTCAGGTATACGAGTAATTACTGTGTTTTCCCATCATGCTTATATTAGGTCCTTACATACGAAATTGGCGTTTTGTATGGGAGGAACATAAAGTTGAACAGTATTGATGATCTTCAGGACCTACTGAATATAGTTAATAATTCCGGAGAATAGTTGGGCTTAACTATTAATGTCACTAAAACTAAGTGGATGACATTCGGACGACTAGATTATACTGATACGGTGATACAACTAAACGGTTGCAATGTTGAAAAGGTGGAAAAGTTCAGATACCTCGGCAACATGCTTACAGACACCTTTGACCCAGATGTAGAGTTGAAATGTCGGATTGAAGCAGCAAGAACAGCATTTAACAAAATGAAGTCACTCTTTTGCAATGACAATGTCAACTTAAAACTAAGACAGAGGATGTTAAAGTGATATGTGGGGTCTGTTCTGTTATATGGGTGTGAGACATGGACATTAAAAGTAAATACAATGAACCGGTTAGAGGTATTTGAAATGTGGCTCCACCGAAGAATGTTCAGGATCCCATGGACAGACAGAGTGACGAACACAGAAGTCCTGAATCGTGCAGGAGTAAATAGAGAGCTGCTGACATTCATCAAAGGCCGCAAGATTGCATATCTGGGTCACGTTCTGCGAGGAGAGAAGTATCGCCTGCTGCATCTAATATAAAAGGGAAAAATAGAGGGCCGCAGGGGGGCAGGGAGAAGGCAGATGTCCTGGCTGCGCAATGTGAGGGAGTGGACGGGAATCGGAACTGTGGAGGAGCTGTTCCGGACAGCGCAGGATAGGGAGGAGTTTACCATAGTGATCGCCAACGTCGGGGGAACCTGACAGGGCACTTTAAGAAGAAGAATTTAATCAAAGTATGTACCATTTCTATCTATGCACTTTTGCCATCTCATAAGTAGTTCATCGATCCCTTTACTAAAAAAACCATTCGGACGGGAATCAATAAAATCTTTGAAGTCGGTTTGGACTGCCCCATCGGAGTTGAATTTTTTTCCTTGCAAAAAGATTCACCTTCCCAATTTGCTTCAAGTGGATTAAAACAGTTTTATCACTAACACCGCAGCCTGCAGCTAACTCGGACGTGGTTTGCGATGGATCCGCTTCCACAATAGCCTTCAATTCTTCATTATCAACTTTGGTCTCCGGCCGTCCACGGGGCTTGTTCTGCAGGTCGAAATTTCCAGAACGAAAACGTTGGAACCAAAAACGCACTGTGTTTTCTTTTGCGGCACCGTCGCCATACACATCATTAATCCTTCGAGCCGTTTCTGCAGCACTGGTGCCACGGTGGAACTCGTACTCGTAAATAACGCGATATTTCAAGTTTTTTATTTTGTAAACTGAGTGACGCAAAGAAAAAAAACAATTGAGGAAAAAATTTTCGAATTAATAATTTTCGAAACACAAATACTTGAGTAAATAGCTGTATAAATTTGAATTTGGAATTCCTAACCAAAGAGCAGATATTTGAGATCAAAGTTGTCAGTACGGCAAAACGCCAATTTCATATGTAAGGACCTAATATTACTGTGTGTAGTTTCTTCCCCTATTAATAATCGTGTTTACTATATAAATGAAATCTTTCTGTATTTATCTTTAGTTTATTGTAACACCTGACGATGGTAACATCGGTTACCGAAACAGCTGTCGCGGCGATTTTATAAAAAATAAGCTAAATTTTTTATATGAAAATAGTTTTTTTGATTTAATAGTGAATCATATAAAAATTATATTGAATCAATAAATAAAATTTATTCTTTATTAAATTTGTATTTTAAATAAGAACTTTGATATTATATTATATAATTAATGCCCCTACCACACGTCTTCGCCTTTGAACCAGATTTGTCTAAATGTCTTGAATAGTTTAGATAATTACTTGGTTAATCTCGTCTAGACCTCCTCTGCCTTCATCCGTTACACATTACGCTGTCTACAACTATGATCTTTCTTCTTGTCTTAATTTTGAAGTAATTCTAACTTATTCTGCGTTATATATCTTTATTTCGCAGGGCTTATTACATGAATAGAAGAAATTATTTAAATGAACTCTAGTTTTATTTGCCATTGTAATGTCAAAATTTGTTAATACTTTGAAAAAGTTTCTACACTGAGAAAGGGCAGCCGTGTCCCGAAACATCTTTGTAAAAAGTGCAAAAAGAGTTGTAAAATTCAATGTTTTCGTTTTTTTAATATGTTAGTATATATAAACTCATCATGGGCAAAGTAGAGGGAAAGCGACTCCAAAGACGACCACAAAGCAGCTTGTCCATCAATTCAGGGCGCTGACTGGTCTCTCATAAGCTGCAGCCTGGATACTGAAGTGTGACAGGAGCGAATGACGTGCTATGTACAATATTTTACAAGATGGACACGACACTTAAGCACGAGGAATACGACTGAGAAGAAGAAAATATAAAGTAAGTATACTTTTTAAATTAATTTTGAATTCGGGGGTTCTTTATGTTAACAACCTGAAAATCCCTCGAGTAAGTGGTCAATATTGTAAACCCAACGGGTGAATTTATGGAGGAATAATATGATTCGAGTGACCGGCTGTCAGCCGAGGACCACTCGTGTGGATGTGTCGGAACATAAAACACAAGAGTGCGTAATATAAAGTGTCCGAAATAAAGAGCGCAGTCACGTCTGGCGATGGAATCACACTGTCAAAACGTGTAAAAAAATGGTCGGGTCCGAGCCCATTACTCTCCCACCGCGGTACGTGCCTATACTCGTCGGGGTTTTTCTTTAACACGAGCCCTAATGCCCGCCAGTACGCACATAATACTGTCATGTGCGCATTATATTTAACCGTATTTATTACATATAATAGGATAAACTAACAGTCTTCTGTGAGACAAAAGAAACGGGTTTAAAAGGATTGGAATTCTTGGACACGTACCCTTTTTCTGCTCTGATAATTTGATATTAACAAGAATTGACACCGTCTATAATTTAAATCTATATTTTTAAACATCGTATTTGATTAAGATGGAGTAGACAACGAATAAAGGATTGGTAAGGTCATGTCTAAAGAAGTGACACCACCAGACTCCCTTATATTGCACTACATCTTCAGACATGGGATTCGTCCTCGTGGAAGACCTCCTAAAAGACTGGGAATTTACCTTACAAAAGGTGCAACCTTCTGGAGAAAAGACCACATAGACAAGGAACAACAAGGAAAAAGAAGAGGTTGCAATAATACATTTTATGCAGGAAATAAGATTCTTCCCTAGGTTGGCCATGGTTTTTAGTACCTTAATTTTATGAGAGTGGTAACATAGAAGGAGAAGAAATATAAGGTTCCCACCACCACCCGAGACTGTTATAGGACGCAGCGACGCCCTTTCGTCAGTCTCGCTGCACTATCTAGGCCTGTTCCTTGTCCATCCGGGACTTACGTTAATTTAATTTAGCCTTTTCTTGTCATCAATCAAAAGGGTGACAGACCACATTTAATCTATTCTTTTAACCTTATATATCTCCCGCGCGGCCTCACATCTCTTTATTATTAAATAAAATCAGAAGTACATATTATATATAGCACACCTTAAATTAGTAAAAATAAAAACACATTAAAATGATATAAAACACACATTAATTCATAATACACAATAGGACAAATATATAACAAACTAAATTTTAAAACAAGAAGAAGATGGTGTATGAGAGAGGCGGGAAGATGTTAAGTAAGAATGAATAAATTGGGATGGGATGGATGGAGGACAGGTTTTAGAAAGAGCAGAAATTAATTAAAAAAAAAACAGTATTTATAAAAGACACATTATAAACAGAAAAGTATATCAGAACACACCCACCAAGGGGCAGTGTAGACTTCCGGTCAAAACAAAACCAATGAACAGGAACCAGTGGCAACATCCATGAGCAGCAACTCAGGGGTGCAGAAACAGAAAACAAAACTAAAATGCAATTTTCAGAAGGAGAAGAAGAAAATGATGTTTTTTTCCTCTTCTTCTTTAATTAGATCAGATGTCCTTTGATCTCGGAAATTATAACAGAAGACTAGCTATCTCGCCATCTTTTGGGTGACCTGCCAGGAGCATGTTGTCCTACGGGTACCCCATTTGCAGCAGTGTTTGCGATTCTGTGAGTGTCCATACGATTTACATGGTCTCGAAAGAATCTTCACCTTGTTAACTGTTAACTATTATTTTATATTTGTGGTAGCATTTAATTGGCTTTACTTTAATAAATAAATCAAAAGTATACGAGTATATCATATTACAAGATCTGTTAAAGCCTTTAACACTATCGGTAAAACAATTTTATAAATTCATTGTGCCCGTTGAGAAACCTAGATGTAGTCAACATTTCACCTTGCAGCTTGCCCCGGGCATTGTTTAAACTAAAATTTTAAAGTACACTCCGGAGGTCCAGCATAAAGGCAGCTTTATGAATTAATCTTAAAACTTTAAAATTTGACCCCCAACCTTCAAGTTTCAGTCATTTTAGACTGCAAGCAACCGTGACTAAACCACCGAAAGATTACGTTGCCTAGATTAAGGAATCTCATTTTCATAACTTTTTATGTATGAACGATGAAAAGTTGGCAACTTTAAAGTCATATTTGTAGATAAGGGTAAAAAAGGAAAAGTTTTTTATGACTGCTTGAATCTTATACAAAAAAAACAATTTTTTTAATGACAAATTATCATTTTATTTTTATACGTATGTCAATAGCAAATATGAATAGCGCGAATCTTTATTATAACTAACTAACTAACTAACCATCACGACGTCTCCCCGAAGGAGTAGACAGAAAGAATGGACTCCCACACTTTTCTTCCTTGACATATTTCTCTCGATTCCTCAACATTCATATATCGTTTCATGCACGCGCGTCGATTTCTCTGACTTCTCACGTGGCCGACATTCAATGTTTGATTTATTTGATCATGCCACGTTTTCTCGGTATTCCTCTATTTCTAGTTCCATTTACATCGTTAAAATATACTTTTTTACCATTCTTTCTTCATTCATTTCACGTGTCCAAACCATATTCACGATTCTCTCATTATTTTGTTCATAACACTATTATTTGCACCGCATTCACTTCTAATATTTTCATTCGACACTCTATCATACACAGAGTATTCTCACATTCGTCTGAGAGATCTCATTTCTACTGGATTTATTTTACTTTCATCCTTCTTTTGGCAATTTCATAAATGATATATAAAAAAATAATACAATAAAATTGGGTTTAATAATATTTAAACAAAAAAAATAAACAATTTATCTTTAAAATTTACATTAATGTAAAGTTATAGATACTATAATACTAGTACATGGAGAAAACCTATTTTTTATTCTGATTACTTATATGTTTTTATATTGTAAATAGAAATTACAATGACAAAATAAATTTGATTATGTTTTAAAGTTTTTCTAATACTCGTATCTAATTGAATGATATTATTATTTTTACTTAAGATTGTTTTTATGTTTTAAGGTAAGGGTGGGCATGGAAGATACCTCCACGTGTGCTGTTTCTATAATATCCGACGTCCCCGGAAACGACACAAAGTCGGCTAATCCTTTCATCACAATGCAAGGAAAATAGAAGAGATGAGACCCTATTTAGGGCATCCCTTTAGTTTAGTACTAACTTGCCTTTTACAAGAAGAAGATGAATTTGTAAAGTGAATTAGCTTAGATTATTATATGTGTGTCTTCTTTCTCCTGGTCTCTTCCCATTACTCGGGGTCGGCTTTTTATCACTTAGCGCTTGTACTTTTACTTGTGACTCATGATAAATATGTTGCTACACGTGAAATATTCACGGTAGTACAGATTATGATAGTATCAGTAGAGAGAAACTGTATGATGTACTCTTGAACTTCAAAATCCCTACGAAGTTAGTAAGACTGGTAAAAGCAACCATGGATAATACAAAATGTAGAGTCAAGATAGGAGGAGAGCTCACAGATGAATTCATGGTATCACAGGGCCTCAAACAAGGTGATGGTTTAGCCCCAACACTTTTTAACCTGAGTTTGGAATATGCCATAAGGAAAACTTACCACCTTAACACGAATCCCAACACATACTTTCATAGCAGCCAGATCATAGGATATACAGACGACCTTAACATTGTAGGAAGATCCCTAGCAGCCATACACGAAGTATTTGAGCCTTTAGAGACAGCAGCCAAGGAGGTGGGTTTAGAGATAAACGAAGAAAAGACACAAATAATGAAACAAACCAGGAATGCAACCCATAACTCGAGGCGAACCATCAGATTCAAGGACAGATACAACTTTAAGATGGTGGAGGACTTCACTTACCTGGGTTCGTCTATAACAACAGAAAACGAAGATCACAAGGACATCGAAAGAAGAATCACAATTGGTAACAAAACATTCTTCTCTCTACTACCAGCGCTCAAATCAAGAAACGTACACTGGAAAACCAAAATCACCCTGTATAAAACAATCATCCGAACAGTAGTGACCTATGGGTGTGAGGCGTGGACAATGACAGCGAAATCTGCAGAGCGACTGGATACTTTTGAGAGAAGGGTGCTGCGCAGAATTCTGGGGCCTGTGAATGACGGTGAAGGCTGGAGAGTGCGGCATAATGACGAGCTGTACAATATTTACAAAGCTCCCAGTCTCTCCACACAGGTCAGACTGAATAGACTGAGATAGGCCGGTCACGTGCAGAGGATGCCGTCATCGCGAACCCCAAAAAGATTGCTGGAGTGGCACCCAGGTGGTAGAAGACCGATTGGACGACCAAGGCTGCGATGGGAGGATGAAGTTGGGAGAGATGGAACAAGATTGTTAAGAGTGTCAGATTGGAGGGTCGAAGCGGAGGACAGGAGGAGTTGGAGGCGAAGAATACCGGAGGCTAAGGCTCGATATGGGCTGTAGGGCCATCGAAGAAGAAGAAGAAGTACAGATTTTCTAACCTTAAAAAACTCGGTTCACTGTACAATTTTAATCAGTCATAAGTTATAACTTTAAATATAATATTTTTTTTACACAATTATTAACAACACCAAATTGTTCTCCTTTTGTTTTCTACGCCTGGGAACGCGCTCTCGATAGGGATTATTACTTGTTTACAGATATAAAAAAAATATTTGAATATATACTCCATTGTTCTGGCCGAAACAACTATGACACCTTAACATTTTAAACGGTTAAATTAAATAACTTTGTTTTTTGTATCACAATTGTATATAATTGTATCAAAATACAATTGTGATACAAAAAACAAAGTTATTTAATTAAACAGTTTAGAATATTTTTATATAAAACATGCGTGCGATCTATCATTACGTACGCTGTAGAGACGCGGGCCGACACTGTGCAAACCAAGAACATCGGAGATGAAGGTCCTAAGATCAATTACTGGAAAAACTCTCCGAGATCGTGTCCGCGATGTAGACATAAGAAAAACTTGCAAAATAGAGGATATCGTTCAATGAGTAGATTCAGAAGAAAATACTGAAGGGACCATGTAACCCGAATGGATGGTGTCAGACTTGCATATACAGCCGCTTATGAAATCCCCTCCGGACACCGCCCACCTGGAAGACCGCCTAGAGACTCCGACGAGACATGATATCTGTGTTACAGATCGTCAGATCTATTAAAAGAAGAAGAATATTTTTATGTTTAACGTGGACATTTTATCAAAAATGATATTTCGATATACCGTCATTTACCTCTGTCGGTTACATATAATTTACGTGAGCTAGTTCTACGTGGTTTTATGCGCAAGATAAGAAGGGAATTTATGACTAAAATACGTACGTATTTTGATATTCGGATAGGCTCAGCTAGTTGCTTTACTTAACCGCTTCATTCGCAAAGTTTCAGTTTCGGGGAAAATGCCCTTTGTGTGGTCTTATTATTACCGACACTCGTCTTTATGCTACTCAAAACTTTTACGACGTTAATTTTAATGAGGGTTGTATCGTATCTCCTTGAGGGAGGTGTATTAAGGTACAAAGATGAAGTGGAATGTTTGCGTAGCCGATCATATTCAGAGGAAAGTTAAGATACTTATTATAATTAAAATTATTGCTTAAATATCTATTTGCAAACAAAGTTTCAACTGCGTATTACAAAATCAGTTTCGGTAAACAAATGTAATAATATATATTGTTTCTTAAACAATGTTTTAAAATTCCATATTAAATAATGAATACGAATGAAAACGAACGTTTTCTAGAAGTTTTATTATATGTATGTAAATGACATGTTTCGCTTTGCTAAGGCATTATATGAAGAAGAGCCAGAGAATGATCAAATGCTTTGTGTTTTATTGTATGGATGTGAAACGTGGACATTGAAAGTCAATTCAATGAAGAGACTGGAAGCATTTGAAATGTGGCTCCATCGCCGAATGCTCAGAATTCCCTGGACAGACATGGTTACCAAAACCGAAGTTCTGAGACGAGCTACATTTGATAGGAAACTGTTATCAACTATCAAGGTTCGGAAAATTTCACATCTGGGTCATATACTGCGTGGGGAAAAGTACCACCTTCTCCAACTGATATTGGAGGGGAAAATTAAGGGACGCTGAGGGCCCGCTAGGAGACAAATGTCCTGGCTGCGAAACGTGAGGGAGTGGACCGGCATCCGAAGTGTGGAGGAGCTGTTCCGAGCGGCAAGACAGGGACAGGTTCGCCGAGGTGATCCCAAACGTTGGGGGGACCCGACAAGGCACTTGAAGAAAAAGAAGGCATTATTATGCCTTAAAAAGGCGAAACATGTCATTCCCATAAAATAAATTTTTACTTCTCGAAAATAGACGTTTCGCCATTGCCGATCCCAAGTCAGGATGAGAAAGGAGGAGCGTCTGTTTTCTAGAAGTGAAACATTTGATAATGACCAAGACGAGACACGTAATTCCCATAAAATAAAATAAACTTTCTAGAAAACAGACGTAGAAAATCGTTGCTTCAATGTAATAATTATTAAACTCACTAACCATCACGCCGTCTCATCGAAGGGGTAGGCAGAAATAATGGACTGCCACACTTTTCTTTCCTGACATATTTCTCTCGCTTCCTCAACATTCATACATCGTGTCATGCACGCACGTCGATTTCTCCGACTCCTTACTTGGCCGACATTAAATATTTTATCTTAATGTAATTTAACTAAATACATGTTTAAAAAAACACATTTTTTTTATCATTATTTATAATATAAAAAACGTTTATTTTATTTTATATTTTGTGTTATACTTATTAATTTAAAATGTGTGACTACAAAAATACATGAAAATTCATTTTGTATTATTTTCAGCATTTCGTCTCGCGAATAGAACCTTTCAATATTATTTTCGGACGTCTGTACCTAAATACATTTTCTTGGCTTTTCTTGTCATCACAAGTTCCAAGGGGCGTTCTTAAATCCAATAGCTCACAAAATCCCATTTCTATTTTACTATGCGTTGGACTGCGTCAGCAACTTTTGTTTCATCTCGGATCCGTCTCTCTCCTTCACCTATGACAAATTGGATAACCTTAAGAACAAACGTATGTCATTTATTCGTACCCCTAGTTCATGCTTTATTACTCTTGTACAAGATTCCATACGCTTTCTTGGGGGATTTTCTATTCACGTGCGTGGCATAAATCCATCATAATAATGAGACAAGAAAATGGTGAATACAAAAGGCGTAGCCGCCATAATTAATTAAATAATTAGCCAAGAATACAAAAGTTTCCTTCAAAGGAAGCCCACGAGCTGCAGAGTTGCTCTCTTCGTGAAAATTTGAGTTCAAACACGACATAGTTCAGATTACGTTAGTACTTTACAATGAACAACTGGTAGATGAATTTGTAAAGAGTTTTCCGCCAACTGTACGAAGATCTAAAGAACTATTGCATAACTAGGGCGGCGCGGCGGTAGAGAGTCAGATTTCATCTTAAGCTGTGTAGAGCAAATAAAAGGACTGAAATGTCACTTGCATCTAGGTCTTGACTTGAACACTACAAGTCTCATTTGAGGAAGTAATGATGTATTAGTTTTGTAAAAATCCATTCTTAATTTATAATATTATAGAAAACACGATTGTTTAATGGTTTAACTTGGATAATAATTATTATAATTAAAACGATGTTTTTTTACTACTTCCACTTTTGTCTTTATTTCGGCAGCGACCGGTTTCGTCAGTCTGTCGATGCCAGCGAGCCTGGCGAAACCGGTCGCGGTCGAAATACAGACAAAAGTGGAAGTAATTAAAAAGCATCGTTTTATTTGATTATTATTTAAAATGAACTTCTATCAAGAGATTTCAGTAAAATCATTTGTTTTACTTGGATTTTATTTATATAATGAATTATATAAATAGAATTGACAAATTTGTTTATTACTTGGATTTTATTTATATAATAAATAATATAAATAGTAGTGACAAATTTGTTTTGCCTTGCGAAGGCATTCTCAAACTGAATCAGTTTGAAAATGCCCTCGCAAGGCGAAACAAATTTGTCACTAATATTTTTGTAATCTTTATATATAATAATTCTTCTGTGTATGTAGTTGAACTCCTCCTAAGCAGCTAGATCGATTTTGATGTTATTTTTTGTGTACGAGTATGTTTGAGTGGGTCTCTGGTGACCGTTAAAACCTTCTGGGAAGTTCATGAATAATGGATTGACCTTCTGAGAATAATTCATATTTATGTTTGTTTACCATAGATGGCGCTGATTTCGAATTCTGTGTTTAAGCATGCGCAAATTTAAATCTACTGAACCAGCTTATAGCAGGCAAACCAACGTTCGGGCAAGACAACGTCTGTCGGGTTCGCTTGTTTATTATATAAATTAAATCAAAGTAAAACCATTGAACAAATATGTTTACTATTATTAATTAATAATTTAATCATTATATCGCACAAATAAATAAACTTTATAAAAGGCAACAAAGTGAATGGTGCACGTAAAGTTGTCATCGCAAACAAAAACCTATCCAAAAAAGCTAGAATGGCAGTGCACAATGGTGTTCTTCTACCGACCCTTATGTATGGAAGCGAAACATGGAACTGACAAAAGAAGGATGAAAGTAGAATAAATGCAGTATAAATGAGATCTCTTAGACGAATGTGTGGATACTCTGTGTATGATAGAGTGTCAAATGAGAATATAAGAAGTGAATGCGGTGCGAATGATGGTGTCATGAACAAAATAATGAAAGGTTCATTAAGATGGTTTGGACATACGGAAAGAATGAATAAAGAAAGAATGGTAAAAAAATTATATGTTATTTATGTAAATGGAACCAGATATAGAAGAAGACCGAGAAAAACGTGGCACGATCAAATAAATCAAACATTGAATGTCGGCCATGTGAGGAGTCATAGAAATCGACGCGCGTGCATGACACGATGTTGAGGAAGCGAGAGAAATATGTCAGGAAAGAAAAGCGTGGCAGTCTATTCTTTCTGCCTACCCCTTCGGGGAGACGGCGTGATGGTTAGTTAGTTAGTTTTAACAACTAACAAAATTTTAAGAGAGAGTTAAAATTTTGTACATTGAAAAAGGTTATGTTTAGAGAGAGTGATGTGAAGAAGGCAAATGACAATATTTTTCAAATAATTTGTATAATGATTTCGAGAAAAGTAAGGCACCAAGAAAAAAATATGCGGACTGCGTGGAAGAGGACTGGAAAACTAGAAAGACCTGGGGAGAATGAATGAGGAATGGCCAGGGGCTAAATCCGGTGGAAGACTGTTGTGGAAGAAGCCAAATTTCACACCAGTATGTAGCGTCGAAAAGAAGAATGTTTTTAGAGGTTTACCTTTAAAAAAAAGTTTAGTAACTGTTAGTAAACATGTTTAATGGATTTGAATTCGTTTTGGTTTTATAAGGGATGCACAGTGGTAAGTTGGCCGGCAACTCCATTTTATTTACATGGCTTAATTACGCCGTACACTTCCCGAAACAAAACTACAAAAATAGGGGATGACCGGTGCCTGCTTGACATTCGTTCGTTTTTAAACCCCGCTCTAGTTCACATTTTTTCCATTAAAAATCTAGTATAAACCTTTAGACAATATGCGATCGTAATGTTTATGATATTTAAAAAAAAAAACGAAACATTTAATTGAATTCCGATCATTTTGATATTTTTAATAAAATATATATTTACAAATTAAAACACTGTTTTTCAACTTTTGCTGGCCTATAAGAACGATATAAACTTATATCGTTCTTATAGTTATAATATAAGCCTTCGAAACATGTCGAGAAAAATAAACTCAAAAGTGGAAAAAACTGTGTTTTAATTCATAAAAATTCGTCATTATGGAATTCCACAGTGTTAATATTGGTGAAATGCGAATATAATATGTATTATAAACACGTTGACTGCAACGGTACTTTCCAGGATTCCGGTGTAAAAGGCCATTTTAAATAAACCACATTAAATAACTAACTAACCATCACGCTATCGCTGTCGCCGAAGGGGTAGGCAGAAAGAATAGACTGCCACACATTTATTTCCTTACATATTTCTCTCGATTCCTCAACATTTATACATCGTGTCATGCACGCGCGTCGATTTCTCTGACTCCTTACGTGGCCGACATTCGATATTTGATTTATTTGATCGTGCCACGTTTTCCTCAGTCTTCCTCTATTTCTAGTTCCATTTACATCGTTCATTACATGTGTCCAAATCATCATAATGAACCTTTCATTATTTGGTTCATAACACCATCATTCGCACCGCATTCACTTATTATATTTTCATTCGACACTCTATCATACACATAGTAATCACACATTCGTTTAAGAGATCACATTTCTACTGCATTTATTCTACTTTTATCCTTCTTTTGCCATTTCCATGCTTCACTTCCATACATAAGGGTCGGTACAAGAACACCATTGTGCACTGCCATTTTAGCTTTTTGGGGTTTTTGTTTGCGTTTACAACTTTAAATGCACCATTCACTTTGTTGCAACTAGGGTTTGTGTTATACCATAGTATACGGATGAAAATACTTTTATGAATATGTTTGTTTAATTTCTTTATAGAATTAATTGTAAATTTATGTTGCAATCGAATAAAAAAGTAAAAGTGTATGATAGAGTTTTTACCATTCTTTCTTTCCACGTGTCCAAACCATCTTAATGATTTTTTCATTATTTTGTTCATTACACCATCATTTGCACCGCATTCACTTATTATATTTTCATTCGACAATCTATCATACACAGAGTATCCACTTTTTTGTCTAATACATCTCATTTCTACTGCATTTATTCTACTTTCATCGTTTTTTGCCAGTTCCATACCATATCATATTTTTTAAATTCCGTTAACGCGTGAATAATAGCCCTTGAGGATCTTTACTTTAATTTAACCGTTGGCGGTCACATATGACTGCAACGGCGTATTGGTAACAATTGATTGCAGTCACATATGACAGTCACGGTGTGATACGTGTTAAAATGTTATCCCTCTACTGCCATGGCTACGAGGAATCAAAGAAATATTATGTATTATAAATAAGACGGCCTTCGTGGCAGATACAACAGCTATGATTGCCACACTGAAGGTCTCGGGTTCAATTCCCGGCGATGACATTGGGAAAAAAATCTGTCATTGGTCTGATGGAATTCATGTGACAAAAAAATGGCAATAGGTTACCTACCTATCACATGTCATGAAAATCAATAGCTTAAAAAAATACATAAAGTAATTGGGTTTGAATAACCTGTTGTATTAAAAAAAGTGGAAAGTAACTGGAAACTACTAGATCAAAAAGGCCCTAGTGCAAGGATGGCGAACCTATGGCACGCGTGCCACAGGTGGCACGCGAGACGATTTTGCATGGAACGCGAATGAAGAGAAAAAAATTAAATTGATAATACAAAAAATTGAAACATTTTTTAGAAATAGTATAAAAAATTTAAAAATATATTTAAATAGCCATGTGTATTTTCTGCGTTCATCAATAGTTTCACAAACGATGGAAACGAGGGATATGACGACATAAATGCATAAATAGATCGCATTGTACACAGTCCCCCGAGGTGATGGGCATTTAAAAAAAATTTTCGTCAACTAATCCCTGTGAATTATTATTTTCTTCAATGAACTTTATTAAATCAGACATTCCAGTATTTGTCTACAAGAATTTTTATACATTCAAAATGTTGTTGTATAAAATAACTGGTGCAAGTAGGCATAAAATTGGAGAGACATCTCCAGGCGAAATCTAGTACTGTATGATTTACAGAGACTTTCACAGTACATTAATAAAGGTTTTCTGCTTAATGCTTTCCAATCTTAATAGATGACGCTAGTGTAGAGTGAACTTAAAAATGTAAAGATAGGCGTGGAATCCTTCCATATATACAAGTTTCAAAAATTTATCAGACGTGGTGGTCATAAGGAAAACAAAGGGGGAATGGGGAATGTTGTTAAACATAAAGCGATCGCTCAACCCAACCAATGACAGGTCATAAGTCCTGTAAGCGCCTCGGCCACCACCTTCTGTTCCCAGAAAACAATTGACATCTTCGTCTCTATTGGGATACAATTAATCCTTATAAAATAAAAAAGTAATTTATCCGCAATGGGTGAAATCCAGTATTTGTCTACAAGAATTTGTATACATTCAAAATGTTGTTGTATAAGAAGTAGACTTACAGACTTACTAGAATAAGTACTTAATTATGCCATTAATAAGTACTTAGTTATGCTTTGTTTATATTAAAAATCTGAAGTCACACAAACATTTGATGCATTTTTATTTCCATGGCATGTGGCACGCGACGCTCAAAAAGGTTCGCCATCCCTGCCCTAGTGGCATCCCAAGAACCAACAAATATATTAGTAGTATTAGATTCTTTAACTAGATCCAGGTAATACTTTTTAGTACTCGTTTTATGTTTTATCCTTCGGGTGAGGATTTTTTGGATGGAATAACTTCCAACACGACAAAATTTTAAGAAGATAACTTTATTGATAGGTAACGTGGTATCTGGTGGAGCATTTTATATACTGTGGACTTATATATTTTCTTCAATAACAATATCTTTGATGCTATTCGTAAGAAAAATGTTAGAATACGAAGTACTTTAGTTGCGCCTTGGAATAATTGATTTTACAAAACGGGGCACATAAATAATAATTATAATTGCGCGAGAGCGCATAGATGTTTACGTAACACATTAACGAAGACTTTCAGTCATTCAAAATATTAGGCAAGGGGAATAGGTATATAACGTTTGTATTTTAGGGTTTATTCCTTAATTATTGTTTACACAGGGTTGAGCCACATCAACAACCTTAATTACCCTATTATGCTCCTTTAACTTGTGTATATTAACAACAACGCGCTTAATTCTAGTTATATTTGATAATTCTTTAAGAAGGCGGAAGATATCATTCCCAAAAAACATGATAATACGATAATTAAGAACGACGATATAAGAACTTTTTTATATACTTTCTTATATCGCCCTGATAAAGCTTAAGTACAAGCAAAACTAGTTGGCATCAAGTATAATAAACATTTCGTGGTCAAATACAAAATGTTTTATTATTATATACCTATAAATTTTAAATGTCTAACCACAAAGTGAGTGGTTCAGATGAAAATTTCAATACCGTAAGGCCACTGGTGGCCGCTACGTAGGCGCACCATCAATACTGTAAGGTCATTTTGCATTAAAAATGATTCCAGTGGGAATTTTAACATTTTTTTTGTGTGGCTAGCGACATCTATATACTATTTCTGCAAGAAAAATCAACCTTCTGACGTTATAATATTTTTTTATAAAAATGTCAAAATTATATTTATTTATGCTTGTGACAATCTTGAAAGAAAAATCAAATATACGAAATTTCGATAATGCAACTTGAAAATTTTAAACTTGATGTATCATTTTATAGGTAAACTTTAAACATAAGGCATACAATCCATTAGCCCTATTTTTTTTTAAATATAATTAAAAACATGCGGTATGTGAGTGTTCCTAAGCTTAAAACATCACGGTACTTAAACGGTTAAGCAATTAAGTTATTACACTTTGCCGCAAACCGATCGCTAGGATTGAAACTATATAAAATAAATAATCGCTAATTTAATAATAATTAATAATAATTATTCATTATTACTACTAATATTACTAGTTTTCTCTTTAACTTATCAAAGTGTTACTTTATTCTTCTTATATATTTAACCTTATGTCAGTTGTTATATAATATTTGTGGTAGCATGTAATTGGCCTTGTTTTGTTGTCTCTGTGTGTTTACATTCATATACTGTAATTGCTGTTTGTTACCCTCAATAATAATAAAAAATAAAAAAAAAACGATGTTTTTCTTTAACTATTTCCATTTTTGTCTTTATATCGACAGCGACAGGTTACATCAGGTTCGCTGGCATCGACAGATTGGTTACCAGTCACCAGAGATTCAGTAAAATCATTTGATTATCTTGAAATCTAATAAGTAAATGAGTGCGTACCTTCTAAGCTGGCGCTTGCTGAGGATGACGGCCATGAGAGCCACGTTGGCCGTGATGCCCAGCGAGCCCAGCAGGAATATGAGCGCGGCCTGCGTGCTGCCTCCGGGGTGGCATTGGAAAAGCCTCGTGGCATTGAGAGACGAGTTGTTAGCCGCTCCGGCGCCGAACCGGAGATTGGCTCCTATCATAGCCACGGCGGAACCTGGAACAGTAATTCAATCACATTAGATTATCTCAGAACTTTGGTCACTAATGAGAGGGCAAAAATACCAACTCCTACAACTCATAATTCAGGTAAAAGATACCAGGAAGAAGAGCACCAATTTAAAGAAGAATGTCTTGGCTGCACAGTTTACTATAAGACAATTGTTCAGAAGTACCACCACATCGCTGTCCATTGCCGCAGTCAATAAGGTGATTATTGCAATAATTGATTAATTAACATAGGAACAAATACACATAAAGATTCGAAAAATCACGATAATTTGACATTTGATATAATAGTGTAACACCTGATGATGTTAACATTGGTTGATGAAACAGCTGTCATAAAATAAAATACAATTGTTTTACAAAAACAAAGTTTTTTCATTAACAGTTATAAAATGTTGAAGTATCATAGTGTTTCGGCCAAAAAAATGGACTATTTAATAATCAAATCAAATCAAATCAAATTACTTTATTAACTCAAAAGACATTACAAACAGGAAAATGTTTAAGGCATCTATTAAGTACAGGTAAAATATTTTAAAAATACAACAAAGTACCAGGAACGCATTAGAGATGGTTCGACATTAGGAAGACAAGATACTTTCTAAAGTCAAGAGTATTTGTCCCCTGAACGTACCTTCACTAATTCGAAAGACGTCGATTTCCGAGGAGACCGCGTTCAGCAGATTCATTGCTCTTCCTACCGGTGTCACCTGAGGCAGGTTGGTTCTGGCGGCCGGTAGGTAAAACAATCTATGCTGTCGCTGTCGGAGATACCTATCAGGGACAAAAAGCCGAATAACCTCCAGCACGGACAAGTTCTCAAAATACTCGTATCCCCTGAGTAATCTAAAGAAATGGGTTATGAGATGCCCATATCTTCGAAGCTGCAGAGAGTTGGTCCCAAGCATTCCCAAAAGAATTACCGTGGGAGAGAGCCAGCAGAGTGAGCATAGCCAGCCAGATAGTGATTATACCAATAATTGATTTTGTATACTTAGAAATTGAAATAATTGAAATCGACAAAATATAAAAAAAAAACACGATGTTTCGGAGGATACCTTCATCTTCATCCTCCGAAACCGATTTAATAAAGTTATTTTTAATTTCCTATGGAATTCCACAGTGTTAATGCCTTGGCGTTCAATAAATTGATTTTATGTTTATATTCTTTCTCTAAAATATTAATGTATTATATAAATTGTGTATTTTCTTTTGTTGTTGCATTGCTATGTGTTTACGGCGGGACATCGAGGGAGGGTAGCGTAGCTTAAATGTGGTCTGGGTCCCGCATGGTTGCAAATAAACATATAATTTTACCATAATTTTTTTAACGTAAGTCCCGCATGGACGGGGGACGGACCTAGGGACGGCACGCGTGAAGCTGACGAAAGGCGCCGATAACAGGCTCGGGTAAGCGGAGGGAGCCCTCTATGGCTCGGTTTATAAAAATTAATTATATGAGTGTCTTCCTCGAATATTAAAGAATTAATAAACACACTCGAGATCCTGATGCGGACAGCTTTTTAATCTGACTAAAGCCAGTCGTAGCGGGGGAAAAGTTAAACATTAGTATAAACTTCTATATGAAATATGAAATATTGATGATAATGTACGTTTTCTAGAAGTTTCATTATATTTAATCAGAATGACATATTTCGCCTTAAGCAAGGAGAAACATGTCATTCCCTATTTTATCTGGAATTTTTAAAAAGTAGCAATAAATTAAACATCTTTTGTTTAAGCAATAATAAAAAATATATACCAGTTTACACGTAATGCACTATTTTATTTGACTTTATTTATTATAAAATATAAATCTACGGAGTAACTTTTTCGTAATTCACGTTTCAAAAGGTATTATTATGTTCTTAAAAAACACCTTTTATTTGATCAATTACTCGAGCTTTACAACTTTATGACTTAAATGTCAGACGACAGTTTGGCGAGAGTACAAGAACGGAACAAAAAAGCCGCTATGTGTTTGCAACTGAAGGAAAGTTTCTCGAACAGCATTTTCAGCATTTTCTAAAGAATCACAAACTTCTCACGAACGGAAAATTGAAAATTGTTATTGTAATGGACAAAAAGATGAAAAGTATATAAGTTTTCATGTGGAAACGACATATTTATGATGGTTAACAAAGGTTCAGAATTTTCTGTTCAAATCTAAAAAAATCTTAAATAAACCGAAATACAAATAAACAAAATAATTCCTAAATCGAATGCAGATGTCTGTTTCCAAATTTTATTTTAATTTATGTGAATGACATGTTTCGCCCTAAGGTATTATCAAATGTCTAAGATATTTGGTATGGTATTGTATTTTTGAATGGCATTTTCATTCATGTGAATTATTTTATCAACGGAATTTTTTTAATAATTTATCAATGAAAGCGAAAATGGCCATTCACGATGGAGTTTTGGTCCCAACCCTTATGTATGGAAGCAAAGCATGGAACTGGCAGAAGAAAGATGAGAGGAGAATAAATGCGGTAGAGATGAGGTCCCTTAGACGTATGTGTGGTAGAACGATGTACGACAGAATTTCAAATGCTGATATTAGGAAGGAATGTAGAGCGAAAGAAGATATTATGAACAAAATTATGAAAGGATCGCTGCGTTGGTTCGGACATATGGAGCGCATGGGTGAAGAAAGAATGGTTAAAAAAAAGTATACGTTAACGATGTAAATGGAGTAAGGAGTCGAAGTAGACCGAGGAAAACATGTCATGACCAAATTAATCCAATTTTAAAGGTTGGTCATGTCAGAAGCCGTAAGAATCGACGTGCGTGAATGACTCGAAGTATGAATGAGGAGAAAGCTAGAGATGTATGTCAGGATAGAGTAGTGTGGCGGTCCATTCTCTCTGCCTACCCCTGCGGGGAAACGGCGTGATGCTTAGTTAGTTTAATTATTTTATATGTGTTTTACATCATTCTTCAAGAAACAATAAATATAATTTGTTTAATTATAATACTATATTTGTATGTTAGGTGTGTCCGAAATATTATTAAATATTATTTATTGAGTAAGGATTCTAAGATTTTGCGGTAAAACAATTATTTACGCAATGTATACGTAAATAAGGAAAAAGAAACAAACCCTTGATTCGTGTCAATAAAAGAAGTGGGTGTTGTCACCTACTACAAAAGAAATGTTAGTTTTACCTCTAACCTTTATACAAATAAAAGCTGTGTAGAACCTAGAACAAACACTACAAAAAAACAAACAATAATGAAGCTTACGAAAGAGAAAACGCGGGGTATCAAGTTTAGTGTCTCCCTAATCCCGAAAGGAAACCGAGGCGTGTACTTTATATAAAAAAATATTTCCGAATATCTAAACTAAAGAAAATGTTAGCGCCACCAGCAAGAGTTTGCTTACAAGGCCTATTGACATTAAGCGCGAGTCCTTCATGTCAACTGTACACGCAGGATGTCGCAGCGAGCTCGGCGGGATAATCAATCATTAGAAGACAGTCTTCCCTCTTTCCACTTTACTTCTGCCTCATCCCCTCCCACTGATTATCCTCCCCACAGCTCACCACACGCCTCCCGTCGCTCGCGGGGACACGAGTCACTTAGTCAGATGTGTCAATCCTCTATCGAGACTCAATAAGCTTTATCGGATTACCACTGAATCGAGGAAATCCATCATCGCTCATTGCATATTCTTGCATTTCTCGTTTATAGGAAATATCATCGATTTTCAATTGTGAGAGCTTTTGAAAGTTATTTTGCACCAAAAGCATTCATAATATGCTGTTATTTTTGAAAAGCCAAGGAAAATATTTATGGTTTCTTGAACAATGATGGAATGAATGGGAATGACATCGTGGGAATGACATCAAATCAATTTATTAACTCAAAAGACATTACAAACAGCAAAATATTTAAGGCATCTATTGAGTACAGGTAAAATATTATACCAGGAACGCATTAGAGATGGTTCGACATAAGGAAGACAAGATATTTTTTAAAGTCAAGAGTATTTATCCCCTGAACGTACCTTCACTAATATGAAAGACGTCGATTTCCGAGGATACCGCGTTTAGCAGACTAATTGCTCTTCCCACCGGTGTCACCAAAGGCAGATTGGTTATGGTGGCCGATAGGTAAAACAATATGTGCTGTCGCTGTCGGAGAAATCTATCAGGAACAAAAAGACCAACACCCTCCTGATGTAAAACTCCATAATTAAAATTTTATGTAGCCAGAATGATACGAGTTGATTGTATATCTTTTTGTAAACCCAAGTAAATTGAAGCTGAAAAAATAAGGTACATTGTAATTTGTAATTATCGTGAAAAACATGTTTTTCTAGGAAACGCAATATTTTATCTATTAGATTTAGATCTACCATATCGTAGAGCTCGTATAATAAACATATTAAAAGGTATAATGTCAAATTGAAATAATATTTGGAATTATTTAAGTTTGTTAACAATTTACCATTAAGTAGTCATGAAATGATTGAAATATTATCAAGAAACTCTTCGTGTTTTTCTCTTGATACTTAATGGTAATGGTTAACAATGCATCAAACCACATCATTTACCTTAAGTTCATTATTTTGCTTCTTTATATCAGGTATTTAAAGAGCTACGCATTTGATAATGCTTTAGCAAAGTAAAATATGTTATTGCAATGTTATATAATAAAACAGACGTTTTCATGAATATTCAATGTCAAGGAAAATTCTAGCAAATTGAATGAACATGATATTCTCTTACTTTTATACATTCTAATAGGTTTCTGCAATATTAAATATAAAATTGTTCAATTATTTTCTATGTATTCAAAATGCTTCAAACTTTTATGGATTAATGCATTATATCTAATACAAAGTCATTTATTCACTTAGTGAAAATATTATAATATAATAAAAACATCAAAAATATGTAGATATTAAATAACTCTGAGACGAATGTGTAGAAAATCTCTTTTCTTATAGTGTGTCGAATGAAAATATAAGAAGTGAATGCAGTGCGAATGAAAATGTTATGAACAAATAATGAAATGAACGTTAAGATGGTTTGGATGCATAGAAAGAATGAATGAAAAAAATGGTAAAAAAAAGTATAAGTTAAAGATATAAATGGAACTATAAATAGAGGAGGACTGAAACAACACGTGGCACGATCAAATAAATCAAATATTGAATATCGGCTACGCGAAGAAGAGAAATATGTCATGTAAGCAAAGTGTGGCAATCCATTCTTTCTCCCTACCCCTTCGGAGAGACGGCGTGATGGTTAGCTAATTATAGTAAACAACAACAACATCACGCCGTTTCTCCATCGGGGTAGACAGAGAAAATGTACCGCCACACTACTCTTTCCTG
This sequence comes from Lepidostoma basale, assembly GCA_022606425.2. Classification (NCBI taxonomy): domain Eukaryota; kingdom Metazoa; phylum Arthropoda; class Insecta; order Trichoptera; family Lepidostomatidae; genus Lepidostoma; species Lepidostoma basale. Next base: position 4,098,168 of record JAHDVF020000010.1, read on the forward strand.
GCATACCTCCACATTCATACAGCGAGTCATACACATACGTCGATTCTTCCGACTTCGAATATGAGCAACCTTTAAATTTTGAATTATTTGGTAATGTCATATTTTCCTCGGTCTGCCTCGACTCCGTACTCCATTTACATCATTAATTATAGTTAATATTAATAATAACATCTCACATCTGATATAAGATATAAGATCTCACATCTGGGTCATATACTGCGTGGGGAAAAGTACCACCTTCTCCAACTGATATTGGAGGGCAAAGTTGAGGGACGCCGAGGGCCCGGAAGGAGACAAATGTCCTGGCTGCGAATCGTGAGGGAGTGGACCGGCATCCGAAGTGTGGAGGAGCTGTTCCGAGCGGCCCAGGACAGGGACAGGTTCGCCGAGGTGACCGCCAACTTTGGGGGGACCCGACGGGGCACTTGAAGAAGAAGATAACATTAAAAATGTTTTTCCATAATATCTATAGCTCTTTATGATTGCTAGTATAATTTCTAACCCATTTTCAAATCAATATTCATTGAATGTACAACAGCTTTACTCCCAGAATAACATATTTTTCACCTTATTTATATTTAAGTATCAACCTTTCTACGCCATTAAATTTCCACCGTACAGATATTCCGGTCTTTTGATTTTTATTCATCCACCGAATGATGTTTTATTCAATGGGGGTCATCTTATTTTTAAAGTTATATAAATTCATGAGAACGCAGTTCAAAGATACCCGATTGAGGAAAAAATGTTTACAAGGCCCAAAACAATGAAAAAAGGTTACGTAAATATGATATTGTTATGTCTCTGAGGCTTTTCTCCCGAAGATATCAAGTATTGGCAATAAACAAAGTAAATAATATTTCGGGAATTCTTTTCGTTCTCAATATGCTTTTTCAAGATACACATGAAATCGATATTGAATATTTTTTTTTATTTTACCAGTAAGCTTTGATGTAGAATTTGTTTTGCAAGATATTGGTTTGTATGTATAACGCAAAACGTCCACCAAGAAAACTCTCGCAACTGCATTACACCGTCCAAACACTCCTGCAAATTGACACGTGCAGGTTGGGACGAGTTTCAAATGTTACAGAAAAAAATAGGACGTTGACTAGCAGCAAATGTTTTTTTAGTGAAAGACACTTATTTTATTTGCTTGGACACTTTGCTTGTGTATAAAATAATTTATAATTTCATTTTTATTATTTTTATAAGTCAAAATAATAAATTATTCTCCAGATATTTTGTAATGTTAATGTTTGTAAAAATACTGACATTTTGTGGCAAAAAAAAAATATTGAAATACGTAAAATCTATAGAATTAAGACAATGATACGTGTATCTAAATTTAACGAGGAAGAAAAATGACAAACTGAATTGTAAATTAATACAAAATATATTAAGGAAATTGAAATAAACTTTGTTTATTATCCACAAAATTTAAAAAAAATTACAACATGTTTCGGAGAATACCTACTTCCTGAGATTTGAGTTTCCTGAAGTGGGAGGTATCCTCCGAAACATGTCGTGTTTTTTAAGACTTTGTGAATAATAAACAAAGTTACGAGTATTTTCAAATTTCTAAGTGTAATACTATGGAATTCCACAGTATTAATGCCTAGAATTTCAATCAATACAAAATATGTCAAATAAACGTTCGATAACGATAATTTGTGTGAATGAAAACGTCTGTTTTCTAGTATTTCTATAATTGTTGTGGGAATGACATGTATCGCCTTGCTAAGACATTATCGTATCAAAGGCGAAACATGTCATTCCTATAGAACAACATATATTTGTAGAAAGCAGACGATTTCATTCATTTATATATTCATGGAGTTTTACCATTGTTCAAAAATAATGTGTTCGATTATGAATTATTATTTGTATTCATAATCTAGGTTTTAATATCAATATTCATATAACATCAATTATATTCAATTATAAAGAATTGGTAATGAATGCAATGACCCTGATCACATTTCCCCCTTTTTAATATTGTATTAAAAAAACTAGAAAAAAATAATAAAATTAGAAAAAATACTCAATTAAAAAAAATGTATTAATATTTTTCAAAAATATTTATATCATCAATATATTTACTGTACAATACTTGTACAAAATTAGAAATATTTGTCTATTTATAAATTTCAATAAAATACAACTTCTTTATTCTGATGATGAACACATCGATAAAATAAAGTCAAATGTGGAAAACACAAAAATGGTTCGGCTAATAACGTGAAAACAATTTGCTTTAATGCCTGACTATCAGTTCCAAAATGTGTACCATTGTCGTCTAAGTGGTTCTCATTTCTACCGCATTTGTTAAATTATACAATCGTCTACATTTTCCCAGTTTCATGCCTTTCGTAAATTATTAAGGATCAGAAAAAGATCACCACTGTACACTGCTGTAGGGAAATGAAAAGATACGAATCGTTATTTAACGACAAAAAACATGACGGTCTAATGTTTAATATGCGTCCTTCAAAACTAAAAATATTTCAACGCCAGTTTAAAATGTAATTTGGGCAAACCAATTAGGGTGCTGTGGATCTCCACTCATATTATTTTGGTTACGAGTTAACCCAACCATTTGCCCTCATTTTAATTCGAGTTATTTCAGAGCCCTGCCTAGTAAAAGGTTGCCAAAGTTGATTGTTATTATATGTGTTGATGTTTGAAGTTTGTTTATTTGATTTTACTACTTGTATAATCGCTTTGCTTACTTATTAATTAAAACAAGGAACTTAATATGTTTAAATTTAGAATACTCTTTAATACTCAAATAGGTTGCTAAACATTTAGAAATACAGTATTTTAGCCATATTATCCGGATGTCTAAATAATTAAGAACACATACTCGTAATTTTTCTTTTTCTTTTTTATATACTTTGTATATACAACACTAACTTTAAAAAAAATAAAATCACATATCAGACATGTTTCGGACAACCGGTCCTTCCTAAGTGATATTATAATGATACATATTTAAAATATTATAAAATTGTTTTCAAATATGATCAGCTTTGACAGATGTTATAAAGATTTATTTTGGAACGTTTATGCTTTTGTTATAACAAAAATTACGAATCAATTAAAAAATTTAAATAATAATTTAAAGTTCTTATTGGGGTTCAGGTAATTAATTACAAAAAATGAAATACATCAAAGATTGGACGTGACGTTAAATTTATTTGATTATTTATAATATTTTCTTTATTGATAGGTAAATAAATCATTACAAATGAATTTATTCTTCAAATAAAAAACAATTTACAAAAAACATTATAGCATACTGATAGTTTTGCATAGTATGCTACTATTTAAAACAATCTTTAGGATGGAGACCAGGTTTTCTGGAACAGGTCTCACAAAACCACACTGTTTCTCGTCTTCCCCCTGGAATCTTTCTTTACTGCACACAGTACAGTCTTTAGAATCTTTGTCCAGTTTCGCAATGAAGTGGACCTTTTACTCTAATTGCTCTTCTGCGGGACGTATAAAGCGAAGTTCCCGCCATTTTAGGTTATGTGAATTTGCAAGGATTATTTAATAGTAAAATAAAAATAAAACAGTCAAAATCTTATTAAAACGTGAAATTAAATGTTTTTTTAACGAATTATCACAAGAATGTCAAGTTTTGCGCGCGAAAATACACCGCACGCGCAAGCCTGAGTTGTAGCGTACATATAGCGGTGTCGGCTGGCATACGACAAAGGAGTGGTAAGGGTTAATGATCCTTTCATTATTTTGTTCATAACACCATCATTCGTACCGCATTCACTTCTTATGTTTTCATTCGACACTATCATACACAGAGTATCAACACATTCGTCTAAGAGATCTCATTTCTACTGCATTTTTTCTACTTTTATCATTTTTTGCCAGTTCCATGGTTCTCTAATATATTATTACATAAATAAAAAAACAAATAATAATTATAATAATTTTTAGAGCGCCATTTTAATGAATTAATCATTACGTGTGATATGAAAGATTAGCCATCAATGATGTTAAGCGAAAAACTCATTTGATTTTTTCATCATTAATTGTGCACATAAAATATTTAAAATAGTTCATGAAAAATGAAGGATCATATTGATCTCACTTCTTAAAATGCCATATACAGTATATCAAAAATGTCGCCAACAACCGGCTGCATTTGGGATCACCATACATCGAGTATTCTGCACCAGTTATATTCCTATGGTATGCGGGGCGCATATCAAATAGCGTCTACTTACACAAGCATCTTTCCATGACGTATATAAACTATAATACTCCCAAGAGAAACGGACTGTTTGAGGATGCCGTTCCTTTTTTAAAAAATACCTGTGATCATCTATGCATTGTACCGTTACTTCTTGTTTCTAGATTGCAATAGTTAATCCATGGGTATGTATTTCCCTATGTAACTAATTAACTAACTAACTAAATAATGGACTGCCACACTTTAACCGATGCGGCACTCCATCCTTCTCTTTTCGCCCCCGCGGGAGACGCGGTGTGGTGGGTTGCGAACCTCATCGCCACCAATAGGCATCTCCCGCGCACACTTCGATCGTCCAACGTCCACAAAATAAATCTAAAACAAATAATATAAAATACAATGATATAAAATAAAATAACAAAATGAAAATAATATAACACATAATATTATTTAATACGGTGCACATGCTGTCAGCTGGACGATCCGGACTTTTGTGTTTATTTAATTTAATATTTTTTCGACAATTAACTAAGGAATCAAAGTAAACATTTTGGTCCAGATGAAAGTACGGAAATGTAGGCTATTTTTCTTCTTAATAACGTTGTAGCAAAATGTTCATTTTTTTTTTATGAATGTAGTGAATCAATTAAGCCGAATTATTGCAGTATTATTATTTTATTATTATTATTATCGTTCTTTACATCATTACAGCGCAAGCCAAATCGATGTTAGGAGAAAAGGTATCATATTGATTGTCATGCAATTATTTAAATACAAAATAATATTTATTGTTTCTTGAACAATGATGTAAAACTCCATATTAAATAATTAATACGAATGAAAACATCGGTTTTCTAGAAGTTTTATTATATTTTATGGGAATGACATATTTCGCCTTTCTAAGGAATTTTAATATTATTAAATAAACATAGCGAATATTTAAAAGAATTTTAATTTTATCTGTAAATACAATCTCCAAAGATGGCAGTACTTAATTGAGTTCTGGTGCTAATCCAAAAGTATGGAAGAGAAGCTTGGAACTGGAAAAAGAAGGATGAAAGTAGGATAAATGCCGTAGAAATGAAATCACTGAGAAGAATGTCCGGAATAATACCGAATGACGAAATAATCCCTGAGACGGTTTGGGCATGTGGAACCACATGGATTAGAGAAGAATGGTTAAAAAGCAGTCTGAGTATAAAGAGAAGCCATGTAAGACCAAGGAAAGCATGGAATGACCAAATAAACCAAATACTAAAAGGCAGCTACATTCAAAGTCGAAATAATCGACGGGCGTGCATTTTCTTCTTCGGTCTCGATCTAAAGATTGGTTTGCAGCAAGGCGATGCATTTTTTCTTCCACTCCGCTCGGTCCTCGACAACTCTCTTCAACTCCGTATGGGAGGTGCAGCCCATATCTCGGCAAATCTGGTCTAGGTACTCCTGGCGAGGTCGTTCTCTACCAATCGATCCTTCGACCATTTCCTGTTACCTGTGCATGTTACGATGTATAAATGTAGAGGAATCTAGATAGATTTGTCAGGACAAAGCAGTATGGCGATATATCCTCTTTTCCTATCCCTCTGGAGAAACGCCATGATGGTTAGTTAGTTAATTTTTACAATATCACTATCGATAACTGAAAAAATTAAGTTACACTTTACACAAGAAACGCGTGAACTGATTTAATTTTAAAAATTTCAAATTAAATTCGTTTCCGTTGGTAGCTTGTTTTACAGACTATCGCCTGCACCGTTTATATGAACGATTTTCCCGAGAACTAAGCATCGTGTGGAGAACATAAGAATAAAGAGATGTTTTGAAAGAGCGGAGACATGCCGCGAGCACAGAAAGGGCATCGGAGCGTTCATCGAGATAGGTTTGGTGACAATCCCTTTGTATTCGGGAAACGGGTTCAAAATGCGCATTTTTCTGAAGTTTCGATTAACTGAGCCAACCGAGTTGACTGAAATAATGATATATGGTTACACATTCTTACGCGGGCGTCTAATGGATTTGTTGTTGCGTGATTTAATACTTATTTTGAATTCATATTATTTTACACAATATTCAAAATATTAAAAACTTATGGATCCATAAGTTTGAAATATTTCGTAATATTTGTTGTACGAATGTTATCCACTTTTTATATTGTTATACAAATAATAAAAACTTATTATCCATAAGTTTGAAATATTTTGTAATATTTCTTATATGAATTGTTATGCGATTTTTTTTTCCACTTTTTATATTGTTATACGAATGATAAAACCTTTAGTATTTAATACGAATGAAATGAATCTGTTTTTTAAAAGTTTTATTACATAATATTTTATATGAATAACATGTTTCGCCTGTCTAAAGCATTATCAAGTGTCTTGTAATAATGATTTAGACAGGCGAAACATGTAATTCACGTAAAATATAATTAAACTTCTAGAAAATGACGACCTTCGTGGCAGAGTGGTAAGAGCTCTGACTTCCATACGGAAGGTCCCGGGTTCGATTCTCGGCGATGGCAGTGTGATTGTCACTGTCTTTGGTCTGGTGTAGAATTCACGTGACAATAAAATGGCGATAGATTGGCTACCTATCATATGTCACGAGAATCAATATAATAGCTGAAAAATAAATTGTATACAGTAATTAGGTTCAAACAACCTGTTGTATACATAAAAAAAAATAAACATAAAAAAACCAGACGTTTTCATTTGTATTAATTATTTAATATGGAGTTTTATAGTACACCATTGTTCAAGAAACAATAAAAAAATCATTTTTTATTTAACCACGGTATGGTTATTATAAATGATGGCAAATAGTTTAACTTGGTCCCAAGCTTCATTAGGGCAATATAATAACAGAAAATGCAATATATTTATTGTTTTCTTGAACAATAGTTTAAACTAACTAATTTTTTGCGTAAACAACAGGTCGTTTGAACCAAATTACTGTGTACAATTTTCTTTTACAGCTGTTATATTGACTCCCATGACATGTGATAGGTAGGCACATGAATTTTTCACCAGGCTAATGACAGTATAAGAATCACACTGCCATCATTGGGAATTAAACCCGGGATCTTCGGTGTGGCAGTCATCAATTCTTGCCACTCTGCCACGAAGGTCGTCTAAATTAATAATTAATAAGAATGAAAACGTCTGTTTTATTGAAGTTAATTTTTTTTATGGGAATGGCATGTTTTGCACTGTTAATGCAATGTCAATAAAAGTGAGAAGAAACGCGTTGCTGTATGTATCCGAGCTAATGAAGCAGAAAACTGTACTTTATAAAATTTATAAGGCTTTATACATTGTTAAAAATATTTTGCAAGAGAAAATAGCCCCAGTATGTGGAAGTTTTATCTGGATATATTTCATGACTTCTTACGTATACAATAATAATATTTTAAACGAAAAAATACTTAATGATTAAAGTCAAACTTATTAAAATTTATGGTGATGGCATTTTTCAATAAAAATATTGTGAAATTCTAAAATAAATTGTGTCTTGTTTATGTTACATTTCATCATTACATATCATTGCGTAATAAAAAAAACGCTGATTAATTATACTAAAAAAAAATCGATTTTAAAATATAATTGTTCAAATTATATAAATAAACATAAATAAAATAAAAAAGGCAAAACGTGTTACATTCATAAAATATTATAAACAAATTTGAAAGGGTTATTTTCATCCCAATGTAATAAAAACACGTGTTTTTTTAAACTTAGGTGAGAGAGACACCAAATAATTTTCATATGATTAAATGATATGTACAAAATAATAAAAAAAAACATTTACATACCTCGATCACTAAAAATAGATTATTTTGATATCAAACTGGAGCAAAACACAATAATTGCCAGCGCGCAGCACGCCAAACTCAATTAAAAAAATGGTCGGTAAAACGGTTTTCTATTAAATCTATGTGGTTCCAAAATAATAAGATGGCTGAACGTATTAGCAATTGTTTATATTATTTAATACAATTGTTTTTTCGTTTATATAAAGAATTTTGACAGGTGTAAAAATAAATTTTTCATTTGTTCCAATGACAATTTGAATAATTTCTTCAATATTCTTTTAAAGTTCTTGCTGCAGTTGGTTGGTTTTAAGTGCCTAATTACTGCCAAATAAAAAAAGTGGATACGTAGAACATTAATTAAATTATATAACAGCTAATTAAAAAAACGGTGGATACGTGTAATATAAATTAAATAAACACAAAAGTCCGGATCGTCCATGTCAACATGTGCAACATCGGAAAAACATTATGTGTTATTACATTATGTGCTAAATTTAAAAAAAAACGGTGGATTCGTGGGACATAAATTAAATAGACAAATGTGCACCATCTAAAATAACATTTTGTATTAAATTATTTTTATTTTGTTATTTTATTTTATATCATTGTATTTTATATTATTTGTTTTAGATTTATTTTGTGGATGTTGGAAGATTGAAGTGTGCGCGGGAGATGCCTATTGGTGGCGATGAGGTTCGCAACCCATCACACCGCGTCTCCCGCGGGGCGAAAAGAGAAGGATGGAGTGCCGCATCGGTTAAAGTGTGACAGTCCATTCTTTCTGCCTACCCTTTCGGGGAGACGGCGTGATGGTTAGTTAGTTAGTTAGTTACAAAAATATTAATGAAATCTTTAGTTGATTCATATTTGCCACTATGGAGTTGAATATCAAGTCATTTAATCTTGAAAGATATACAAGTCTTAAATGAAATAAAGAAAGGATTGAAATTTTTTGTCCCTTCTAAAATGTATATTTTTACAAATACTGAAACTGGCAATTTGCCTAGACTCATACCTAAATTCATTCAATTTAAAAAACGAACAAAAGTTTTCTAGCGTTCGTTTTTTAAGTTTATTAAAGTAAAATTACGCAAACATATCTCATCATGGTAATTTGTTTACAAGAGAAGGGAGAGTGGAGAGGGATATTGAAAGAAGGATTGGGGCAGGCAACAAAGTGAATAGTGCACTTAAAGTTGTCATCGCAAACAAAAACTTATCCAAAAAAGCTAGAATGGCAGTGTACAATGGTGTTCTTCTACCGACCCTTATGTATCGAAGCGAAGCATGGAACTGGCGAAATAAGGATGAAAGTATAATAAATGCAGTAGAAATGAGATTTCTTAGACGAATGTCTGGATACTCTGTGTATGATAGAGTGTCGAATGAAAATATAAGAAGTGAATGCGGTGCGAATGATGGTGTTTTGAACAAAATAAAGAGAGGATCATTAAGATGATTTGGACATATGGAAAGAATGGTAAAAAAATTATATGTTAACGATGTAAATGGAACCAGAAATAGAGGAAGACCGAGGAAAACGTGGCAAGATCAAATTAATCAAATATTGAATGTCGGCTATGTGAGGAGTCAGAGAAATGTGAATGTTGAGGAATCGAGAGAAATATGTCAGGAAAGAAAAATGTGGCAGTTCATTCTTTCTGCCTACCCCTTCAGGGAGACGGCGTGATGGTTAGTTAGTTAGTTATATATTTTTTTCCGTCTTATCTTTCTACGTTCAAAATCGTTCCCACATTTAATAATAAATTGGTGATTTACTCCTCTGAAAATATTCCACTTTTTATAAATGAGAACATCAAGGAACTCATTTGGTTCCTAAAACTATTACAGGATATTTATCAAGGTATCATTTCCTGATTTCTCATTTCAATAAAGCTTGATCCTTTCGAAAGTAGTTATTTTTTTTCATAAAGATTTTCCACTTTTTATATTTTTATGAAAGCCATTTTAAACGTAATATATTGAAATTGGAATAAGAATATTAAGTTCTACTGCCAAACCTAATGAATAAAAGTAAAGTTTGGAGATGGCACAAGAAGGGTACGATAAATGTCGTAGAAATGATATCTCTGAGAATAATGTGCGGGAAAACGACGTAAGGCTGCGTTCTAAGTTAAATTAAAAAACGATTACATTGATGTTTAGGCTACATGAAATAAATGGATGAGAGAAGAATGGTTAAAAAATTGTAATACAGATAGTGCAAACGGAAAAAGAAGGCAAGGAAGGCCGAGGAAAACAAGTCATGACCAAATTAACCATATACCGAAATGCGCCCACATACGAGTATTCAGACAAAATTTTCTACAACTTCACTTCATCTTTAAATACTAAGTGCAAATATTTTATCCATTCATCCAAATATACTTTTTTTTCCAAACAAAATTGAATTTAAAATGTATATGTAAGGATTTTATTACAAAACTAATTAACTAACCGCCACGCTGTTTCACCGGAGAAGTAGAGAGAGAGGACGGACCGCCACATTGCTCCATCCTAACACACCTCTCGAGTTTTCACGATATACGTATTCATACATCGTAACACGAACATTTCTCGATTTTTCCGATTTGGAACATAGTAATTGATAGTAATATAGTAATTGATTAATTTGGTAATGCCAATTCTTCTTGTATATATATTTTTTTTATCTATTCTATCCTCATCCATTCGTTCCATATGTCCTTACCATCATTCATCCGCACATTCCATATTACTTAATTATTCAAATAAATAAATAAATGCAAAAATGTTCACACAAAAAATACTAGCATGCCACGTGGAGTGATATTGTATAATATTTTCTTTTTATATTATAAATGGAGAATAATTACCTGAATTGACTTCGTGTTTTTACTATTCTTTTTATTCTTTGGCAGCATTTTGACGTCCATTTTGTGATACACCGAATGCCATTTCTGGTTTGATTAGAATGGTGCGCTGCTTCACTGCTTATCATATTTTAATAAATTCACTCTTATGTTTAAATCTTGAATATGTCCTATCTGATACTACACTGCTGTTCGAAGATGTAAAATCTTTTCCCAATAAATTAATATTATATATTCATTAACAAAAATTACAATGTACTAAACAAAAACAAACAACTCAAAATGTTATTGTTGCAATTCTTTGGTTACCAAGTAAATGTTCCTAACGACTTGATTAGTGATTCAATTGAATCCATAACCGACCTATCAGTGGCGAAAGTACTTGCCTACCAGTACCCGCCTGCGGGTACTAAGGGAGTGGAAATAAACAAAGTGATACTGAATTGTCAGTGTTGGACAAGCTGCACTGAGAAATAAAACATATGGAGCAGCACTGTCTCCTGCCCTTGTATTACAAATACACAGTCATTTTGCAAAGGTTCGGAATCGGCGGATGGGTACAGATTCAAATTTCATTCAGACACATCACAAACTCAAGCCCTGCAATTTTTTAACAAGAAACACAAATCAACGCAATCGCATCGCAACTTTGCAAGGTTGCTGACAAATAATAGCGCGTATTCTAATCGATCTGGCTCACAAACATCACCTTCAATGAGATAGAATATTGAGGTTCCACACGCCGCATCAAATCGTCCCTTCTGATTTCATCCTCAAAGATTAAGAACCATTGAACTTTTGCCCTTTACCAGAATGTAAGAGAACAAAAAAGCATCAAACTTGTGAAATATATATCTTCACAAGAACCGTAGTTAATTTCTTCTATCATACAAAGACCTAGCTCTTGGGCAGCATAATTTTTTTCGAAGTGTTTAATATTTTATTCTTCTCTTTTCGTTTCCTAATTGCTGAGGGTCGTATTCCTTGGTGCTGCCAGTGGCTTAAACAAAACGCCTCCAATTCTATCTATTCTCTGTACCCCCCCTTCGCCAAAGAGAGCTCTCCCACCCCTAAATCTATTCACACCACCCGGGAGATCTGTCTTTACTTCTTTTGTCTCGTATTAATAAATACTTAAATTTTGCGCTAGTTTGACACAGTGTAGAGGAGCGTTTCCAGGTGGTGAATTTGGAAACGGCTGATGGACCTGTATTCCAGTCCTCTCGGCTAGGTCCGATAAACCCGCTAACCAACGGCAGGTGCGGTCTTCCATTCATATTGGGAACTGTGCGTCGGACTTATTATCCAACAACATTAAGAAAAACTACTGTATTGAGACTTTATGATAATAATGGGTAATGTTCTTGTATATCTGGCTAAGCTGGGTGAAACCGACTGCAGGAGCTAATGGCACAGGATTAAAGAGCTTGATATAAAAGCTTAAACAAATCAAGAGTTTTACAGCCATAGAAAGTAAGTAAGATTTCTTGGTTCTGATTTTGAAAATTTGGTTTGGTTCATATGGTGCTCCCGTCAATTTGGAGATATTTCGTGTATATGTGAATTGTTTTGGTCAATTTGATTATTGCTGCTCTTTATGATAGTTATTTGTGACAAAAAATACGTTTTTACTGTTTTGGTGTTAAAACTATATAAGTTTTTTCGTTTATAAAAAGAATTTTGACAGGTGTAAAAATAAATTTTTCATTTGTTCCAATGACAATTTGAATAAATTCTTCAATAATATTTTTAAGTTCTTGCTGGTGTTGAATTGTTTTAAGTGCCTAATTACAGTAAATAAATAAAAAAACAGTGGATAACGTGGAATAAAAATTAAATAAACACAAATGTCCGGATCGTCCAGCTGACGACAAGTGCACCATCTAAAATAACATTATGTGTTAAATTATTTTTCTTTGTTATTTTATTTTATATAATTGTATTTCAGATAATTTGTTTTAGATTTATTATGTAGACGTTGAACGATCGAAGTGTGCGCGGGAGATGCCTTTTGGTGGCGATGAGGTTCGCAACCCATCACACCGCGTCTCTCGCGATGGCGAAAAGAGAAGGATGGAGTGCCGCATCGATTAAAGTGTGGCAGTCCATTCTTTCTGCCTACCCTTTCGGGGAGACGGCGTGATGGTTAGTTAGTTAGTTAGTTTTTAGAAAGTAAGTAAGTAGACTTTAATTTTAATTAAAGGAATAACCCTAAAAATTGCAAAATTATTATTGTGAATAGTTCAACCTTTGTGAGCTAAGCTGTGTATTAAATTCTTACAACGTAATACTGGTCTTTATATTTTGTAATGTGACGTATAAACGCATTATTGTCGTAGGACATGACTTTCCGTTTGTTCAAGAATATCATCATCATCCTTCTCTAACTAACTAACTAACCATTACGCCGTCTCCCCGAAGGGAGACGTCATCCATTATCCATCATCCGTTGGTTTATCATTATTCTATCTCTTTATAATTCCAATACACGGGGATGTTCCAGAAGTTATACCTATGGGCACCTGTATTTACTTCGCGAATGTACAGTATTAAATGGCACAGATATTAAATTAGAGTAGTTATGAACAACTTTTTAGTACAGTTGAGGCAAGTTGCCAGATTGCACAGAAATCGTATTATACGAGTATATAACGCTATCGTACCTATATATTATTATATTAACAATTAACTAACTAACTAACCATAACGTCGTTTTCCTGGAGGGATAGGCAGAGGACTGCTAAACTGTTCTATCCTGACATCACTATCGCGCCTCTTCTACATTCACACACGTGACACGCACGCTCGTCGATTGTTCCTACTTCGAATATGGCCGCCTTTCAGTATTTGATTAATTTCGTAATTTCCTAGATTTCTTTTTCCATTCACACTACTTGTACCATATACCATTCTTCCCTCACCCTTTCATTCCATATGTTCAAACCATCTTAGTGACCCTTTCTTAATTAAATTTATGACGCATTCATCCGCCTTACAATCCTTTTTAACTTCTTCATTGGGTATTCCGTCATGCATAGTTTTTGCGCACATTCTTCTAAGTGATCTGATTTCTACGGCAAATATCCAACATAACTAACATGTTATATTACAACAACTCTTTTTAAACTTTTTTATGTACCATTAGCTTTGTTTTAGCGCTATTTCAAATAAAACTGTTTCATTTTGTAAACTGTCATGCAAATATTAAGGCTGTTTTTTGTTCTCCATTCTTGACATAAACGTAAAAAATATATTTTAACTTCATGATGTATAAATGATACGAAATCACTAATATGTGTTTTGTAAAATGTGGTAAATGAACACTTAAAAGTATAAGTGAGCGTTATGAAATGAGAACGAAAGACGATTATTTAATATCGGCCTTGTTAGAAGCTTAAAAAAATCGACTTGCGAGCTTGACATAGTGGATAAATATGTAGGATGTTTAAGAGGTGTGTCGGATAGAAAATTGTGGGCGACCTTTCACAGCCTGTTTATTATATTTTTCCTCAGGGAAAACAACATAATGGTAAGTTAGTTTCATAGGAAAATCTTCATATTTTAAAAAGAGAATGTTTTCAGTAAATTTTATTTTCGAAGCATGAGACTTCATAGTATAATTCTTCATTTCATTTTATTTCATTTATTTTGATAATAATCACAAACATTACAGACATACAATTTCAAATCGTTTGCAATTACATCATAAACAGAGAAGCATTAAAAAAATAAAAGTTAAGCTTAAGAATAATAAAAAATCTTAACATTGATATTGCATCCCTAAGGCGAAATATGTCGACCTCCGAGGCGATCCGATTAAGCAATAAGATTGCCCTACCCACGGGCATAACCATTGGCAGGTTGGTTCTGCAGCGTGGCAAATAAAACAATCTGTGCTGTCTTTGACGAAGGTAATTATCAGGGACAAATATACTTACATCACTCAGGACATCCGAGTTCTGTATACGGCGGCTGTATATTCTTATAGAACTCGTGTAATGAAATAAAAAATATGCATTAATTGTTTCTTGTACAATGATCAAAATTCTCAAAATAAAACTGCCTGTTTTCCAAAGTTTTATAGAATTCTATAACTATGACATATGTCGCTTTATTGAGGCATTTGAAAATACCTTTTTAGCAAGGCGAAACATGTCCTCTCCATAAAATACTAAAAAAACTTCTAGAAAACGGACTTTTTGCATTTATATTTATAATTCACAATTTTTTTTTTCCATAATTTAAAAGCTTATTAATTTGTGGATACTCTGTGTATGATAAAGTGTCGAATGAAAATATAAGAAGTGAATGCGGTGCGAATGATAGTATTATGAACAAAATAATGAAAGGATCATTAAGTTGGTTTTGATACATGGGAAGAATGTATGATGAAAGAATAGTAAAAAAAATATATATGTTAACGATGAAAATGGAACTAGAAATAGAGGAAGATCGAGGAAAATATGACACAATGAAATAATTCAAATATTAAATGTCGGCCACGTGAGGAGTCAGAAAAATCGACACACGTGCATGACACGATGTATGAATGTTGAGGAAGCGAGAGAAATATGCCAGGAAAGAAAAATGTGGCAGTCCATTATTTCTGATGCGTGTAATGGTTAGTTAGTTAGTAGAATTTTATAACTATGACATGTGTCGCTTTATTGAGACATTTGATAATACCTTTTTAGCGAGGCGAAACACGTCATCTACATAAAATACTATTTTGACTTTTACATTTATACTTATAATTCACAATTATTATTTAAAATATTGAAGTTCATTTTAAATAAAAAATGAAGTTTTTTTAATAACTACTTCCACTTTTGTCTTTATTTCGACAGAAATCAGTTTCCCTAGGCTGGTTGGCATCGACAGACTGGACTATCCACAGACTGTGAAACTGGTCGCTTTCGAAATAAAGACTTAAGTGAAAGCAGTTACGAGTATATAAAAACATCGTTTTATTTAATAAGTATTCGTAATGTCTATTTTGAATATAAATAATTTGAAATATGTTTTAAACGAATAAGGAATTTTAACAGTGTAAAAGGGCCCACGTGTGTGATTCTCGAGATAGGGCGTTAATTCAATTTCACATCATGCCACCTTTTTTCGCAGAACACATGTCACGTTCTACGTGATCCCCAGTCTGACGCATGTCCCACTGTGTGTGACTATCGCACCTCCAGTTATAAGGAAAAGGTTCCTGCAGACGCCATGTGAATGCAAATGTTTCCTCGTCAATCGCAGAAAATCAGAGATGTAGGCAGTGGTGTATCAAGGAAATTGTGTTAATGGTCTCATATGGTATTTTTTTAATGAATTATTGTGATGAAAACGGGATCGCTTTATCGATTTTATAGTGATTTTTTAACAAACAAACCATCACGCCATTTCCCCGCAGGGGTAGGCAGAGAGAATGTAATTTATAATGGTGATTCATATATTATTGTAACACCTGATGATGTCAACATGTTGATATATCATTTGATATATTGTTGTAACACCTGATGAAGTCAACATAGGTTGATGAAACAGCTGTCGCGTAAAATAAAATACAATTGTGATACAAAAAAGGTATTTAATTTAACAGTTTAAAATGTTAAGGTATCATAGTGTTTCGGCCAAAACAATGGTCCATTAACGAGTATAATGGTGTATTGCAAAATAAAAATCACAATAATATATTTTTTTAATTGGTTATAGAATACATGTAATTAACTAACTAACTAACCATCACACCGTCTCCCCGAAAGGGAAGGCAGAAAGAATGGACTGTCACATTTTAACCGATGTGGCACTCCATCCTTCGCTTTTCGCTCCACGGGAGACGCGGTGTGATGGGTTGCGAACCTCATCGCCACCAATAGGCATCTCCCATAGAATACATGTAACACTGATAAAATCATAAGGTGATTACGCTGGTATTGTGAAATCATTAAATTATTTTTTGTGGATTGGCAGTACTGTATTTGTATCATCTATGCAGGTTTCATGTCATAGTATTCAGAGTGCTGCAGAGTTACACGTGTTTTTGGAAACATAAAAAGGTGAGTTTTTGGATTTTTACCATGTCTGCTTTTGTTGAGGAAAGAATATGCATTTAATTTTGTTCACGGCATGATTATTCTGTTGCTTAAGCGTTGAATACATTACAGAAGACCTTTGGTGATGAGGCTATCATCCAACAAAAGGTTTACAAGTAATACAAAGAGGTAATATAACCACGAAACTGATTTTTCTGTAGACAACAAATATTTTAAATTTAATATTACCATATTTGTAATTTAAAACGGATAATTTTGGTTGTACACTAATATGTGTTCTAGACATGCTATTTTTTTTTATGGAAATTACATTTTTCATCTTGCTAATGCTTCGTCAAATGCCTCAACAAGGCGACACACGTAATTTCTATTAAATATAATAAAATTTCTAGAAAATAGAATAGAATTTTATATAATTATTCAAGAAATAGGTACTAGTTAGGAAATAAAGTGTTGGTTTTTCAATATGGTGACATAAATAATTTTGATTTGTCTATTGCATAAAGGCAAGGTTATGAAATAAAAGTATTGCACAATCAATTAATCAAAAGGCATTTTTGTGATAATAACATGAAAGATTCGTGCAATTTGTATTACATAAACGTATTAAGACACTGCTTTGAAATTTTCTTATCATAACAGTTCATTTATACGAGTTTATTACAATATCTAATAATTATTAATTATTCAAGTTTCACGATGTCAAGACGAATTCCTATCTACAGTACATTCTCTTTGAGCAAACCGTTGTTATGGAAACTCAAAAGGTTTCTTAGGAACCACGATCCTCCCGGCATTACAGTGTGTTGGAGGACGATTATGATGACAGGTTAAAAATGTAATGGGCTGTTCAGACTCGGGCAACTGAGGGCGCGCCCTAATCTCTGCCGGGCCCCGGGGCGCCTGTCCGGGGGTTGCTCGGCTACACCCTCGCGAGGACTTCGCCTGCCTACGTCACTTTAATCTGAACTTTCAGATGGCGTATTTTAAATCACCCCTCCCTAGAGATTTGCCGCTATTTGACTGTTTGCCAAATCCTTTCCCGGCGTTTCTGTAGCACATAATATAGGTTTGTACTGATTTGAATAAGACAAATTAACATTTTAGTTTGTAAATATTCGCGCCGTGTAACTTCGTTCTTTTAATGGAACGGAACATTTTCATTTCGTACAAAGAGATTATTTGGTTAGGCTATACACGTTAAATTTACATAATAATACACGTTACGTACAATAAATTAACTCTGAAGAATGTTGTTTAGTTTGTTAAAAGTACGATGGGAGTGAGAATGTGGATATGTGTGGGGCGTGGAGGGTTGAAGAGAGAGAATTCCGACCGCTTTAATCAAAGTTTAGCTCGAAGGAAAACAACATCACAATTGACAACTTTGAAAGAAAGATTAGAAATCGCGTGAACTTTTTCACGTGTAATTTTATTAACTCTGCTTGGGAATCAATAATTTCACAAAGTAGTATATTCCTTCAAATAAAATAAAAAACAATTATTATGTAATTCAAGAAATCATCTGAAAATGAATCAACGAATGTTCGTGTGAGTTTATCACCCATTTTGACAACCAATTATTCATATCTAGAGAGGAATAGTACTTGAATATATTTACACCTGAGGATGGAGGTCACCTCCGAAACATGTTGGGTTTGATATTTTTATTTTATAAAAATATTAAATAAATACAAGTCAATAAAAAAAACAGTGTTGTAAATTCCATTTCAGGATATTATAATTTTTCTTCTATATTCGCCATACTTTGTGTTGTTATGATGCTTTATTTCTCTTTTTCTTTTTTATATACTTTGTATATACAACACTTATATTAAAAAAATAAAATTACATAGGGACAACCAGTCATTTTTCAGTGATATATATTATGTATCACTGAAGAAGAGCTGGTTGTCCGAAACATGTCTATGTAATTTTATTTTTTTAATATAAGTGTTGTATATACAAAGTATATAAAAAAGAAAAAAGAGAAGTATTATAATTATATTTATTTTAAATTATTTTTATTCTACAGTGGTAACCAGACTGCTGAGCTTCAGAGAAGAATCGGCCATGGATTGGCAGCATTTGTTAATCTGAGAAGTTCTTCGACAGCAACATTCATCCCCAAAGATTGAAACGCAGAATGTATAACCAATGCATAGTTCCAGTGCTGACAGATGTACGTTTTTTTTAATATACTACAGATTTTTAATTTCGCATTGACATTGAATTTTAGTTACATAATTTTATTAAATTTAGTGTTATAGGGTTGTAGCAAAGTAGGTATAACGTAAGAACACACTCCCTTACTAAATTTATATCACTAACTAACTAACTAAATTACTAACCATCATGCAGTTTCCCTTTCCTTGGAAGAAAATAGTAAAGAAGTAGATGATAGACATCCATCGAGATTAATCGAATCGAGACCATAGGAAAGCAAAACAGTTGTCAGAAGGCAGCAGAAGATATGGGATTATAATGTAGCCTCTATAGCTAACAGTAAAATATCAGTTGGTGAGAAAGGCGAACGATAGAAAATAGTAGAAACGTTTTAAAGAGGCCTATATCCAGCAATAGAGAAATCAAGGCTGGTGTAGAAGAAGAAGATTTATTTACTTGAAATAGTACACATGTACACAACACATGTTCTAATAAAAACAATTAAACATTCAATTATAATAATAAGGTTACAATAGAAGGTTACATTTTGTTTACATATTTATTTAATTCCATTATAAATTTGTTTATGCTCTGCACACTTTTGACATCCTCCGGTATATCTTTATAAATTTTAAATGCTTTATACATAAGAGAATTCTGAGATTTGTTTTTTTATGAATGGGAGTCTAAGTTGATTTTTCTTTCTTGTTTCATATTGATGTTCATGTTGGTTACTTTTTATCTTTCTTAAAAATTCTTGGGAGGTGTGCCCATTAACAATTTTGTTAATTAGTAATAAAACGTTGTATGTAATTTTTTTTTAAATGGTGTATTTTTTAGCTCTTTAAGCATCACTTTAATCCTGGCATATTTGCTTCTTCTCAAAATTATTCTCATTGCCTTATTCTGGAGTATGGTTAATCTTCTCATATCTTCTTCATTTGCTAAAAATAGTATGCTGCTACATTAATTGATATGAGGTCGAATGATTGCGTGATGCCATACGTATTGTTTTATTCCCAACATTCATGAATTTGGTTTTTGTCACATTCAATTTGAGTTTGTTTTTCCTAAGCCATATTGAAATATTGTTAAGATCCTCATTTAATTTATTCACAACAAGATGGTGATGTTTTAAAGGTTGGTCGTGTTAGAAGTCGGAAGAATCGACGTGCGTGTATGAATTATTATTATTATTATTATTTTGTTGAATCGCTCTTTACATCTTGACAGCATGAGCCAAATCGATGTAAAGATTATTGTAGCTATCATAGTGATTCTCGTGACATGTGATAGGTAGCTAATCTATCGCCATTTTATTGTCATGTGA
This sequence comes from Lepidostoma basale, assembly GCA_022606425.2. Taxonomy (NCBI): domain Eukaryota; kingdom Metazoa; phylum Arthropoda; class Insecta; order Trichoptera; family Lepidostomatidae; genus Lepidostoma; species Lepidostoma basale. Next base: position 4,118,596 of record JAHDVF020000010.1, read on the forward strand.
ATTCTACACCAGACCAAAGACAGTGTGACAATCACGCTGCCCTCGCCAGGAACTTCGGGGTGGCAGTCAATGCACTTATCACTCGGCCACGAAGGTGAATGATCGCTGCGATCGATGGTTCGAACATATAGAGCGCATGGATGGAGAAAGAATGGTTGAGACAGCATTCGTTAACGATGTAAATGGATTACGGAGTCGAGGTAGACCGAGGAAAACATGGCATGACCTTATTATAATTTTTTTTAAAGGTTGGTCATGTAATAAGTCGGAGGAATCGACGTGCGTGTATGATTCGTTGTATGAATGTGGAGGAAGCTAGAGAGGTGTGCCAGGATAGAGTAGTGTGGCGGTATATTCTCTGTGCCTCCCCCTACGGGGAAACGGCGTGATTGTTTGTAGTTGTTGTTGTGTAAACACGTTATTTCGATGCGAATCAATTTATCGAGCCTAATAATAGGCGACCTTAATTATGTCCTAACTGCGAGAATTATTAGACAATATAAGGCAGCAAGACTTGTTACGCCGGTCCTTTGAGGATACTCCGCCCTCCGGTGCCAGTTGAAAATATCTCCTTTTTTATGATCTGAACTTATATTGTGAGGCAAGGCTATCCCCTTAAGAACGATCCCAAATTAATACGGTGTAACGAAATTATTCTCCTTCAGGAATTGAGTCTGCGCTGTATCACAAATTGTGCCGGCACTCTGTTCTTCTTATACGATATTGCTGGTAGACTCCCACTCGCGACCGACACGCAAACTTTTCTCCGGAAAAGATTTCCTCTGACGTCCTTACTTAGCTTCAATAATAAATTATATTATCTGTTTCTTGGTCAGGCGGCCATTAAATATTTATAATATACTGAAAAACGGTAGGAACAAAAAAAAACTTTGTTTATTTTCCACAAAATATAAAAAAATATATAAAAAAACACGACATGTTTCGGAGGATACCCCCATAAATATATAATAAAAACTAAACAAAGAAAGTCCAATATTAAAAACGGATTTAAAATTTGATACAATTTTTTTTTTAATTAACCTGTGCTAATTGTACTAATAATGATTTTATATCAATAATAATTAATAAATAATATTATTCAATAATAATACATAATGATAATATAAAAATATAAAATTGTAATATAGAAAAAAACATATATTTGAAAAGACGTAATTTATATAGAAATTAATAAATGATTATTTTTTATATAAATTATGTCTTTTCACTAAATGTTTTTTCTATATTATTATATTATCATTTTGTACTATTATTATATAATATTATACAATTTTATATTTTTATATTATCATTATGTACTATTATTGTTTAATATTATTTATAAGTTCTTACTGATAAAAAAGATTGATTAGTACTTATAACAACTAGCCCAGGTTAATTTTACTAACTAATTTTACACTTGATGGAAGTTAATTTTAAATAATAATTAAATAAAACGGTGTTCTTTGTTTCTTCAATGATGTAAAACTCCATATTAAATAATTAATATAAATGAAAACGTCTGTCTTGTAGGAGTTTTATTAAGTTTTTTTTATGGAATAACATGTTTTGCCTTTTTAAGGCATTATCAAATGTTTGCATTTGATAATGCCTTAGAAGGCGAAACATAAAAAAACTTGATAAAACTCCTACAAGACAGACGTTTTCATTTATATGAATGAAAACGGTGTTTTTTTTTACTACTTCCACTTTTGTCTTTATTTCGACAACGTCGATGCTAATCTGTCGCTGTCGAAAAAAAGACATAAGTGGAAGTAGTTAAAAACATCAATTTTTTTAATTATCATTCAAAATATATTCTATTAATTAATACCAATGTAAACGCCTGTTTACTAGAAGTATTGTTGTTATATTTTACGGGAATGACAGGTTTTACCTTGCTATATCATTATTAAATGTGGTATGGGTTTGATTCCCGACAGGAATCAAACTCACTGTTGTTTATATACCCGAGTTAATGGAGCAGAATATACAAATTAAGTTAATTGATGCGGTTTATCACGATGAAACATAAAATATAAATCTTCTAGAAAACAGACGTTTTCTTTCGGATTATTTAATTTTTATGGAATTTTATACCATGTTCAAGAAACGATGATAAAAATTCATCTTTTTAATGGTTGTTTTATCAATATTATTATTATTATTTTGAAAAAAATAAGACTGCAATCAAGGATTTGAATCAATGGTATTAGAATTGTTTTTACAATCTTCATTATGAGCAGAAAATAGCTCATTATTATGAAGAAGGAATCTGGTCGTGTCCAGGTTTGAACCCATGTCCCTTAATGTAGGACTCTTTATAAAATATTTCATATTTAGAAAAATGTACATTCTATACAAGTTTTATTATACCTATCATAAAAGAGATACAATATACTTTACAGCATAGTAATCAAGTTTCTGTTTTTGTTGTACCTTGAAAAATAATATTTAATTGATATTTTGTTTTAATTTCAACAATAAATTGGCTTTATATATTTTAATTTGCATAGGAAAAAAGCAATGAAATTATAGTGTAAAAGTCCAATTGTTAAATTTTCGTATGAAAACTTTGTGGTAAGATATTTAATTTTTTATTATTATTTATATTTAAAATAAAATAGAAATAAAAACTACGCACTCTGTTTTTCACCACTATGTGGTTATTTTAATTGCCGACTAGTTTCGAAACTAGTCGGCAATTAAAATAACCGCATAGTGGTGAAAAACTAAGTGCAGTGTTTTTATTTCTATTTTATTTTAAATATAAATAATAAAAAAAGTCCAAATATTAGTTGAAGTTGAAATTGTTTTGAATGCGTAGAAGTGACTATGAAATACTTTGCAATAACAGAAGAGCATGAACATATGGAAAATCCTTGTAAGGGGGTGAGAAATTTGTATAAATATTTTATGTCATAAAATACAATAGCTAAAATACTATACGAGTATAATTAAGTAGATAAATATAAATTAAATTCACCTTAAGCAGCA